>OX493349.1:4685000-7202500 GCA_950371115.1 Anania fuscalis | reverse complement strand
TGACTGTCTTCTGTCTACGTCATCAGATCAACTTCAGATCGAATATATGTGCCAAGTTTAAAAAAAACAGATGGGAATTTGATGGTTGAAGAATCAATCATCTGCTATTTTTCTACCGTTCGTTTTTTTTAAATTGAATAAAGAATAAAAGTAAATAAATATCGAAATCAGACTACTAAAAAGTTATGCATTCTAGGCGTCAATCTGAAACTAGCCGTATGAAAAATAACACGGCTGTTTTAAATTGATCATAAAGTGATGAACATAAGACACTATTATAAGACACTATTATATAGGAATTCAAATTTGTTAGGTTTATAAATACTTTCAAACAAAAAAATTTAAATGCTCTAAGCAAATAAACGTTTTTGTAATATTTATAGACCCTTAGGTTCTTTCCAGTTTTGAAGCAATCATTTTGTAGTCATTCCGTAACACTAATGCGTTGACAGCCCTAAGCTATTTCAAAATTAACTTTTGTGACTTCCACAATCTTTTCCGTCGGACGTAAAACGAAACGTAATCGAAATTTAATGGATTCTTTAATCTCACCGGGATTAATACCGTGCAAATTAGGCTTTTACTTTGAAACCATAAATATTCAGTTCTTTTTTATCTTCAATTTGGAAGGTTAATAGCCTAATATGCCATCCGTTTGAGGAGAATTTATGCAGCGATATCTTTTCACCGTGCAAGTGAGAATTAACATTGGAGGAATATTTGAATCGAAAATTAATTTTCATTTGCTAAGTTGTAGGTATTAAAAAGGCCAATGCGATTTTTATAATGAAAGAAATTTCGGGAATTTTATTTTCTCATTTGAAAAAAATTATAAAATCTAATCTCATTTCTAGTGAGCCCTTTTAGGTACCTAAATAAACATGCACACAAAACAGTACGACAAAATACTACAAAAAAGGATAAACTAGGTTTAAACCACGTCTAAAGAAAAGCCAACTAATTTGAAATGTTGATAACTACATCAGTCATTCGAGATATATTATTATCAAACATTTTTAATTGGATGACTTATCCTTAGGCAATGTTTAAACCTAGTCTATATTTTTTGTAGTAAGGCCATAATTGGCTTAGATTGAATTCGACGAATTATTAAGTTATACCTGTTTAGTTATTACGAGAATCATCTCAGCCTATTGCAGTCCACCGCTGGACATAGGCCTCCCCCAAAGTGCGCTAAAGAGCACGTTCTCCCGCTTTCTTTCTTTTTTATTTACTTATAATTTCTTTAACACAAGTGTTTAAGCTACTTACCTTAGGATCAGTGCAATGTTTGTGATGTTGTCCAATATTTATTTACTACCTCTGATACAGGTACTTATGTACTTAATAGAGGAAGTCCACACTAAATTGTTGTCAAAATTTTTGAACCGAATAAACATTTTTATTATTTATTATTATTTATTTATGTTTCTTCAAGTATCTAGTCGCCATATCGCAAGCTTTGTTAAGCTTCGTTAAGCGTTCGCTAAGCAGGAAACCCTACATTTTACGAATTAGTTAAGCTTACACAATCTATAGGTACATTCTTTGGGATTCGAAACCACGGATATGAGGCAAGATCCCAAATTCCCGATTATTGACCACTGAGCTACGACTGATCTACATTATATAATGTAGTCAAAAATATGATAAAGAATACAACGATTTATGAAAATAATATTTAAATTTGACTTTATTCTTTTCTAGACACCTAAAGCTATGAATGATGACGAGTTTAAGGTTCGCTTTGCGAAATTAGAGTTTTCTAAACAAGTTTTAACTGCAATTTATCTCTGGTATCTATTTTGTAGTTTAAATATGATACAGTTTATTTTTATTTACAAGTTGGTTTAGGGTTAAACTTTCTAGCCTAAATACAATGGCTTAAAATATAATTTCAGCAGTCCTGTGTACTTAATGTGGTACAAAGAACTGCTGGTGTTTTTACCTATTAGCGAAGTCGGTTGAAAACACATGTGATTTGCTTATTAAATTACTATATTTTTTTTTTTATTAATATTTATCTTAAAATTTTGAGTGAATGCAATTTTAAGACGGATGTTAAGTTAGGTTCATTTTATACGTTGACCTGACCGGAAATAGAACTTGTAACATCAGAGGTGGTGACGTCAAGTCCGGATTTCACCCTTTTCGGCTACGAAGGTGTACTAAGTACGTAGATTTTTAAATATATTTAATTGCAGTCCCCACAATACTAAAACCCATAACAAAGAAGTAGGCCGCACAACAAGATAAGCAATACTAGGCTAACGACTCTTTGAAGTTCCCGCTAGTTGCTGCTGTGTGCTGTCTGGGGCTCGCGATGCACCCTCTAGTAATTAATGGACTGACTCAGATAAAGTTTAATTGGGATAATATTATTTAAGCCACAACATTTTCTTGGGCGTTAGGTAATGATGGTAGGGGTTTAGATATTACAAACTTGACTTATTCTTTAGTTGCTACTGAAATAAGTTAAATAGTGACTATATAATCAGCCATAAAAATATCTTAAGTATTAAGAAATGATGGTACAATATTTGTCATAGATATTACTCAAAAACCTTGTAACATTATTTAAGTTTTGATGAAATGTGACATTCAGATGATAATACAATAATTTTATGCCATCGAGCTGATCTGAAATTAAATTTCATAATTTATAAAATGACAAAACGTATCGTACAGCCGTAATATGTTCACGAAGAGAAAGATACAATTCGAAGTTACAAAGATAAAATTTGAAGTTATGAATGACTTCAGGTAATAAGTATGTTGGTGCTCTCCCTCACCCTGCGCACCAGGGACGCACATCTCTTCCGCATTATCGCGTAGAAGCAGTCTATCTATCGTTTTACAGTTAACTATCTTATTATTATTAAATATATTATTTCTCGTAAGATAAATTTCGAAGCTAAACGATAGAAAAAATACTAACATTCTTAATACCATTTTATTAAATAGGATCAAATCACTTAGCCACAAAAGGAAACGCATACATTCGAGCTGATCTCGGAAAACAGACAAGTCTGCAAGTTACTAACTTTCATAATGAACTCGTGTTGTTTCGCTAAAGACGCTGGATAAATTACTAGTATGTTGCAGGACAAAACAAAACTATGGTGGGTACTTTTTCATTTGACTAGCTAGATAGATTGAGCGAGTTTTCATGTATCAAAATACTATAAAGTAGATACTACTCCAGTTGATCTTTCAACTTGAAATTGATACTGAAGCAATTTTTTACAGAGCAAATAAAGGGAAAGCCTAAAAACTAATAATATATAGGTATATAGTAGTCTAGTATATATAATATTTTACTAGCAGCCGTTAAAGAGTTCAATTCATGTATATTATATTCACTTAAACAAAATACCTGTGTAGAAATAGGTAAAAAACAACTTTTAATAATATTATTAAAGTTAAACGTGAAGCTAGTAAGAATGTTAAAAAGACTTTCATTTGCATTTGATTTGGCATTGGCATTTGACAGTGACAGTGGTAACAACTTGTTAATCAGTGTCAGTAGTTCAACTTGTTACTTTTAACTTTTTACAAAATTAAACGCTTTAAAAAAATATAATTTTAAAAAAATCGAAAAACATAAGGGTGCGTACAAATCTGGTAAACGCGTCGCTCGCAAACTGACATACACCGCTCGCGTTCTTGCATTCACGCCGCGTTCTACACATCTGTACGCACCCTTACGTTTATCAATTCCGTTACATGCCGCTAAAAACACATGACCACAAGAGCCAGTATTTACAGAGTGGATGCACTTGTTTATTTTCACGACTACCCAACTGTTTTCGTTGGAAACAAAAATGCGCAGACATGATTTACGAGCGCTATAAAAATTAGTGCGTCCAATAAAAAGTGCGCTAAATTTATATGGTGATGGCAATTTCAACGCAATATTGGGATTGATCGAGAGAGAATGAGTTAGAAAGAGGACAAGAGATGGTGATTTTCGGTGACTAACATAACTCTTGCTACCTTTTTATTATTTCATTTAAAATGAAAAGAAATAAACATCTGAAATAGTGCGTCTCGCAGCAGGGCCCGGTACAAGAGAAGATCAAAAGTCCAAAAATGTAGCAAGCTTAAACAGCAGTGGGCCAGCCTCATTTGTTGCAGAACCGATTAAAGGTGAAGTAAATAGGTAAAAATGTAGTGATGACCCCTGGACCATCATCTTTAAGCAGTGGCTGGATGCAAAAAGCGGAAGATGATGCTTTTTAGTGCTCTTTGGAGAAGCTGACATCCAGAAGTGCACTGCAGTAGGCTGAGATAATAATGATAATTGTAGGGTAACGACCTCTCATCAATTTAGTCGTAAATATATATTAAAAAAAATGTGGTAAGTACAAAATTTTATTCAAGCAGAGATATTACAAACGGTGTAACAATATTATTGTGAAAAACTTTGTACATAATGTTATGATGACATAATATTTTATGTTTGGCAGCACCATAATCAGATTACCTATTTGAAAAACGTGAAAAAGGTCTCGTGAATTTTGAAATAAAACCGCTGTTCTTCCACCGCGGCGGACGCGGATGAAAACCGCTCCATAAGATCTTAGCCTTAGACTCCCGGTTTGGTTCTCCCGGTTCATCTCGGGAACGCGTGGACGTATCGAGTTGAAATTAAAAAGATATCTCAAGGTTACAGCTCTGAAAAAAACTTTTAAATTAACGTAAAAAAAGGATAAAGCCGTTCATGCCGCAAAAACATATCGACACTTTCAAGGGAATCAAAATTTATAGGGTATCTTACGTTGTCCTAGAACTATAAAATTTGGCAAGTAATAGGTACCGTTTTAAACTTCAAGTATAGGGAAAAATCTGAAAACCATACATTTGTAATTAAATCATAGAAAAACAGGGTCTTTATGCATATAAATATTTCCCGACTCGCACATGTCCGGTTTTTTTATTTTACATTGCATATACTTTATTATTGGTGTGCTTGATGATTTATATTCCATCCCAGGCTACAAAACATCAGCTTTGGATCCTCACCTCTTTTCTTACGTAGCCATCGGCCATTTATTTCTCAACAGATCTCTCTCCACGACATAAAATAAATAAAAAGGTGCTTTAAAACAGCTATTTCAACACAGCGTCAAATTGCACAATTAACTGGTTCGTACCGGACGATACCGGATATTTTAAAGCTTTAAAAGCGCTTTATTGTCATCGTGTCATATAAGTTTATGAGCAGTTAAACGATTGATGTAAACATTACTGTTCGTACTAATTTTACCGTTTTTGTTTATAGATCACATAACATAGGAAAGGTGATCTATAAAATGTCATATAAAAGCAGTCGAAGTAAAATTATTGGCATTATTTATATTCGAAAACAGTTATAAAAAGCTCGATCTTATATTAGGCAAAGAAAAATAATAACTATTAATACAAATTAATTTAAATGCACCTGACAACATGACAGTAAATGTATTTTTGGCGTACGCAAGTATAAATAATCATGACAATAAACTTCAAGACTATCTTCAAAGGATACATCTTTATGTTACAATTAATTAAACTGTGTTTTTCGCGTTTCTAAGACTTTGACAAATTTCGCTATTTATCTTAATTAATAAAATCTAGGATTTAAACATGGAACCTTTGCTCAAGGTGAATCAACGCGCCACTACGCCAATAGAGTCCTCAAACAATGATGAAATCAGGACCAAAAACTTACTGTAATTATACTTACTTGAGAAGCAATCTCCTTGCTATAAAGTTTTTTATTCAAAAAATATTTTATAAAAGTTCCGTGATATTTTGAAAAACGCACACTGTTAATTGAAGACAAGATGGCCGCACATTAACTTCACCTGACTGCACCGCAAACTTATTTAAACGTCGAATAAGACAACCTCTAGAACTCTTCATCAATGTACGAACACACTGTTAACATACATGTGTGTATTTTTCACTCAAGCTCTCAGACCATAGCCCGAAGAGAACAGCAACAGCAATTCTACAGTTAGTTACAGAAATGCCAATAAATAGTTCTATTTTACAATTACACCAATTATCTAGAACCAAACTAAGAAAAGCTAGCACTATAACGACTACATAACGGATTAACATAATATATAACAGAGTTTCCATGACTTAGAAACAATGCTAGTGCTCAACACAAAAACAGTTGCTCTTTGCGGGATTTGAACCCGCAACCGCCTGGCTTCGCAGTCCCGAGCGCAAATCACTAACTACACCAGATGCTAATTGTACTGGTGTGTTGTGATAAGGGATAAGATTAATCTTATTCTAATTAGCATGTCTCGAACAAGGTGAGGCGATTATTCGTTGTTCGGTTTCTGCTGGAAACGGGTGGTCATTAAAAAGCCGAGAATGGGGCTCAGTGACTTGCACTGCGCCAATCCTTAGTCTAGTTGTGGACGAAAGTGCGATATTGACATTAGGTATTAAATTTAACCCTTCGCTATGTTCAAGAATTTATCTAAGAGCCTTTCAATAAGGTTGAGAGCTCTAGATTCGAAGCATACATATTCGAAATATACAAAAAATACATGTTACTTCCTCATTTTATACTCCTTAATAGTGTTTCAGAGATATCATCTGTGATATGTTTTATCGCTTAATTTATCAACCTGTGTTTTGATGGAATTAAGTGGTTTGGCTGCTTTGTATAGGCTATGCTTCCATACTGCGAAGTCACCACATTAATCTAACTCCTTGCACTTCTTGCACCGCCTCGAATAGTTAATTAAACTTAGCCTGTGCTAAACGTTTTTCTAAAGCGTTGCAGATTTTATGCAGTAAGTTTAGCCTATACTGCGGTTATTTACAAATAACAACAAAAGTTAGCTGTAGTCACAGTTACTTAGAAATAATGAAATGAAATTATAATTATAAAGCCTTGTGCTAAAGGAAATATTTATTATTGTCGAAACGCCTACTCAGGTAATCACTAAATAGCGTCTCTAAACAATGTTTTTTTCTATTAATCACTCCAATCAGTACCGTGTAGTGCCGGCACGTTAAAAGAATTGCACCACCCCTTCTCTTCCTATGGGTGTCGTAAGAGGCGACTACAGGAGAACCGCCATAAAAAGACGGGCAGCAGCGTCTCCTCTCCACCATTGGCCAAACTGCGATCGCCAACCCGCCTGCCAAGCGTGGCGATTATGGTAAAATCCTCCTTTGGAGAGGCCTGTGTCCAGCAGTGGACTGATATAGGCTGGTGATATACTCTAATCATCTAGCCCAAACCGAAGCAAACATTATATTGTAGAGACTAGATAACTGAAAAAACATTAAAATTGCTTTTTGCTGAATAGGAAATCGATTTTTTTTCAATCTACAAAAATATAGTTTAGTTCTCAACATTTTCCATTTATACTTTTTCAATTAGTCAATGAATACCTTTATTTCAAATTAAATCATCATCATCATCATTTTAACCATAGGACGTCTACTGGTTAATCAAATATATCAAAGCAAACATCTTAAATAAAAAAATGAAGGCAGCGTATAAGCGTTATTATATACATTTTCCGTATAGCGGTCAGTTATTCAAATACCTACTGTTCTAATGGGCACATTATACAGGTTCCATTCCTCAACCCAACGAGGTATATAAATAATGCTGTCGGGAGCCATGCCCAGTCATGGCGCAGATCAGCGCGGGATTAAAGTTTTCAGCCAGTCATTGTAAGGGACCAGTCATATCAAAAGATCGGACATTCGTATCGACCTTTTTTGCAGACATTACTTTTAATAGTCGATTCAACGCGATACCAAATTTTTAAAACTGAATCCTTATTGCAACAGTTAGTTGCTATTCGTATTATTATACGAATAGCAACCGACCATTGTCGGTCGAAATGCTTCAAACCGGTTCATGTCTATCGATCTCTTCATAGTCAAGATTGGTGGTTTAACTAATTTTGGTAAAAAAAAACTTTTATGGCGCAAAATAGGTGTTAATGATATTTAAGCGTTAGATAAAATATAATAGCGTCGTTTCGTTGAATTTTAAATTTTTTGTCATATGTTTTTGCAAATAGGTAGGCTGAGAGCAGCACTGCTTATAGTCACGGAACTACTCGAAAATACAAGAAAAGGTACAAGTAAACAATTTTAAATCAAAATTATTTGCCTTCAGACATATCAAAAGGCGCAAATCAGATTCTTTTGAAAGTGAACAAGTATTAGCTGCTGAATTACCTGGCTGGTTTGGTCCTTGCTCAGTCTTAGTCAAACCATTCAGTCAAGGTGGTGGTGGTAGCACATCTATCAACACTGCAGTACCTACCTACCTACACGCATCGCAGTCTTTACGAGTTTCATACGATTTCATACAAAGAATTCTAAAGAGCAAAGACGGCGTTGCTTGCAGGTACTGCAGTGTTGATATATGCGTGGCCACATTAAGGAAACGCTGCCAGCATCCTCCCTCGCTTACTAACCGCATTTATTTTGAGTACTACCTGTATTTGATTTAATGTTTAGTTACTTTATTAGGTTTGTTTTAAACTACTTCATGAAAATAAATAACAGCACCTGTGTGAATTGCCCCTAGCCCGGAATCACGAATCGAACGACCGGATAGCTTTTGTATTGTAATCAGTTCGGGTGAATCAATGAAACTGGGCCACTAGCTTTCAGGCTATGGACACAGTTTATTAGTAGCTCAAGCAGTATCTTCATTTTTTAATGTTTTAGAAGAAGATTTTTGCTTCACAGGATAATATAAATGAATGTAAATATTGGACAACATCACATACATTGCTCTAATCCTATGGTAAGTAGCTAAAGCACTTGTATTATAGAAATTAGAAACAACGACGGTACCACAATACCCAGACCCGAGATAAAACAGAAAAGTTCGTTTTCTACATTGACCCGACCGATAATCGAACCCGGAACCTCTGCAGAGATGCCGCGACACCATATAGTCCGGCGTGCTCGCCTCTCGGCTACGGAGGTCGTAAACAGAAACAACGGCGTTTTAAATATCATAAATATCAGACCAACATGCTTATACTATAAAGAAAAAATATTATAATATGTTTCTAAAGTTAGTTAATAAAAAAAATGTTAAAAATCTTAGGTGCTATGCTATGAGAATTCTCAGGTGGTAAACTAAAAAATAACCTGATTCTTTAAACAAGTTTTATTTACCTAGTAATTTGCAATGAATGTTCAGAATTTTAGTCCAGGGGGGTAACCATGAACTCTTAAAACAATCTCAAATCTGTCAAATCGCTCAATTTCGTACACCATTGCATACGAAATTTGACAGATTGGACAAGATCTGACAGATTTAAGATTGTTTTAAGAGTTCATAGTTACCCCGCAGCTGTTTGTTCAGAGTTGTCATACTGAGTTTCCTATTTTGTTTGAGCGTTTGTTGGCACGAACAAGGTCAGCTGACGCAAAATCGAGACTTTGTTACTAATTTAGCAAAGTCAGTAGGTTTTTTTTGTTAATTTTATCGTTTTTGTGAAATATAAAAAACAATTTCAGTCCTAAAGAATGCGTTTTCAGCTCACAGCGACAGTGAATCAATTATACAATTAAACAAGGTACATTGTTTGTTGCTTAGGCTAGAAACTCCACGGTGCATCCTTTCTAGTGCTACTCCTGCCAAGAATCCAAACCTAGGCTTTGTTATTTATCTCTAGCCCGTCCAGCATTTCTGCAATCAATGAGATGTTCTTTTCTTGCTGCGGCTGCGGTAGATTTTGACTACCTATCTTCTCTTTACCGCCGCACTCAGGGACGTCACTTAACTTTAATGGTTACTTAAGGAAAAGCTGTACTTCAAGACGATACAAATAAAGACTATTATTGAACGAACAAAAATTTTAATCCACACTATACTGTTTAATTAACGTCCCCGAATGCGGCAGTAAACCTTGTTGACATTACTGTGCAAGGCACTACAGAATTGGCATTTTTAGCAATGAAAATAAGTACCCTAAATAGCAAAGTTCTAAATGTGACTCAATGATTAAAACATAATATTTTTGACCAAATCCTACTCAAAGAAATGTAAAATTATTGTTGATTAAGTGAGTATTATTCAATTAAAATATCATTTACTACAAATGCTAATAACATTTTACTTTTCTCTGGTCTGGGCCCTAACCATGAACTGTTAAAACAATCACAAATCTGTCAAACATTATCATTTCTGTCAAATTTTGTATGAAATGACGTACCAAAATTGACAGATTTGACAACTTTGAGATTGTTTTAAGAGTTCATGGTTATGACCCTGGTTCTTGTGGTACCGTCGTTGTTTCGGATTTGTCTAACACAAGTGCTTATTAGTTACTTAGGTACTTTAGGATTAGAGCAATGTATGTGATGTTGTCCAGTATATATTTATTTATTTAATTACTGTCTAATGAGAATAGGAATGACTATTTGTTTAAACCGTAAGATAATTTTGTAGGTTGCCCTAAACGATCATGCCTTAGAGCTAAATTTTTCGACCCCGAAACGCCCAATAAATCGCGCAACAGCTACATTATGACTCAAGATTAATCATTCTCCTGTCCGATAACTTGACACAATTTAAGGAATTAATTTGTGGCAGGAGGTCGAATATCCCGAATTAAACTGTAGAATAACTTTTTTAATAAAAGACTCACCGACAGGTGGCGGGTGTGGTTGATTTATACACTTTTCAAATTCACTACGGTGAAATTAATGTCTTCGGTGGCTTCTCAAATTTCAAATTGTTTTTGTAATTTTCTATAAGTAGGTTGAGGAGTTCTTGGATATTGAACGTTCTTATGGCTTTGTTCAGGTTAGAATTTGATAAGCTTAGATCGACAGATACATCAATGAAAATACACTTTTGTAGGGTTAGTCATTGTCATATTCGTTTCTTTATACCAAGTCTTGTATTTTATTTTTATTTCAGAGTATTATTTTATTAGTCGAACTGGTAGATTAAGGGCAGGCCTTTAAACCCTGTGGACTGACAACTTGGTCAAGGTTGCAGGCAGTCGCTAAATGCAATGACCCAAAGCCGTTTGCTGTGGCGATATGAGAGACCTATATATGTCCAAGATAATTACAGTGGTGTTATAAAAGCTGACGATGACGATGATTTAATTTACTTAAAAAGTTTTTAAAATCTATTAATCACACGTCACAGTTCTTCCTTTCAATGCCATTTGTTTCCAATGAATCTTACATGAACCGAACATAAACTTCATGAAAAAAATATAAACTTTTATTTCATATTGAACGGACCCTTATAAATTATATTTACTGCGAAACTGAAAAGCCTTCCGATATCCCTGTGAAATACTTGGTAGTCCGGCCGTATATCCGTAAGAAGTATAGTGGTTTATGTTGCGGTTTGAGTCAGTAGAGAGGGTTTAGGGAGGTACACACAACTGGGAGGTATGCAGGGTTGTTTGAAAAACATCAACAACCTCGCAAGACTTAGGTAGCTAACATCATAAACAATAAAAGGTCAGACAGACGGTCAGCGGAGTCTAGGTAATAGGGTTCCGTTTTACCCTTTGGGTCATCATCGTCATCATCATCATCACCTCAGTCACAGGACGTCCACTGCTGAACATAGGCCACCCCCAGTGACTTCCAGATCGGCCGGTTGGAAGCGACCTAGCTGCATCCAGCGGCTTCCTGCAACCTTTACCAGGTTGTCTGTCCACCTTGTAGATGGACGTCCCACGCTGCACTTGCTGGTACATGGCCTTCATTCCATGACCCTCTGGGTAGCCCTATAAACCATTTAAGAATTAACCCAATTCAAAAATTAAACCCGAGACCATTGCATTGAAGCAATTTACATTTCTATTTTGCCGATTTGGTCAATTTAGTTTTACTGATTTGATAGTGAGCAATAAATGCGGGATATTAGAATTTCAGCCAATTGCCAACTTAATTGAATTGCATGCTTAAACGCTTAAAGTGTAAAACTAGTGCGCAGTGGCATTATTGCATTCACAAATTTACTATTCGTAAAACAAAGGTAGTTAAGTAGGTTACGTTTAACGATAGTCAACGCTACGTATATTCACGCAGGTTTTACTATTGGAAATCCGATACAGGGTTGCCGCTGCCAAATAAATATTCAGAAATAAGACAAAAAAAACCGCGAGTTAAAAACGCGTTGATTGTATTTTGTTTTACTTACTTTTTAATTCTTACTAACACTATGATTTTTTTCTAGTTTTTTAGTCTAACAATTTTAAAAAGTTTTTCAGCTGTTTTTGAATTAAAGTTTTGATGATAATTATTATGCTAGGCAGAAAAAGAGACACAAACTTATTCAAAATTGCTATCACATTGCCTATTTACATTTTTGATTTAAGTACCAGGTCCTGTGCGGACTAATGACAAATAGTCCTTTATGTTAACGTTTTGGCAATCTATGGACCGATAATAGATAAAAATGCAAGTGCCTTTTATTTAGTGCCGAGTAGTCATTGGCGGCTGCTCCTCTGACCTCAAGGCCATTGACGCCGGAGTTCCTCAGGGGTCTGTGCTCTCTGCGACTCTTTTCCTGCTGCACATCAATGACCTGCTATCTTCAGGTATTGTTGGGTACGCAGATGACAGTACTGTCGCGGAGAAGTATCTGTCTAGTGCAGGAGCCGGTGGAGTTGAGGTCCAAAGACTGAGAGAGGCCATGGTTGAGCGTACGAGCCTGACGTTAAGTAACGTCTCCCAGTGGGGCGATGACAATCTCGTCAGCTTCAATGCCTCTAAGACGCAGGCGTGTCTTTTTTCCACAAAAAGGAGTCCTTTCACCCTTTCTCCTACTTTCCGAGGTACATCTGTTCCAGTGACCGGCACTCTACAACTTCTTGGCATGGAGTTGTCCTCTGACCTCAACTTTGGCACCACCATCGAGTCTAAGGCTCAAATTGCAGCTAGAAAGTTGGGCGTCCTGAATAAAGTCAAGCGGTACTTCACGCCTGGACAGCTTTTAACTCTTTACAAAGCCCAAGTCCGATCTTGCATGGAGTACTGCTGCCACCTTTGGGACGGTTCGGCGAAATACCAACTTGCTGCACTTGACTCGGTGGAACGCAGAGCCAAGAGAATAATAGGCGATAAAAAACTGGTGGCGTCCAAGCTGCACAGCCTGGCTCACCGCCGCAAGGTTGCTTGCCTATCGGTCTTCTATAGATTGTACTTCGGAGAGTGTGCTCATGAGCTGCATGAGCTCATACCACCGTCACCTTTCTTCCATCGGACATCCAGACGCACGGCCGGCTACCATCCGTTCTTAGTTGATATACCCATAACCCGCACTAAGCGCTTCTCATCATCTTTTATAATGCGCACAGCTAAGGATTGGAATTCCCTGCCTGCGTCTGTATTTCCGAGTGCATATAACCTGACTCTCTTTAAGTCCAGAGTGAATAGGCATCTTCTGGGCAAGCTCGCTCCATCGTAGATCCCATCTATGCTCTAGAGCAAGATTGGGGTCAAGAGTAAGCCCATCTCAAATTAAAAAAAAAAAAAAAAAAAATTACCATCTCATAAAAAGTCGCAGAACCGATGAAAGGTAAAAGTAAACGGGTTTTCGAGTAGATACAACGTCTCGTCAAATGTAGTGTAGGACGCCCGCAGCTCGTTAAAACAACGATATAAGACATCTTGTCTGACAGTATCTGGATGAAAAAAGCAGGGAAAAGGTGTGCTCTTTGGAGAAAGTTTACGTCTAAAAGTAGACTGCATTAAGCTGAGCATCATCTCATACATAAATGACATTTATTTATATTTATGACATATTTTAAGCAATAAATACTATTTCATCATCTCAGCCTACTTCAGTCCACTACTAAAAGAGCGCCAAAGAGCACGATCTTTTTTATACAGTCACTGCCAGCCATCTTCCTAAGGTTTTCGGTCCATCGAGCTGGGGGACGATATAAATAAAAGCTATAAAACAAGAAATAAAAAATTGAAGATAATGATGATTAATGGTTAAAAACATAAAATATAAAATTTTACGTTGTTTTTTTATTTTATTTTTTCTTTGTTCGCAACCCTAATCTTAAGAGTACTCCGTTACGACTGTACTCGTAACACGTACTGCAACTGTCACATAAACTTAGGGTAGACGCAACATTACTTTCGATTTTTCACCTCTACGGTTTTATCATTGAATAGCTATTTACTGTCACTATTGACAACAATAACGTAACCCGTAGAACTGACGGCTGATGAGGCAGAAAAGTTCTAGAATGGAGGCCGCGTTCCGGCAAGCTCAGCGAAAGGCGTCCACCAAAAAAGTAAACATACGACCTGGTGAAGTTCGCTGGATGCATGCCGCTTCCAACCAGCTAATCTGGTAGTCATTGGGGGAGGTCTATGTTCAAGCAGTGGACGTCATATGGCTGAAATGCTGATGATGATCATAATGATATCTTCATTGCATTTAAGTAAATGTCATTAAATGCGAACTTTTTCGAAGAATAGAATAACACAATTATAAGTTTTTTTTTTTCAGTTCGATTTCTGGCTTCATAGCCGCCGCTTAAGAGCCTGTTTTACAATGTACGGATAAGTTCTACATAAGTTCTGAATAAGCTATTTTCTACTTATATGAAGGATAAACACTATTTTCGCATTTTACCACCGTCAAATAGCGCTATATGACACATTATTTCAAGCACTTTTTTCTTTTACATATATTATTTTTATCTGATACATTGCTATTTGGCTCTTTATCCGTACATTGTGAAACAGGCTTTAGATTAAAAAATAAATTATGCCAGAATCGAGCTCCTTAGTGTGTTTCTTTCTCTAACACAAATATAGATTTTACAGATAAATTTTAATCCCAAAAATTCATCAGAGTTAAAAGCTAAAATTATGTTGTAATGGAAATTTTTTAATTGGTATTGATAACATTGACGCAATTTTGTGTGGAATCATCCACATTTTCTAGAAAGTCCCTTCTCAATTTTAACAACATGTCAACAAACACATCAATCTCCAAGACAGGGGTTCTAACATCGTATCTTATATCAGTATCTTTAGAAACAAAATGTGTTTATTTTTTGTTTACTTACAAGGCTATACATAAAAAGTTAATTAACAACTTAAACTTTAAATAATGATTTAAAAATGTGTATTTTTAAGCGCAATTCAAATTTTTGTTAAGAATGGTAGTAATCTGGCTGTTTGCGCGTTATTCTTGTGAAATATCAAATTAAAAACCGACTTCAAAAGTAAACTAAAAAGCGATAAATAATATTGACTTTGACGACCTCCGTAGCCGAGAGGCGAGCGCGCCGGACTATAAATGGCGCCGCCTTCTCTGAGGTTCCGGGTTCGATCCCCGGTCAATGTAGAAAACGAACTTTTCTATATTGGCTCGAGTCTGGCTGTTTTGGTACCGTCGTTGTTTCTGATTTCTATAACACAATTGCTTTAGCTACCTTAGGATCGGAGCAATGTATGTGATGTTGTCTAATTTTATTTATTTATATTGATTAAAACATACTAATCATTTCTTTTTGGATTCGGTGTTAAAACGAAATGATTAGGTTAATTTTGAAGTCGGTGTTTAGTTTTTTATAAAACTTATTTTATTTAACAATTCTAAAGTGTTAAGTCCTTAAAAAAACGTTACAATTAAGAATCTGCCATTGTGGAAATCGTTTCAAAAGATTTATTTATAACAAAAGCGGAGTCCAGTTTAAGAAAGCCTGTTATTCTGTTGTCGTAACGTATTCGATCGACAAATTGCAGTATTATCTTCTAACTTCTAACCGTTACGGAGTTCTATGGCTTTCATCATCAGCTCAGCATCATGAGATAATGATAGACCAAAATATCAGCATTGAGTCAGAAAATATATGCAAAACATTATGTGTGCCTATAAAGTTTGAAGGTTGTCCTCGATTTCCCAGGGATCCCATCATCAGATTCTGACTTGGTGAAAATGAGAACACCACGTGACAGGAGTATGCTCTTTCTAACAAAAAAATACATTTTAAAATCGGTCCATATTCCATAATTGACGGAGTAATCGCTTAATAAACATACGAAAAAACAACAACATTCAGTCAAATTGAGGACCTCGTCCTGTTTTGAAAATATATATTTGATACTTTTTACTGATTGTAACTCAGAATCATAAGTCGGCTTTAGATAGGCGCCATTCTGTTGAGAGTTGCAGTGGATGTTTAATAAATTTGACATTAATTTAAGAAACAGATTAATCGGTTCATTAGCCTTCAAGAACACAAAATTATAATTATTATTAAGGGCTTTCCAAAGTTAATTAAAGTTTATTAATATGGTTGTTACAGTTTAATTTCAGCTTTAAGAGAAATCCCACTTCAAATTTAATAGAAAAAGGATTTAAATAACATTAAAAACGCCTCGAATAATAAGGCGCAATTAGCTAAAAGTCTTATCAATTATCTAAAGTATTATCTTTTGCAATCCTTTTTTAAAAAGTTTTTAATCCTCTTTTTCTACTCTTACTCTTTTCTTATTTTCTACTGCAACGCCCTCTGGCGAGTTAACACCATCAATTTACTTATCTAACCACCTGACCAACTTTTATCGAAAACCGCATCTAAATCAATCGAATCGTTTCGGAGATAAATATCAATATTCGAGTGAACACAAAATCAAACAGACTATCATCCTCTTACACGAAGCGCATACACCTTCTGTTGCTGCGGTTAACCTAAAACCAATTTGATTCAGACAGTAATCAGACGCACTTTCTTTTATTTATAAAATCTTCAGAATTGCTTAGACCGTCTTACAAAAATATATACTTTAGCTGTCTTATTCAAAGTGCATTTGCTAGTCCGGTTTTAAGGTTAAAGCACTGATTTATGTACGATAGTAATGTGGTTTAACCTTAGCCCTGGACTAGCAAATGCACTCTGAATAAGACAGTAGATGTCAACAAATCGATTTAAAGTCGAAAATATAGCGGAAAATGTGTAAAACCATTATATTCCGATAAAATTGTGAAATATAAAGCAATCCTCGCATAATGTCGCGCTTAGCATACGAGTTACTGCACTGAGAAATAATTTAAATATTCCACATTCCACATTGCCTGGATTCTTACATTTAAATGTCCCCAGAATTCAGTCCACGTTTTAGCTACAACTTCAATATTGTGCTATCTATGATAATGATGTCTCAGTACTGAGGTCGAGAATTTGTTTTCAATGGTGCAATTTATATTTCCCTCGATTTCGTGGTGTAGTTACGCATAATAATATTATCTTTCTGATTGAAATATTTTCGCGTCTTCTTCAGTCGTGTGTCATTGGTACAGTGGTCTTCACAAGGAACGAGTTCACAAAACAGGGTTTTAATCTTTATTGTAATTAGTACCTAAATGAGCGGGGCACATAGCACGTAGAACTGACGCCCAATGGGGCAGAAAGGTTCCGGAATGAAGGCCACGCACCGGCAAGCGCGTGCGACGCGAGCGTGGGACGTCCACCCACAAGGTGGGCAGACGACATGATAAAGGTTGCAGGACGACGCTCTGGATGCAGGCCGCTTCCAAACGGCCGATCTGGAAGTCACTGGGGGAAGCCTATGTTCAGCAGTGGACGTCCTGTGGCTGAAATGATGATGATGATGATAAGTACCTCAACTCGGTGTGTAAAATCAATAAATGCGTTCGTGTGGAGTGGTGAGCATTGGTACACAAGATAAGGGCCTCCAGTAATCACAACCCTTAGTCATAAGGAAGCGAGGATGAAGAAGAAAATCAATTAATATATCTCAGCTACACCAGACTTATTAATTAAGTACACAACGAATACTATGTCATGCGAATTTGAGGGTAGTCCTCCAAAGCTATTGAATGCACAAGACAATGTTAGGTCCAGAGTCCACATTAAGCATTAAATAATTATGATTGCCGATTTATCTTCAGTTTAGCACCTTCCAGACCTTCCTTCCAGATGTTAGGGGTTCAGACAAGGATAGGAAATTAGAAGGTGGAGGAATATTGGAGAACCAGACCCGGTTAGCATCAGTAGGCTGGGTGGTGAACGCATCGGTCAGTCTAAAGAATCTTCCGGCTCTTCAGTCTAGTTTCTGGAACCACGTTATTTTTTACGTAATTGACCCATATTTCACTACTTTTCTAAAGAGGGTTTCGGATAAAAAATTGGTTGTCTGTAATGGCAGTTTACGGACGGTAATTTTACGTGATAACGTCATAAGAAAACATTGATGCTACTCGGACGCATCGGCCGATGGAGTGGAAGACAGTTAAGCTTGACACAAGCCGAACGCTTAAGCAGATCGTGCCTCTCTATCGCTTGTTCTGCGCTCTTGCTCACACGCAGAACGAGACATTACTCGTGCTTCCAGCCGGTCATCGATTTATAAGACGTTAGGTATCACGTCAAAAATCAACACCAGTTTGCACCACTAGTTAGATTGTCAATTGATTTTTTAAAATAATTTATATGAGACCTGCTACTAGCACATCTCTTTATTACTATTATGCAATAATAGAAGTGAAATCAAATTACACAGCCAATGAACAAAGCATGCGAACAAGCCACAATCGAAGATAGACATAAGTGCTTAAATAAATAACACGTACGTCTGGACTCTGTCTGCAGACTCCCCAAGGAAACGTTATACGGATCAAACGATATTGTAGCTGGGAATTGGATATCGTCTGCTAAAATTTAATTATAGTCCGATAATTAAACAACAGTAAAGGTTTTAGGGAGCTGCTAGATGACCGCTTCCAACCGGTCAATCTGAAAGTTACCGAGGCTTACGTTTAGCAGTGGACGTCCTTTGGATGAAATGATGATGATTATAAGTTAAATAACTATGAGAATACTATTATTCTTAGCTGATGCCTGTTAAATAATTTATTATTTTTGAAAAGGGTACAATAATTGTTAAAGTGATTTTTCAGATTGATAATTGATTTGTTTATATTATGACGACCTTCTATTATAAGCAGTATGGTAACATCCAAAACATTTTAAATTTCCAACTTAGACCTTATTCAATGACCCTGCCCCCTTTGCATGACCAACAAAACATCATCACATCACATCACCAGCCTATTTCAGTCCACTGCTGGACACAGGCCTCTCCAAAAGGAGGATTTTGCCATTATCGCCACGCTTGGCAGGCGGGTTGGCGATCGCAGTTTGGCCAATGGTGGAGAGGAAACGCAGCTGCCCGTCTTTTTGTGGCGGTTCTCCCGTAGTCGCCTCTTACGACACCCATAGGAAGAGAAGGGGTGGTGCAATTCTTTTAACGTGCCGGCACCACACGACACGGCACCAACAAAACACGATATGATAATGATAAGCAATTTGAGAACCTTTTTGCAAGATAAACCTCCTTAACACAACACACACACACACACACACACACACGCGCACACACACACACACACACACACACACACACACATACACACACTCTAAGTATAATGTATTTCTATTAGTATTAAGTAAAATATCTTCATTTATTTTATTACAATAATTAAAAACCGTGCGCCCATTGTAATTTGCCCCTAGTAACTGTGTTCTGGCAACTGCGATACAAGCTACGCTTAGTGCAGAGGCCGCTGTAGTAATTTAAGCATGTAACTCATTTTTCCTGAAATAAATGTTATAAATGTTATTATTATTATTATTAATTTAACGACATCCAACTGTCAAAATATGCCGACATCATGACTTTTATCGAAACAGCGAGCATGTCCGTGCCGGTGACGTCGCGGTCATGGTCACTGTTTTAATAAAAGTTTTTTTTTTGGAAAGGGTACAATTGTTAGAGTAATTTTTCAGATTGATCATTGAGATGATATTAGGATGATGGGATACTATGATCATGCTAGTAGGCCAAGTCTCGAGATAACTGAAACGTTAAATTTGTTAATTCGAAAAGATAGAATAGGTATCCTGTTAAAGCGATTTTTTCGTCAAATTAACTATCCTGTATTTTCGTTTATTACCATTTTGGTGGCTGGTCTGTGTGCTTACTTTGTCAAAAAGAAACTCTTTTAGACAGAAAACGGATGTAAAATATAAAAAATAATGAGGAGTTGTGGAATCATAATTCTCTTTGTAATAAGAATCTTTATTATTTTTCTTTCTATATGACACTCATCCAAATGTCAAAGTATACGAAATAAAAGGTATTATATATTTTTACAAACATATTCTGAAGAAGCGATAAATTCACTTGTGTGAATTATTCAAGATAAATATTTGGCAAAAGATACACTCTTTGTAAGGCAATATCTTATTATTTGATGAAATGGTGTAGTATAATTTTCTGTTTGATAAGAAAACTGCTAACCATAAAAACATAGAAGTACTAATTCCGCTGAAAACGAGCGTGGTCGCGGCACTCTGTCCTGGGCATAATTATGCTGAGCGGGGGCCTAGAACATGGCTGTTTACAAATTAAGTAAAACGTGAATTGTAATTAATTAAACTGTGCCAAATAAACGTTTCCATTCATTTAATCAAAAATAATTCAAACATAAATTTTGCCCGATATTCATTTACGAAAATCGTCATACAATGCTAATTATTATTTTTTAGCTCCTTTTTCATGCAAGTGTTGAAATTTCTCTCCATTTGTTTCGTTGACTTCATTGGCTTTAGTGGTGCAGTGATTCTTTTGAAGGAAATTTTATTGTCTTCCTCGTGATATCATCAGCGTGTCGATTCTCTAAACAAAACCGCGATCACTTCGACATAATGTGTAACAGAATAGAGTCTATGTTTGTTTGTACTGCTTAGGTGATACGCACTATCACTTCAACACTGAAGTCAGAGTCTCGCATCGACAATAGTAAAGTGAGCCCACTTCTTAGCGGAATAGAGGTTATGTTTGTTTGTACTGCTTAGGTGATATTTAGAGTGAGTTTACTTGCGTTTTCTAGAGAATCGACCCCCCGGTACCTCGGTCGGAAGACGTACCGGACCCTTTACCCAAAATACATGGTTTTAACAAAAGTCTCTTAAGAAAAGTACGAATCAGATGCAATTTTCAATTGTTTTGGTTACATGTAAGTTAGAGGCGTCACAGCAAATAATATCGAGTATAATTAAAATAGAATCGAGTTGGTATGTTTTTATGATGCTTCTACGATTTTTATTTTAGCACAGAAAAGAAATAAAGTCCTCCGCTTATAAGGCTACGAGTGCGATGATAAATGAGTTCATGCCTTTGGTTTGGTTTTCTATTTCTCTAGATAAAAGGTAAAATATTTATGATACAACAAAAATATTTATATTTAAATATTTGTTTATTAAGTGTAGCTATGTCCAGCAGTGGACTAGTGTGGGCTGATGATGATAATGATGAAGAAGATAAACCAATGCTAGTTGAAGGATCGACAACAATAAAATATCACAGTAATATAATTACTTTAGTCGTTCAAGTCATTGAATAATCATGGAAATTCACATTGAGAAATAAAAACTTTAAGTTAGTCATAACAGGTAAATGTCTAAAGAAATGCGCTTAAACGCTGACTACTACCTACTTAATAATAGATTTAAATAGAGTTTTAATAAATGTTCACCAACTTCTCTATTCCATACGTCCTTAGTGTCATTTTATCACGAAACATTAGTTTATCTCTGTTTAGCTATTACGAGAATATCTGAACTCGTTTTGTTTACGTTTTTACAACTGTAATGGCATACACTGTTCTTAATATTGTTGTTCTATGGTTCAAATGTGAATGATGACCGAATGTATAAACTTACCAAAATTTATGTAATTCATTTTGAAATGCCTCAACAAATTTTGTAGGATAAGAGAGTGTCAATGCTAATTATTGACATCTTGTCAGTTTCTATACGACCCATTATGCTTACCAGAGGCTGTTTGGCAAGTGCTATCTTTGACATAAATCTATTGTCAGAATAATCTTCACTTGGCCAAAATCACCCGTATAAAAAATGCTTACCTTATTCTTAGATTAATTTGAGGTTGGTAAAATGAAAAATTAGCTCATTTCTAGACTAAGCAGTGGTTTACACTCGAGTTACAACTTACTCCAGCTTAATCGGATCCGGCCTAAGGTAGATAGCCACTGGCCTTAAAACATCTTCTTTCATCTGGACTGGGCCTACGTAGTGGAGTATAGTCAAAACTACCTCATCATCTGCAATCATCACTGTTGTGTATGCGGGTAGCTACATATTATTATGTATCAGCGACCACCGTCCCTACATGAAATAAATCAGTGTGTCTACAGCAAGCAGTGGTTTCACTCGCATCCCGCGTTCCCTTACTTAACATTTTTTACAATAATTACTATACATTTTGTATCTCCTGAACCACAAATATTTTAATAGTGATTCTCTAATTAAACGTATTATTTGACTAGTAAATTTAACAAATATACCCGACCCTCCTTTGATTACAGCGATTTGCTTCTCCTCAGATCTTGAGTAATGTTGAATCCAACATAAAGGATTGGGTACTTTATCTCGCCCCTTGTTTAACTATGAACCCGGATTTCAAAATTTTACCTCTTTATCTTAAGTTGGAAGTTGACGATTCTACTGGGTTAGTAGTGTGGAGGTACTTATGTAATTATATTCTTGTCTCTGCATTGAATTAATTTCATGTTTTCAATATAGAGTTTCTTCAAGATAATATAAACTCTTTATTGCACAGAGAAGTAAAAGTTGTCGTTTACAGCAAAATAAAAAACGTAGGCGGTCTTAACGCTAAAAGGGACCTCTTCCAGACAACCCACAGGCTGAGGTCAACTATTAAAAGAAAGTGTAAAGTTAAGATGTTTCAATATTAATTAATGAAAATTATACTTTGGAACTTTTCAATATTTTTGTGGTTCACTCGAGCGAGAGACCTGGAGAGTGGTGCGTCTTGTTTTTAAGTGTTTAAAATGCATAAATAGGGTATTTCTAAATTAGCAACAATCCTTCTATATTGAGGTCGATAATTTTAAAGTCAAGAATCAAGAATTATTTATTTGTTTTGAATAAGGTACATCAAAGGTCACAAGCATTCATTCAGGTTTCACTTATTCAGATATAGTCAAAAGCATACAACAAATAAGTCAAGTCGCCTCCAAACAATTTAAAAGTCAATTATTAAGTTGACGCATAGGTACACTTTTAAAATTGCATTAGTTAGTTTTTTAATTAATAAGTAATGTCAACTTTAAAATCTAGATATTAATTAACTGAGTAGAAACATTTTATCTTGAGCCAGTTAAATAGTTTATTTTAAAATAAATTTAATGGTAGCTCAGTCAATCAATGAAGCAGTTTATTATATTATATTCTTATACAGCTTGGTTGTAAATGTTTATACTTACAAAGTATACATGGAAAAAAAAATATTTTACAATACTACAAGAACGACTTGTAAAAACAAATCTATTAAAAGTTAACAAAAAACTGCGAGCTATATCAGCATTAGTCATTAGGATGAATAGTCGCTTGTTTTCGAATACTAAAAAATCTGGTAAATAAGCTTAGTATACAAAACGTGTAAAAAAGTATCAGTTATTAATTTCTTAGTAAAGATTAATGACTTAGTAATAGGCACGACTATTATAAGGTTACTACTATACTGTTAGTATTAGGATTATTAAATATTGAACCTATTTTATCATACCGATAGGTCGATAGCTAAGCTATATAAGGTCCGATTTTATTAGTGTACATCCTGTTAACCTGTGACTATATAGGTGAAAAGCAATCGCAAAAACCAATTTTCAAACGTTTACCATAAAAACTAAAAAAGTTAAAAATCAAAATCACAATCAACAACACTAACTTCATATTGCATAAACTCGTCCTATCTATGGTACATTTAACCATCTGATTATACGTCTTATTCCTTCCCCTTGTCAGAGCGAGAAAGAGTTGAAGATAGGACGAGTTTATGCAATATGAAGTCGATATTGTTATTTTGTATTTTTATTTTTAACTTTTTTTGTTTTTATGATAGACATTTGAAAGTTGGTTTTTACGATTGCTTTTCACCTATATAGTCACAGGTTAACAGGATGTACACTAATAAAATCGGACCTTATACACCGTGAATTTTTAATTACCCGAGAAAATTAACTAACATACTCAGATATCGATATACATCGAATTTGGCGAATAAAAAAAACGGAACGGCGTACGGCGTTGCCGTACGGAAGGAATAACTATGAATGAAAAAAAAATCATTCATAGTTATTCCTTCCGTACGCCAATATTACGCGACCAAATTAGGTGGATTTTTGTTCCGTTAATGTTGGAATGATAATGATTACTATTTGAATTAGCAGGACTTTTATGGTGCATATTTTTTAAGGAATGTTAGGGATCTTTTAAATAAATTTCTCATAAAAAAAATTTTTTTATTCGCCTAATTCGATGTATATCGATATCTGAGTATGTTAGTTAATTTTCTCGGGTAATTAAAAGTTCACGGTGTATAATATAATCAAGATCCACTTAACTTTTCAATGTCGGTGCTATCGCTCCGGAGCTACTTAATTAGTAATCTAGATGATATCACAATTAGTACTGTATTACTTAGTATTTACGTTTATATACCAATATCCCGCTAATTAGGTTGTCATGGCAACCTAATAATCATGTAATTAGTTCCTAACTGCCAAACTGTCTTACTCTGATAATAAATCTAGTATTAATGATGTACTTGATTTTTTATTATTAATGAATCTGTTTTTAAACTTGGTTACTTAATCAGTTTTAAGTTGATGTAACGATCGAACGACGATTGACGAAACCGAGAGCACGTTGGAGGCCTAATACGAAAGCGTATTGTTCGTTCGGTCGTATTAACCGATAAATTAAAATATCCATTCACTTGTATAAAAGTTTTGACAATTTCTCTTCGCTGAAAACCAGCGTCGTTATGGCTCTGGCTGTAACGACAAATGCTGAGCGGGGACCTTTTTGACACTCTTTTTATGTTATTAAATATATATTTATATATTTGATTCTGTTTGTAATTGTGATTATGTGTCAAATAAATGTTTTCTACCTATTCTAATTTATGAACAATTGAAAACGTTTTTTACACGGCTATATCTAGTTGGTCATATTTTATCAAAGGATTGACACATGAGACTGGTTATTTTAATTTGTTGGGTTTATACGTCCAAACGAAAGATACATTTTCATGCTAGGCCTCCTGGACTTAGCGTGGAGGTGCCTGGTTCGATTCCTAGTCGGTTAATGTACAAAACAAACTTTTTTATATTGTCTCGGGTCAAGGTCTTGTGGTACCGTCGTTATTTCTGATTTCTATGACACAAGTGCTTAAACTAGGCTAGGACAAAAAAATACGAAAGGATTTATTTTGCTTACAAACTGTTTTCAGCGGGGTAACCATAAATTCTTAAATCAATCTCAAATCTGTCAATTTCGTACGTCATTACGTACGAAATTTGACAGATTTGAAAAGATTTGAGATTGTTTTAAGAGTTCATCTATGTTATAAGTTGTGCCAAGTTTCTTAATATGCAGTTTTAATTAGTAGTCTAAGAAAATATATATTATGAAATGAAAATACTGCTTTATTTAAATAGTGCCAAAGCTTAATAGGAAACTGGTTTATTTTTGACAATCGGTCTTGTCTGTTGCCTACGTAGGTATATAATATAATATTTATGTTCACAGTCCTCTGTTAATATTTTTATCTTAGTTAGTGAAAACCAGATATTGATAATATTTTGTCTCAAGTTCTCATAAGTACCTACAAACAATTAGCAAGAGTTTAAGAGCTAATAAACAAACTGCTGCGGTTGTGAGTGGATGGGTCACCATTCCGACCATATTTGGTGACATTTATCACGAGCATCTCCGTGCTTCGGAAGGCACGTTAAAAGTTAGTCGCTTGATATATTATAATTAGTCGTGAAGCTAAGTCTAAAGCCTTATGGTGGCTAAATTATATCTGACAGTAAGGTTTTGTCACAGGTCTTACAACACCCTACACCAATCCGCACTGGGCCCACTTGGTGGAGTATATAAACCACCTCATTTGATTGTGCCCTGAAGTGGAACGTATATAGGTATACTTTAAACAAACTGACGCCCTTAAAACGTGCAATTTGTTCTCAATAATTCAATACAAAACTGAAACGGAGCAATCCTTAGAAAATAGATCAAACGGAGCAAATCTAATTGCTTAACACGTTGAAACCGAAACCAATTATCTTAATTCAACGCAAAAATTTGCCCCGGTGTTTTGAGAAGAAATCTCTCAGAAACCCTACCCTAGCACAGTGAGATAAGACAGTTTACTTTAAGTACAATTGTACTCAGTGACAATGCGGCGTAAAACGGCGGAACACAGCATATCTTGGCCACATCATCAGACATGACAAGTATCACCTGCCACAAGTGATAATAATGGAAAGGTCGAGGGAAGCAAGAGGTTGGTAGGTAGAGGATGGCATAAACGGATAATATCAAAAATTGGTTAGGAGTTAGAAATGCGGGTAGACTTCTGCACTTGGCAAGGGACCGTCAACGCTTTGCAGTACTAGTAGCTGACCTGCACTAGCTGGAGAGGCACTCTTAGAAGAAGAAGATGCTTAAATACGTTCCTGCAGAGGCCTTACCTCAAAACTATGAGGAACAATAAGGATTTAATACTTCTAACTTGTACTTTTTATTAACTTATTTGCTTTTGACCATAAGCTTTGAGGGATGTAGATGACTGTGGTCTATGATGATAAGGCCCAAAAGTAGCCTGTCTGTCGTAATCTCCGACCAACGCCACACTAGGTAGAATGTACGAAGCTTTTATTTTACGGCAAATATAATATTAAAAATACACACCAAATACTCTTAGTATATAGGTAATTATTTGTAGCCTTTGGAAGACTACTGCTATAACAGTTTTTTTTGCTATTTAATAGAGTTCGCGACAGATTGTATGTGATGTAGTCCAATATATTATATTTTATTTATTTAAATCTATGTATGTTCTGTCTATGTCACTGGGGGATGGTGCTATTCAAAAGTGAACGTTATATATCTGAAATTAATATGATGACGAAAACTACCATCAGCTGCGATGGCATACTGGTGTTGTATTTGCTTTTCTCATTAAACTACGCCCTGAGGCTGTTTCTGAAGCGATTCCCACCAATTAAACGGGTGGGCTGTGTCTATTTTAATTAATTTTAGAAGACAATTTCCGAGGTACGTTTCACATAATTTTGTACTCTGTGTAACGGAAAAGTTCTCTCGGTATTCTGCGTTTTAAATGATAATAAAATTCCATTTCATTTCCTAGCTTAGATAATAATAATTGATCACTTATTGGCCTGTTTGACTTGTCAATATCCAGGCATTTTTATAGTGTTCAGACAAAAATATTCACTTGGTCCATAACAATTACAATATTTAAAAGTGAAGCCAATAAAATTATGTTATTACAGATCCCTAACGTAAAATCAAAATTTTATAAAAACAGAAGGTTCCCTATCCATTTTTACTCCAAAACCCAATAGATTTGGTTGAGCGATTTAATGGACACCTTTCTCATATGGAGGTACATAAATCGTGTGTTATGGCGCACCAATCAAGTGTCCTCGTATACGGTATAAATTTATTAACGCTCACCCTAACTTGTGTTACTGTAGGGCTACTATGTGGATGATAAAAAAAACCGGCCAAGTGCGAGTCGGACTCGCGCACGAAGGGTTTTTTTTTTCTATTTATTCAGGACAACAAACAGTCTTACAATGATTCTTAATTTAAAATACTACATTACTATACATATAAGTAATTGTAGGACCAACAGCATTGTCCACATAGAGATAGTGATATTTAAGTTGAGAGCAGATATCTGATGAAGTTAAAATAAAACTAAAACTAGGGTGATTCCGCAATCATCAGCTCCATTCCATTGAGCCCGGTATTCGGCACTCTTACTATCTAAAATGTAAGCTAAAGAACGATATATATAATATTAGATAAAATAACTTTCGTGTAAATATTCTGTTGCTCCAATTCAGCAATTAGGATTTTGTTTATTTTAGTGCGATGTTAATAGTAACCTTGTCTGAAAGGCAGCTGATGATTTTGTTTTCACCTACATAAATGGCTAGTTACAAACGTATGATGTTCTTAAGAACCTCACAACTTTACTTAAGTTAATAATTGTTAAGCGTTAACACAACTTTATTTTTAAATTAATTCCTTTTTATGTTAAATATGTCTATAAAATTAAATTTATTATTAAATATTTTAAACAATCTATTATACGGTGATCGTTTACCAGCATTTGTACGGCATTTTGTTAGAGCAAATGTTTCCGTACAATTTTCTATAAAAACGGCAAAAAGAATCACGTTTGTTGTATGGGAGCCCTCTTAAATATTTATTGTATTCTGCTTTTTAGTATTTGTCGTTATAGTGGCAACAGACACAAATACATCATCTGTGAAAATTTCAACTATAGCTATTGCGGTTCATGAGATACAGCCTGACAAACGGACCGACAGACAGACAGACAGACAGACGGACAGCAGAGCCTTAGTAATAGGGTCCCGTTTTACCCTTTAGGTACGGAACCCTTAAAAAAACAAATTGCGAAAAATTATATTTAGTAAAAGATACGCTTACAAGCAACCAGGCAGAAATTTTATAGGGGCGTAAACCAGCAAGAGAAAAATTAAAAAAGTTATTTTCTCAAATTGAATTGGCTTCTGGTAATGATTGATTCTCAATCGAATTCAAATGATTACGTATTTATATGACTTAGCACCAAAAAATATAAATTATAATAGTTTTGTAAAAACTAAAATCCGACTTCAAAAAATAACTTCTATTTCTTCTAATTCTATGTATTACTTACATTTTGTTTGGCGAAATACGTAATAATTCGTTTTATTTGAAGTTTAGACCATCTTATGTGTTGTGAATTATATTGAATAGTGCCTCTCTATTGCTTGTAACTAAATATCTACCTCAGAGTTTACTATCAATAGCTGATTATATCGACGACCTTCAAGACGTTCTCAGATTGCCCTAATGAAATACTAACAGTGGATCCTAAGCTAAGCCTTCTCACTAACGCACCAACCTTAATCCCCCTCCTATAATCCATACCTTCAGTTCGGGGTAAAACTAGCTAAAGATATAAGTATAGAAGCGGAATTTCATTTAAGAAATTTTAATAAGCAACCTAATTGATTAATAAGCACGAGTTCACAATAACAAATACATACCGTGTTTTCGCGCAAAAGAACGCTTTTGAAATCTTAAAAGTATCGCTACGTGCGTATAGCTGCACATAAGTTTAAGTATAAAAGTGCTTAATTTGGGGCTTTTAACAAAATAAATTGATTTTATTATTTAATAAGTATTAGAAAAGTGTGAGTGGATACTGTCAGTGCGCAGACAGGCACAATAAATTCGTAGTAAAATATCAATTTTATCAATTTTGATTTTATATAATAATATTATTTAGCAGTCTGTGCACAAGTTCTAGTCTCCACTTGAGTTAAAGAAGTTTATAATACCAATGGCCAATTTGTTGTAAATTATATAAGCGCATATTTTAATCTATCATCTGATAACCGATTGACGTAATGGCGCTGTGATTTGCCTTTATGATGTGTCAATTGAAAAATGACACATCATAAAGGCAAATTTTATTTCTAAATTGGCTTGTGTTTATTTATTCTGGAAGACGTCATGGGCAAAACTCATTATCTGGTATCTTGTATAAAGTAAACAAATGATGGACTTAATGCCATTTTCTATGTTGCATTCGAACATTAAAGTAAAAATATATTTTGTAGGCGGTTAAAAAAACATTGAAAGCAACATTTTATAGAGATTAAAATGTAGACTGTGAACAATTTTTTTTTCGGAATTTTGCTCAGCTTATTTGTCGCGAGCGAATCTGTCCATCGCTAGTTTGTCAACTACACATATTACATTAAAGACGAGTGGTGGCTATCCCATTGTGACACTTCTATAATTTTGTCGTTAACATGGTAAAACAGGCCCATTTTTCATTGCGACAAACCCCAGGGGCTACTTTAGTTTCAATAAGGAGCCAAGATAAGCGCTTGGCCGTTGCTAAAAAAAACTACAATGTTCTCCCGAGTTTGGGTAATCTGATAAATTAGGTATGACGCAAGGCTATATTTTAGGGTAGAATTTTTAGGGAGAATTTCTTTTTGATACACTTGTCGTTTTGGTAATGAGATTTCGATGTAAACAATTTTTTTTTTAATGTTATGTGGAATAATAAATTTAATATTAATTGCTTTTTTTTAATAATTTTGTGCCCAAATTGCTTGAATATCATCTGTTTAAGCGCTTACGCAGAAGTTAAATACTTTATCCAGCTTAAAGTCAAAAGAATTGCTTTTACGCAAAATTTATTCAGCTAATCTGTGTTGGCTGGGAGATGCTCTAAAACTGGTATTAGTAAGCCTATTTTCAAAAAAGGAGATAAGTTTAGCGTGGCAAACTACCGCCCTATTGCATTATTACTAGTAGACTCAAAAATATTTGAGAAAATTATATGTCAAATGATGTACAATTTCTTTGAAAAATGCAACGTCATAAATGTGTACCAACACGGTTTTCGGAGAAACCATTCGACTGTGTCGGCTGTATTTGATTGCAATTTTGAAATTCTTAACGCACTAAATAGAAACGAATGTGTTATAGCGAATTTTATGGATATGTCCAAGGCGTATGATTGCGTATTACACGACATTTTATTAAAGAAGCTAGGCTTACTAGGTGTCCGTGGAAGAGCGCATGAGTGGCTTAAGTCGTACCTTTCAAATAGAAAGCAATTTGTACAGTTAGCACATTTGAGTGGGAAGATAAGGAAATTGCAGCAAATAAAATCCATGATGATACAACACTCTTGGTCAGTTGTAGGCAAGATAACCTAGATAATTTGCATGAAATTATTAATGAATGTTTAAACAAAATTGTTACGCATCTCAAAGATATAGGTCTCACTCTAAACTTTGGAAAGACAAAACTGATGCAATTCAGGCCGTACCAGAGAACAGGTCTTATACTGCCCATTTCACATCAAGGACAAATAATAGAACAAGTTAGTACATTTCCACTTTTTGGGATCATGAAGGACTCGACATTTTCGTGAAAACAGCATGTGGAGGTTGTAGTGGGCAGGCTTAGTAGTTTTTTGTATGCGCTGCGTGAGCTTCGGAAAAGCACAGATGTGGAGTGTGCACTTGCGGCGTACCACAGCCATGCCGCTGCCTGGATACGCTATGGAATCGTATTCTGGGGCAATTCGACCGACGTACCCACAGTATCTGTATTGCAGAAACGATGTTTGAGGATTATAGCCTATGCAGCACCGAGAGACTCATGTCGCCTGTTATTTAGTAAATATAAAATACTTACGGTCACGTGCGTCTATCTCTATGAATTGTGTCGATTTGTAATGAAGCACAACAAATATTTTCAGCACATTGGTAATACGTCAAGACGCTACGAGTCGCGCCATGCAAATGATCTTGTTCTACCCGCAGCGCGACTCACGTTGTTTAAGAACGGGCCGTATTATATGGCTGTCAAAATTTATAATCATATACCATACTCCATAAAAGCCCTCCTAGGTAGAATGTATGGTAGTGAATTAAATAAGTTTTTTATTGACCAATCATATTATAATTTAAGAGATTATTTTGATGATAAATTGAAAGTGTAAAATTATTTATTGACTAAAATTATTGACAGGCTTTTGATATACATTTGACTTTGACATTAATTTAATTTATTTGACATATTTATTATTATTTATCATGTATTTTATTTGATTTGATCTGACATAAGATTTATATTGTGTCAATTTGTGATTTTTTTTTAATATTTGTATTGTATGATTAAAATTTATAAATGAAATTCGAATTAATTATGTTAATAAAAAGTTAATTTAAATTGTTTTGTGTCAAAAAATCACGAATGCCTTGGAAGGTCATTCTGTAACAAAATGAACATCTTATGTACCTGTATTGTGGACTAATGTTACATTTTAAAAGTGATTAAATGAATATGAATATGAATATGTGAATTTGCAACGCCTGTGGACTGAGGTGAAGCGCTCTTACTAAGAAAGAGGCCTTTTACTTCGGACGACACATTGGTTGTATAAACGTCAGTTTTCTTGATGATATTTTCTCTTGCTACCAGGAAAGTAATATAAATCTATACATATACCCAAAAAAACGACTCTGGAATGCAAACTCACGACCCAGGGGTAATATGAGCAAGACATTGTCTAATTTTCCATCACCGTCCACAAACGTTTGTAAAGCAATATCAACAATTATGTACGTCTCACATAAGGAAAATCGCCTGCAGTTAAACCCTCCTGTTTACGTGAACCCTTATGAGAAAAATTGGGCTCACGTTGGGCTCACGACCCGTAAATAAAATGTGGTAGCGCCACTTAGAGGCCTGTTCCGACCTATTAGACAGCATAGACGTAATTGGGGTAGAAACGGAAGGTTTACTTCAATACTCTCTACTACGCACGCAAATAGTTCGCAAGCATAAGTCTTATAGAACGACACCACAATCATTTAGTCCTAGATCATAAATTATTCGTTCGTTCGTTTGTTTCAGCCACAGGACGTCCACTGCTGAACATAGGCCTCCCCCAGTGACATCTGTCATCGGGGGGTTTTTGCCATACTCGCCACGCTTGGCAGGCGGGTTGGCGAGCGCATTTTTTATTATTTCGCACGCAGACGCTGCTCCCCGTCTAGTGCTACTGCAGGATTTAGTCGCCTCTTACGACACGCCTCCTGTTGGCGGTGGGGAAGTGTATTCTTTACGGCCGTCCCCACACGGCACCTAAATATATAATTTATTCAGTTTAACGTAAATATTCTGGTAGAGATTCGATGATAAAACCCTAGTGGTTTGCGTTCCGAACAACAAAACTAGACTGTTTATGTAATATGTACACGTTTTGTACCTAAATCATGTTAACAAATGTTTAAGTAAGCAATAGTACGAACTTTGGTTAGTTTAGGCCTAGTTATTTATTAGGGTCCCGTACCCAAAGAGAAAACGGGACCCTGTTACTAAGGCTCCATACTAAAAAAACAGAATACAATATATATTTATGGGGGCTCCTATACAACAAACGTGATTATTTTGCCGTTTTTATAGAAAATGATACGGAACCCTTGTTGCGCGGGTCCGACTCGTACTTAGACGGTTTTTTTTAATATTTATAAATGGATATATTTAGTGATTGCAAAAAATATCCGAGGATTTAACATGGCTAAATAAGCGTCATTCTGGCAGTAGGAAGACTTGCGCTGATAATGCAAAGGCGGATATATTGACTGGACTGTCTTTATTAGGTTCAATGTCAGTCATAAAAAAAAGTATTTGGCGAAAAAAAATTTTTTGTTTCTTTTCAATAATAATAACTTTAAATACAGATGCAGCGATGACAATTTACAAGTCTGAGTTCAGTATTTTTTAATTTTTAATAAGGACTAACACACTCACACAAACAAAAAAAACTATCACATTACTGAAAAAGTCTGAGTGGTCAACTAATTTGTAGGTCTATCTTTTAAGACTACTGTGTCTGTGTATGCTTTGATTGAGTGGAATGCCCTGTGCAGAAAGCCTTGGCTCAGCAAATGAATGCATACAGTTTTAAAAGGCGTAATTAAGGGGCTGATGACATTGAGCATTTTATTACTTGCTCAGTAAAGTACATAAATATATTACTACCATACTACCTAGATGAGAAGGAAATACGTTTAATTAAATACAACAAAGTCTAATTCTTTAACTCCTACTGACGACCAATGGGTTGGGTTGCCAAAAGTTTTAGTTGTATAAATTGTTTTAGTATCATTTTTTTACGACACCCATATAAAGGGGTCGTCCTATTATTTTAACGTGCCGGCACCACACGACACAAGTCGTAAAAGGCGACTACAAGAGAACCGCAGCAAGAAGACGGGCAGCAGCGTCTCCTCTCCACCATTGGCCAAACTGCGATCGTCAACCCGCCTGCCAAGCGTGGCGATTTTGGCAAAATCCTCCTTTTGGAGAAGCCTGTGTCCAGCAGTGGACTGATATAGGCTGGTGATGATGATGATGATGACCATTTCTTTAGTCTTATGATAATAAAAGTATTAAGATTCAGATTTTAATCGAAGGTGGAATGCGAAAAAATATTATCTCAAATGGCTTTTGCCATAAATTTTCAGATAAATACACATTTGAAAAACTAAACTTATGGATTTCCAATAATCAACAATGTATGTATAAAAAAAAAACACGTAACTCGTCCCAAAACTTCCTAATCACTAGAGTTCAGAACAAATAAAATCACAAATGTCTTATCTCCCAAACTAAATTTATGGGTAGCAATTCTGTGCCTAAGTTCCCTCAAAACGTATGACCATCATTAAGTCTACTTAGAACCGTGCGACTCACTAATGTCACATACAAAACAGCACAACCAGTACACCTTACTCAAGTCCATGTCCCACAAAATATAAATAAATAAATATTGGACAACACACGAACATTACTCTGATCATAGGGTACGGAGCTAAAGCACTTGTGTAATAGAAATCAGAAACAACGACGGTGCCACCGACTGTACGATGGCAGTGTAGGAGCTCGAGGGACCGACGACCTTAGAAAGATGTCTAGCTATGTATTTCATCCAGGGTCTAACCTTGATATCGAATTAAACTAAAGTAAAGCAGTAAAACAGCCATAGTTATTTGAGTGACCCAAAAATGGATTGGTCTTTTGAAAGAAAGGAAAAATATATTTCAGTTTTTTGCAGCCGGTTATTTTTAGAAAGATTTCTTATTCTACATAAAAGGTGTAACTATAACCCCGGTCGATCCTAAATGGGGGAATTCTAGTACTAAAATAAAACTTTAACTAATAGAACAAACACAGCAATCGCAAAAAAACACTATTAAAAAGTTGTTCTATTAAGCAGTTTAATTTACCTTTTTTCATCGAACGAGTTTTTTTACACCTTGCTTAACAAAATAAGACTGCAACCTAAATGAGTTGGCTTTTACCCAAGTGCTGTCCTGGCTAATGACACGATCGGCTGTTAGATATTTCTCGAGTGTTCTCAACTCGTCATTAGGTCTCTAGAACCTTCCATTACCCTAAAAGGCCCGGTCACATAGCCCATTCCAAAAATTACCCCAAAAACTCGATATAAAAAGCTTGAAATTATAAATCAAGTCCGAATATTGCTGGATCGCTCGGAACGCAATTTTGTGGGTGGAATTCAGAGACTGTAATATAAGTATCACCCCTGGATTCGTTGCAATCAAAAAGAGAATGTACAAAACTATTGTATCTCCCTAGCGGAGGTGTTTCAATGCATTTTACGGGAATGCAATCTTTCATGGAATTTGCCAGAATGGTGCAAAGCATCCGTGGAATTTCTTTTGTATCGGGATTATGATTGAGGTTGGAATCTTAAATTTGGGTTTTGATGAATGCCGTAGTTTTTAAAACAAAGTTTCAAAGATGTTTGAAAGTTTATAAAATATTTTCTGTATAAATCATTAAACTAGATTATTTTTTAGTGCTTAGTTTTATTTTACATTCTATGTGATAGATAGTATATACCTAAATAATTTACAAAACCCTATTTTTAAGAACCTGAAAATAAAAAAAACGACAGTGTGTATGTTCTTTTCAAATATGTGCAATAAAGTTTATACCAAACTTATATCACATAACTTTTCAGTAATTATTGAACTTTGATTAAAGACGAACGGAGTAAGAGCCTGCCATTGAATTACTAAAAGTTTTCAAACAAAATAAATTTTGCAGAAGAAGGAATTTTCAGTTCTTATTACTTACCTCCCAGACTTTGCCAAAAGTCTTTAAAACCAATAACAAACGTCTGACATTGAAAACAGAAAACAAATCCTAATATTTAAATTTTAATCACATCTCAATATGGCCGATATCTCTGGAATGTGAATCATTGACGTCCGACCTAGACGCAAAGACATCTTAAGTAATCTTGGAATTGTGGATCGTTTCGAAAAATGCTTTTCTTAGTAAATGGTACAAGCTGAAATTCGCTCTTACTCCATCATAGCACTTTGGCCTTACTATTGGTACGCTTGACGATGATAATAGATATGGCAAGTCTAGCTTACATTTGTAGATTCTGGACTGGCTACCTTCAAATGTGAGTTATCATCATGGAACCCAGCCCTTATTTTTGTTGCTTTGGACAGAGCCATCGGTGAGAAGCTTTGGAGTAGGACCTACCCAGCTACAAAGATTGAGTTCTGGTAAGCGCTGAACGTAGACGAGATAAGCCCAAAATAGTTAACGTTTTTAATTTCGTGTTTTTTGCATTAGTTTCTATGTGTTTAAGTGGGCGGTAGAGTGTAATCTAAAAAAGAAAAAAATATTTTTTCTTACCGGATAGTAAGAAAATGCCGATAAGTAACGGGCTAAAGTTTTTGATGTTTTCAGCAGCATAAAAAGAGGGCGTTGTGCGGCTTAATCTTTAGGAGACCATTTATTTACACAAATAACAGGTTATCTACTCTACAACCCGCTTCCTTTTATACCTTCTACCAAAAACCTTGAATTTTTTCCTTGCATTTCTTTTATAATTTTTTTTATCTTATGAATTCTTTGGATTATTTCCTCCCTAGCCGCCGATTTGAAATTTAATTATGGAGGTTTATTTTTGAAAGTTAATTAGGGCTTGGTGCGTTGGGAGTTCACATTTCTTGGATTTATTTCTCAGAAGAAAATAAACATTTTATATAGGGTTTCTATGTCTTGAACCACATAGCAAGAGTATCTTTTTAAACACGAGATACACGCATAAAGTGACCTGGGTCCTGCAGTTGGTCGTATTATGGTGACTGATAAGATGAAGAAAACGTTTCAGTAGGATATTAAATTTAACAAATTAGGTGCCTATAAAAAGTCACAAATTTTATTATGGCAATATCGAAATCGGGAGAAACAAAGATTGCCCCTCCAAAATAGTCATTTATCTCGACGATAAATATATGATGCATCAGTTTCTTTCCGTGTTGCAATTTTGGCCCCATAGAAAAAGGTTACATCAATGAAAGAAAATATTATATCTTGTCTTTCCAGTCATCCTGTTTAGGCATACTTTACTCTTTTTACATAAATTCAAGGTCGATTCTACTAGCTGTTTAGTATGGAAACGTAGAAAGATTTAAGTCAATATGGTATCTCAGCCTAGCCAGTCGACGTGCGCCCCAATTATTGAGATAAATTGCACCTATGGGAGCTCGCTCGGACCTGACTATTTGCCTACCAATATAGTAGAGAATTTAACTTTCTCTTGTTATTTTCAGAGAAAGCGTGGAAGTGTGTGAAGGGGGCTAATACGAGTAAGCATAATTAAAAAGAAATAGGGTAGTTTAGCTAGTTCCCCGGCCACCGTTAGCTATCGGCCATCCGAGAGTTTTTGCTAAAGAATAAGAAAACAAAACGCGCCCAAATAAAGAAATCACTGCTACTGCATAGATTCCAATGACACTTATGCGTAATTAAATTAGTAGCATTCTAACATTTCATTTGATGGATTAGTTCGCCCACTCATTTCAAGCAGTGTGAATATGTGACAAAATTTGTAAAAAAAATAGTGCGCGTAGTTTTTTTACAAGGTATGTAACGAAGTTGAGTTTTGGTTTGTAATCAATAAAATTGTTATGATGTGATAATCAATTGACCAAAGTGACGTATTATCATGGAAATTCAGTGAATTATTAGTGAATTTAGAAATTATTAGCTGGCCGGTCAACTAGATACCATTTTGCTAAACTATTTAATTATCGGCCGCCTGGCCGATGTCTGACACCAATCCTATTATATTAAATTGTTTACTTTAAATCTAAATAATATTTTTTTTTGCCAATACTGTAATGAAGTTGAATACCTTAGATGTGAAGGTCTATAGAATTAGATTTCGGCCGCATATTTAATAACTGAATTACCATTTATATCCTTTAATTTCTTTTGTTTATTTAGGCCGATAAAGGAATTTTGTACACCTAGTTTTCGGCCTTGATATTACGAAACGGCCGAAAAATAATAATGTCAAGGCTATTTTTCGGCCAGTTCTTGGTTCTTGGTGGCCGGTAATTGAATTTATTAAATTGGTTTATCGGCCATAATTTTTTTAGCGGCCGATATATAGCTATAATGTTTTCAATTTTCGGCCCAGGTTTATTAATAATAAAATAATGAAGATAAAAAAAATAAACGAAAGATGGAAAGAAAACAAAAAAAAACAGGAAAAAACCTCAAAAAAACAAAAAAAAAGCAGACGAGAAACATATAAAACAAACTGAAAAACATACTGAGACTGATAAGCAAGAAAACTTTATTTGTAGTGATATTGAAGATATAGATATAGAAACAAGTATATTAAAAAACAGTGAATAAAAAAACTCAAGACAAAGGACATATTCAGAAAAAATTTAACATTGAAAAAGACTGCATAAAATCTGACAAGGTTAATTTTATATTCATTAATTGATAATAGAAATAAACAAGGTTGTGATTAATAGAGTAACTAAGGCTTATTTTAAATTTAAGAAAATCAACGAAATTACTGTACTGAAGACAACCAAAGATTCAAAAATAGAAGAAGAAGAAGGAGGGTCAAACTCTGAAAAGAATAAGACATATGACAAAGAAGACCAATTGGAAATTGAAAAAGATAATTTAACTGAAAACACTTATTCGGAACCGGTACATTATTTTTTTAAATATCAATATTTTAACACGAATAAATCTAATGACCTATGACATAAAAACAAACATGTTTTAATGCCATAGTTCATTAGATTCTTTTTCCAGAACTGCAAGAATAATTCATCAGAAAAAACTGTCAGAAGAGTAATAAATATGGAACATGATGACAGTGACAAGGAATACTCAATTTTTGATTAAAAATATTTCATCATATCATATCAGCCTGTTGCAGTCCACTGCTGGACATAGGCCTCCCCCAAGGATCGCCACATCGCACGATCTCCCGCTCTTTGTATCCAGTCGCTGCCAGCTGCCTTCTTCAGGTCATCGGTCCATCTAGCCGGGGGGCGTCCTACACTACATTTGCCTAAGCGTGGTCTCCATTCGAGAACCTTCCTGCTCCACCTCTCGTCGGTTCTGCGACAGACATGGCCAGCCCACTGCCACTTCAGCCAACTTGACTGTCATGTTCCACGTTTCGGCTCCGTAGATTAAAACTGGTAGGACGCATTGGTTAAACACCCGGCTTTTCTTCACGTCGGCACTGCGGCAGTGTCGACGTGAAGATATGACGCAATTTCCCAAATGCTGCCCAGCCAAGCTGCACTCTTCTGGCGATTTCCCGCTCGAAGTTGTCTCTACCGAGCTGTAGTACTTGTCCAAGGTAGACGTACTCTTGGACAACCTCGAGCGTAGTGCCCTCGACGGAAATTGGTTCCGGGATGACATGTTCGTTGAAAATTACCTTTGTCTTGTCCAAATTCATCCCAATCCCCACACGTCTCGAGGCAGCATTAAGACTGTGCAGCATTTTTTGCAAATCCTGCAGCGATTCTGCCATAATAACTATGTCATCGGCAAAGCGAAGATGCGTAAGATATTCGCCATTTACATTGATGCCCAGTCCGTTCCAATCCAGCGTCTTGAACACATCCTCCAGTGCGTTGGTGAACAGTTTCGGAGATATAACATCCCCCTGTCTAACACCTCGGAGCAGCTGGATAGGTTTTGTTCGGTGGTTTTGTACTTGGACGGACATTGATGCCATACTGTACAGGCTTTTTAGCACCTTCACGTACCGCCAATCGACTTGGCATCGCTGCAAGTATTCCAGAACAGCCCAGGTCCGACCGACCGAGTCGAAGGCTTTCTCATAGTCCACAAAGGCCAGGCACAGGGGCTGGTTATTCTCTTCGGACTTCTGTATAACCTGCCGCACCGTGTGAATGTGGTCTATGGTACTGTAACCTTTGCGAAACCCAGCCTGTTCCGGTGGCTGGAAAGCATCAAATCTTGTGGAAAGACGGTTTGTGATGACCCTCGAGAACAGCTTGTAAACGTGACTCAGGAGCATGATTGGTCTATAGTTTTTCAGGAGACTTTTGTCTCCTTTCTTGAAAAACAATGCCACCACGCCCCCACTCCACGCTTCCGGAGTTGTCCCATTGGCTATGACGGAGTTCAAGAGCCTCTTAAGTTCGCCAAGCACAGGTTGGCCTGCAGCTTTTAAGAGGTCAGATGTGATTCCGTCTTCGCCGGGAGTCTTCCCATTACTAAGCTTTCCGAGGGCCGCCTCAATCTCATCCTCCTCCACGTCTGGGAGATCTTCAGTGAAGTGGCGGGTAAGCTTGGCTCTTGGATCATTCGCGTCGGGCTGCGGCTGTAGGGAATGCAATGCGTACAATCGGCCGTAAAAGCCTTCGATTTCGGCCAGAATCTCCGGAACCGATGAGACGATTCTGCCATCCGAGGTTTTCAGCTTTGTCAGGTCACTTTTTCCCAGTCTTTTAGTGAAGACCTAAAAGAGAAGACCTAAAAATATTTACTGAAGTTAATTTAGTTAGTTACTTTAAACAATATACCAAATGATAATTTAGAAGAAAAAGTTATTATAGTAAATTAAGAAGAAGAAGAAAAAGTTCATATTTTTGTATTTTTTCTTTAAGTAAATATGATTAAACACGTACAATTCTATTTATTTAAAAAAGAACCCTATGGTCCTTGTAATAACAGTTCTTATAATAATTACAAACCCTGGCCGAAAACTAATATAAAATCGACCGATAGCTAAAATAAATGGCCGATAACGGGCTAAATCGATATATATTCACAATTATTTTTTTAATAAATTATTAATAAAAGTTACATAAATATAGCCTAAATATTTAAAAAAATAATTAGTTTCTCGGTCCAAAGATATTTTATATGTTCATTTTTTGTATTCTGTCATGGAAAGAAACTACTCTCAATTCAAAACTTTGCTTAAATGGCCGATAGCCGGCTAAACTACCCTATGTTCTTTCTGTTTTCTATCGTGAGACGGCGTTGTTAGATTGCGCACCATTTTTTCTGTTTTATAAATACAACATTTAAACATTTTTATGGAGTTAATAAAATGTACCCAAACAGTTCATAGCTTATTTTGTTGCAATATTGTTTCAAGTCTTTAATTATACTCTATACTTAGCTGTCTTGATGAGGAGTTATAATAATTCTGATTTGTTAACAGACCGACTCTGATTAGACGTTATCTTTTTGAGCTTTGAAATTGTATCTCGGGTCATGGGGTAAGTTTTCCGATTCGTAACAAAATAGGACCTTAGCAGTTCCTTAAAACATAATCATAATGTAAGTATTATTTTGTAATGACATATTAATAACACATTCGTATTATTGTATGCGTTTTGTAACCAAAGTTTGACCCTTTTCGTGCTGTACGATTTGTTTTCACAATGAATTAATAATGGGTACTTTTCTACCCGACATTATTACACACATTAAAAGCATATTATAATTTCATCAACGCCCTTCAATAGAAAAACTTTGTTTCTAAATTATACCTACAATAATTTGTATCGAATTTTTGCGAAATGATTTGAAAATCAGTGTGAATTAGAACCAAATTCAATTTTAATGAACTCAATTGTTTTTACTATCATTTTTTCTTATTGTTATTATATTGTATACGCAGTTTTTATGTTACTAACGCAATGCAGTATTTTTATCTGCAATATCAAATGAAATATAATGATATCTCTTAATAAACACGTTTTCCTCCTATCAATTTATGCGGCCAGCTTGTCACGGCGTCCCTTAATTCCTTGTGATTGCCTTAGTCTAACTTGAGGGGATCATTTATATATCTGTCCACAAAGAAAAATATACTCTACAACGTAATTATTAAAGACAAATTTCGTTGACTCCCAAAACGTAGAATTTAATTAACAAATTGTAGGTACAGTATTTGTCTAGCGAACGCTATATTTTATAAGAAAATGGAATATTAGATTTTCGCACGGTCCATTTGAACAAGGGGACGAATTTTGAGGGTTGAATTTATCCCGTAAAACCAACTGATATTGGACGATTTTATGTTGGATTCAAACAATTTAGTGTTTGTTTTGTATAAAGTCTAATTTAACTGCTAAATATTACATTCAATAAATGTTTATTAACACTTCGAATTTCGCAATAAAGTTTGATTTAAATTCCAATACGGCATGTTTTCCATTTAAGATATGAATAAAACACTTAATTCAATAATATTGTTTTATTAAATTATACATTGCTTGGGTGTTATACTATTAAGCAAAACAAAACAGCGTTAACAAACATGATATACACGTACACTTCGTGTAATGTACATTCTTCCAAATGTTGTGCTCAGATGTTGAACGTGATACTAGGTTTTAAGGTAGGTAGGGATAAAGTGAAAAATGGATTGAGAAATAAGGTACATTCTTGAAGTTATTTTTACATACCTATGTTAGATTATACTAGTGGTGAAGAAAAACTAGTTACCTCTCCTGTGTCCCTTCTCTCTGAAATTTTCAAACCTGCAACACTCTCAATATAACCTATACGCAAGTGGTTTTCCAGTGACATTTGTGTATTTATGCGAACATACCGGTAATGGGGTCGCCATCTCTGAGATCTCGGGTTTCCCGGTCGGGTCAATGTAGGAAACGAACTTTTCTATATTGTCTAGGATCTGTGTGTTGTGGTACCGGCGTTCTTTGAAATGTTTGTAAGACAAGTTACTTCAGTTACTTACCTTACGATAAAAGTAATGTATGTGATGTTAATAAATATTATAATATTTGTATAAAAATACACCTTGGAGTATCTTATATAAATAAATTAATAAGTAATATAACTACTCCTCAACAGACTGAGCTTACAGACTTATGGTCGATAGTATAAAACTTTAAATCTCGATTTAACATCTATTTTTTTAATTCTCTATCAAAATCTCAAGCGTGAAGAGCAGAGAATTAAAGATAAATAAACGCTTTTACTGTTTTATAGACAGATTTAAAACTCATAATTGATTCCTTTTCATATAAAAAAGATCTTAGTGAATTATTTAATTTATGAAGATAGGTATGCAGGTCGCATCCAACCGGCCAATCTGGAAGTCACTGGGGAAGGCCTATGTTCAGTTACTGAACTACTGTAGTGGATGTCCATGGCTGAAATGATGATGATGGTGATCATAACAAAAGGCTCCTTCTTTAAGGGTAATAACTTCCTCTTATGGTTTCTTTCTAATTTCAAACTACTATTGTTAATATCTTCTGCGCCATGAAAAGTATGTATGAACCATGGAATCAATTTTAATATAGATTTACTATTATAGTATTTTCCTCTAGGTCTCATCCTTTTGATATTGCTTGAGATCACAAATATCTCGAAGTTTTCATAAAAAGGCAAGTATGAATTAGACATTACTAAAAAAACATTAATTTACAGACCAGTTTAAGTGTCTCCCCTAAAAATTCTCCGACCGCACCCCAGAAAACGTTATCATCGACTTTAATGCCAATTTCAACCCCAAAAACTAGTGCTCATTTATAATTTGTAGCCCTTCGCGCTCAGGAGTGGACGAGAAATATTTTATCCCGGCCGAGCGGCTTTGAGTGTGCAACTCAATTTTCTGTATCGAACTTGTGTGTGCGCGGAATCTGTAATGTGGTCGGTGTGTCCGTGAGGAGCGGTGGAGGGTTACCCATCATTGCTCTGAGGGCCTTTAAGTCTTGAGCACGCCCTTATTGCAATGATCGAATGTCAGGGCTTACAATTACAATTATTTATTTAATATTGATTTGCGATTTGGTAATTAACTTGTTTCTAGCGCAGCATGTAGTACGACATGGCTGTGCATGGATGCGTTGATGTTGTCTACTGTGTTAAATAAGTAGGAATCGTTTACACAGGAAACTTTTCTCACTCACAGCGACAGGGTATCTCTAGTTTGTGTACTTGAAAGGGACTTTTACGACCCAAATTTAAACTTACATAAATTTTCAAAGCCTTCATTGTCGTATTGATAAGTTCATGTAAACTGCGACAAAACTAGACACAATAGAAAATTTGTTGTTTAGAGATCACCAGTGACCAATGTGCTTTAAAGTATATTTTGTAAATTTGTTTTTAAATTTCAAAAAAAGTTGCTAGATCTTTTGCAATGTTTTTTAACATTAGCATGATTCAATTACAAACTTTTACTACAAGAAAAAAGTATTACAATTAAAATGGTAAAATCTAAATGTAACCATTTGGCAGATTAAACTCGGTCAAGTTCTTAGTAGCTGTTAACGTCATATGGTGTATAAATGGAAAAGTGGCGTATCGCAAAAAAAAAATATTTTCTTTATTTTTTACTTGAACGCATTGATATCCGTTACATTTTACGAGCAGATAATGCCACCTATCATTATGCCTTTTATACGCTTTTTAAGTTTAAATAAATAATCCATTTATGTCACTGTATGTACGTCGAGCATATGCAGATGCATGCAAGGAAAAAGAGAATTTGAATTCGAAAGTGTTATTTTAGCAAATTAGACTTGAAAATTGTGTTTTAAAGAATAATCATATAAGCCACATCAAATAAAATTTACCTTCATCAGTAGACTTTTTAAGGCTGATAATGATTTAAGCACATCGCACTCTACAGTGGAATCGTGTAAGGTTCAGAAAATTTAATTTCCCTCTAACACTAGAAATCTTAAGATTGATGGTGATGTAATTACCTACAAAATGTTTCAAAGAAAAATCATATAAGGAACACATACACCAAATACGATTTACTTTCAGCAATGGAGTTCCTAAGGCTGTTGCTAATGTAAAGACAGTTCTCCAAAGAAGAATTATTATAATATATAATAAAAAAACTTTCTGTTCTTTAGCACACGTCATAACTCCTAACACCTAACACTTAAGCCAACCGGTATCGCTGCAGCCGGGCCGGACCGGCACAAATATATTTGACGTGATATTTCTCGCCCTAATACTCCACTATTATTTGATCCGACATCAGCAGACGAGGTATTGGAAGAATGTTCGTAGTTTGCACCGCCTCACCAAACGTATCTGGAAACGTACTGAATTTAAATTATTGCAGCGGAAAATAAAAATTCTGTTACATACATTGCTTAGTCTGGTCGCTTCGATAGGTAATATTGTAAAGTTAGCCATAGTATGTAGTGAGATGGTTCCGAACTATATACAGGATGATTAAGGGGTCGTGGAGCAAGAATTCTTATGTCAAGTTCATGTTTTATCTGTCGTCGTCAGTAAGTAGTAAGTCGGGTGACCACGCATTTTAAGTTACTAAACCTTTTTTAATTAAAACACGTATATTACTAATCATCTCTGTTTCAATTGAAATATATACAGGTAGCATCGAAATCGTTTACTGAGTCAAAAAAAAAAAAGGTTGGGATCACGACCCAAAAATCATCCTGTATAAGCTACAATGCATAGGGCCTTACTACAAAAAAGATAGATTAGGTTTAAACCATGTCTAAAGTATAGCCAACCATTTTAAAATGTTGATTTATCAGACATTCGAGGCACATTATTAACAAACATTTTTAATTGGATGACTTATCTTTAGACAGTTTTTAAACACAGTCTATCTTTTTTGTAGTAAGCCAAATAAGCCAATAAAATAGAATAGAATAGAATATAATTTATTTGGCACTCAAAATTGACACAAAAATAAAAAAGAAAATAACATAGATTGACATAGAACTAATAATATTATTATAAAAAATAAAAATAAATAAACGTGCCAAAAAGAACCCTCGCTCAGTATTCGCCGTGACAACTTAAGGCTGCCACGACACTGATATTCTGCGAGGGCCTCAAAGATAATTAAATAATAAAAATAATAATAATCAACAAAATCCTAACAAACAATAACAAAGAAAAGAATATACACCGCACGACGTAACACGAAAAAGAAAAAAACATTAGACCAGAGACAATGACAACAAGCTCAGCCGATAGCTCAGCACCGATCGTGTGCGTGTGCGCATGCCTTTATAAGCGTCGGCCAGAGTGTTTGCATTGTCTCTGGTTGCACGGCCAAGGAACTTACTACTAAGTGATTTAATACTCCTTGCCTACTACTCACTCTGAAATGAATAGAATTTAGAGTTGCCACTGGGTAGTCCATTATTGATCATAGGCCTCGATAGGCTTATAGGTATAAAGGCTATAAAGTCTTATAGGTTAGTTACCTAATGATTGATAAAAAACAGCAATATTAATGATTGAACCCAACAAACTAAACAACAGTCGATAGTATCGTAGTAGTCGATAGCGTTACATCATTGTAAGTTCAACTATCAGTCGGAAACAATAAAATAGTTTTATGGACGGACAAGTAGAAGGTTGTCAACAGTGTTTTTGTTTTAACCTTTTGGGAACCCTAAAAACGTGTGTTCACAGAAGTTTTCAATTCACCTACATTAATTTGACTACTGACCGAATGACTCACACGATATTAATCTGCAGTAGGAACTATTTACATATCCTATTGATTACCAAGGTATACATCCAAAATCAATCTGCTGCTTTAGTTCACAGAACTACGATGCGCGGAATCCTCCAAGATTAACTAGCTTTTGTTTGATTAAGTAAAACACCAGTAGGTATTATATTCTCTCTTTCTCTAACAATGTTACACAGATTTATAGGTCTGGTGAACTTTCAATGCTGGCATTTTATCAGTATTTATCGCTGGCATCTCTCTCATGTAATATTAAAGAACTTTATATCAGCTGTAATGAAGTGTACATGAAAATTACTTACCGTTATGTCGTATACGGCTAAGAGAATGAAATAGCGTACCTAACGCTGGGTTGGGTATGTTCAAACTGTTTCATAAATGTGTGGTTGCTGAAATAGCAAAATGAGATTACTTACTCTGGAATATGTGACACAGAGTTTGATAACTCAAGGAGTATTAGAAGTTGTTGTTATATAGTAGTGCCTTACTTGTGGCCGTTTGAATACTGATATGCCCCTCTCTTGGCACAAAAAACCAAGCCTATGAAAAAATTAAAACTACCGTCTGCTTGGCTCAGCATAAAAACATACAAATGCTTCATTTTTTTTACAAAACCCGATTGCCGCCGAGGTTGCCTTGCGATGAAAGATGCGAATGGAGAACATTATCTTTTCAGGGTTCCGTACCCAAAGGGTCAAACGGGACCCTATTACTAAGGCTCCGCTGTCCGTTTATCTGTCCGTCTGTCATTAGGCTATATCTCATGAACCGTGATAGTTAGACTGTTGAAATTTTCACAGATGATGTATTTCTGTTGCCGCTTTAACAACAAAAACTAAAAAGCAGAATAAAATAAATATTAATGGGGACTCCCATACAACAAACGTGTATTTTTTGCCGTTTTTAAAGATAATGGTACGGAACCCTTCGTACGCGAGTCCGACTCGCACTTGGCCGGTTTTTTAAGACCGTTAAAATTGTTCTCAAATGTATTACTTATGCTGGGGCTTCATCTGCGTCTAATGTCGTTAATTAGTGCTCTATTTGACGTAGTACGCAGGTGTGGCCGGTCTCTGTGTGCTGATTTGCTTCAATAACATTAGACGTTAGGCGATAGCTCGGACGGCGGTAACTTTTGACACATCAAAGGGATTAAGCGGGCGTCTAGTGCGTTGTTGTGGCTACACCTACTACACTAAACATGTTAAAACTCGGTCACATTCAAAAACTCTTTGTGAAATATATGTTAAAGTGCATAGTTATTAAGTTAGAATGGAGTAGACAAAACGAAAAAAGTATTGAGTTCTTGGAAGCTTTTTATTTTATTTTAAAGACACACTCACAGATCACACGCTAACTACGTCGCTAGACGCTAGAATCAAACATCAAATAAGTGTGGCCACGCACTTAGCGCGTAGCTTAATGCTTTAATTTATTTAACGCTAATCATGCCTTTATTTGAACGTTAGGCGTCACGCAGGTGAAGCCTCAGCATTACAAAAATAATAATGAGCTATTTAACAATTAAAAACTAAGCCCGAAAACAATTAAACCAACAAACAAAACGGACAAAGGAATCAGAAATCACGTTTTATCGGGATCATTTCACCTGCACGGTACTTAGGGCGGATTCGATACGATTCCAGACATTTATCTTCCTAATGGGCGTTCTTACTAACCTTTTGCCTTAGAAAAATAACTTGTTTTATTCGACTGTGATTTTTGGGAGAGCCTTTTTTGTTTTGTTCGAACGAATCAGTGAGTCGTTATAATCAATGTCAGGGACATTTTACACGCCTGTCATATTGTTGAAGTTGAAATACATAAACGTAATTGTTCAAATTAATATTTTAAAAAAAATGCAGAGGACAAAAAGAGCAACCGAATCTTTAGGGCCTTACTATGAAAGGTATCAGTACCGAAGCAGTGTCAAACTCTATAATGTGATAATTTAAAAGAGGAATCGCTCCTAGGAGTTCAAAACTAACGCATATAGAGGTTACGTACCTCTATATGCGTCTGTCTTGGGTAATTTTATTCTTAAATTATCTAAAAAAAAACACAACTTGACCAATCAAGAGTCTAAACATGCCATCATAAAGACAAAACTCCCCCTTAAAATTTCTTAAATTAAACACTAGGTATTAGTGTATTTTTTAGTCTCAGAAAATAAAATCGTGTGTCATAAACATAAAAACGCTCAAACATAATTTTTGATTTTATTTTATGTTTCATACTTCTACATATTTCCTAATTATATTTGCGAATCAATGCATCAATTTCGCCAACTATGTAGAGTCTAAACTGAACTACGATATGAGCAAAAATATTGCCTGAAAGACTTACGTAAGTGAATAACCGCATACGAATGCCGTGTAAATTCTGTGTATAAACTTTGACAGTTGGAAAACTGCATCGGCTGAATTATGGCCCACTGGGGCCGTATATAACGCTTAGGCCAGCCCTGGCGCTAAAGAGATTTTAGGCCTTACCTAACCAATGTTAGCGCACTGTAACTTGTGCACTGAGATATTTTATTTGCATCCACTGGGTGGACCGTTTTGATAAGGTTATGCAAACAAAATAAGCGGTGGAGAAGGACAGTCAGGTATTGGGATACTGTTAAATTTTGTAAAAAGGCTAGGGTTTTCAACGTGTAGAAACTTACTTTTTTTAAAGTTACCTTTGGTGCATTTTTGTGTATTGAAAAAGGCAAAGATAATATTTTGTTTTAGGAACATACACGCCGCCTAAACCTCAGGCACTTTTATTCATCTTCATCATCACAGCTGAACAGATCTCTCCTCCAGATCGGCCGGTTGGAAATCTTATTGCCGGCGCAATAATTTACTCGTTTTTTTTTAAATGAATTGATAGTCTAAAATCAACTTCTCTAGAACTAGTGATGTAAAGTAAATATTTTACTGCTAATTGAAGAATGCATGGCGTATCAGGGGACTGAGCAGGAAAGGGATGAAACGATTTTTTGAATTTAGTTGAATGACGCATTACATTTAAAAAAAGTTAAGTTTGACACCTGGAGAAAGTGTTTTGACAATTTGTTTGCTATAGAAAAAGTTAAGTTTATACGTCCAAACGAACAAAACATTTTCGTAGATGCCCTCTGCACCTTTACTTACTTCCCATCCGAGATATTCTTTATATTAAAAAAAAAAACCTCAAACAATCGACCAACATTAAAGTTGATTTATCAATTATTTATAAACTGAGATCTTAAAAAAATATCTTTAATCTTAAATCTAAGTTTTTATAACTCTGTTATTAAAGGGCTGTGGATTTTGTGATAAATAAAATCAATAAACAAATCGAAAAGCTTGCGCGAGCTAATATAAAGGCAGCGCCATCTCTTAGTAGGGCAACAAACTGTCAGTATTCTAATACAAAACCACCTTAGTGCTCGTTCATTTTATTTGAAAAACGTTTCACACCACACGATGCGGTCGCCAATTTCCTCACAGGATATGAAATTCTAGGAACGTGAATGCGCTTTTAACACCCGTCTTGCAATATTTGTATCAGTGCTAGTTTTTGAGGTATTATTGTATTTTAAGATAAACCTTTTTACTAAAAATAAATGATAAAAAAAAAAAAATCTTCTGTATATATAGAAACTAGACATAAATAATAGCAAGTCTGTTCTGTGAGGTAACCCTTGATCCTTTTGGCCTTTAAGATGTTAAGTGAGTAAGAAAACTGTTAACGCTAGGCAGCGTGTTTATTTGCCGAGTTAAAAACTACTTCAGTTTACAATATCTTTTTTTAGCTAATTAACTTTTTTTAGGGATATTGTCTTTATAGCTTTAATTTACAACTCAACAATCTCAAAAAGGGGCAATTTAAACACACGACCTTAGTTGATTTTAGCATGGAACAGTTGGTATATTTTAACGCGATTTCAACGAAACAGTAGTAGGTATGTATTTGAACAGTACACTGATTATTTAGAATAAAAAACCACCTTAAACTGTGAAGTATTTAAATAAAACAGTTTCCCAATGCTTTTAGCTTTGAGTATCTAATTCATGCTCTAAGGCTTTTAGTTATGAAAAAAAACCTTTTTACTTTCTACAATTTTCTTTAAAAGATCGAATTTCTTTATTAAATCCAACTGTCCATAGTAATTTGTTTTAAACTAGGCTACTAAGCGTTGAAAACAAATTAATAAATCGTCGTTTATACTTACTGACAATTAATAAAAGTGTCAAAATGATTGAGCAAAGTCTACCTAATTACATTATGCCTTGTTTTATACAAACCCTTGGTCGTATAATATAGAGGGCTGTTACACTCCCTCTTTAGTCTATTGAACGACTATAGGGTTGTCAAGTGCCGTGTGGTGCCGGCACGTTAAAAAAATTGCACCACCCCTTCTCTTCCCATGGGTGTCGTAAGAGGCGACTACAGGAGAACCTCCATAAGAAGACGGGCAGCAGCGTCTCCACTCCACCATTGGCCAAACTGCGATCGCCAACCCGCATGCCAAGCGTGGCGATTATGGCAAAATCCTCCTTTTAGAGAGGCCTGTGTCCAGCAGTGGACTGATAGGCTGGTGATGATGTTAATGAGGGTTGTCACTATATTCGTATATGTAAGGTTTTCAGTCCCTTATAAATATAGGGTTGGTAGGTATTGTTAATAAACGACCATTGGGTCGGATAAGCGAGGTTATTTGTTTTGAACACAAAGAACTCGGGTTTAACTGCTCAGTTAAAATAAAAATGAACTTTTAAAAATTTATTTGGATTTGCGGATGCGATTTCAAGACTTTCAAACTAGTTTTAGATTTTTCATAGAATATTAAGCTGTGAAACTTTAGCATAAGAATTTGAAATTTTGTCGCCTATACATGTATGGATTTCTAAATTCTAAAATAAATGTATTTTTTAATATTTTTTTTATCAGAGTTTCAAAAAGTTATACTTATTAAAATCTGCCATTAAAACAACAAAAGAAACACAGATAATTCCTTATTTTGTATACTGTAAAAATAATTTTGCCTACATTTTTGCTTTTGTCATCGAATCTAAAAATCTGTAAAGATGGCGGAAATTTTGAACAAATTTGTGAAGGCAAAAGATAACAACAAAAACAGCATAATATAAATCTAACGTTTTTGCCACCCCTCACATGGCAATGCCGTGCAAAAATGAAGAAAGGACGGCGGCAAGAAGTTAATTCGGCTAAGTACCTATTCGATAAGGTCAAATATCCCGCGTTAACATACATGTTTATGTATGAGCGTCCTATGTATATTGCTCGCGTTATGTATTTACGACGGTACTTTTCAAAATGGGCATGCGTTTATCTTTTGTTTGTACAGTTGTCTCTGATAATACTTATGTATGTAGAAATAGATGGTTGTTGAAATGTCAAAGGCGATACATAATGTTGAAGTATAAACACGAAATTTAGGTTTGTTGGATGACGTCGTTGCAGGGAAGATGTTTTTGGTTACGGGGGAAAACTCTAGGATTTAATATGGCGTTAATTTGTTACAATACCGTTGTTCCTAAGCTAACTGGACTAAATTATGTATACTATAAGAAGAGTCAGAAAGGTCAGGTAACTAGACACAAACTATCAATAGTACAAACGTGTGCCTCTTATGTTGATAAGAATACAGGGTCCAGGCGACTAAAGCCCAATGTACGCTAGGTCAACTCCTACGTAAGCTATGACGAAAGTTAATTGTCAACCGAACAGTAGGGGCCTTCTTAAACAATCTTGCAAACGTAATATCACCGCGATGTAATTCAGCACAACGCCATCTGTGATTGAATAGTGGAATCACTGTTTCATTGTCTTCTTGAATAATCTGCTAAACGGAGTGGTACCGCGATGTAAGTCCGTACAAAACCATCTGTATATGAGTAGTGATATTAATGGTTTGTGTTACAGGTTAATATTTCAAATACATTTAGTGAATAAATAAATATGTGCCAGACTACAGACAAATTGTCATGCGCTCGAAGTATAGAATGAATATACTTGTGTTATGAGTTAACAGATAATATATTTGCCGCAGATTTCAGGTTTTATTAGGGCATGTCGATGGTCTTATTGAACTTGAAGAAATACCCTTTTTTCCAAAATCGACCTGTTTACTGTTAGAAACCAGTATAACTCCAAACTCCATTATGTATACGACCAGGAAGTACCAACAAGCCGTATTTTGTTCAACTTGTAATGGAAAAACTAAAGGAACTCTGATTTTCTTTGGCCATTTCTTCTTGTCGATACCGCACCCGATAGCATTTGTTTTGTTTACGACTGTTATTTGCTGACTGTACTGGCCAGAGTTTTGGAAATAAATACGTTGAAAAGACACGATTTTTAAAATTAGTAAAATTATAAAAAAATAAAAATTAGAGATTTAGGTCTTGACCGGTATTACGGGACGTAATGTTAAATTCGCAGCGATTAGGGTATGTCTTGTTTGTCATTTCCCAGAAAAGGCGTTTTTTAATGGCCCCTAGACATTGCCAGATTTATTTCTGCCTATGTCGAGTGCTGTTTGATAAAGTAATTATATAGTGTTTTATTGCTTTTACTGGTTTTATAGAGGCTTCTCTTCCTGTACAAGCAGGTTAATTTAAGACTTTAACGGGTCTAAAGCAAGTTGTCTACGAGACAAGTCACTTGACACTCGATGCGTGTCGAACATAATGATATTTTAACGGTTCTATAAGTATATTTATAACTTCACCAACATTAAAACACAAGTTATACCAAAATTGCACTGTAAAGCTTTTCAAATGACTGCACCAATGCTTGCTATACACCGTGAATTTTTAATTACCCGAGAAAATTAACTAACATACTCAGATATCGATATACATCGAATTTGGCAATTTAAAAAAAAAATTTTAATGAGAAATCTATTTAAGATATTCCTAACATTCCTTAAAAAATATGCACCATAAAAGTCCTGCTAATTCAAATAGTAATCATTATCATTCCAACATTAACGGAACCAAAATCCACCTAATTTGGTCGATTAATATTCGCGTACGGAAGGAATAACTATGAATGAATTTTTTTTCATTCATAGTTATTCCTTCCGTACGCCAACGCCGTACATCGTTCCGTTTTTTTTTATTCGCTAAATTCGATGTATATCGATATCTGAGTATGTAAGTTAATTTTCTCGGGTAATTAAAAATTCACGGTGTATAACAGGTTCTTGATTTGTCGGTTTTATTTCCTTTTATCGCTTACTGATGCGGAAATATCTCTCAGAGATCATTTATCGGAATTCTGTGACACTGTCCAATAACTCCAAAAGATCTTAATTAAAACCATTAGGCTAGTATGTTGGGCAGGGCTCCATTATAACATGAGTTATTGCTTCGGGCACCTCCCAAATCGATACCTACATTTAGGAGCCAGGACAGAAGGCCTACTATGAAATGTTCGGACGTATAAACCTAATATAAGTAATAAAATTATGCAATTGGATCAATGAAACCATTTACAAATTATTAAAAAAAAAGGGTTTTTTAAGAACACCTTAAAGCCCGGTTTGTTCAAATTTTGTATGAAAAAACTACGATTTTAATTCGCCTTTAAATCAACAAATGGCTAGTCAGTTAATTTTATTTTTTATTTTTCTCAAGCTCAATTACGAGGTTGAATAATTAAGGAAAAATATAATATAAACAATTGATTTATTGTATTAACTACGCTATTGAAAACAGCGTTTCTTTACTTGGCCAATTTTAGTTTTTTTTATTAATTTGTTAAGTTTTAACGTTCGAACGAAAGAAATTGTTTCGTGGTAGGCCTACAATTTTTTTTAGGTAACTGAGTTGTTATGTTATTCGTATGGGTATAAAGAATATTAGGTAGTTGGTTAATTTTTACTTAAACGTATAAATTAAGGTTATTGTAACATTTAAAATAGTAGTTTTTTTTTGGTCAGCTACTTTTGACGCTGATTGTATGCTTACAGCGGAGCGTAGCGAGACTTGTTCTGTGTGCTTACACATAGATGGAATTCTGTAGAATTTTGGATTGAAAATACTTCAGAATACTCTATTGTGTCTGGACCTCCGTGTAAAGAACACGCAAAGAAATAATAATAAAACCCCAACACTTCCTTATCCCAATACCCTTATCGAAAAGCTATATTTGCCACAAGTACAATCGCGCGCATAAGTCTTATTAGCGGCACAATACTATTTCGATTTCCTATAGAAACAGCGAACTTTACCCGGATCCCCAGTGCTTTCAATACAAAAACCCTTTCAAATACCCCACAATAGATTTGGTGACAGGGAATTATCGCGGCAACCCCCAAAATGTGGCACAATAGAATAGGACGTTTTCTTAGCGACTGTACTCTATATTTACGTTTCGGAAGTTTCGTTTTTTTATAGCATATTGATATCGGATTTCGACAATGAATATGTTAGAAAATGCAGCGGTTGCTATGGTGGCTGATAGAGTGGTAGGCGTAGCGTTGTGATAAATTTCTGCATGTATACCGGAAGGTTGTGGGTTCAGATTCATCAATTGAGTGTCGTGTAAAGGTTGGATAGGGAAAACACTCACGGCGTTAGGGATTACTAATGTTTGGCCAAAAAACGTTTTCCAAAGTATCACACCGCAAACTATCTTTCCCAAATTTTCATTTGGCAAAAAAACATTTGTTATAAACAACTTTTTGCAATTTTACAGTTAGCAAACACTATTATTGGCAAGATATTGTTTAACAAATAATTGCTTGGCAATGTTTCATTTTACCAAATATTATTTAGTCAAATGTTTGGTTTGGCATAACATATTCTTCCCAAAATATTGCGTAGCATAATACGATTTACATAAGTCGAAATCGAAAACAAAAACAATGTAAAAAGTCTTTTTTGGCAAGTTAAGTGTTTCAAAAATATACTATTGGAAAGAAAAAAATATATGTGAATGCAAAAATCCAAAATGTTTGAAGTTGTGCATGTGTATAATGGACATCTTGTAAACATCTTTAAAACGGTTTAAATTTTACGTTGTGTAACGTATGTCGAACGGTGAAGGTGAGGGACAGCCCTGAACATTTCGTTGCTTCGACAGCCTTGCCGATATTTGTACTTGTAAACTAGTCGGGACAGGTCAATTCTGTTAGCACGAATATCGTAGCAGGCCTGTATTGGAATTGAGTTTGTCGATCATAAATATAGATATATCTGAGGGGTAACCATGAACTCTTTAAACAATCCCAAACCTGCCAAATTTCTTACGTAATGACATACAAAATTGACAGATTTGAGGTTGTTTTAAGAGTGCATGGTTACCCGGCTGAACGTGATATATATAACGTGATAAATGTGACACAAATAAATTTTGTTGTTGCAGTTTCAGGTTAGTTTAGTTTACGCTTTGCAATAATATTTTAAATATCTTTCGAATGTCAAAGTTTGATAAAATAACAGAATTTAATACCTAAACACTGATAAAATCATTAAAACAATGAAATAATAAGGTTAACTTAAATGTGCTCAGTTGAGTTTCGATTTCTATCCGAGACTTTTATTATTAATTATCAATCTAACTTATAATATATATATATATAAGAACTATTACCGATAGCGTGTGCTTAAATAATTGCACATCTAAATACAGTAACACAAAGATTGAGCGCGTTCAGTTACACCTCCTAAATGGTTTGCCTTTCACGCCGCCATTTATCAAGAAGTCCAAACACGGCGAACCAATTTGTTGACGTCAGCAACCAAGCATTCAGCGTGCAGGTTACCCGGAGTACTGATTGAAAAGGCCTAATTGGAGCTACCGGGACCAATCAGTGTCGCTGCTGTGACGTCACGGCCGGGTTTAGTGATAATTAAGGCGCCTACGGTGTATTTATCTTTAACCGAAACAGGGTAGGGCTGGCAAACATTTACATGGAGTAATTAACAAAATAAAAACTATTTCTTTTGATTGGGCATTGGGGTGATAAGCACAAAACGGTAGTAACGGTAGCAAAACGGTAAACCTTTGTATTGGATTCAATGTGCAACATGTTCAATGTATTTCAACGCTCATGAAATCCTACTACTATAAAAGCACAGTACCCGGCGGTAAATATTGCACATCAACGTTTGAAACCTATTCGTTAAAAAAAATATAATAAATATTAATATTAATTAATATTGCTACCGTTACTACCGTTTTGGACTTACTTATCTCCCAAATATTAATTAATTAATATTTATATATTAATATTTTTCAATATATATTGTTTACTATTCTAATATTCGTTTGTATTCGGAAATGCGATTATTGCCGATGTGCAATATTTATTGCCGGGTAAGTACTGTAATGCCAATTGATTGATTATAATAATTAAAATTAAAGCATTTACCCGTTTTGGGCGGCTTATAGCTGTTTTGAGATTATCTCATTAAAAGAGATAGACTAAACTTATCCATTATATTCGAGAACAGGACAGATTTTTGCGCGTAACAATACATTTTCTTAGTGTCTCGTTTGATTGATCTAGCAGGAAATATAATTCATTATTGCCATTATTTAATTAATTATTGGAGGTCACGTACCGGCAAGCGCAACAGACGCGACGCGACGCGACAGCGCGACAGTCGAACTGGTAAAGGTTGCAGGAAGGTCAATGTGGAAGTCACTGGGAGAGGCCAAGGTATATTCAGCAGTGGACGTTCCGTTTAGCTTCGTCTATAGAGCAAAGTCTTAGTTTAACATTTCTATCAGTTCTATAACTGATAAAAGCCAGCCCTATCCACTATTGAATAAAGAACTCTAGCGCTGTGGGTGCGCCATTCATGTGGATGGCGGCTAATTCAATCAATGTCGATCATGCGAGCGCTGAGGTGAGGTGGATTCGCTGTGTAAATGCTGGTTTGTGATGCTTGGTAGTAGAAACTTGAGTAGTCATTCCCCTTAAATTAAATTTTCTGGTTCAACTCCTGGTTTAGGTTTATTCAATCTATAGAACGAAAACAAAACTCCTTTTTGGGCCAACTAAAAAAACGAGTAAAGAATATACACAATAAGTGCTGGTCTAAATCTACCAAAAAAAAAGTTAAACAAATAAAATATGTGGCGATATTCGTTGTATATTTGATTTGTATGCTTGCTGAGTCAAATGGTTTCTTCTTGCATTCCTAGTTGGTGTTTTTAGAAAACCAACTTTTCTAAATTGTTTCGGGTCTGGGTAAAAATTTATTGTGTATACGCCTCCCAGCAGGGAACGGACAGACAAACAAACTGAAAAAAAAAGTTAGGGTGGCAGTTGTTTATCCATTCGCCTCTAGAACGCTTAAAAGGTTATTTAATAGTTCAGGAACGGTAAAAAATAGTTTTATAAAAGCAAGAGCTAAGAATACTTTTGAAAAGTAGCTATTCTTTGGAGTTGCTTCTGATAGCTGCTACTAAAAATAACTACCCAGTACTTTTCCAAGTGCAAACATGCATTAAGATTTTATTAGAGCAAATTTTAACGCAACGCTAATAATATTATTGAAATGCATCGAGTTCAAAATGTATTATACACACACCGGCATATTTAGCGGAACACAAAAAAAGTCCATAATTAAAATAAATATGGTTTTATTTTAAATTCTACTCACTACACTTCTTTTGTAATTTAAAGTTTCATTTGTTTTAATTAAAATGAGATCACATTAAGAACACATTTTGCGAGTAAAGGCTTTTTGTGAAAAATGGTACATTTTTGAACTTTTTATGTAACCGGGAAGAGTGAAAATTGATATTAAAATAACAGTTTATTAAATTAGAAAAATGGTGATTAATATCGCGTATTTCCTCCACGTGCTCTTATTAAAGTTTCTACCCGTCTAGGCATACTGAGAATGATGTTATCGATGGTCTCCTGGGATAGTCTCCGCCATTCCTCAACTACGGCGATTCGCAGTTCACCCACGGTGGCTGGAGCTGGAATTCTGGACTTAACTTTTCTTTTCCGCAAGTCCTAAACGTGCTCTATTGGGTTCATATCCGGTGATCTCGCCGGCCACTCCATAACAGTGATATTCATATTATTAAGATATGCTTGAGTTACCCGAGCGGTATGCGGCCGAGCATTATCCTGCATAAAAACAAAAACGTCACCGATATATGGGGAAAACGGTACGACATTTTCTTCTAAAACTTCTCTGATATAGCGGTCTGCAGTCAGACTCCCTCTGTCAATCACTACCAAGTCTGTGCGAGCTCCCAAACAAATGCCCGCCCAAACCATTTTACACCACCGTATGCAACTGTAGTTTCAAAATTTGTCTGAATGTATCGTTCTCCTTTGCGTCTGTATATTCTTTGCCTGCCGTCAATTTGATTTAAGAGAATTCTGAACTCATCACTAAACAATACCTTACTCCATTTGTTCGCGTTCCAAATTCGATGTTTCTGAGCAAAAGTGAACCTGTTTCTACGATGATTTACTTCGAGCCTTGGAGCCTTTGCGGGCACAAATGAACCCAAACCAGCTTCTTCGAACCTTCTTCGTACCGTACGCTCACTTACGGTTACACCCCGCACTGCTTCTAACTCATGTCGGGCTTGGACGGCCGTCAAACGGGGGTTCCTACGTACACGAAGCCGAATGAAACGATCATCCCTACTCGAAGTGCGTCTTTTTCTGCCTTGTCCTGCTCTTCTCACATAAGTACCGGTCTCCCTGAACCGTTGGATACTGCGATGGATCGTTGAAACTGGTCGACGAAGATCTCTGGATATCACTCTGTAGGTTTGACCATTTCTTCACATTTCGAGTGCCCTGGCAATCTCCGTTGGGGCTAAGTCAGGCATAATTCAGTTCAACTCCAAAAAGATGCGTTATTAAAAAAAAACTAACAAAAAACAGTATTTCAATAAATTTTTAAATCAAACTCAGAAGGAAGAAATACTCGAAGCTCGCTCCAGATAAGGTGTATTTGAATAAAATTAAAACAATTGCATAAAATGTGATGTTCAGTTGTTTTCTTAATTTGAAATTATTGTTTTTTAAATTAAATGACGTATAAACCAGCCAGCAACCTTATATGATACTGATATCTAACCTTTTTTTATGTTCCGCTAAATATGCCGGTGTGTGTAGTATGAAATTACTTTATTACATTTTACCTATTCTTAAAATTATCCAAATAAAACTATCACTTATTTTAACTTAGCTTTTATTTAAATCTTTAGAGGCTTTGGGCTTTATTATTGTGTATTAAAAGTGTGCATCTATAACAATACACTAAAAGAAAAAAAGATTTCGAAAACCAACCAATGTACTATTTATTAATTTAGAACATAGTTGAAATTCCAAAAAAACTAAATTATTATTTCGTATGACACATTTTTGTATGATCGAAATACCATACAAACAAAATAAATCGTCACTAAAAATGACTTCTATCCGTCTATTTTATGTGTGGTAGGTAATAAGGTATGAGATCTACGCTAGTAAAAAGAAATTGGAATATACGTAAATGGGTGAACTAGAACAAAGGTCAAGTCGTACTATGTTCATAGTTCATTTGCGGTTTATTAACCTCCCTAGGCACACATCGACGGTTATCCAATCAGCTCCAAAAAAGTGACCCACATCCAGAATTATGTTCAGGATCGAAAGATCCGATAGTGTGGATGTAGGGAAACTAGATGAGATTGAACTAAGATTTTGATTAAAATAGCCACAGTCAATTCCTCGCACATATCACGTAGTATAATATTTCGGTTGTATGTATGTTTACCTAAATAATTATCATGCATATTATATTGTACCTATATTCTTAACTACGTGTTAATTAAATAACCCAAAACCTGTCAGGTGGTAGCTCAGCCCATGAAACTGAACAACTTTTGTTCTACAAATTTCACGAAACCCAAAAAATATATTTGCATTTTTACACAAACTGATCAGCTGACCGAGTCAATTTGTATGAATATCCTTATTTTATGTTTGGCATTTCGGTAGAACAAAATTTATTCAGTTTCATTGGCTAAGCTACCACCTTAGAGGTTTTGCGTTATTTCATTAACACGTTGTATATGTTAAGATAGGAATCTACGATGAACAGATATTTCTACTATTTGGACTGTATTTCAGCTTTCCGCTTCAAAATATTTATACTTGTTGTTTTGTCCGTGTGATTTCTGACCAGGTACGACATTAAGTCCTTTAAATAATTTCCAACAAGGACACCTTTAACTTTGGCGGTGATTCCGGGCCAAATTCAAGTTGGGTCAAGTTGCGACCCCAGCGTTAGCCCGATCGGTGCCACGTGGCAAAGTTATACTAACTGGGCCACAGCTGGCGGAGTGCAGACAGTCCATAAATATATGATGCAGTCTGTGATTTCAATACGTTATTATGTGTCATCATCATCATTTTATCGATAAGACGTCATAAGAACATAGGCCTCCCCAATGGCTTCCAGATTTGCCGGGTAGAAGCGGCCTGGTACTGACGGCCAGGTAAAGGTTCCATCGGCTTTCTGCATCCTTTGCCAGGTCGTCTGTTCGTTTACGTGTCTTTGCTGATATTATCAAGTATGTCAATGATCACCATACGTAATATGAAACCAGTAAAAATATAATAAATAAATAAATCAGTGATGTGTTGATGTCTAACAGCGGGCTGTTATTCTTATATGTATTTTTTTTTTTTTGAAACGATTTTGGTCTTTTGTATTAAAATTACCGACATTGATTTAGTATAGCCTTTTTGAGTTAGCGTAACCCACTTCAAACGTCATCATCATCAAAATACAAGCTCTGCTTTCAGCTCGATAATTTGTGAATTTATTTTAGCTACGAGTTAAAATGAAGCAGCTTTTTTTTCTTTAATAATGCACATTACTAAAGAAAAAAAAGTGAAACAAAAAGTTATAAAATTGAAACTAAGAAATAGTAGCGAGTTTAGTATGGTTTAGTGTGATTGTTGTATCTGTGTGTGTTTTCCAATGTCAAGTGTTGGCTGTTCTCTCCCAGTTGTGGTTATGCCAACTCGGTTGTACAATAAAACTTCTGTCGGCTTTGTTGGGACGAGCCGCAAACCGCAGTCCCTCTATAAACAATTATATGATAAACTTTAGTTAAACGCAAAAACCTCCGGCTTTGCAGTGGCTTATTTTTTGTTTAAATTGTTTAATCTTTGCTGTGGCAATGTTATTTAAAGCATTTTATTATGACAAGTATATAAGCGCGCATATGAAATTTTAATTTGCGTTACTTTTACTAATTTCATTGCTTTACTCAGTTTAAGAAAAATTTACGTATACATTGATTTCGAATTTAAACTTTTGATTGCTCCTTGCTTTCACAAACAACTTACTAGTCTTACTACCTACTCCTTTCCACATTACCTATGCTGTTGCTAGTTTTTCTTAGGACAGTTGGTTATTAGAAATATTACAAGCACTAGTGTTGTCCGCTCTATTAATATATTGCCCTCCCTACATTAGATAGGCCAATAATAATAAATTTGTGCAAGGCAGCACACAAATTATCAAGTCGTGGTTGAACTTAACTGGTTAATTTCTATACATTTGGTAACAAGCTATCTTTATTCCGTCGCTTCTCAAGTAATGAATTCACATCCTAGTCATACAAGGTAATGTTACAAATTAGTAAGATTGTTTTTTTTTGTCAAAATTTTGATTTTGGTCCCGTTGAAGAATTTGCTTGTAGTATCTTAATTAGGAGAAAGTGATTATATTGCGACTTCAAAAAAAAATGCCGTTTTTCCGTATGAGAAAAAAAAAGGGTAACAGATCCAGTTAATCTATATTTTTGTGGGTCCAAGTAAAAACGGGCTAGTGTTGTGGCGGACAGGTGAAATAGTGCGAAAAATTGCCCCGCGGTCAAACGGGCACATTTGCCCCGGGCTTCCGGGGCACGACACTTGATGTGGGCAATGAGTATCATTTTAGGTCAAGAATTGTGCATTTTTTGTTAGATTTCGGAATGATGTCGTCTTGATGAGATATTACAAGGTTTGCCAGCTAAGTCAGCTTGATTGTAAGGTCGTTAAATAATATTTTGAAATTTGTGCTTGTATTTCTAATGTAACAGCAACTATCTTTTTATAAGCAGAAAGAAGATCGTGAACATGTTAAACGTTGATTGGTATTTGTTTCTACCATGGTTATTAATGTTGTAACTAGAAATTTAAACAGCAGTTCAAATTTATCTAGCTATATACCTACCTATACAATCTACTAGCCACTGCTTGCAGCCCTTGCTTGCCTTTACTTTAGTTTCAAATAGCATATAATGCTTTTTTATTTATTGCATAGAATGCTTTTTTTTGCCTACTTTTTTTGGCTACTAACTGAAATCAGCCGAACCAACGGATAAAGTTATATTAAATTAAACTTACCACAAAAGGACACTTAAGTCCAACCCACCGTCAGATTTCCTCCACAATTTGAAGCGACTTAAAACTTAGTGAAAAACAAAAGCTATCCTCCAAGTAATTAATCTTTTACTTTGCTTATAACAAGTTCAAAATCTTCCTCAAGTACGGGCCTGTCATAATTTAAAACTACACAGTAGGACTACTAGTTTATTACATCGTGACATGCATCCTGCTCACAAGAAGATTATTATTACTTACTACAATTTCAAACCAGTGTCTAAGTTTAAATGCATTTCAATCAATAAATTTTAGTATTATATTAAAAACAACGAATTGTGATTTTCCGTTATTACCCGACTGCCAAACGAGGGTTATGTTTTTCGAGTGTATGTATGTATGTATGTAAGTATGTCTATTTCTTTGGCACGCCCTACAGCCTAAACCGTTTAACGGATATTAAAGTATAATATATCAATAGATTCGTCTCAATTGTGGGAGTGACAAGGGTTATGTTATTTCCCGAAATTCCCGCGGGAACAGAACTTACGCCGGAAAAACGGATCTGCAATACTGAAAAAAATATTTTGAAACTTTCTTTTATTTACAAAGGGTCACATATTTTCAGTGCTAATAGTATTCAATACTTTATTTTCCAAAATTCCTACGGGAACAGGCAAAAAAATATACTGAAAAAATAGGAAGAAAAAACCGTTTCATGGATATCAACATATGATATGTCATTAGATTCGCCTCAGTTGTGGGAGTGACATAGGCTATGTTATTACCCGGAATTCCTATTGTTACATGAATTAAACGGGAAAAACCGATTTCAGATACTACTTACTCGAGTTAAAACCTTTTTTTTTCAATAACGAGTTCCAAATAAGGCTTTATAGTTCATTGAAAAGTAGTAGTAGATAGAAAACTACAAACTAAAAAGTCAAAAATAAAATTATTTTATTTAAAAAATCGTATCGTGTCGTGTGGTGCCGGCACGTTAAAAGAATTGCACCACCCCTTCTCTTCCTATGGGTGTCGTAAGAGGCGACTACAGGAGAACCGCCACAAGAAGACGGGCAGCAGCGTCTCCTCTCCACCTTTGGCCAAACTGCGATCGCCAAGCCGCCTGCCAAGCGTGGCGATTATGGCAAAATCCTCCTTTTGGAGAGGCCTGTGTCCAGCAGTGGACTGATATAGGCTGGTGATGAATTAAAAAAATCAAAAAACCCGACTGCGTAAAAAGAGAACTTAAAAGATGAAAACAAGATTTAAAGAATCAATTTGCATTCGGAGGCATTACATCCAATAACAGCATAATGATGATTGACTTGGTATGCACTGCGTTAGTACCTAATTAAGTAATTTAAATCCGTGTAGAAAAAGTCAAATCAAGTCACATGGATTTAATGCCTCAGACTGCAAATTGATTCTTAAATCTTGTTTTCATCTTTTAAGTTCAGGTTTTTGATTTTTTTAATTAATTTATTTTATTTTAAAAGCTTTTTCTTTGCTTTGATGTTTTTTTTTCTATATGTGTATGATTTTGCTTACTTCATAAGTTTTAGAATAGTCTGTCTATAGAGATGTATTTGGCATCATAAGTTTCTCAAATGCTGCTGTCAAAGTGGCTTTATTTTCGTATCTGTGACTTGGTGGGAAGTGTACTTACTGCAATTAATATCTATTGTGGACTTACCTTGTTCAATTTTCAACAACTATTTTAATTAAACACGCTAAGAGAGCAATAAAAACAAACCAATAGAAAACAAATTGATTTAGGTTATTTTTAAGAAAAGGCGTGACAAACGGTTTTCGAAACCGTTCTTATGGTTTTAGTTGTATTTTCTTTAGAAACAAAATTAATTATTTTTTTTAACCATCGATTTTTTTTATTGTACATTCTGTCATAAAAGTTTCGGGAATTAATGATTTACTTATGGTTCCAAATTCAAAATTATATTTTTTTTGTTGTTGTTAGATTGGCACAACTGTTTTCCATTTTGGCGCGGAGTTTGAGTTACATCTGATAATTAGAATAAATACAGTATTGTTTTTAGTTATAACATATCTAGTGTGTATTGCGAATTTCATAATGGATAAAAACATCTAACAAAGATGTTGTCTTAAATTTTGCATCGCCAATGCGATTTCGTGTTCGGAGTCTCTGAAAATGTTACAGAAGGCTTACGGTGAATCGACTTTATCAAAAACACGTGTTTATGAGTGGTACAAAGCGTTAAAAAGCGGTCGAGATGTGATGGAAGATTTGCCTCGTTCTGGTAGGCCATCAACGTCTGCTACTGAAGATAACATCGCAATAGTGAAGGAAATAGTGACTGAAAATCCTCATTCAAGTTTTAGAGAGCTAGCCGTTGAACTTTCTGTGTCACAAGAGTCGATTCGTACCATTTTAAATAACCAATTGGGTATGAAACATGTTGTCGCTCGGCTAGTCCCAAAAAACCTGAATTTTCTCCAAAAACTCAATCGCAAAAGAGTCGCTGAGGACATGCTAGAACGAGCCAATTCCGACCCAACTTTCATAAAATGCATTGTTACTGGTGACGAGACGTGGGTTTACGAGTTTGACAAGTTATGCAAACTAGTCAACAAGTTTCGGAGTGGCGCCTTCCAACTGAACCGAAACCGAAGAAACCGCGCCAAACTCGATCGAAAGTCAAAGTCATGTTGACTGTTTTCTTTGACTGTCGCGGTGTTGTGCACTCAGAATTCTTGCCAGAAGGTCAAACGATAAAAAAGAGTATTATTTAAGCGTTATGCGGCGTTTAAGAGAGCAAATTAGACGAAAAAGGCCAGATTTGTGGAATGAAAATTCTTGGCTTTTGCACCACGATAATGCGCCTTCCCACAAGGCCATCATTGTAAACGAATTTTTGACCAAAAACTCAACAAATACCATCGAGCAGCCACCTTATTCACCAGATATGGCTCCAGCCGACTTCTTTCTTTTTCCTAAACTCAAATTACCACTTTGTGGCACCCAGTTTCATTCGGTAGAAGACTTAGAGGAGAATTCGCGGCGAGAACTGAATTCGACTCCGGAAAAAGCGTTTAAAAAATGTTTTGATGATTGAATTATTCGTTGGCGTGTGAATCGCTTCTGAAGGAGCATACTTTGAAGGTGATAAAATAAATTTGGATGAATAACTAACATTTTGTGTATTATTAATCTTTTCCCGGTACTTTCTTGACAGAGTAGTTTAACTAGTTATTAATTTATATCATTATTTATGATTTTCTAAGTACTTTTTGTCTTTTCTAAGATCTGGTTTCTAGGATCTGGTTACATGTAACTGAAATGGTTTTTGCAATAGAATAAGTTTACATGAGGTTAGGATATTAAAACTGAAAATTTATACCTACGAGTATAACTGACATTGCATATAAATAATTTGGCAAAGTCAGAAATTTGATACCATCATCTGAAAAAGAAATACAATACGCTTTATAGAAATTGAATTTTGAACCAAAAGCAATAAAAAAAAAAAACTGACTTTATAGTATTTTATCTACTAAGGTTTACCAACGCTTGTATATAATAATACTTGTTCTAATATTTTTTACATTTCTAGGTAGTTTTCTGGCTAATTACCAAAAACAATTATAGGCAAACACAACTTGCTTTTTAATGCACAGATTAGCTCTTAGAACTGATACTGACTGACTGACTGAACTAACTGAACGCATTAGTTCAGGACTTTATTTATTTATAGCGCTGGTCATACAGGCATCGAAGCGTAAAGAAGATAAAATATGTCAATACCGTGTCTTTTAATATTTGGGTTCATAGCGTGAACTGCAGATCTAAACTACACCAGCAATGCAAAACTACCAGTTCGCGTACTCCATACTGTCATGATTTAATGTACAGTCAACAGCACGTCGACCTACCCAAAAAGACAAAGATTTTCAACTTTAAGCCTGACATATAGAGATCATTTTCAAATGAGAAAAATTGACATTTTGTGGTAGGTCGACGACCTGTTGTCCGTAGGTACGGTACGTATTTTAATCAAATTGTTATTAATATTTTTATATAACCAAATCCTAAACCTTATTTTGTTGACAACACTAAATGGTGGACCGGGAAAAGATGACGCAATTCAGTTGTGGTGGGAAAAACACCGCAATAGTATCAGAAGAGATCGCTACTCAGTCAGTTGCTGGTGAGCGTTTGTTAGGCAGTTACTATGTCAATCGAAGTAATCATTAATGTGCGGGCATAATTTTTATTTTAAGAGATGAAGTGTTTTTAAAAAGTTCATAGTAAATTGAGTTAAAGAAATCAAAGTATTAAAGGCGTCAGTACTATCATTTTATAATAATACTAGGCGCATAAGTGAAACGAAACCAAATTATATTCTTTTTGCTTTGCTCCCAGTATGGCTTGTGCTTTAATTACGAGGCTTTTTGCTGTCAGATCTAAACAGCTGTAAAATAGTAAATGTAAGAGCACATTATTGCCTAAGAAACTAAGCTTTAGAATACAAAAGCAAACCCTTTTGCAGAGTTTATATTGACCAGTTGACCCAAATATGTCTATAATCATACCCTATTTGTATGTCATCGTGTACCCCAAAAACCCCAACAAATTCGGGTAAAAATACCTAAAGGAATAACTGTTGGAGCACTTAACCCGGAATAGGGGAATCGCTATAAAACTCAACTCTTTCACTGAAGGCTTTACAACCTCATTGAGAATTCAGTTCGGGGTTGTCTCGTAAAAATTGGCATTACTTCACACTTAGAGAACACTTAAAATTCCTGTCGCGGGGTCGTTTTTGCATTGGAAGTGGCAATTACCTGGCGAGGCTGGCACATGTGCCTTTGATGTATGACTCTATGAAAGTTTTAGGGACCGCTCGGGGAGTCCATCCGGCTCTTTAATCTTTGAACAATTTTTGAAGGCTACGACCGTCTTTTGAGATAGAAGACGGATTTCATTCTTGGAAGTTTGTTTCAATGTCCACTCTAATGGTTGAAAATATGAATGAATTGAAGAGGTAGTTTGGGTATGCAATAATACGCTAAAAACTATACACCGGACTCACACTAACTGTCATACACTGATTAAAATAGTGGATAATTAGGTGCGAATTTTAATGCATGGATTCACATAGATCACATAGATGCATCACATAGATTGATAAACAATTTTATGTTTTCATCCAAAAAGAAAATGATTGATTTTATCAATCACACTTGTTTAGTAACAATCAAGTCAAAATGATGATGACCTAAAAAGAAAATAGTTCGAAACATTAACGTAACTTTTTTATACTGATCAACTTGAAAATGAAAATCATAAGCACTGTTCGGTTTAAATTATTTTACTGAATAACACTAGCGGTAGCTTAATTGTTTTTAACAAGTAGCTTTATTAAATATGTGATATAGCTAGCTTTATTTCCAGAAAATAAGCAGCTTTATGTTCCCGTATATGAACATGTTATTTGATCACTATTAAAAAAATCTTGATGGCAGCGATAAAATAGTAAATATACTTTTAATAGTGTATAAAGTAAAGTATGCCTATATTCGTCCCTCTGCAGGGCACAGGCCTCACCTCAACTATGAGGTGATTTGGGCCATACTTCACCACGTGGGCCCGGTGCGGATTGGTGGAGGGGTGTTGTAAGGCCAGTGACTAAACCTTACTGTCAGATGTTATCAAGCCGCCTTAAGACCTCTGACTAGGCTTCACGACCTATATCAAGCGATATTGGCCGGGACCAACTTTTAACGTGCCTTCCGAAGCACGGAGATGCTCGTGATAAATGTCACTAAATATGGTCGGAATGGTCACCCATCCACTCACGACCGCGGCGTTGGTTGCTTAACTTTAGTAATCGATACCAAAGCGCTGCCGCCACTGAGCTACGAACCTCTGTGTATATATAGTCTTAAAATAAAAACTCAGACAATAAGGTCTGATGACAGTCTCCGTATTATTAGCTCCTTATTTATATGTTAATTTTCAAACAACTTATTTATATGTTAACTTTCAAACAACTTTTTCTTCGGAGGCAACATAAAATTTAAAAAATAAACTTCTCTGTACTAAATCGCCGACCAGCTGAGATCAGTTTGTATCCAGATGTTTCTTTTTTTTAACTCGATAGAAAAAATCGTTGTTTTTGAGCAGTAGAATTACTTCTTAGAAGTAAGAGTTTCAAGGAATTCAAAAAAGGTATCTTCAGTCTATAAGTTTAGACATTTATATTTACTAGACAATATTACCTACGAGACAGTTAGTAGTAGTCAAATGTCAAAAAGTTAGCTAAATCGCTGTTAGAACTTTCTGAACCCGGGATCTATTTAGATGAAATATTCTGACTTTTGATTTTATTGTTAAGTTTGCTGGATTAATATTTTATTTTAAAAGGCATTGCATTAATATTAGTTGTTAGTTAAAAGCCTTTAGATAAAAAAAAAACATGAATTCTACTTCAGTTAAAGGTCACACAAAAAAATATTCTTCAAGGCCAAACTTGCAAAAATACGTCACTCGACAATAGCTTCAGTAAACAAGAGTATAAAGCTTAATAGGATCATAGTAAAAAGAAAACAGTATGATCACTTCATTAATTAACTCCTACCAAAAGTTTTTGTGTGATATGTTGGTTTAATTCACAATATAATTAAACCACTATCAAGGCAGGTGTTCAATTAATTGTGTTATATTAAATAATATAGTATTTTTTTGCTTTAAGCATGTTTTTATACGCAGATGTCGTCAGTTTTCCAATATAAGGTTAAAAGGTACGAATAAAAATAACCAAGTGCGAGTCGGACTCGCACACGAAGGGTTCGGTACCATTATCTATAATAACGGCAAAAAACACGTTTGTTGTATGGGAGCCCCCATATTTATTTATTTTCTGTTTTTTAGTATTTGTTGTTATAGCGACAATAGAAATACATCATCTGTGAAAATTTAACTGGCTAACTATAACGGTTCAAGAGATACAGCCTGGTGATATACGGACAGACAGACATACAGACGGACAGCAGAGTCTAAGTTATAGGGTCCCGTTTTACCCTTTGGGTACGGAACCCTAAAACCGACTTACTTCTATGGCGAGTTTCGATATGTCATCAAAGCCAACAGTCAGGACGATGTCGTACTATTTGATCAATAATGTTTTCAATTACTAAGTCACTTTATATACTAATAGGTACTAACGTAGATATTCCGTTTGTTATTTACAAACATCAATTGATTTATTAGTAGGTAACCGTTTTGTTATAGGTTTATGACTCATCTATTTTTACTATACTACCAGGACAGTTATCACATAAAAAACAACCTTCCTAACTATTTACAACGATGTTAGGATTGTTTAAATGCTGCCATTTACAAGTTTTACTTTTGAACTCTGACCTTGGGAGGAACGTGCAGAAAGAAAGAACACCGTGTATTATTAGAACATAAATAATACTTAAGAGTGTATTGCGCGAAATTGTGAAAATTAAGGTATTTTTATATCACTTTTTCTAGACGCTGAATTGATTAAATACATTAAAACTACCTTTGTAGGCTAGCCTGATCCTGGATCTAGGTCGCCGCCTTGTTGAAATTTTGAAAAAATACCTTTAAAATAAAAAAAATACACATGAAAGGTAATAACTTCTAAAATCATTTTTTTTCGATTACTTTATCAATTTTACGCATTAAACAATGATTCTCACATGAAAATGTTTGTATTGCAATTCCGCAGACCGCCCCCTTCTTAAAATTTAGTATAAATATAAAAAATATGAATATTTTAAGATTTCTTAATTTAAAACACAAACGCCTGATATATTTTAAAAGGAAACATTGCTCTTATTAATTTACTAGGCGCACTTAATAGAATGGTGTGATGCGTATTTTCAATAGATTCCTTGGTGAGGTCATGCACATGAAGCACAGATATTATTTCAAGCCAGCCTGCTAGCTGATGATCATCCCCGAATTCTTCCCTGATGTCCCCAACTAAAGGCAGCCGTGTTACAAATCTATACTTTGCAGTACATTTTAGTGTTTTTGCTGTCTTTCAACTCAAATGTCAAGTCTTATCCCGTACAGAGTAGTGCAAACGCAGAGCATGCAAACCAATAGGTATCTAGCTAAAACATAAAAGAGTCTATGATAATTATGGATGTCATCAATAATGTATAAATAATAATAAAAATTGTAAATTCAATGTTTCGTTCACTTTTTCGTCAGCTGTGAGATTTATTATAAGCAAACGGTGCATATTTTTATACGGGCTAATTTAAAATGTTATAATACCTACTTGTAAAATAGTTTTTGTCAAGTAGGTATTATAAAATTTTGGTGGTCCCGATCAGATGGGACCCGAACCCTGGACTATTGCATACCGGGTGAGTGCTTTTCCAACTAAGCTACTGAGACGTTAGCAGAGTTGACAAATTTTTCAAGTGCCAAAAGAATATATATTTTTATAAAGATTTTCTGATCTTAATCAATAGTTAAATTTTATTTTTATTTAATTTTTGTTACAACCAACCCAAGGGCTCAGTCATTATCTAACATTTACTTATAATCACCATTCACAAGAGCCCAAAAACGCTGTATCGGCTGCCTAGGTGTTGATTACCTTACCATATACTTTCAATATTATTGAAATAACACGGTACCAAATTTCTATTTTTAAAATAAATATAATCTTTAGCCTGCCGCTAACACTCTTGCGCCTCACATAGACACTACAATATACATGACCTGCACCCCTCGCGTAAAATGTACAGACAGTAGTCGGTGATCCGCCGGGAAAACAATTTTTGTGGAAATTGGTGTTGTTTTTGTACAAATAGCACGACAATCTGATTTTGTAACGGGTATGTGATCTTTGAGCCAGCAGTTATTTTAATGTCGTCCTCATCAAAATGACTGCTGGCCCAAGGTGGAGGCGAGTAACCCAGGATAGACCTCAGTGGAAACTATTAGAGGAGGCCTATGTCAAGAGGCACACTGAGATTAGAGATATTTTATAAGCTAAGTTACCAACAATGTGTATGTTATCTCTAATACCAGAATAAAGGGCTTTATAATTATTATTATGTGATCTTTAATCTGACCTCTTTATTATTATTTGTAGCCCAATATGTTTGCGAATAATAATCTTAAAATATGTAATGGCAGTACATTATATTATATATTTATAAATAAATTATCTTTATCCTTATACCTATAAACGTAGCCATTTCGTTGTTATCACACCATAACCTTTAATGTCTGATTATCCTGCCACTCTTTACCCTGTTCTGAAAGCAGGTTAATGAGATTGAACCTCCACATAGCTGAACATAGGACTCCCACAGTGAATTCCAGATCGGCTGGTTGGAACCAACCTATATGGACCACTAGGAATAGCTTTTGTGCTCTGCTCCTCCACTCGGACCGACATGGTGGCGTTTTTATATAAACACTTCAGCACCTCGATGTACCTATAGTTAATATTTCGCAGTTGGAGAGACTGTAGTACTGCCCAAGTCTCGATCGAAGCGAAGGGCTTGTCATAGTCCACAAACGCTAAGCATTGTGGCAAGTTATACTTTTCTGTCTTCTGCATAACTTGTCGCAGCGTATATATTAACCTGTACAAAAGCTCTTTAACCTGTGAGGCAAAAATTTTAAAAGGCTGTATTTTTCATATTTATGTCTAAACTCCGTTCCCTTCAACTAATTATGAACACAAAGTATACATTAATTCGATTTACATTTACAAAATTTCATATTTGACACATTTTTAAAAATCGTTAAAATAATACAAGCGGTGCCACTTTTTTGAGAACGATCCTTATCTATGACACAAAAACTAAACGAGAATCGGTTCATCCGTTTGAGAGCTACGATACCACAGACAGATACACAGACAGACACGTTAAAGTTATAACACCCCTCTCTTTTGCATCGGGTTCTAAAAACGCTGGCACCGACAGCTTCTCGCTGTCAGAGCCAGCGTTTTTGACACTTGAAAGATTACGCCTGCTCTGCAAACGTTTCGGTAGCTTAGTTGGAAAAGCACTCGCCCGGTATGCGATGATCGTGGGTTCGGGTCCTAACCCTTACACACACACTTACACACCCCAATTCTCAATTTGGTTGCAATTTAAGTGATTCAAATATAACTGGGGAAAATAAAAATGGTTTTCATTACTACTTTTACATGGTGTGCATAATTAAAATTGGAGAGTAGTAGAAATCCTCAAAGCAGCAAGAAACTGACACACAATCACGAGTAACATTATGTCTATCTATAGGTACGGGAGTAGGTGCCCTCGAGTATGTCAAAAATCCTCTTGATATACCCTACATATCGGAAAATCTTTAATGCTAAATGTCATGCTAAATTTTATAATTTTGGAATCAATATCAACGGATCAGGTCTGAATCACCTGCGATTTGCCGACGATATCGTGTTGTTCTCCAAAAGACCAGACTTACTACAAATTATGCTACAACAACTAGATTACGAAAGCAGAAAAGCAGGTCTGACCATGAATCCACTAAAGACAAAAATTATGACTAACGGTTTAAGACACAACATCAGAGTGGGCCAAGAAATTATCGAATATGTGGACGAATACATATATTTAGGACAACTGATATCAATAAAAGACCAATACTCTAAAGAAATAAGCAGAAGAATAAGCAACGCCTGGAAGCGGTATTGGTCATTAAAGGAAATAATTAAAAACGAAACAACACCAATGTCCATAAAAAGCAAATTGTATAATATATGTATTCTTCCATGTCTTACTTATGGGTGTCAAACTTGCCTGCCTGCCTGCTACTAGCAAAAACAAACAAAAACTTTTGGTGTGTCAACGCAGCATGGAGAGAAGCATGCTCAACATAAAACTGCAGGACCGATGGACAGCTACAAAAATAAGGAAAAGAACCAAAGTGAGCGATGTGCTACAAAAAATAAGAAAACTTAAATGGAATTGGACAGGGCATATAATGAGGACAAACAGTATAAAATGGTCGAAAGACGTTATGGAATGGTACCCTAGAAATGGGAAAAGGCAGAAAGGACGTCAAATCAAAAGATGGGAGGATGATTTACCAAAAGGATGGAGAAGGATAGCTCGAGACAGAGACAATTGGAAAAAATTGGGGGAGGCCTATGTCGAAAGACAAGTTGACAAATTTTAATTTATATATCTAATCTAACTAAATGGGTGCTGAAAATCTATTATACATTAGGTTAAAAACATTATTCTTTAATATTTTAGTAAAGTTGTCATAAAAAAAAAACGTATTAAGTTAAGAATATTGATTCTACAATTAGTGAATAAGTTCAAACCTGTAAAACAGTCAGCGAATAAAAGGCTTTTATTATGTCATGCTAAAGTATGTGAACTCTGGGAGCTGGACAAAGAGAAAGTCATAGAGGAAATAGCAAAAAAAGGGAGCCGAGAAGAATTTGAGTGGCTATTAAAAATGGTAACGTGAATGCATGTGGCGTACCGATGATAACAGTTCTAGCCTCTTACTCCATCATACATTGTTGGAGTAAGAGGTCGTATAGAAAAACATAAATAACTTTTTCAGGTGCTGCAATTATCATTGGCTACAGAAAAAGCTCTCTACATTTGCTGATAAAAATGAATAGTGTATGGTATGCGCGTGAGCTTAGAATTGCAATCTTGAAGTACCTGAGCATGTGTGCTATAAAAATTACTCTGGATCATCTAGCGGTACGGAGTCAACTGCCATAGTAGAAGGCTTCAAAAGTACATTAAAACTAATTACATACTCATAGCTGATGGTATTCCGCAAATTTTGTACCGCGGCACACTGGTGTGCTGTGGACATTAGTTAGTATGCCTCGGAATAATAAGGTTATCCCTGTCAATGATTACTCAAAATTAATTTCGAACAATAAAAATAGTTTACTCTATTATTTAGATCGCCTATAGATGTTCAATTAAACTGGCCTGTGTTTCACATTCCTTACCTAAATACTTTTTCTGCAATTTAAAGCTTAGGTTTGCTTTTCAATAAAAACAATGTTTCGTTAATTAATAATAAAGTTTGTAAATATTATTTAGAACAAAATTTTAGGTTACCTACCTAAAATTTTGTAAACTAAATATTATGTACGATCTTAAATAGTATTTACTTCTTTACATTATTTTTTTCTTTAAGAAAAAATAGCAGGTAATGTTTACTCTGTCGTTCAGCCTACTCTGTAAAGCTATTTTTCTATGTGTGAGTGTTCACGTACGGGCCCGATCGGCTCTCTCCGAAGTATTTCGTTCGAATGGCACCCCCTTAAGGACCAATACTTTTATGTAGATATGTAAAAAAAATACATTTCGAATAGGAGTCTCAAAATCTTTGTTGCTAATTTCTTCTAAAACTTGGCAGAGATTGTACAATGGCGACTTGACAACGGATAAAAATTTGATTTCATAATTTCAAGAAAGACTCAGACACATGGGCTTATGCTCATCACTAACTATTGCCTATACGGGATTTGATGTAGTAGGTAAAGGTTAAAAGCCATAAGTTGTTCATAACGAAAAAAGAAATAAAAAAAAACTTTGAATGCTTTCATAGAATTATTTTTAACTACTTAATTTACGTACCGCATAAGTGCAGTGTGAGGAGACGTCCACCCACAAGGCTGACAGACGACCTGGTAAAGGTTGCAGGAAGCTGCTGGGTGCAGGCCGCGCGCATCCGGACAATCTGGAAGACACTGGGGGAGGCCTATGTTCATCAGTGCACGTGGTGGCTGAAATGATGATGATGATGACTTAATTTTGTATTGTTTGTATTGAGTTTTAAAAGCTAGCTTAGAAAGAATACGTGCGAATAAACCGATATGATAGGTCAATGACGATAGATGTGCTGTTTTTATAATACTTGTAATTTCAGTCAAGGATAACTCTTCTGTAAAGACATACAAGATATATTATACAATATGCAAATCCAGTTTTACAGAAAAAAAATATACATGTTAAAATATCGTATACGTAAAATAAAAACAAAAGCCAATTTTTTTGCCCTTAGTTTATTTAAACCGTTAACATATTGAATGGAAAACACCAGGAAATCCTAGTGACATCACTTGCTTGGCTTAAATAAGATGTTCTCACGAGAATACGTCGACGTTTTTATAGTTTGGTGCAAGGAAGGATCGGATAGTTTTATCGGTAAGCGAATAAATAATTAGAACATTATGCGACCTTTGATAAGATAAAGCAATAACACGCAGATCTACTGGCAGTGGATGGAATGGAATTCCGTAAAGTAAGCCTATATACGTCCCTCTGCAGGGGAAACTCTCATCTTAACTATGAGGTGGCTTACCAAATCATGCGGTCACCGTGTGGATTAATAGAGATAGAGTGGCCGTACTGTCAAATGGAGATGCTTGTGATAAATTTCACAGATATAGTCAGAATGGTCTTTTTTATTAGGAACATTATTTTGACATGCAGGGGCTAGTATACAGGGTGCTGATATCAATCCTCGCAATGTAAAGAGAGTTGATTAAGATTTCTTCATTGAATATTCTGATCACGAATCAGTAAAAAAATTGACTACGAAAAAATAATAAATTAATTTTTAAATTAGAATAGTTTGTTACGGGATTGCTACCATGTACCTTATTTTTGAGTTCCCGATATTTCGGCACTGTTGCAAGCGCCATGATCACGGAGTAGCAATCCCGTAACAAACTATTCTAATGTTAGTGACCATGAAAGTTTAAAACAATATAATTTTTAAATATCTACGATTTTCATAATTGACCACTTCCGATACAGAATAGTCCCCCAAAGCAAACGGCTGCTATCCGACGTGATAAGCAAGCGATCCGCGTAGCTCGATGGGTGCTGCAGTGTAAACTTATTGCAATAATGCGAGCCACAATACAGTTGATTTCATTCGGAAAATAATCGCTATAAATTCATTTTTTTTTTTTGGTGGATAATTCGTTGTTTATATAAGTCATAATATGTCACCTCAATAAATATGGCGAGGATTGAAATCAGCACTTTGTATTAATAGATCTACCTGCACTAACGAAGCGTATTGGTATGAACATTTGGGCAATGTTGTCGTTAGGTGATTACAATGTTTGTCTTGTAATCATAACAGTCGTGTTGCAAAGTTAGGCTTATTTTATAATTGGTAAACTACTAGGACTTGAAAACTTTGAACACTGTGATGACATATCAATAACCTAGTTCCCTTTTGAATACAAAACTATCATAGTGTAAGTGACAAGATCTAAGTGAATTGATAAATCGAATTCGGTGTCCTCAAGTTCGAGACACGACCACAAAGCAAATGGGTCGGCTTAGGGACAAACTTCATTAACTAGGATTGAAACACTTTGACGCCCGCATGCGTAATAAGTCCGGATACTGTACAATCAAGCTGATCTTCTATATTGTCTTCTATTTTATCTTAATAACACAACTGAAGAAAGTGGTATTTTGTACAAAAAAAATTATATCCTAGGATAGGACTTATCGCAGATTAATAATCTAACTCGACTTTAGTGTGTAAAGCGTCTACAATTTGTTTACAATTTGATATACTTTAGTATTGGTAGTATTGATAAAGTGGTTTAGTAATGTAAATTTTCCTAAATAAGTACCATAGTTATAGTGGAAGGTTTTTACAATAATAGTTAATATTCTAGATTGTTTGGAAAGGATTTTTTTTTAAACGAACAAACTTAGATTAGGAGACAAAAGTGACAAATATTGGGAATCTAAAGGATCTCAAATCTTTGAATTTACTTGTTATACGTATTCAAGCTACTTCTCTAAGACGTCAACAATTTAGTATATTATTTCAAAAACTCGAACATTTGACATGTGAATAAAAGCCAAACAGAAACTATCTTTTGGGCCATAACCATGAACTCTTAAAACAATCTCAAAGTTGTCAAATCTGTCAATTTTGTTACGTCATTTCATACAAAATTTGACAGAAATAATAATGTTTGACAGATTTGTGATTGTTTTAACAGTTCATGGTTAGGGCCCTGGCCTCAAGTGCCTTGACATGCAACTAGTTCAGAGCGACGGAAGGGCAACCTTTTAACCTCAATTAAAAAAGTTACATAATTGCCAATATAGACCTAAATTATAATAAATAAAATTATTTATTTATTATTAAAATAATCTTGTTTAGAATATGATTAGTATATTAATACTAATCATATTCTAAACAAGATTATTTTGCATTCCATTTTTGGAAATTGACAGACATGATTTATATAAAGAGGTGGCACAGGACCGATCCTCGTGGAAATCCTTGGGGGAGGCCTATGTCCAGCAGTGGACGTCTTTCGGCTGCGATGGATAGATGGATGGATTTATATAAATACTTGAAGCGTTAAACTACTATTTTATTATATATTTTGTTATAAGTTGTCAAATCTGGAGATTATGTCCACATAATGTTTCCACTTTTTAGTATTAATCTACTTAGTACTATTTATCGGTTTTTCTACAATATTACCAGATAGTTAAGCTTTACTTGAGTTATGTATGGATCACCATAATCTGTAGCCTTCTTCGAGTTACTTAGTGTAGCTCTCCTCATCTTCTCTACTTTGTTTTTTCTAGGCTGTCAGCGTTCATTTCCAGCCCATACATTTTTGATAACACCTTCCATTGAATAGTTTTTCCTTTATGCTCCAATAATTTTCATTTCAAAAGAGTTTTGCACTACGAGTGTGATACATGGCTTTCCCTTATCTCGAAAAAACTTACTAATATGGCGATCACAGTCCCAACGACCTAGGGATTGTCCTCCGACATAAAGCATATCCTATCCAGTCTGTCCTGCGCCACCTCTCTGCAATTATTAACGTGAACCTCACGCAGTACCTTTGAAACTTCGTCTTTTCACCGGTGCCTAAGACGACTAACGTCGTAGGTCGTTGTGTCGTAGGTCGTCGTGAAGTCGGTCGTCCCAAGTACGCCTTTAATATTATTTTAATATTTTTTGTTAAAATTATTGACGGAGTTTTTAGATATTTACTCTAGTAAAAATGTAGTTTGAATAATAAATAGAGAAAAAATATGATAACTTGTAAATTACACCAAACACTCATACCCTAGCCAAGTGAGAGACCTGTCTCTGCTACACTCTTAAAGCAAATGTGACGTCAACACGCTTTGAGCAAAATTTAAGATTTTACTTTTAAAACAGCGAGTTATTGGTCCTTCTTATGAATATTTCATAGGGTCTATCCAGCGTAATACAGCTTTGTGGCATATGTAGGCCGATTTAGGGCATTACTTATTCATGTGAATGTGTTTATTTACTCAAACGTTACTGTTCGTGCGTACAATTGGTGCCGTTAAGAGTTCTCTTACTGCCAGCCTTAAGATGTATTTAGACTGATTGGATGCAGATAAATTTAGAATGAAGGGATGACAAAATACCTATAGAGATTTAAAAATAGTTAAAAATGCATTGTTTACACGAAGAATAATAATTCTATAATTTATTTTCCTACACATCATAATGCCAGTAAGATGACCAGTATTTCCACAAGTTTATTTTAAGAACTTATAAATCAGCTTGAACTGGTGAATAATACGTCACCGATCGACACTATAAGTTATTTTGTGTTGTATAAGTCACTGTTTGCAAGATCGACACAGGTAGTTGCCGTTTGCTTGACGACGTAGCATTATATCGTATGTATAGTTTAAATCACATAACAGAGCGTATCGTGTCTTACCTATTCTGTGATTTAAATAATGTCAATGCCGGTAAAGTTAACCAATCTAGCGCTACCTTTTTTGTGTAAATATTAGATTTAAGCTATTCCATTGCTGCCTTTGTAATCGCCAGTTTGTCCGCTTTCTAGTCACTTTTTAATGTGGATTCGCGAATCAATTACAATAATTTTGCAATAAAACTTTGTACAAACGTTCCTCAAATACGGATCTGACACATGCGTAGAATTTTTAAGAAAGAAATAAAATAAACCGCATTTTTGTTTTGTCTAATTTATAGACTTACCGGTAGACCTTTTCAGCCTATCATCATAACCTTAGTGCGTAAGATAAGTAATTTTGAGGTGAAACTTGTGGATATGAGCTCAGGGACCGAATCTTGTCCCTTTCATAAATATAAGGACATATTGCCTCGTATAACACCTACCTTGGATCTTAAGAAGTACCATTTTGGACTTAAGAACGTGGATGTTAAAGTTGATATTGGTTTGTGACTGGCAGAAACAAATGAACAGCTTGGTTTAAGTGATGAGCTAACACATTCGCGGTATGGATGCTGTAAATTAATTTCGCAGGTTTCGCGTTGTTTCTCAGAATTCTATTTTCATTTTTCTATATGTGAACTTACAAAAGTTTTTTTTAATGAGGTTATATTTCTTGCTGTTGGAACAGATGAAGCAAAACATTAGACTTTGATAACCAGATATTTCATTATGAAACGGCAAAAGTGTTAGGTAGATTACAGAAAGCAGACACACTAGCTAAATCTATACTTTTATTATAAAGAGGAAAGATTTGTACCTATTTTTGTGTGTTTGTATGTTTGTAATGAATAGGCTCAAAAAGTACTGGGCCGATTTAAAAAATTCTTTCACCAATAGAATGCTACATTCTTCCAATTTGACATAGGCTACATTTCATTTTTAAAAAAAATAAAGGGATCCTTGGTACAATTTGAACAATGTAACCGAAGGTGTAGAAAAATGAGTCTTAAAATGTCTTTCGTCGAATGCGCTGCCGAAACTATTAGCGATAATTGTCTACCCCGTGCGAAGCCGGGACGGGCTGCTAGTAACTTAAAAATCAGTAATTAAGTTGCAATTCTTCTCACAACTCTTTCACATAATGGACTTAAAGTCAGAAACATTGATAACTATCAATGTTTCTGACTTCAAGTCCATTATCCCTAATAATATTAGGATGTAAAATAACCAATGCGTCCTACCAGTTTTAACCTACGGAGCCGAAACGTGGAACATGACAGTCAAGTTGGCCCACCGACTACACGTCACTCAGCGTGCTATGGAAAGGTCTATGTTGAGGATCTCACTAAGGGATAAGATCCGGAACGAGGTCATACGACATAAGACTAAGGTGACTGATATTGTCCAAAAATGTAGCAAGCTGAAGTGGCAGTGGGCTGGCCATGTCTGTCGCAGAACCGACGAGAGGTGGAGCAGGAAGGTTCTCGAATGGAGACCACGCTTAGGCAAACGTAGTGTAGGACGCCCCCCGGCTAGATAGACCGATGACCTGAAGAAGAAAGCCGTCAGCGACTGGATGCAAAGGGTGGGAGATCGTGCGCTGTGGCGCTCCTTGGGGGAGGCCTATGTCCAGCAGTGGACTGCAACAGGCTGATATGATGATGCTGATGATGACCACGCTTAGACAAACGTAGTGTAGGACGCCCCCCGGCTAGATGGACCGATGACCTGAAGTAGGCAGCTGGCAGCGACTGGATGCAAAGGGCGGGAGATCGTGCGCTGTGGCTCTCCTTGGGGGAGGCCTTTGTCCAGCAGTGGACTGCAACAGGCTGATATGATTATTAGGATGTAAAATAGTGCAAACTTTTATGTACCTATATATATTTTTTTCGGCAATACTCAAATACCTATTGCATTTTAGTTTAACATCAAATACGCGAAACCTTTTAGGGAAATATTAAATAGATATGTTTTGCTTTCAAATCGTATTTTCAGCTTATTTCAGTACTTCTGAAACCCCATCTTTTTCTTTTGTTGTACAGTCTGCATCTAATGTTACTGATTAATAACTATATACCATTTAAGTACTAACCATTTTAAATTGCACAATAACCTGACTTATAGGATTTATTTTTTGTACCTTATATGCTTAAAAACGAACTAAACCTTTTGATCTATTACATCGATTAAATGACCATTTAACGTTAATTAATAGTTCGAACAAACGATGCATCAATTATCACAAATCAATTAACATAGAAAAAACCCTTTTGTATAGATAATTGTGTTACTAATTAATCTATCAACACCTGAAGTCATTGTTGAGTGATTACATTTCCATTATATTATTGGTGATTCCGAGATTTTAATACAATGCATATCACGTATCAAACTAATTACGAAATGACCTTCACGCTCAATATATATGTATAGTTCCATAATTATTTTAGCCACAGATAATATAAAAATGAGAAGTCGTTTAATAAACAGGCTATGGAAGTGACCCACGCCGCGGTGGCGAGTGGTTAAGTGACAATTCCGACCATATTTAGTAACATTTATCACAAGCATCTCTGTGCTTCAAAAGGCACGTTAAAACTTTGTCCCGGCTAATATCGTTTGATACTAGCTGTGAAGTCTCACCCTAGGCTATAATGTAGTTTCATTACATCTGGCAGTTAGGGCACTAGGCCAGCCTGCTAGGCGGAGTATGGAACTAAACCATTTCATAATTGAAATGAGAAATTGACAAACGAGTGGTTCATTGCTTTTCCTATTTGTTCAACTTTTGATTTAACTTTCTTTAACACTAAGGCCTTTTCCGATTTGTCGGCGCAGCAGCGGCGCGACATCAGCATGCTCAATATACGCGGTACAGAAAGCTTACCGAGCGCCTTAATTGGAGCGTTCCTGATTGGCTCGGTAGGCGCAGGAGCGGCGCGGCACAGATTTCATACTTTCTGTACCGCGTAAACCGAGCATGCTGATGTCGCGCCGCTGCTGTGCCGAAAAATCAGAAAATGGCCTTAACCAACAATACGCTGTAGGTTCCTTTGTACGCAGTTATAAGATTTCACGCATTTTTTTTGTGCCGTGTGGTGCCGGCACTTTAAAAATGCCGTGTGGTGCCGGCACTTTAAAAGAATTGCACCACCCCTTCTCTTCCTATGGGTGTCGTAAGAGGCGACTACAGGAGAACCGCCATAAGAAGACGGGCAGCAGCGTCTCCTCTCCACCATTGGCCAAACTGCGATCGCCAACCCGCCTGCCAAGCGTGGCGATTATGGCAAAATCCTCCTTTTGGAGAGGCCTGTGTCCAGCAGTGGACTGATATACGCTGGTGATGAACGCATTTTTTTATGCGTGAAATAGTAGGTATTCCACTCTATTAACTGAGAACGTACAAAAGCCTAATTACTATTTTTTCTACACCATTGGCGCATTGTCTATCAAAAACGAAGCACACAATATGCAGAAACACCCTATGGAGAAAAATGACACATAATTTGTTAAAAAATATCCGTCAATTATTTAGCCGAATCTGTACTTTAGTATAGGCTAGGATTGCAGGACTTGACAGAGAAATTTAAGGCGAAAATCATACTTGTTTCGGAGAAAGATTTGAATTGATGTGCTCACCCGAATTGATATGATTCAACAAAAATGCTGTCTCAGTTCATATTCACATGGGCTGGTTGAGCCTGCAACAATACGTTTATACGTTTGGTGTAAATATTGCCTAAGAAAACCAAATACAAACGCCTATGCGTCACCGGGATTGAGTCGTTTTTCTCCTTTTACGACTGGAACGTTACACCGGTCACTCCGCCTCTACTCAATAATTCGTCTAGAATCGTGACTAGGAATCGAATGCGGAATGCTGCGACGGCGATTTTTTATATTGCCTTTTGGACGTCATAACTTCAATCCCGTATATAAAATTGATCTTAACATGAATGTGTCGTAAAGTTGGACTGTAAGTTGGGAGTATTGAAAGAGATTTATACGCTGGAAGTCGATATAAAATCTTCAATTCACTATTGTGTTTCGGAGAAAAATGGTTGGATAGAAAAATATAAACCGTAGTAAGCTGCGAAAGCACTTGTATGTAATAGCAATACAAAATGTTAAATAATGTATCAGCTAAATTTCAGTGTATGACAAAAATCTCTTCAACAATTTAACTCAAATAACTTTCAAATAGCGTAAACAATTTGAAGTTGCTGAACTCTTACTGAAATCCGAACAAGACCTAATTGCACCTTATTTTAAATATGTTAAAAATAATGTATTTATTATCTAACATTTATCATCAATATCATCAGCTATGACATAGTTGGCTACAGGATATATTTTGTATACAGCACTTTCACAACCTCAAACTAGGTAGCCAGTCCACCAGTACTGCCTGCCCAGCCCGCCAAAGTATTTACGTTTTTAAATAAATTAATAAATAAATATTGAACAACATCACATACCTGCTTCTGGTCCTAAGGTAAGTAGTTAAAGCACTTGCTTTATGGAAATCAGAAACAACGACGGCACCACAACATGCATCCACAATAATTAGAAAAAATATCCATTGCATTTTCAACTGCAATCTCAATTTCCTCAATCGACTCAATAGCCAGTTTTTCTACCGAACACTTTTTGCAAGATATAAAATAGCACAAAGGCTGACTATTTGCCTGTTTAACATCGGCAGTCGCTTATAAAATCTGAATTGAAAACCGAGCTCACAAAATGGTAGAGAATTCAGTTTCAGTCAAGAGTCTAGACTATTTGTTATGTTTCGGTTCATTTGGCAGGCTGAAAAGGTCAAACAGTTAATTTTATTTCATTTCGTATATTTATTGGATCGTTGTTTAATGTTTAACCAGTCGGGGATGCTTTGCGACATTTGTCACTACAACAATAAATTCTATTGGGTCTGGATTTGTGTTCATCATCTCAGCCTATTGCAGTCCACTGCTGGACGTAGGCCTCCCCCAAAGAGCGCCAAAGAACACGATCTCCCGCTTTTTTCATCCATCCACTGCCAGCCATCTTTCTAAGGTCGTCGGTTCATCGAGCTGGGGGTCATTCATCGAGCTGGCGTGGTCTCCACTCGAGAACCCGTTTACTCCACCTTTCATCGGTTCTGTGACAGATGTGGCCAGCCCACTGCCACTTAAGCTTACTAACTTAGGATTTGTGTTACTGAGGTAATATAAGATGTTAATCAAAATATTTAGGCTACTGATTTAAGCGATATTTAAAACAATAAAATAAATTTAAAAATAAAATGAACTAACCTTAAACCAAAACTAACTACTCAAAAATAAAAAAGTGCTCTCTAGACAAGGAAGTTAGAAAACTACTGGTGTAATCTTTAGCATTTGTGTTCAAACTTTAACGTTCATAAAGCTACCAAATAGTTGGTTGCTCAAAAATATCCCAGAATAGCAACTATCTAGACCACACTGGACATTTTGACACAAAGAACTCTATAAATACTCGGACCCTGTTTATATCAGAGGCGGTGGAGGCCGGTGGATTTTCAGAGGAATGTTATTTTTAAAGGTGCGCTTGAATATTGTTGGAAATATTTTGCATCTTTTAAAAGTTTAATATTCTCTACGAAGTTGATTGTGAAGTTGTTTAGTCAGAGAAATGTATTTGGAAAAATCTGATAATTTCTTTAAGTTACAGATGCAACAAAGTACAGAATAATACATTTTTGATAAATAGTTAGTCGTTATTATCGATAAAAATGATATTTCCATACAAACTTTGGGTAAATAAAATAAAATTTTAAGGAGTAAACTGCAAGCACATGGCGTTATTCCACTTTTAAAAGTACGTGACAAAAACCGATTTTAATAAATAATTTAATCCGTGTTACATCTCGATATTTTCTGTGGTGTTACGATTGCCGAATAACAGTTAATATATAGTGCCGTTAGTTATATTTAAATATAATACATCATCATCGTCATCATCATCAGAAAGAGGAGACGTTGCAGCCCGTCTTCTTATGGCGGTTCTCCTGTAGGCGCCTCTTACGACAGAGCAGGGGTGGTGCAATTCTTTTACCACACGACACGAGGACGAGGGAGGGGGTATAATACAAAAAATACAACAATCTATGCAAATCAAAATTTATGTAGACATGATCAACGCTATAGAAAACCTTTTCTAAGAGACTATGTCCCTTATTTTTACTAGTACTACAGACTTGAAATTGACATTGTTTCCTTGCGAATTATTGGAGTTAAGGGAAAAGGATGAGCTGCCAAATTTAATGTTAAAATTACTACTATTTTGTTTGTTATTTTCAGTTAGGTTTATTTGATAACCTAGAAAAAGCAGTTCTGAAACCTATCTGTATCAAGGTAAACCTATGTAAAATGTGCTGGAAAATTTTCATTTTACCAAAGCTGTTTACATTCAGCTTTCCTGTTTTAATACCTGAGAGTCTGAGGAAAAACTGACAGCGGATAGGAAATTTAGTTTATAAGATAGATTAGCTAAGTTAGCCTTGAAGACTTAGTGCAGTTTGCAAAAAAAGGGAAAAAAAGCTTGATTGGAGTTAGTTGTTAAAGAAAAATCATGAACAGCATCCTCTAGAAGGCAGTTTGCTAGTTAGCAAATGTTTGCTGATATAAATTGTGCAAAAACGTTTTGGCTTCTTTTAAGGAATGTTACTTTATTTATTTAAAAAAACCAACAGCGTAACTTACAAATATACTTAAAAGTACGTACAGGTGTTTTAGTAAGGCCAATAACAGGTTTTTCTTAAATTAACAATTCGTCTATGCTAGTCTAGCTATGTGAACCATCCATCGTTACGTTTATATAATGACTAGGACTTCCCTAGTTTGGTCTTGTTATTATATAAATAAATAAATAATTTGTTTCTACAATCACACCAATTAGCTAGCTCTAATCTAAGCAAATTAAGATAATTTTCTATTTAATATTAAACTTACTTGTTGTTATAATTTGGACGGAGCGATGGAGCAGAAACAATCTTGAATGGAGATCACGTACCAGCAAGTGCAGCGTACGACATCCACTAATAAAGGATGCCATGGATGATAAATCCACTGGATGCATGCTGCTTCCAACCGGCCAATCTGGAGATCATTGAGGAAAACTTATGGAAGACTTCTTAGGGCTAAAATAATGATGATTTCAAAGTGCAAATCGCGTTTTTCGCCGTCCCAAACAAACCCAGATACTGTGAGCATAGTTTGTCGGACTGACTGTACCGCAAACGCAATCAAGAAATGCGGGTGGGTGAATATACCTCATCGCGTTTGAGCAGACGCGACGTACATACATCGCCAGTCTTCCCGCGACCACGGCCAATGAAATTAGGCTGAAACGTCGGGAAAGGTATATGTTGCATAAATACTTACACGGGTATTTATGCATACACACGTACATAGTGTTAGTTTGATGATGATCATAGTGAAAAAAACATAAAACAAACCAAATATGTAATGCGAGCACAAAAGTGTTCTACAGTATTAAATTATTATAATCCAACCAAATACCTACACAGTAAAAGTACGACCAAGTCGACAAGGTCATGCGGTTTCGCCGCAAACTTTTAACCAAAAAACAAGAAACAAGTAATTCGCTTTTAGAATAATTAAAACGGGACCAAGTTGGTTTAGTTAGGGGAATTAAGGAAAATTTTGATCACATTATTTTTTCACAAAATGGTCAAAATTGGCTAAATAGGATTTTCTTTTAAAAAAAATATACAAAAGATTCTTGGAAAGAAAATCGCAACTACACCGTTTTATATATTTTCACAGGTCCTTTTTTAATTAATTGAAATAAAAAAGTGGTCGTCCACTTAATAAAAAGATCTGATTATTTAAAATACTATGCATAAATGCGTAACATAAACGTTGTAGCTTTATATTCGAATATGAAAAAGGGAAGTTAGAGCTTAGTCCAATATAATTTCAATTTTCTCTCAATCACAACTGCTATTTAGACGATCTAGACGACCTCCGTAGCCGAGAGGCGAGCAAGCCGGAGTTAAAATGGCGCCGCCATCTCTGATGTTCCGGGTTCGATCCCCGGTCGGGTGAATATAGAAACGAACTTTTCTATATGGGCTTGGGTCTGGGTGTTGTGGTAACGTCGTTGTTTCTGATTTCTATAACACAAGTGCTTTAGCAACTTACCTTAGGATCAGAGCAATGTATGTGATGTTGTCCAATATTTATTATTATTATCTTATTTTGAGTTTTGTAATAAAAATATGACGCTTATCTATTCAAACAATCGAAATAAGTATCATGATCATCATGGTAAGGCCACGTCAGCCTACTTTGGCCATAGGGCTTTTCAGAATGTACTCTATTAAGTTAAATCAACATTAACATCGTCATCGTAAGTCTTTAAAAGTCCACGGCTATGACTTATGACTCCCCGTAGAGGGTATCTCTTCAGTCTGTTGCAGTCCACTGCTTGACGTTAGCCTCCCCCAAAAAACGCCAAAAAGCACGATCTAACCCTATTTTTATCCAGCCACTGCCACCCATCTTTCTAGGGGCATCGGTCCATCGGGCTCGGGGGTATCTTACACTACGTTTGCCATGGCATGGTCTCCACTCGACAGTGAGAACGTGGTTCTGTGACAGATGTGGCCAGCCATTTTTGGACTATGTCAGTCCAAAAATGTAGTAAGCCCAATCTTTACCAATATTTTGTAAATTAAAAGTGCAGTTACTGTATTCTTGTGTATTAATTAAATAATATTTTCGCTTTACCTTGTCATAGGGCGCCCTACGCTGCATTATTTTGATGACTCGGTCTAAACTCAAGAATACCGCATCTGTTATCGGTTTTACGGAAAATGAGACCACTGCTATTCCGATTTTAGTTTGCTTATAATTTGAGCTATCGATTACCTACTTCAGTACTCAGTCGGATGACCTCATTTCTGATTTTACCTCTCGGAGAAATCCCAAGTCTCTCTACATAGCTAACTGAAAAACTTTAAATTCGAGTACAGTAAATGTCCACGTATAAGTTTTACACCTTCTAACAATTAAAACATCAGTTTTTAGGGTTTCGTAGTCCTGACAAGAAACCCTTATTTTAGTCATGTCCGTCTGTCTGGCTGTCCGTCCGAGGTTTTGCTTAAAGACTGTTGGCACTAGAGAGCTGTTATTTTGTGGAGGTATGTATATCAATCACGCCGACAAATTGGTAATATAGAATTAAAATAATAGCAATTTTTTTTTAGAGTAGCTCCCTACAAGTGAGGGATTTTTTTTTTCATCGGCTATCACATCGTGTGGGGTAGATATTGTTGAACAGGTCCTTTAGATTGGGTCCGGAGTTGCTACGACTATTTTTCGATATAGGGATCCGTTTGCAAATTATTAAACTTTAAAGTGCTAATTTTTGTTCGAGTAGGGCGTCCCTCTCCCCCTCGCCCTCCAAAAGCTAAACTATTAGTTTGAAAAATCTGCAAAAAATTATGATAATAGTGCTTTTTATGAACTTTTAAGGAAAATCATAACGGTTTAGATAGATCACTTAGTTTAAGAGTAATATTCGTTCAATTTAATGTATCAGATTTAAAAAAAAATCCATAGAAGAAAACATTAAAAGTGACCTAGGTGAAAATAAATACAGTAATAATTAAGACTCCTTAAATATAATGTGGTAACGACGGGCAACTACGGAACCCTACACTGCGCGTGGCACGACACGCACTTTTTTAATACGCACGGCCGGTTTTTTAATTTTTGTTAGTCTTTAAACAGCCCTATATGACTATGAATTTCTGTTGCCAAAGCTCACTAGGTATAGGTACAGCTTTATCAGACATTTAGCATTGGACGACCTCCGTAGCCGAGAGGCGAGCACGCCGTACTTTAAATGGCGCCACCATCTCTGAGGTTCCGGGTTCGATCCCCGGTCGGGTCAACGTAGAAAACGAACTTTTCTATATTGGCTCGGGTCTGGGTGTTGTCGTACCGTCGGCGTTTCTGATTTCTATAACACAAGTGCTTTCGCTACTTAGGATCAGAGCAAGTATGTGATGTTGTACAATATTTCTATTTTATTTAAATAAATAAATAAATATTGGACATCATCAAATACATCGACAGCTAAAGCACTTGTATTATAGAAATCAGAAACAACGACGGTAATACAACACCCAGACCCGAGACAATATAGAAAAGTTCGTTTTCTGAATTAACCCGACCGGGGATCGAAACCGTAACCTCAAAGATGGCGACGCCAAATAGTCCGGCGTGCTTACCTCTCGGCTACAGAGGTCGTCAAATATAAATTTATTTGTATAATGCAGTAAAATAGGGTAAATAGTCGCTAAATTATCTTTGTTATTTATTTTTCACGTTTTATGCTTAAAACGAGGCTATATAAGTATCAAATACCTAGAAACTTTACTGACTTACAACACTAGAAGCAGAATTAAACAAGGTCAACGTTATAAAGTTACTAAGTACACTTTAGCCCGATTATTGTGAGCATGATTATAATGTCGTGTCTTAAACTTTATTTGTATTACATCGTATTGTAGTTAGGTTAGTGGACCATGGGATAAATATTATTAAATTTTTTATATTAACTCTATAGTAATATTTATACCAAAAGTAAAATATTGAAGTACATGCTGTGTGTTTTCATTTTGTTAAGTTTACTTCTATTTATGTTTTTAAGACAGTTTATTTGTTATTAGTGTCGTTTTCCATCGTTATAATATATGTCACTAAGTAAAATGAATTAAAAAATGGAAGAACACAAACACGGCAATTAGTTTCGTAGTATCTACAAATTATTATTATTATTATTAAAAACGTAATTGCACAAAGTTAAAAATTTACAACAGGAGGACTTAATGCTAATGAAAGCAGGTATTGGGTGCGGTGAAGGGCCAAAAGAAAAAAATAAACTACTTATTAATCTTAAAATAAATAATGAGCTTATAATACATTTACAAAATACACATTTATAATATATATACATATAAATATATATTATAAGATTAAACATTTATATACCATTAAATAAATAATTGATAAATAAATAAACATACATACTATTACTATAACAATGCAATTATGTACTTTAATATTTTCGGAGTTTATTTTTAAAAGAAAGTTTTGAATCCGAGCTTTTGATATTAGGAAGCAAGTTCCAGAGTCGTGCCGCCCTTACTGTAAATGATTTGAAGAAGTGGGAAGAGTGGTGAAGAGGCATAAGTAGCTGGAGATTGTTAGAAGAGCGGAGAGAACGGTCATGGGAATTACATAAATAGGTAAACCCATTCTTAAGGTAAGAGGGTGAAGATGGGTTATTGAGAACGGCGAAAAGGTTGCCAAGAATTATAAAATTCCTACGCTGACGTTTTTGTAATATAATACTTAGGTTGGGTTGCACGAACTTACTTTAACTTTAACTGTTCAGTTAAAACACCGGTTAGGTAAAAAATGCGTTGCACCATTTTGACAATGGTCAAATGACGTCATAACTTAACTCTAACCGTAACCGCCCAAGATCGACCAGTTAAAGTTAAAGTTATTGTCAAGTATCTGTCATGCATGTCAAATATTCTAACCTCCAAAAATGTCGATACGAGAATTATTCGCGGAAACTACTTCTGAAGACGATAGTGATTTGGTGGTCAATATAAGGCCCAGAAAAAGAAAAGTATATATCCCAAGAACCGATCGATTTGCCAAATGTGGCGAAGATTTGTTCCTAGCGACATTTCGAGTCTCAACAAAATTATCATCCAATGAAGAAGAATGTGTTTATGTGTTGTGTTTAGAGTAGGCCGCAACAGTTTACTATAGTAGGCTGAGTCAATAACTTTTGTGTATGCGAGCCGAATTGATGTTTTTTTTTGTTTGATACAAATAAATATAATTTATAATTTACTTGTAGTTTTATTACATAAATTACTTTTACCCCGTGGATTTCATTTCATGGGTTCACTGAGATAAATAGTAATTTCGGATATACTCTACCTGTGCACCAAATTTCATCTTAATTCTTTGAGCCGTTTTAGTATGAACCAGCCACAAACAAACATAATACTTTACATTTAATTAAACTAATATTATAAAGCTGAAGAGTTTGCTGGTGACGGATTTGCATAAATAATAATAAATATAAGACAATATCACATGGATTGCTCTCATCCTATGGTAAGTAGCGAAATTGCTTGTTTTACAGAAATCAGAAACAACGACGGTAGGTACCATAACACCCAGAGCCAAGACAATATAGAGAATTTCGGTTTCTACACTGATCCGGGAGTCCCGGGACCTTAGAGATTGCGACACCTAGTTTGGCATGCTCACCTCTCTGCTACCGAGCTCGATAGCGATATTTATGAGGAAATGCTATATAGGTATGTATAAGTAGTATCCCGAAAACCCACGGGAGCGAAGCCGCAGGGCACAGCTAGTTTCTACTATTAGTATGGGATAAAAAAATAGAACATAGGTACTAATTAATATTTACTTATTAAATAATTCTATTTCTAAATGTACATTTTCGAATTGTAATTTAAATTCTCTTCATTATAACGTCATGGACCTCCTGAGCGTGTCTGATTGAATCCCATATTTTCTGGAGCTCCAGCTCCTGCAGTTTAAGCTCATTGTGCGTGGAGTGTCTTCGAGAGCATTGAATTCACAATTGATCACACTCCACGCACTGTCTTTTTGTTTCGAGCTAACACGGTCCGTCTTTTTGCAGAATAATATGTTTTTATGTTTAGCAACAATTAATTGCAATCTCTCCATCTCCACTTTCCTGAAGTTCCCTGAAACGTTAAGAATTAAATGACTGAAGTAACAATACATAACAGTGCAAAAAACAACACGCAACTCATAGATACTTACTTTGTTGGAATGTTTGTGAGCAAGGTGTCCATTAATTTCCGTACCTAGCGTCGATTTGATACAATTTATTTTATTTAACAAGTCTCATGATGCTCTTCGCAAATTCAGTGGTTAAATTAGTAATTAAAATAAAGAAATTGAAAAACTTTGTTATAGTTTGACAGCTGAATGATTTGACAATTCGATGACTGATAACACCACTGATCAAATAAACTGAAAACACCGTATCAGCTTTTTGACGTTACGTGGAACATTGCCATGTCACAAATAGATTTCTACAACGAGTTAGGTGTAAATAAGGCGTCATTAGACTTGTAACCCTGGTAACTTTAACTATGCTACCGAATACGATGGTGCAACCCATGTCGCTCAAATAGTTAAAGTTAGCGTTATAGTTAAAGTTAAATTTAACTTTGACCTTAACTTTAACTGATGCTATGGAGCAACCCAACCTTACTCTGGTGTACTAATAGTTTTTGACTTGTTAATTGTCCAAATAGAATAAACTACATAAACACTTTAGGTCGCAATCCTCATCACCGAGTAATAAGAAGATGTCACTTAAAGTGAAGTCCATATATCTAAATGAAAACGTCTTCAGTGTTGTGTGTTCAAATTTAATTTTCCGGAACGACGTCATTAAATCAACAAAACACCAGCCTGTTACTTCCCTTGTTTGTCACAAAGGTTTGTTTTTATAAATCTCCGAACTTTGCCCCATTTGCTGTCACAAACACGGAAGACTTTCAATTTAATTAAAAATAAAACTTGGGACACAACAACACGACACATAATGCAAGTTTATAAGCCGCAAACGTATTTTTAGAGTAAGTTGAACACTAGACTGTAGATTGAAGGGTTGTGTATCTATAAAGAGTTAATATCGATAAAAACTTGACAGTTAATTGATTCAGGGATAAAGTTACTTTTGAAAATTTTCCGCATTTTTCCTGGTCATGAATGCGATTAAGTTAATTAAATTCTTTTCATAGAAATTAACCATCTTCTTCTATTCAAGCTTTTTTCTATACTTATATGATTCGTGATAGAGAAAAATAAATATAATCTTAAATTGAAAATAATTATTGTTTCGGATGCACACTCAATGTACCTATAAACTTTATAAAATGTCAACTTTGTGTTAATATCGAAACTATAATTTTATCGATATGTAACTACAACACTAGAGTAAGTGCACTATTCTGTGTACTTTGTAAAACTTTGTCTATTTTTGATTTAGTGTCGGACAAAATGTTCAGAGTTGCACTTACTTTGATAGGAAAATTAATAGAGCTAGTTCCTCGCACCAGATTTAATCCCATCACAGTTCGATCTCCACTGGAGTACAGGGAAATTATTTAAACGAGATTTTAGAAAGTTCTCTTGTTTTATGTAACCTAAAGTTAGTATTAGTTTTAGCTGCACTAGACAGTTATATTGTTTAATGGGAGTGATTATTTGTCATATAATATTTTAGGAATTATCTTAACAATATAAAATTAGGTTCGTATAACAGATTTGGTTGCGCGAGTTACGTAGTGAAAACTATAAAAAATATTAAATTCTGGAGGACATAGAATAATTGATTTTAAAAACCGGTAATTAAATGCTGAAAACCGATAAAACTTATCAAAAACAGACTGAGACTAGTCAGGCTATGTATGAGTGTGTAGTTTGTGTTCTTTAGTTTGGTGAACCATTTGGAATCATTGTTTTTTTTACGTGTCTTTAGACCCGATGGCGTCTTGAAACCTGCTTATACGAGAAGTCTAGCCCTCACGTAATTCTGGATAAACAATGAACCACTATACACCGCATGTAATCACTATATCAACACCAAACTCGAGGTTAAGTTGCCAAAAAAAAACAGGGAAATGGAAAAAAAAACACACAATGTGTCTTCATTTAAATGGAACAGTGTATTGAATCACTAAAAATAATTATGTTTAAATAATTATGTTTAAATTTTATCAAACATTTAGCGCCCCTTTTACCACATGACAGATACCGCGAGTTTATCGCATACCATTTTCAGAGATAAAAGCTATTCAGAACTTATTTAAACGTCACTCGGAATTTTTTCCCGGTTATCCTGCAATATCACATAAAAATATCACTGGCCATTTTATTTAACGCCAATTCCCTAATACTTACAACGGCAAAATGATTGAAATCGCCGGAAATGTTTGTTGGAACACCTTTCGTCTTATTTCTTATAGTATAATGTCGAGATTTGAGTGGTAAATATATCTTTCAGCCCATCAGAAATCGCGAGGCCAATCTTTGAAGTGGCCTCGTCCGTTATACTGGGGCCCCCATAATTTTTCAGAAACTGCCCATAACCGAAAGTTACGAAAACTGCTTTCGAACACTTTTCACTTTTTAAGTAAGATACAAGTGGTTTTTGTGTCTTCGCTCGGGTAAAATGGTGTCGGTGATATTTATTCGCGCCTAGTTCCTTTGTTCAACGGTTTTAGAAACTAAAAAGGTTTAATTTTGTAAAGAAATTTCCTGAAATTTATAAATTAAATTTCATAATAAATGTTTAATTTTCTTTCGTAAAGATAGTGCAGTGTTTGCTATTATTCTAATGAACACAGATTTTGCAACAAATCTAAGTCTAGGTGACTACGAACAGTTAATAGTTTCTACTTCATAAAAAATATAAAACGCACATATAATTTTAATGGAACTTAAGCTCAACAATAAACTCACACCACACCAAAGAATAAAAACCGGACAAGTGCGTTTTGAATGTAGTTTTGGATTTTTCCTTAGATTCTACTTTTAGTATATAAGACGATATTACTGCCAAATTAAACGTACCGGCAAGCGCAGCGTGGGACGCCCACCCACAAGGTGGGCAGACGACGCTGGAAGCAGGCCGCTTCAAACTTTTTAACTTTTTTCTTATAGCCGATCTGGAAGTAATCACAATACCGATGATCTAATAATTTTCAAAAGAAAACTTCACGATTTTCTAACATAGAAATGTTACTATAGGATTAGTGATTTCCTGACAGAGCGAACTTTTTGAAAGTGATGCATAGTACAGTCCGATTTATTAATAGTGACACGTGTTTTCATCTCATTAGATTAAATTTATGACACTTCATATAAAATGTATTATTGTATGCCAATACGGCGGGACACAGATGATCTGCACCATTTCAATTTTGTCACCTTTTTGTACCTTTGATTCACAATAAAGAAAGTTTGAGTTTGAGTTTGAAGTCACTGGGGGAGGCCTATGTTCAGCAGTGGACGTCCTGTGGTTAAATTAATGATGATGATGATGATGACTGCCAAATTGTATAGTTCTAGGTTAACAAAAAGTACCCTATAAATTATTATTAGCTTGTGAGTGTTGAAATATAAGTTTTTTTTTGCGGCATAATATCTTTCATTACTTTTACTTATAAGTTTGTTTTTTTTATCCCTTCAAGGGACTGTAGACAATATTGTTTAGTATATGTGCGTGGTCTCATAGGAACGCTTAACATTTTAAAATTCGTTTTATTAAAAGAATAAACAAAGCTAAACTACATCAACGTGGCAGCCAGAAATACGTAATTAGGCACTCTTGAAATAGCAAACTGTTGCAAGTGACAGTTTCCAGTCAAAATAAAGAAAATTTTAATAGAAACCCGACAATGGTCTGTACAAAATTGGAATGTAAGAACGCAGGACTAAAAACTACGCTCAAGTGCAAGTCGAGTTGTACATTTCCAATATAACCTGAACTTTGTTGTATCATTTTTTCCTTTAATGGAAATCCAGTTTACAATGGAAATGTTTAGCTTGATTTTTAGTCGTGTGTACACAGCGTATTAGAAGGGTGATTCAATATTTAAATTGTAACAGGACATTTTTGTTGCGAAGGTAAATGATAAAAAAAAAACAAATTGACAAACATTGTCTTAAAAGCTAAAGCCTATTTGAAATAACTTTTTGTTGTTTATAAAATCATTTGAAATTAAAAGGGTGCATCTTAAAAACAACAAACAACATTGTAGTAACATTGAAAAATTGATTGACAATTGATGAATCTAACATATTCATTGTATAACCCACACATAGCTTACGTAGAGTCATGTCGTTACGAAATGTATTTAGATCGATAAATAGGCTAAAATCGTATTATGCTTTAAGATGGGAAAAAAATATCAGGCATTGGTTATTAATTATATATTGTTTTAAACTTTCATGGTCACTAACATTAGAATAGTTTTTTTACGAGATCATGGCGCTTGCAACAGTGCCCAAAGTATCGGGAACTCAAAAATAAGATAGCAATCTCGTAAAAAACTATTCTGATGGTTATTGGTTGTTTCAAATTTAAGGAAATTGCCCAAGATTTCTCTTAAATGATGGTCACTCCAGTTATAAATGAGATTGCAAACGTCTGTTAAGTCTTTCGTAATTAACGTTTTGTTTTTAATAAGATGTTTCATGTCAAGACCGTTTACTGTTCTTAAATAAAATAAATCAGGTCAAGTGTGTGTCTGTATCGACTCGGTGCCGTGGCTGAGTTTTAGCTTCATATATATAAAATCCTGAAGGAGTCGACACGCAAATAAGCAGACCGTAATCTTGATAGGTAAAAATTGTGAATGACGAATATCGTCAGCTTTCATTTGCCTAAATCAGACTGTTTTTTTTTTATTAGATGTTTGGTCTATTGTTTGCAATAAGTTTTTATTTATCTTTTGGTAGTCATTTCAGACATAAGACTTCAACTGCTGAACATAGGCCTCCCCCAGTAACTTCCAGATTGGCCGGTTGGAAGCGGTCTGCATCCAGCGGCTTTCTGCAACCTTTACTAGGTCGTCTGTCTGTAAGATGTGTTTTGTAATATAGTTTGTAATTCCTTACTTAAAGCAAATGAAAATAAGTACCGTCGGTATTTAGTATTAAATTTCTAGAAAGTACAAGATTATTTAACGCTCACTCCAAATTCCAGAAAGCACTCACAAGATTATAAAACGATCACTTTTTAATTTTGAGCCAAGAAACACTAAATACTGGTATAACCCGAAGTTAGTAATTGGAGACTAGTCAAATGCTTACCGCAATTATTTGGTTGTGTAAATGTTTCTGTGAAGTAAGGTTTCTGTATAATGTTCATGGTTCGTGGTTCTGTTATTGGAAATTCCCAGAAATCTCAGACTGAACGTGGAATTAACAGTTAATTGTTACAAGGTTTGTAGATTTTGTTGTTAATTTCGTTTGTCTTATTTAGTTTAAGTAAGTAGTGAATAAGTGGTACAGTTACATCGAGAAAGTTTGAAACTCGTTACAGAACTTACTAAAAAGATAAGAAAATAATCATATTAGGCAGTTATAGTCCAATCGATAAAGTAGTTGTAGAGTGCGCCGGAGGGCGGGGGGAGGGGTGACAAAGGTCTCCGTTTTTGGTTTTTAATCAACATTTCAAAAATGGTGCGTTTTAGCGGTTAATATTCTGAGATGGAATGAAAGCTTAAGCTTTCATTCCATCTCATTCTCATTCATTTTATAAAATGTTCTATAACTTTTATTCTTTACACTTTTTTCATATTCCCAACCATTTTTTAACTACACGCTTCAGAAATGTAGAAAGGAGGGTTCCTTTGATTCATTCCTTGACTGAACTTTTATTTTAATAAATATGTATTTAGTCCCAGAGGAGTAGTAGAAACGTAAAAACTAAGTTATAATCTTAAACAAGTGAGACGAAATTAAAAGTAAGAGTTTACCTTTTGAGGTATTTGGTAAAATTTGGGGTAGTTGAAAATGCATGATATAAATAGTTGTGGTCTTTATTTACAATATCCATAATACATTTTTGATATGGAATCAATATTAGAATCTCGAAAAGGCAGTAGGTACCTGGTACGGTGGTTTTCATCATACTTAAGTAAATGCCCGCCACTGATCCTAACTAGACATTTTTATGATACAAATTAATTTCCTATGATTAAAAAAATATGTTTGTTATAATTCAAAGATGCTCTTTACTATTTGTAGGTATGTATCGCTACTCATGCTACTTTAATCTCTGTGGCTGCGGTAGACAAAATTTCACGAGATAAAAATGTAATCAAAACATTTTTGTACGTGCAATTTATTATTCTAACACATAATGCTCCAGCATGAATAGGAACTGAAATAAATATATCAGTTCCGGACATGCCCAAAATGTTTTTAATTCCGTGGCGGTATCAGAACTGTTCTCTGTTTTTTTTTACAAACTCAGTGGCCCTCAGTATGGGGAAAATAGAACAGACAGCCTTACTAAAGATTACATTTTAAATTAGTTTAGTTTTGTAAAATATTACATCTTTGTACCCATGGCTACTGACCACATTTTTCTTTAAATCTGTATGTTTATGGTATAGAATAGAAGGCCACATAAGCATCATTGCGGAAATGTTTTGTTATATTTCATGTACAACGTAAATATATAATGTAAAAAAGCTTTGTTTAATAACATACTTTATTTGCTTCACTTGTATGTAACTATGTTATCAAATCTTAGAAGTCGTTTTTCAACTTCTAACTAAAGTCTCGATTTGATACTTTCTGTGTATCTGACATTTCAATCAAAATGTTAAAAAAATCACCACCATGTTCATCTCATGATGGAGCTAAGAGATGGATGGTAAAAAATCTTTAACGACTATTTGTAAAACTTTCATATCAATGTTCATTTGATTTGTTTTGACGAGTCCAATACGTTACGTCCAGTTCATGAAATACGAAATCAATTATTTTACCGCACAGCGATACAAAACTATATTATGTCTTGTTTTGCAGGATAGGTAAACCTGCATATTTTGAAATTGTCAGCACTTTTGACTTGTATTCACTGACCTGTCTGATCTCGTCGCACTGCACAGTGTTGTGACTTTTTGTGGAATGCCTGTGTGGGGTTGGTGCGCTTTAAAATTCTTTTGTACGGGACGTAGTTGTGAATAATTTAGACACCATTTTGTCACGCGTACTGTAACATGCCTACGCTTTTTTGTGAAGATATCCATCCCTTACCTTTTTGCTAATGAGTTGTTTTGCGCGCTTTACTTTTTATGTTTGTTTATCCCACCTACGCAGTTAAGGTTGTATTGCGTAATGAGTCCGTAGATCTTCGACCTTCAATCTTTAAATCAAATCACAGATCTCAAATCTATTACGTAATGTAATAATGTTTGTGTAATGTAATTTAATTTTCATCATCATCATTTCAGCCACAGGACGTCCACTGCTGAACATAGGCTTGCCGGTAGGTACGTGGCCTCCATTCCAAAACCATTCTGCCCCATGGGCCGTCAGTTCTACGTGCTATATGCCCTGCCCACTGCCACTTTAATCTGCCATCTAATCCGTCGGGCTATGTCAGTGACTTTTGTTCGTTCACGGATCTCCTCATTTCTGATTTGATCTCCCAAAGGAACGAAAAAAGCGCTGTGCAACTTTGAGCTTTCTTAAAAATAAAAATTATAAATATAAATATTAGACAACATCACATACATTGCTCTGATCCTAAGGTAAGTAGCTATAAGCACTTTTGTTATATAAATCAGAAACAACGACGGTACCACAACACCCAGACCCGTGATAATATAGAAAAGCTCGTTTTCTACATTGACCCGACAGGGGATCAAACCCGGAACCTCAGAGATAGCGGCGCCATATAAAGTCCGACGTGTTTACCTCTCGGCTACGGACGTCGTGTTATAAGGCCCATAGTAAGAGGTCACGTTTCTATTTCATATGTCATTATTGGTTCACACTGGTTGTAAACTTTCGTCTTTGTTTTTACTTCGACTTTAATCTCAATGTAATCAATTAATTTTAAAATATTGATATGGTGCCTGATTCAAATTGAATTTGTATTGTTATGTTACAAGTAGGCAATCAATTGGTATGATCCGAATTGTATGTTTATATTTCTACATCGACATATATTGGCAAAAATTTGAATTTGCCTGTTATAACCAAAATCCTATGATGTAATTATATACATTATTATATCATTAGCTTCTTGCGTTACTAATAAGTACTTTAAAATTATATGTAAGCGTACTGTGTTTAAAAAGTTTGTTGCAAACAGTTGCATGATTATACCTCATATGCCATACCTAATATTATACTAATGTATTTATTAAATGGGCCACAAAATAAAGAAAAGAGTACCGGTGTACTGAGTCGTGGGCTACTCGTTTAGTTATCTTTTTATCTTTGTCTCCTGCATTAACATATAAAAACAACCGCACTCTTAACTTGAATTTAAGATTTTGGAGAAAAATAATAGTTATTATTATCTTAAATAAGATGTCACTTCTAAACGTTCTCACCGATAGAACAAAATCCATTAATTCAAAAAGCATACACGTGTGAGGCCAAGCGGGTACCGCAGGTTCCGTATCTGTATTTACTTTGAGATTATTCATAAGCCAGTCTCACACATGAATGATTGTATAATTTATTGATATATTTAATAATTTGTTTTTAGTATTTTTGTAACTTTCCTTTATGTACAATGCTATGAGAGAGCGGCCTCTTCTGGCACAAGTGTCCTTGCACTTAAAAGAAGATGGTCCACCTTTATTCTTGTAACCAAACTTTTGTTACATAATAAACATTTTTCATTTCCATTTTCATTATTGTTTAACTTAAGGGTTTGCTTGGTGGTTAATGTGGCTGACTATCCTTCAGTAAGCTCCAGCTGATATATTTTAAATAGTAAAAAATAATAAAACAATTTTAAAATAATGAGTTCTACATAATTAGTTACCTAGAAGATTGGAAAAAAGTTATAATATCCTTCGGCTTCATGTGAGCCTATTAAATTACTCATTGAGAAAGCTGTGTAATCACAGGCCGTTCCAAAAAGTGTTCCGAAGTCCTAAGATAGAGAACTTATAGATAAGGTAAATTTGAACCCTTTGAATACCCAACCCCATACGTTTAGTAAAAAGACCTAAGTTTGGATAAATTTCTGATTTGGGTACCATTACGGCTTTGTGACATAACTTCCACTCACTCAGTCATTCAAAAGGTCATTGGAGGAGGCCTATGTTCAGCACTAGGTGTCATAAGGCTGAAATAATACGGATGATCACAGTAATAGAAGTAGCTTATTCGTTTAGCCATTCTAGTACGAAACCCTAAAAACGTACAAATCGCCCTATTGGGGGTTACGAAAACCAGTATTTATTGCTAACCCAACGCAGATACGAACTATTTGGAATAATTTAACGGTAGCTAGTTTGTCAGCTCAAACCGCAGACGTAGGTTCTAAAAGGGTTGTATCGTATCCTTTGTAAAATAATCTAGTGAATTCCACCCCCTGGGGATCGAGAAACGATAATGGAACGCTTGTAAAATATTAAATCTGGGTACTAAACATGAACGCTACGTACCTAAGCTTAGTTTGCAATGTTTGTATTGAGACTTCGTTTATTTAGTATCCATTTTTCAATTAATTATGATCGATCGGTGCCAAAAACCTATGTAAGTAAACTATGTAACACAGAAATCTCACGATAGAATCAGGCTGATCAGATGATGAAGACAGAAGATGGCCATGGGAACTCCTAAACTAGACCTGCGGGGTAACCATGAAATCTTAAAACAATCTTAAATCTGGCAAATATGACAATTTCGTACGTACGAAATTTGACAGATGTGAGATTGTTTTAAGAGTTCATGGTTACCGTACCCCCCGGATTGACAATTACTGTTTGAACTCGATTAATTTGTCTTTACCTGGTGTAATAGTATCTCTGAGCAGTAGAAGGAAAAAAATTGTGACATGTAAGTGCAAATTGCAAACTTTTAGTAGGCACTGACTGGCGCTGGTCAAATAATTTTAAGTACATTTAAAATAAGCTTGCCCTTTAAATGGTTTCATAAAGTAATCATCATCATCACCAGCCTATATCAGCCCACTGCTGGACACAGGCCTCTCCAAAAGGAGAATTTTGCCATAATCGCCACGCTTCGCAGGCGGGTTGGCGATTTCAGTTTGGCCAATGGTGGAGAGGAGACGCTGCTGCCCGTCTTCTTATGGCGGTTCTCCTGTAGTCGCCTCTTACGACACCCATAGGAAGAGAAGGGGTGGTGCGATTCTTTTAACGTGCCGGCATCACACGGCACGTAAATAAATAATTCATAAAGTAATATACAATATTATAGCTAGCAAGATGGAGTATCTGTGTCTATAATAATTACTTTTCATAAAAAAAAGAACAAGGATAAAGCAATAATGCTTTAAGAAGTCCATGGTAAGCCTTCGCTTGTATGTATATTACTATGCGAAATTACAAGCCCGGCTTAACGTGTCTCTTCGCAGGCAGCTGCGTTGGACCATAGCCAGACCGCGACGCAGCACAGGTGGGAAATTTTCATTTGAACGCTCCAGGAGGCCTACTATGAAAGTGTATCGTTCGTTCGGACGTATTAACCTTACAAATTAAAATAACCATCCACTTGTATCAATCCTTTGGCAAAATTTTACTAACTCAAATAAGCCGTGTAAAAATACGACCGTTTTCAATAGTTCACAAATTTTCAAAGGTTTGATACAAGCGACTGGTTATTTTGATTTGATAGGTAAATACATCCGTACGAACGATAAATTTTTGTAGTAGGCCTCCTGTTCCATGTCAATGCTTCGATCTTCGGTCAGAAAAAGCAGATATTCTGCGTTCAAACTGTGTACAGAAGAATGACATGGGTATTCAGTTTTATGTGCTCTTTTGTTTTTTTTTTTGCTGCATGTCTCTGTGGCATGGGATGGGAGTTTTGGATGCGTGGAGTCAAATTGCGTCCAGCATTTGTATTATGTATTCTGTGGTCCAGTTGCCGTGCAAATAATTTTTTTACTAATATATTCTGGATAATGATGGTGGCAGAAAACATTGTCAGATACACACTTAGCAAAACAAGCTGTGAATTGTAATAAAACTGGATGTGCCTTGACCCAAAAATGGTCTAGTTTCCCTTTCTTAGTTAATATGAAAGGCAAAATTCTAATTGCAGCTGCTTGCCGTACAATATTTGTGAAATTTTACTTAATCAAAGGTTTGACGGACTGCAGGGCAAACCTTTAAAGAAAACAGACGGACAATGTAATGGACGAAATTTAAAGGCTAAAATTATTTAGCTCTTGGCCCCTAAACAAAAAAAAAACTAAACGAATCCATTATTATTGTAATCAAAACTAGACCAGCTTAACCCAAACACGAAGAAATCTGATGTTCTCCTGACAACGGCAAGCTTAATGTCCTTCCCATTCATTATAAAATCAGGTGAGCGCTGAAAAATATAATAAAGGACCTTTACTTAGCGCTACATAACTTAAACACCCTACATTATGCTTCCTCAGTCTATCTCAGCGATGAAGCAAACTTAAATATTATGTCTAGCAAAGGAAAGTAGACTTTACGGTTTTGAGGATAAGATTCACCAAAAATCGATGAACAAAAACGTGGGATTTCTCGTTGTGCTTAAAAAACCACTTTCATTTGTCACCGGCAGATGCAGTCGTATCAGATTTGTGGCCATGAAATGAGCGGGATTTCAGGGCGTCAGAATCATTTTTGAACTCAGTGTTTTTGTTTGAGCCCTTTCCAAAGATACGTTTGTAGAAGAACCAGAATTAAACAAGACTAGTTGATGCATTATTTATTAATTTACATGACTCCTGGACTAGTGGAATCAGACCATTCTTCTTCTTCTTCTCGAGTCAATGGCAATTAAATTCTCTGCGCCCAAAAAGTGGCAACATCAATGGCCTTCTGGTTGGCGTTGTAAAGGTCCTCTTGCGTGCAGGTGGCAGGAAAGGTAGGGCACGACATTAAGTGTGGCATAGACTGTAAGGCGCCACACTCGCACGTGTCGTCCTCAATGAAGCTCCACCTTTTCCTGAGTTCATTGCACCTGCCTACACCTGAACGAAGTCTGTTTAACGCCTTCCAAATAGGCCAGGGAAGATTGTGACCATCAGACCATTTATATCACACAACTCCAAATTCGTGGAATGTTATGGTTCCTCATAATTATTTAGACTTATCACCGCTAATACAAAAATAAAATAAATAAATAAATAAATTGTTTCACAATCACTTCAAATATCTAGCCCTAAACTAAGCAAAGCTTGTGCTATGGCGACTAGATAACGGATAAACATACTTAAATACGTCACTTAAATCCATGACATGACGAAAATGCTCGTGCTCATCACACTAACATTTGCCCCTCGCGGGAGTCGAACTCGCAACTGCCAGGCATTGTAGTCTGGAGCGCGTACCCTACACCAGACGGTCGTCAAGAACTTCTAACAAAGAACTTCTGTTAAACCACGTATTAATTAACACTTGCGACTATACGGATATAAATTATATTACTAGACAAAACCACTATCTTTTTATGAAGAAGAAGAAGAAGAAGAATAAGCAATGAGCTAAAAAAACGCTGATGATCATTATTAGCCTAATTTCGTAGCCCCAACGTAACAGTCAGGTGATTGAGCGGTGTCCTTTGACGGGGCCCACGGGAAAAATTACGGGGTTTTTGCGAAGAATCAAGGTAAGTATAACGGCAGAGTTATACGAGTAAATATTACTTTACGACCTGCATAAACGGGGAGCACCAGTTTATGAGCTATTTGAGTGTTTAGAACTTCATCGCGTGTTCCATTTGCATATTCCCGAAATGAAACTGGGATAATAAAAATGGAAATTACATACTCGTAATAACAAATATACGGAACTATTATCGCACTTTTATGAATTGTAAAGAATGCTGTTTACTTACAAAAAGTAAAAACAATTTGTGTGTTATTTGGATCTAATCAAGACTTAAAGTTGCTTATAGTAAACTTACCCAGAACATTAAGTGCAGTTGTAATCTATTATTGTTTTTAAAATGCAATAACAAAATAGAACAGATATATGAATAGTAAAACACGGATAACATTTAAATCAAAAATAAATCACAATCAGATCGCCATAATAATAATTATTTAGAATTGGGATGTGGACATTAAAATTTATCATTTATTATTCTAAGACATCATGTATTTAATCTGACACCTGATATAAGGCCCTATAACACAGTACATTATCATTTAATCGAGGAATCTGATTTTTGTAAGCTTTAAAACCAATAAAAAGTAAGTCATTGAGGCAGGTAAACAATGACGTCATAGCTTGCTATCGCTATACAAATTATAAGGCATAAAAAGTCATTGGGGTATTATACCTCAATGTAAAAAGTATGTCAATTAATTGGGGGTGTCAACTAGGATATTATTCTTTTGATGTTGGATTAAATTTCCCATGTGTGATAACTAATCAAATTTGGGGTTTCCCTAAGGAGTATCTTAGATGATAGTATTCTGTTGATTAACATGTAAAATAACATCCTGTTTCGAAATAAGGCCAACATGAATATCTTTACCCAGTTTCGGAAAGTAGGTTACATGAGTAAGCATATCAAGTTATTACCTATGGCTATTCCATGAATTGTTTTACATATTTGATGTTTTAGCTGTTTATTTTCATAATTTGGTAGTTTACTATTGCTCTGCTATCTGAAAAAAACTGTACTGAAACCTTACACTGAATCTCTTCATTTTACTAGATATTTGTAAGAAAACTTTGTAAAATAAAGACAACTATTATAGTTGTATCATAGTTGTATCATAGTTGTACCCTGGGGGACTATTATGTGACATCGTGACACAAATGATCACCTATCCCAGACTATGATGCATGAATGACTTTTGAATGTGTGCAAAGCATCATTTACCCTTTGACAGCTACTTTCCTATATAGGGGGCGAGTGTCACAAAACGACCGCCTCACATAAATCAATAAAAAAGGTAATACCATTTTAAACTTTATTTATAGATCGAAGTAAGCGAAGCGATTTTTGGCACTACAGAAACTGTAAAATAATGTTTTGACTCTTTCCTCGTAAGCTGTTAGAGTTAGGTGAGGGTAGATTTTAATGAAGGATGAGAGAATGTTAAAAAGCTGACTCTTTTACCTCCCTACCAATTTCCCATCTTTTGCATACTTCCTTACTCATATCCCCCAATTTCCACACACATCTCATTAACTAATTTTAAATTAATCCTATACTTTATATTTCCCCCAAACCACAGACCACGATGGCTGACTGTTAAAATTATAACCAGATGTATATGTATATTATATTTGTGTTAATAATACAAACAAACTCCTACGATTCGTTGGCAAGATATCAAAACCTTTCTTAGATAATTATACACTATATTTTACACGTTTAACAAGTAAAATGTTACTATTCTATTTTTCCAGATCAAAGAATAACGTATATCTAGTGTAATACACAATCCATTAAATAACTTTTAACATATTTACAACTTAAAAATCATTAATATAAATAACATTATATACACCTAAATTTTTTACAAATATAAATGAAAAATAATTATATAATATATCTAGTTGTGTTTGTCATTTAATTATTCGTATTTGCCCCAAAAATCCTGAAATATGATACGACTCTTCACAGTTTGCTAATAAATGTTTCAAAACAGTTTCTATTCCAGTTGCAAATTAATTAGAGACGTAATAAGTTGGGTTAAAAGCATTGGCAGAGAAAATGCCGGGTTCGTATTCCAATTTAGCAGATTTAATGCGAAACACTAAAAACTTATCTCGACAACATTTAGGATTGTGCCATAGCAATTTGTGCACAAAACAAAGATTTATTACACTTCTGAGTGCTATATTTTACCCGAAAACTGGGTGACAAAAATAGGTATTCGTGGGGAAATACATAGTGATTATTTATTACACCGCTTGATAAATTGAGGCCTGCAATGTATGGATGGGTTGATTTTTGTTTTTACAATAATTTGAGCAAATCTACATGATTGGAGAAATAATAGCGGCTGTTCAATTTAAGTACGAACATTTTAACTAAGTCTGAATGTTTTAACGTATTTAAATATGTTTATTCATTATCTATTCGCCATAGTACAAGCTATGGTTAGTGTAGGGCTAGCTAATTGGTGTGATTGCGGAAACAATTGAAAAAAAAACAAACAGAAAAACTCATGAAATTTATTTAGTACAAATAGGCTTATGCATTACTTGTATTATTATACATTTTGAAATAACAAATTTCAGCGTTCATCCATCAACTTTCATAACTAAGTACATCGATGTTAATAAAAAGAAATGGAAAACGGTGTCACTGCAATCAGTCCAACGGCCAGTTCCTATCGACAAACTGCTAATATTCCCCAAGAAACAATCAGCAAAGTGAATAAATTAATCCAGACCATTCTCGCAAAGGGTCACGATGAAAACGGACTGGGAAAAACGCCGGTCCATTTCCTTATTGTATCATTTCTATACCCATTTGTCATTTCGTGTTGTCAGGGAATCCTCACGCTACGATGAATACGTTATCTTCCCTTTGTAGGTGGAAAAATCAAATCCTATCTCGGTTTTGGGCTTTTGAAAGGTGTATTCGAAATTAGATTTATGATAAGTACATTTACCAACGGTGCTATGGTGCTATACATTGGGAATTGTATACCTAAGTGCCTGGAAGGCGGCACTTATACACTTTCCAAGTTACAAAACGTAGAACATAAAGGTATTTTTACGAAAACTTTGACATTTTGTCAACAATTTAAATTAACTCCCAAGTTGAAAAAGTGACTTACGTCCTTGCCTCATCAATATTTCTGTATACCTGTCAAACTTCTATAAAATTTGCTTAAAGTTATATTAAAAAGTATTAATTCTCCATCACTGGCAACACTGTCTGTTAATCTTCAATAAATATACCACACAATATAACATGGAAAAAATTGGGACGTGTAAAAGCGCTTAAATATTTTAAACGTTAAGATAATAAAGGTCTTTAAATCTAAAATAAGTGTCGACTATGAAGCCAATTAACACTAATGTAAAAACCGTACTATGAAACAGTACCTACAGTATTTTTTTAAATATCCATTCGATGGTGAAAGTATCATTTTGTTTATTCTATTACCAAAGAAAATAGCTTTTGAAGTTCAAAAGACATTGATAACCGCAGATTACAATCGTCAAGAACAATCAACGAAGTGAATAAATTAATCTCAAATCACAAAGAGTCAAGAAAAAACCCGGTCCATTTCCTTATTGTATGATTTCTCTGGCCATTTGTCATTTCTGTTGCCGAAAAATCTCGTCACGCTCCGATGAATACATTATCCGATGTAAGAGATGGAAAAAGAATCAAATTGATGAAAATCTGAGCGGTTATTGTTGTGTTTTATTATGGTGCTACTGACTAAATGAATAGATTATTAATCGATGTAGTTGGCAAGTAAATCAATTAGGAACGTCAGGAGTCAGGACTGATTTGGTTATTTTTTATTGTAAAGAGTTGTTTATAAGGAATCTTAAAGATATCGCTTTTAGCGATACGACCACCTGAATTGTACATTATTCTGTAAATTAAACTGTAAAGTTTTTGTTTGGTGTGCAACAAAGAGTATTTATCTATGATGACCTCCGTAGCCGAGAGGCGAGCACATAATGGCGTCGCCATCTCTGAGGTTCCGGGTTCGATCCCCGGTCGGGTCAATTTAGGAAACGAACTTTTCTATATTGTCTCGGGTCTGGGTGTTGTGGTACCATCGTTGTTTCTGATTTCTATAACTAAAGTGTGCTTATGCTTCATCTTATAGTACCTAAGGATCAGAGTAATGTATGTGATGTTGTCCAATATTATTTTATTTATTTATTATATTTATCGATCTATCTATCTTAAACGCTGCGCAAGTCACCCATAAACATTTGTTTTTATTTTATCTATTTTTTAAACATTTAATGTCAGTCTTCTTCTTTGCGTGTCGACTCAGCTCAGGCTTTCATATATGTGAAGACCAAAACTCAGCCACCGATAGACCACTGAATGTAAAAATATGTTTATATTTTTTTTAAGTATAAAGTTGCCAGGTTTTTCTTGAATGGGAAAAATGTAGACTCCCTCTCCTTTCTTGAAAAATTTGGACAGAACAACAGCCTGAAAACAGGCCAAAGTCACTCTGTATCGATTTCAACGGTTGAGCGGTACCTTTATCCAACAGTGGACTCTCAAAGGCGTATTATGATGTTGTAACAAAAATACATCTTATAGTGGCAGAAACAATACACACACCTACAACTTCTTTATTTTTTTAAACACTTAACACATGATTGACTATTTTTTATGTTTTTAGACGCAAGACTGCAAGACAGGAAGGGTGGCGAAATTTGCGTAAGCATTGTTGTTTTTTGTCCTCAAAAGATATGTCTTCGTTTTTATTTTGTTTTCTCCGTACTAAGACGTAATGAAAAATAAATTATGCTTGATTGATCGTTTTCTCATATAACTCCACATAAATATTCTTGGGATGTACCTACAAAATGGAGTTTCGATGTTTTTGGTAAGCTAATGTCTCTTTATTTTGACAGCATTTTCTCGGTAAAGATTTTTTACTTATTTATCCTTGTTCTCTTAGCAAACAAGGGAATATTGTAATAATAAATGTGACAGAAATTCAATGGAATAAAAATACAGAGTATTTTTCTAAAGATCAATGAGTTTTGTAAATAATTAACACATGGTTAAAATACCTTTACAAATTTTAGTGGTTTAGCTAGTCCGGAATAAAATCGCGACTAGTAGTTAAAAATGCTCTGTTATATTTATTTCACCAACTGTCAATGGTCTTGAAGTAGGTAAGATTATCATCAATATAATCCGATGTACCAGACAATGTTTTTTGCCAAAGGCGTCTGCAAAATCGGACCCAACTATTTTGGAAGTTCTTTTTCTGAGAAGACTTGAACCAGGATTTAAAACCCGAGACCTAAGCGTGAAACATAAATCACTGTGCCACTACACCAACTAGTCCATCTAATAACTACTCCATTTCATATATTTTTTAGAAATTGGCAAAAATTTTAACTTCGTATACAACGTAAAAGTGGATCATTAAAAATTATTTAGATAATGGCCTTCAAACTATAATCTTGTTCGGCCAAAGTTGTATTTTATAATTCATATGAAGCATTATGAGCCTCTTCCACAATTCAGTAAGTTAGCGACATTCAAACTTAGCTAATTAAAGTCTGCCCCAACTGCGGCCCTAGAGAACGCTTACCTTGCATAAGAAGACACGATGTTTTCGACATTTCTTGACGAAAATGGAAACGTGAAAAGTTTTAACAAACTACAGCCCAGACATAAAATCTATTCTATTATGTTACTTTTGAAAGTAACTCTGGCTTTTATGTTTTTATGACAAGGCCACGAAACCAAATTTAAGTGCACGAATAGAGTTTGAACCCCAGGTAAAACAATAGGGTAGTTTCAAAAAACCGGCCAAGTGCGAGTCAGACTCGCGCATGAAGGGTTCCGTACCATTATCTATAAAAACGAAAAAAATCACGTTTGTTGTATGGCAGCCCCCTTAAATATTTATTGTATTCTGTTTTTCAGTATTTTTTGTTATAGCGGCAACAGAAATACATCGTCTGTAAAAAAAATCAACTCTCTAACTACGGACGGACGGACGGACGGACAGACGGACGGACAGACGGACGGACAGACGGACGGACAGACGGACGGACAGACGGACGGACAGACGGACGGACAGACGGACGGACGGACGCACGGACAGCGGAGCCTCAGTAATAGGGTCCCGTTTTACCCTTTGGGTACGAAACCCTAAAAGACTGTCTTAAGCGAGTCAAATAATTTGTAACAAAGACGTATGAGCTTAAAATCCCGGTGCACCCGAAATATTGTTGCTAAGTAAGTAAGTTTTAAGAGATGTTTCGATTTTAACGTGTAGAACATCCAACACACTTAACTTCGAAATTAAATTTTTTGAACTATAAAATTAAATGTACTTAGGAAAACACTGGCCCTCAATAGCGGTGGTTATAGAACGCACGTCCTTTTGCTATATAGGCTGACTGATATTTTAACTGAACTTTAAAGACAGTGTCTTCTAGTTGAATGACACTATCGGAAAAAAAACACTGTACCTATATCAAAATTATATCTGTCCTACGTTAAAAATATTTAAAAATTTAAAACTCAATGAAACGGGAATTAATTCCCGTTTTATTGAGTTTTAAATTATACATAATTAAGCATATAAGTACTATACCAAAGCGTGTTGCAAATAAATGAATAGCCCATCACAATCACAACACAAGATAAAGAAAAAGTTTTATAAAAAGCTTATAAGCTTATAGGGACGCCACAGATTGTAGGAAAAAGTAAGCAAAGCGTTTGCATATTTTTATTTAAATACTTCTTTTATCTGAAGATCAAATATTTTACCTTGAAATATTAAAGACAACCTTTATCACCCTTGCGGTTTTTGTTGGGTAATGTTTTTAAGGTAATAAAAAGGTTGAGAGGTTTTGTCTTTTGTTATGAAATAAAAGAAATGTTTTAAGCTTGACATTGGCTTTAGTTACAGAGGCAAAATTGTTGATGAAATAAACTAATATCTTTGTTAAGAGTTTGCGTGGGTGACCAATCCTATGTATGAAGGTTGCTACTTGCTAAGATGTTATTCACTTATAATAATACACTGTACCAAAATACCTTATTATAAATATAATCATATTTAGGTTTTTAAAGGTTTTAAGATGGCTCCCAATTTGCTTCTAGCAACAAATAGAATTTATAAAGATAATATTTATTAAATATAAGTTTTATAGATGTTTATGTAATTAGTAAAAATAAAATATTGTCTTAATTAAATTATGAAATATAATTCAAACATTTGGTATTTATAGAGCTGAATAGGTTGTAAAAATGCATGATGTATATCTCAGCTGAAATGACTTATTTTTAGACTGAGTCTTGGTCTAGTGGTGGAAAAATAACATTTGAAATTGCCTTAAAATCAGTAACATAGGCAGTTACGTTTGGCATATTATATAAGTAAGGTCATACTGTTCGTCATAGAATGCTTTTGCATCAAAATTATAAATAAATTGAAAAAAAATAGTAATTTAAGGTAGGTAAATATGACGTCTCAGCTTGCCTTTGCCGTATAAATAATACAGAAATGACACTTATGATGACACTTGCGGAATAGAATTCAGCATTGTGTTTTGGTGTGAGCTATATTAAAGCTATTAGGACTTCAACTATAAGGACTCAGAATCTATCTATCTACCTATCTCTCTCTATTACTTTAACTTTGTTTTACTTTTTCTACATTTATTCGACGTAAAAACATCCCTGCTTAGGTACTGCTTAGGTATGTTATGGCCCAAGTTACGTATATGTAAAAATGGTCCCATTCCTGGGCATTTCTCTACACAACCAAAATAAGCTTTTAAGTTAGATGTTTAAACTTAATAACGAGGAAAACAAAGTACTGAAATAAAAGTTTCACAAGGTATGGCCTTAGCGGAACAAAGCAGTGCTTTACTAGACTTACTTTATTAACTTTCAGTTTGTTTCCATTCGTGCGATTGGATAGTGCAGTGATTCTCAAAGTTTGTAAAAAATGGTGCTACATAGCTTGTAGATAGGTAAACCAAAGATACTAATTCTTTCGTGCCAAATTGATTTTATTGTCTGGTCCATATCTTATTCAAAATTTATCCTATCAAGCTTCAATTACCCACCGCTGGCCCCGTAACAATAAAATTTTCATTTTGTCACTTTGCCGTGGCCTGACGGGTAAAAGCAGTTATGGCTACATCGAAAATTACTATTATCTAATGGTGATGATTAACTGTGTAATGCGTTACTGTTTCTCAAATACCTGCATACATACGTTTTGAACTAAAATTTATATCATCATCTAAAATTTTACTATTATAGCACTTTTATATCACCATCTATACCTATTCATTAAATAGAGATGGAGGGATTAAAATGCATTAATATTACCAAAGAACGACATTTTGTTCTTTTGAGATGTTAATTCGTAGAGTTATTAGGTGGTTTTCCTGACAGCCCCACAAAGGCAACAGCCCTCCTAGTTGGGAACCACTGACATTCTCCTAGTACCCATACGAGCGACAAGAAAAGCTACAGGCACAATGCTAACAATGAATTCCTAGTTTCTCTTTTTGCTGTGTTATTATATCGTGTTCATATCACTTTATGCTATTAACTCTACGTGAAGTTTATTTTTCTTTCTCGATTACTCGATTCTGTTTTCTGCAGATATTTTCTATTCGATTCGCATCTTTTGATGAAACTTAAATCTTTGTAAACAGTTGTTCAAACTGTAAAATCCATAGGTATAGAGTAACTCTTTTAAACCTGACTTTTGATACAAGGCAAATTAAACAGGCTTAATTTAAAAACTATAATCAAAAAATTGACCTACCTTTCACGTAAAGATAAAAGCCAGTTTGTCTGTTTTTGACTAATTGCTTCTAAAAACCGTGTCAAAAATCCCCTTTTGAAAACATTAAATTATGTTCGTTATCATTTCTCTCTGTCATGTATCAAATACTTGTAACATTTTATCAGATTTATTTCTAAGACAGGGAAATTACACTATTATATACCATGGCTAATTTCGAGTATCGTTTATGTAATTAAGCAGGTTTACTGACAAAGTTTTTTTACGCCGCCAAGCAAGTGGAATTTAACTTACATAGATTCAAATTATTGAGAGGTACGTTCTGGAATTTGAACTCTTGACACGTCATTGAGAAACCTTATTTTTCTATGCAAATCTGCGTTTGAAAGTGTGTAATGTGATAGGCCTAATTGACTTACTGCTAATACTAATGCTACTATCTGTTGTCCTATGTAAAAAAAAGCAGGAATTATCTCAAAAATACAGCAAAACAAAATATTATTTGAAAACTCACACCGTTGCGAAACGAAACCAATATATTTGATGCTTATAGAAAAATATTGCCCGACATAAAAACGAATCTCGTTGGCATAAGCTTCGGACCATGAAGTTGGGATTTTACTGGAGCTTTCATCGATTCGTATTGGCTAAAAAAATAAAACTTTTTTATAAATGTAAAATTCCAAATATACTTTTTGCGAAAAAAAATTGCAACTGTAACAAAAAATATTTTTGAAAATGCTTTATTTTGGTTTTTATTGTGTAGTACATCTATAATTTAGCAACTTTATATATATATATAGAGAAGACGAATTTGACATGCTGTATTGTTAAGAATGGAGTTGCTTGTAGCTCTGTTGTGACAGCGCTTTGGTCACTACTATTATACATAGATCAAAGTTAAGCAACCCACGCCGCAGTTGTATGTGGATGGATGACCCTTTCGACCCTATTTAGTTGCATTAATCACAAGCATCTCCGTACTTTGGAAAACACGTAAAAGGTTGGTCCCAGCTAATATCGCTTGATACTAGTCGTGAAGCCTAGTCAGAAGATTATTAAAGGCAGCTTAAATAACTGACAGTAAGGTTTAGTCATTAAGCCTTATACTTCCCTCCATCAATCCGCACTGGGCCTGCGTGGTGGATGACCATAACCACTTCATATATAAGGTAAGGTATGCTCAGTAGTAGTACAATTTCAAAGTACTCAACTTGACACCCTCTTGAAATAGTAAGATTTTATGAAATCCTTAAAAAATGCTGTGATAAAATATTTTTGTTTTGCTTAGTGCGAGATCTCCAAAACCACATGGCTGCATGTATCCAACCTTCTTAATGGGTCATACGTCACTGAGGCTAGACTCCAGACTGATGGTTAACGTATTTGCTTTGTTTTGGAAGAAAAACAGGGACCTTGAGACAAACGGCTGGTTGTTTCTAGATTTATTGGGCATTAAACCCTTCTCCACTAAATACATTACTGACTTCTTGTGACGTAATGGTGTAATGCATTTGGCTCTAAATCAGGTCACTGGACTATCAGTTGGGGTTTTGTCAGTTTTTACTGGACCTGAACAATTGGATTTTGGGATATAACAGATGAATAAAATTTAACTTAAGTCAACTTCCTACCAAATTGTACTTTTAAGGTGTTAGAAGTATGCTTTAATATATCATGACTTTTCTGGTTGTTAATATATAAATAATAAACAAGTTGTCAAAAACAAATGGACTTTCTGCCGTCTATAAGCTAAAAGGCCGCTAAATGACAAAAACGAATTTTGAGCTAGAGCCAAAAAAAGCGGCAAAATTTTCAAACCGATGCTACTCAGTTTCTATAAACATTCAGTCATGTTGCCATATACCAAAAGAAAGGTTTTCTTTTCAACCTTCACATGAAATTGGTTAATTTTGATAAATATTAATATTTATGTAAATAAATACATATTTTCCTTTCTAATCTTGTAAAATTTTAAAGATCGTTTTAATTGTGCATAACTATATAGCGGCTAAAGGTTCATAACTGCTTTCTAGTTATGGATTTATTGATAACTACCAAAAGAGTTTTTTGGGACAGGAAGTTATCGATCTTATCCATAACTATAAAGCGGCTAATTACACATAGCCGCCTTTTAGCCAAGTAGATATCGCTTAACTTCTCTTCCATAATGTATTAACAACTTTTATTACAGCCTGTGCATATCTTAAAAGCAGTTAATTACTAAACCTTTACATATAACTGCTTTTTAGGCTAGCATTATCCTAGCATTTGTGTTTTGAATCCTGCAAAATTATACGTTAACTTTTAAAATCCAGCAAAGTTTTTTCAAAGACATGTGCTTTCCACAAAACTACCAGGCATAAGACATTATAAATTAAAAAAATGTGACCTCTTCTAAACAAATTAAATTTAAAATAAAACTTTTTAAGAACTAAGAACCAAAAATAGCATGACTAATCAAAAAATATTTCAGAAATTGAAATTTCACGTATTAGGTAGGAAGTCTCACTTAGTAATAATAATTATAATCATTCATCATTATCGATGTTTACATTAATTGCAATCTTTGTAACAGAATCATACTTATACCACTCGCAGTACCTAACAGTTTTAGCATGCACTAAAATTTATATTTTAAAGTTAGTTTCACTCTGTTATTGTAAAACAGTCCGTATTTATTCGTGTCAAAATTCATTAAAAAATATTATCAAATAAAGTTTGTATTAAAATTGTGGATATCCTGTCGCAAGGACTTCCATATCCGTCTATTGAGCCATCGATATGCCTTAGCGTCAACGGAGGTCTGCAATACCATTGAACGTCGCTCTGCCATGAGTTTGAGTGTATGGTCGGTATATTTTGCGACCTGTTTCTACCACGGGGTTTGAACGGGGACAGTTTATACAAACCTATTGTAAATCTCGTTCACTAACTCGCAGTTCTCTAGGCGTTCAAAGCGATTTAACAACCCAAGCTGAAGGCATTAAAAGGTCGGAGCGTAGACTTCACATGAGACCTTTCTAGCTTGACATTAATGTTTAATGTGCCTCTAACAATTTGGTGATCGCTTCCGGTTTTCACCCTGTTGATCACGAAGACATCATTGAACATTCGTAGCTTTGTAGTCATGATAAAATCAATCTCATTTTCGTGGACCCATCGGGACTCATCCAGGTCAACTTCTTCTGAGAAAAGGAATTCATCGAAAAGAGGTCCTCCTTTTTCAGACAGACAAGAATACGGATTTATCAAGATTTATAGTTAAGTTAGCAGATTTCAGTTTTTTATATACTTTTTTTAGTAGTGATATATGGGTTCCGAAGTCCCCTGAGACTAAAACTATATCATCAAGGAATGCAAAGACAGAGTTCTCAAATTCAGGCCCATAGAATAATTTATCTACTAATCTTTGTTGGGTAGCACGGGCATTAGTCAGCCCAAAGGGCATGGTAACAAATCTGAACGTTCCTCGGGTAGGTACGTAAAATGCGGTCTTGTCTCGATCACTTTTAGCTATAGGTGTTTGCCAGAAAGCTTTAGAAAGGTCGATACTACTTAGATATTTAGCATTTTTTAAGTTATCTAATATTTCTGAAATGTAAGGTAATTTGTAAGCATCTTTCCTGGTGACCGAGTTGAGCTTGCGACTATCAAGGCAAAACCGCAATTTCCCGTCTTTTTTTGGTGTTAGTAGGACTGGTGATGACCAGGGACTCTCACATGGTTCAACAACACCCAGTTGCATCATTTCATCCAATTCTTGACATATTATACGTAACTTCTCTGGGGGTAATCTATAATATCGTTGACGTAAAGGTGGTGAGTCACCTGTATCAATACGGTGTTCAGTTAGATGCGTTCGACCCAAACCAGCTACCCCTGAGGATATTGACTTGTACTGATCGATAACGTCATTCGCGATGTTCTTTTCTTGAATTGACAGTTCGTTGAAAGAATGAAGCATTACAGTTGAATTTTCAACGCTTGATACTATTAGGAGGGTAGAATTAGATAGAGAGATAGATTTTGAAAATTTCGAAAGCAGATGAAATTTTTTCCAAAAATCCACACCTAGAATTAATGGTGACGTCACCGAAGGCATGATGTACATTTTTAATGTATGAACTTGGTCCTCAAAAGATATCGGTAGATCGATACAACCTGTAGTGGTCAGTTTATGGCCACTGGCCGTTACGAATGATATGTCGTTACAAGTATGAATAGGCAAACCAGTAGACGCAATCACACTCAAATGCGAGTTGCTTCCTAGTATAGACACAGCAGATCCAGAATCTAATAATCCACATAAGTTTAGAGAGCCCACTTTTACAGTGACATAAGGTCTAAGGTCTCCTTCAGGTTTTTTATTAAAGATTGTTGCGACGGAATAACTATGAAAATACATTTTAATTGTATTTAACCAATTTAGCCAGTCATTTTTATCAAAATTACTTGGATAGCTACTCCTGGTGCAACAATCTTCACTTACTAGTTTTTTGTACTTTCTGTAGAATGGCAGTTTGTACAATTTGGAAATATGACATCTTTAAGGCCGCATTTAAAACAAATAGGGTATCGTTCTTTCTTGCACTGACGCAGTGAGTGATCATTACAACGACAGCGCGGACAAAACATTTGTTTATTTACAGCATCCACAGGTGCTGGTTCCACTGCTGCGACTGACACATTATTAGAATAACTATTCATCTGTTTACTTGTATTAGAATTATTATAAGTTTTCTGGTAGTTTTCATAATTTTTATAATATTGTGGCTTATATTCATTTCTGACATAAGCAAGATCAGGTGCTAAAGTGCCATTATTTATTTTAGGAGGTTCACGAAACTGTGAAGACAGGCATTGTATTTTCTCGTAATTAAGGCAAAGTTTGCGAAGCATAGCAATAGATTCTATACCAGTGATGCAAGATGCTAGGATTGTTGAATAGCATGGGCGGATGTTATGCAAAAGAATCTCTAAACGATCTTGTTCGCTTAACTCTTTCGTAAGCCGTGAAAAAAGTTCTGACATTATAGCCAAATAAATAGTAATATTTTCCTGGTCACCCTGTGTCCTACTTCTTATTTCTGACATAAGCCTATAGTCGTAATCGACGGGGCTGAAGTCTTCAATGAGTTGGGCTATCAACTCATCCCAACTATTAACAGAGTCACGCACACTACGATACCAGTGAAGTGCATTTCCGGTAAAAATGTCAGCTGCGAACATTAACAATTTATTTGAGGGTACATTACGAACAGTCTTATACTCCCTCATTCTCTGCACGAAAGCGTGGACACAACTTTTACCGTCGTATTTTATTTTAAGCTCTGTGTTATTTGAGTGATCACAGTGTACAGTAATTGCTGGCAAGTTATCTGTGGGTGTAGAACTCACTTCCAAGGTAGTACCTTGAGGTGCAGATGACTTGCTCATAGTCATTAGTTTTAAAGATAATGAATTGAATTTATCGAGCAAGGATTTTATGTTTGGGGCGAAAGTAGCATCCGATGTATCGAGTCGTTTCAGTCGGTAGTAGATATGGTTGTGCAAGGCCATAGTTCTTTGTAACAAATTAGCATCATATTTATCATTTAGGCTATTAACTTTCGTAGTTAATTCCGATATAGAAATAAGGACCCCCGCGCTGTCCTCGGAAATGTCTATTCCTGAATCTATTATTTCGTCTTCTGGCACCGATAATATAATTTTATTAATTTGTTTACGCAACCCTAGAACGTTATTTGCCGGTTCTCCGCCGCGTATGAGTACCTCATATGACAATTCGTTTTTATTTAATAGGAAATATTTGATAGGGTGAGTTCCCATTATGGAGGTTTTGAACACTAAAAGCGTAGGGATTGGTTTACACAATACTATTACCGCACCCAAAGCAGCTACTTACTAATAGATATAATTAAAATACTGTAAAGTTTCTAGGTATAACGATTCGGCTATCTACCAATTACTATAGCATAAATAAAAAAACGCAAATGAATCTAAAAATGAAATGCAAAATCAACGGTTATTTTGATTGCGAACTGTTACGTACTCACTTTACAAAAAGAGTAGTCTATTCTAAAATATTAATATATTATACATCGTATTCTTACTTATTTTATTTAAATAATTACCTATTAATGTATTTTATTGACAAGTTTTCTTATACGTAACAGTTAACATGGTAATTGTGAGCAGAAAAATAAAAGAAGGTAGTATTAAAAATGAGACGTACCAGTTCAGCGCTGTAGACACCTCCTCGTTCACAAAATGGAGACTGCAACCTAGGACTGCTAACAACTAACGTACTCGGAACAAGATAAACCACGTAAGAGGCGCCACTGTGACAGACCCGGCTAGTCAGCTGTTATCACAGAAGTGGGTCAATGAAACCACTAATAAATTTAACACTATATTTATAACTATCTTGTTCCTCACACATTAGCCGCACGAGATAATGAGCATGAGGAGGGAGAACACTGGCCTGAGGGTAAGTAGCCGTCGAGCCCTTGCTGGTACGATTTAGGCACGGTCCTTGGAAAGCGATGCCGGAGGGGAAGTCTTCATCTGAGAAGGTAGGTCCACCCAAGCACTCCACAAGCGCAGTGGTCTCTCGTATCAGTGGTGATATAGACCCACAAGTATAGTCCAGGATCCTGGAATCCATAAGGCAAGCGTTAGCGAGCTAGGAATCTGCCATCAGCGAGCCCTAGGCAATGTCTGCGACCTCACACATTTCCCATATACGCGCAGCAGTAGGTTAAGCAGCACTAAATAACACTAGAAACACTAAGAATGCGCATAAATAAGAACTCACCCCAGCGGGATCCGTTACTACATAGGAATTCTAAGACACTTTCAACGTTCAGATTCAAACGATGCTTACGAGATACGATCTAACGTTTTTTTATAGGAGAACGACACAGGCGTCGCGTAGTACAGCAAAATTCGATCTGTGAACGAGAAAACCGAGCGGCCGCAGGTCGCGATCGGCTGTCTTCGTAAAACTTCGGCATCGCCGCGCGAGTCTGTTGCCGCTCACTTTAGGGATGCGTACGCGCTCCGCGCAGAATACAAAAGCCAGACGCTGTGATAGTTTATTTTAGGATTCCTTACATAGTTGAAGCTTTTATCAAGTAGGTTAAGTTTTACTTATTATTAATTCTAAGAATATTTATTAAATTAAGTACTTTTAATTGTAAATAGAATACTATTTTATGTTTAACGTTACGACACTTAGTCACAACGTTACAAATTTGGCCAGCCTTTTTCCCCTGGGGTTCCGTTGCCCATACCCAAATTGCCCCGCTCTCAGCTCATTATCGCTTCGCTTGTCCAGTTTCGCGTTGAAACCCCCATCACAACATTGAAGTAAGTTTTAGTGGTTTTCATGGCCTTACTGATATCCTAATACATAGCCTCCACTTCCTCATCAGAGTATCTAGTGTAGAGGTCGGTGTATATAGCTGTATCACCTTCAGCGAGTATCTATTCCATACTCTAAAGTATCAGGTATGCAACCCAGCTCGACACACTTCCGATAAGGGACTTGTGGACGAGAAACTCGACACCACTTTGAGACCGCTGTTCGCCCTTCCGGTGATAGTGTAGGTTGCCAGATTTCAGGGTTATCGTGTCCTCCTCGCCCTTTTGTCCGACTTCTGATATTCCAATGATACTCCAGTGCATCCTACTTAAGTCTTATTCAAGCTCAACAATCTTCTCATCAGACCTTAGCGTGCGTACGTTGTGTATATGTAATGATCATATATTATTCAAGTGATCTTTCTATAGTCCTCGAGGGACCACATTTTAATATTGCATAAAATTATTGACAGATCACGTTTTATCATTCTGGTAACGTTTATAAATGGTATACTAAATATCTAATAACAAAACATTCCTGCCAACTGAGTAATTGTCTTGCAGTGGAAAGTACAGTGAACAGAAGACTGAGGGACTACACTTTAGTATTTAAGCATAGATTTTTTTATTATTTTTGTGTATTTTTGTATAAGTGTACTATTCGTTTTACAAAATGCTTGTAACTTTTACTACAACTTCCACAGAAAAAAATACAAAACTGCACAACTACTAAATATCATGTGGTCCCTCAGTCCACACATACAATCTTAGCTGACGGACGAACTAAAGACACTGCTCAACCAACATCACTCAGTTTCTATTAGCGGATTTAGGTGTAAGGTGTAGCGATGTAAGGTGAATAAAAAAATCGGATGTTACGAATAATAATTTTGAGTTTTTTAGTTTCCGTTAGATTTTCTGTAAGTCTGGAAAACATACCAGTCAGAATAGAAACAAAAATAACAAAAGGTTCATTTTTGCCGTAAATTCGAAAATTAATGGCTTCTAATATTTAAGTCATAGCCAAAACTGCTATAGTCTATAATTAATACTTCGCAATGTTAGTTTCATGAAAACAAAAAGTCACGTTTCAAACGGTACCTACCAATGCAATATCAACGGTACCTATCAGTCAAATGATCTAATAATTTCCAGAAATACGCAAACGCCCCTTTCATCGGTGATATTAAAATTTTGGTTCGTCGCACTATCCTAGTGCGCTGACAACTTGACTTGTGTCCTCCGCAACCCCAAACAAATCCCAATGAGAGGCGCAGGAGCTGGCGTAGTTTGCCGCTTTTTAGCGATGTATCGCAATTTAACGTCTTTTTTGCTATGCAAGACATAGAAAAAAATATTTATTTTACTTTAGGTACGGACAAGCATGGCTTTCTATAATAGTTTATAAATTGTAAAAGTAGTACCAATACAACGCTTAAAGGCCGCTAAATGATTCTAACTGCTTTTTAGTTAAGTAAGAGCGTAATTACCGCCATTTAGTTAAGTCTATGCAAGGTATTATACTCCAACGTAACCAAGCTAAAAGGCCGCTAAAATACTTTTGCTGCCTTTTAGCTTATTGTTAAATAATAACGGTTTTTTAGTTAAGCATTGATGGTAAAAATGTTTGATCGATCCAAACGTTTAAGTAGTATAGCTGCCTTTTAATCTAGTTGGGCTGTTTAGCGGCCTTTATGCGATGTAAAGTAAATATTTCTTGTATTTAGCTGCCTTTTTAAAAAAAATATCTCGAAAACGGTAAAAGATAGAATAACCGTTCCTAGACAGATCGATAGAGATTTTTTTCTATATACTATAACATTTAAAAAGTGAAAAATGACCAAATGTCATTTAGCGGCCTTTAAGCTTATAGACGGCAGCTTTGCGAAATTACTGAGTTTCAGATTTTCTGCCGATCTCTGAAATCCATACTTGTTTAGAAATGAGGTAAAATCTAACAGCAACATTTAGTTAAATGGTTCGTAAACAACAATAATACAAACCGTTTAATCACACAATAGACAAACACACATAAACCATAGCAACCAATTACTTCGTTCTTTTATCAAACAACATGACAGACCCACTATCGGACCCAAATTCAAAGGAAGCATGCGACATAACGCCTTGAATATAACGTTCTTGGTTTTCGCAAAAACATCGTCATTTAAGTACAAAATCACACGTAAGCAATATCATTACACTCGAGACAGTTTGTGAAACGACGGTAATCAACAATGTGAGGAAAGTGGAACATGCTAGCATTACGTTTACGAGTATTGTTGCTATCTATAAGATGATCCTACTTACATAATGTTAATATTAGAAAGTAAACGACATTTTTACTAGTAGCCTTAGGATGTTCCACTTAATTTTGGTCTAATGGTACACAATGCGTACGCTTTAGTGACTTCAATTTTATCGTGTTATTTAGATAGTGTCGATTAGTTTTAGGCCTCACGTTTCTCAAATTAAGGAAAAATTAAGTGAAGTGGAGTGAAGTTTAGTGTACGTTACGTCACGCTGCCATTACTGCCACATCTTCTCTTCTTGTAAACACGTCCTATCCTTGTTTTCTGTCATCATCGTCCTTTTTCTACTGCCAGCTTTGCGTTTTCAACCGTGTCAGAGCTTAGGGCACCCTACGCTGCATTTGCCTAGTTGTGCTTTTTACTTGAGAGCACCACCAGAGAAAAAAGGTTCTTCAGCAATTGTGACCAGCCCCCTGCAAACTTAGATTTCTTGCCTTTAAGATATAATATCGTGTATCAAATTAACTCTCGGATAGGTACCCTTATTTTTTTCAAGGAGCCTGGAGAATTAACCCAAGTTAATGCTTTCTCTTCAGCTCTCCGCTATCAATCTTAATATGGGAATAATTTATCAGGTAGGTACTCCATTATAACATTACTCGATAGTTTTATATCATTCATTTGTTTTGCTGTGTGTGGTGTTAGGTACGTCATAATATGACACAAACTAATTATGACTAGGATTTACCATTAATTTTCAAATTGAAAAATAATTAAATTCCAATCTCATCTAATCCTTGAGTAATCTAGATTCTACCTAGACCATATTCAATAACGTTCCAAAAATATCTCTTTGAGAATTCCATAATCTGGACCTAAGAAAATATACAAAGGCAGACTTATCGTTAAATCTTTGGGATTCATAGAACGTTCCATAATAGAACAGATTAATACATTCTTAATCAATAGACGACTGTTCTAGACCCTTAAAACTAATAAAACAGTTTTATTTTAAATGCTCTAAGGTTTTATTTAGAAAAAAAAACCCTAAACCACTGTATTTTACAATGTTTAATATAAAAGCCCATCAATAATACAGATGCTGATGAAGTAAAAAGTAGGAAAGTTAGATATTTATTTATTTAAACTTTATTCCACAAATTAAAAAACATACATTATGTGGACTTAATGCCATGAGGCATTCTCTATCGACCATAAGGTTTATCAGAAATGTTTTGTGGGCGGTGCGATAAAGGTTTAACAGTTTTTCACAAATTCAAACTTAAGAAGCAAAACAGAGTAGGAGGACGGAATGAGCAAGATGACAAACTAATATGGATTCGAATATTATGATGTGACGATGTTCAATTGTTTTTTAAAAGTAGTATAATATTTTGTTTCTTCAGAAGTCACTACAAGACGTCCGAATTTCCGTAGAGGTGCTCGTAGCTCAGTGAGGTGCTCGTAGCTCAATGGCGGCAGCGCTTTGGCATCGATTACTAAAGTTAAGCAACAACGCCACGGTTGTGAGTGGATGGGTGACCAGTCCGACCATATTTAGTGACATTTATCACGAGCATCTCCGTGCTTCGGAAGGCACGTTAAAAGTTGGTCCCGGCTGATATCGCTTAATATTGGTCGTAAAGCCTAGTCAGAGGCCTTAAGGCGACTTGATTACATCTGACAATAAGGTTTAGTTACTGGCCTTACAACACCCCTCCATCAAACCGCACTGGGCCCGCATGGTGGAGTATGGCCCAAACCACCTCATAGTTGAGGTGAGGCCTGTGCTCTGCAGTGGGACGTTATTTTTCAAGCAATATCACTAGTATAAGTATCGTGTTCGAGCTTAAATAGCAATAACTACCCAGTGATTTCACCGTAGAGAATAATAACAAACACTGTAATTGTTTGGTTCATAGCACGCAGAACTGGGTTGTGGATCTCGTCAGAATTAGATGTTGCCACAGCAACCTAACAATATTCGTCTAAAATATTAACACTACATTTCGACGTGGTTTTGGAAGCCCCTACTATTTGCACTCGAGTGATTTTAACTTAGAAATCTTTATGACTTGCGTATTTTCCTTTTGAGATACAGAACTTTATAAATGATCCTGATATTTAATTTTTTATTGATTAAACAGTCCGGTGAAGGTTGAGTCCTTTTTGGATCTTATAAATTAGACAATTTGTAGACAACTGTGTTTTCATGTCTAGGGGTTGCCCTAAGAGTAATAACTTTTGTTGTTTGTCACGCATTGTATAAGAAATTGTATGTAGAAGTTATATAAAACCTTGATAAAAGTAGATTTTTACTGTAGACTAGATTTTCTCGAACTGAAATCGCGTTTATATCGTCAAGCGATATTTGTTCGAGTTCCCGTTGTGTTTACAATTTAAGAGTACAATACCAGCTGATTATACCCGGTTCTCAGAAGCAATTCGCAACACCTGTACCTTTAATTCCCCCATCGCCACATTAAGGGGTCTTATTTGACCTTAATATGATGGTGTTTTGTTTCTAGTAGGTAGATATGTTGTTTTTGTTGACGTTCAGTTGTTAGGTATGCTCTGATTTTGGATGTTCTGTATTCTCACAAAATCAGTATCTAGGGTCAAACATGGGTACCTAAGACAATTCCTTAACTATAAGATTCAAAAAAAAATTTGTACCACCTATATCATCTCAGTTTGTCCCTATGGTGATTTGGTAGAGAATGCCTGTGGCATTAAACCTTTTACTTTTTTTTTGGCAATTCCTTACTTCAATATTATGATAACTGGTGTGTAGTCTGATAGTCTGAAGCATGTATGTAATTAAATTTGTAGTTTACAAAAATAATTAAATTTTACCTACCTATAATAAAAAAACTGGTTTCATTAAGCGTTTAAACGTTTAAAAGCTCATTAAGCTTATGCCAGATGTTTTTTATAAAAGAATATAAAGAAATAACGCCTTTGAATGGGATTTTAGTTTTGTTTTGCGTGAGGTAAAAATTCGAGCCATATTCAATGTATATTTCATGAAATGACTCGAAAGCAGCCTAATATGAAAGCAAAATATCTGAGCCAATACCGATAAAAAATCCCCGTTCACTCGAAAATCTTATCGGAAAAACTGGCTCAATATCTTTAAAATTTGCTGCGACAGGCCGTCTAAAGATCCAGATGCGCAAATTAGATTTCACTATGCCAATAATTCTGTAAATTTTAGTTTGATATCTTACAAAAGTGCTCAAACTACTTTAGAGCGGCCTCATAGATTAATGTGAACTAATTGTTACTTTGATATTAAATTTGTGGTTTTATAGTGAAAGAGGTCAAAAAGTAATGATATAAGATGGACAATAATGAGGTTTTGCTGATCCAACAGAAACTAATGGACATTCCATTTAGTTATACGTGATGAGGTGCCTAAAGACGAAAGTCTTTAACTATGTTTAGTAGTTGACGTCCTATAGCAGAAATGGTGATGATGATGATATCTGAATCGTGACTGCACATACTAAATATGCCCTTCAATTTTTAAATATGGTCCTGTTTTAAAGGTGGCTAAACTTTAAAAGATATAGAATCAAACTGTCACAGTTTTGTCAAGTCATCTCACTTCATGAACACATTGTCAAAATCCTTTAATGTGAACCGACCTAAATTAGTTCCCCAAGTCTCCTATAGTTAGCGCCCCAATCGCCCTCTTAAGCGTAGTATTATTTGATCAGTGCTCTTAAGCATTTACTTAAAAACGACTTTGAGAAATTGTTCGGAAGCGACGCCGCGCCGTGTCTCTCCATTTACATTTTATTAATCTCAGAATTGACGCCGGCAGTTTCTCCAACAAAAATAATATAAAAAGTACCAGAGATTGGCTTCGCCGCATTAATGAAAATTCTGCAAGTTTTTTTGGATTTTGCAGATTTTAGTTCAGGCGATTTGCCTCTCCTTGTTTCATCAAAATGCATTCATTCATCATAGAGTTCCATCTTCTATCAGAGTTAAGAGGATAGTGTGAAATCTCCATATCAAGTGGCTATGGGGCTTTTCCATCTACTGGATATCGTTATCTTGGCTGAAATAACGACGATTTAGTGTCGAAGTCATCACTGGCAACACGAACAATTTCGGGTTATCCTCTTATCACTAAAACTACGCAAACACATACTAGTCTGGACAAAACAGGGTCAAGCGCCGAATCAGCAGTTTTGGCGTTGCCGCTGCCTACCGTGAGTCAGCCGAGCACATCGCGCGTCACTGCCATCACTCCTGCCCCCCGCACCCTGTGCCGTCTTCTTTGTGCATTCAAACTGGCGCTAAGAAGAAACATAGTTTCGCAGACATAGTCGCTAGCAAGCAACCTAATGCCACCCAAATGCTTTTTTTTTTTTTTTTTTTTTTTTTTCGCTCTGGCAACCCTGCCTGTCAGACGCAGCTAAAACAGCTGTTGTAAATTTAATTAAAAATTTATTAATATTTTGTGTAAATTAACCGTAATTAGGCTTAAATCATAAAAACAAAACATAACAAACAATAAGTGACGTGTAAACAAAACCTAAAATACAAATTAGGTACATAATACAATCTGACAAAGCTGCCCGCCGGCTTTGACAACGAAATTTAAAAAGAGTTAAACGGATTACCTAAAACCAGGGGAGTACTGTTTTCAATTATTATTTATATTTAGCTTGATTGTGAATCTTGACTCATAAATTACTCATATATTCAATTAAGTTGAGGTTACCTATAAATTACGAGTATAGTCAACCGTACATAGTGATAATTATCAACTATTTACCTACTGTAATACTGTTTTCACAACATTTAACACTGCACAAACCTCACGAAAGTGAGACTCGTCACAATTCATCACATTCGGCCTAGTTGTGCCTCTCTTTACTTGACGTATAGTGGAAGTAAAGTTGATGAAAACAACCTTTTGCCGCAGACATTGTACTTCTAACACTTATCAAAATCATTTAATCAATTAACAGTGGGCGATGTTGATAGTTATTTAAAACAAATCTAGTATAACTTAACTAAATAAACTATTTTTAGTATTGGATAAAAATAACCTTAAGTAAAAATTTATAAAAAAAAAACAGTAAATCTGTATATTTTGTCCTAAAACCCTATTATTTTATTTTATATAAGAGACTTGATTGTAGATTTGTAGCTATCTATCAAAGTAAAAACAACCATCCACGTTTTTAATAAATATCAAAGTAGATACTTACTCTGTTAGTTTCCCGGCTCATAACATAAACCCAAGTTTAAAACATCTCTTGTACACTTCTTTTTGAATAATTCCAGGTGAAGTCAATATTAATCATACAAAATGTCTACCCGGAGTGGAATTATGACCCGAAGAATGGCTTCACAAAACACCGAGGTGAAACTCAAAATAGCGCTTGAGGAATGGAAACAGAGTAGGGAAAGCTGTGACCAACTTCTTAGGGAAAGAGATGAGAGTGAAGCAGAGATCAAAATAACTATTGACAAGAACTCTCAACTCAAGAAAGAACTAGCTGAATTACATGCCCAACACCAGGAAGTCACTGAACACCGTGACGAGCTACTGAAGACCATCAACACCTTTGACCAGTGCAGTAATCTCTTCGAACAAACACTTGTGCGCAATAATGAACTGGAGATCGAACTTCGAGATGCCAACAGGACATTATTGCATTTAGAAGAAGAAAAAAACAACCAAGAGTTCTCGCAGACCTTGAACCTTTACGAGGAGTTGATTGGGAGCCCTGGTGGGCATGCAGTAGGTTCAGACTTACGTTTAAATAGCAATTCTGCTCAATTATTAAAAACTAACAAACAAATTAGGTTATCAAGTAATAATAAGGCTAAGAAATATATAAAAATAAGTAAATTCATTACAAAAACCAATAAATTAATTAAAAAACAGAAATGCTTTTACAATAATATATTGTTAAGAAAACAACGGATAGAGTTAGTAGACTGTTTAGAAATTTATAATAATAAATTACATGAAAGTAGTTGTAAATATGATGTGGATATTAAAAGGCTTCAGGCTGACATCTCAAAGTTACATGACTCATTAAAATCCATGACTATTAAATATAACTCTGCTCAGGACCAAATTAATGAGCACATCCTGGCTGCAAACAAACTCTTAGAATTAGACAATTCCAACCAAGATTTTAAATCACTACCCAATATTAAAATCACCCAGGTATTAGATAAAAGTCTACAGATGGACGCCAGCAGACAGTTGTCAATATCTGCATCTCACTCTCAATTAGCCTCATGTAAGCCTGTAAGCAATGTTATTGTTTTCTCAGATAGGTTAGGAGTTGGTTACGGCTCATTGTTACACAAGTCAATTAAGTGTAATGTAACTAACAATTGTATGCCAGATGCGTCTTATGATCAAATTATGAAACGCATAGAAAACAGTAAATTTAATAGTCAATCAATACTTGTAATTTTAATTGGTAATAGCAAAAATATAACAAAAAAAAAACATAATAAAAAACTTTTCAATCTTGTCTAGCCTTCATGTAAAAAAAGTTGTTTTGTGTGCCCTACCGTATTGTAGGTACCAAACAACGGAAGAAAATGACAAAATGTATTTATTGAATAGTGTATTTTACAATCTAACAGAACGTCATAGTGACAAGTTTGTATTTTTTGACACAAACAAATTTACTAACAATAAATTTGTATTAACGGGCGGCTTTTTACACCTGCCATATAAATTAAAAAAACAAATTGCTACTTTGTTAGCATATAATATTAACAATTTATTAATTAATAAAAATTCAAACTGTGACCAACGTATTAGTAGTAGTACTAATTTAAATATTATTCCTGTGACAATCTCAAATAATTTAAACTAAGAGAGCAGACAAAAGCTAAGCCTACCTTTAATATTGTGCACCAAAATATGCAAGGCTTGGCTGGCAAAGAGTTAGAATTAGCCTTATTCTTACAAGATTTAAATGTACATGTTCTATGTTTAACAGAGCATTGGATTAATCAATATGAGTTAATGATAAACATTGAAAATTATAAAATCGGCAGTTCGTTCACAAGGAAGTCCACTACGAGGGGGGGGTCACTTATACTATTAAATAGCGAGTTAAAAACTGTAAAGAACGTAAAGATATAGTGTCACTTTCGATTGAACGAACTATTGAACTAGCATGTGTTGAGCTAGAGCAGTATATAATAATAAGCGTGTACAGCCCCCATCAGCCAATTACCAGCTTTTTGAATCCAATATGGAAGAGGTTTTAAAAAAAGTCTGTAGTTCTAGTAAGAAAATAGTTGTGTGTGGAGATTTTAATATCGATATATTAGTAAATTCACCGAATTCAACTCGTTTTCTTAATCTTTTTAAATCCTTTAATTTAATTAACTTATTTAATGAACCAACAAGAGTGACTCCCACAACAGCAACTTGCTTAGATAATATTTTTTGCAATAGCAATGTAATAGATAAATCAGTTATAAATTATTTAAGGTCTGACCATAGTGGCCAGAGGGCGTCGTTTGAGCACCATCATGTCCGAGGAATTATAGATGCTGTCTGCAGGCCAATAACCGTAAATAGAATAGACCGATTTAAAGAAAAAAAATGTGATGGTATAGATTCATTAAAATCTAGCAGTTGCCATAGTGTTGATCTGTTATATGAGGATCTTTTTGGCTTGATTAAAAATGAATTTGATAAAATTTTTACACAAAAAAAAATAAAAGCAAATAAAGTCAGGTGTAAGTTTAATGAATGGGCTACACCTGGTATTTACAAAAGTAGAAGAACATTATATGACTTGTATAGTCTAAAAGCAAACACTCAGAACCCACAGATCATAGATCATGTTAGAAATTACTCTAAAATATTTAAAAAAAGTATGTGCCACTGCAAAATCAAACCATCTTCGAAATATTATTTTGGGTTCTGATAATAAAGCAAAGGCCACATGGAACATAATAAAAAAAGAAACATGTAGGCGTAAACAGAATGATCACACTTACTCTCTTAAAATTGGGGATAAAATAATTAACTCACATGCAGAAGTTGCAAATGCTTTCGAGGAATTCTTTTCAAATATAGCTCCCTCTACAACTAAAGAACTGACTTCTTCTGCTGAACTAGCTGAATCCCTTCTCAAGTCGGGTGTTGATGAGTGCAAAACTCCATTTAATTTTAGACATATTAATCCTGATATACTAATAAAAACTTTCAAGGAATTAAACATGAAAAAAACTGAGGACTTATGGGGGATCTCAGTCAATATTATCAATACAATTATAAATACGATAGCCCCTTATGTTACAATTACTTTTAATAAATGTATTGAAGAAGTTTCCTACTTTGATGAAATTTAGTAAGATAATTCCTTTATATAAATCAGGCGAGAAAAATGATCCTTCAAATTTTCGACCAATTCTATTTTACCAGTACTTAGTAAAGTTTTTGAAAAAGTAATTTTTAATCAACTTTTATCACACTTTGTCCTCAATAAATTGTTGCATAAAAAACAATATGGCTTCACGAAAGGTAGAAGCACTACAGATGCTGGAGTTACACTCTTGAAACACGTGTTTGATGCTTGGGAAAGTAGGCAGGACGCTTTGGGAGTTTTTTGTGATCTTTCTAAGGCTTTTGATTGTGTGGACCATCAAACTTTACTGAAAAAACTTAGACACTATGGTGTTTCATGCGATGCCTCAGATTTAGTAAACTCTTATCTCACAGGCAGAACACAAAAAGTTTGTATCAATGGAGCTGAGTCTTCTGGGTCGCCTCTTACTATGGACGTGCCGCAGGGTTCGATATTAGGGCCTCTGCTCTTTCTAATCTACATAAATGACCTTCCATCTTTTACGAAAGACCTCTGTGAGACGGTGTTATTTGCAGATGATACTTCATTGATTTTTAAAATCAAGAGAGGTAAAGACTCATTTGACGATGTAAATAATGCACTCTCGCAAGTATTGCATTGGTTTACCACCAATAATCTTATGCTCAATGCAAATAAAACAAAGTGCATCAAATTCACAATGCCCAACGTAAAACTTGTCTCGACACATATAACTGTAAAAGATGAACAACTTAATACATCTAGTTCCACTACATTTTTAGAAATCACTTTAGATTCCCGTTTGCAATGGGGTGCGCATATCGAGACTCTGTCGGGAAGACTTAGCTCTGCTGCTTATGCCGTGAGAAAGATAAGACAACTGACTGATGTTGAAACGGCAAGATTGGTGTATTTTAGCTATTTTCATAGTATAATGTCATATGGAATATTGTTATGGGGCTCAGCAGCAGACATTGAATCTATATTTGTACTGCAAAAGAGAGCTGTACGGGCAATTTACGGCCTTGGACCCTGAGAATCCATAAAAGAACTGTTTAAAGAAATTAATATACTAACAGTAGCATCCCAATTTATTTATGAAAATATAATGTATATCCGCAAAAACCTGTCCTTATTCCTTAAGAAAAGTGACATTCATAATCTTAACACCCGAAATAAGAATAAACTTGCCGTTCCCAATTTCAGACTGCATAAAGTGGGTAATTCGTTTATGGGAAAATGTATTCGCTTTTTTAATAAATTACCAGCGTCTATTGTAGAACTGCCCCTGTTAAAATTTAAATCGCATATTAAAACAACTTCAATGAAAAAAGGATATTATACTGTAAATGATTATATAAATGATAAAAATATTTGGAAATAAATACTGCCCTGCTCGCACAGGTACATTTATCTTGTAATGTAAACTATATACTATTTAAAAAGAGGCTGACAATAGTGACCGAGTTTCTTGCGCTACTTCTTCTCGGCGCTAGCCCAAAATTGTCCCGAAGTAGTGGTAGGGAAAAATATTGAGACGTGTAAAAGCGCTTAGTTTAAGCCTATTTACAGAAATAAATTGGTTTTATTGGTTTTTATTGGTTTTATTGGTTTTATTGGTTCAACAGCCGACGTTGGCCAGCAAGCCAACAAAGGTCGATACTCAAAACCGAGATGAAGATGACTTTGTTGAAGTTATGAAGAGGACACGACGGTCGCGCAACATTCAGAATCGTTGCGGCACCTATAACTATGGGACCCAACTTTCTGTTACGCGCTGCTACACCTGTCACGGCCCTGTACCTGTCTCGCCTGCACTATAACACCAAGTCGCAGGACATTGTAGAGCACATTAAGGTCAAGAGTAATCTTGAGTTAAGGGTTGCTCCTCTGGAGTCGAGACACAACGCGAGTTTTAAAGCTTTCGTTGTGTTAGTACCGACAAGCAAGCTGGACGTATTCCTCAAGGAAGAATTCTGGCCAAAGAGATTGTCTATCGTCGCTTCCGTGGAAGATTGCCGGTTGACACCACCAGAACGGTTCCGATAACGAAGCCCTAATAATTAATATTTAAAAAATTAAACTAATTATTATTATTATTGTATGTATGCTAGTCTTTAAGGTATGTATTATATGGGTTTTTTATTATATTATCATCTGTAATATTTGTTGCCTGAAATAAATAATTTATTATTTTATTATTATTATTATTGAAACGATATTTATGAATAGAAAGAAAGACGAAATGAAAATTAGCGAAGGACTTAAATCATTCGAAATGTTGCATTGTTTACTGACGGCCGATGGGGCAGAAAGGTTTTGGAATGGAGGCCACGAACCGGCAAGCGCAGCGTGGGACGTCCACCCACAAGGTGGACAGACGACCTGGTAAAGGTTGCAGGAAGCCGCTGGATGCAGGTCGCTTCAGACCGGCCGATCTGAAAGTCACTGAGGGAGGCCTATGTTCAGCAGTGGACGTCCTGTGGCTGCAATGATGATGGTGATAAAAAAAACAAATTTTGACAAAATAATTTAAGCAAAACGGGAAGATTCTCACAATTTCAATGTAGGTAAAAGTGTTTACACTCTTTTAAATAGCGTGAAACTCAGTGAATAATGCAATGTTGCTATGGATGGTGTGGTTTTAATGGCACATAGCATTAAACAATAAGTATCACACAACACAGTCAATTTCTGAAAGATTGGCACAGTATCGTTACAACTTGGCATTATAAAAAGGAAGCCTAGCTCTTAAGAATATGTTTAAATATAATCTGACTTACATTAATTGGTAAATACGTCCAGTAGTTTACTCTTCAAACATCTATGTAAGTTATCTAATACAAGTGTGATTTTACATATTCAACAATTTCCTTTCATTAAAAAATCTTCCCTAAAAAGCTTTGTAGGCAAAGACAACAGTGTATAGTTTCAGCGAAACTTCAGTATATTGAGCTTAAAGGGATACAGACAAATAAGTATGATAGACACCGCCAACGCCTGACCTGATTTTATTGCACGTTTAAAAACTACTTTTGTCAAAAATAACTGATTAACTGACTTCTAAATGGAATTGAACTTTCTACAAAGCTCTAATACAGACTACAATAATTATTTATGATAACATGATTTAAGAACAAATACTACCTTGTGGTTTAGGTAAGACATTTCATTTGTTTGTGCAAACTGTAAGTGGTATTTTGTATGGTAGAAAAAAACACGTCTTAATAAACATGGGATACCTATGTAGGTAAAAATAAAAATTAGGTCTTTTGTTACGACTTTAAAAAATATATTACAGATGTCGGAAAAAAAGTATACAGTACTCAATGATGTAAGACGTAGTTTTTTTTTCTGTAAAATTATCAATAATGAATTGTTGATGTTTTTACAGAAAAAAAACATTCTTCGTAATTTATCGTATTTTCGAACATTCTGTAACGCTACTTCTATAGGCCTAACTAATCTGCACTACAACTCAAAGGGTTGGCAAGCACTCAAGCGTACTTAAGTTATGTAATATTATACCTTAAGACAAACCATTACCAACTCATTTACTCATTCCATGCAAAACTAAGTTCACAAAGAAATTAGTTGCTACTCGCGAGGCGAGATGAAGTTTTAATTTATTCACCCCCACAATTTGAATTCTAAAGCAAGTGTAGGAATGCAACTTGGGTGATGCGGTTGTCATTTAATATGATGGCTTGTTATGGGATAGTTGATAAGTTGAAAATGAGGTCAAGGATGTAAGCACCTGAAGCGACCCTGAAAGTTTCATCTGTGCAATAAATTATGTTTCAGGGATATGACTGAAGCAGGGATTTGCTTAGATCTATTATATAAAGGAGTTGATAAAATGTGATTTTTTATAGAAAAAATCTCTATATTTTAAAAAATATAAAACAAAAGTTGTTGTAATAATGATAGTTATAATATAATAATTATTATAATATTGGACAACATCACATACAACATTGCTGTGATCCTATGGTAAGTAGCTAAAGCACTTATGTTATAGGAATCAGAAACAACGACGGTACCACGACGCCCAGATCCGAGACAATAAAGAAAATTTCGTTTTTCCACATTGACCCGACCGGGGATCGAACCCGGAACCTCAAAGATGGCGAGGCCATATAGTCCGGCGTGCTCGCCTCTCGGCTACGGAGGTTGTCAGTTACAAGGTTGTCCTTTATTTAAGGGACACCCTATATAGCCAAGGTCCACAAGGTGTGGTTTCCTGTCTAAAGGATACAGAAAACCGCTCTCAATGTAGTAACTAGACTCGCTATTTAGGCTAATTTTTTATTTATTACAAATACTTAGTTATGTACTTAATATTAATTGTAATGATTTTATGATCTGCGGGGTAACCAAGATCTCTTAAAACAATCTCAAAGCTGTCAAATGTGTACGTCATTACATACAAAATTTGACAAATTTGATAATGTTTGACAGATTTGAGATTGTTTTAATAGTGCGTGGTTACCGCCCTGTTTCATAACACTATTACAAAGCTCAATATAGTATTGGCAAAGTAAGTCAGCTTTAAAAAACCGTAAACTTTAAACGCCTATTATAAACTATCATTGATTTTAAGCTTTATTAAATTAGCATAAAGTTCACATCGCTAGTTTAAGCTTATCAAGAAGTGCGTCGATCAAATTTTATGGACTTCATGGCTCGACAGACCCCAACCCAGGGCGTAGTGCCATTGTGTGTTAACTCATAAAAATGGATTTTATGTTGTCCTTCTGTAAGGTGACAATAATTGTGATAATTTTTTCCGAGTATTTTTATAAACTATCTGCCCCCGACTAGTTAAAATTTCAAAATGTCAAATAGTAGTAGAGATCCCCCAGGGAAATCAAGACGTTATTTTTTTTTCAAATTAGGAAATTTTCTGGGAAACTTTCCCATTTTTTATACAAACATTGTACGAACGGACACGGACAAGAAAAGAAATATTTAATTTGAAAAAAACTACATAGATATAGATTTGAGGCTCCTCTGGTCCAAAGCTAAATAAAATGTTATTATAAATATTTGAGAAGTAATAAGGCAAAAAAAATCTGTCCATGGTGGGAAAGGAAATGGCACAAAGCCAAACAGCCGAATTCTTTCTATCCATATTAAGAAAAACAATGGCACAAAGCCATACAGACAGATTTTTAGACTTAAATTGTATTCAGAGGGTAGCCCAATTAAACAACCGATTTTTCAATGTCCAACACGTCTAAGGGTTTAAACAACTTTCGACAATTGCGGCCTTACTACAAAAAGATAGACTAGGTTTAAACGCTTGTCTAAAGATTATACAACCAATTAAAATGTTTGTTAATAATATTTCCGAATGATGTGTCAACATTTTAAATTAGTTGACTAATCCCTAATTGGTTAAATAAACCCTAGTCTATATATTTTGTAATAATGTCATTAGAGTCTCGCTCTACGCGGTTTATCTCCTGTTCTAGTGACCGAATAGTGGCTTTTCAATGGAGGCATTTTCGGTGCGGCATTAAGCTGTCGTTCTAGGCTTACAGACTGAATCGATTAGTCGAAACCACTATCTGCCAGTAGCCGTGGAATTGTATCTAACTGAAATATTCAAGGTATACTAACAATAAATAAATAAATATTGGACAACATCACATACATTGCTCTGATCCTAAGGTAAGTAGCTAAAGCACTTGTGTTATATAAATCAGAAACAACGACGGTACCACAACACCCAGACCCGAGCCAATATAGAATAGTTCGTTGTCTACATTGACCCGACCGGGGATCGAACCCGGAACCTCAGAGATGGCGGCGCCATTTAAAGTCCGGTGTGCTCGCCTCTCGGCTACGGAGGTCGTCGACAATAAGGCCAAGGTAATATTAATCATCAGAATTCAATTTCAAGCCTTAAACTCGTACTCTTTATGGTGTTATTATGCAGTTTTGCAAATAAATTCAATCGGCCATTGGATGGCACATTTTTTTACATTACGTTCTTGTAAAAGTACACAAAGTGATAAAAAAACATATTTCTGTAATTTCAAAAATGAAACTTTCGCTGGTTTTAACTTTAATAAACCCCAGCACACATTTCTAGATTACTCGGGATATGTTTGAATGGTTTCCACAATCACACCAATTATCGGTCCCAAACTAAGCAAAGCTTTAATATGGCGACGACATGACGTATAAACATACATAAATACTTTTATAAACATCAATGCATTAAGTAAAAATAAAAAAATGCCCCTTGCGGGATTCGAACCCACCACCTTCTGGCTTGGTATATTAGAGCGCGAACCACTACACCAGACAGTCATCAAGATAGGGTCTTATACCACTTGCACTTCACCAAAGCTTAAAGTTTTTAGGAGTAACATGATATGAACCTACAGAGAATACTGGATGCATGGGTAACCATGAACTCGTAAAACAATCTCAAATCTGTCAATTCCGTACGTCATTACGTACAAAATTTGCAGGTCGCAGGCCGCAGGTCCGAATAACCTGGTTCCTCTATTCTATCCAATGCTTTTGCAGGTCAGTTGGCAATCACTTCAAATATAATTGATAACCATCCTTGCGCAATCTAGGATCTCCTTAAAGCATACCTTTGACGTGATCCTAGATTAGGGAGGGCTAGAAAAGTGAAAAGGCGCCGTCACTAATTAAAAAACCGGCCAAGTGCAAGTCGGTCTCGCGCACGAAGGGTTTCGTTGCATTATCTATAAATACGGCAAAAAAACACGTTTGTTGTATGGGAGCCCTTAAATATTTATTTTATTGTGGTTTTTAGTATTTGTTGTTTATGAGATACAGCCTTGTGACAGACGGACATCAGTACAGCAGCAGGTAGCAGTAGCAGTCTTCATACTAGGGTCCCGTTTACACTTTGGGTACGGAACCCAAAAAATAATATTTGTTTCCTGGTTATAGGTTGATTATGATTTAATAAGTAAAAGATTTCAAGTTTTGTAAAGAACACCGACCCTATTATTGTCTTTAAGCAACAAAATAATCCAGTTACTTACTTAATTATTATACAAGAGTTTTTGATTCTTTTAAAATCATTCTCAGAGGCAACAGGGAAACATTTAATAAAAATAAATTCCAATTAGAACGGAATGAGAGCACAATATTCTGAAAACTTCGCTTGTTTTGTCTTATAGAATTCGAATTTAATCTAACCTCAAAATTTATATAATTTTTAAAGAACAATGCAAATCTTGCCTTTATCTTGGTTCAAAAAATTTAAGTCAATGTGTAGAGATGAGACATATTCTACGTTTAACACCACACACGTTCCATCACCTTTTATTATGACGTGACTATAATCTGACCCAGGGTAAAAATGTTACCGTCCATGATAATTGATTATTTTGGTTTAAAAACAAACCAACTGTAGGTAGGTACTCTTTTTTCTGTGGCCAATATTGTCGACGCCATAACAAAAGTTAACGGTCTTTATTGGATCTACATCGTAATTTATGTCCCAAATCCGCACAACATATATTTTTGGGCCCATATTCTTGCATTGTTCTATATCAATAAAGATACGCCTTGGAAAACGCCCCTCCAGACGCCCCCCCCCCCCACAGCTCGATGTACCAACCACCTTAGGAAGATCTTCCTGAAGCTCAGGCATTCAGGAAGATTCTTCATTTATCAGGCAGTGGATGAATGAAAAAAAGCAGCAGATCGTGCTCTTTAGGGGTTTCAATTGCGGGTCTGTCGTGTGGTACCGTCGTTGTTTCTGATTTGTATAACACAAGTGCTTTGGCTACTTACCTTAGGATCAGAGCAATGTACGTGATAATGTCCAATATTTATAATTTTATTTATAAAGAAAGTTGTTGGTATTGAGTTTTAAAAATAGGTTTTCGAAATATATTGTTAATACGCTTAAACATGACTGATACTTAAAAAAACGTGATTTATTAATTCTTTAATTCGTATCATTGCTTCGTTTAATATTAACGTTTCCAAATAAAGATGAAAACAGGATGTAAGGTGGACTTGCGCACAACCGGATTAGTTTAGTACGAGATTAAGACACCATTCTATCTCTGTGATCGTCATACCAACTGACAGCTATAGAATGATGTTGAATACCGTGTTAGTAAATAGTTCGAGATTAAAATCGCTAATCCAGATATGCGCAAGTGGGCCTAAATTAGTTGGATTCCTATGTTTCCGCACTTAGCCTCTTGATTGAGCCATTGTGCGTGTTGCATCTTCTTTCTTTCTCCAACCAGCCCACGTGGTCCTCGAAGGCCAGCAGCCTTTTTAGGCTTGCCAACAAATATATATAAATAAATAAATAATTTATATATATTTTTTTTAATGTTCAAACCACCACATAGTTGAGGTAAAGGTTAAAAAGATCTGTTTTAGATACTTGACTATTAGTGTTAATAAAACGAATAATATCTGTCTCAAAATTCTAACTAATATTAAACAAATAACGTTTAGAAAGAATTATATGGATGCACTTAGCTGGTGATTCCTTGTCCTGAAAGTATTTTGTGTATGGTCACCCTCACGTTAAGTGCCGTAAACGAAGGGTTACACGTCTTTGATCTGCTATTACGTTAAAGTGCCTCAAAATAAGCTCTCTTAAGCGTTGTTAAATTATATTACTAGTAAAGGTTACGCTTGTCAGATTAACTTTTCACTTAGAATTTGTAAATCGGCACGAATATTCCCATAATCTGCTGTGGTTCGGTGAATGTGCAGGTAGTCTGAGTGGTAATTTAATAAATATTGGACGACATCACATACATTGGTTTGATCTTAAGTAAGTAGCTAAAGCACTTTTTTGTAGAAATCAGCAACAAAGACGATGAGAAAAGTTTGTTTCCAAAATTGACCCGACCGAGAATTGAAGTCGCCTCGGAGATGGCGACGCTAACTCCGGCGAGCTCACCTTTTGTGAACTTTTTGGTAAAACGGGTTTACGAGTTTAAATATCTAGGGAATATTCTTGCCGATGTCCTTAAAGACGATCTAGTATAGAGAGGGAGCAAAGGGCTTTGGCGGTACGCGGCAACATACAGATCCGTTATTTGCCCGCTGTTCGGACCCGGTCAAAATAACGCTATTCAAAGCGTATTAGCGTAGCGCTAGGGCCTGTAGATACACTAGCGGTCTGTGGATTAGGTATGCCAAAAAATCGCTTAACACCCTACGAGTCTAGTATAATAACGTTTTCAGGATGATGTTGGCACTTCTCCGTTTCTGCAGTGCCTCTGGAATGTTTGCACAGATCCAAACTGTCAGTTTTCATGACGTCGTTCGAAAGAAAGTGGCGTCTCAGCATCCTGAGAACAGTGGCAGAGGATGCGCATGCGCCTATTGTGAGGCATTTCGTGCGAACGATGACCGAAATGGTTTATGACAATTCAGCTAGGTGTCGACCACACGGAATGCCTTTCAAGGTACAGTGAACAGCATGTCGACCTACCCAAAAAGTCAAAAATCCTCCAATAGATTTTCAACTTTAAGCCTGACACATAGAGATCATTTCCAAATGAGAAAATTTGTCATTTTGTGGTAGGTCGACGAGTTGTTGTCCGTACATGACAAATTAAAAGTACCTATTTCAAAATCAAAATTGTAAATATAACACAAACACCTAATTTAAGCGTTTATACTAACCCATGGATCATTGGTCTTTAAATAAATAAATTTGAATTTGAATTTTAGTAACGGCGGTCGTAGTGTAGGTAGCCGACGTTTCTTTTTACATTACCTGAGGTTGTATTAGTAAATAGGTTGATTAAATAAATAAATATTTGCAGAAACGACTCAAGACGTAGTCCTTAACCGTGGCCTCTTAAATCAGCTCAAAGTCCCTCTGCAACGTACTATGGTGAGACCTAGATACTTAGCAGTTCTCTGCAGAATAGGATCTGAAATGAGGAGATCCCTAGAAGAACCAAAGTCGCCAAATTATAGCTTTCCGTATTTGTAAAGCCAAAGTGGCAATGGGCAGGCCGAATCACTCGCAATTGACAATTGGAAAGGTTCTTTTGTGGTAACCGCGAACTGGAAGACATAACTTAGGCAGGCTTTTCACCCGGCAGACTGACGACATAGTTAACCTTCTGCAACTGAGGTCACTTTATTGGTAACATTCGGCTGAGGTGTAGTCTGTCAGACGTAATTTTAAATAGCACATATATAGGTATTTATATATTTATTAAATGTAAAATCACATAAATTTGTTAAATTTAAATTTATTAAATGTAAAATAATTTTTATTTTGTACATTAATTTATTAAACAGGTTTACTGGTTATATAAATGAAAGAAAAATGGAACTACTAAAATAAAACATTATGTAATTATGCATTTATTTCATCAAATCAAATTTTAGGACGTTTTTGAATATACGAAAAAAAAAGATTAGAAAAAAAAAATATTTTATATGAAAATTAAATGATGATCTGAAATTCTGACTTCACCATACTATTTGCATATATTATCATAGAATAGTTTCGGCTTGATATACCAATTACCTAACACCCCGTATACGCAGAAGTGGAGTATTTGAGTATAGTAAGTATTGTAATCAGTTTCGATGATAGGACCCATAAGAAACATTGCATCAGCTCCATACCACCACACCACCTGGTTTTCAAATGTATTTTACGCAATATTACGTCTTGTTTGTTTTATTTTTTATCAAATATGGTAAAATATGGACAAAAGTATTGATCAAACAGTTTTTGAGAACGAGTCAATAAAAATATACTGGCAATTCACAAACAAAAATCAGACCTAAAACATTTATAAAGGTCTCGACTGGTAGGCAATTTTTGAATGTGACCTCATTCGACAGGGGTGATCACAGTATAGATTGATTCAGTATGCTTGCCCCATATACTATACTATAGTGTATTGTACTCTTCTTACTACACTCGCGAGTGGACGTCCTGTGGCCGATGATGATGATGATGATGGAAAAGGCTAGCTTAATGACGCCGTCTGCAATATTGAAGTACATTTAACAGCGCATCAGAATATTACTAACTAAACTAAACTCTAATTTATGAAGCTAGGTTCTATGTTAGATATTAAGGTGTTTGTCGGCATTTTCATTGCTCGTGAGTGTATTTGTTTTGTATGGTATGCAATACAGAGATTTATATATACAAATTCTATATTACAGACAACGGCCCCTGATTTAGATTACTGGTAGAACCATACAATAGTAAATTTTCGACTACGTGTAACTATATAATTTTAGTTTCAAATCATTTACCGGTATTGTCCATTAATTAACCAAGGGTTATGAATCAAGGGATAAGTAAGACGACCTTCTTGTTTCCTGTGATTTTCTTATTTCGTTTACCTGTGATCCTAAGGTAAGTAGCTAAAGCACTTGTGTTATAGTAATCATAAATAACTAAGGTACAAAAGCTCTCAAATTCGTGACGACGTTTTTCAATTTAACCGGGAATCGAACCCGGAGTCGTCGTCTTATTGGTAAGTAAACATAAACATCAATCATAAAAACCGGTTAAGCGGTTACTATTATACTTAATTGACGACTTCCGTAGCAGAGAGGCGAGCACGCCGAACCATATATGGCTTCGCTATCTTTGAGGTTCCGGGTTCGATTCCCGGTCTGGTCAATGTAGAAAACGAACTTTTCTATATTGTCTCGGGTCAGGATGTTGTGGTACTATCGTTGTTTCTGATTTCTATAAAACAAATGCTTTAGCTACTTAGGATCAGGATCGGAGCAATGTATGTGATATTGTCCAATATTTATTATTATAACTTATTATTAAATTCTTGCTCGACAATTAACTTGTTCATGCATTCAAGACACCCATTAAAGGCGACTTCATCGTGATATTTTACACACTATTTGTAGTGATAGTTAGTAAAACAGGTCAAGTTGGATTTCTCTCCTATCGAGAGCAAACTTTCTGCCCCTGTCTGTTTTAAGTCATACCATATAAAATTATTTTATTAAGAGGTATACATTTCAGTCAGATATCACAAATGCTGTATAGAAAACTCTTCGTTGTGAGCGTCCTTTGAATGTAACGAAAATTGGGCTAATGAGAAGATATTTTGATGTTCCTTTCCACAGCATATATTTAGCCCCAAGGCTTAAAATTGTATTTAATAAAAAAATAATAAACATTTTACATTTTTTTACTAATAATGTTCGTAAAGTTGAAAAACTACTAAAATACTTTTTATATGAAATCTTGTCAAAACAAATTAAATGAGCCAAGCGAAACAAGCCATTAAGCTCCTACTTATATATCTTACTAGAGTAGCCGTAGTAAAATTTCACTTAACCCTTGCTTTATTATCAGATCGATAGTTAAAAATTATCGTCAACTATATATCACATAGGTTCCAAGATTACAAGTTAAGTTCACATTCCCGTTTACTTACGTTTTTAGGAATGGAACCAGGAGGTCGATTGGTTCCTCATAAGCTCCACGTCTGCTCAACACACTGCGAAATACATTCTGTCAAAAAAGTTTCAGGAATTGATGATTTGTTTATGGTTCCAAATTCGAAATTATATTTTTTTAGTTGTTGTTAGAATGGCACAACTGTTTTCCATTTTGGCGCGGAGTTTGAATTGCATCTGATAATTATATTAAATACAGTATTGTTTTTAATTATACCATATCTAGTGTGTATTGCGAATTTCATAATAGATAAAAACATCGAACAAAGAGTTTGTCTTAAATTTTGCATCGCCAATGGGATTTCGTGTTCGGATTCTCTGTAAATATTACAGAAGGTTTTAAAAAATGTTTTTTTTTATGATTGGATTATTCGTTGGCGTAAGTGTATCGCTTTTGAAGGAGCATACTTTAAAGGAGATAAAATAAATTTGGATGAATAACTAACATTTTGTGTATTATTCATCTTTTCCCGGTACTTTCTTGACAGAGTAGTACGTTCAGTCGACAAATTGCAGTATTATCTTCTAACTCCTATCCGTTAAGAAGTTAGAGAAGGAGTATACTCTTTCAAACAGAGAAAGAAATTTTAAAATCGGTCCCTAATTGACGGCGTAATCGTGTAACAAACATACAAATAAAACAACAACATTCAGTCGAATTGGCAACCTCCTTTTTTAATTCGGTTAAAAAATAGCTTCTATTTCGCTAAGAAGTGGGTTCACATTACTATTGTCAACGAGTGACATCAGTGTTAAAGTAACAGCGCGTATCACCTAAGCAGTACAAACAAACTTATACTCTATTTTGTTACAGAGTTACAGTTTACAGTATTAATCGTAGATTAGTGAAGTGGAAGTCTAAGCGGTAAACAAAACCTAAGTTTTAGTTGAGAATCGACAGGCAGGTTCTAAATTGATAGATACTACAATGATGAGAACTACTTTATAAAACACTACAAAATTAAAAAGGTAACCAAAGTCGAAAATTATATTTTAATTTATAGTTACATAAGGTGTAAAAAAGTGTCAGCCATTTTTTCGGAGTCATTAAAAATCGTATTTATTATCAAGCAAACCACTAGGTTTATACCTATAAAATATAAACTCGTTTACTATGTTTTACCACCTAAATATTCCGGTTTAAATTTTATCTCTTAGGTTAAAAACAAACAAAATATAGCATTCCGTATTTGTAAAGCCAAAGTGGCAATGGGCAGGCCGAATCACTCGCAATTGACAATTGGAAAGGTTCTTTTGTGGTAACCGCGAACTGGAAGACATAACTTAGGCAGGCTTTTCACACGGCAGACTGACGACATAGTTAACCTTCTGCAACTGAGGTGACTTTATTGGTAACATTCGGCTGAGGTGTAGTCTGTCAGACGTAATTTTAAATAGCACATATATAGGTATTTATATATTTATTAAATGTAAAATCACATAAATTTGTTAAATTTAAATTTATTAAATGTAAAATATTTTTTTATTTTGTACATTAATTTATTAAACAGGTTTACTGGTTATATAAATAAAAGAAAAATGGAACTACTAAAATAAAACATTATGTAATTATGCATTTATTTCACCAAATCAAATTTTAGGACGTTTTTGAATATACAAAAAAAAAAGATTAGAACTAAATTTATATTTTATATAAAAACTAAATGATGATATGAAATTTCTGACTTCACCATACTATTTGCATATATTAACATAGAATAGTTTCGGCTTGATATACCAATTACCTAACACCCCGTATACGCAGAAGTGGAGTATTTGAGTATAGTAAGTATTGTAATCAGTTTCGATGATAGGACCCATAAGAAACATTGCATCAGCTCCATACCACCACACCACCTGGTTTTCAAATGTATTTTACGCAATATCACGTCGTTGTTTGTTTTATTTTTTTATCAAATATGGTAAAATATAGACAAAAGTATTGATCAAACAGTTTTTGAGAACGAGTCAATAAAAATATACTGAAAAATTCACAAACAAAAATCAGACCTAAAACATTTATAAAGGTCTCGACTGGTAGGCAATTTTCGAATGTGACCTCATTCGACAGGGGTGATCACAGTATAGATTGATTCAGTATGCTTGCCCCATATACTATAATATAGTGTATTGTATTCTTCTTACTACACTCGCGAGCAATGAAAAAGTTCCAGTGACATATATAGCATCAAATTACTCCTAAACGGAAAAGGCTAGCTATGTTCAGCAGTGGACGTCCTGTGGCTGATGATGATTATGATGATGGAAAAGGCTAGCTTAATGACGCCGTCTCCAATATTGAAGTACATTTAACAGCGCATCAGAATATTACCAACTAAACTAAACTCTAATTTATGAAGCTAGGTTCTATGTCTTAGGAGATATTAAGGTGTTTGTCGGCATTTTGTGGGTGGAACTTTTTCATTGCTGGCGAATGTATTTGTTTTGTATGGTATGCAATACAGAGTTTTATATATCCAAATTCTATATTACAGACAACGGCCCCTGATTTAGATTACTGGTAGAACCATACAATAGTAAATTTTCGACTACGTGTAACTATATAATTTTAGTTTCAAATCATTTACCGGTATTGTCCATTAATTAACCAAGGGTTATGAATCAAGGGATAAATAAGACGACCTTCTTGTTTCCTGTGATTTTCTTATTTCGTTTAGCTGTGATCTTAAGGTAAGTAGCTAAAGCACTTGTGTTATAGTAATCATAAATGACTAAGGTACTAAAGCTCTCAAATTCGTGACGACGTTTTTCAATTTAACCGGGAATCGAACCCGGCTTCATTGGTCGTCGTCTTATTGGTAAGAAAACATAAACATCAATCATAAAAACCGGTCAAGCGGTTACTATTATACTTAATTGACGACTTTCGACCATATATGGCTTCGCTATCTTTGAGGTTCCGGGTTCGATTCCCGGTCTGGTCAATGTAGAAAACGAACTTTTCTATATTGTCTCGGGTCTGGATGTTGTGGTACCGTCGTTGTTTCTGATTTCTATAATACAAGTGCTTTAGCTACTTAGGATCAGGATCGGAGCAATGTATGTGATATTGTCCAATATTTATTATTATAACTTATTATTAAATTCTTGCTCGACAATTACCTTGTTCATGCATTCAAGACACCCATTAAAGGCGACTTCATCGTGATATTTTACATACTATTTGTATTGATAGTTAGTAAAACAGGTCAAGTTGGATTTCTCTCCTATCGAGAGCGAACTTTCTGCCCCTGTCTGTTTTAAGTCATACCATATAAAATTATTTTATTAAGAGGTATACATTTCAGTCAGATATCACAAATGCTGTATAGAAAACTCTTCGTTGTGAGCGTCCTTTGAATGTAACGAAAATTGGGCTAATGAGAAGATATTTTGATGTTATTTTCCACAGCGTATATTTAGTCCCAAGGCTTAAAATTGTATTTAATAAAAAATAATAAACGTTTTTCATTTTTTTTACAAAATAATGTTCGTAAAGTTTAAAAACTACTAAAAACACTTTTTATATGAAATCTTGTCAAAACAAATTAAATGAGCCAAGCGAAACAAGCCATTGAACTCATACTTATATATCTTACTAGAGTAGCCGTAGTAAAATTTCACTTAACCCTTGCTTTATTATCAAATCGATAGTTACAAATTATCGTCAACTATATATCACATAGGTTCCAAGATTACAAGTTAAGTTCACATTCCCGTTTACTTACGTTTTTAGGAATCGACCCAGGAGGTCGATTGGTACCTCATAAGCTCCACGTCTGCTCAACACACTGCAAACTACATTCTGTCAAAAAAGTTTCGGGAATTGATGATTTGTTTATGGTTCCAAATTCAAAATTATATTTTTTATGTTGTTGTTAGATTGGCAAAACTGTTTTCCATTTTGGCGCGGAGTTTGAGTTACATCTGATGATAAGATTAAATACAGTATTGTTTTTAATTATACCATATCTAGTGTGTATTGCGAATTTTATAATGGATAAAAACATCGAACAAAGATTTTGTCTTAAATTTTGCATTGCCAATGGGATTTCGTATTCGGATTCTCTAAAAATATTACAGAAGGTTTTAAAAAATGTTTTGATGATTGGATTATTCGTTGGCGTAGGTGTATCGCTTATGAAGGAGCATACTTTATAGGAGATAAAATAAATTTGGATGAATAACTAACATTTTGTGTATTATTCATCTTTTCTCGGTACTTTCTTGACAGAGTAGTACGTTCAGTCGACAAATTGCAGTATTATCTTCTAACTCCTATCCGTTAAGGAGTTAGAGAAGGAGTATACTCTTTCAAACAGAGAAAGAAATTTTAAAAATTAAATTGACGGCGTAATCGTGTAACAAACATACAAATAAAACAACAACATTCAGTCGAATTGGCAACCTCCTTTTTTAATTCGGTTGAAAAATAGCTTCTATTTCGCTAAGAAGTGGGTTCACATTACTATTGTCAACGAGTGACATCAGTGTTAAAGTAACAGCGCGTATCACCTAAGCAGTACAAACAAACTTATACTCTATTTTGTTACAGAGTTACAGTTTACATTAATCGTAGATTAGTGAAGTGGAAGTCTAAGCGGTAAACAAAACCTAAGTTTTAGTTGAGAATCGACAGGCAGGTTCTAAATTGATAGATACTACAATGATGAGAACTACTTTATAAAACACTACAAAATTAAAAAGGTAACCAAAGTCGAAAATTATATTTTAATTTATAGTTACATAAGGTGTAAAAAAGTGTCAGCCATTTTTTCGGAGTCATTCAAAATCGTATTTATTAACAAGCAAACCACTAGGTTTATACCTATAAAATATAAACTCGTTTACTATGTTTTACCACCTAAATATTTCGGTTTAAATTTTATCTCTCAGATTAAAAACACAGACAAAATATTTTTTGATTAATATTTCTACTTGAATAGATTCGAAGTTGGTTTATGAAATCGTTATTCTTCCCTTAACAAACATGATGGATAAGTTTCTCAACTAATTTATGCGGCAAAAACAACGACAGCTTAACGGAATGCTCCTCCAATAAATATTATTGGAAATTATGGACAACTGAGCCTTGGCAGCGGGAAATGGGAAGCAATCTATCAAACCTTTGCTTTGGTTAGGCTGTAACACCTTAAAATATGTTATTACTTTTATCTTCCCATAAATGTGAGCAAAGTTTGACGAAAATATCATACACTTTGGTATTGAGTAGTTCCCTTTGTATATTATGCTCAAACTTTTGAAGAAAATACCCAGTTTATTTTTTCTTGTTTAAGATTATGGAGGTATGATTGTAATCGTCCCAAATATAATAACCTGACTTGCTGATTTTAAGATAAAATCAAAGCGTTCTCTGACTAGGAAATTAATAAGATAGGAAAGAGATTCATCATTACTGATGTACATTCGATAAAGATATTGCGCATTTAGCGGCAAGGCATCTATTATAAAGATGATAAGCGAAGTGATCCGCATCCAGCACAGCCTGAAAATACACCAAAGTCTCAAAGTAAATGATGATTAATTTCACCTGCACCAGACCCATGATTAACTGAGCTGACGGCAAATCTAACCCAAAACCATTGCATTAAAGACAAAACCCCGCGCCTGTCTGATCGTCTAAGATAACCAACCTATCTGTTTTTACTATACCCAAACCCTTTTAATAACGCGATTCTCCTCGCAAACATCCTTGCCTATCAGCTCACAAAATTAAGAGAGCCATATTAGTCGGTAAATAAGATCGTCCCGTTCTAATTTAGAATTTTCAGCGAGCCTCCGCTTTTTAGATTAAAACGTAACGTAAATTCGGGTTACTTACGACGCCGAATGAAAACGTTCGCACGCCCATATCTTCAAGGTTAGTGCCGTGACGGCGAAGATGTAGTTAGACAGGACTTAACTAGAAGTGAAAACGAGAAACGACGTATGATGTACGTGCAGTTTTCCGTGCGTGGAAAGGCGGGTTAAACGTGGTGGCATTAATCATTAATGAGTAAATTTAAAAAAATGCGCTAGATTAAACACCAATTTTAATTGGTTCAAAGGATTTAAGTGTCAATTTGTAATCAAACTGTTTCTAAGGGAAAATACTGGCTATGATTACAAGTTTGATAGCTTCTTTCGTTTCTTTAAAGCTATTGTAGTGTTACTTCTTCTTTGACACACTGGTTACACACTACATACCAACTGTCATGGTTGAATAAGGAATGATCATGCTTGCATCAGCTATTTGTTTGCCAGAGGCGTCTCCTAGCATAGCAAGCCAAATATTTTTTTTTTCTGAATTAATCAGAACCGACAATCATACCCAGGACCCTTTGTGCTCAAGACGAATCACCACTCCGCTAATCGAGTAAAAGGGAAAAGTAAACGAGATTTGTAGTAACTCAGCCAAATCAAAGAGGCTAGACTTCTACACAATTCACTATCTCCTGGTCCGAACAAAATATTTATCAAATGAAAACTAAGTTCGAGTTGACAAGTTTTGCCTTGATTTTTGTTGCACTTGTAATACTAGTTTATAGCTGTTTTCCCTCTTGTTCATTGTCAAGTGATCAGCGCTCACAAACAAAAAGAAAATCGTAATAAAATTTAAGTATTCGCACATCTTTTCTACATCTTCGTCCCAAACTCAATGGAAATTCACCCGTAACAATTTTAAGTCGACGCCCCAAGTAACACTCAAGTCAGATAAAGAAATTATTCGTACCCCAACACCAGATTATTAGATTTGCTTCCGATATGAGGGGGTACTTTTTGGAATCGGATTCCGTTTTTAACATGGCGTGATACTGATACTAGAGTTTATGTTCTTTTATTATAAGTTTCTGTCGGTTGCCACTTCATACATTTGAATGTCGAGTTCTGTAAACAAAATTCCACCATGAATTTGAAATAAAATTGAATTTTCATAGAATTTTGTTCTTAGTGTTCACAAGTTACGGTCTTAAAGATATCCTTATGAAAAATTAACAGACCTTCTACTTTATTTAGTTTAGTCTTACCCCGATAGATCGAATTTTCTGAAATGAGAATTTGCTTTAGAGTCTTGGTCTTGTCGGCGCCATCAGCTAGTTTGCCATTCAGTTCTTCACCTTTACCACAGAATATATAATAGTACCTATTAGGGTACAGAAAACGCACTCTGAAAACTCATTCAAATGAAAATAAATCTTTCTGCACGATAATAAGACCAATTCTGGCCGCATTTACATCGCTTACTTAAGCTGCACAATTCACCTTCAGCCGGCTGTGATCACCATCATTCAGTGAACCTGGTAAGTGTCTCAGATTAAGTTTCTAGTAAAGCCGCTGAACTCCGCTGAAACAACGCTAGCTAATTAACAGCTTTAAAACATTTGAAGTAATTTGCCAATATAACTATGTCCTTCGTAGCTAATGTGAAAAATTAGTCGCCCGAACAGCAAAAGGTTTAAAAATTTTTTGCTAACACAACTATTTACAGAAATAAAAGTCATATCGACACATATTTTACTATTGTAACGCAAAAAGTCCTAAATTTGAATCCTATCCAGGGTTTTTTAAAAACGAAGTGTCCTGAATTGCCTCAGGGTTGTGGTGAGAGGCTTTCCTGTGAAAAATATTATCACATACCCAAAAGATGTTTTTTTCTTATTCTACGGCGCATAATTATAATGTTACGTGGCGTATATTATTATTCAGTTGCTATAAAATCATTACATTTTGTAATCGTTTAAATATTTATTTGTCAACAACAATGATCCAATTCTACATCAAAAGAAAAACCAATTTCAATCTTGTTTACCAAACATTTCCATGCTAAATGGCAATAATCAAAATACAAAGGACTTGCAAAACTGTTCCCTTTAGGTACAAGAAAACATCTTATCAGCAACGGGAACAAATCGACAGATGTCTCAACAATGACGACGATTTGCACAATATGTCAGCCAAAATGGCGGGCAAGTGACAGCTATAAAACGATTTTGGAGTTCCGTACAAATAGCTGTTTAGCTCAAACTGCGTCACTGTCTTTTCTTATTGAATATTTTTGCCTAAGTTCTTAATTTCATGAGGTAAATACCCCTGTTACTTTTATTCTAAGTACTTTTTAATGACATATTTAAAAAATATATATCATCATCATATCAGCCTGTTGCAGTTCACTGCTGGACATAGGCCTCCCCCAAGGAGCGCCACAGCGCACGATCTCCCGCCCTTTGCATCCAGTCGCTGCCAGCTGCCTTCTTCAGGTCATCGGTCCATCTAGCCGGGGGGCTACACTTCCTACACTACGTTTGCCTAAGCGTGGTCTCCATTCGAGAACCTTCCTGCTTCACCTCTCGTCGATTATGCGACAGACATGGCCAGCCCACTGCCACTTCAGCTTGCTACATTTTTGGACAATATAAGTCACCTTAGTCTTATGTCGTATGACCTCGTTCCTAAAAATATATATAAAATTATTCAGATTGACTCAATAACAAAACAAAATGAGATTTTTCAAACGCTAGAAATGTTAAAACTCAATTTAATCTATAAATTCCTAAGGAAAAAGGTTTTCAAAAGTAAATTAAATCCTTTCCGCACTCTAATAAAGTTACGGGACCCTAAAAAAACAAGGTGCTCTAGCGCAAACATTCGAACGAAATAATAAGGGGCGCCGCAGATTTATCACTTTAACAAATTCGCTATGCTTCTCTGTGGCACAACATAAGAAAGAACAGTAAGCTTGCTGGTAAAGTCTGCTTATGGCTTGACCGAACAGTATTTATTTTCAGGGTTGTTTTTGTCGTTGTCTTCATATCATCATCATCATCATCATCTCAGCCACAGGACGTCCACTGCTGAACATAGGCCTCCCCCAGTGACTTCCAGATCGGCCGATTGGAAGCGGCCTGCATCCAGCGTAAATTATAGCTCAAAACTAGTCAAGTCTGAAAACCGGCCAAGTGCGAGTCGGACTCGCGCACGAAGAGTTCCGTACCATTTACTATAAAAACGACAAAAAAAAAAACACATTTGTTGCATGGGAGCCCTCTTAAATATTTATTGTATTCTGTTTTTTAGTATTTGTTGATATAGCGGCAACAAAAATACAGCATCTGTGAAATATTAAACTCTCTACCTATCACGGTTCATGAGATACAGCCTGGTGACAGACGGACAGACAGACGGACAGACAGACGGACAGACAGACGGACAGACAGACGGACAGACAGACGGACAGACAGACGGACAGACAGACGGACAGACAGACGGACAGACAGACGGACATACAGACGGACAGACAGACGGACAGACAGACGGACAGACAGACAGACAGGCGGACAGCGGAGCCTTAGTAATAGGGTCCCGTTTTACCCTTTGGGACGTCCACTGCGAACACAGGCCTGCATCCAACGTCCTACGTTGCACTGTTCTAAAACTTGTTTGCTCTATGTGGTTAATAACATAGATTCTGTAGTTCAGTTTGAAGATCAGTCATCAGGATAACGAAAGATTGTGGGTCCAAATCCCACCAGTGACTTTGAAATATTGTATCAAGTTAAAACATTATCCTTGCATTGGTCAAGTAAATATTATTTTAATGTAATTGTTTTTTAGGGTTCCGTACCCAAAGGGTAAAACGGGACCCTATTACTAAGCCTCCGCCTGTTTGTCTGTCTGTCCGTCCGTCCGCTGTTGTCACGTTTGTTGTAAGGGTGCTCCCATACAACAAACGTGATTGTTTTGCCGTTTTTATAGAAAATGGTATGGAACCCTTCGTGCGCGAGTCCGACTCGCACTTGACCGGTTTTTTTTTACGAAAATACGTATAAACGATCACGACATAAGCTGGTTATAAGTGCGAGCCTTCTTCGTCTTCCTGCGTTATGACATTGGGCCCACTGCTCACTGAAGCACGTCCGCGATTTCCGTTGGAGCTAAGTGTTTTTACGTGTGGGGATGTGTTTTGTTTGCGTGTTTTGTGTTTATCTTATTATTTTATCATGTTCGTGACAATAATTTATTGCAGTGCTATGTTTTGTAATATTTTAAAGAACAACTTATTGAGCTTTCTTAAATGATTCAATATGGTTTACACACAAATCTCTACTATTAGTGTAAACACTAGGATCGGATATTAAACTCCTCATAAAAAAGAGTTTGTTTAGCAATATCCGGTTTTTTAATATTCTACTAGATAGTATTCCACTCATAAAACAAGATTAACTATATCAGCTACTACCTTTTTTTTTACTACACCGGATACAAGACACTAAGGGTTATCTAGAATCAGGAAATAATCAAATGGTTAAACAACGTGACATATAATAATATATATTTTTAATTGCTGATACATTGTGGCTAGCTTAGTAGTCCATTTACGCATATAACGTATCCCATTTCGAGCTAAAATATCCGCAGTATATGAGTTAATGGTCTTGAAAGTGGATAATAGAGATCCGTGGCTTTAGAAGTAATATTATCACGCCGCGTGAAATGAAATATTACTCCAGAGAAAACCTGTGTTTTATACCTAGGTACGTATGTACTATTCTATTATATAAATCGTACCTAGAAGGGAAAAATAAGGGTAGTTAGATCAGGATGTGAAAAGCCACATACCCTTTATGTGTTGTAACTTAACGGTGGCAGCGCATTGGTACATATTACCGAAGCTTAGCTTCGGAGAGTGTGCTTATGAGCTGCATGAGCTCATACCACCGTCACCTTTCTTCCATCTGACATCCAGACGCACGGCCGGCTACCATCCGTTCTTAGTTGATATACCCTTAATCTACACTAAGCGCTACTCATCATCTTTTATAATGCGCACAGCTAAAGAGTGGAATTCCCTGCCTGCGTCTGTATTTCCGAGTGCATATAACCTGACTCTCTTTAAGTCCAGAGTGAATAGGCATCTTCTGGGCAAGCTCGCTCCATCGTAGATCCCATCTATGCTCTAGAGCAAGATTGGGGTCAAGAGCAAGCATATCAAAATAATAAAAAAAAGCTAAGCAACCATCGCCGCGGTCGTGAGTGGATGGGTGACCACTCTGGCAAAATTTTGTTGATTTTAACGTCTAGAGCTAGTTGATCATTGAGCTTGAGAGATCATTGAGTGTTTAGTAAAATAAACAATAATTATAACTGATTTGTATAATTATCGTTATGCGAAAAATTTATTAATAGTTTCCTGTTAAGCAAAACGTTACGATTGAAAGATAATTTAAACAAAACTGAAACACTTAAATACGTTTTAAGAATGATAGTATAGTTTTTTTTTTATTTTCTTGACAAGGGTTAACAGCGTTAAACGATTAAACTTTTCAGACTAATTTAAGTTAAGTTTTCAAAGTCGTCATTTTGACGTAGTTACCTCGGCATTTATTAATTTCTGACAATAAATAATAAGTATCGCTAATTTCGACTCTCCCCAAAGCGAGGTTCGTTTGTATTCATTATGGATAAAAAAAAGACTTTGAAGAGAAAACATGTATGTAGGTACAATTGAATAAAGCTTCATCATTGATTGACTTGACGAACCAATTGATGACGGTTAAACATGAGTTAACGTGTTACGGATATCATAGTGACCTCTAAATTGAATAAATTTACCAAAGAATAGATGTTACAAAAGCTATGAAATAAAAATTTGGCCCTCCCGTACTAACCTACCGGTCTACTGATCAATAAGCCCGAAAAGTTAGTGTTTATGTTTCGTTTTGTGTAGGTAGGCAAAGTTAAAATGAAAATAAATATACTGCATAAATTAACTTTGTACAATTCCATTTTGATCAGCAGTATAAGCACGACTACTTATATTGTGGAAAATGGCTGACCATTAATGTCCAAATATCATAAGAGGTCAAAATCCGAAACTGTAACGTTGACCTCGATTATCTTTATTGATACTAATTAAGGATACCTACAGATCTGACGAAAGCAATTTAAGGTAGGTAAGCAACACGTACAACACCGAGTGCAGTTCGCTAGGTCATAAAGAACTTTTAGGCCCAAGTATTTTCTTTTCAGTGCTATTACTTATAGCTTATACTTATTACTTGTTTTCGTACTATCTTACTTTTAGGCGCGCGGTTATGGATACTTCACACGGCATTCGCTGCAAAAGACGAATGTGGCAAACACACTCCGTTTGCTTCTTACTTTTGCTTGTAATTATAAATAAAATATTGGACAACATCACATACATTGCTCTGATCCTACGGTAAGTAGCTAAAGCACTTGTGTTATATAAATCAGAAACAACGACGGTACAACAACACCCAGACCCGAGACAATATAGAAAATTTCATTTTCTACACTGACCCGACCGGGAATCGAACCTGGAACCGCAGAAATGGCGGCGCCATTTGTAGTCCGGCGTGCTCGACTCTCGGCTACGGAGGTCGTCAAATTGCCTCTGCAACGTAAAAATCAATGCTTAGTAATTTATTTTACAGTAATCAAACAATGTGTGGCCGTATCACTGCGTTTAACACAGCAAATGCCGCGTCATCATCATTTACCTGTTTTTTTACTACCTAATCCATGTCAGCGCCCCGTGGGGTATTCATCACGATGTTACTTATCATTACCGCAAATATGAAACAATGGCCCACATCAGTCAATGTCTGTCAGAAAAAAGCGTATGTTATGTTTTAAAACTCAGCGAGCGTTAATTGGATGTTTTAGAAAAAGGGATGGGTACCAAAAACGAAATCACGAAAATTATATAAAGCCTTTCTGGAAACTTTAAGCGCAAGAACTAAAGAGAGGAAAAGCCTGGCAACAACTTATACATAGTCTTACTGCCTAAATTGTTTAAAGTTTCAAAAGTATTAGTACTTTTGATGATGACAACCATATTAATTGATATGGATCTTTAAACAGTATGAAATATATTCAAAATGCATATTATAAAGAGAGAAATTTAAAGTAAAAAGTTATCTCTAGGAGTATGGAGATAAGCGCTGATAATTTATCAACCTCGCAGTTGGTGCTATCGCGTACGCGACAGTCTGATAGCAGTTGCTTTACATAAAATAAAAAAGCTTAGAAGACTTGGTCACCTTCAACATTACTTTTAAGCCTCAGACTGTCACGAAATTAGACACAATAGAAAATCTGCTGTTTGGGGATGACCAGTGACCTCCATAGCTCTCAATGTGTACACATTTAATTTAAATACTTCAAACTACACACATGTGTCATTTCAAGAAAAAAAATAATGATCTTGTGTTGTTTGTTAAAATTTTACTAGAAACGTCTTCAAGCACACTCAGACCTGATTCATCTTATAAAAACGATTTCCTAATTGACGCAAATTAGAAACCGAAACGTTAAAATCTTTTGCGTATAAGTTACAAAGTAGTTAAGAAATTAGGGAAATTAATTAAGCTTGAATAAGCAATAAAGCAAATTAAGTAGCCATGGGCAGTTAGGTATGTTAGACAAATGACCAAAGAACATAGAAGCACTTTCAGTTCTCTACGAGTAGATATCCTACTGCATTGATTTATATTGTGATTGGGATACAGGTCTCCATTTCTCAAAGTTTCCAGAATAAGCACGTGTTACTTGTCTCTTAGAATTTGAAGAATACTGTGGATGCCCTAGAATTTTCTGTCAACAATAGCCTGGTTTCACAAAAGATATCGTTGAAAACTTTTAATAATATTCCATTTTTGTGCTCTATAGAAGAAAGGAATTATTTGGTATTTTTAGAAACATTATTATAGTTCATAATTTTGTTTATAACAGGACAGTTTGATAAACGTATATTATAAGTTTATTTTGTGGCTCAATTAATTTTTTCCTTACAATTCTTGGTAAAGGTCGTGAAAGTCTAACTGAATGTAGACACTTTCTTTAAAAACTGATTTGCTGACTAAGTATTTAAAGTCTTCGTTTGATAGCAATCTAATTCCGCAGTTATAGTATATCCCAAACTTGCATTACTTAATATGGAGTGCAGAGGTACTTAGCCTTCATTTATCATTTGATGCATCCTGCTTATTTCAGTCTCCATTAAGATCTCGAGGGAATTTCTATTCCCTAGTTTATGTTCGGTTCAAAGTTCTGCGACCCGACTTGGGTTGATTTCGTGGCTTTGAATTTAACTTCACATGGTGACTGTAGTGTACCTAAATCATTTGCTTAGTTAGCATAGAGATATATATATATAAGCTCATTTTAAAATATCCAAGTACAGCGCTTAACGTTGTTAACACAGTCTTATTTGAACTAAGGTCTTAAAGTGAAAGGTGAAGTGTTTCACATTGAAAGGGTTTCATTTCTGATCAAGTCAATTTAGATAACTTTACTATTCCTTCTCAATTGCTTTGCTTCTGGTTTGGTTACGTTCGCAAAAGATTTGTCTGGTTTTCAGTTCAATGCACTTTTAGCATCATTATTATAAAATATTATCACCTTCTACTTTGTCGCAGCAGATGTAAATTTCAACTCTCTTATAAGCCTGTACAAATTTAAATAACAGTGAAAAAATCAGAATTATTTTAATTTGTCTTATGCATTTGCATGGTCATACAGGTAATTTAAAACTACAAGATTCATTGTCCTCCAAGGACCAAATTTTCAATACATCATTCATACAATAATACAATAGCTGCATAAATAAAGTTCATGTTCAAACGTAAAACGTCTGCGATCAAAAGAAACCTGTCAGAATTATCCCGGTTATTAAGCAAACATAATTTTCTCCTCACAAAGTCTGTCGCGTTTTCGCGCCAAAAAATCCTTGCACGTACAAAATCCAATTCGCACTTGTACACGAAAAAAGCTTCCCGTAAAATATTTCAGTCGGAGGGATTATTGTGTTCAATCCGATTTAGTTTTTATCCTGACACGGAGAGGGATTGAACAGTCCATGGGCCCATCATTGTTTAAAATTGTATATTGGTGGCGCGGAATCACAAGTTGGTTTTAACAGAATGGTAATACTTAATCTGTCTGATTGAATTGATGGATTGTGTAAATATAAAATATAAATATTGGACAACATCACATACATTGCTCTGATCCTAAGGTAAGTGGCGAAAGCACTTGTGTTATAGAAATCAGAAACAACGACGGTACCACAACACCCAGCCCGAGGCAATATAGAAAAGTTCGTTTTCTACATTGACCCGACCGGGGATCGAACCCGGAACCTCAGAGATGGCGGCGCCATTTAAAGTCCGGCGTGCTCGCCTCTCAGCCACGGAGGTCGTATGTATGTATGTATTACTAAACCGAAATATGATCATCATCATCAGCCACAGGACGTCCACTGCTGAACAACATAGGCCTCCCCCTAATCCTCCTCCTCCAATCGGCCGATCTGGAAGTCACTGGGGGAAATATGATTATTATCATAAAAAAGTTATAAAGCATTTATTAAATATAGAAAAAAAAATAACAGATGTACTGCTTACTCACAAGAAATACGCAATAAAAAATACTTGCGTAATTCTAAAACCAAAAACAAAGCAGCTTGACATCATTAAAATAAAACATGATAATAATAAATAATAATAAACAGGTAATATTGACGAAATTAGAATTTTGGATAAAATTATAACTGACCCTAATGAATTTGCAGACATACCTATTTGATGATTCATTTGTAGACATTCATAATAAATCCTAATTGAATTCCTATAGTTTTTGCGATCGTTATAAAATCAAACACTCAATGAATAATTGTATTTTTCTGACACCTTGCAGCGAAAATGAAGTACTTATTTTATCAGATAAAATCGCTGACCAATACCAAATCTGTTGGGGCCGATGAAGAGACCGATAATTTTAACAAAAAATCCTTAGGTACTGTTATTTACAATACCCATACTGTTTTTTAGTAATTCCCACGCTACACCATGTATATGGAAAAGCACTTGCCCGGTATGCGGTGGTCGTAGGTTCGGGTCCCACTTGAGGTGCTCGATTTTTTTAAATTTTTGTAAAAATCGTCGATAAACCTAGCATGGTAATTGCTTTAAAAAGTAAAATAGCATTTTTTGTGAAAATTACCCGTATTTTTAATAAATTTAAAGATGACCTGTATCCTAATAGGCTTAAACTTCCGGCAAAAAAGACAGCTTTATTCAGTAAAAAACTGTTTCATCGTAGCCAATAAAATATTTAATAGAATACCAGTTACTATCACAGACTTGCCCATTTACCAATTTAAAAAAGACTGAATATTTGGCTGGTCAAGAAATGCTTTTATAATAAAAATGAATTTTTAAATCATAAATAATAATATTCTCTTGACTACTTTTTATTGACATTAAGTTCTAAATTATTAACATTTTATTTATTAATATTGTATGAATTTCATGTGTATAATCTTAGAATTAAATTTCATTTGTTATTTAATGATAACATCATTTATTTTAAAAATTTGCATGTCTTACCCAGACGAAACATGTTAGCATTAAAATTATTATTGTTACCTTATGTACCACGTTTCTAGGCAAATAAATTGATTTCATTTCATTTCGAAAATGTCAAGGTAAACGTTAGGTATAGTTAGTGTCTGCTGCCAGGACGGCTTTGGGTGGGATTTCTAAAGACCAAATACATATGATTATTATAGATGAACAATCAACAATTACAAGATCACCTAAACTTTTGACCTTAACTTGTTTCTACTTTGAATTCGTTGCTTGGAAAAGCAAAGTAGAAATTTAAGCAAAATATGCTATTAATTAGATAGATATTTGACTGTAAACTGTTGATGGTTGAACTGTTAACTGTAAAAAATTCCCGTGTGATAATAAAATAAAGTTGATAATTTGAGTTTCTTTTACATGTAGATTAAAAGTAAGTAGGACTTACTCATCGTCGATAAGTGAGTTCAGCGTTGAAGTCGGTGTGCGGAAGTGCGGTTCTATTTGCGAAATTCAACGGCAGGGCTTTATTAATAATATATATAAATAAATTAATAGTTTCCACAATCACACCAATTATCTTGCCCCAAACTAAGCAAAGCTTGTGCTATGGCGACTAGATAACGCATAAACATACTTAAATACGTTTATAAACATCCATGACTTAGGTGCAAATGCTCGTGCTCATCACACTAACATTTGCCCCTCGTGGGATTCGAACCCGCAACCGCCAGGCATTGTAGTCCGGAGCGCGAACTACTACACCAGACGGTCATCAGTCGACATTTTTAAGTCAAAGAGTCATAAAAAGTTATGGAAAGAGTTTTTTGCCCCAAAAATTTTGACAGCCAGTCCTTAATCTCCAACACATCATCTAGCTAGAGAATTTTCTTCGACAGTAAAACATAAGACGACGCATAAAACTCGACTGTACTTTGTAAAATTAAAATTAAGATCTTTATGCCATTTTTCACATAAATTTTCAACTACTTTTAATTTTGCACTCCTCTTTCAAGCGTCAAACTTTTTAAGTGCTTAACTATGAAAAAATCACTTGTTGTAAAATTTTAAAACTTTAACAAAAGCTTTTGCGTGTAAAACTTCACGATGCTGAGTTTTTTCAACGCAGAATATAATAGCGGACATTTTGAAATTCAAATCTTACTGCTATGCTGATTGGTAGAATAAGCAAAATATTAAAAAAATAAGATAAAGTATGTGGCTCCATAAATATTTTAGGTTCCTTCCTAAAATAGTTTTGCGGATTGAAATCTGGACAATGTAATTTGTAAAATAATTTCCACTTACAAACTTCTAGCTGGGAATAAATAAAAATATAATATATAGGTACATAATTATACTTAATTATATTATATTTCTCTTGTTCTGTATTTGTGTCAAATAAACCATTTTCATTTTTATTTTTCTATTCTATTCTATTCTATATGCACCAAACAACATACCAAATGTTGTTTATTTTATTCAATGCCTTATCTGGGTAAGAGATCATACTATAACTCAGCTTTTCCAACCTGCCACATGGCATTAGGCAGATCGTCAAGTGTTTCAATATTCTGAACTAGTGAACCAAATTGCAAATACCCAAATTTAGCATCTGACCTTTGGGAGATATTTGCTGAACTGAATATTAGACATGACACCGCACGATAACTTGGCATCGGTTCCGCGATGCATCAAACATCCATCATAGCTAATAATATATGTGCAGGTGAATACAGTCGGAAACATATAAAAGTTTCTGATGGTACATGCAATTAAATTAAAAAGCTTGAACGAATGATTTAAAATTTATAGTTACACAAAAAAGAATAGGGTATTTTACTATGCTTGCGAAAAAATCTAAAATCTATAATATGATGCGCTTATCACCGAAAGCAATCGAAATATGTTAATTTTAATTCATAAAAATGCAAAATGATTTTTTATTTGATTTGAAAGATTGCTTTTTTTTCTGTGTCACAAACACGTAAAACGGTAGCCGCCATGATGATTAGACATACTCTAACTAATCTGTGATGATGATGGTGATTGTGACGTTACTACATCGTAAATAATGCCAACTGCTCTGTTTGCTATCGTATTATTTTGTCACAGTATAACAATAATTCTAGCGCGAATTATAGATATCATCAGATACCACTATTCTGTCAAGAATAAATTGATTCTTTGATGGTTGCAAAACACAGTTGAAAGTTGAGTGTTTCCAATAATTATGGTGAACTTCACGAACCAGGGTATCATGGCGGCTAGCGTTTACGCGCAGGAATTCAAAATGTAAAATTAATATGCTTTTTTATTAAGTTACTCAAACTGTTTTATAAAATTAAAATTCGGGTCGCCTTTAAATACTAAAGGATCAAATTAAGAAACATTAAAAAAAAATTAAAACCCTACTTATTTTGAAGTTCAGTTTTAAATCTTGTACCAAATGATGTAATAATTGTTCTGTATTTGACCCAAGTGTCTAATATCTACTATGAAAATGTTTTGTCATCTTTTATAATAACACCTCTTTGCATTATCCGCACTCCAGCATCTATTTACTTCATTATTCCAGCATTGTACATTAACTTGGATGAAATCATAAAAGCCAACGCTCAGCTCAACGTCTTGCAAACATCCAACCACTATGCAGATTATGAACGGCTCAGAGTGTGGTTGTATGCAGTTAATAAACGATGCAACAGCCCCAATCTCAGGCTTGTTTACCCCTTGGCTCGTTGTGACTTCATTTACTTGCTTGGCATGTCTTGGGTTAAAATTAACTAATAAGAATTTATCTCTTACTTATATGTATATGTGTATGATGTTGCATTGTTTTTGTAATAGTTAGTTTCTTAATAGGGGAGGAGGGTGTTCATTAATACGTACCTCATATAAGAAAATGTGGGTACTGTGGGGTGTTCCGTACTTTCGTTAATTTTAAAATTCATAATATTTTTCTTTTATTTCTTTCTCTTTTCTTTTCGTTCTCTGTCAAATCTTTTTAATTCAGAGGCAAAATTCCAAATCCCAGCACCGTAACAAAATGCAGTAACGAGCGCTGTCCTCTAGAAAAAAAATAGTTCACATTCTGTCTCCATTCAAATACGGGCCCGCTTCTAGAAACATTTTCGAAAAAATCTCAACATTAAACCAAATCAAACACAAAAAGTGACCAAGAGATCGCTTCGATGCCAGAACCGCATACAAGATTGGAGGTACCCTAGAAGAAGACATGGCGAGGATATCAAGTAAGTGCCTCTGATCTCATTTCAAAGTCAGAAGTAGGTTCGTAAGTATCAGTAATTCTCCCATAAAGGGGCTAACAAAAATATCTAATGGAATGATTGAAGCATCAGTTTTTTCTTTCACCAATCCGTTGTTGACCTTCTGTGTACAAATAAAACTGACGCAGGAGTTCAATTTTAATCAAAAGTTGCAAAATGTGAAGCAGTCGCCAAGTCGCTAGTCGCAGATTGTTGTGGACTATTTGTGGCAAAGAGTTGCCCAAGTGCGCTGCAACATCGATGCAGTTGTAAAATCACCGATCATGGACGGAGATATTGTAAATCTTTATTATAAATGATAAAACGATTGGAAATAAATATTGCTCCGCTCGCACAGTTACCTACATTTATCTTGTAATGTAAACTATACATTATTTATGAATAGGCTGAAAAAAGTGACCGAGATTCTTGGACTGCTTTTCTCGGGGCTAGACCAATATTGTCCGGAAGCAGTGGGAGGGTAAAAAAAAATGGGACTTGTAAAAGCGCTTAGTTTAAGCCTATTTACAGAAGTAAATTAGTTTTAATGGTTTTTTAATGCTTATATGCAGTGTTTGATGGTTCTTAGTTGTTTTACCTGGATATATCCATAAAAAAAACTGATAAAACCTCTCAGAACATAGACATAAGCTAAGAGTGCTAAACTATTAATTCATTACCACCTATTATAAGACTGACTGTAACCACTTTTAAAATAAATAAAAATTCTAATTCTGATTCTGATAAGAAACGATCCCAATTTATTTCACTTTTATATATCAAATTCCCTAATATATGCCTTTCAATTAGTAACTTCCAACTAATACAACATTCTGTCGCCGATTGTACAATCATGTGGAATAGATATGTCTTGAGATTAGACTTGTTGGATGAAATTTGATACTGAAACGGCTCCCGTGGGTTCTTGGGAATACGGTTTGTGTGCAAACTTGACTTCCGTTAATCTGAGAATTTCTGGGAATGTGTTCGAAGTTTGAAATCGAAATTTATTTGTTTTAATGAAGGTCAGAATATTATCGTTATTATGAGAAACAACGAATAGGTTCAGACTCTCAGATACGAGAGTCAATAAAGTAAAAGGTAAGGTATTTGAAGGCAAGTTACCTAATATTTCAATTAATCTTATAGCGCAAGATCCCAGGGCCTCCAGATATAACTTATTTTCTCACAAACCAAATGTATGGGAATGTAAGTAGAGTAAGAATGCACCTTGAGTGTATGCGTATTTGTTAGTTTGTACGTACGTACCGGCAAGTGCACCGTGGGACGACGCACGGTGCGCTTGCCGGTACGTGGCCTCCATTCCAGAACCTTTCTGCCCCATCGGCCGTCAGTTCTACGTGCTATGTAGCCCGCCCATAGCCACTTTAGCTGGCTAATCCGTCGGGCTATGTCAGCGACTTTTGTTCGTTCACGGATCTCCTCATTTCTGATTTAATCTCGCAAAGGAACACCGAGCATAGTCCTTTCCATAGCACGCTGTGCAACTTTGAGCTTTCTTAATGGCCCATAGTCAGAGGCCACGCTTCTGTTCCGTATGTCATCACTGGTAACACACACTGGTTGTAGACTTTCGTCTTTAGGCACTCAGGTATTTTAATTAACATTTTAGTTAATTGGCCGTCGGTGTAAACTAACAGATACGCACACATTCAAGGTACATACTTGCTCTACTTAATCCCATACAGTAGGTTTGTGAGAAAATAAGTTACGTCTGGGGACCTGGGTTCTTGAAAGACTGGAGTTTAAAGTTTTGATTTTTGATTTAGAAATTTAGCTTTACTATGGGTATTGCCTGCGAGGTGCGACTTTAACTTAACATACATTAATTCTATTTAGAAACCTTTGCTTGCGTAGGCACAATAACTCACCAAAGTATCATGGTAAAAACAACGAACAATTAAAAATACATCTTGTTTATTTTGAATAATTAGGTTTGCTGAAAACTTTGAGACTAAACATAAACAATTATCAAGACTATCAAATATAATAAGTTAAAATTGAGGGTTTCGTTACACTGCTAAGAGATCGTAATATCATGCCTTACCTTTAGAGGCCTTACAATCTCTTAGCAGTATTGTATCAACAATACTGCAACACTATTTGATGAACATCTAGAGCTAGAGTCTTTGACATGTAAACATAAAACCAGTGGTTGGGTTTACCCACAAAATTGCTCGTGTTCGTCTAATACGCACAAGTACTCGTACCTGAGTCACAAAAGTAAAGTAAAGTATGCCTTTACACGTCCCACTACAGGGCACAGGCTTCTCTTCAACTATGATCGTTTGAGCCATACTCTACCACGCGGGCCCAGTGCACCGCAGTGAAGGGGTCTTGTAAGGCCACTGAATAAATCTTACTGTTAGATGTAGGTATGTAATCAAGCCGTCTTAAGGTCTCCGACTAGGCTTTACGACCAGTATCAAGCGATATCAGCCGGGAGCCCAGGACCAACTGTCAACGTGCCTTCCGAAACACGAAGATGCTCGTGATAAATGTCACTAAATATGGTCGAAATGGTCACCCATTCACACACAACCGCGGCGTTGGTTGCTTAACTTTAGTAATCGATACTAAAACGCTGCCACCACTGAGCTACAAGCACCTCAGTCATGCATGTTATGAAATGTAATTATCTGATATCTGTCGAGCTCTTCTTAATTTTGTCCTAGATACCTAATTGAGTGACATTGATGACTAAACCATTTTTTCATTAAATAAATAATTTGTCTACGCACGGGCATCGTACCACAGACCGGGGACTGAACGAGGAGCGGCAAACGGCGGCGAACGATAGCGAGCAACGATCGGTTCGCGAGCGAAAATCGATGCTGGGCCGAACACTCACTACTCCTCTCCATTACACCAAAGTGAGCGGTCACTGTTCTCTGCCTTTGTGTTTTGTAGTCGACTTGAATATTATATTTAATTTAAATACAGTCCGCTCTTTTATTCCTCCACCTGCTACCGAAGAAGCTAACAAATAAGAATATAATATAATATATAATAATATTGGACAACATCAAATACATTGCTCTGATCCTAAGGTAAGCTAAGCACTTGTGTTATAGAAATCAGAAACAACTACCCGACCAAAAGCCAATATAGAAAAGTTCGTTTTCTACATTGACCCGACCGGGAATCGAACCAGGAACCTCAGAGATGGCGGCGCCATTTACACTCCGGCGTGCTCGCCTCTCCGCTACGGAGGTCGTCGATATAATATGATTCTCTATTATATAATATATTCCCTTGATCAATCGACGAGACATCGTGTGCTTTAAACTTAAACTAGTAAAATTTTCTGATCCGTCTGACATCGGCTGAATAATTCGAGAGATTGCCTATTGAGTAGTGTTGGAGTAGATCAAATAGTCAGTCTATCGATATCATCATGTTTACTTTGATGTGTAGGTACTCCGATTTCGACGAAGTTATCTCGTTTAACTAATCTTAATAGCCAAATTACACATATGACTATTTGCTTAAATAAATAAAGCTATTAGTTTAATTTCTTCGTTGAATTTAGTACACTGCACCGTTATTATTTATACTGATGATTTTGTTTCACTTTTGAAGTCTAGTCTCCCACCACCGTGACTAGGTCATCGATTCACTAAGTATCCATGCTTATCAAAGACTTAATACACCTATCCATGCTTTTGATCACAAAACATGTACCATGATTTGGCGAATTTTTCTATTGGAATTTGTTGGTTTAAAAACATGATGTTAGTGTTTTCGATGATCTTGTGCAGTGAAAATCTGTTACTGTTTCACTATTTACAATGATTTCACTTATTGGTTTCGAAAATTATCAATCTCCATTTCGCTACACACTAGCAATGACGACTGATAAATATATAAATAAGATTTTTTTTCTTTACAAAAACTTAGCATAAATACAAAAAACTTAAGTTACTCAGTTCAATCTAATATAGATACTATTTACTGCAATCTACACAAAATATATGAAGGAACAAGAAAAAGTACATTAAGACTTTGACGATCTCCATAGCCAAGGAGTCGAGCACGCCGGACTTGGCATCGCCTTCTCTGAGGTCCCGGTTTCCATTCCCGGTAAGTAACATAAGCGATTTACCTAAGGATCGGATAATGTTTGTGATGTTGTCCAATTATTCTGTTTATTGTTATTTAAGTGGTATTGTTAGAAGCGAGACTTCTCACTTTCCTAGACTCAATAAATATCCATATTCACGATGCGTGCTTAAAATTCTGTAGTAAAGTAATTGTTTTAACAATCGATATTGTTTTCTCTATATCAACACGCATCACTAATATTGACCCCAGCTATGGTCGCGGTTGCTAGACTATTCAGCGGTGCGTACAGTGCTGCGGTTTGACGTCATGAACGAGAAAATTGCAACAATTAACACGTAATCGTTGAGAGATTTCTATCTGAATTCATGTGGTTTGTATACTTGTAGAACTTATTTGGGCTGTTCTACAAGCCACGCGTTGTTGACGACTGTCTGGTGTAGTGGTTCACGCTCCGGACTACAATGCCTGGCGGTTGCGGGTTCGAATCAAATCCGGCAAGGGGCAAATGTTTGTGTGATGAGCACGAGCATTTGTACCTAAGAGTGCAGCTTGGCTGGGCAGCATTTGTGATATTGCGTCATATCTTCACGTCGACATTGCCGCAGTGCCTGAGAAGCCGGGTGTTTAACCAATGCGTCCTACCAGTTTTAACCTACGGAGCCGAAACGTGGAACATGACAGTCAAGTTGGCCCACCGACTACACGTCACTCAGCGTACTATGGAAAGGTCTCTTAGGGATCTCATTAAGGGATAAGATCCGTAACGAGGTCATACGACATAAGACTAAGGTGACTGATATTGTCCAAAAATGTAGCAAGCTGAAGTGTCAGTGGGCTGGCCATGTCTGTCGCAGAACCAACGAGAGGTGGAGCAGGAAGGTTCTCGAATGGAGACCACGCTTAGGCAAACGTAGTGTAGGACGCCCCCCGGCTAGATGGACCGATGACCTGAAGAAGGCAGCTGGCAGCGACTGGATGCAAAGGGCGCCACAGCGCACGGAATACCCCGCTGACAAACATTCTGTCAAATAAGTTTCGGGAATTGATGATTTGTTTATGGTTTCAAATTAAAAATTATATATTTTTTGTTGTTGTTAGATTGGCACAACTATTTTCCATTTTGGCGCGGAGTTTGAGTTACATCTGATAATTAGATTAAATACTGTATTGTTTTTAGTTATACCATATCTAGTGTGTATTGCGAATTTCATAATGGACAAAAACATCGAACAAAGAGTTTGCTTTAAATTTTGCATCGCCAATAGAAGATCGTGTTCGGAGTCTCTAAAAATGATACAGAAGGCTTACGGTGAATCGACTTTATCAAAAACACGTGTTTATGAGTGGTACAAATCGTTCAAAAGCGGTCGAGATTTGATGGAAGATTTGCCTCGCTCTAGTAGGCCATCAACGTCTGCTACTGAAGATAACATCGCAAAAATAAAGGAAATAGTGACTGAAAATTCATTCAAGTTTGAGAGAGCTAGCCGTCGAACTTTCTGTGTCACACGAGTCGATTTGTACCATTTTAAATAATCAATTGGGTATGAAACATGTTGCCGCTCGGCTAGTCCCAAAAGACCTGAATTTTCTCCAAAAACTTAATCGCAAAAGAGTCACCAAGGACATGCTAGAACGAGTCAATTCCGACCTAACATTCATGAAACGTATTGTTACTGGTGACGAGACGTGGGTTTACGAGTTTGATATAACTAGTCAACAAGATTCGGAGTGGCGCCTTTCAACTGAACCGAAACCGAAAAAACGGCGCCAAACTCGATCGAAAGTCAAAGTCATGTTGACTGTTTTCTTTGACTGTCGCGGTGTTGTGCACTCAGAATTCTTGCCAGAAGGTCAAACGATAAAAAAAGAGTATTATTTAAGCGTTATGTGGCGTTTAAGAGAGCAAATTAGACGAAAAAGGCCGGATTTGTGGAATGAAAATTCTTGGATTTTGCACCACGATAATGCGCCTTCCCACAAGGCCATCATTGTGAACGAATTTTTGACCAAAAACTCAACAAATACAATCGAGCAACCACCTTATTCACCAGATATGGCTCCAGCCGACTTCTTTATTTTTCCTAAACTCAAATTACCACTTCGTGGCACCCGGTTTCATTCGGTAGAAGATATAAAGGAGAATTCGCGGCGAGAACTGAACTTGATTCCGGAAATGGCATTTAATTTTTTTTTTGATGGTTGGATTATTCGTTGGCGTAAGTGTATCGCTTCTGAAGGAGCATACTTTGAAGGTGATAAAATAAATTTGGATGAATAACTAACATTTTGTGTATTATTAATCTTTTCCCGGTATTCTTGACAGAGTAGTATTCTTATCTGGGTATGTATCAAAATTTTAGCGCAACCAAAGACGCAGCTAAAAGCTGTTACAAAACAAACCACAGTTCATATAAGTGGTTAAGGTTAGTGTAAGTAAACAAGGATCGATTAACCCGTTAGTCGCGGCTGGACAGGACACAGACCAATAAAAGCAACCAATTCAAAACTAAAATGAACATCTTTTATTCTTCTAAAATGTCATTCTTGGCAAGAAATCGTGTTTTTATTTTCCACAATCACACCAATTTAGCTTGCCGTAAACTAAGCAAAGCTTGTTCTATGGTGACTAAAAAACGGGTTAACATACTTAAATACGTTTAAAAGACTAAGTTATACCTAAGCTATAGACTTAGGTACAACATTAAATGCTCGTGCTCATTTCATTAAACCTTGCTGGCTTTGAACTTACGACCGCCAGGCTTTTTAGTCCGAAGCGCTCTATGGTTAAAATTATTTGCTTTGTATAAAAAAAAAATAATAATAATATTACTATCTTAAAAAACTTAAAATTAATTAAAAAGTGGAATGGCGCCACTATTTAAGCAAAACAAGCCTATGTTTGGACGCCCCGCTCTTCCATAACAAAGTAAGATAACAATTGTTCCTCTAATCATATCAATTAAAGTTAATAAAATCGAGCAAACCATGCAAACGTTGCAATAAAAGAGCAAGGTTTAAACTCGATTTATACGTTAATGTGCTACTGACTCATATGGCTATTTATATTATGTAGTTTATATTAAACTTCCTAAGAGTAAGCGTCAACTTGTGTTCATACAGTACTTACTGTTATATCTCGGCTATTGGCCAGTACTAGCGCGGCCCATTAGTCCCGGCAAACATATTCGTCTGTTTGATGAAAGGGCAAGCGAATTTGATACGTTGATACGTCCCGCAGCGCTCGGGTTAAGAATGATGGAGAAACACTGGAAAATATTTTGTTACTTCTTAATAAAGAAGAAAATTGAGGATTAATTTCTCATCTTTACGACTCGATTGGTGTGGTTAGTGGTAAGTGATCTTAAGCGCAGAGTTCCGGCTACAATTCTCGGAAGTCTCAATTCTGATAATTACCTTTTTACCCGACTACGGCGAAGCCAAAAGGAAGGGTAATGATTTTGGCAGTCTATGTATGTATGTATGTATGTTTGTATGTTCCACCGTAGCGCCTAAACTACTCAACCGATTTTAATGAACGAGGTGTCAATAGATTCGTAATAATGGCCCGGGTAAAAAAGGCTGTATAAATTTTATCAAAATTGTCTCAGACGGAATTAAAACGTCAGATTTTAACCAAAAAAAAACTTAAATTGTGATAATCATCACGTGTTTGGTATCAAAAGAAAGGTCTTGGCTAGCACATTACAAATATGTATATATATCATATTGTTTCAGTCATAATCTATACATTTAAATTCTTTGTCCTGAATGACTGCCTGACGGATCAACGCACAGCCTAAGCCGCTGATCGTAGAGACCTGAAACTTGGAGTGTGTATTTTTTGTATGACGTAGGCTTCCGATAAGAAAAGATTATTCGAAATTCAACCCCAAAGTGGGTGAAACCGGGGGCCAAAGTTTGTATGGGACAGCGTGATTCCATGGTCCAATCTACTTCGAATTTTGCATAAACATTTTTTAACAGAATTGATGGAAGACATGTTTTGTATTTTATTGAAATGCATCCCCTAGCAGGGTTAAAAGGGGTAGAAAGTTATTTTGGGGGTAATTTGCTTCGAAGTTGATATCAACACTCCTTAGTGCTATAAATGAAAAATAAAAAAGAATTTATTTTAAAGACGGCTGTCATGTCAGTGTCGTGTAGTGTCAAACATTATTTTGATGTGAAAAAACATTGTGGAAAAAATATGTTCATATTCTTTATAACTCGAGAACGGATAGACCGATTTTCATGGTTTATGATTTGTTGGATTTGTCTCCGCCCCAAATAGTAGAATAAATAATTTAAAAAAAGCTGACGAAAAAAAACTGTAATGCGTTACGAAGTTCGCCGGGTCAGCTAGTTATTAATAAAAGTAAACTAACTGAACTGAAGACTGGAACTACAAGATTTCTATATTACTACAAAGTTCTGACGGCACGAATGGAGGTAGTAAAAGGCAGTCTAGATACCATTACTTAAGGCAGGAGCAGCAGGTGACACAATCATTGAGGATAATGTACTTGGACGTAATTATCATTTGGGGCTTGCCAAGTAAAATAGGGCGGACTGCAGCATCGCTCTGTTAATTCTTGACGATGAACATGACAAGAGACGATACTAAAAACTAATGAGATTTGACATAGCGCAAACCAAGATACCCACTGTACCTCCAGACAATGATGGTGTGATAATGATGTCATAACGTCCGTCTACTGATGGATATAGGCCTCTCCCAATGCACGACAGTGATCCCAATTTTTGGCTATTCTTTTCCATCCATTTCCAGGTTTAGGTAGAACATCGCATTACGGCAGCATATATTAGGGTTTAAGTTAGGCGAGAAATTGTAATGAGAATAAAGATGTATTAATTATAATTTTAAGTATTGAGTAAGGACCTAGGTATAATGTTTTTATGTTTAGTGTATGAACATTATTAAAAATAAATTTCTTTTCTCTTGTTTTGTCTTAGCTCTTTACTTAACTTATTTGACTATTGTTATTTACAAAAACCCTCTTGACTGGAAATAGCCCCAATAATAATGATGGCGCAGCGCGCGATCCGCTCGCGAGCTGTACGCGCGCAGCACGCGTTCCGTTACTTCAATAGTTTAGTGCGCCTCCTTAGCGCAACTCATGCAAGGCTTTTACAGAGTGCGCGATCTGCGCGCGTGCATTTCTAGTTCACTTTCCAGGTAGCTCACAGGTCATAAAAGCATAAAATCCAGGCGTGCGAGCTGCGCTTTCGCGGCGCATTCGCCAGACTTGGACGCAGCCTAGGTTTAAGTGGGTCTACGCTAATGAGCCGAGCACGAGCCGAGCACGAGCGGAGCACGAGCCGACCTAAAATTCGTGTAGTGTGGACCAACTTCGAGTCTCGAACAAGCGGGCTTCAAACATTTGACTCGTGTTTGACTGTGCTCCGCCGTGTTTGATTGTCGGTTTTTTGACGAACACAAAGGGATTTGCCGCAGGCACACTGCGGAAAATTACGTTCGAAGAAAGTGATCGTTGTACGTCCACACTTGACGCCGCGAATGAGGAAGCTGAAACGGCTCCGCTCGTAGACCCTCCTTTTTACGTCCAGATCTAGCGAACGCGCCGCGAAAACCTTATCTTTTTTTCTTAAAATGCTACGATGTAGATACTACACGGCTAGTGTATTTGCTCGTTCGGGAAACGGAAAAATAATAAATAAAAAAATAAGTTTAAAAAACTATAACCCGACTACGTAAGAAAGTGGTCTCAAAAGGACAAAACAAGTAAATAATTCAGATAGAAATCCAGAAATTCACTGGTACAATAATGGTCAAGGTAGAGCCGTGGTCGTACCCACTGTATTACCTACTATGATTATGTGGGTGCCAGGAACACTTCCATTGAAAAGATATGGTACTGTGATGGTAGGTTACAGTGGGTGCGACCACGGCTCTACCTTGACCATTTTTGTACCAGTGCATTTCTGGATTTCTATCTGAATTATTTACTTGTTTCGTCCTTTTGAGACCACTTTCTTACGTAGTCGGGTTATAGTTTTTTAAACTTATTTTTTTATTGACAATATTTTTTAACTGTGTCACGTGGTTTTCCGATCGACGATTTGGTATAAATGATTTCGGATCAGGGCCAGACAACATAGTGTTGAATTACCAGACAACTTTTAACTACCAACTAGTATTTAGATACAAACATAATAATAAGTTTAACATAAATATAATTTAGTCCAATAAACGATATTTTTTGCGTTTTTTTATAAAGTTTTCTCCTAAGATTGAATGTTAGTTAGTTCCACAAAAAAACATTTTACTGTAGATCATAGAGCAAATAATTAATTATCAATACATTTCGCACCTACATAAATGTGGTTTTGACCAGTGGCGTGGCATTGGTTTTATTTCTAGTAGATACTCATGTGTTTTATTGATGAAAATCACTAGTTTTCATCAATATTACACATTTGTAAGTACCTACTGCCTACTTCATTTCATTTATCAGGTAGGCACTGCCTAATTAATTGCCTTTATGCACTGCACGTGCACGCCCCTGGTTTTGTCCAAATATCCCAATATAGGAACCGCTTGAATAATTAAGTCCTCATTAAAATGATGTGTTGATGAATAATTAAACAAATGGCCTATAACCCAAATTACTGTAAGCTCAGACTAACCCAAAAGTTGAGTTAATCACTAAAATGGTAAACAATGGATAAAACTAGTGTTAGTTGGGTGCTCACACAAAATTATTAATTTTAATGCTCTCTGTCCATTGAGTAAGAACTTAGTAGCTATTCTACCTAGCCTAGGTTGGATTCGGAATATTGTTTTTTAATTTACATTATGATGACAAAAAAGTTATCAAGTTTTTCACACCGATACAGGTTTAAACTCTATTCGAGCTACCTTTGTATAAATAGCGTGTTATAGAAGCATAAAATATGTCATATTTAAATTGATATCGGTGTGTACGTTATAAAGTTACTTATATTTGCTGACCTTTTTATCTTTAACGTAAAGTCTGTCCTTATCAGAATGTTTTATTTTTATTTTAAACTGAAAACCCTGTAAAATAAAGCTCATATTTAAACATTTCGTGTATCTAATGTCTATGTTTGATATGTCACCGAGTCGTGAGTTCGTAACCGTTTGAAGAAGCTGAAAGTTCTCTCGAGCAAGGTTTCCAGGCGTTTTTGCTCAGAAAATGCGTATCGACGTCATCATATGTCGAAGGGACGAGGTGTTAAGGGAAAGCCATATACTATAGCCATAGCCATATATGAGGTGATAGGGTGCTACTTCCATTTTATTATTATATCTATCGCTTCGCTTCTCGCTCCAGTTTGGTAGACAGTGACCTTAAACAACAAAGGCCAGGAGTTTATTAGTTTTCAATTCGGAGCAATCATGCATAATGTTATCCTTTTAACCCTATGAATATTTTAAAGGCTGTTTATGATAGACATAATTGGACTAGGAAGGAACACCTAAGACTTATACGAAACGAGTTTTGGATTAAAATAGCATTTGAATAATGAATACGTTCTAGTTTACTCTAATTGTACTAATGTTTCTGAAATTGTGTTAGTAGAGAATGTTATTTGTTTTGTGGGAATCAAGTTATGCTTTAATTATGTGAAACACAAAATCAGTTAATTACGTCTTAAATACCCAATTTCTTGTAGAGCTTTTTAGATTTTTTTGTCTTAGTAACAATTTTCCTTAAATCTAACGTTATTGAAATTACAAGTAACGACTATACCTTTATTTAAATTTTGTTTTTTATCAATTACCATGCTAGGTGTATCTGAGATTTTTAATACCTAAGGCGGTCGATTTTTTTTCAAGTATTATAAAAATCTAAGATTAACGACTACACTTTTTATTTCAGAGACTAAGACTGAGCATTCACCAGAGCTGTGCCTTAGCACAGCTCTGGTGGATGCTGCGTAGCGAGGAATGTGTTTTGTAAGCACCAATAGAATCACTTCATTTACCTAGCTTCGCTCTGCGCAGCTCTGGTGGATATGGGCTTAGCAGAGCGGGGTGTTTGTTCTTACAAAATAAGCAAGACTGTGTAAGGGATGTGTTACGAGAAATGTGTTGCTTTGAATGTGTGCGAGGATAAATATGCGCCTACCAGTCAGTCTTTATGGTGTTCAAAAAGAGACTCATTTTCGCACCGCAATTTTTCCTCGCACAGCTCTGGTGGATGTCCAGCCTTATAAAGCTGTCATCTTTGCTGTCTTATATACTCGTTAGTAAAAATGTGCTGGGATACGCCTATTTTTACCCGACTGCCAAACGAGGTTTATTATTATAATTTGCCAATAATTTTATTTATTTCGTTATTTATTATTTATTTCTTGACAAAAAAAATAGAATTTAAGGACTAAGGCTATGTTTTATATTTGTAGGTCGCTAGTTCAAGCCCACATTGACGTGTTGATTTTTCAGAATCTTTGTACCTTTCATGTACTAGCGTACACTGGAGAACACGCCGTCAACAATCTGTACGCCACATGCTGCAAAGCGGGGCGCGGGGGAGGGGACGGCCGAGTCACAGAATGCGGCATAACCTACGCAGAGGCGACACTTTGTTTATAATCTGCCTATTGAATGGCAACTAATTATTCTAATTAATTACAATATTTATTTTACTTCCTTTTCTATGTGTGTGTGAAATGTACTTGGTATAATTATTATCATGCTACTGGGATTAACTTTTTAATTTAATTGACAATATCAACTAGACTAGACTGAACCATTGTGGTCTGCTGAGCCGCAATGGTTTGACGTGTGTTCTCTAGTACATTATACCTCAGTGGTACCTTTATACTAAGTATTTGTTTTGCGACGAAACCTACACATCTTGATAACACTAGATTCGTACCCTTGGTCTAAACTAATTTGAATTTCCTGATAGGAAACCTAAAGGTTTGAGGATCGCTCCAAATGTAATAATTAAACTTGTACCTTGGAATATAGTTAAGTGTATCCCCAGTAGGAATGGGACAAAGCGCTAGAAGTAATAGTTTGTGTAACGTTTAGAAAGTTAGTTATGTCGTACGAATTATTCTTATGAGGCGGTCCTTACTCAAAAATTTTTGTAAGAAATACCAACTTAAAATAAAAAGAGGTAAGGAAAGAATCGTTACAAAATCTAGTGAGGGCGGTATGAAACTTTGAAACAGTACAAAATAAAACAAATCTATGGTTTATTATCATACCGTTCGACTTGAGCTCAAATTGGTTAAATTTAAAATTTTATTGGTTTCAAATAATTTTACTGTTGTAAATTAACGCACATAAATATCAAGAGTACAGTTAAAACAATAAATACCGTAATATTCAACCAATGGCGAGGCACATTAAAATTTTAAACCTAATAATACTGGAACGTTGTTCTAGCTGCTACAACTTTTACTATAACGCACACAAACAAAGTTTGAACTGCACAATATCTATAAACTGTCAAACACAACCAATAAACTAACTTGTCCAATATCGAAGTTACACAGTAAATAAAGGCATGGCTATTCTAAAGCGGTAGCGAGGGTGTCTAGTCATATTTTTAGGCACGACTTTATAATTAATAACACAATAATTATCTGAAGTTATCAATTATTAACCTTTAAACTAACTGTTGGTACTATGTGACGACCTCCGTAGCCGAGAGGCGAGCACGCCGGACTTATGATGGCGCCGCCATCTCTGAGGTTCCGGGTTCGATCTTCGGTCGGGTCAATGTAGAAAACGAACTTTTCTATATTGGCTCGGGTCTGGGTGTTGTGGTACCGTCGTTGTTTCTGATTTCTATAACACAAGTGCTTTAGCAACTTACCTTAGGATCAGAGCAATGTATGTGATGTTGTCCAATATTTATTTATATTTATTTATTTATGGTGTTAAATTGGTAACGGATAAACAAACAAATTTATGAATATTATGATCATTACAAAATATTTTGCTCCTTGAAAGATTTGAGTAAATGCTTTTCAGTCTATGTCATCCGTAGTGAGTGTTTCTGTAACAGCGTTTGACTTACAGCGCAAACATCATGGATAATAATTTTAATTGAAGTAAAATATCATCAAAACTTTTATTTCTAATTGATAACATTACGATTCACAATTACGACAGCAAATTAGGAATTTTAGTGTAGGGTGACCCAAAAGCGATTGGATTTTATAAAATATACTGACTTAGGTAGCCTGGATATGGTAGGAAAAGAAGGCATCATTTGAAAGATTAAAAAAAAACTATTCAATCACAGGTGAAATTTCAAAACTTTTTTTTATACTTCATTTTCCGCTTACTCTTATTTTTTGACAAACCCGAATTTGGAAGCAAATTACAAAGGATAGTTTAACCAACGGGTGACTGAGTTTAATTCCGTCGCCACACATGATTTTATAAGCGTTTAGTGCAAAAGCGTCAAGAGTCGCTTAGACCGTGTTCTGTGGAGCTTTCTAAGAGCTTTTTGTTTGGTTAGTACTAGTTCCAACTATACAGGGTGGTTTAGTAATTAGAGTGGATGATAGAAACGATAACAAGGAGAGAAAGAAGACTTTTTGAACCATAATTATTTTTGTTATAAAAATAAAAATCATTTTTAATCTTAAGCAGGCCAAGCCTGTTGAAATTTATCATTGGTTTTTGATTGTTTGACCACTTCGTATTTTTAAACAAAGGTAATAAATGGTGTTTTTTTTCCAATGCCAGTTTTTTTATTATTATCAGAGTCATATTACAGAATCAAAGGCAGCAATATCCATTTCTATGAAAAAGTGTTATTTTTGTATTCTACTCTCTATGGATATATTTTAAAACAAATTGCAAACATTTTTATGATAACCTTAAATGCTAAACAAAACCAATTTTTAAGCGTATAACAAAATCTGGTATTCATCCACATTGAAATATTCTCTAAAAGTAAATTAATTAAAGAATTTGCTTCGCAGTAACGTAATTAATAACGAAAATAAAGTCCTAACGAATAAAACGTCATAAAACATGTTTCACTTTTTCTTTCGAAAATAAACCCTATTTAATGTATAACTTAACTGTATATTTAAGCGAAACAAACAAACCGTGGCAAATATTACACATCTCAATATTTCACTGGCTAGGCGAAAATACTTATTGTTACAGTAAAGCAAACAGTAGGGACGGGAGATTAGTTCGGCTACTCAGTTGTAGGGTTGCCAGCGTTGACAAATAAAAAGGGCTGTTAAAAATAACCAAAATTATTTTGCGAGTTAAATCAAGAAGAGAATTACTTCTAGCTTGCGATGAATTTCCTAGTTGGTATTTTATCGACAATTTGTCATTTATTAATGAACTTTATTTTTGCCGTCAAGACTAGGGGAATATGAAACAAGGTAGCTCATGGTGAAGGTGTTGAGGAAATTGCATTGCCATTAATACCATCGGTGTAGCTCCACTTCCACCAGTTAAGCAGTGTTGTTTTTTATATAAAACTCTGTAAATAAAATAAGAAATGTTAAAGTAGTACAGTTCTTAGAACTCAGAGTTCCGTCCGGCTCAGTTATACATACACACAGTTTTCTCCTTTTTATTTTTGGAATAAAAATAATAAAATATTTGGTTTTATTTGAATAGGGCGCTTTTCAACAAGACGTTTTAAACAGGACGTCGGTAGTCTTTCCAGGGCTGCATACTAACTGTTGGTTTTAGAAACTATTTTTCAACCAATTTTCCGTGTAACGTTCAACACACGACTAACGTTATGCTCAAAACTTCTTAAAAGAGCCCGAACATAATCAGCAGCATGACTAATAAAACACAATATGATATAGCGATTTATCGACACCCAACTGTCAAAATATTATGAACTTTTATCGAAACAGCGAGCATAACCGTGACGTCACCGGCACGGGCAATGGCATGGTCGCTGTTCCAATAAAAGTTCAAGATGTCGGCTTTGTACTCGTGTATCATATTTTGACAGTTGGGCGTTGATAAATCGCTATATAATATCATAATTATCGTGTTATGTTGGTCATGCTAGACGGGCTGGTAGGTAACTAATAGTGTCTCTTAAAAATAGTTATATGCGGATAACTAAAGATTGGGGGTGTTCTAACCTAATCATCCCGTTTACGACCTTTGTAGAAACCTTTTAGTATGAGACAATAATTTTCTGAAATTGTTTTTTTTTTGCCAAAAAAAATTGTTTCACTCAGGTTGCTTTAAGTGGGAACCCTAAATAGACCTGTCACTCAAATTCAATGGACCACTTACCAAATTGAATGTTACAGGGTAAGGTAAGTACCTTATTAATCCTCGTTTGTTTTACCCTGAAAAATTTATTTTCGTAATTTATTCCAGGCAATTAAATAAATGCCCAAATATTTTTGGGAATGGTTTATACTTAAACACGCTCATTAAAGTTTGATGGAGGTAAAGCGTCCACTTTATAAATGTTTTGTCAATCATAATGCGAAATTGCAAAGTGACATTTGTTGAGGCATAAAAAAACTCTAATGAAAACCAAGTATTGGCAAACGCAGTGTACAATAACCACTTTATATGATTGGACTGATGACTTGGCAGGAAGCCATTAAGATTGACTTTAACAACACTGGTTAATTAATACTGTTAATACTCATTAACCAGTGTTGGTAAATAAGTTTTAAAAGTTTGATAGTACAAATTTACAGTGCCTACCTTATTGATAACCATTAAATAAAGTGCGTCTCCAAGAGAGAAACATAATAATATTTATCGAACCAATTTATTGTATGATCTACTGTATATATAAATAAATATATATTGGACAACATCACATACATTGCTCTGATCCTAAGGTAAGTAGCTAAAGCACTTGTGTTATAGAAACCAGAAACAACGACGGTACCACAACACCCAGACCCGAGCCAATATAGAAAAGTTCATTTTCTACATTGACCCGACCGGGGATCGAACCCGGAACCTCAGAGATGGCGGCGCCATTTAAAAGTACGGCGTGCTCGCCTATCGGCTACGGAGGTCGTCAAGAAAGGTAATGTGTAAAACTTAAAATCATTGGGCTGGGAGCTGATAATCGAATAAATAAACTAATATGCCAGCGCTGGTTTAGTGTAAAACCATGATCATGTATGATGTTGACGGTCATATTAACTATTTAGTACATTGCTGAACGAATGAAGAAGTGCCAAGGAGCATGATCATACACTTTTTTATCCAGCCATTTCCCTAAGGTCATGGGATCAATGATTAGGGCGTCCTACACTACGTTTGCCGAGAGTGTAAAGCTATATTTATTCATTACAAACTATTCATTCATTATTTACAAACTTATTTTGAACGATATTTACTATTCGGCCAAATAATAATATGTCTTTTAATTATTTAGATATTGAAATATTTTAAAAGCAAATTATTGGAACTGCGATATATTCTTGAAACGAAAGTGTTAATCCACAAGTCATAGTATAAATATTTTCATCGGGCGAATATTTCGAAAAGGTTTATCAATGTAGTCGTTTTTGTGCTTTTAAATAAAATTCACAAAGTTAATGTGAAGCTGAAGCGGCAATGGGTAGGCTTAAATTCTTGCATGGCTGATAACCGTGGAGTCAGAAAGGCTCTATAGTCGTGACCATGAATTGGTATACGCAGCACGAGCAGCGGGGTAACCATGAACTTTTAAAACAATCTCAAATCTGTCAAATCTTGTTAAATCTGTCAAATTTCCTCTGTAATCTGTGAAATTGAGATTGTTTTATGAGTTCATGGTACCCCGCAGGCCTCTCGCTCAGTGGACGGACGACTTAAAGGAAGCCGCTGATGGCTACGGTCTAACAGTCATATGACAAAAGTCATTCGTTCGTTCAGGCGTATAAGCCTAACAAATTAAAATAACCGGTCGCTTGTATCAGTCCTTTAACAAAATATGACCAGCACAAACTATCCGTGTAAAAACGACTCAGTGTCAATTGTTCATAAATTGTCAAAGGCTTCATGCAAGTGAATCGTTATTATTTTAGTTTGATAGGTTAATACGTCCGAACGAATAAAATATTTTCGTAGTAGGCTATTAGACCCGCCTATTATGTTAATATAGGGGAGGCCTAAGTCCAGCATCTGTTAATGATGATGATAAGACTGTGAATTCTTTATTTGTGTTCCAACGTACGTGAAAACTAAAATTGTAATGGAATGAAAAAAGAAATGTCTACAAAAAAAGTTCTAAGGCTCTTCAAAATCCAATGCCACAATGAGTGTAGAATTGGCGTGATTCTACGCTAACCACACTAAAAGAACTAGCTTCTAAAAAAAGCTTTACGAATCGCTATGTTGAAGTGCTAATTGGCAGGCCACAACACTCGTAAAACTGATAACCGTTGGAGGAGAAGGGTTTTTAAATATCACTTACGAATTTTGGACCAATTTTGAAACCAGAAGATGTATATTTGGATTTTTTTGTGTTTTGAACTGGATTGTAGATAAAGTAGATTCTCGGATAATATTTCCACTATTGATACAAAGTAATGTTGATTCCTTACTTGGCAATCATGATATAAGGCATATCTGAGAAAAAATACCAATAAGAAACCTTACCCTTAAAACTTAAAAAAAGTTGTAAAATAGGGACAAAAACGAGCAACGCTACATTTAATGCACTGAAAAGCAAAGAGAAGTACACACAAAACACACCTTTTTCACTCGCACGCTCAACATTCTGTGCGCAGATTTTAAAATTGAAATTTATATCCCTTTAGGAACAATTTGGATGTGACCACACGACTGGTTCCGTAATTTTGCAATGTAGTGTACTCTGCATTTTTGCGTATAATTTTTGTACTTTTTTGTTTTCTTTGAAATTAGTGCTAAGGGAACAGTTAGGGTTACGCTGTTTGTGTAAGAGAAGATAAAACTTTTAGTGATGTGATTTATATATTTTTTGATTCGATAAAAAATATATACCTTTGTATACAGTTAATTGAACAATACGGAGACACTTAAGGGTCAAATTTTGCAATAAAGCAACAAACATTTTTTTTTTGTAAAACAGTTCTTTCAACACTTCAATGTCCTGTCTGTTCTTATGATTTATACAAAACATGACTCGAATCGTACACAAGCCAGTGAATCTAAACACAGATTTGCCAACACTAAACAGAAATCTTGCAACACACGCTCCATTGTTTGAGCTAAGCAAATCCTGCTGCATGCGTGATTAAATGCAGAGCGATCTGAGCGAAGCGAACGAGCGAAACGAGAAAATGACGCTTTGACGAGCGGAAGCAATCGGACCCCGATTTAAGCGGGTTACGAGAAAGCTGACGTGACGATTTTGCCGACTCGGTATAACCATCTCTATATTTTATAATTTCATGTTTGTAGAAGTTTTAGAATAATTTTTGATTTCTAACCTGTTTATAAGAAGACAAACGCAAAACAGTGACGACAAACAGACACTTAGGCTGAGTTGCATCAACATAACTTTAACCATAACTATAACTATAACCGGTGGTTCTGTACAGTTTGACAGACTTTGGACGTTTGTTAAAGTTAAAGTAAGATGGTGCAACCAAGCCTTAATTAGTTAAGGTAAATAAAAAACTGTCTTATTAAAGATCAGGAGAATCTTTCAGGAATGAGAAGCAGTGTTCTTTACTTGTTATTTGTGTATCTTCGAAACACGAACAAAGAAGAAGCGATTAAAAGTGCAACTCCAACTATGTTAATATAGTTGCAATCCAATTTCGATTCAGTCAACAACGAACTTAAATTAAGATCAAGAACAGTATTCTCGTAAACTCAAAAAAAAATAGGATATTATAGTTCCTCGACATGTGACTGAAATTTAACAGAGATTTGGTTATTTTCAGTCGGAAGAGTTTTTTGGCTTCTTTTCTTAATTTTACTTTTTGACAGTTTTACTATAATATTATAAGTATATTATGAGAACACGGTTCATATTATGTAATGTTACTGATACGGTAGGTTCGCCTTTTTTCAAATGACTTTTTAAATCCTATTATCGGAAATCCGAAAATATTTTCTCATGCCATTTGACATCATAATGATCACTCTTCATATATTTTTAATACTAATGATCAAAACTCATAATCATCAGAATTCAAAAAGGTATGAGAAAAAAAATATATCATTATTATAAACACAAAACGGTAGTAAAACAAAAAACAGGAAAATGATTTTTACGTGAGCCAATATGGATATGCATCGATATGAAGTTGCATAACTGTTTGCAACTACTTGAAGACCGTCTAGTGTAGTGATTCGAGCTCCGGACTACACTTAAACTACTTGGGATTCGAACCTAATACAGTCTTGTAGTTCGAAGCGTGGAACTAGGTACTTGAGAGTAAAAAAAAGTTTAATAATAGAAGCTTCCAAGCGTTGCATTATCATCAAAAACAGAACTAACATTAGAAGTATATTTTCTCATAAAAAAAACGGTAATATTATGTCAGTAACGGTATTCTGTATAAAAAGTAATGACCTTCATAATAAGTTATTAGCTAACTGTAAATTATCCAATTAAGTCTTCACTGAAAAGAGAACCTACTACTCTGTCAAGAAAGTACCCGGAAAAGATTAATATTACACAAAATGTTAGTTATTCATCCAAATTTATTTTATCACCTTCAAAGTATGCTACTTCAGAAGCGATACACTTACGCCAACGAATAATCCAATCATCAAAACATTTTTTAAACGCTTTTCCGGAATCGAGTTCAGTTCTCGCCGCGAATTCTCCTTTATGTCTTCTACCGAATGACACCGGGTGCCACGAAGAGGTAATTTGAGTTTAGGAAAAATAGTCGAGTCGGCTGGAGCCATATCTGGTGAATAAGGTGGCTGCTCGATGGTATTTGTTGAGTTTTTGGTCAAAAATTCGTTTACAATGGTGGCCTTGTGGGAAGGCGCATTATCGTGGTGCAAAATCCAAGAATTTTCATCCCACAGATCTGGCCTTTTTCGTCTAATTTGCTTTCTTAAACGCCACATAACGCTTAAATAATACTCTTTTTTATCGTTTGACCTTCTGGCAAGAATTCTGAGTGCACAACACCGCGACAGTCAAAAAAAAACAGCTAACATGACTTTGACTTTCGATCGAGTTAGGCGCGGTTTCTTCGGTTTCGGTTCAGTTGGAAGGCGCTACTCCGAAGCTTGTTGACTAGTTTTCATGTCAAACTCGTAAACCCACGTCTTTTCACCAGTAACAATGCGTTTCATGAATGTTGGGTCGGAATTGACTCGTTCTAGCATGTCCTCAGCGACTCTTTTGCGATTGAGTTTATGGAGAAAATTCAGGTCTTTTGGGACTATTTCCTTCACTTTTGCGATGTTATCTTCAGTAGCAGACGTCGATGGCCTACCAAAGCGAGGCAAATCTTCCATCACATCTCGACCGCTTTTGAACGCTTTGTACCACTCATAAACACGTGTTTTTGATAAAGTCGATTCACCGTAAGCCTTCTGTAACATTTTCAGAGACTCCGAACACGAAAACCCATTGGCGATGCAAAATTTAAGGCCAACTCTTTGTTCGATGTTTTTGTGCATTATGAAATTCGCAATACACACTAGATATGGTATAACTAAAAACAATACTGCATTTAATCTAAAAATCAGATGTAACTCAAAATCCGCGCCAAAATGGAAAACAGTTGTGCCATTCTAACAACAACAAAAAAATATATAATTTTAAATTTGGAACCATAAACAAATCATCAATTCCCGAAACTTTTTTGACACAATTTACATTTTATAAGTAGCTGCATTATTCATTGTCACCGTCCCAGTTGAGTTTGTAAAACATACATTTCATTCGGAACAGCAAAAACTAAGCAGGTCCATTCCCTAGGAGCATTAGGTGTAGAGCTAGACCCGATAAATTGCTAGATTTCTCACAACGTGCCGTAATGAGTGTGTTTTTCATTCGATCCGCGCGCGCCATTCTGTTGTCTAGGTTGGGCCACAAAAAACGCGTGTGAGAGTCGTTAGAGGCCGTACGCAATTTGCGGTTGCATACTTCAATTAATGTGCTCATTTGTTTCAAACTTTTTACTTGTCGTTGCTGATGTGAAGATAAGAAGTAGAATTAAAAAATACTTACGTCTTAAAGGTTACAGTTACATTTTTAGTTTTTTTCGTAAAAACTAGTTTAATAAAGTTTTATTTGGCGCAAAATACGGTTAATGGTACAACACATATCAGTAAGTATTTGCACTTAGGAGGTAAATATTTTTACAAATTAGATCAAGCCACGACACTGATACTCTGCACTTTGGCATTGATACTTCTGAAAAACAAAATCTGAAACTTATGCTTTGAGAATAGTCCTAGGTTATTACGGGGTTTAAGTTATTTATTAGTAGTAACAATCTCTCCTTATTATTTTCTTCTTTGATAGATAGTTCTGAATAGTTACTTTATACCTTTTTGACATAATATGTTTCAATTGATGATTAATAATTTAATTCACTCAAAACAGATGTATTAAACAGAGTTATAAAACATTACAAAAAACTTTACTTTAAATCATCGATTACATAACTTATCTATAGTTAAAATATTAAAAACCTATGCTTTTTCTGTCAATAACCCTTTTGAATAAGACTCAAATTCGCATGCAAAGTTCCTATGACTGGATCTATAGTACCTACTGAAAGTTATCAATCCCTAATTACAATCTCAATAAAGGTCTTTTGTTAGCTGTATCTCCTAGCTAACGCTCTCAATATAGGCTATCTGAATCAGTTTCTAAGCAAAGTCTTACTTAGAGGATAGTAGAGGTATTCTCATACTCTGTGACGAATATTTTTTTTTCTTGTGTAGATTTAAAAAAAATATAGGTCACGTATTTTATCCTTCTTCACATAATCAAAAAATTACAGACATAAATATGTATTTGAATGTCGCATGACGTCACGCCTAGGTACAATTTTTACTTTTAAGCGAAGTCACGAGCCCCCTCTCCCGAACTTTGATGCGCTTTATCTTTGTAATTGTTTGGTTGATTGACAAAAAAAAAAATAAGACTGCGTTATTTTTTGATAGTCTAACTGACAGACTGAATAGAATTTTATTTTCTTTACGATCATGTAATTATTATGTCAAGTTACACTTAGGTTAATACATACAACATTAGGTTTATATTTCATCGATTGTGTTAGGCTTAGGTTAATAATTTATTAATAAGATTAAAATTATTCATTTATATTCTTTACTTTTTTTTATTCTTTTGAAGGATTATAAGCTTAAACTATTTTTAAAGCTAAAAGTTTTAGCGTTACGTTATTTTAAGAGCTTTGTATCAACAAATTGATTTAAACACATATTACTATATCGCACTAACAGCATCACTAAATAAATAGAAGACTAAATAGACAACCTAAAAATATTTTTTTATTTGTGTGTTATATAATATGTCCGTGATGTATTTATTTTCTACTGACCGCTGTGCAGCCAAGAGCCAATGTACCTACATCTTGACTAAAGTCTGGGGTCCAGAAACAGTCATTATCTAAATAATTGTAACCCCACAGTTTTCCTCGCTCTATCGCTTTTTCTATAGCCCCAAATCAGGGATGCAAGCGAGAAAAAAACGCCAATATACAAGCAACGACGCGCGTGACTTGGGCATGTGATGGCCTCTAATGACATTGTAATGTGCGCTGTAAGTACAAACAACAAAACAATGGCCACTTTTGGTGTTTTAAACTACTAAAATCTGGAGGGGCTATACATTATTGCTCCAGATTTGGAACATAAGATCACATATAAAACCTGAAGGCCAACTATAAAATAAACTAAAATGTATCGTTCTTTTGAATGTATAAACCCATCACATTAAAAAACCCCTTAACTTGTATCAATCATTCGACAAAATAAGACAAACTAAAACATACCATGTAGGTAGTATACACGACCGCTTTCAATCGTTCATTAATATTCAAAGGCGTCAAGCAAATCGATGGTAATTTTAAATTTAGTAGGCTAGTACGTCCAAACGATCGAACCACTTTCATAGTAGGCCTTCTCCCTTCTGCCTGATCTACAAAGTAAAGCAAACCTAAATACGGGAGTACCTGTAGGGTCTCACCTAAACGAGTATAAAACTGGTGTGGGCCATGCATCACCACGCGGGGCCAGTGCGGATTGGTGGAAGCCTAAGCTAAACCTCCATAGCCGAGAGGCGAGCACGCCGGACTAATATGGTGTCGCCATCTCTGAGGTTCCGGGTTCGATCCCCGGTCGGGTCAATGTTGGAAACGAACTTTTCTATATTGTCTCGGGTCTGGGTGTTGTGGTACCGTCGTTGTTTCTGATTTCTATAACACAAGTGCTTTAGCTACTTACCATAGGATCAGAGCAATGTATGTGATGTTGTCCAATATTTATTATTATTATTATTTATTATTATTAAGCCTTACTATAGCTGATTTAATAATCAAGCCACGTTTAGACCTCTTATAAGTCAATCGACATTAACCGAGACCGATTTTATCGTGCCTTTCAAAGCCTAGATATACTTGTGGTAATCGTTCATATAAATTAACGGATTGTCACCCATCACCTCACAACCACGGCGTGAAAATTTTCATTGGCTTTCGATCTTATGATAATTGATTAAGGTTTAAAATAAGATGTCTAATATATCGACAGAGCCCCACAAAGGGTTGACTTTGGTAATCACCACGAAACCACTAGCATTACTAAATAGAAGCACATTTAATAAAACTAAATAATTTAAAAAAAGTTCAATTAAAGAAATTACCTAAAAATGCTAGGTTAACGAGATATTAAGACTAAGTGTCTTATCTTATCAGTTGGTCAAAAAGATGACACCAAAAATGTATACAAGATTATAAAAATGTCGTCAGTAAAATCTGACGGCCTTACTACAAAAAGATAGACTAGGTTTGAACACTTGTCTAAAGATTTGTCAACCAATTAATAATATATCGTTAATAATTTATGTTTCGAATGTCTGATGTGTCAACATTTCAAATTGGTTGAATAATTATAAACAAGTGTTTAACACTGATCTATATTTTTTGTAGTAAGGCCATGAGCGTTCACATAAAATGAGTGTAGTTAACAATTTATCAAACTGTATGTGTGATTTTTATAATTTAATTATTCACATCACATCACCAGCCTATATCAGTCCACTGCTGGACACAGGCCTCTCCAAAGGAGGATTTTGCCATAATCGCCACGCTTGGCAGGCGGGTTGGCGATCGCAGTTTGGCCAATGGTGGAGAGGAGACGCTGCTGCCCGTCTTCTTGTGGCGGTTCTCCTGTAGTCGCCTCTTACGACACCCATAGGAAGAGAAGGGGTGGTGCAATTCTTTTAACGTGCCGGCACCACACGGCACGGCACGGCACGGCATTTAATTATTACATTGACATAAAGGCTGAATAAATATTCCCATTTACTTGTCCCATAAACTGGCCTACATTTACACTTATCTTCCCCATAGATCGATTTATTTGTGCACCCTCCATAATATTACCCTACATAATTATAATGACCGTATAAACTGAAAATTCTCTATGACATAGTTTAGTGAGATAAGGAAGGCTCACAGCGAAAAATGGGCATGATTTCCTGTTCGAGTATATTTAAAAAACTAACTTTTATAACGGCTTTTTTGTGTATGTCACAAAAAGGCAAAGGTAGACCTTTGACTTGGAGGTCAAATATAGGTACCTTAAGCAAGGCGAACTGCCAACATCGAAAACCCATGATGGAACAACTTTGTGCCGCAAAGTAAGAAAACCTGTCCCCACCTACGAGACATGCAAAGAAGAAGGTAAGAAGAGTATGTCATCTTCATTATCATCACAAGTATATTGCAGTCTACTGCTGGACGTAAGCCTCCCCCACTTGTTACATCCCGTTGTTGCACCCAACCACTGCTGCTTCCTAGGTTTATCCTTTGGTCTGGGGGCCGTCCTACACCACGTTCGCCAAGGCGTGGTCTCTACTCCAGAATACGTGGTCTAAACCAAGGTAATACTTACGATCTGGGAACCTACTTAGTACGCTTTCATTGTGCATGTAATTACGACCCTACTCTATTTTCACCCAGTTTCGGTTTCATTTAATGTCTATTTTCCGTACAATAATGACATTTAACGCCGTTAAGGGTGAAAATTATGAATAACTATAACAATGGGTGGCGGTAATGTTTGTAAACATCCTGTCGGTGCTTTGTGAAAGGTTTCGTTGTCAAAATTAACGGAAATAAGTTACAATAAAAAATCAGTTTGGGTTTAATGCTGTAGTGAGTTTTAGGTAGTAAAGTCGTTAGTTTAGTAATGAAAATAATGAATAATACGCCATACAACACGACGACTGTACATTACCCGGCAATAAAAATTGCACATCACAAACGAATATTAGAATAATAAATATATTTTAAAATATTAATATTTTTAAATAATATTAATATTTATTATATATTTTTTAACTAATAATAGAATAGTTTTCAAATGTCGATGTGCAATATTTACCGCCGGGTACTGTAATGGTCTTGAATTATGGAACTGACACTATTGTGTTATGCCTTATCGGACGGGTGCGGTCTGCGCCCAGTCTATCGATTCTCTAAACAAAACCGCGATCACTTTTACTCACATTACTAATCGATGATTCCCTGTAAGAGAATATAGTCTATGTATGTTTGTACTGCTTAGGTGATACGCGCTGTCACTTTTAACAGTCATTCATTGACAATAGCAGTGAGCCCACTTAGCGAAATAGAGATTGTTTTTTTAGTGTTCCGTGCCCAAAGGGTAAAACGGGACCCTATATTATTTTTTCTCTATGCTATTACTAAGACTCCGCTGTCCGTCTATCTGCCTGTCTGTCTGTCCGTCTGTCACCAGGCTGTATCTCATGAACCGTGATAGTTAGACAGTAAAAAATTTCACAAATGATTTATTTCTGTTGCCGCTATAACAACACATACTAAAAAACAAAATAAAATAAATATTTAAGGGGGCTCTCACAACAAACGTGATTTTTTGCCGTGTTTGTACGGAACACTTCGTGTGCGAGTCTGACTCGCACTTGGCTGGTTTTTTTGTATCTCTTAGCTGATATTCGTAGTAAGTTTCGTCATCAATAGACATGCTGCATTGGGATTTACCGATAGTCATGGCGACGCGGCCACGTAGTTGTAAATTTAACCGGTCACCACACACCACCACCATAAAATAAAAACTAAACATGGTTAAAATAATACTGTTTTAAGATCTCGTCGACAGTTTTTAATATCTTTCTAATTGACATTAAAATTTGTCCAATAACTTGTTGAAGGAAAGATTGATAAGTAACATAATTCAACGACTGCCAAACATTTTATTGAATGCCAGCATTCAATAAATGAGCTTGTCATTCAATGAGAAGCATCGCAAATTAATTTGCAGCTAGAAGCATCTAAAATGACAAAGTCCTTTGAAAATATATTTAAAAAAAACACTGAATGTCAACTACGGGCTTTTATCAATGTTCATAGAATTTTTTTTTTCTGTCAAAAACAGGCGTTGTAGAATTTTGATCAATGATTTTCCTTTTACAAATATTATAAGTGAATGGTGGAAATAATATTTAATTCAAGGATATAAATATACCACTAAATAGCTTGCAGTTTTCACACTAAAGTAACGTAATGAGAATAGTTTTGTTTACGTATAAAATACTTAGGTCCCCCGCTGCTTGAAGTAGACATCCTCGGAACAGCCAACGTGCAGGTCTTAAAAATAATTATTATCATTATAATTTCAGATAGGACATCCACTGTGCGCCTAGCTTGTTTCTAGTTGTTTGTAGGTTTTGTTGAGTCCCACCTGAGGTCGATGATTTTTTTAAAGTGTTATTTATCTTCAATTAAACCTTGCATGGAAGCATTTCTGATCTTAGCCAATAGTCAAATATTTGTAAAAATATTTCTATAGGGTGTTGACGGTAGTATACTACTCAGCTATATATATAGCTACAACATTGATCAGAGATACGCTGGCTTTGACAGCGAGAAAAAACACTTGAGAAATTTCATCATATCACGTGACGTCCTCGGTAGCTTAGTTGGCAAAGCACTCGCCCGGCATGCGATGGGACGTGGGTTCGAGTCCCACCTGAGGTCGATGATTTTTTTTTCAAGTGTTATTTATCTTCAATTAGCTTGTGTCTTTTATGGCCCAGCCTTCTACCACTTTAGTTTGCTAATCTAAGGCTATGACAGCGACTTTTGTTTGTTTATTTATGGATCTTCTTATTTCAGATTCGATCTCGCAAATGAACACTGAGGATGTAACTTTTCTGAACGACCTTGAGATGTGAAACCTTAAGCTTCCTTATGAGGTCCGTAAAAATATGCCATTTTCCTATTACCTTTTAGTTGCCAGAGAAAGTTGTCGAAAGTGACGACGAAAGTATTTTAAACGTAAACACAACTTCCACTGAAATCTTATAAAAGCTTTTAATAAGGCTTGCATACGCTGGTTTGCCTACCTCTTTGCGAAGTTCAGTGCGACAAAAAATAATTAATTAAAACCTTAATTAGACATTGCCGGTGCGCTAAACAAAATGGCGTAGTCACAAACAAAGTAAGAGCAGTCAGACTTATTAAGATGTTTATAAACATTTATAAAAATTAATTGATTTTACTGTAAAATGCTACAAATTTAATACTTTAGAAACACAGCGTTGATAAAAAAAGGTTAGACTGTTAAAACTTAATCTAAAGAAAAGCCACCCATTTTGAAATGTTCTCATCAGACATGTCTCGGTTAGATCAACATACAACATAAAATAGCTGGTCAATTTGAAAAAGTGTTTAACTTTATTTTCTAAGGACGATAGAAAATAAGAAATGTAAAACAAAACATTTCTTATAACCAATTTATTGGTTTTTGGCCACGTCAACGTTTTCAGTTGCCACTACAGGGTTTTATTAAAAAGGGGTGCCAAATTTAAAAAATAAGATCTAGAGGTGCACTGCTTATGGTATTTGTTGTCAATTTGAACCTCTGGTATGTGCGGTCGCTCCTGCTGTTAGAAATGTACCTTATATCGAAAGGCTAAGGTTTGTTTTCACGTGCCATTGTGACTATTATTGCATTGAACTTTGCAGTTCTAGGTTGCACAGAGATAGTGTGTGCGTATTTTTTACGAATGAGGCAAGATTATCCACGCGTGCCATTTATCATTGATTTATTACCTAGGTTATGGACTACTTCATTATGCATTTCGTATTTTATGATAAATTAACTTTATACGTATTACAATTGTGCCCTTCACATTTATGCTGATTAAAATTATGCTAATGAAAATTAGAGTATGTTAAAATTATGCCGATTAAACCATTTTGCGTTTATAGCACTTTGCCTAACATAATTTATGCGAGAAAACTTTATGCTGAAATTGTTATGCGAAACTACATTATGGTGAAAAAGATAATGCCACCGAAAGGGCTCCCATCGTAGATCGATTTAGTTACTGATTCTGAGTGGTCCCTGAAAATTTGGCACCCCTTTGCAATGTTACCCCGTATATAGTAAATTTATCTATATTACGTTACGTTTTTGTGCGTAGGTGATTTTAAGTATCGTTTAATGATAAATCACTTTGTATGCAAATGTACGGCTTCAAGAAAAATCATCCATAGAAATTATATTTTTTTGAGACGAGGTACTAAAAATGCATTTTTCCAGAAGTACTTTCCAGCACACCCAAACTGGATTTAATTCCTTGACGACCTCCGTAGCCGAGAGGCGAGCACGCCGGACTATATATGGCGCCGCCATCTCTGAGGTTCCGGGTACGATTCCCGGTCGGGTTAATGTAGAAAACGATCTTTTCTATATTGTCTCGGGTTTGGGTGTTGTGGTAACGTCGTTGTTTCTGATTTCTATAATACAAGTGCTTTAGCTACTAACTTAAGGATCAGAGCAATGCATGTGATGTTGTCCAATATTTATTCATTTCCGGAAAGTACCCTTTACGTTTACATGAACCTGGAATCGAACCCAACTCTCGAGTGCATTCGATGCAAATAATGCCACTATTTTTCAGTCCGAATACACGTACTAGACAAAAATGTGCAGACTGATTTCACTTTACTGTGATCAAGGTGACTCCACTAAATTAACAAGGCTATTCGAACAGCCCATGCTTGCTCACTATGCCACTAATTAAAAAGAAAACATTTAAGCTGTAATAAGGCCTTAATATTTTTGCAATTATGAACAACAGTGATTATCGAAGCCAAGAAAAATGCAGTCACCGCGGTCGGGAATTGATGGGTGAGCATTATTCTTACCAGATCTTAGAGTTTAGCTTAAACATTTCTGTGCTACAGCATGTTCTAGGAACCTATTGACCACCGGCCACCCGGCCCGGTCAGTGTGAAGTAGGTACTGTAGCACAGAGGTTGAAATAACGTATACCAATTATTTCGGATTCACGTAGTATATTCAATCAAACTATATTCTAACACAATACACATCACAACTATACTTAGCTCTGTTATTCTGCTGGCTGCTTTCAATATTTCTTTACATTATTATTATTTTTTGTTTATTTATTCATTTAAATTACTTATTTTTGATTATTTTTTAATTCTTATCATATATAATTCATTATAGCATCATAGCATAATTCATTGTTTTTTCTACGCGTCACTCAAAAATATTCAAAAGCAACTTTCATATTTCGAACATACCTTGGTAGACGTAGAGGTTTTACTCGCTTGGCTATAAACCTCTACAGTACGTACGTCTTAACGCAGGGTGTCGTTATCGCTGTACGTGCACGCTCAATAATAATAGAACATTTAATTGAAGATAAATAACACTTGAAAAAAATCATCGACCTCAGGTGGGACTCAAACCCACGTCCCATCGCAAGCCGGGCGAGTGCTTTACCAACTAAGCTACCGAGGACGTCACGTGACAAGATGAAATTCCTCAAGTATTTTTTCTCGCTGTCAAAGCCAGCGTATTCTGATCAATGTTGTAGCTATGTATAGCTGAGTAGTATACTACCGTCAACCAATTATCCGACCAACCGTCAATTAAACCTTGCATGGAATTGCTAAAAACAAAAATTTACAATAGAACATTTCCTAAAAATTAATGCTTTAACTATATTTTATTTAAAGAACAAATAGTGTCTAGACAAACCTAACATAGACTTGATGCTGCTAACCAAAATTATGTAGGTAGATTTGCCTGTTGGATGCGGCCTGCATCCAGTGGCTTTCGCAATCTTTACCAGTCTGTCCACCTTGTTGGTGGACGCCTTATACACTTGCCGGTACCATCGTGGCCTCTATTCTAGAACCTTTCTGCCTGATGAAAGATGTAAATGAAGCTGGAACAGACGGCCATAAAGGTTCTAGAACAGATTACCATACTTTGCCATTGTTGACTATAATTATAGTCAACAAATCGCTCTCGCTTCCGCTTATATTTAAACCTCAAATATATTCAACTTAGAAAATATGATTGTAAAATTGTAGGTACCCTTTTAATTATTAAAACCTTGCTGTATTAGGAACTTCGTGAGTGTGTATTTTCGGAACTTTAACGACCCGTGTACATAGTTCAAAATGTTTAATTTAATTTTCAAAATGCGGACCTTTCTCAAGTGTTTGTGTTGTTAAACGGATTATGTTTGAAACACGCAAAAACATTGTGTGGAGGTGTAATATTAAGCCACAGGTGTGGAAGAGTTTGGTATTATGTATTTAATTAATGTAATACATATTGGTACATTATAAAGATACACAATAAATGAAACCTGATTCCTTGCAAATTTTTGCTTTCAAACACATCTATGTTATTTGGAATAAGCTTGTTAACTTTTGGCCCAGAAATTAATAGCAAAAAACTGTTGATACATAAATCAATGGGTAAAATTGAAGAGAAATATAAAATGAGAACTATGTACAGAAACCACCTACATTTTTGCATGTCTTCTATTTCAAAAACTTGTAGTGTGCAATAATAAACAGTTCATGACCGCATTCTGTACAGTCAAAAACAAACGAAATTTCGCTTGACTAGATTATTTTCAAATTGTTTTGTACCTATGTAGTATATTTATTTTAGAACTTATGTCTTACATGTTTCCACTTTGAGTATTTTCTATTTCGTGTTTAATATTTCAACCATCGACGTTATATATTTACAGACTCCACAATAAACAAATCTATTCACATAGAAGCAAACCAAACATTTTAAAGATTTAATACAATTCTCCAATTTCTCATTTCAAGTTGAAAATTGAACCTTATGTCAACGTATCAAGGTTATCCCGAAACGTGTCTGCAGTTGACTTGGGCAATAAATATTGTAGAAACAACTCCGTTGCAATGTTACTCTTTATTGTTTGTTTTATAGAGTCGTTACCAATGTACTAGAATTGTACAAACATCCAAAGAAGCACATCCCATTTCGCACCCTTAAGTCAAGGATATAGGATCTAGAATAGAAGACATTTTTCTTTGGGAGACTGTATTCTAGGATTGGAAGTTAAGAATCTGCTAAAGCATTATTATATGTCTATAAAGTACGCGACTGCTGTAACATGTCTTTGTGAATGTAATAAAGAATCAAACATCAGAATTGAAATTGTCTTCACGTCGATAGCACTCGTAACGTACTGTTTCTCTTTACTAAGTAAGTATCACGTTAAAATCCTTACAGTAATTTAATTGTTGTTAAGAAACAGACAAACGCAGTGAAGATATTTTATTTGTGTTGTTGTTATAGTGAGACCTTTTGTTAGCTCTTTCAAAATGTGATGAAACTAAAATAAAAGTTGTATAAAGCAAATTATTACAATTTCGTATAAAGTTTCGAGCTCAACATGTTCTGTCCGAATAGTTTTTAGGATATTAAGAACTTGGTCTTGACCTCATTGTGTGAAGTAGTACTTCACTAACAATTTAAAAACAAGAAGTTGTTTTGTAAAATATTTATTTATTTACGCCCAATTCTGAGATACGTAGCCAGTACGAACATGTTTTTTATTTTTTTCATAATCATGATTTATATTTAGATATTTTTGCGTTTTTTATCCATTTCAGTTTCAAATCATAAAATGTTTGAGTGTAAATATGTTTTAAAAACATTAATTCAACCAGCAAACGAGAGTACCTAGTACCTACCTACACTAAGTGCCTGTAACCTGTCAGGCCAAGGTCAAGAGACACAATAAAAAATCTATTATGCGATCCAACCGGTGGGGCAATTGAAGCTTGCTGAATACCGCAAACGTTTTTGCGTCAGTGATTGCGGCACGGACGTCGCAAAACCTCGTTCCCATAAATTAATTTTATTTTTATTCCGGCTCCTAAAGGGTTCTACTACAACTTACGGCAGCTGGGACGAGCTGTCACGGACAGATTCCCAGGGTAAACACCACCGGGACACACAGCTGGGAAAATTGGCAAGTTTTTTTAACCAAATTTAATTGGTTTCACTTTTACCTAATTCACAGCTCACAAACTCTTAGAATCAGTTTTTAACTACTCTTAGCTGTCCTTTTTGGTGTAAAACTCGCAAGTATGCAACGGCTTGAGCCAGAAGGCGTGCTTCAATTGTTGTAATTTTTACCAATGCGCTGTTACAGTAATAACTTTTGAATACAATTTCTAGAATGTGTTTTTTTCAGGCAATTGCACAGATTACCGAGCTTGAAATAAAACAAAGCTGACTTCGACTGACGCGGATTCGTTAATGCCTCCAGAATGAAGCCAAAGAAGAATGTTTGGTTGACCCACATGAACGCAAAACCGTAATGGTAATAATATACCTACTCAGCTAGTAATAATAACATAGTAATGAGCCTACCTGAAAACCTACTTTACACGTAGGAAATTTTTTTCCTACGTGTAAAGCAGAATCATATTATTTATTTATTTATTTATAAACTTACTAAAATTGATTTTGGGTGGTGGGAATGGATTTTGTCAGTAAATCCTGTAACATTGATGTCATGATATCTGTATCGTCCAGCAACCGTGTTGAAGTAATTTTCAACATCTTAACCCAATACGAGGAATATCTGCATCCAGCAGCTCAACTAGACCCAGATATGTGCATAAATGGCTAAACAAAACACACTTTTAAATAGATTGATCCAGTTTTTGTCGAAGCTTCAGGCAGAATATACAAGGTGTAACAAAATTTATGCAAATTCTCTTAAGGGCTGATTCTGGTGCTCAAATACAACAACTTTTACTATGGGACCAACATTGGAATCTCAAAAAAATTGACTTCTCCATACAAACAGATGTTAGCCGATCGGCGATTTTTTTATGGAAAAGTATTTTTTTGATATTTTGCCTAAAAATGAAAATAATGTTTCACGTCTATAGCGCCTGTGTGTAGCCTTTATCCACAGTCCCCTGACATCCATATCGCTAGTCGAGAGCGAGGAGTTCCTCACAAGTGCTCGCCGGCAATAATTTCTCACGCGACTCGGTACACATTAGTTTACTTTCTTGCTTTAAATGCTTTTGGACTACATTGCAACTTTTATCAGATTTAATTTTTGAGTACAAAACTTTTAAGTGCTAGGACATATACTTTAACCATCTTATTCAGAGTGCATTTACTAGTCCAGACTAAGGTTAAACCACTGATTTTTGTACGTTAAAAGTGGTTTAACCTTAGTCCCGGAATAGCAAATGCACTCTGAATAAGACGGTAATATTTTAAAGAGATAGAAAATGATAATTCTATTTGAGAGATGGCTTTGGGAATTAGTATATGGATAAGATTAAAAGCTTTAGGGTAGGATAAGATTTAGGGCGGGGGCAAGATCAATCAACATCTGTATTTTAATAAATACTTTGATTGGTAATTCCCCTACTCCCAGCATCTGTCCCGATGCTGGGTTTGGTGAATGGTCTAAGGAGGAGCGCAGGTCGCAGAAATCCCGTAGACAAGGTCAGTGGACTATCCTTCCCGAGGTTGCTGCCCGTTCTTGGCCAATTGCCCTAAGCTACTGGTATAACAGAAACCTCTGGCCGTACCCCAAAATATCCTTACCTAGTCCCATCCTAACTCCCTCTCCAAACCGGCATAGCCGAACCGTGGCGGCGCAAAACCACACACAGGCATCCGTAAGCCCAGAAGGATTAAATCCCTTCTGAAAGCACGGCCACAGCACCTTGGGAAAGTGCTTTGTGTTTATTTCCCAAACCCCCCCCCCGTTAATGATATGAGTGCGAATAATGATGCGATTCTGTCATGCGATCCGGCTAACGCCCGGCGCTCGCAGGTACCCGGGCCTGCGAGTGTGAAATTTGTTACCAAAGGCCGCGCAGGGGTGGACGACCAGGCCCCCGCGTCGGCGAATGTTACTGGCGCTTTACCACAAACAGGACCAGGCTCCAGCCTGGACCTGTCAGGCCTCGCAGAGGCCATACCTACTGGCACAGAATCTGTGCCACCAGTGGACCGTAGTCGCCCACAAGCGCCCCTTGAAAAAGGGGAAGGCTGGCTCAGCGGCTCCACCACACAAACCAAACCACACACCAAACCAAGGGCCAACGGGACAACCGGAACGTAGTCGCCACAACCGGCGCGCGGAAAGGAAAGCCCGGAAGCCTATTACCAAAGCGGAAGCCGACGACGTAGCAGCGGAAACGCAGCGCGTATCTGCGCCGCCCACCTCCACGGAGGTGGCAGCGGCACAGACTATACCGGCTCCGCCGCCACTACCACCACCAACACTACCACCACCACCACCACCACCAGCACAGTCGAAAAGGAGAAGAAAGCCGAGAGGTCATCGTAGCCGGACACATGCTGCGAATGCTTCCCCTGCTCCTGAAAAGGAGCAGTCTGGGCCTGGGGATCGCCCGGGTGAGCGGACTTCCTCGAAGCGAGCTCGCCTGGATGAGACTCAGTCACCCAGGGGAGAAGCCAAACGCGCAAAAACCGACACGAGACCAAAGTGGACGATGAGCTACGCAGATGCGAATAAATCGCATCGGAGAGTAGCGGTTACCACCGTTCCGCCGAGGGACCTCTCGTCCGCCCAGGCAGATCAGCTCAAGGAGACTATCGACGATAGTATCCTGCAGGCTGTTCTGTCTCCACCCTCTCCGAGCGCGCAAGCTCCTTCCTTCCGCGGACGCCCCTTCCTTCTGGATGGGGCACTAGCGATGTGGTGCGAGGATGCGAACGCTCTCGGCTGGCTGGTCGACAGGGTCAAAACCCTACCATCACCGATACCGGGCACCACTCTGACTGTTATTAAACAGTCAGAGATGAAGAAAAAGCTGAAGGCGGGGCTGCTTGTCCACTCCCGTATCACTGACGCTGCCACACTGCACCGAGTCCTTTGCGCCCAGAACCCGTGATACAAAGTTGACTCATGGCAGTGTTACGATATGACGGTGGACAACAAGCCTCGAGAGGAGGATTCCAAGGAAAAGGTGATTCACCTTATCCTAGGAATCCCCGAAGACCAGAAGCAGACCATCCTGGAGAGAGATCGCCGAGTAGCCCATATGTCCGGCAGTGGCTACATCCGCTTCTTCTCTCCGGACGAGCCCGCAACAACCGGACAGGAACCGACAGCGACGAGTGAGGCCGCAGGGATAACATCCAACCCAGCGGCATCCACCTCAGCTCCCCAACCGGGTATGAGCGAGATGGAAGTAAACTCGGCGCTGCACATTGAGGGGAGCTACAGCGACGAAGATGACGTCCTGCGTAGCCCTTAGCTCCCTCAATGTCATACAGACAAACCTCCAGCACAAGCAGATAGCGGCGGCAACTTTACGCAGAGTGCTGGAGGTCAACAACAAGACCGTCGCTCTGACCCAGGAGCCCTGGATCAGGAATAATAGAGTCTGCGGTCTAAACAACATCGGTGGTAAGTTACTGCTGGACACCTCAGTTGAAAAACCGAGAACCTGCATCTACATGCCTAATAACGTAACAACAACCTTGCTTAACCAATTCTGTTCTAGAGACCTCACAGCAGTGAAGATATCTACAGTACAACAAACCGTCCTAGTGTTAGCTTCGGTGTATATGCCAAGTGAGGGCGAAATTCCTGCAAGGGAACTAGCCCAACTGGTACAACACTGCGAAGCACACGAATGGGACCTGATCATCTCCGCAGACTGCAACGCACATCACCCGCTGTGGGGAAGTAAGGACACAAACAAAAGGGGTGAGTCTTTAGCCGAATATTTACACCAAGCAAACCTGAACATTATGAACAGAGGTATATAACCCACTTTCGTAAGCTCAAGGTATCAATCTATCATAGACGTTACTTTGGCAACACACGCGGCGGCAGACCTCATTGAGGGTTGGCATGTATCAAATGAACCCTCCTTCGCAGACCATCGCCGCGTCTGTTTCCAAATACAGTACACACAAACACACCCTGTTCCATATCGCAACCCCCGCAAAACAGATATAACAAGGTACACAAATCTACTAACCAAGTCGCTAGGTGATGTACAACTAACAGACGTAACACTTAGTACTGATAACATAGAATCAAACGTTCAGCTCCTAACTGAATCGCTTAGAGACAGTTATGAACTGGCTTGTCCTGAAGTAACACCCAAAACCTCGGGTAAAAGTACCTGGTGGGGGCCAGAACTCGACCGACTACGCAAGGGACTCAGGACACTCTTTAACCGAGCAAAAAACACCAGATCCACTGAAGACTGGGAAAAATACAAAACAGCACAAAAACACTACAAGAAAAGAATCAGATTCCGGAGAACGGAAGGCTGGCATGATTTCTGTAATACCATTAACTCAACCAACCAAGCCGCAAGAATAAAGAAAATCCTTTCAAAAGGCGATCTCAAACTCCTGGGCTCCCTGAAGAAAGAAGACGGCACTTATACAAACACAGATGAGGAAACCAGTACAGTACTACTGGAAACTCACTTCCCAGGCTGTCAAATAACGTCAGACTACGGATGGTCTGACGAGCAATACAGCACACCAACAACCCAAGAATGGGAAATTGCAGACAAGGTAGTAACGACAAATAAAATAGAATGGGCTCTAAAGAGCTTTAAGCCCTTCAAGTCGGCAGGGCTGGACGGAATCTTCCCAGCACTACTACAATGGCAGACCAACCAAGTAACAAAACATCTACTACCAATCTACAGGGCCTGCATTGCATTCAAATACATACCAAAAACATGGAGAGAGGCGAAAGTAGTCTTCCTGCCAAAACCAGGCAAGGAAGACTATACGCACGCCAAAGCTTTCAGGCCCATTAGTCTAACATCATTCCTACTAAAAACACTGGAAAGACTAGTAGACCGATACCTAAGGGACGGAGCGCTAAAACGTAAGCAACTACATCCCCAACAACATGCATACAGAACAGGCAGATCAACAGAGTCAGCGCTGCACATGGTGGTGCATAAAATAGAAACGGCTATCACAAATAAAGCTTCAACCCTAGCTGCCTTCATAGACATAGAAGGGGCTTTCGACAAAACCATGCACAACAGCATTAACCACGCCCTACAGAAATACAACGTCGATCCAGTCATAAAAAACTGGATAACGCAACTAATAAGTAAAAGGGCGGTTCAAATAGTGGTGAACACTACCACAAGAGCAAAGGTAGTAAGAGGATGCCCCCAGGGTGGTGTCCTTTCACCACTCCTATGGAACATAGTAGTGGATAGCCTACTGTACAGACTAAACGAAAGAGGATACACTACTATTGGTTATGCAGACGACCTAACAATACTGATAAACGGAAACGCTGAAAATCTGCTCTGCGGAATTATGCGCTCAGCACTTCAGATAGTAGAAAAATGGTGTGACGAGCATCAACTATCAGTAAACCCGAAAAATACAGAACTTATCCTTTTCACCAACAAAAGGAAGTTACCTCCACTACAATTACCAAAACTATTTAACACAGAACTCTCGCTATCAACTTAGGTGAAATACCTGGGCGTTATCCTTGATAACAAACTGAATTGGGCGAGTCATATCGATACAAAAATAAAGAAGGCCTGTATAGCATTTTGTCAATGTAGAAGACTAGTTGGTAAAAGTTGGGGTCTAAATCCAAAAATCACACTTTGGCTCTATACATCAGTTATCAGACCTTCTATAACTTATGGATCAGTTGTATGGTGGCCCAGAACACAACTGACCACAGTGAAAACAAAACTCCAGAGTCTACAACGACTAGCGAGCGTAGCAACTACTGGATGCATGAGAACCACCCCATCAGCCGCGCTCGAGTTCCTCCTAAACTTGAGACCGCTAGATCTCATCATACAGGAGGAAGCACAGTCAGCCGCCCTGAGACTAAGAGCAAACGGACTATGGAAACAAAACATAGAAACAACACACTCAAAAGTTCTGCAGGAGGTCCTAAAGGAATTACCACTCCTTGAGGCGCCCATGGACAGAACTCCGTGTCAACACATCTTCGATCGAAGATACAATATCCAACTCACAGAAGAACCAAAAGACAACTCTGGCGTCGATGAAGTTAGGATATATACAGACGGCTCAAAAACGGCACACGGTACCGGAGCCGGCGTCTTCTCGAATGATTTAAACATAAACATATCGACCACACTAGACAAGTTAAACTCCATCTTCCAGGCAGAATGCATTGGTATAACCAAAGCGGCACAGGCGGTTGCAGCCAGAGACGTCCGAGATCTTGGCATAAAAATTGTCTCGGATAGTGCATCCGTACTCCAAGCCCTACAAAACAATGTCGTAACCTCCGCACTCATACTAGAGTGTCACAATGCACTCCAATCCATTGCAAACACGAACAGAGTAGTTCTGCAATGGATCAAAGGACACAGCAACTCACTGGGAAATGACACCGCAGACGAATTGGCCAAAAGAGGATCGAAGATAGTAGTCCATGGACCGGAACCACTACTGCCTATACCTCAGGCCCAAATTAAAACGTGGCTGCGTGAAAGAACCACAGGAACCCACCATACCGAATGTATGAACAGTGTAGGATGCAGGCAAACAAAAGATGCAATTCCGGCAGCATCAAAAAAGCTTGCCCGCAGCCTCATCAGACTAAAACGGAACGAACTTCGGAAGGTTGTAGGTACTATAACCGGTCATTGTTCACTAAACAGGCACCTATTCCACATAGGAGTAACAGACAGCCCCACATGCAGAGGATGCATGGAGGCAGAGGAAACGCCGCGGCACGTGCTCATGGAGTGCGAGAGCGTGGCAGAACAACGGGCACGGATTCTCCAATCACCAGGATCACTCCCGGAGGCATTCAGGAGCCTGAAGGGTCTGCTGGCCTTCTGGGATCACTTGGGCTGGTTGGAGTAGGGGAAGGACACAGCACGCACAATGGCCCAATCGAGAGGCTAAGTGCGGACACCTCCCAGCTAAACTAACTAACTAACTAACTAACTAACTAAGATTAAAAGCTGTGCTATGCAAGTTTATTTTATCTCGTCTAAATAAAATGAAAAAAGACAGTTATCATCACTTTATGTTAGGTGTTTACCTAACATTCAATTAAACCTTGCATGGAATTGCTAAAAACAAAAATTTACAAGGTGTTTACCTTTTTTAAATTATTTACTTACGTAACATCAATAACTAACTTTTACTCGCAAAGGACAACTTTTGAAGAAGAAAGGTTCTCGAGTAGTAACCACATACTGGAAGATGCAGTGTTGAGAGGACTCCTACACGATAGACTGATCTGACACTAGCAGCTATCGTGACGTAGCTAACTGTGGAACTCGTTTAGGTTAGGGCCTTAATCAATGCTATATATTCTAATGTCTCCACTCTAGCGGGCTCAATGTGGAAGGATCCGAGTCCGACTCTTTCACATTGGGTCCCTGTAGGCTAAAGGGCGGCCTCTGTAGGCTTGGACATCAGTTTTAGCTGCCATATGAGGCGTAGACAAAGAACAAAACACAGGGCACAGACATGTTTGTGTTGGAAAAAACAAAAGACTGCATTTTCAAATCCATAAGAATGAAAGCGTTAAAATGTCGGAACCGCAATCCAATAAATTAACAGCGCCATCTCTTAACGATAAAACAATAATATGTGCATGAAAATAGAAGGAAAATTTGGCATTATTCGCGAATAATGTATCTCGACATTATTGACCATTTCCATCATCACAAGCTTTGCACAAAATGTATTATATATACAAATACCGGTTAATAATGTCTCTATTCTCCGCATGCCACAATATTAATCTCAGTCCTTTTCTTTTTCTGGCAACACATTATTATTTGGGTTTTCTTTCGTAAGCTGTCTTACTATGATAGAAGATAATTGAAAATATTAGGGATTATAATCAAAGCCGTCAGCGAAAATAAATGAGCGAGATAATAAATAATAACTACGTTGATTCAGCTAACTTAGAAACAATTATGATAAACGATCTCACTGATTTTAGGACAAGAATTTGGTATTTAATTTGTAACCTGATCATCTTATTAGACAAGTAAACTCTATTATACGCGGTCGTTTACTGTTCAGTCCACCCGTTTATGGAACTCCCTATCGTTAGCAATACGGCAATCCGAGTCAATTGCATTTTTTATCAGAAACCTGCTCTAGCACATTTTCTTGCGCTTTGTTAAAAGTCGTTCTAGTTTGAAATTGTTGTTTCTGGAATATCACTGGTTGTTAGTCATGTTATTTCATTGAATGTTTATTAAGTATGATATTTAAGTTTATGTAAGTATTTATATTTTTTAGTTATTATTATGTATGTTGTATTTAGGTTTATACTTATGGATATTTTAATTGTAGGTATGTATATAAAATTTTACAATAAGCACTCTGCACCACTTTTCCCTTTTTTTATAGTTGTCCTCTACCTGAAGGTTGTCTGGAAGAGATCGCTCTTAGCGATAAGACAGCCTAGATTGTACATCTTTCTGTATATATCAACTATGTAGGATAAAGTTACTGTTAGAATTAACTTAACATTTTGTAATACTAAAATCACAAAGTAAAGTAGTGTGAAAAGAAATAAAATGCCTGACTTATTAGTATACGTGAAACCCAGTTGTTTATTTGTTTTGTGAAGGGAAAGTAAACGTATTGTTTCTTAGTTCATATGAGCCTGGTTTTATTTCTTTGCTAGAGTATTATAGGATTTTCTTGATGAGAAAAAGTTATTTTCGTTAGCTTTTAGTAATTCGGAAACAGAAATAAACTGTTGTTAATGTACTAAAATTACATAATATAATCGTATGGTAACCCAAATAATAATTTAATGCAAAGGCCATCTATTTTGAAGATAAAATAACTTCTTCTTCTTCTTCTCGAGTCAATGGCAATGAAACTCTCTGCGCCCAAAAAGTGGCAACATCAATGGCCTTATAAAAAAAAAGAACTGATTTAGAATATGCGAAATTTAATTATAAATAAAATACAAATTATTATAAAACCACTTAAACAATTACCACTTAGGATTAAACTTAGTGAATAAGTTATAATAAATTACACTTAAACTCCTTAAGCTTCGCTAAAACTTTAATTTTAACTTAACTCAGTCAGTTAGACCACAACGTAATTAATTATCGTAATTTTGAAATGTAGACGAGTCTGGTTACTAATTAGTATTAAAATGTATTGAAGTTTTCTGTAATTAGTTTTCTAAAGTTCTTCTCTTTATTAAATTTATTTCTTAATTGCATTGGGTAAAATTTTAAGATGGAGTTTGATTGGTAAATCCTTTACTATTAAATTAAAGAAGGGGTATATATACCCCTTCTTTAATTTATTAGAACGGTTGTATGCCCCCTTCTTATATAATATGTTATAATGATCACCGAATGGACAGAGGTACATTGAAAATTAACGTCAAGCTAGAAAGGTTCATTAAATTTTAACAAGGGATTTTAAAGGGTACCTATTTATTTCTGCCAAAAGAAAACTTCTTTTTGATCATAAAGGAAACGATAACGAGTCCTAAATTCGTATGTCATGTCATTTTAAATGCTTGGAAATAACCGCTTTTTTATAATTAAATTCTTACTCTTGCTAAATCCTTCCACGTCCACCCACAAGGTGGTGGCGCAGACGACCTGGTAAAGGTTGCAGGACGACGCTGGATGTAGGCCACTTCCAACTGGCCGATCTGGAAGTCACTGGGGGAGGCCTATGTTCAGCAGTGGACGTCCTGTAGCTGAAATGATGAATGATGATGACACTTACTAGCTGGACGCCAAGCCTTATGACATATAAGTAAGTAACTGGCTTTGTTGTCATTTGTATGAAAACGCGGCTTCCCTCTACTTTTTGCTTCAGTGGAAACGCACCCAAACACACAGCTTCAAGGCAAGCTATACATTTCCATTATAAGTTGAACTTCTGTTGCATTGCCGGTTCGTATTATGTAAGTTCAGCTTACGGTGGTATTGTATAGGTTGCTTGATTTTACCCAAACATTTGATGGATAGTGTTTTCCCGTAACGTTACCATACCATAAACTACATTTTAGTATAATCCGATTAGCGGTGGCTTAAGAAGGCATGACATCAGACGGATTTTAGTACGTACTTATTTAAGCTTTGAATTTAATACACAATCACTTAAACAGGGTTAAATTAATTACACTGTGTATGTATATTATACTAGACTACGCACTGATTTCTTTGAGCTCAATCAATTTTTGAGAAACTTAAATTTAAGAAAATAAGATATAAAAATAAAAATACTGAAATTACAACAAAGAGTTTGTTACGATATTGTGTCAATTTTATAAGTAATTTAACAGACATAATACTTATTCCTTGAATGAGCCTCTTACAGAAATATTTTATTTTAATAGAATAAGATTTATTTATTTTAAAAAACCAACAGCGTAACTTACAAATATACTTAAAAGTACGTACATGTACAGATTAAAGAATACCTTTTACTATGGCACGAAATTTAAAAGAAAAAAGGATAGTTCTCTTCTCTATTCAAATAAGTCATTTATCTCGACGATAATACAAAAATAAAATAAATAAAATAAGTTTAATAAAAACCTAAAAACCGACAGCAAACGGAAACTAAAAAGCTAAAAATAATATTGATTAAAACACACAGTCACATTTTAACTCTCGATGGCTGGCACCGACTCCAAAAAGAACTGATTAGGTATGTTTTAGTCAATATTATTTTTCGTTTTTTAGTTTTATTCTGAAGTCGGTTTTTAGTTTTTTATTAAACTTATTTTATTTCACAATTTTAAGTGTTACTTCTTCTATTTTTCCCCTCCTAACTCCGCCAAAAATGACTTTACAGCAAAGTGACCTTAACTAATGTTGGTCCTATATGGACCCCCATCCAATAGTATGATAAAAATAAGGTGTTATACTATAGGGTTAAATTTTTCGACGAAAATTTTTAAGTCCTGCCCACCCTTTCCTACACACCAACCGGTTGCCCTCGATTTCCCAGGGATCCCATCACCAGAATCTGACTTGGCGTAAATGGAACTACCTCGGGAGTAAACTCTTTCAAACTAAAAAATAAATTTTGAAATCAGTCCATAATTAACGGCAAATCGCGGCATTTTTTTTTTTTTTTTTTAATTTGAGATGGGCTTACTCTTGACCCCAATCTTGCTCTAGAGCATAGATGGGATCTACGATAGAGCGAGCTTGCCCAGAAGATGCCTATTCACTCTGGACTTAAAGAGAGTCAGGTTATATGCACTCGGAAATACAGACGCAGGCAGGGAATTCCAATCCTTAGCTGTGCGCATTATTAAAGATACAAAAAAAAAACAACAACATTCAGTCGAATTGAGAACCTCCTCATTTTTTGATGTCGGTTAATAACGGAGACCCGTTTTTATATTTTTGTTTGCGACTTTAGTTCCATAAAAAGCCGTTTACCTTAATGGGCATAATATCCTGTTAAAGAGATTTCCTTGTCTTACCAACCATCCCGTACAAATGATAGCAATAGTTAAGAAACATCATGCGTTAACAAAAATAAGATTTTCCCGACACTGTTTTATTGTAGGCACACGTGAAATTCGAAATTGTTTGGGAAGCATTGTCTTTCCGTTCTTCAAAGCAAATTTTGTTTTCCTCATTTATCATTTTAGGCCCCCTTTTTTCAGTACGCATTATAATGTCGTTTAGTTGACATTATGAATGGTACTGTACTATTGTTTGCAAAATGGGCCCACAAGAAAGCGGCAAAAGATGTCGACAGTTTTACTTTGAATGTTTCTTTTTTGTAAACAATATAACTAAAAGGATTATAGCATTTTTTCATATTGAATGTACCCCTTGCATATGTGTTCTTATGACTTCAAAAGGTGAGTAACGGTTATATTTATTTGATTGTCATGTTACTTACAATACAAGTGAATAAATACAAAACCTTGTAGAAATTTTTAAGACTGAATGAAGGAGACCTGCAATTTGGATCTGCTGAAACTGTTTCATTTTTTAACAATAATTGAAATCAACATAGTAAAGAGAAGAGTCTTGCCGATTTCATCATCATTATTTCGGCCACATGATGTCCACTGCTGATCAAATGTAAGGCCAATCTGGAAGTCTCTAGTTCGGCCAGTTGGAACCGGCCTATATTCAGCGGCTTCCTGCAACCTTTACCAGATTTCCGATTTAAAACTTGTTCTAAAAGTTATTTTCTTTTTAATCGTACTGGCTAAATTAGTTTTTTTTTCAACTGCTGAACCTAATGATGAATAATATTTTACAAAAAAAAACACAACCTATAATTTAACGAAAAAATGTGCAAAAACAAAAATTTTTGTTTTAAAATCCTGACTTCCATTGCCGTCCGCTAAAATGAGAAACAAGGGAACGGAATTTTCACAAAACGAAATTCCCGCCATTCATTACACGTCACTTCATTGCCAAGCCAGGAAATTAGGTTTGTCTTTTGTTAACCGCCCGATGAACAACAAAACATTTTCTCTTTAGTCACAGAACAAAAAACATCCATCAAAAAGTTTCGCGAAGGATTTTTATGCCTGCGCATTGTCTGATTTTGTGTGGCAGGTTGAGTCAAGTTAAGGAAGATTTGTAAAAGAAACTCATTACCTATTTGTATAAATTTACACGGAATTTGTACGGATAAGTTCTACATTAGTTTTAAATAAGCTAAATATTAACTTATCTGAAGGATAAACACGATTTTTGACACGATTTTCAAGCACTTTATCCTTTACATATTTTTATCTTTTACATAACTTTATCCGTATATTGGGAAACTGTCTGTTAATGTGGCCAGTCTAGTGACACTTATGCTTGCTACATTTTTGGAGTATGTCTGTTAGTTTTGTCCCATAACAAAATTCTAAGCATGGAACTTTCCATAGCTCACTGGGTGGCTTGAAGCCGGTGGGCCAGCTTTCCTTAAATGTTTCGGCTCGGTAGGTCATCACCGGTAGTATTTAATTATTCAAACTTATTTACCTTTAAACAAGTTTGTTTTAATGACAAAATCTTATTCAATGAAACGCAAAGTTAAGTTCAAAATATTATTATGCCAGACTAAATTCAATTTAACAATGAAGCTAAGTAATCTTGTTAGACCCGTAACCAATCTTTAGTAGCAAAACGTTGATAGAATTATGTTTGCTACACCATTTAATAAGTAACCGGAACATTTGTTTCTAATCTGGAAATTTCAATTGTTTAATTAAAGAGGTTAAACTTTTACGTTAAGCCAAACTATCGCACTACTACGCAAATCTTCGTCGTAATAATGACTTCATAATTGATTGTCTAAATCAGATTTTACAAGATTAATTTTTAACAAGTTAAATTATAATTAATTCGTTGTAAATAATAACCGTCTTTAATCTGATATTATTGTTACCAGTAGCACAATAACAAAATTACACCATAGTAACAATAACAACGATACCGACAATGATATTAAAATTACAGAGAGAAATCGAGTTTCAAATATTTCACTCTGACATAACGGGTAATCAACTGACTCCACAAAACCACAAAGATACAAAATAACTGTCATTCACACATAACATCACAAATACTTGTTTCCAAATAAATAGTTTCGATGCGAGAAGCAGACTTCTTTTTCTATCCCATAACTTGTATTCACTGCGCGTAGTGGTGTAATGTAATATGCCGATGTCGATCTGCAAGTTGAAAATAAAACATGATCCTTCAATTTTACTATCAGTTTTTTATTTATTATTTAAAGAGCTTTAGAGTGCCAGTTTGGTCTAGTTTTTAGTGATGGTCTAGGTTCTGTGTTTTAGTTTTAAGTGAAGTGATTAAGATACGAACCATTTAAATATTCATTCAACGCGTATTTAGTGTCAAGTGATTTGTCTTAAAGACAACTTGCTTCCGTCTCGATGGCGCTTTGAAACCTGCTTTTACAGGAAGAGTAGCCTTCATGTGGTCCATAAACAAGCAATAAAATACTAAACACCCGTGATTTATACTAAAACCTATATCAAAACTACTCGAAATTTGCAGAAATAAACCCCAAAAGGTTTAGTTATCGTTAAAATAGAAAAATAATACGCCGACCGGGCAAGCAATGAACCTATATAATGTATATTTGCAGATATGTGTTCCGCTTCTGCAATCGATTGCAAAAAGATTGCAGCAAGCCTTCAAATAATTTGCTAAAACGTTTTTCCACTCAAAAAGAAGAGAAGCGACTTCAATCTAGTTTTAAAGGTTCCATATGTATTAAATGTATTTAGTTGTTTAGATACCAGTCATGCTTATGAAACTTTTACTTTTTCTTTAATGAAATAGTTTTTTAGTAAAGGTCAACAACAGTGCGTTTGTAAAGCTTTTACTTTACATTTTCATTTACGGGGCTCTAGAAACGGGTTGAATATTGCCAGAGAGGTTTGCGTTTTCTCATAGCAATCCTGGAAGCTTTCGAAGTTTGCTCGATTGTCTCTTGGTATTTTTTCTTCTGAGTCACGTTCAAGTGGATTCAGCTGTCTTTATCAAAGACAAAATAGAACCAACACGCCTTGCAGTTCAGACAAAAGAAGATCACCAAGATCATCAAGGAATTTATAATCTGCCTACATCTATACTGAGACGTAGTAGGCCTTTTTCAATGAACGCTTTATTTTCTGAGCCCGATCTTTGGCTATTCTTTCCCATCTATTGCCAGCAGTTACGCGATGAGATACTCTTATGTATTTAGTTAAATTTCAAAAATCTGTATGAATAAAGTAAAGTAGTAAGCTTATACAGTTCGCTGCATCGATGTTGAGTGCTAGGGAAAAGAGTAATAGGGATCGCTTTGCGCATCTTACGAAACGTCGTATCAGAGACGCTTGTGCGCGGAGCTATCAACCAATCACGGCTGGCGGGCGAAGCGCGACTAGCCAATCACGTAATCGTAATGGTCTTCTGCGCATCTTTCACGCGTATCAATAATGATTGACAGTAGGGCTTACCCTACTGGGTAAGGTGTATGGTGCTTATAGCTCGTGGCGGCAGCCTTTTGGCTGTAAAAACTAACCTAAACCCAAGAAAGGCAGACGACGTGGTAAAGGTTGCAGGACAACGCTGGATGCAGGCCGCTCCCAACCAGCCGATCTGGAAGTCACTGGGGGAGGCCTTTGTTCAGCAGTGGACGTCCTGTGGCTGAAATGATGATGATGTTGAACTTAACCCACCAGCGAATATTTGTTATAAGTGGACTCTTAAATTTAGGCTGTGCCTGGACATTTAAAATTATTACCGGGAATGGATTTGACTGAGTCCGGCCGTTCGATTTTAAAACTGACTCAGATTAATTGGACCCATTTTTAGGACTTAAGTTGCCTTCGAGATGTTATACTCCAGTCTTTGAGTCTGCCTATTATTAATCATGAATTTGAAGACAAATGGGATAATAGAAATAATGCTGATATTTTTATTTTGGTGGATTATTAGCTTTAGAAGCTTATTTAAATATTCCATGACTTTTTTACGGTAAAAATATTGTTTGCACATGATGAAACTGCTGAATAAATGAAAAAGCTTGTAGAAAATCTTATCTAGATAGTTTATATTACAATAATTAACATTTCAGAACCTTTCAATTTTTCAATTCAGGCAAAGATAATAAAAGTTTTATAACAAGAATATTACAACTGAATTTTCAAATTTATTTCGGGCCATCAATCAAATTTGGCCACAGTGTAGAAACTTCTAATGTGTTAACTTCCCGTAAAGGACTAAAAATATTACTTGTTTAGGGTTCCGTACCCAAGGGGTAAAACGGGACCCTATTACTAAGGCTCCGCTGTCCGACTGTCTGTCTGTCTGTCCGTATGTCACCAGGCTGTATCTCATGAACCGCGATAGTTAGAGAGTTGAAATTTTCACAGATGATGTATTTATGTTGCCGCTATAACAACAAATACTAAAAAACAGAAAACAATAAATATTTAAGGGGGCTCCCATACAACAAACGTGTTTTTTTTGCCGTTTTTATAGATAATGGTACGGAACCCTTCGTGCGCGAGTCCGTACACCAAGCAACGTACCCATTGTAATGGTTGTCGAACTATCTATGGTATTATTTTGAAAAGAAATTATCGAAAAAAAGGTATCAATTATCTTATCTTTAAATAATTATTACGTGACTTAGGAAACGCAACCTCCGGTCCTCCGACATTTGAAGCAATGAATTATGCTGCTAGCAGCCGATGGTAAAGAATAGTCGATTATCGACCTTAGTAGCGCGCATATGGAGAAGCCTATGTCCAGTGGGCTGACTCGGGCTGATTTTGATTATGTAATTTACAGTAAGCCGCTGGATGCTGGCCGCTTCCAACCGGCCAATCTGGAAGTCACTGGGGGAGTTCTATGTTCGACAGTGGACGTCTTGTGGCTGAAATGATGATGGTGATGAATTTACAGTAGTGTGTAAGGTACCTAAAATATTTTTTACGCTTTTGTTTTAACCTCCGATAAGTATTCATCTATATGATAATTGGAGCATTATAAAATGAAGAAGAGAAGTGATAAGTGAATCTACTGTCTCTACTTTTGCTGTGTGTTTACGTTTCGTTTTAATTTTTCAGTGGGTCAACGTGGACGTGTGATGTGTAAAGTCTCGCAGTCGGAACTCGGAACCTTTTCTTGTGTTCTGCGTCATTGGGCCTCGGGTAAGGCATCGTGGAACATAAAAAATGTGACAATGTTTGATGTGGCATAGTCAGAATTACCTTTCCATAAAATCAGGGTTTTTTAACTGACTTAAAAAGAGTGTTTTCAATTTGATAAAATGTTATGCTTTTACAGTCTAAGGGCATTTATACGATCATGAATGACTATGTTTATAATGTTCCTTTCATAGTAGGGGTAATAATAAATAAATATAAATTGTTTTCACGATCACACCAATTAGCTAGTTCCAAATTAAGCATAGCTTGTACTATGGCGACTAGATACATTTGCCCCTCGTGGGATTAGAACCCGCAACCGCCAGGCTTTGTAGTCCGGAGCGCGAACCACTACACCAGACGTTCGTCAATGTATTCTGTATTACCTTTACTATCAACGAGGCATATTGCTAAGAGAAACTAGATCAGTAATTGAGACTCTAACTAACATTGCTGTATACTTAATTAATTTAACTGCTTGTTCCTCAGTTTATATCTAATTTATAATACTGCAATCTTAGACGACCGCTGTAGCCGAGCTGAACAGACTTAGCGTTGCAATCTCTGAGTTTCCAAATTAAATTCCCGGTCGGGTCAATGTAGAAAACGAACTTTCCTATATTGTGTCGGGTCTAGGTGTCGTGATACCGTCATTGTTTCTGATTTGTATAACACAAGTTCTTTAGCCACTTAAAATATGATTAGAGCAATGTATGAGATATTGTTCAATATTTGTTTATTTTAATCTTACGTGTCCTCTCTGTCTTTTTGGACATCCATGGCGTAATCCGTCTGCTAACAAGCGTCTGAACAGTGTTCCTTACGGCCCAGGCGTGTTATTTCTGTTCTTTAAAGTGAGAAAATGGCCCAAATACTCTCTTCTTTCAGTGTAGATTGTAATGTTGACAGTTTTATTATCATCAGTATGAGTATGACGTTTCTACGATAAATTAGTGTCATTTCTGTTCTCTAAATAGAGAAAATGGCCCAAATACTTCCTTGTTTCATTGTAAATCGTAATGTTGGAAGTTTTATCATCATCTTTGTGAGTGTGACGTTTCTACGATAGGTAAATTATCACGTTGTAAATTGATTTGCCTAGGTGATAAGTACCTACGTCGTTTATATTTTTTCATATATAAAATTTAAGTAAAGTATGCCTATATACGTCCCTCAACTATGAGGTGAGGCCTGTGTCCTCATATTTGATATTATCTTTTGTAAATTTAATCGTACGCTTTTGTTGTACATTCAAAGAACGACAAAAAGTTTCTATTTTTAGAATAACAAACCACGTAGCGGTAAAATAATAGTATTCAAATATAATATCAAATATTTAGCAAACAAAACATGTGCGCCATTCTGGGGCGTATCAAGAGCTTTCATTTATCATTTCGGACTGGAGACGCGGCACTTATATATGTTACAAGTGATATAGTAGGCTTAATTCAAGAGATAAAAATAAATAAATAGATAGATACTCTTTATTGTAAACCACTTAGTAAGCCTTATTACTAGAAGCGATATTTACCAGACAACCTTCAGATTAAAGGATAATTTCACAAAAATTTAGACGAGAATGCGGCTACTTACTTTTTTTTACTGCTTTACTAACGATGTAAGCTTAAAATAATTTGACTGCTCTATAGAATGTTCTACCAAAGGCTTAAATAAATAGTTAGTCGAATTTCTTTAAGTGAATAGAGGTCAACAAGCTAGAGTTATTGTTCCATCAATATTTTTGATTACATTCACTCATCATCATCATCATTTCAGCGACAGGACGTCCACTGCTGAACATTGACCTCTCTCAGTGACTTCCGGATTGTCCGATTGCGCGCGGTCTCCATCGTTTGACAACCTTGTACCCGTGGACGTTCCACGCTGCGCTTACCGGTACGTGGCCACTCCATTCACTCAATCATCAATATATTTTTGAAATAACAACTAGCATTATAAATGAAAAATGTATGGTATATATTAGCACCTAATGTATTTTATTTGTGAGATTTAATATAGGTACTTCTATCATGTACTAAATAAATTATGTAATTTCGTTTTTTTTTTATAATTTTTTGATCTATGTTTCCTATCATGCCCTAAATAAATTATGTAATTTTGATTTAAAAATCTTTTATAGTTTTTCGACCTATGTTTCTTTCGGTATGGCAGATTTTTATGCTACACGTTCTATGTAACATTTTAATATAACAATACATTTGAATGAAAATTTCACTTTTTTAATAATTTTGTTTCTTTTTGACCTAAATGGCTACCAACGTACAAATTTTTACAGCATTACTGTTTTCACTTATATTATGTGTTCCAGAGAGTAAACATCCGTTCCTTTAAAACGTAGACACGTGTACATTACGTGTGGTATTGTTTTAAATTCGCATTATTTTATTTTGGTGGCGACACTTTTTGAGATGGAGATAATGGTTACAGTATTTTTTCTTCAAAATCTGAATATGATTAATTTATACGCTAAAAACATAAATAAATAGAGAAAAGTTGAGACATTGAAAAGCCTTTCAAAATATATTATTTAAAAACGACTCAATTCTTTTCAGATGACTATTTACTAACGACTGAAGTATTGACCAGGATTTCAGCACTACAACTGCCATCATGTAAACAGGATATATCATCTGCAAGGATAACATAAATGGTACGGCAAAAAATCCGTAGATGACGTTATATCCTATCGAATTATTGTTTTTTTTTTCTTAATCTTTACTGTTATTTAAGCTAATCACAGAGTGAAAGAACAGTGTCGTAAAAATATTTTATGTAAATCGTATAGACGTCTCCTACAGGACAGGCTTAGCCTAGTTTCTAGACCAACTAGAAATGCAATTTGTAAAAAAAAAAACACATATTGTTACACACGTATTGTTTTTGCTCTGCGGTCCTAACGGTAATATGCTGTAAAAATATTTATACACAAAATGTTCCACACCCCTGAATGTCAGCTGCAAAGAGTAAAAAATGTATTGCACAGACGTGACGATGCTCTGATTTCACTATAAACGGCCAAATGTAGAGAAGTCACGTCGCCCTCGCGTTTGCTTTGGATGCTTGAAGGCTTTCATCTGCTCATAAAATATATTGGAGCAAAATAAAACATTGCAGCAAAAACTTTGGTAAATATTTGACTTTGAAACGTGCAAACAAGCGTAGATTGTTTTGAGATGAGTTTTCATAGTTGTTTTGTCTAAATGAATATTTAAAATGTAGAAAAACTATTATTAAAATCGTTTGCGGTTGATCGTTTTTTTTTTCAATTACTTTCGTTTAAGAAAGTGATTAAAGTCGAAGTCTTTTTTTTTTATTTGAGCTGGGCTTACTCTTGACCCCAATCTTGCTCTAGAGCATAGATGGGATCTACGATGGAGCGAGCTTGCCCAGAAGATGCCTATTCACTCTGGACTTAAAGATAAGATATGTAAGTCTTAGAAATAAGTCTAAAAGAGAGCCCTAGATGCTGCGTATTGGTACCTTATTCGAATATTCTAGGCCATTTCGTCAATGTCTTGCTTGTTATTAGGTGAATTTAGGCTATTTTCCTAACTTCCACTTTTGCCAAAGCTAAAAAAATCAAGCCAAATCATTGAAACAAATATATTGTTGCGATTGGTTTTAATAAGAACAAAATTGCATTAAGTAGGTTAAATGTGGATCAATATCGACGGCCCGATATCACAGTAGCTCTGCGATTAGCAGACAGCGCAAAAGGTATATTACCAGTTGGGTCTGAATGGTAAATGGGTAAAGACACATTTTTAATCTGCTTAAGACAAGGATGTAATTCTACACCTTTAAAAATTAATTGGTTGAAATAGTCTATAGATGAAATTTTAAATACAGTAAGTATACCAATAGTAATGTACTTAACTTTTTATAATTTCTTACCCGCTTAAGAGAAAAAGCCAATGTTCTCTTAACCCAAGGAAACCAAAAACAATGTAATTTCATTGTTACGCGGTATTATAGGCCTTTTCTTTGACTACTTAAAATATTTTTTCGATGATTTTGTTTGAAGTGATCTTACTGATATCTTCAAACTAGGGTTCGGTCCGTCACAGTTCATTACCGTCGATTAATCACCTAGACTGCCTTGAGAAGACCTTGGGTCATTATGAATGGTTAGAGCCCTTATTCCCATTGACAGAAGGTCCATTTTACAGCAGTTAATCAGTCTTGGCTGCTGCTGAATGAAGCGGCTGAAACATTTTCGCTCAAAGTATTTCTACCGTTAAGACTAAGTTCTACTCGTGGCTTTGCTTATAGTTGACTATGCAATGGAAAAGCTCAAATCATTGTTTTTGTTTTTGAATGAAAACCTATATTTGAAATCAATATCGTCTAACATTAGATGACCGTCTGGTTTAGTGGTTAGCGCTCCGGACGGTAACGGTCCAGAGCCAGGCGGTTGCGGGTTCAAATACCACAAGGGGAAAATTTTAGTGTGAAAAGCGCAATTTTTTATTTTCTTTAAGGGGTGACTTAACTGCTAAAATACAACAACTATTACTATGAAAATAAAATCAAAATCGACAAAAAAACCGGCTAAGTGCGAGTCGGACTTCGCGCACAAAGGGTTCCGTACAATTATCGATAAAAACGGCAAAAAAACACGTTTGTTGTAAGGGAGCCCCCTTAAATATTTATTGTTATACCGGAAACAGGAATACATCATCTGTAAAAATTTCAACTCTCTTACTATCACGGTTCATGAGAAACAGCCTGGTGACAGACGGACAGCGGAGCCTTAGTAATAGGGTCCCGTTTTACCCTTTGGGTACGGAACCCTAAAAAGACCTAAATAGTCGATCAGTATTTTTCAGGTTGTACTTGAAAATTAAACTGATATAAAATTTCCATGTTACTCCCGAAAAACCAGGAAAACACCACGTAAGGTAATCAATGAAATAGAACCTCTGATAAATAATTTTGCATCACTTAACAAAACTCATTTTACTTAGTTCAAGTGTTACAGTTGACACTAAAAGTGTCATTTTCCAATGGACGCTCTAAGATAAAGTGGTGATATCGTCTACCGATATTTTGTTAAATTTCCGAGCGATCGACATCGTTGTGGAAAATATTTAACGGAATCTCGTTACGTTGCCATGCTCTAGAACATTTTATATCTCATTTAGTTATGGAACTACCGTTTGCTATCAATATTGTGATAATAAAAGTGCTTTGTTGAGACAGATGCAGATATTTATTTTTGAATTAGAGGTGTTTTAAAAAGTGATTAAATTTATTTGTTTATTTAAAGGTCCTTATCTTTAAGGTAAAAAAGGTAATTGTTAACAAAACCAGAAAAAGTCGTATTGCTTATGAAAAACGTAAACATATTGATACCTTCCTGCTTTTTGAAGACGGTAAACATGAAAAAAATCATGAAACGAGAAAGATAATTGATTATATCTTAAAAAAATAAATGTGTGTGAGTAAATAGTTGCCTAATCTATCTATTAGATACTTCGCATCATAAACTATCCAAAATAATGATCATATTATTTTCCCAAACATTGTATTGTATATTATTAATAATGCAAATAGTCATTTTGTTCCACGCAAGTAATGTTAGCGCTTTGTTTCGTCACTTAACATCAATGTTCCCTTTTGAGCGGGTCATTTTATTTATCTTTCATACAAAACTTACATGTATAGGTAATGTTGTTTTTGCTTTCCGTGCCAACTGAAAATAAGAAGACGAGAAAATACTGTTAGCTAATAAGATATCACACCCAAATAGTATACATCACAGATATTATGATAATACTAATAACAATTTGTGTTTTTACATAGTTTTCTAGAAATTCTTTAGGATTATTATGGGCCGAATCATAATTTTTATGTTCCTCGGGTCCATTTGTTTATTGTTTGATTAGCCCGTATGCTCAGAAAAAAAACAATTGATAACAATGGCCCCCATCACACATGACGTGTGCGCGACTGAGCGAAAGAATTAAACGAATCTAAATATACAAAAGGATCCATTTTACCATCTTTTGTATCCAGCCATAAAAGTTCTGGGCATTTTAGGGTTGATAGATACTCGTACAACAAACAAAGAAATAACAGTTCATGTTTACTGAAAGAAGTACAATTTAGGTATTATAAACTACAGGTACCTATAGGTTTGGCGCTTGCATTTCATGTAGTGAGTTTGTAGTTAGGTACTGTGCACAATCACAATTCAAATGTTGCAGTTTGCTTTCGCGTCCCCGATGTGTGGTGAGCGGCGGCGCCCGCGCTTTCTAGCATTGCCTTCAGCAAGGACCAACTAGACATATCTCCTCTAACGCGTATCGCAGTGATACTCAATAACGTGCATGAAAATTTCGACATTTATTTTTATTACAATTGTTTTGTTGCAATAACATTTAAGCAAAATATTATCAAATTGTAATAAAAGATACTAAGTAATGGTGGCAAGAAGTTTCTCACAGAACATCCAGCCTGTCGATTCTTTAAACAAAATCAAGATCACTTCGACATCACTTCACTAATCGACGATTAATAATGTGAACCAACTGTGTAACAGAATAGAGTCTTTTTTTGTTTGTACTGCTCAGCCTGTCGATTCTGTAAACAAAACCGCGCTTACTTCGTCGCTGCACTCGCTCATCAACGATAAATAATATGAACCTTCTCACTAACAAGATAGAGGCTATTTTCGTTTGTACGGCTAAGTCGAGTTTTAGAGCGAATCCGTTGCGTTTTTCTTAGAGAATCGACCGGCAGGTGATACGCGCTGTCACTTTAACACTGAAGTCACTCAGAATAGTAATGTGAACCCATTTCTGAGCGAAATAGAGGCTATGTTTATTTGTATCGCTTAGGTCACATTTAGAGCGAAATTACTTGCGTTGTTTTAAAGAATCGACAGGCTATCAAATCAAATCAAATCAAATCATTTATTTGCTAGTCAGAATCAATAAAAAAAATCGTTATGAATTAATTCATCTTAATTGGCAAATCAAACTAGAGCGTTAACCGGGATGTCGTTTAAATATCGAAGAGCTTGTGACAAAAATAATAAGCGTAATTTAATTAACCCAAATTATACGAATAAAATAAGCTTTCAAACATACCCCAGAATATGTAAAAATATATTTTAAGTCGTAACTGCATCTTAATGAACAATTAATTTTACTGAAAACTTACTTAGCTGCTCTGAACACGAATCGTAAAGTGGTTTTAGTTTAAACATACATTAGGTACTTGGTATGTACATACATAAGGTGCTTGGTTATCAGGTACTTTATAAATGAGGAATGAAGGATTTAATTTAAAAAATATCCTTCCGACTCACCCACCACCACCCACCACCTGAGGTCGATGATTTTTTTCAAGTGTTATTTATCTTCAATATCCTTCCGAAATAAACATCCTTGTGTGACGATATATCCCAGAACACAACCCTATAAAACTTTTTTTATTTATATTAGCAAGATTTTTATGTGTTCAAGTAATCTTATCATCAATATTTTATGCACCACTCGTTAGGCACGGTCTCAAAAATTTTATCAGACAACCTACTTACAAGTAATATCCGGCTGTCGTTCACGCTCTCAAGTGTCAAACTCTGTGCTATAAAACGTTTTGTGCAGGCACAACAAGGGTGCATCGAACCAAACTACGCTGACCTCTCACCCGTCCCGCAGAAGTAACCCAATCGGAAAAGCGCAGGAAAATCGGTGGCCATCCGACAGCTCTTCAATAACTGGGTGACGCAAGCGTCTCTTGCGTTCGACAAAATTACCATTAACACTTCTCAAACAAAATTCAATTTTAGTGCCTTCAAAATAAAGTCTGTTTGAAACGATCTAAAAAATTGGCGATCGTTACAACATGTCGACCGCATTCCACTGGTACAGAACTCAATTTTACGGGAGAAATGCACTCATATTCAGCAAAGAATAAAAGTTCATTCTGGAAAAGTTTCGGAATTTCTTTCGTCTATTTGCAGCGAAACTGCCAAATAAGCGGAGAAGTCCGTAAATTATTTAAACTGGTCCAGCTATTTTCATTTAAGTGAATCTCTGATGCAGTCGGAGTCATAATGCGAGTGTAGTGCCAGAGCTTATGTAGAACGTTAGATGCATTTGTGTTTTATGACAAATGTAAAAATAAATGTTTTTCAGAAATAAATATAGAAAACCAATAAACGACAGTAAAGTATTTAAAAATAAAACGCAATGTATTTTCGACTGTATAATTGCTGGCCCTAGCGTTAAAAACATAATAATAATAAAATGTTTTTTTTCAACGCACAATTCATCTTACATTAACCAACCGACAAAAAAGTAAATAAAATATTTTTATTGCCATCATTAAAAATAATTTTATTTACTTTTCGGCAAGCAACCATTTGCTTTCTGAATAAAAACAGTTGAATATAAAAGCAAAACGGTGAAATAGAATGCAATGAAAATAATATAAAATGCTTTTTCTTAATAAATGCTTTGGCTTTAAGTTAAGGAGGTGTCTTATTCTGGGCCAGATCTATGCACACTATCTTTATAAAATGGAGAAAATATTACTAATTCTGGGAAAAATACAATAATTTTATTGAATACCTACATAGTTTAATGAAAAATAAAAAGAAGTCAGATTTTTACTTTTAGAAGGCGGGCAAGATGGTAACTTATAATCATGGACAAGGCAAAAGTCATGTAAAATTAAATGTCACTAATGACTTGATCAACCATGATGTATTTATTTGTTGAGTGTTGCAATTTAATGTATTAAGTTTTCTATTTCTTCCAAAAACAATTAGTTTTATAGAAATTGGATAGTTAAAAAAAACTGTTTCTCGCATTATTATAAATTTTTTGGTATACTGACATGGATTTGGTCCAGGTTCCAAACATTGTGGGACATCTCCTTTTGTTTTTTTGCATTCCTAAAACTTATACTGTCTTATTCAGAGTGTATTTACTAGTCCAGACCAAGGTTAAACCGCGTACGTTAAAACAGTGGTTTTTCCAAGGTAAAACCTTAGTCCCGGAATAGCAAATGCGTCTGTATTTCCGAGTGCATATAACCTGACTCTCTTTAAGTCCAGAGTGAATAGGCATCTTCTGGGCAAGCTCGCTCCATCGTAGATCCCATCAATGCTCTAGAGCAAGATTGGGGTCAAGAGTAAGCCCATCTCAAATAAAAAAAAAATGCACTCTGAATAAGATAGATACATTTCAAAAAAAACTATCTGTCAATCAAATAATCATATCTAGTCTTTTAGATCTCTGTTACGGATTTCTATACTTTCAACAATCCAACATATCGGAGGAACCGAGGCAAAAACACAATACAAAAGTGCGCTCAGTTTTGCTATTGTTAGTCGTTTTGCTTTTTTGGCCTACTACAATTGAGGCTTGAACATCCTTTTCAATATGAGTTAAATATTTTATTTGACTTCACAATAGTCTAAATAGCTTAGTTACTTAATCTTTGTGCTAGGTTATACCACTTACTTATAAAACATTAAAAGGAAATGGTCATTTTGATATCAATATCCCCTGGGTGTGTAATACTACGGTTTAAAAATTTTGACGATTTCCGTAGCCAAGGGGCTAACACGCTTGGCGTTGCCATCTTTGAGAGCCCGGGTCCGATTTTTGGTTGGTTCGATATGAAAAGCAAACTTTTCCATATTGTTTCGGGTCTGGGTTTTGTGGTACCGTGTCGTTGTTTCTGATTTCTATGACATAAGTGCTTTAGCTACTTACCATAGGATCAGAACAACGTATGGTATCCAATATTTAAAAAAATGATCTGGTTACCATAACTAAGGGGTTCATGTCTGTGGTATAAACTTTGTGGCTTTCATTTCAGTTTTAGGTTTATGACATCTAGTTTATTTTATCAATGGCTTTTGGTGTCATAGGCCTATTGAGCTTGCGATCTGCCCAGCAGCTAGTTTTCTATCCACCTCCTATCACCCCGCCTAGCCATGTGTCCAATCCTTACCACACTGTTGTCTCATATAAAACATTCGGCTTTGTCACACAGACCAAAAATCGTCTGCAAAATATTGTGTTCTAATCGCTATCACATAAAACACTCCTTAGCTCTTAGTGTAATCTTATTCCGTTTTATTCAACGCACACAACCGTTTTATTCTTCATCATCATCATCATCATCTCAGCTACAGGACGTCCACTGCTGAACATAGGCCTCCCCAGTGACTTCCAGATCGGCCGATTGGAAGCGGCCTGCATCCAGCGTCGTCCTGCAACCTTTACCAGGTCGTCTGCCCACCTTGTGGGTGGGCGTCCTACGCTGCGCTTACCGATACGCGGCCTCCATTCCAGAACCTTTCTGCCCCATCGGCCGTCAGTTCTACGTGCTATGTGCCCCGCCCACTGCCACTTCAGCCGGCTAATCCGTCGGGCTATGTCAGCGACTTTGGTTCGTTCACGGATCTCCTCATTTCTGATTTGATCTCGCAAAGAAACACCGAGCATAGCCCTTTCCATAGCGCGCTGTGCAACTTTAAGCTTCTTAATAAGGCCCATAGTAAGAGGCCACGTTTCAGTTCCGTATGTCATCACTGGTAACACACACTGGTTGTATACTTTCGTCTTTAGGCACTGAGGTATTTTGGACGAGAAGATGTTGCGTAGTTTCCCGAACGCTGCCCATCCGAGTTGGATTCGTCGATTGACCTCTTTCTCAAAATTGGACCTACCCAACTGGATCACTTGTCCCAGGTAAACATATTTGTCAACAATTTCGAGAATAGAGCTCCCAACTGGTACTGGGTAGGGCGCAACATGGGCATTCGACATAATCTTTGTTTTGTCCATGTTCATCTGAAGACCTACCTGTTGGGAAACTCTATTAAGGCCATCGAGCATTGTACCGAGGTCTTCCAGCGACTCTGCCATGACCACAATATCGTCGGCAAACCGAAGGTGAGTAATGTATTCGCCATTAATGTTGATGCCGAATCCTTCCCATTCCAGGAGTTTAAAAGCATCTTCCAATGCGGCGGTAAACAGTTTCGGAGAGATAACGTCTCCCTGCCTTACGCCTCGCTGCAGAGGAATAGCTTTCGTGCTCTGCTCCTGTACTCGGACCGTCAGGGTGGCGTTTTTATATAAACATTTCAGCACCTCGATGTACCGATAGTCAATATGGCACCGCTGGAGAGACTTTAGCACTGCCCAAGTCTCGATTGAATCGAAGGCCTTCTCATAGTCCACAAACGCCAAGCATAGTGGTAAGTTATACTCTTCGGTCTTCTGTATAACTTGTCGAAGCGTATGGATGTGGTCTATGGTACTAAAGCCTTTTCGGAAACCTGCTTGTTCGGGAGGCTGGAAGTCATCGAACCTACATGCGAGACGATTCGTGATGACCCTCGAAAACAACTTGTAGACATGGCTCAGAAGCGAGATGGGTCTGTAGTTCTTCAGCAAGGTGTTATCTCCTTTCTTGAAGAAGAGCACCACCACACCTCTGTTCCATGCCTCCGGCGTTATTCCCTCGAGCAAGACGGAGTTAAAGAGTTTCTGAAGGACCTTTAGTACCGGTGTTCCACCCGCTTTCAGAATCTCTGAGGTGATCCCGTCATCACCCGGCGCCTTGTTGTTCCTGAGCTGTTTGAGAGCCATCCTTATCTCATATAGGCTGATGTCCGGGATATCTTCGGTATAGTGTCGGGTCAGCTTAGCTCTTGGATCTGCGGCTGAACTACTAACAGGTTTAGTGACCGAGGTGTATAACTGCCCATATAACTTTTCGATCTCCCTCAAAACTTCGGCTTTTGTCGACATTATACTACCATCCTCCGTCTTCAGCTTCGTCAGCTGGCTTTGCCCAATAGACATATCTCTTGCAAACACTTTGGAGCCTTGGTTCCGCTCTATCGCCTCTTTAATACTATTCGTATTAAAGTTTCGGATATCATGTCGCAAGGACTTCCATATCCGTCTATTGTGCTGCCGATACAACTTAGCGTCAACGGAGGACTGCAGTGCCAGTAAACATCGTTCTGCCATGAGTTTAAGGGTGTGGTCGGTAAGTTAACGGGGCTTAAAAAATTTCGACTCGACCGCCTGGACAGTTTCTACAAACCTGTTGTTAATCTCGTCCACTGACTCGCAGTTTTCTAGGCATTCAAAGCAATTTGACAGCTCAAGCTGAAAGCTTTCGGGGCAGTAAATATGGGCATTATAGGGTCGGAGCGTAGACTTCATCAAACGGGACCTTTCTAGCTTGACGTTGATTTTCAATGTGCCTCTAACCATTCGGTGATCGCTACCGGTTTTCACCCCGTTGATCACGGAGACATCATTGAACACTCGTCGCTCTGTGGTCATGATGAAGTCAATCTCATTTTTCGTGGACCCATCGGGGCTCATCCAGGTCCACTTCCTCTGAGGCGGCTTCTGGAAAAAGGAATTCATCGCGAAGAGGTCCTCCTTCTCCAGAAATTCGATCAGCCTTTGTCCCCTAGGGATCCGTTGCCCATATCCAAATCGCCCCACTCTCAGCTCATTATCGCCTCTCATGCCCAGTTTCGCGTTGAAGTCTCCCATAACAACATTGAAGTGGGTTTTAGTAGTATGTATGGCTCTACTAACGTCCTCATACATAGCCTCCACTTCCTCATCGGGATGTGTAGAGGTCGGTGCATATACCTGTATAACCTTCAGCGAGTATCTATTTGACACTCTGAGTATCAGGTATGCCACCCTACTCGATACACTTCCGATGGTGACGATGTTGTTAATGAGGGACTTGAGGACGAGAAACCCGACACCACCTTGGGACAGTTGGTCAGTCGGGAGGGCGAATCCCGGTAATAGAGTAGGTTGCCAGATTTCAGGGTTATCATGTCCTCGCCCTCTCTGCGGACTTCTGATATTCCCACGATACTCCAATGCATCCTACTCCTCTTCCAGCTCAACGATCTTCTCATCAGTCCTTAGCGTGCGGACGTTGTGTGTTACCAGGGCCAGTCTTCTTTGGGGCTGGTAGCCGAAGTTCCTCCTCCGGGGATTCTTAGCACCCCCTGACCCGCCGTCACCCTGACCGCTACCGTAGCCAGGAACAGCGGGACCACCGGAGACTGGGGGCCTGGTCGTTGTCGTGTCTGTCATTGGGGGGTGGTTGCCAGACTCGCCACGCTTGGCAGGCGGGTTGGCGAGCGCAGTTTTTTTATATTGTTTCGCACGCAGACGCTGCTCCCCGTCTCGTGCTACAGGATTTAGTAGCCTCTTACGACACGCCTCCTGCACGGCGGTGGGGAAGTGTATTCTTTACGGCCGTCCCCACACGGCACACGGCACGGTTTATTCTTCAGCAGGTCGTTTATTAAAAGAAAAATACAACTCTCAATAGTCCGGTTTCCGGGCACTGCAGGATAGGGATCCAAAGATGTAAGGTGATGATTAGGTGGTTATTACAAGGCAATAGTAGTAAAGGATTTACCAATATCATCTTGGTCCTGAATGTCCACCGCTTGATTGAGCCGTCATCATCGCCACGGCGATTGGCTGTAGGCAGTTTGCTTCAAGCGGTTTCTCATTATTTTGTCTTTCTCGCCTGTTCACAAGGTAAGACACCTTTTTTTTGCGGAGGAAATCCTTTACGAATACCTGCTGTCGTGGGGACGCCAGCAGGTTATGTAGCAGGGGCTCCTTTACGAGGCCGCGACTGTTCGTCACCACTCGCCAAGCGCACCCACGCTACCCACAAACTTCCGCGTGTTCCGTATGGCTGCTATTAGCAAGACGATGATGGATCGCTATTTGCATGCACTCCGTCGTCCTAGAAGGTAAGCTGTCTGCCCGGGATGTGTCTTACAGTTGTATGTTCGTCACATGATAAATTTCCTTTTATTGTCCGTTCTGCGAACAATGTTACCTGCCCATGCCCTGTGATAGTCGTTAGGTGATTGACACTGACTGTTTTACGTGTTTTCAAGCGTCTGAACACGAATTAAAGCCAATATCAGCAAATTTTAGGACGTAATCATAGACTGAAGATACATTTGAAATATCCTGCCAATACCAAATAAATAACAAGTTTTGGAAATTTTTTATCGTTAATATTTTTACAACAATTACACCTTATAATCCCTAAAAAGGTCAAGCATTTTTCAAAATAAACACAATAATAATATATATTTCCTAACTGCTCATTGCCTAAACAATCTCGTTGCTGTAACGACCGAAGGTTGTGCATTTCATATTATATGGGGTAGGCGTGCTACTAAAGGTTTTCGCGTTGTTCTCGTAAAAATTCGATAAAAATGTTTAAGGGAAGGTAGCAAATTAATTGTAAAAGTGTTCAGTACGTTAGGTATTTACTTAGTAACAAGTTTGTTACTTCGCGTACAAAAACTCCTAAAAAATATTTTAAGTATTTTGGTTAAACGTATACTTCATAGTAAGGAATAACTCTGTTTAAAATATAACAAGAAGAATTTTGCCTTAGTATATGTTTGTAACACTATCGTTTCTATAATCCCAAGCTTTTTAGCTTTAGCGAGATTAAAAGAGATAAGAAGAATTATAACCTCAAGCAAGAAATCAAAATTGGAGTTTTCACTACAAAATAATTTAATTTTTTAAGGAATATTTTGGCCGTCAACGAAAGCAACATGAACAGAAGGTCTTTTTAAATATTTACATAGAATCAAGGAGATCATCTTGCTTTAAAATAATGGACAGGTGAAAGTCAGCTACATGACATTATAATGTCCGATCCAAAATATGAACAACGTTAAAATGTTAACAAGACGGTTAGCAGCTTTTTTGACCGCTATAAGTCTTTTACTACCTAAGAACTTAGCACCATAGATAATCTGTTCTTTGAGGTCATCGGCGACCTAATACATTCAAGGTGTCAAGATCAGTCACATCAAAAATTATATGGACCCAAACAGTTTTGTAGTCCAATCGAGTAGCCCCTGTAACCACTAGTAACTCCAGGGTCGGACGTTAGTGGCGTGGAAACTGCTAGTAATTTGTTCACATCAGGCCAAATGAGAAATGACCGGATCCACCGAGGCGTGGCCGAAGTGCCGAACAGTGCCGAATCGCAAAAATAACTTAAGGTATTACGTCATGTTAGCCAACTGATTGAAGTATCTGTGACCGTAGAGTTATGATTGCACGCTTGTTTCAGATTTGTTGATGGTAGCGTTTATTTGAGTTGATGGATAACTTTCTTCATATACGTTAGAAAACTTTACAATGTCCTTAAAATAAAAAGGTGCTAAGGTGCTATGCTGGGTGTTTCTTTACGAGATCGAATTAGAAATTAGGAGATCGATAAATAAAAAAAAAGTCGCTGAGATAGCCCGAAGGATTAGCATGCTAAATTAGCAGTGGGCGGGGCACATAGCACGTAGAACTGACGGGCGATGGGGCAGAAAGGTTCTGGAATGGAGGCCACGTACCACGGCTGGAAATCTTTGGGGGAGGCCTATTTTATGGCTAAAATGATGATGATGAAGTGCACCTGGAGTAAGAAATAAGGTAAAATTTATTTTTACTACGATTTACGTACATAATAGTACTTCCTCTTGTAACGAATGCATTCCAAAAAACACAAATATTGAGTCAGTGAACACCGGTGGTCTAGTTCCATACAAATTAGGGAGTCGCTTTACTCCGCTTGGAAAGAAAATAAAATGACACGTTGAGAGTTCATGAAAACCGCTCAAGTGCGAGTCGGTATACTGAATCGTAAATAGTGATAGCTTTTGACAAAGAAAAACTGGATGGTGATACTGTTCGAAAATTATTGTTCTCTTTTGTTATTTTCAGAACTTGCGTTTGTAGGATCGTTTTAACGCTATCGATCCTACCAGAGACAGTTTAAAAAGTTTTCATAATGTGATAATAATATAATATTTTTGATTATACAAAGTCATTACACCATTTACAACCCCAAAACGGCTGTACAACTATTAAATTTTCATAAACATTAATTAAATTCGGATTACCTACAATAATATTCTTTACAATTCTATTTCACGATTAATATTTTATTCTGAATAAGTTGTAGCTTTGTTCAAACTATTACCTACAATGACCACGTATTTAGAATACGAAGTTATTTTTGGCATGTTACTGAAAATGCTTCGAACAAATGATTGATTGGTGTTTCGCGTGAGAAATAACTTACTCTTGAATCGAAATTGGACTTACAAACGGATACGGACTACAGTTGAACTTATGTTACGAGATTGGGTAGTTTGGTGTTCGACTTAAAGGGTAAGTATTTTTAGAAATAACGATGGGAGTAAACAAATTATGTTGTTTTCGAGCACATTTAAAATGTACCTATGTAAAAATATCATTTACTTTGTTTGACAAAAATGACACGATGACAATTTACCACGTGATCTCAACACGGAATTCCAATACATTATAATATTATCGAACTTCGTAATTGTTTTTGAGTTTATAATTTAGCTACGGCCTCTGTGACGTTATTGTTTTAGATAAAACTTGTCTACTTTATACTTGGTTGAAGTAAAAAATAGTGACCAGTTTTGGAGACAGACTATGTTGTTTAAACATCAAACCCTATTCAGAAATAATAAATGGAGAATTAAATATGTTGACTACTAAAAGCGCTTGGTTAGCTCCCAGAAAGATTAAGATTAAACCAATTCAATCAACCAGCACGCATAATAATCATCATATACCTAATTTATAAAAAATTATATAATGATTATTAACTGTTTATTTTACTAATTCGTAAAAGAAATGGTTACTTTATTGCTGTGTGAGTTGCTTCACTTTGTTGTAGCTAAATTTAAATGGATACATCGCAAAAGTAACTAAGCAAATAGCACACAGGTGTAATAGAGCTGTTATCGTAAATGTTTTTTTACACAGCATAATCATGAAACTAAGGATGAGCAGCTAAATATTAAATGATACATTAAGAATGTGAAATAATAATTTTAATTTTAAAATGTATAAGTGTTTTTTACTTCGTTAAACTCCCAGTGATTCTGATGGGCGCCAATATTTTTGTATATTTTCTATTTACAGAAATTATAAGGAATAATGTCATTTAAATCTAATCTAAATTTAAATCCATCATATTTGCACCGCCCTTAACAAATCGTGTTCTAGTTAAAAAATAAAAAACAGTGTAATGTTTATGTGTGTGTTGTGTAGTGTATAAGTAATCTGTAGTCCACATTGCATGCCGTGGCAGCCTAAAGCTAAGACGACGCTTAGCTTTAAGTCAACATGTCAGATTATGTAACCTAATAGTATTGGTGTTTGTCTTGTTGGTTGTCCTAATGATTAAATAAATATCATATTTGTAGCCACAATTAACTTGAATTTTAGTGGGCGTTGACGTCAAATTTATCATTTTAAACTGAATTCTTATAAAGGTTGAATTTTGCGTGGTTATGAATTCCTCCTTTTACTTTATGAAATAAAAAATTTTGAGACGTGTGGTTTTTATTACCTTTTTTTGTTTTGATATTACATAATAACTAGGTTCTATTAAAAATCATCTAGTTTAAAGTAGTTCATATTAATGCATCCAACCGGCCAAATGTAAGTTTTTGGAGGATCATGTTCAGCATACACCATGGCAAAAAATATGGTGATGACGATGGATCTATTTATTTTAAGCCAACTGTTCGTAATACCATGGCAAAACCAATTATCATAATCATCTCAGCCTATTGCAGTCCACTGCTGGACGTAAGCCTTCTCGAAAGAGCACCAAAGAGCACGATTTCCCGCTTTTGTCATCCATCCACTGCCAGCTTAACTACCAGCCATCTTCCCAAAAATAATTGTACTAGAAATAAAGTTTAATTTTTTTTTTAATTTTATCAGCTAAACACCTACTCTAAACGTTCTCTGTTCATCACCGGGCAAACGATAGTTTGGAATGTTTGAAAACTCGCAAATTGAGGCCTCACTGCGTTAATGTACGAATAACCGACTAGTTTGATAGTTGGGCTATGAAAAGTATTTAGGGTTAAGGCAGTGTTCCCGAATTAGAGGCGAACGGGGCTTTTGGTTGTTTCGGATGACATGACAGGGCTGCTAACGTATTTTAAGTATTTTAAATATTTTGTTTGTTACACATATACTGGATGACTTTTTTTACCGTCAGGAAAAATAGCTGTGTATTCTGTACCTAAAACTATGTGATATTATGTGAGTGTGTTTGTAAAATACAACTGATTTTATCAATTTTGGAATGTCCAATAAATGCATAAACATAGAATACATCAGTGAATATGCGTTTGAGTTTTGGTCGGTTTCATATTTCTAATATTATTTTACCAATATTACTTTTTTTAATGTTCAGTTAGTCAAAATTAACTTAGAATTAGATGGTTATGAGGATAAATAGTTGAAAAATGTAAAATAAAAAAATTAAACTTTTTTTTTAATTATCATGTTATCATCACCTATATCATTTACCTATCCCACACGTTTATTTTCTTGACGGTAAAAAAAGTCATTCAGTAAAATAACAACTCTTCATCTATCCAATATGACCACTCAGATACAGGATTTGACTAGTTTGGTTCCTATAAATTTCGATTGATTGATTTCGGTGTCGGTCTCTTAGTAAAATTGTGTTATTGAAGTAGCAGGATCCCTATTTTTGGATGTGTTTTTGTTACACCTGGTATATTAAGCATAAATAGTAATTTCCTCAGTAGTTAGGCTTTCTTTCGGGCACTATAACACGTCCAGAAAATAAAGCGTTGCCCTATCACCACTTTGGGACTAAATATTGGCTGGTTATGAAAAAAAATTGCAGACCTGCCCCTCTAGCATGTAGAACAAAACACGATATGATACGATATGATATAGCGATTTATCGCATATTTTTTGTCAAAATATGAACTTTTATCAAAAAACCGAGCATAACCGTGACGTCGCCGGCACGAACATCCTTACTGTTTCAATAAAAGTTCAAGATGGCGGCTATGTTATCATATTTTTTAAGTAAATAGGCGATAAATCGCTATATCATATCGTATCATATCGTGTTTTGTTGATCGTGCTAGAGGGGCAGGATCCGTCACCTTTTTCGTCCTTTTTATAGGAAATACAGTAAGTGCGAGCTTAGCAGGATATAAAGTCTTATGTCTATGCACTTTGTCGTTCAAATAATCGTCTATTCTATAACAACCTTACCTTCTTGTACGTGATCATCTATCTTGTCTCCGAGATACTTAAAGCTGTGTGCACATAATCGCAACACGGGGAGGATAAGCCGCGTTCACGTAGCCGTTTTTGTCACGTCGCTTGCCACATGACACGGGTACTCGGGTAAATGTGTAAGCACCCTTAATTCTGCGACATTTTTTGCTCTTTGTGTATTACGTAGAAGCGTTTACAGTCGGTTAGATACTGAATTGAAATTTGATTTCTGAAAAATTTATACTTGAGGTAGTTATTTAATAATCTTATTAGGATGCAAGTTGTAATATGGAACTATCATAAAGAAGAAACCTTGTACAATAAACAGTAAAAATTTAAAACAGTTAAAAATAAAAGTAGTTTACATTTTCCGTATATTATTTTGATACTTCTTTTGCATCTGCAAAGCACGAAATAAACCTATTCGTTGCGTAGGTTCACTTCCGAACTAAGTCGTTAATCCAGCTGTGTTTGTAAAAATAGAAGAAAAAATATAGAATCTTAACATTACTCAAACATTTAAATGTAAAGAAATTAGATGAGACAATAAATACCTAAGTGATTATGATGTTATATATATTTCATTGTAATAATAACACATAGAATGTGCCCAGTCCTTTTTTTGAACTTAGCTGCCGTGTGTCGCTTCATCACATTTTTAGTCGTTTCAAATTCCATGCCATGTTTGATCAAGATGCGTACTAGACAGTCATTCGTTTTTCTGTGTTCTCCCAACCATGAATCACATGTTAGATAGTCCGTCACTGCATGACACGGGTAGTCAGATAAAAGTGTAATTGTCCGATGTTTTCACCCTAATTTCACATTTTGGGGTAACTGACCTCTCAAGGGCAACAGTTATCCTTGATCTCATAATGTCCTCTTTTAGTGTTCCGTAGAGGCAGGACTTTTGTACTTTGGTTAACTTATATTTTTCTGGCGAAAATTTTCTCTGATAAAACCTTGTTGTTCTAGTTGACCTTGATGTATAAAAACATGTTATGTGAAAGAACTGTAGTGACGTGTAATAATGTAGACGGCAAAATGCTATAGAACATAATATAGTGATAAGTAATAAGTTGCAATAACATAGTATTGTACTAAGCAAGAGTTGTATGACAAGCAATGGCAGATTAATACATAACCATAACACAGTGTAAGCAATGCTAGTACTTTGTTTAAAAAATATTATATTTTACACCAACCCGGAATAGTCACTAGTTAAATAACAAGGTAAATAACACATAGTAGTGGTTCTACATAACCTTTCGCCGTCTCTGATGTGGTAGGTATGCTTTAAACATTTACCCGTGTTCTTATAGAAAGATCATCGCGGTTAAATGTATTGTATGCGCCATCTCTTGGTGGCGCTAATAATCTTAATAAACTAGCATTTTCAAAGATTATTTTAAAAAATCGTACCCAATAAGGTTATGCTTACTTAGAAACTTTTCTTAATAGTAAGTTTTAATTGTTTCTATAATTTTGTCTTCAATTTGTACGAGTCAGTAACTTTGTATTTTCATTTTTATAACATAGATATACGGATCTCTTAAATTGAAGTTAAACCCCCGTGACTGGGTTGTTTAATACAATGTTTATGGAATAAATTACATTGTATACGTGACGCATAATTTTTGGCTTCCATAACCCGGTTTATTTGATGTAAAAGCTTTTGCATGTGGCAGGATAATTCAGAAATTAGGAATTTGGTAAAAAAACCCGTCTTCTAGTTTCAATCTAAAGAAGTTTGTATTGTAACGTAATTTTATGGAACTATTTTATTTGATAAACAGGATACTATCCACTCACTGTAAATAAACGAATTTATAGCTATAAAACATTTGGGAAAGCACAATTTAGGTATATTTATAATCACCATTAAGTAGATCGGGTGCTTGCTTTCTTAATTCTAGAATGTTTTCTCATTTTTACTAAATGTGCTTGTTTATCTTTTTAGGGCAGTGGCAGCTCATCGTTTGACGTCAATCGAGTTAAGAGTTCGATTTCCAGCAGAAACTTCAGTTTTTTTTAAAGAATCTAACTATTTATTTATTCCTCAAAGGTTTAGAAGAACTGTCGTAAAGAAGCAGCCTGTAGATTCTCTAAGCAAAACCGCGATCACTTTGATATCACTTCACTAATCGACGATTATTAATGTGAACCAACTCTGTTTTAAATTAGTCTATGTTTGTTTGAACTGTTTAGCTGATACGCGTTGTATCACTGCCACTGAAGTCACTCAGTAACAATATCAATTTGAACCCACTTTTTATCAAAATAGAGTATATTATGTCTGTTTGTATCGCTTAGTTGATATTCAGAGCAAGATTACTTGCGTTTTTTTAGAGAACCGAACCCCAGATAACATTCGATGTGTACCTAACTATGGTCTTAAATAGTATGGTTACTCTTAAATGGTATTATGGTTATGGGGTTCGAAAGCAATACCTCAATTTAACTAGATTTGCCGCACCTAAGACCATAGTCAAGCTTAGGGGACACAGGCCTATAGAGGATAAACGTTGAAATTTCATACCATTTGAATTATTTTCAATGTGTACGTTTAGAGGTTTGGCGCCAGCATTTAAACACACATAAACATATTGAAGCACACATTGAAACTAATACAAAAAACACGAAATTTAAAACGTTTTCCCGTTTTGGGCAGGCTACGACTTTTGGGCTTGTCTTCCCAATCTTGTACTACTCTATTACTGAAACTTGAAACGGAACGAAACTTTAGAAGACAAAAAAATATTATTTTTCTACTTATGTTAACCAATCCTTTTTACTTTGTTCCGCTACATGCAATTGGTACACCTCTACTTTTTCGAATTTATATGGGACACACGTTTGAGTGGATTTGAGATAAAAAATAATGTGAGTGATAACATCATCGTGCAAATAAAGGTCTTAATATTACCAGAAGAATAAAATAGGTATCTGAAAAAAAATATAAAGTAATAAAATTAGCTAATTAAAAAAAAACAAAAAACCCGACAGCGTAAAAAGTGAACTTAAAAGATGAAAACAAGATTTAAAGAATCAATTTGCAGTCTGAGGCATCTAATCTTGTTACTTGATTCGACTTTTTCTACACAGATTTACATTACTTAATTAGTTACTAACGCAGTGCATACCAAGTCAATCATCATTATGCTGTTAATGGATTTGATGCCTCCGACTGCAAATTGATTCTTTAAATCTTGTTTTCATCTTTTAAGTTTACTTTTTACGCAGTCGGGTTTTTTGTTTTTTTTAATTAGTTAATTTTATTTTTGACTTTTATGTTTGTAGCGTTCTTCTACTAGTACTTTTAAATGAACTATAAAGCCTTATTTGTAACTCTTCAATGAAAAGAAAAAGGTTTTAACTCGAGTAAGTAGTATCTGAAATCGGTTTTTCCCGTTTAATTCATGTACCAATAGGAATTACGGGTAATAACATAGCCTATGTCACTCCCACAACTGAGACGAATCTACTGACATATCATATGTTGAAATCTATTAAACGGTTTTTCCTTTCAATTTTTTCAGTGTATTTTTTTGCCTGTTCCCGTAGGAATTTCGGAAAATAAAGTATTGAATACTATTAGCACTGAAAATATGTGACCCTTAGTTAGTAAAAGAAAGTTTCAAAATCGGTTTATCAGTATTGCAGATCCGTTTTTCCCGCGTAAGTTCTGTTCCTGCGGGAATTTTGGGAAATAACATAAATAACTCCTTGTCACTCCCACAATTCAGACGAATCTATTGATATATTATACTTTAATATCCGTTAAACGGTTTAGGCTGTAGGGCGTGCCAAAGAAATGGACAAACTTACATACATACGCTCGAAAAACATAACCCTCGTTTGGCAGTCGGGTAATAAACTGGTTTTAAACGCGTCTAATTGTTTTAAATCAACATTTTTTTACGATGTAAGTAACATCTACCTGTGATTTCGTCAGCGTAGATTTCAAAATTAGGCCATTATGAAATGAATAACCATCTTAAAGAAACACAAGATTAATTTTAAAATTTTTCAATATGTCAATTCAACATAGATCAATGATAATTGTGATCATGTTACTAAGTATGCGAAACAAATTCCGTTCAGCCGATAAAACATCAAGGACAAACACCTAAATTATTATATTTTTACTATAATATTACGTATGAATTTTTGTGTATAGATATTACAAATGATAATAAAATAGAAATAAGCTTATTTAACTAACAAACAGCACAAAACCTTAAAATAGTTTTACAGTAAGTTAATTTGTAAGTCCCTTGTATAGGACTAAGTTTTCGGTCCATGTCCAACATAATCCGACAAGTTTTTCCCCTTGGGCGTCAAACAGCGTGTAGCAAGAAATCATGGGGGAAATAATTAGATACAGGGACTTAGATAAATGAAATGTGATGGTTATCCCGCTGAGCAAATAAGTTGCCTGCTTAGTTATCCACTATTATGTTTTGTAGATCAGTTAGATCTCAAGATTTTTCTATGATGAAACTCTTTGGAAAGACTAAATGTTTATGGAGACTTAAGCTTTAGCAAAAAGTTTCAGGTTATATCTTACCAAAAAATAAGTTGTGAACCTGCCTGCCTATGTACCTTGTGACTAGTAATTTTGTTTTCATCATCATCATTTCAGCCACAGGAAGTCCACTGCTCAACATGCCTCCCCCAGTGACTTCCAAATCAGCCGGTTGAAAGCGGTTGTCTGTCCATATTGAGGGTGGACGTCCCAAGCTGCTTCATAAGCATTTTATTTTGCATGACATTTATATAAACTAGCTACTCACTTGTGATATGATAGTTGATACTTCGATCAAACTTTATTGTTTTTTTTCTGGAAGTAATTCTAAATCTTTTGAAAAATTTCTAAAGATCTTCACCGCTTTATCTTGATTAAAGATCATACAATAATGCGTACTTTAATTAGCGCTGTATTGATTTTACCATCGTCGTAGCAACTCGACGTAAGCTGAGCAGACCTTATCAGTATCATGTGTCGAAACATAATGATGTAGGTAATTATTCTGTTTATTTTCTGTTAATTTTATTTTACGCATGGTTTTTAATAAATGGTATTATATTCTATTTCACCGGTAGCTCGCCTCTTTTGTTTTCTTACTAAACGAAATCGTACTGCTCGTTTTAAATTGAAAATATTAAAAAAAATTGCAGACTTTTATAAAGTTTTTCGTTTATGTTACGAGCAGTCGTGTTTTTGACAGCTAAATGACAAATAATTTGGTTTTTGTAAGATATTCTTTCTTATTATTTCAATGAAATGTTTTTAAACACAGAAACAAATCTAATGCATGAATAAACTAACCTAAAACTAAAATCTACTTATGTACCTAGTACTTACCTAAGAATATTATAATAAAAAAAAATTAACTGTCTGCTTATGTTTGCTGACACCAATGTTTCTTTAACTTACCTTGTATCTGAATACAGTAAAGTAAGTGAGAAACAATCTTCAAACTAAACTAGTACTTATTTACTTCTTAAAGTATAAGGAAAAAGGCAAACACTGCGTTCCCTCGGCAAAAAACATATTTTACCTCCCAATCCTTTGCAGGATCATACGAGATCCAACCCCTTTTTACCTTGCCATAATCTTTACCCAAAAAACTTATTTCACACGGTGAATCCCCCCGTAAGAAAATAATATGGGATGAAATAATAAGGGTTAAGGAATTGCATCCACAAAAGCCTCCCCGCGTCTTCTGACAATATTTGGCCTGTCTTCTACCTAAATGGTTGGCACTTTTTAGGGTTACGTGGAACTCAAAAAGTGCTTCAAACGAGATGGTCTTTTCTATTTTTTCTGTGATGCTGATAAGCCTACGCTTGTAATCTACGACCGTTGATAGCTCAGTTGTTGGAATGTTTGCTACACATCCGTAGTTTATGAGTTCGTGACCTAGTACGTTCCTCTGGATTTTTCAGGAATACCGTCTTAGGTCAAACTAAGTGTGTTTGGTGGATACCTTTCTGAACCAGTGTGTGTGAACCAGTGATAGTTCATGCTTGAGTAGATTGGGTCGGGAGTTTGAAACCTTCTACGTTCATTCAGAGTAATTGCAGAATTCATGTACGGAATCATAAAATTACTCAGTGGCAAAATATCATCAGAATTCCTGCACTTTCTCCTGTCTGCGAGTTGCTGATAATCGTTCTAAATATAATAGCTGATCAGACTTACCAGATCTGGGATTTTGGTCAATGTACCCCGACTAAGAACAGGAAGAGTACTTAAAAAAAATAAGAAAATTTAAAACTTAAGGTGGGTCTCCGCTAACGAACTGAGCACGAGCGAAGCACGAGCGGAGCCGTTTCGGCTTCGTCGTTCGCGGCATCAGGTGTGGACGTACAACGATCACTTTCTTAGAACGTAGTTTTCCGCAGTGTGCTCGCGGCAAATCCCTTTGTGTTCGTCAAAAAACCGATAATCGGCGGAGCACAGTCGAACACGAGCCAAATGTTCGAAGCGCGCTCGTTTGCGGCTCGGAGTCGGTCCACACTATACGAATTTTGAATCGGCACGTGCACCGCTCGTCCTGGGCTCGTGCTCGGCTCGTTAGCGTAGACCCACCTTTACGCTGATCGTAGTCGCATACGCAGTCCGTTCTTCTAATAGTTATAATATTATAAGGACTACATCCTAAATGCGAAAGTTTGTGAGTATGGATTTTTGTTACTATTTCACTCAAAAACTACTGAACGGATTAAAATTAAATTTTGCATACATATAGAAAATTATCTTTATAGAATACTTTTTATCCCTGTAATATTTTCCTGTGGGATATATTGGATAAACTTAAGACCCTAAGTTTTTAAATATTCCGATTTAAATCGTAAAGTAATTTAAAGAATATAAGTATTATGACGATCTCCGTAGCTGAGAGGCGAGCATGTCAGACTTGGCGACGCCATCTCTGACGTCCCGGGCTCGATTCCCGGACGGTCAATGTAGAAAACGAACTTTTCTATATTGTTTCGGGTCTGGGTGGTACCGTCGTTGATTCTGATTTCTATAACACAAGTGCTTAGCTTCTTAACTTAGGATCAGACCAATGTATGTGATTTTGTCTAATATATATTTATTTATTATTATGTGTACACCAGACAACAAACCAGTTGTTGCGGTCTCGAAGTAAGGAATAACGTCCTTCTGTTTCTGGTTCTGAAAAATTTTGCTTACAATATTAAACTTGGAACCTTTACGCTCAAATCAAATCACCGAGCTAATGTGCTACTTCGGTCGACAAATAAAAAAAGTATTTGGACCGCCAAAACCTAAGTATCTGCAGCATAGTATCAACAAGCCCGACTATTTCAAACTTTATGCCAAACTAGCCACGACATCAAGCCTCATAAACTGTCACCTCTGTCCTAAATCCTTTACTCTATGGTAAAGCCTTGTATAGTGTTGCCTATGTTGTCTTTCGATAGTATGAAACTTATCAAAGTTTTTAGCGTGTATTTATTTACAATGTATTGATGTTGGCTTTTACTTGGCGCTTTCTTCACCACAATTGTTGCAAAGCAGTGGTACGAAAAAAAAACCTTTATAAGTACCTCATTTGGGTGATTAATATACTTCCTAAACAAAATTAAAATTACAAGTATTTTTGCTTTTCTACTCGTATACCCACTAAATAATTGTGACTTCGACCATAGTATAATATATAATATACATTGTTGTATTTATACTATTATCTTAAATTGTTTGAGAGCAATTGATTACGGAGCTTTCTTAGAAATACGCGACATTAATTTCACTATGCATACAAAGAAATAATTCCGATACAGAATGTAGATTTGACATGTATTTTTACAAGTTTGAATTTAGGTATATTTCTTATTTTTCAAACCGAACTGTTCGCTTAGGATATTTTATGTTATTTCATTCACACGATAATTTAACTTTAATAAGTATCCTCCTGTGCATGACCAATTAATTAAAGTTCTGGGTTCAAACGTGTAATTATCTACCAATCAGTCAGTACTTCTAGCTGCGTAACGAATAAAGCAGTGTTGTCGATAACTGTCGAGATCATCTATTGATAAATAGTTCGATTCTCACAGTAGCATCACTACGGTAAATCCCTAGGACTTTTGCAGCCGTAACGAGGTCCCAGGTGAGAACCCTTGCCCACTATCCGAAGGTAAGATCTTAAATTTTCGTTGGGCCCTATAAAGTGGGGAAATGATGTCCCGAATTGGGCACATTCGATTCTGTTGCCTAAACATATTCTATTCCAGACTTTGTTTGGGATGTCCTTGTTTTAGGGTTAAAATAAATCGAGTGATTTGGATATATCCTACTTCTTAATATGTATTAGGAAGAAGGATTAAAATTGCCCCACTTTAAAAGCAAACATTAATAGGTATCAATCTTTTAATGAATATTAAAATATGACATACTTTTGAACGCCATTCTCACTGTTAAAGATCAAAAGTATTGCTATGAAACTGATTGTTCAGAGCAGTAGTGTGTTCAATGAATTTTCTCTAATATTTTGAAATATTTGACTATCTTGCCCATAAATAATAAAAACACTTGATGTCACAATTCTTGAAGTGCATTTATTCTATTTGACTGAAACCTGTGTTTGAGTCCTAACTCTATTGACATAAAACCGACCAATCAGGGACAACCTTCAACAGACAATTTAACGCTCGATAGATTATACTCGTAATCTAACGAAGTGAAACAGTTAGATTACAATCTAACGAAAAATAATGCGTTAAATTGTAAGCAGTACATTACGGTTCACAATATTTAGATAGTTTACAATCTCGCTTGTTAGATAATTTTACGGTGACATAACACTAATTCTACTTACTTGCAAAAAAAACTCAAGTAAACCACAATGGAAATAATCGAAGGGGACTGTCTTCATCCAATGCACAGCGACTTATTGTTTTTCACAGTATATTTATCTTATTTTCCATTGACATCTTTGTTATTAAAGCCCCAAGTTTGAAACGAAGAATGATCGAGAATATTGGAAAAGCATTTGGTTAATGAGAAGTGAAATACGTTTTTTCTTTTTCTATTGATTACGTCTCAAGGTTAGGTAAAGAGTGTCACTTTTTAAGGCGGCTTAAATAAGGGTCTTTTTTATTCTCAAGTTTTTTGACGCGGTACTTTAAGGTGCTTTTTTACCCACAAAGACAGGAAGAAAGTGTAATTTAAAAGTAGGAAAACAATCTTATCATACCTTGATAATGAAGTTTAAAAAAACGAAAAGAAAAACTGATAATATCGCCAGTAACAACAAAGCAAAAAAAAAACATAACCCTCGTTTGGCAGTCGGGTAATAAATAAATCGTAATAAATATTGCAAAACATCACAGACCTTGCTTTGGTCCTGACGTAAGTAGCTATAGCACTTGTGTTACAGAAATACGTTGAATCAACTGGGACTCGAACCCAGGCCCTCAGAGTTCTCTTGGCTACGGAGGTCATCAATCAGCTAGCCCCAAACTAAGCAAAGCTTGTACTATAGTAACTAAAATCTATAATGGATAAGCATACTTAAATACGTTTATAAGCATCCATCTTAATTACGTACAAATGCTCGTGCTTATCACACAAACATAATGCCCCTTGCGGGATTCGAACCCGCAACCGCCGGGCATGTAGCCCGGGGTGCGAACTACTACTGACACCAGAGTGTCGTCAATGCTCAAGCAATGCCTTAATTTCGTAGACAATACACCTAATCACGTAATTCTATACTCATCCTTATATCGTTTACTGATCAGTTGCTTATCTCTAGCAAATACGATCACAATATACACAGCTGTTACATACCCGGCAGACAACTGTCACCCGGAATCGAACTGCAGCCTAATTAGCATAAAGCAAAGCGCTCTAATTAGATGTGGTGAGACCTAATCGCAACGGTCATTACACGGACGATCAGCTGATTTCGTTTTTAATTAGGACAACATTACGATTTAACTGACCTTATTCAAACGGACTTCGATGTTAGTCTCAAACTATCAACTGAAAACCTCATGTTTTTTACTAATACTTACTTGTTATTATTTTATTTATCGTAAGCTTTATTGCACAAACTTAAACGTAGTGTACTAAAGGTGGATATAATGCTAGGCATTATCTATCTGCCAGTCAACCTTTCAAATCAAATCAAATTAAATCAACCACTCAAGTTAAATCTTGGAAGCCGGTTTTTATTATATTAACTTAAAACTTTCTAAGTATTTAATGTCTTAATTTATTTTGTTTTCTTCATTCTATGGAGTGATTCTATGCTCGAATTATTTAAATGATTTAAACTGTGCGTAATTTTTCTATGAAAATTGCAGAGATTATGATTCATCTCGCTTCGCGATCGGCAACATTCATCTCACGAAAACATCTTGACTGAACAAATATTTTTTCTCCAAACACCCAATATAGATCAAATCGTTCGAATAAGATAACAAGAAAATCTGAATTGTGTCTGGAACAGCCTAAAAAATAACGTTCAAATATCTGGCACTGACGAAGCACCAATTTATTTACGAATCACATCAGGCACAGACAATGCTAAAGCTGCCTAAAGTTGTATGAAACATGACTGGCATGACACAATGTTTGCGGCTTGTAAAAAAACCGGCCAAGTGCGACTCGGATTCGCGCACGAAGGGTTCCGTAAAGTTATCTATAAAAACGGCAACAAAAACACGTTTGTTGTATGGGAGCCCCCTTAAATATTTATTTTATTCATTTTTTTGTATTTGTCATAGCGGCAACAGGAATACATCATCTGTGAAAATTCAACAGTCTAACTATCACGGATACAGTCTGGTGACAGAAGGACAGACGGACAGACGGACAGACGGACAGACGGACAGACGGACAGACGGACAGACGGACAGACGGACAGACGGACAGACGGACAGCGGAACCTTAGTAAAATGTTTCCGTTTTACCCTTTGGGTACGTAACCTTAAAAATGGATGAATTTATGTTTACAAGTACAAGAAGGAAATGAGAATGAAAGACAGTAAATGTTGAAAATCTCCTATAAAAAGTCGTGTGTCTGAGTTTGCGTTAAACGCAAAGAGGCCTACTACGAAAATGTATCGTTCGTTTGGACATATAAACCTTACAAATTAAATTACCATATCCTTGTATCAATCCTTTGACTAAATATGACTAACTCAAACTAGCCCTGTAAAAAACCCGACCATTTTCAACTGTCCATAAATTGTCTAAGGTTTTATACAAGTGGTTATTTTAATTTAATAGGTTGTACGTCCGAAAGAACGAAACGCTTTCGTTGTAGGCCTCCCAGTTTGATTCTCGCTTCAGATCAATTTGGAAAAGGATTATTTCAAAATTGGCTTGAGACTAGGTTTTTGAATATTCGTTATCTTGTACTCAAGGATAATAATTGTCTATGTACACCGGGCTCCTATATTGTACTATGCGTAAGTGTACACCAGCAACAGATCGTATTGGTGTCAAAAGTAACGAGCCGTTATAGTCGTTCCTATAAAATTAGACGAAGCGTCATTTCTAGGAACGCTTATGAGTATGTCAAGTTGACAATTCCTACCATCCGTTAGCAAAACCAACCGTTTCTCGGATATAGGAACCGGGCTTAAATTTATCGTGTCAGAAGATGTCTTGTCTACTCTTTAATAATAATGATAAAAATCACATATTTACCTTACTCAAAGTCATTCTCTGCAAAATGAAATAATTTATGAGAAAGTTGGTATCATGATGGCGTTTCTTAATTAAGATAGCCACCGTGACGTTTGATGGTATACAAAACAAGGGTGTTTTAAAAAAAACAACCTTATAATATAATATTCAGCATTTATACACAGATGATAAAACCACCATTTTATCTATGCCATCACAAACAAAAGTATATAATTTAAGGTTGATGATTTCCCAACCTTAAATAGATCCGATAACCACGAACTCTTAAAACAATCTAAAATCTGTCAAACATTATCATTTCTGTCAAATTTTGTATGAAATGACATACCAAAATTGACAGATTTGACAACTTTAAAATTGTTTTAAGAGTTCATGGTTACCCCGCAGAGGCTTAACCACGAGCACAATCAAAATTAATACAAGCTTGTTTTTTATAAGTTTTGTTTGTTGTTTCTTATTCTAAAGAAATTAGAACTAAAAAACAGAAGAACAAAATACTTGGCTACATTTTACTAGAACTCAAACTTTAGAGAAAGTGATCATGGAGTTTTTTTAAACTGCACTTCCTTTCAAAGAAATATCTTTCATAACTCCAGTCACTTTGCTAAAATAAAGAAAGGGGATAAAGTAGGTTCACAATAAATTAAACAAGTCATATACAATAATGACAATCCTATAACGTTATACAGCGTTGATTCAGCTACCCCTTAACGACTTTTTAACCGACTTCAAAAAAAAGGAGGAGGTTCTCAATTCGTCTGAATGTTGTTTTTTTAGGACATACATACATCGAAATAATATTGAAGACAAAGTAACTGTATAACATTTATTTTATTCTTATCGTGAAAAGCGTGCGAAAAAAAAATAATCGGAAAATCATACAAAGTGCTTTAGAGAGAGCAATGCTTAGCGTTCTTAGATAGCATCCAAGATCAGGAAATCGGAAGAAGAACCAAAGTCACCGACATAGCTTTTCAAATTGCAGAGCTAAAGTGCCGATAGGCAAGCTGCATCGCCCGCAAAACTGACAACTATTGGGAAAGAAAGGTTTTCGAGTTGCGACCACAAACTGGAAGACGCAGTGTGGGCAGGCCTCCCGTGCCTCCCGGGCAGTCGCCTGATGTAAATGAACCATAGCTTTCTGTAAGCTAGGCCTCTCCTGTAGGAGAGTCCTAGCTTATTCAATTTTAGAGTTTATTCAAGCAGTGGACTTTCTATCATAACATGCCTGCTCATTATACAATACGATATGGGCGGTACTTCTAGCCTTCTTCTAGCTTCTATAATATAATTGCTGCTCGCCACCATCTACGGCCTCCACCCAACTTCGGCCACCAGTTAGGCCTACCTACCAACCATAAAAATATTAATGGAAGAGAAGTCGCATCGTACTTAATTTCGAAGAGCACCAGTGTCGCCGGATTTCTCCTACCATAGCTCCCACACACATTAAACTGTATAAAAACAAAACAACAGGAGGAGCCTAAGAGTCTACGACAACACGTATACTGCTGTTATGATTGGCCTAAAGGCACTTCACGCACACTTCAAAACTGCAATAAACACTAGCTAGCATGGCACTACCACCACTACTTCGCGAACGGCGCATGCGGCCGTACCATGGTATTTTCACGCAGCAGTGGATATCGGTAGCAACAGAATACATTGCGTTGTCATTAGATGTAACATTATGCTGTTGCTGTACTAAGCCATCAATGTCAAACATGTCTAAATAAACATCACAATCAAGTTCGGTATTATTTCTCTCTCATTCGGCACTGAATTTATTTGTGATATTGTTACTTTTTTTTTGACGGTGACGAGACTCGACAAAATCCGCAATGAATACATTCGCGGCATTCTCGGTGTACGCGACAACGCCGATACGTTCCAAGAAAGTAGGCTGTGTTGGTTTGGACACGTAACAAGGAGACCTCCTGAGTACGTGGGTAATGTGACGGCCAATCTGAACATCCCAGGGCCCAGACCCAGAGGGCGACCAATAACAAGATGGGCAGATGTGGTCAAGAAAGACTTGTGCCTCTGCAACGTCTCCGTAAACGATGCGTCCGATAGGGCAAAGTGGAAAAGCAAGATAAAGAAGGCAGACCCCACCATCAGATGGGAATAATAATGCCCAGGAGAGAGAGAGAGAGAGAGAGAGAGAGAGAAATTGTTACGTTTTTTTTTACTTTTTAGCTAAATAAAAATGAAATTCTAATATTTAATTTAAGTAAAAAGTACTTTTCGTCAATTTAATCGTCTTACAGATTCACGTATTGTCCAAACATTTTTATTATTAAAAAAAAATAGATTTATTTTATTATTTGATGCACAGCACTGCCCAAAGGCAGCACTGGCAGGGTCGCCATGCAATTTTGGGACCAGGAGCACAATAAAAGATGTAATTAGGTCGACCGATGTTATATTAATGTCTTTAATTAAGCCTTACATCTATCTTATATACTATGCCTTATGCTACGTAATAGGGTGAGGCGCGTCACACACTACAAGAGAGAGAGAGAGAGAGAGAAATTGTTACGTTTTTTTTTACTTTTTAGCTAAATAAAAATGAAATTCTAATATTTAATTTAAGTAAGTGACTCAATAATTCTTGTAGTTTATCGTTTCACTTCTGTTTCTGCACGTAACTTCACAATAATCCGGCATTTTGCAAAAATATCGGAGAACATTACTGTTGTACGTCTGAGCTGTGATTAAAGAATGGCGTGGCTTGTTTCGGGAGCGATGTTCGTTCCTCACCATGTCGCGGTTTCACGCGCCACGCCTCAATTACATATCTAGTCCTTTCTCTGATCTGAGCTACCAACGCTCGCGCGCATTAAACGTACTATAATTTTTATTAAATTCTTCCTTTCGTGTACGCTGGTGGGATTTTTATTTACTACAATAACCCCAAACGCGACAAAGCCTGATGATGATGATGATAATGATGACTTCAATACTTAACTGTGCTCCTATAACTATTCGAGGTGTGTCTTTCTCTCAACTCGGCTATAAGTTTTACAACAGCCAACTTTAGAGAACTTTAGAGCCACTGCATTATGTTTTTTTCCAGATAATTGTCATCTTTGCAGGCTCTATCCTTAACGCGCCTTCTGAATTTACTCTAATAGTATTTGTGGTTGAATTCTGAAAGTTGGAGACTGAAGCAGTTAGTATATCTCAAGCCATGATTGCAACACAAGTTTTTCCTATTATGTACAAAGCGATCTAACTTTTCGCGAGTTTGTAAAGTTTGTCTTGTTGCAGTTTGAACTCACAACAGAGGCAATATATGCAATTTTAATTCTTCACTATCATCGGGGTAGGATCGTTAGCTATACTGAAGTTTGAAATTTATAACTATAGTTCGGAGGAAGATTTTTACCTTTCGCTCTATTCTTACAGTAAAAGTTTGTGGAGATTTATTGACTTTTATTCCTTGATATGTAATGACTGTACGGCGACTGATATAATTTAGAAGATATTTTGATTTTGATAAAATATTCCTGTATGGTATATCCCCTTTGAACCCAGCCAGGACACTCCCCAGATGCCTTCTAAACTAGGACAAATCCGGGGAAACTCGGACGGATGGTAATTAGAAAAAGATTCAGAGGGGGGCTTCAATATAAAATACATATTAATTACGGCCCTAACTGGGACTACGATCAAGTCAAGATTGCAAACAGCTACTGCATGCAAAGGCCAAGGGTCGCTCGCTGTGGCTTTATATAGGGGCGGCTTATGTCAAGTAGAGGCTTACGTCCAGCAGTGGACTCTAACAATCTGACATGAAGATGATGATTTCAAGCAGAGTCCTTCCAAAGGCTTACAATGATGAATAAATTAGGGCCAAACGGACGGAGTCCTCTTGTGTCCTCCATTGTCCTTCTCCAATCTTCCATTCGTGAAAACCCAGCTAACTCTTTTCTAGCACTCGCGGGTGAAGCTGCAGACTGTATCTTGTTTGCTGAATCCGTGATTAGTATCTTGTGGGATAAGTTAATTTACTTTAATATTACATGGCATGAACGTAAGATATGCTTAGAGCACAAGAGCCCCATTCATCAACTTGGCAATAATTGGCCCAACTCTACTTTGATGTGTTCGTGGCTTTATTGCAAGTTAAATTTGCTCGTTAGTGTGTAACGAGTCTTTTATAGGAAGTTATATCATGTAAGACATTATAAGGAGTTGTCGAGAAAGGTTAAAACATAATTGCTGGGTATATTCGGTAAGAGGTTTAATGTCTTATAATAAGAACCTTTTGACGCAAGTAACGATTTTAATTCAAACCTTAAAGTACCAATGTGAGATACTTACCAGTAAATAGAAAGTGTTAGGTTGCCTTATAATAAGGGCCCTTTGACAAAGTAACGATTCACATTCTAACCATGAAGTGTATGATATATACACTGGTGTTGAGTTAAACGACATACCTACAGTTTGTTGTTGTGTAATTTAAAACTTTTGCAATAATTATTTGTGAAAGCAAGATTTTAAAAAATATGTATGGATCATAATTCATAATGTAGTAATATGTGTCTCATTTATCTCAAAACTATGCTATCTCATTTTTCTGTTTTGTCTTTCAAGTATTTTAACTCAAATAGATTTTAATCTACGATTACTTCAGTTTCTAAGATAAGATGAAAGTAGAAAAAACGGCGCAAGTTTGAAACTTATTAAGAATGCTGATCACTCAGAGCAGGATAATTACAAAAATAAGGATTTTTAAAATATTGTTTAGTATTCATTACTGAAGCACTAATTTTATCTTTGGACTTGATTTAAATAACTTTGATCTACCGTTTATTCGCTATTGTAACACTGAACCTCGGGTATATCAATCAGTGTTGCCCTAATTGAATTAACGTACAAAAAAACTTTTAAATTCTGTTTCTTTGAACATCTCACATTATGTTAATTTATAAAACCTTCCACCTTTTGGAACGAAACTTATTTCAAATCATATTACATTACGAAAATAACTCAAAGAGATAAAAATTCGGTTGTCAGTACATTTGCCGCAATATTTCAATATAATGAGGAAGTTTTCTAAACTTAAAAGCGCGAAATTAAATAATTTTCATGACAATACGAGTTTTCGATTGTACACGATTCTAACAATTTTCAAAATTATTGACTTTTACGGGTGCAAGAAGAAGATCTAACCAATAGAAATTCGATGACCTCCGTAGCCGAGTGGCGAGCATGTCGGACTTGGCGTCGCCATCTCTTAGGTTCCGGGTTCAATGTAGAAAATGAACTTTTCTATATAATTGTCTCTGGTCTTGGTGTTTGTGTTACCCTCGATTCTGATTTCTATAACACAAGTGCTTTAGCTACTTACTTTGAGCTCAGAACTATGTAGATATGATGTTGTCCAATATTTATTGTTTATCTAGTTTTCTTTATATTAATTACAAAGAGGTTCTAACAACTCTATACAATTTACTAATAATGAGCTCAGTGCTTTAATATTTTTAATTTCACGAGCCTTCTTAATAGCTATGTCAGTTGTCAGACGAACTTTTTTACGTAAACACCGTTAATTTATCCCAAGTTGACGCGAGACCGTTTTATTTAATTAAGAAGGTACCACAGCGGAATATTTCATGATATAACAACAGGATTAAGTGCCAAATTGAACTTTAATGTATAGACTTTAGGGTGTAAAATAAAAGTGACGTCTGTCGATGTTTCTAATCGCTTAGTCGTGTAAGGGTAGTACTGCTGGGATTCTAGTGAGAATAAAATGGATTGGGTCTTTTAGAGTTACATCTTGAAACGATTTATAGTACGTGGTAAGATTTATCAACATTCGGTGCAAAATATGTATGGTTCAGTAAGTATGCCATAAACGGCTATCTGAAATTTGTTATTAGAAAAAAAACTAATGCATATCAAAAGAATGATCAACAGTGTTACGATGGTTGATGTAATTTTTAAAGATTTTGTATCTGCTTACATAAAAAGAAGAAACTTGTTTGCGGGCTGAGCTGACATCGGTTTGATGGCCGATGCGGTAGAAATATTCTACAAATATGGCCAAGTACGAGTACGTCGCAGCAAAGGACGTCCACCTAGAAAATGAACAGTCGACCTGGTAAAGGTTGGAAGAAACTACTGGAATCTGGAATTTATTGAGTTAGGTCAATGCTCAGCAGTGGACGTCTAATAGATGAAACTATGATGATAGGTGATGTTTGAAAGTTTAAAAACTTAGCGTATATTGATAGATATCACTGTTTGTAGTTAGGAAGATTTTACAATTACTTTCATAATCCAAAAGCGGAACAAAACCCACGTATATAGGCCACATTTACTTGTATAAATCAAATGAATCCCCAAAAGGTTGGCCTTGAAACTTTTTAATAAAAATATTCAATCATATCGCTCCAAACTTTGTCAAAGATTGTTCGAAGTTAATAAAATGTAGATGAGCAAGGAACATTTTTCTCTTCTTCGGAAAACTGGCCGTACGAAGGAGGATCTATTATGACACTTTTTTCATGCAAATTCTATGAAACTGGAGATTTAATGTTCCCGGTCCGGACTTTAAGTCGCAGACAACAATCGAATAGAAGCTGCAATGGTAATTATCAAATAATTGTAAAATACAGTAGCACAAAGCAGTAAAATACTTTATACGCATACGTACATAAAACCGCTTGTCGCTAGGGTATTAAATCATTGTAGAACTGCGGGCTATTAACTTCTCTTTGGTGTTTTTATAGTATCAGTTCTATTACTAAAACCTAACCATTTACTTACTAAAACCTGAACAAATAAGCCACACATAGTAATGATCTAACATGTTGCGACTGAAAGATATTTGAAGATATTGAGTACTAATTACCTAAAATCGGTTGTTACTGTAACAGGGTACAGCTTTCGTGAATGTAAATAAAAATAACAAGAAATAAAGCACACGGCCCGATTGATTTAATGAAAAACTGTAAAAGCGTGTTAACTTTCAAGGAGCCTTAACTTCAGAAGAATCATTGTTTTATAAACAAGATCGAACGAGTTTTCTTAACAAGTATATTTATATTTTACGACTTCCGTAGCCGAGAGGCGAGCACGTCGGACTTGGCGTCGCCATCTCTGAGGTCCCGGGTTCGATTCCCGCTCGGGTCAATGTAGAAAACGAACTTTTCTATATTGTTTTGGATCTGGGTGTTGTTGTACCGTCATTGTATCTAGTTTCTATGACACGAGTGCTTTAGCTACTTACCTTATGATCAGAGCAATGTATGTGATGTCTTATATTTATTTATTTACCGTAGTGTCTGCTCGGTTAGCTTGTCTATGGGTAAAGTTGTAATACTTGATATTGGCGATGTGAATTTTTCCGCTCGATATATTGTGATAATGAGTTCGAATGTTTGGAACGAAAACACGAAAACATTTGTAACTTTTAGTTTGTTTAACAGTTTATGTTTTGTCACTATTGGGATCGGGATTGAAACATCAAATTTTTTTTTCAGTTATTTTATACAGATAATTTTACCAGTCATCATCATCATCATTTCAGCTATAGGATGTCCGCTGCTGAACAAAGGCCTCTCCTTATAACTTCCAAATTGACCAGTCGAAAGCGAACTGCATCCAACGGTTTTCTCTAACTTTTACCAGATAGTCTTTTGTCTTTCCAGCTTGTTGGTGGATGTCTTACGGTCCGCTTGCCGGAACCCTCTGTTCCAGACTAGTAAATAATTATCTTTGTATGTCACTCCAAGTGACCTCCATTTTAGAACTTTTCTGCCCCATCGGCATATTATATTATATATTATTATATATCAGTTCCAAGGGCTACGCGCCCCGCACACTGCCACTTTAGCTTGCTAATCCGTCGGACTTTGTCAGCAACTTTTGTTCGTTTACAGAACTTCTTATTTCTGATTCTAAAAGAAAATTTTACAGTTAGGTATATCTATTATATTGGGTAAATATTAGTATGATTTATAAAGGGGGTTTCAGTAATTTTATAAAAGACATTGCCTTTTCTTTTCTACCAAATTTTAAAAGTTTTTTTTTTATCACATTGCCAAGGTGTGGTTTCCACTCGAGAACCTGTTTACTCCACCTTTTATTGGTTCTGCGACAGATGTAAGACAAAGTGGAGACCACGCCTTGGCAAACGTAGTTTAGGACACCCCTCAGCCCAATGGACCGAAGTGGACCGATGACCTTAGGAAGATGGCTGGCAGTGTGGGTGGATGAAAAAAACGAGAGATCGTGCTCTTTGGCGCTCTTTGGGGAGGCTTACGTCTAGCAGTAGACTGCAATAGGCTGAATAGATATCACATTGATTCAATATTGAAACATTTTCTCGAAAAAGAAATATTGTGATGTGTATTCAGTTAAACAGACAGCCTGAACATACTTCTCTGTTTGACCAATGATTTATTGGTAGAAAATGATTTATGTTCCGCTATTCGTTTGGTCTTTTTTTAATAAGCAAATAAATAATATAAAAGAAATAAAACAGTAAACATATTTATTTTTTATCGTTTTAACGTGTTGGATAGTTATTTTTAGTACCTTAAGGATATAGGAGAAATCCGAAATATTACATTTCTATACAACCAGAAAGTTTTTATCAGTTATGGCACTCGATAAATTAAGGTAAGCCTACGCAATTTTGAACTCATGACCTTGTTTGTTGGTGCCACGGGCAAAAGATTGGGCGTCATTACAGAAGGTCAAAGACATGGAAGGCCAGGGTCACATCTAAAAGAGGATAGTTTAATTTAAAAAAATAGGTATATTGCACACCATATTTTATACAGAAATTACATGTTAACAGAAATTTATGTATGGGAGCAAACCCCAAACGGTTAGCCGGCCCAAAACTGGTAAACACACACACACGTGTACGTACGTGTTTGTGTGTGTGTGTGTGTGTGTATACATAACTCAAACTAAGATCAATTAATGGATTCTAATTTCCATTAAAATATTACAAAAAAATAAAATGCAGATTTGACCGATATATGTATGCATGTAAAAGTCTAAATAAAATGTTGCTACTCTTTGAAAACATTATGAGGAGAAAAGTTGTGAAATGGCCAGTAAAATTCCAACGATAATTACAAGCATAATTCTGTTTTTTGACCAACCAAAAATGTAAGATCGTAAAGTCTTTTTAGGATTTAAGGGTTGCACCTGAGGCACTAAAGTTTACCTTTACAATGCATGCAACAATGTAACTTTTAACTCCCAGAGCTTAGCAACTTAGTAACATTGCTTATTCAACGGGTAAAATACTTCGGACTAATAAAACTACGTTTAATTTTAGTCGTCATTCTAAAGATTTAGTTTCAAATGGCAAAAGTAATGAAATTTTTTTTTTAGTCGTTGTAACGGCTGCAAAAGCGCAAGGCAAAGAGAAGGAAGGTATGAAATAAGAGTACATTGAAATAGTTTTTATTTTTCGCGTATGCAATCCTGAACCAATAAGTAGTCATTATTAGACGCGTTGCTCTGCCCTCAACAAAAAATGTTTTTGAATTATTGATATTGATAAATTTACTTTAATTACCAAAGTTAAATTTGGATTAAATGATTGTAGGTAGCACGACTGTTCAAACGAAATTTCAGCCCGCAGAAAGTTCCTGATAAAACTCTAGTAACTTATTATATTGTAGCTTCAGCAACGTGATTTTGAAACTAACCGAAGCTACAAATAATTAGTTACTAGAACAAATTAACATATGGACTTATTTTTAAACTAAATAAATTTAAATACAGTTATTTACAAGCAAATAATAAAAAAGAATACACAAATAAAAAATGGCTCAAAAAGGACAAACACTTCGCATGCCCTAAAAACTATACGGAAAAGGTTTTCACAGTGATAAGAAGTTCACAAGCTTGCTACAGAGTGTTTTTTGCTAAAAACCGTAACTAAATAGTAATACAGTAGGGTTTAGGTAATTGGTGTGATTATTGAATGACTTTATTATTATTTAATTTATTATTAATTTTTTATTACTCTCTCATTTACTATTTTATTGATTAGATTGATTATTAAATTTTTAATATATATAGATAGCCTTTTGCCTCCATTTTTTCTGTTGCAAGAAATGTTTAGCTTGGGGACTCTTGTTTAATGCCGATGTCCTCTTGGCAAAAGGTCGCAAGTATGATGTCAAAGTATACGTTCTTTAATCCCCTAATAGTGACAAATGTAAGTGACAGCGCTGGCACTAGTGTCTTAAATGAAGCAGTGTTAATTAGAGGTCAGTCTTGCCTTACATCCGTGCAGCGTGGAGCTGGCGTCCAAGCACAGACCTCTGAATAAATAGAGGGTCAGGGAAAACATATAGTAAGAAAACCTACATATTTAGTCGTGGATAACAATCGGAATGTATCCATAGTCCAAGTGGTCTAGAGGCCTAAAGTGTATTTTTCGTTCGGACGTATAAACTTAACTAATTAAAATGGCCAGTCTCATGTGTCAATCCTTTAATAAAATATGACCAACTCAATCTAGCCGTGAAAAAAACCCGACCGTTTTCAATTCTTCATAAATTGTCAAACCTTTGATACGGGTGAATGGATGTTTTAATTTGATCGGATAATACGACCGAACGAACGATGCGCTTTCGTATTAGGCCTCCAGGTTCCTCTTTCTAGCATAAGTTGATAGCATTAGTTTTAAAATGTAAAAGGATAAAGCATTATCAGAAAAACAAGTGGCAAAGATTATAATAGCTTTGAATTGACGATTGTAATGTAGGCGTTTCATACGCGATTTTCAACTTTTCCAGTTTTTTTTTTTCAAATTTTTATTTAACCTTTATGCTAGGATAAAAAAAGATAACAATTAAATAACAATGGCCCTGTCACAAATCTGTGCGTGAACTGAGCGAGAGGTTTCCTTTAGAGTAAGCTTACTAAACATTTTCCTATTACAATTTGTTCCCGAAGACCGCAATAAGTCTGTTTCAACGGTGAAGTTAGAAAAATTACTCTTTAGGAATCGAGAGAGGGATTCTGGACTCTTTGCGCACCTGTTCCTTTTTTTCTCACAAAGTGGAGGTAATAAATGCATTTTTTTAAGGAAATCTAGGACAGAGTTTATTGTTACTCCCGCTCCGAATTGTTTCTGTAAAAATATCTCAAAGTTACACAGTGACTTCTTTGCTTTTAGCTTGTTGTTGGTATTTTTATAAAACGTTTTTTTAATCAGCAAGGCAACGGTTATTATTATTATTAAGAAGATTTACAAATAAAATAAAACAAATATCTTAGAAAGAGACTATAAGAATTTGTAATCTGCCCCTCACTTTCTCTGATTTTTTTTTCGCTCTGAAAACAATTTTGTTATACATTTAATATCCTTGAATTCATTTCCAGTAAATAATCTACAAACTTTAAAAGACAACTTTTACGCAAATAAAACATATTATATCATTAACGATGCGATCCTTCAAGCAGTTAGCGCTAAAACAAAACTATAACCATATGATTACACTTACTTATGACTTAATACTTACATAATATTTCCCCCCCCCCCGTCTCATGTTAGCACTATCTCTTTGACTTGCACAAATTAAAATATTCCAGACACCGTCTTTCGGCTTTCATCTGTTGAACTACAGTAAATAAAATTAAATGCAGTAAGTTCACTACTCGATATTGATTATTTAAAAAATTAGAAGACAATGATTGACGTACATAACAAATCATATAATTCGTAATCATGAATATGTAACTTAATAAATGTCTTGAATAATGTCATCTGGGCGGTAACCACGAACTCTTAAAACAATCTCAAATCTGTCAAACATTATCATTTCTGTCAAATTTTGTATGAAATGACGTACCAAAATTGACAGATTTGACAACTTTGAGATTGTTTTAAGAATTCATGGTTAGGGCCCTGAGGTGATAAGAAAAATGTTTATTCCCACGGCTTTACTATCATTTTTCCTAATAAATAACTAACGTACCTAAGTGGTTAGGTATGTATGATTTAAGTGCATAAAATGATATCCTGAAAAGTCTTTTACCTACATCACAGAAGTCACAAAAATATTCTGCTATTGCAATTTCCCTGACAAATTAAATGGATTTTCTTTTTACTTTCTCTAGTTAGTTGTTGCAGTTTTTTTTTTTAAGAATTGGTAGTTCATAATGCAAATGCTAATAAGACTTTTTATGGTAATTTGATGGATCTAATCTAGGCTCCTTTGACTATCCTAAGAATACAGAGAGGCAGACAAAAATCATAAATAAATAAAACATTATGTTTAGAATAAATGCAACTTATTCTTCTTCCTAAAATCGTTGGTCGATAAATAACAAAAACGTTGTTACAAGTTATTTTACCCGTTAAATAGTCGACATGGAATTGGCTTAGTTTAGGTCATGATCAAATCAAATCAAATTGTTTATTTGCCAGAATACATAGAAACATACAGTGGTCCGAAAACAGGACCTATTCTACTTAAGTACAAGCATGCAAAATATTAATAAAATTTAAAATACATTTCTACAAATCAATTTATCCAATAATTACAATCCATAATGTCAAATTAAATAAATAATGTCCAGCTACTCCACAATATCCAAATTATAATACAATAATAATAATATTATAAATTCGTATCCGTAATTCGTATAATATTAAACTCGTCATATTAAATCACATATTTTATTCTAAATATTCCCTAACACTATAAAAACATTCATCAATTACCATGTTTTTTAATTGTGATTTAAATTTGTAGCTATCTTATTTTGTGATATAATATTCTTATAATAGATAATATAATAAATTGTTGGTAAATTAAAAAAGTAGGACAGCTAAAACGGCTCTCTTTTTAAAATGTACATACACTAACTGTTTTGCAGGGGCTTCACCTGCGTCTAATGTCGTTAATTAGTGCTCTATTTGACGTAGTACACAGCTGTGGCCGGTCTTTGTGCGCTAATTTGCTTAAATAACATTAGACGTTAGGCGATAGCTCGGACGTCGGTAACTTTTGACACATCAAAGGAATTAAGCGGGCGTCTAGTGCGTTGTTGTGGCTACACCTACTACACAAAACATGTTAAAACACGGTCACATTCAAAAACAACAGAATAGTTATTAAGTAAGGATGGAGTAGACAAAATGAGAAAAGTATTGAGTTCTTGGAAGCATTTTTTTATTTATTTTAAAGACACACTTACATATCACACGCTAACTACGTCGCTAGACGCTAGAATCAAACGTCAAATAAGTGTGGCCACGCACTTAGCGCGTAGCTTAATGCTTAAATTTAGTTAACGCTAATCATGTCGTTATTTGAACGTTAGGCGTCACGCAGGTGAAGACCATTAGAGGAATTTCTGCCTATTTTTCTATTGTAAACACACTTTCATTTTGAACTCTCCACCACGGTATATTGTTTTAGTGTTCATTTTGTTCGTTTATTTGGGAATGCTTTTGGTTATATTAAATCTTGTAATGAAGTAAAGTAATATGTCAAAACATCTAGACTTTGCTTAGTCTTGAAAATGTAATATCTGTTCAAATATTGCCGTCGTATCACAAAGTTTATTAAATTCGTGTCATTAGTTTGATTTGCTAAATGTATCGATGAAAACGTTTCTCAAACATACAAGATACGATATCAAAATCTGTAAAATCTTTTAAGAGTATGTTCTCAATACGACACCCTCCGTAGCCAAGGGGCGGGCACGGCGGATTGGATTGGCCATATCCGAGGTCGTATAATTGTCGTTGATCTAGAGTCATATGTTTTTAGGGTTTCGTACCAAAAGGGTGAAACGGGACCGTAGTACTAAGGCTCCGCTGTCCGTCTGTCTGTCTGTCTGTCCGTCTGTCACCAGGCTGTATCTCATGATCTGAGATAGTAAGAGAGTTGAAATTTTCACAGATAATGTATTTCTGTTGCCGCTATACACCGTGAATTTTTAATTACCCAAGAAAATTAACTAACATACTCAGATATCGATATACTTACATCGAATTTGGCGAATAAAAAATTTTTTTTTATAAGAAATTTATTTAAAAGATCCCAAAAATCCCTAAAAATATGCACCATAAAAGTCCTGCTAATTCAAATAGTAATAATTATCATACCAACATTAACGGAACCAAAATCCACCTAATTTGGTCGCGTAATATTGGTGTACGGAAGGAATAACTATAAATGATTTTTTTTCATTCATTGTTATTCATAGTTGTACGCCGACGCCGTACGCCGTTCCGTTTTTTTTATTCGCCAAATTCGATGTATATCGATTTCTGAGTATGTTAGTTAATTTTCTCGGGTAATTAAAAATTCACGGTGTATAACAACAAATACTATAAAACAAAATTCAATAAATATTTAAGGGGCCCCCATGGTACAAAGATAATGATAGATAGATGGATAGATAATGATACGGAACCCTTCGAGCGCGAGTCCGACTCGCACTTGGCCGGTTTTTGTCTTTTGAAGTGAAGCAAGTATACCGTTTTTTTATCTTTCTACTATGTTCATACTAGTTTACTAATAGCTCTAGGGTATTCTTTGTGCCCAAAGAATGTAAGTTCATTGTAATTGCCCTGGCGTGGTTTTAATAAAACTTTTTGCATTAGGCCAGGTACACACGGGAGTTAAGACAAAAGGCGTGCTCGCACAAGTTGGGCCGGGTTACACAGTCGGGTATTTCAAAGGGATTTTCTGTTATACTAATGTGCCCGTAACTTGGAATTTCGTAAATTATTCGAGGAATGGAAGTATCAAAGAAATAATTTACTTGTAACAAGTATTAGTAGAAAGTTATTTCAGTAAGTATTTTGGATGTCTCTTATTAAGTCACAGACACATAAAACAGAAATTATGTGGGACGATGACAAATGGAAGTCGTAATCAATATATATACATGTATCATAATTTCAGATCAGTTCTTTATCTGAATTAAGTAGGTATATTGTAAATTAAAAAAAACCGGCTAAGTGCGAGTCGAACTCGCGCACGAAGGGTTCTGTACCATTATTTATAAAAACGGCAAAATATCACGTTTGTTACATGGGAGCCCCCTTAAATATTTACTTTATTCTGTTTCTTAGTTTGTTGTTAAAGCAGCACCAGAAATACATGATCTGTGCAAATTTCAACTCTATAACTATCACGGTTCATGAGATACAGCCATACAGTATACTGGTGATAGACGGACAGACGGACAACGGAGCCTTAGTAATAGGGTCCCGTTGCATCCTTTGGGTACGGAACCCTAAAATGTATTTTCTTTTAATAAAATTGTGCAGTGACTACATTTGTTTACCTTTAGACTACGACATGATCACAATCAGTGGCACTACACTTAGTATAGGAACGTATATAACAATATTTTACCAGTGGGCTGAAATTAAATCCTGTCATTATATTTGAATCTGAAAGTACGGATTCTCCGTAGGTACCTACTCTCAGAGAACATCTTCAGGCATGCAAATTCAGGTACCAAAGATTTGTAGCAAACTTGACTGTGTAGCAAAGATTATTTTTTTTATTTCCGTGTTTACGGATTCAGAAAGATAGTTATTTAATTGAATATTGCACACCTTAATAACTTAGGTAGTCAAACGTCAATTACTTTAAATGTAACCAGATTTGCCGAATCTAGAATGGGCAAGTGCAACCCTACTAAAAACGGTACGAAGCGATAGAAGAAAGAAAAGGAATATCGTTTTATTTTCAGTTTTGTGATTTAAGTACATTTCACTAAAACGTTTTTCCTTTTGAATATTCTTAGGCAATCCAATCAAGGCTAACTTTTAGTTCACAAGCCAATCTTGTAGACACTTCAAAAACCACCAAACCAAACACCACATAATAGTAAAAAGTTGAACCTAATCCAGAATTATTGCGCTAAATTTGGTAGTGATGATGATTTATCGATATCGATACACCATTAAAGTAGATTAGGTACAGCTGATAGGTTGATTGCTATGAACCTCAAATGTCAATAAGTACCTACTATAAATAGATAAATTTAATAATATTTTTGATGACTATAACAATAAAGTGTTGTATGATTGAACCTCAACTAACACTTGCCATTAGTATGCTTTAAAAAATCGTACTGTTTTAATTACAAAAAAAAACAACATTCAGACGAATTGAGAACCTCCTCCTTTTTTTTGAAGTCGGTTAAAAATATCAACAGATGCAATAGTAACTTGTTAGGAAAGGCGGTACTTTAAATACAGTTGCAAGTTATTTACGGCTAAAATTTAAAACGCTTCATGTTCTCAATAAAATGCTAGATTAAGAACGCAGCCTTTCTGAGGAGGAGGAAAGAGAAACAGAAAGAGCAAGTCGACTATGTCATTAGAGGAATTGGAAAAAGATGAAGATTACAATAAAAAAATCAGTGGTTGTACTATTACCATACTATCGATAGTTTATGACAATGGCCTATCAAGCAGCATCACTAAAATTGCGGGACACGGCAAATAAAAAGGGCGGCTTTTTAATTCGAAATGAGCTCGGCACGCACTGTGAGAGCTGGCGAAATTTTTTTTTTAATATTGACAAAACGTCTTTTATATCCCTCCAATTTGGAAAAGTAATTTTCTCTTTTGAGTCAGCCCTCTTTTGTACCTGGACCATTGTGATATTGGTCCTCAAATTTATTTGGTCCAATATTGAATGAGGACTTGGGAAGTCAGGGTCGGCCATTTTATTTTTGTTTAGTCCGGTTATACATGACGTAATTACAATGCGGGAATGTTTGATATTTTGTTTTCCTTTGTTCGAGTTTGAAGGTGATCTGTTTGAAAATTTTGCGTTGAGTTCAGCGATTCATTGAATAATTTAAACAAAAATTGCTTTATTGATGGTTTTCTAATTTTAGTAACTAAAGTTATTTAGTATTCTAGTAACTAACGGTATTTTAGTAACTAAGTAGCCTATTTTCATAGAAAATTCTTCTACTTCTGTTCTGCCACTCTGGTCAGTAACAAATGCTACTTGGCAATAAATCCGCCATTTAAAACTTTATTTTTATGTGAAATAAAATACAAATAAATAAACCTACCGCTAAACCTCAAATTTTGAAACTAATATTAAACTTTAAGTTTAGTTTGAAAAATATATAGTTAGTCAAATAAAACTAAGAAAATCAAAAGTGAAATTAGTAAACTATTAAGTACTTATTTACTTTTGATTTTAAAATAAATCTCGGTTCAACTTTGACGACCGTCTGGTGTAGTGGTTCGCGCTCCGGACTACCAAGCCTGCGGTTGCGGGTTCGAATCCTGCGAGAGTCAATTATTTGTGTGATGAGCATGAGCATTTGTATCTATTTCATGGCCGTTTATACACGTATTTCAGTATGCTTATCCGTTATCTAGTCGCCATAGTACAAGCTATGCTTAGTTTAGGGCTAGATTATTGGTGTGATTTGAAAACAGTTTATTTATTTAACTCGCCTTTTTCTTTATTAAACAAATATTTTTTTTTATTGCAGTGGAATTTTAGAGGTCGATTAAGAAAGTTTTAATGCTCAACTAGTCTCTTTAGAAACATACTTTTTAATTATCGAACCATGGTGTACATTTACTTAAAAAAAACTTTATAAAGATGACAAGTGAAAACTTTTAAAAACTCTTGTTCGTATGACAAATTTTAATGCGTAACCCGAATTGTTTACTACAGCATCATCCGACCCTGTAATACATATCCTTTCCTCGGTTTAATGTTTAGGTATTGGAATTATTGCGAAATTCCGAACCCGGGCCTATGTCGTCTGATTTATGGGGCTTAGCAGTTATTATTATACTGTGGGGGGCACACAACGCGGGCCTAATGTGACCCGCATACCTAGCCGGCGATAAATTTGTAGCGAAAACTGAAATGAAAACTTTAAACGCCTTATACAGGGTGTTTGGTAATGGGTATATCGAGCCGAAACATGTTAAAATATGCATACTCGTATAAATAGTATGGTGAGTCAGAAATTTGATATCATTAGTATTTTTTTTAAATTTTTGTACAAAAAATATTTAATTTATTAGAATAAGATTTGTATTTTTTTTCTAAAATGATATATATGTCACACATCTGACTTCACCATAATATTAATATGCATATGCTTACACAAGCGAGCCTGGGCTTGATTAACCAATTACCTAACAACCCGTAGATACATACCTACTTTTTAAATGGCGACACCGTAGTTAGTTAGAAACTCTTTTGGCTTGGGCTAATACGTGCTTTACTTTATTTATTTTTGTTACATAATTTCTTTTTTGCGCGTTTTCAATCACAAGCAAGGTTTTCATCTGTTTAAACTTCAAAACAGAAAAAAGACACATACCCTTACTCATATTCGTGCAGTGATACTCATCATAGTGGAGCAAGCCTTCGGTCATACAATAAAGTCATTTCCTTTTAAAAACAAAAAGAAGCAAACATAATTTTTTTATCGTTTAAGCTCCACTAACTATTTGAGATGTAGGAAGGAAACATGTAATTCTTAATGACAACCTTCCACGTACATAACTGTTATAGAAATAAATACAGTTGGCTCAAATTTAAAAATATAAGGCATACTCGTACATAATTATTTTTTATTTTATTTATTTGTGTAAAATCGACAGTTAAAATTATTGCAGTTGTTATAGGAAGTGTAGGTACTATAATCGTCAAACAGTAACTGGGTATTCTGTTATTTTTGAATTTTTTTAACTGTACGTTATTATACAGATCGACTTTTTTATCATCTTCCAAAACTTCTGAGAAGACTAACAATACAAACGAACAGTCTTTCTATTGGACCAACTCTCTAAATGCAAAAAAAAAATCTGCTGTTCCATACAAAATATCAATATTCATTCGACCAAAATGTATGAAACAGCAGTTTTTTTTTAGTTAGAGAGTTGGTCCAATAGAAAGAGTGGTTCGTTTGTATTACAGGAGTCTTCTCAGAAGTTTTGGATGGTGATAAAAAAGTCAACCTGTATCTTCTCTGCTATTGGTCAAAAGTGAAATCTTTAAAAGGAAAACTTTATCGTTTGTCTATTAATCTGTTGAGTTGAGACTTGAGACACATAATTTCGGTCAGCGTGGAAATGCGGCTAGCCTTCTGGGCACTTTGTCGTTGCCTTTGGACAACGATCTGGGGCCCATTTTTTATTTGTGATATATTATGTAATATAAATAAATTATGTAGTGTAACTATAAAATATATATATATATATATATATATTTAAAAAAATGGTTTATGTCAATTAACAATTAAATTAATCGAATCGATTATTATAATTTCAATCGATATCATATATACTTATATGAATGTTCCAATAACTTCAAAATTACCTCAATTCGTGCTGCTAATTATGTCAACACAATTAAAGGTACGCCCGATATATATTATATGTGATCATGCCCTAACTGTATCCTGTTTGTGAGCCTATTATAAATAAATAAATAGATAGATAGTATTACGGACCCCGCAATATATAAAAAAACTACGGGACAAATATGAGATACGGGATAAGATGTATTAGAGGTCATTCACATTTTACATCACGCAAAATATTACATTTCGATAGTGATGTTCTAAAAGTGCGTAAGTCAAAAAATGCTAATTCATAGGAGAGCAAAATAACTATATACAATTATAATAACCAACATTAGAACATCCATGTTTCCATCCATCCATCGAAAGACGTCTACTGCTGGACATTGGCCTCCTCCAAGGATTTCCACGAAGATCGGTCCTGTGCCACCCGCATCCATGTTTAAAGAATTAATTTTAATTAAATATTTAAATACATTGGTTCGCCTTTTGCGTACTTATTAGTTGGAACAAATCTTGCAATTTCCTAATTTTACTGGCATGATAATCTTTTAATCGCCAAAAATTACTTAAGCACTGTTAAACTTCACTAGAGATTTTGAATTTTCTTTAACTCTTCTTTATTATCCCATGTACGTCACGTTAACCATGACCCCTTCCTTACCATAATGACCGACATAAAATATGTGCACGACCCTAGGTTTGACTGATATAGAAGCTGAATTTAGTAAAAAAACTTAGAATTTAAAAAAAACAATATTTTGAAATTCTAATTGAGAGCTTAACACAAGTGAGCCTACTGTATAAATATATTTATATTACACCTGCAGCTTAAATTCCTAGAAATACAATAGTATTGATCAGAGCCAGGAAATTGTGCCCTACAGTTAAGGTTTAAACGACTTCCATGAAAAGAAAGTAGGTGTTTATGAGTACTTTCAAGCTTAGTTTACATTTGTAACCATTGTATCAGTAAAACAGTTTTTGTTCAAATACCCTGCATGAATAAAAATATGTTTGCATTATGTTAAATTATTTAATGATTTACTGGTTGTGCTATTTAAGCAATGAATGTTTTATAAATAACTAATTATAGTCAGAAAGATAGTTCAAAAGCTGCACTTATTATGTAAGCCTATATAATTTCCACTGCAAGACGCAGGCCTCACCTCAACTATGAAGTGGTTTGGGTCATGCTTCACCACAGCAGCAGCTCGCTCAGTACGGATTTATAGAAATTTGTTAAAAGGCCAGTGCTAAGCCGGTTTTAGGCTTCGATTTGACAAGGCTTAACGACTAGTTGCAAAAATAATATTTTTTATAAAGTTAAAAAAATAAGGATAGAATTGAATAGAAAAATAATTAATTTGACACACACAAACAAACATAGAATACAAAAGAAATACTTAATTAAGATTTTTAAAAAAGCGTCAAAAGGGCTCAGCATTAAAATAATATTAATAAATTAAAATATAAAAATAAAAAGCTTTCTAAGAGAAGTTTAGTCAATCCGTTAACTGAAATTTTAGAGGAAGGCAATTGTATTTGTTCTGTATCAAACAGAACATGCATTTAAACAGAAATCTAACTAAACAATTTGCGATGGTAAACGGAACGGGTCGTTTTATAGAATCCCGGGATTCCGAATCAAATCACGCGAAATCCCGGTCGCATAGCAACACTAATCGTAACGAAAATTGCTTGCCGAGCATACACGCCGCACAGTGGTCTGAAATGTACATGTTTTTGCAAACACGTGCTCTCCATTCTGGTTTGCGACAGTATATTGCAGACCACTTCCAGCCATTTTCCTAAGGTCGTCGGTCCAACGAGCTGGGGGGCGTCGTGGTCTCCACCCGATAACCCGTTTACACCACCTTTCATCGGTTCTACGACAAATGTGGCCAGCCCACTGCCACTTAAGCTTGCTACATTTTTGAACTATGTCCGTTATTTTGGCCTTCTGCCTGATGACCTCGATTTGGACCACAGCTAGATAGTACCGGAGACCTTAGGAAGATGGCTGGCAGTGGCAGTGGTTGGATGAAAGAAGCAGGGCATAGTGCTCTTTGGCACTCTTTGGGGGAGGCCTACGCCCACCAGTGGACTACAATATGCAGAGCCATTGGAAACTAAACACAATTGACTGCGTCCGTCCACTTGGGGTTTCATGAAATCATCAATAACAAATGTATTTTTTATGAAGTAGTAATACTATCAACGACTATCACTTAGGTCTCGATATTATCGACGAACTTAAATTAATTTTGTTTTGAAGCAATTTTATGTTAGTAAAGTCGTTATCAAGTAAAATAAAGAAAGTGTAACTTAAATACGAGAATTTAATTTAGTTTCAAAGATTTTACACTAGCACTGGAACAGCTAAAAGTATACTTTATCCAAGATATTTCTTGTAATATAACCTTAAAGATGTTTCTCAGTTGGACTTCCGTAGCCCAAATTCAATGGTTCAGTGAAACTCCCAAGTATTGCTCTTTTTGTAGTTGAATATTTTGTTCTTCTTCATATTCCACGTATGTACTAAAAGAGGTAACGTTGGCCACCCAAGGGACTGACGATCTAGTCAAGATTGCTGGAATTCTCTGGTTGTAAATGACCCACAGCTACTCGCTTTGGCGTTTTGTAGGAAAAAGGTCACAGTTCAGCAATGGACTTTCAGTCATCATTTCAGCCACAGGACGTTCACTGCTGAACATAGGCCTCCCCCAGTGACTTCCAGATCGGCCGGTTGGAAGCAACCTGCATCCAGCGGCTTCCTGCAACCTTTACCAGGTCGTCTGCCCACCTTGTGAGTGGATGTCCCACGCTGCGCTTGCCGGTACGTGGTCTCCATTCCAGAATCTTTCTGCTCCATCGGCCGTCAGTTCTACGTGCTATGTGCCCCGCCCACTGCCACTTTAGCTTGCTAATCCGTCGGGCTATGTCAGCGACTTTTGTTCGTTGACGGATCTCCTTATTTCTGATTTGATCTCGCAAAGGAACACCGAGCATAGCCCATTCCATAGCGCGCTGTGCAACTTTACGTGTGCAACATGATGACGATATTCTTTACCATGGCTCATATTAATATGTGTTACTACCTTGACGAATTCCGTAGCTGAGAGGCAAGTACGCCGGACTATATTATGGCGTCGCCATCTCTGAGGTTCCGGGTTCGATCCCCGGTCGGTTCAATGTAGGGAACGAACCTTTCTATATTGTCTCGGGTCTGAGTGTTATAGGACCGTCGTTGTTTCTGATTTCTATAACACAAGCGCTTTTGCTATACTTAGGTATATCATCAGAGCAATGTATTTGATGTTGTTCAACTTTTATTTTTATTTATTTTTTTATATACATTTTTTCTTGTTGCTGTAAAAAAACGTGTCATGACAGCTACCATAAATTAGTAAAAAAAAACTTATGTTAATTATAACCAAACCACTGACTTTTTTGGCATACGTTGTTTGGTAGGTACATTGTATTATAATCTAATGAGAAATAGGGTTGTATCATTTCGCTTACTATCATCTTCTAGACTTGTAGCAGTGTTACTTTAACTTTTTTTTGTGAATAGAGACTGGCATTAGAACAACACTACCTTCTTACTTACGTAAATATGTACGTACTACGTACTGTCAACACTTATGTGTTGAAAGTATCTATTTTCCTTTCTAGTATAAAAAGACGAAGAATTTTTAATTTGTATAACTGTAAATCTCATATTAGTACCTACATCCAAAGAGCAGTTACTTTTTCATCAGCTTAGCCAATTCTCTTTTCAAGCCTATGCAGGTAGTATAATTATTTAGTCTGTCAGTTTTACAATATTTCATTTTCAATTTAGTAAATTATTAATGTGTTTAATTGTATTATAACACCTTTACCATACATACATTAACCATATTTGACGCAAATATTTTGGCAATAAATTACTGATTGATTGATTAATTCGTATTAATAGCATTTAATAAGCAATATCATTAACATGGAATCAAATTACACATTTGATTGAAATATCAAAATTGTCTGATGTGGTTGGCTTACTCGCGGCTTAGAAACTAGAGAGGAATTGGTTTAATTTGATATACTGATTCATATTTCCTCGATTGATTATCTTGAAATGGCACTCAGTTAATAACCCATTTGATGTCAAATATTTTTTAAAGCAAGGACACTGATATTGATATTATATTATCATATCTTGTACTTTTTGGGTTCGATAAACCGTGAGTACCCTCATTCCGTATCTTGCAAAAGAAAAGCGATAGCGAAAATTGTAAAATTCGGGCTTTTAAATCGCAAATTGATAGTAAAAAACAAAACAATCTATTGTCAGTGCTGCCCATAGATTTTGACACTAAATATCAATCGGGCGATGACTGCACAATTATTGCTGATTTCTAATTTTTAGGGATTAAGGAGGCCGATTAGTTTGGAAGTTACTTAATTAATTATATTATATATTAAATATTAATAGTATTTTTTTTTTTGGAAAGAGGAAATAATGAAAAGCCACTACTATTAATAGTATGAATCATCTTGTAGAATTTATCGTTTTTAAGTTTTTAGATTTATGTTACAGGTATTCTGATATTTTTGATTTACATTTCTGAAATTTTAGAAATTTAACCCATCTCAAGGCCGTAGAAACAACTTAAGCCATTATTCTGTTTTAGTATCTACTTTTTCGTACACGTTCAGTTAAATAATCTGGCCTTTCACTCCTGCAACCATGAACTCTTAAAACAATCTCAAATCTGTCAATTACGTACGTCATTACGTACGAAATTTGACAGATTTGAGATTGTTTGGTTACCCCTCGACGTAAAATTGCAGTTGGTATCATAGTTCCTTCAAACAAATGCAATGTCAGCTAAGAAATTTTCACTGAAATCCTTTTAGGTTTTCTGGACTAGAGTCGTAAACTACACTCATGCGTTCTATCTCGCTTTACGACTGGTTTTATTATATTACGTTTATCTTTCTGAATATAAATGCGCATTTGTGCCTTTATAGTTTTCCACGGTTTGCTCAAAAGTGGTACAACAGTTTAACGTGTCAAATAAGTAGGATTTGACCCTGAAATTGGAGTTTTTTTTTATTTGAGATGGGCTTGCTCTTGACCCCAATCTTGCTCTAGAGCGTAGATGGGATCTACGATAGAGCGAGCTTGCCCAGAAGATGCTTATTCACTCTGGACTTAAAGGGAGTCAGGTTATATGCACTCGGAAATACAGACGCAGGCAGGGAATTCCAATCATTAGCTGTGCGCATTATAAAAGATGATGACAAGCGCTTAGTGCGGAGTATGGGTATGTCAACTAAGAACGGATGGTAGCCGGCCGTGCGTCTGGATGTCCGATAGAAGAAAGGAGACGGTGGTATGAGCTCATGCAGCTCATGAGCACACTCTCCGAAGTACAATCTATAGAAGACCGATAGGCAAGCAACCTTGCGGCGGTGCGCCAGGCTGTGCAGCTTGGACGCCACCAGTTTATTATCGCCTATTATTCTCTTGGCTCTGCGTTCCACCGAGTCAAGTGCAGCAAGTTGGTATTTCGATAAGATGTGACCTTTTAATATAGTTTCATAAGATATTGAACGTTGTAACTAAGTAACTATGTTGCTAGCAACATTTTCGTGTTAAATCTACTAGCTGCCTATAATAGTCGATGTGAAATAGCACTGATACAATTTAAAGTTTTAATTGTAGGTATATTCGACGGTGAGTAGGTATGTTAATAAAATTATTCTTCATCCAATGGTTAAACAGTTGTTTTTTTTAATCTCCAGAGACGACAGACATGACTATAGAAATAGATATTGGAGTTTTTTAGGTAATAAAAAAATATAAATAAAACTCTGATTATGATACTATCTTTATTTGTCAAAGTTTATCTTAATTTCATAGAAGTTACATAACCATTCTGTATTGCGTCTCTACTTCCATTTATTCCATAAAATAAATTCTCAGTAATAACTCTTATTCGTCAATGTATAAACTCTATTAAATTTCATTGAATTCCCAACTAAAGTATTGAAATTGTTTAGGAATATCCCATAGAAATTACATAAAACTATTTACAAAGTATGTATGTACAAGTGTATATTACAATTATGTTAATTATTAAATACCTAAATACTCATATTCATAAATTGTTTCTATAAAATAAAAACTATTTTTTCAGTGTTACAAGTTTAAAATAAAAAATGTTAACCCTTTATAACAAGTTTATACTTTTTTGCATTAGTATTAAAACCAAATAGACAACATTAAAATAATATGAATTCCATTGACAAAGTTTATTACTTACCTATTTATACAGTATATTATTTTAGATAAGATTATACATAAGAAAAATAGGTGCAAAGAAGCCCTGATTTCATTTTATATTAGAAGGCACTAACTCTACCAAAATTATGTTAAATCAATATTGAAAACTCTGTCAATGGATACATAAGTTTAAATTATACTTACAAATTCGAATTTCTTGCATTAAATTAAGTGTCTTATCAAATACTGAGTGTTTTATTTTTAAAAAGATTTCAGTGCGATTGTGTGGAATGGAGTCAAATGCCATAATCTCTATTCAAATTAAATTCTAAAAAAAGCTTTCGTAAATAGAAGGAAAGAGAATTTTTATACGTAGCCCAAGTCAAGAGAGACGAGCGATAACAATTATTTTTAAATTACGTTACACCTTTGTTTTTTTTACTAAAACAACCTTTGCTCAGCTGAGGTATTAAACAGGTTAATCAGATTGCTTTTTTTTTATTCTTTAGTATTTAATGAATTCGTTGTTTACAGTGTAAACTTTACACAACTGAACATAGGGTTGTCTACAATAGAAATGAATAGTTGGTATTAAATTAAATACTATAATTTATTGTTATAGTACAAACAAAAACAATATGAAAATTACAATCCTTTAATTAAATGACTCTACATATAAATAATGAAATAAAAAGACACAGCATCTGTCACTGCTTAAAAAAAAATATTTTTTTATCTAAATTCGTGCTAGATCACGAATTATAATCAAATAATTATATATTATAATCGAATAAGTATCTGCATTTACAAACTCCTGTTTTGTGAACATTCCCGCTGTCGCTCGTCACTCATTTCTATATCAATCTTAAATGTAATTTAGTTTATTTACATTTCTTCTCGCTACTGCAAAGACAATTCAACATGTAAAAAGTAAATTCCTAAAATTTGGTACAATTAAACACCGTTAAGCTTTGTTTTTGTTTAAACGTTTTTTGGAAAATTCAAAAATTGTGGCATGTCTTTGTTAAAAAAGAAATGCTGATTTTACCTTTTATTACAAAGAAAACTAATAAAACTATATCATAATTTGAATTAAAAGTTTAGAACAAGGAAGTTTCATTTAAAATATTGTTAAACAGTGTGTGAAAATTACATTTCAGTAGGTATATTATTTTATTTTCAATTATTTAACATAAATCTTTCTAATTATTTTTACACAATTTTGCAAATTGCGTGATAAGAGCTGTGTAATTTACATAAAAAATAAGTTATTATTTTCCGAAGATTCTCACGTGTTTAAAATCTTCTAATATATTTGGACTTTTAATTTCATACAAGCATTATTTTATTTGGTTACAAAATCCACAGCTCTATTATAATGATTAAAATAAAAAGTTATCTTTAAAAAAAACTTTATATCGCGGTAGAAGTAAGTTGTAGGCTCATCGTGGAAATGTTTTGCTGCAACATCAAACATCGACAACCCTACGCCAATGAGTTAATATCTCAAATTTATTCTTACATTAACCCTTATCACGCCAACAGCATCTTATTGCACCGTAAAAAAATCAACTACAAATATACATCTAAGCCTCAAATGCCGGTGGCCGCTGTAACTTTCATCTGAATCCATCAACGGTGCTGGTGTAAAGAGTCGCAAGAGTACAGTAGAGGGAGATGAGAAGATTGACTGACAGCGCGGTAGGAGACGCTGTGTTTGCGTTTCCATGCTGCATTGCTGCTGGGTGCTCGCCTGTGGAAAAAAATAAGTGATAAATACAAAATAATTTACAAGTATAATTACTAACACCCCCGAATCTGAAGTAACTTAGAGGTCATACTAAGAGTTTTCCAAGCGATTCGCGTGGTATGTTAGAAAAAGTCTGATAAAAATTTGATTAAGCATAACCTTTCAATTGTTATAAAACATCTGACTATTACAAACCACGAAAGTCTTAAAACTAATAGGACTGGGGGGTAACTATGAACTCTTATAATCTTGTTAAATATGTCAAATTTCGTACGTAATGACGTATGAAATTAACAGATTTGACAGATTTGAGATTGTTTTAAGAGTTCATAGTTACCCCGCAGTTATCATTAAGACGCTACAGAGTACAGTCAAAATTCCTACATCAATGTAATAATGTATCATTTAATCATTAGCTTAATTAGGTAACAGATTGACATCACTAAGCGTACTCATTCCATGGTTTCGGCTAAGTGGTTTTTATAATCTAAGTACAGCCAGAAAAAGGTCCTTTCTAAAATTACGCCACGTCAACCATCCACCGATCAACTTTTTAATTTAGGAGGATCGCTTTTTCCTCCACTCGAACAGCTAAAAGGAACTCGGTTTATTGGTTTTATTATCCAGGTTTTCTCAATTGAATGTAGATATAGCGTAGCGTTAGATTTAATGTGAATTTGGCCTGTATTTCTATATTGAAGTGACTTTAGAGATGGACCATTTTTGTTCTGAATGTTTTAAAATTAATATCGAACCCCTGTTTTCTACAATTAAAGTTAGTAAGTTGCTGCAACAAAATGGATTAATGAATTGATACGATTAGGTATTGTTTTTAAGCGGCGTTAGTTTAGTGGTAGGAGTAACGTCATACATTCGTGGATCATTAATTTAAATTGCATCCTAGATTTTTGAATTTATGTATGGATTTCTACAGATTGCTAAGCAATTTAGGAAACAATCTTAAAACACAATTGTTTACAATTGTCTGGTTTCACTATCTGAGCGTCATAGAAGTTGATATCGCATAACAAGACATGTGTGATCTCTAGAAAACCCTTAATATGAACTGGACCCTTAATACGAAAAATTTAAGCGAGAAAAAGATAAATTTGTTTTAACCTTTGCTCTCCCCAAGTCTAAGATTCCCCACTGATCTAACCTTTATTAACTAATTGAAGATAAATAACACTTGAAAAAAATCATCGACCTTAGGTGGGACTCGAACCCACGTCCCATCGCATACCGGTCGAGTGCTTTGACCACTAAGCTACCGAGGACGTCACGTGACAAGATGAAATTCCTCAAGTGTTTTTTCTCGCTGTTAAAGCATAGAATTGCTAAAAACAAAAATTTATTAACTAAGCTAAATATTAGCAATTATTAATAATTATTACCATTTATCACATGGACATTGACCGATGCAGCTTCTGCCATAGTCGGTACGCAACTATAGTTGCCACTGTCACTCGGCAGCAGCTTCTCGATGATGAGCCGCGACGTCAGCTGCTCCGTCCACTCCGTTCTCAACCGGACCCTTGGTTCTTCTGCTATCTCGTTCTCTTCTACCTCCTTATACTCTATTAGTTTTGATCCTGTTAACAAATAGTAAAATATAAATCCCAACTGCTTGTATCAAGGACACATTTTTTAACGTCCTCTTGCTGGACATAAAAAAGCTATTGTTATAAACGTAAAAAAATACAACCGCTTATTTAGAGTTTAAGTAGGGCTAGAGCAAAACAAAATAAAATACTTCTTTAATTAGATTTTTTTTTGGATTAAATCTGCGATTTGATTCTGAATATTGGAGCACGTTAAAGGGTTAACATTTCAACAATCAAAACATTTTACAAACCTACAACTTTCAATGGGAAAAATACTAACGCTATGATTGAAGTTTAACTTGTTGTGACACGCAAACTGGTATTTAACTTAAAAAGTATAGGAAACGATCAAATTAGCATTTTTATTCGTAAAAGGAAATTAGTTGGGGTCCACTTAGAATTGGGTTTTTTCTCCGAAATGGGAACATGTCGGGTTGATGGCTGCTATTTTGGTCAAACTATGAACCGCCATTTTGTTGGTCTTATTATTATTTTGTTATCAGCCAACTTCAAAAAAGGAAAAGGTTCTCCATTTATCCGTTATTGTTTTTATGTGTGACAAAAAGAACTATTCATTCATTAGATAGTACGAACAGCTTAGTTAGAGCAGTATAATTAAAATAAGAGCAATATTAGTTTAATTAAATTATGCAGTTTGATCACACAGTTTCATTTAAGATTTTTAGTGGTACCTTTACCATTCTAGAAATCGTACAAAACTTTTTTTTAATCCTATTAGTTGGGATTTACTAAGTATGAAACTAATACCACAACTAATACTAATTTACGATGAAAAATGTAAATCTGACCTATGTTTTTTTACTGGGCAGGTATTTGAATCTAATTTTTGTTGCGAGCACTTTCCTTTGATTTGACTTAGATTGTTAGAAATAATAGATGTTTTATTGCTACCACGTTTATAGGCATAATAATTTGTCTCGAAAATTGTAACAACAGATGTCCCCAAATTAAAACGTGTAATCATTGAAACCACGGATGCATTGCTGCCTATCTTTTTCTGGTTCTCTTTTTGCCATACAATATTTTTTTAATAATGATGTACGCTTTAGCCGTTTTTAGTAAAAGGTGAGAGGATTGACATCCATTCAACTATTTCATGTCCTAGTTTCAAACTGCGATAACGCTCCAAAGAATACTATACGTTACATGGCAATAAATTTTTCACCGGTAGTAAATAAAAGTTATAGGAATTTCCTACATTTGTTATGACCCGATTGGGGTTCATTCATTGCTATTATTTACAAAATTTCTGGTTGTGAACAAATAAAGTTAAATGTGCCTCGTACACAAAATGTCAATGATCTCAATATAATTCTATGCTTTCAAGAAATATACGCCAGGTATCCTTCCAAATCTTCTTTCATAGTCTTAAAGTCCTTAATCCATAAGTATCATTCTTTTGTAACGAAGGGCCAGGGCCATAACCATGAACTCTTTAAACAATCTCAAAGTTGTCAAATCTGTCAATTTTGGTACGTCATTTCATACAAAATTTGACAGAAATAATAATGTTTGACAGATTTGTGATTGTTTTAACAGTTCATGGTTAGGGCCCTGACAATGTATATATTTTTTTATTAAATTTTGTAATGTTTAATAAATAATAGTAATGTATTTTGCCAGTTTCATCTCAGCGCCTTGAAAATATCATCTTTGAGATTAAGGCGCATTAACGCGCTCTGTACCAATCGGGTCGTCGAATGCTATGAACTCTTAACTCCAAATGTCACGGAAGGAAGCGAAATTAGCTCAATTTGTCTAGTTGCTATACCAGTAACTCTATCTATTATTGATTGGATCACGTTTGAGCACAGGATTTCCATGAATAAATCGAACATCCGCTACGACTAAGTGCTTCGGAGCTGGTTAGAATTATAGTAACATGAGCGAGCATTGAAGAGAACATTAATAATAAACATTAGTCTATTTTAAGACGTTCTCAAATCAACGTCATCATTTGTACCTATTTCTTCGAAATTAGAATCCAAGTCTTGGAAAAGTATGACGTAAGCGAAGGAACGTAAACGAAATAGTAGGAAGTAAAAAAAGGGTTTGCTTTTCTTTTTTCAATTTTTATTTGCATCACATCAAACTTTATAAACAATAATAAATAAAACCTACAAATAATAAATTTTCCATTCCATGAATTACTGTTTCTCACTTAATGTTTTCACTGTAAACCTGGATGACCTCTAGACTCCAAAAATATATTTTTATTTTTAGCCACTGGCCTTATAACATTCCTTTGACAATCCGCTCTGGGTCCGCGTGGTGAAGTAAGCCCAAACCACCGCATAGTTGTGATAAGGCCTGTACCCTTTAGTGGGACGTATACAGTTGGTTTTGGCCCAATAAATGTATGTTACAAACATATCCATGTAAACACTTTGGTGAATTATTATTTGATGTATGTTTTGTAAAAATTAACATCATCATCATCATTCAACCTTGACGTCCACTTCTTAACATAGACGTTTCCTTATGACTTTAAGATTGGCCGGTTAAAAGCGGCCTGCATCCACTGGCTACCTCTGCCTTTTATTTAATTATTTTACATTTAGTATTTACACGCATGCGTTAGCGCATACATTATTGGTTTTCATCATCATCTCAGCCTATTGCAGTCCACTGCTGGACGTAAGCCTCCCCCAAAGAGCGCCAATGAGTACGATATCCCGCTTTTTTCATTAATTCCACTGTCAGCCATCTTTCTAAGGCAGTCGGTCCATCGATCTGGGGGCATCCTACACTACGTTTGCCTAGGCGTGGTCTCCACTCGAGAACCCGTTTAATTCACCTTTCATCGGTTCAGCGACAAATGTCGCTAGCCCACTGCCACTTAAGCTTGCTATTTTTGTTTTTATAGGATTGTAATCCAACTCTTTGTATAGGCATACTTAATAATAATAGCTATTGGATTCATGTCTAGACGGTTCTGAATACATAATAGCGGTTACTCAGAAACCATTACGTTCCTGGAAATGACAGGACATTCTAAAGGCACCTATTCACGTGATGTAGCTTTGAAAATTTCCAGTTAAACGGCTTGATGTTTTGCATCGAACGTATACTGCTTCAGTCAACTGAAAACTATTCATAATAGTCAAAGGAAACTCGTTTTCGTGTACGTTCAATAGTAATGAAAGTACATACCCGGCGATAAATATTGCACATCGACCTTTGAAAACTATTCTAATATTCGTTAAAAATATACATAATAAATATTAATAATAATAATATTTTCAATATATCTATTTACTATTCTAATATTAGTTTGTATTCGAAAATGCGATTATTGCAGATGTGCAATATTTATTGCCAGGAACCTACTAGTATTTGTGCTGTTGTCGTTCGTATACGCTTATATTAATTTACATCTTTAAATCTAAACACTATAAGGTATGTTGAATATTATGATTGCAATAACGAAATGATTAATGTATTTTTATAAATATTATAAGTCACATAAAACCTGTTACACGTAAAATATGTTTTTCGTTGTTAAACCGTCCATATTTAATCGATCAACCAATCGGATACCTAGTTCAAATGAAAGAGCTAATTTTGTTTTACATTTTGACTCATTGTTCCTTTAGATAGCTTTTTTAATCACCATATACGCAGCCACATCCTGAAATACACCTTTAAATAAGATGTAAAATTAAACTGTGTATATTCTTTGATGTATGCTGTACGTTTTGGATGTTTGTTTATCCATTATATAGTCACCCTAGCTTACCCACCTACTCTACCTTAAGGCTAGGTAATTGCCGTTATTGTTTGAAGTGTTTTTTAAATATTTTTTAATCGTCAATTCAGTGTGCGAGGGTTCTTATGCTCACATACCTACTTCTATAAATAAAAATGTCAACACGCAGTCAATAAGAAATATGAAAAAGTAGGTAAACACATGACCTCATTTCTTGGGGATTAGCCATGACACACACGATATTAAAACCGAGGATTTAGATGTTCAGGTATGGGTTACAAGGTATGTTTCCTGAATTCCGTGCCAACGGCATATATTTTCGTCAGTTTAGGAGTTTATGCTCGGTTAATTTATTCTATTAATTTAACAAAAACTGGTCAAGTACGAGTTGCATTCGCGTGGCTTCTAGTAGGTTTATTTCTGCAATCTATTTAAACAAGGTGGAAAGACGACCTAGTGAAGTTTGCAGGAAGCCGCTAAATGCAAGCAGCTTCCAACTGGCCAATCTGGAAGTCACTGGGAAAGACATAATATGTTCAGTAGTTGACGTCCTGTGTCTCAAATGATAATAATGATAAGCAACGAACTATGCCTAGCCTTTTAGGGGATCGGGAAAGTTTTGCGCTGGATAGAGATCGGTGGTAGTATTTGATTTACCTTTGCTCAACGCAATGGAACGTTACAAGTAAGAGTATTTACATACAGCAACTTTTCTTTCAATTTTTATTCAAATGGGCACACAAAATCAGCTGTCATTTTTACGGGTCCACATTTTTTTATGTAATCGTAAAGGTAGACAATAATAAGCGACTGTATTGCTGCTGCGTCGCGACTGAAGAACTTGAAAAAGTCGCCCTTAGAGCCTATAAGAAACATTGTATAAACTTTAAGCTACAAGTGAAATAATAATAAAATGCTTACCCTTATACCAAAATATGGTGCCGAGGTCATGCGGGCCTTGGCTCAAGATGCATGTCAGGGAGAGCGAACTGCCCGTCTTCACGTACAGATCCACTGGACCCAGGATGTGTGCCTTTGCTTCTGTTAACAAAAACAAAACTCTATGAAACAATTGTAGCGCGATGTGTGGATACACATGATAATATCCATCTCATTGACAGTGAGTGACACTGTCTTTCGAACACTGGTCAAACGCGCCGGCCAATCAGAAGGGCCATACGTTTCTGCAACTACAAGCAGCAGCTACACGATTGACCATTAAATAAAAATGTGTATTTTACGTCCGATAGAGTAGGTAATTGTTATTTTTTCTCTCATGAAGACACCTGCTTTTCAACTTTCTCTCTTAGCAAAAATCCTTAAGAATTATTTAAAAATTTGCTCTAAACTCGACAAAAAAATATTACAAGCTTATCATGTTGAATCATAGTTTTGACGTAAGGTAGTGCAATTCCTAGGATAAGAATTAAGAACAAGAATTAGGGCCTTTGTTAAAAAGCACCCAAAAAAAATTTGGCATACCTAATGTCTGCAATATTTTCATTTTTATACTTTGTTTGTAGGTATAAAGGGAGTCCAAAAATTTATGGGACTTAGATTTTTGGCACAACGTCATAGTACAAAGGTTGAGAAAATTCCTTATCTGTCTCTTAGCAAAAATTGAAACGGTATGCGCGGTAAAGTATTTTATTACAAGCCCCATTGACATTCTTTAAAAAGTCGACGTAGGTATTTTATTTATTTTGAAAGTAATAAAATCTCCTTTGCCAATCAAATCTGTAGGTACACTACATAAACTGTTTTTATGTTGAATTGAAATCTGTACCACAGAATAGGACACTCATTAAAACCAAGTGATCAGCTGGTCATAAACAACAACGTTTTCTATGAGAGCAAATAAAAAAAAACTTCTGAAAATTCAGCTTCTCCATACAAACTTACTTGCATACCTCGATGATAATGTATGGAGCATCTGAAAATAAAATCAGAATTTCGATGTTGGTCCCATAGGAAAAGTTGTTGTATTATGACCAGCTGTTCACGTGGTTTTAAGGAGTGTCCCTTTTTTTTGTACACCCTGTATGATTTAACTGGTAGCAGCAAAAAGGACGTGTACACCATTCATATGTCGTAGTTACTTTGCAAAATTAGATTTTGAGTTGATTTTGAATCATTAAATTATTTTGATAATGCTTTTAATTATTTGTGTTAAGGCATGACATCATGCACAGAACAGGGGCGTAGCGAGTCTTACTTGTTCTGTGACATCATGGCTGCTATTGGCATTCAAAATCTATGGAATCCTTGAGGTTTGATAATAGATGTTGATTGGTAATACTGCCCTATTAGGTAAAACGGCTCATTTTTAACTGATAAAGTAGCGAATTTATTTTGTTAGTGTTATAGTACTTCTTGATGGATCCGATTACCAAATACGACAACAAACTTTTACTTTTAGACGAACATCAAAATACTTTAAAAAAATTGTTGTTTTGTTTTTTGTTTTTTTTTTTAAATTCTCTCTTTTAAGTAAACGAATTGTTGATAAAATGCAAGACAAGTGCTGAACTTAGCATCGCCATCTCTGAGGATCTGAGGTTCGATTTATCTACTTACCTTTGGATCAGAGCAACTTATGTTATGTTGTCCAATATTTAATCATTATTGTTCATTTATCAAGTTATTCCCGTGCAAATGAGACTTTGTATCGTAAAAATTATAAATAGTTAAAGACGACTCCCCTCCAAAACAAAATTATATCCAGCTACCTAAACAGCTCTCAGCTATCTTTATAAATTATCTATCGAATTTTCTAAAACACGAATTTCTCTCTTCACAAAACACGCCGGTTTTAATCATAAGTAGTTCAAATTACATCTCTAGCTAACCCAAAAGAATGCTACGAAAAAAAACGTTTTTTATCTTCCTAATTCAGCAAAAGATGGTGCTTGTTAAGATATTAAAGACAAGGAAACACCCATGGAATGTGTTCTCAACGATGATTCAGCACGTTTCAGTGCCTCAGATACAGTTAGCTACAAACCTTCAGATGCTATATCTCCTTATTTCAAAGGCATAAGGTTAAGAATTCTGTATCATTTTCTACTTGACTGCGGGATCCCCGCTCGTTTTGAGGTACTTGAGAAAAAGTGGAGCTAAGATTAAATCTACAGGGATACGCAACCTTGGGGAAGACTTAGTATATATTAAAAACTGTTTAAGGGCGTTGTAATGCTAAAATTTTGTGAAAAACGCATTAAGTAATTTATTATTGTTTTTCATAGATGAGATAATGAAATACCAATTATTTTCTACTTTCTTTGATATTACTGCCCACTCAACCCATTTAAATACAATAAAAATACAAAACTGTTTTAAAAGATTTCTATTCTGGAATAAATAAGCATCTCAATATTCTAGGTAATTTCAATCTACCAGCTCCGTGCTTCGAAAAACAAATTAAATTGTTAATCTTTGTCTTAAAATTGCTTGAAGCCAGACAAGTTAATATCTTGCTAGTTGAACGCATATTGAACTAAACAAGTTTGTTGACCCATCATCCCTTAATTAAAATGATTCAACCGCATCTCCCACGTTAAAGTCCCTCACAAAACTTCAATAAACACAACTTCACAAATTTCCTCTCATTATACAGAACTTAGCTTGCAACTCGTAACAAGTCGGAACGTGGTTTGACATTGCAATTTTGCATGCCTCCGACTAGTTAATACTTAGTCACAGAGCAAACGAATGAGTTAGCACAGTGAACACAAGCAAATGGAAGTCGCGGCGTTTGGTTCAAAACGCAGAGGTTAGGTTGAATATCTTAAGTTGATCATCGGCTTTTGAATTTGTTTTGCAGGAAAATTTTAAAACACATTTTCTAATCTATTTTTAGCAATAACTAGATTTTATTTTATCTACTCCCCAAAGTCTAAAACATTTTCTGGAAACAAAATAACATTACTTTCGATTTACAACAAAGAATGTCTTTCTGATAAGCCAGTTTTAACAAAATATACTAAACACTACGTTATCCTGGCATGGATCTTAAGCATTTGGGCAAAGAGTGTGGAGCAAATTGCGCATCTTTCGAGACGATCATCGTATCAGAAACGCGTGTGCGCGGAACAAACAACCAATCACGGCCGGCGATACAGACACGTCGCACGACTATCCAATCACATAATATTAATGGTCTCTTCGCATCTTTAGTTCAGCGCTGAAGATCCGTTGTATCTTTTTTTTCGTTTGAAATACTTTTTCTATAGGTACTTATTCCGTTAATGCACATAAAACGGCTGCATATTTGCTTTGGCTGTTAGCTTTCAGTATAACTTAGTGCTACGTTGAGGTAATGACACGGAAAACATTCGAGAGGACGAGTTAGCAGGGGCTTTCGAACTTGACACGAATCTTCTGTGAAACTTTTGAAGCATCAAAGTATAAAATACTAATTTACCGGTTCTTCCCGGGAAAATTGGTTTTTCACACAAATAATATTACGTTCGCATCCCAGGGGAACTGTTTTGATTTTCTCGTTGACAATATACTACGTTATGTCATCATGGTCTACGTATTTTATGAATTAATAGAAATTTGAGTATTTCTTGATTATTTGGCGCAGCCACTATTTACTTTACATTAAAATGCTATTTACTAGATATGTCACAGAAATTATTCACTTTAGTCTCGTAGCTTTGAGAGCGTTTTAAGAGTTTTATTGAGAGTAGTTACAGACATTTTTGATTTGACAAAACATCACAAAAAACAATTCTGTACTAACTAATTAAAAGGGACAACAGATTGATATAGTTTAATTGGTGATTTTATCTGAATATGTTGTATTGTTTCGATAATGAACTATGAATAAACAAAGTGTTTCTTACATAAAATTTAATTTAAACGAAAATAAGAATTAGCAAATAAATATCATAATTGTGTACCTACAGTAACTCGTTTTGCTAAGAGTTATAAATTGAAGTTGATTAATGAGATTTAAAAATAGATTCATCCGATTATTTCTGAAAGTGACCGCATTATAACGTCACGATTACAAAACAATTAACGGTAGCTAATATTATGCATGTCTTTCTCCACAAAACGGTATGCGTTAGCATTTATATATGATAAAAAAACTGAATGTAAATTTCTCATAATAAAGTATTAACATTTTGTGATTTTAAATCGTAAATTATTTAATTATATTAGTACCCTTACTGCTTTTTTTCGCAAGGTTTCCTAGTGTTTTATTATTTATTCTGCTTTTCAGGGCGATGACAAATCCAACAAATTATAAACCATCAAAATCGGTTTAGCCTTTCTCGAGTTATAAGTGTTTTAACAAACGCGACTCTGTTTTATTAACCAAAATTTTCTAAGACAAAATTCAGCACCAATTTTTATCTTTATCGGCTTTTGGAAGATCGTTGCTTAAGCGAGCGACTTTAGACCATTTGCTTTCAGTAACTGACTAAGTCGTCAGTCCATCGGGTTCACATTCAATAACATAATTTACCTTATTTCGAATTTATGAGGAAAATAATATCAGTGGTTTAATATTTAACTGAGAGCCCGTTATTGCTTTTAAATTACATTACGATGAATATTTCTTCCGCGGTAATAAATCAAACTTCTTTCTAGAAATATTTCAGTAACTTGAAAAGAAAATTCGCAAAAACATCGTTTGAAGTAATTTACGAAGGAAAAAATGCTTGCGATCCTTATTAGAAAAGTTATTACAGAATTGTCCGAGAAACACCTCCAAATCTGAAACCAGAATTTTGCAAACTTTAATAAGCTCTAAATCATAATATAGAACCTATAGCAATATATATAAGTTGTAGAAACTTTACTATGTAATATTACGTTCATAGGTTAACCTTGTTTTAAATTTATGAATATTTTCTAGGTACATTGAATATTTCTACACGGTTATAAAAGTTATTTTGCTCCTGCGAATTTTAGGTAACGTAGGAGTATGGAAATAGTTTTAAATTATCTGGAAGGAACAAGGCTTTCAGCCTTCATTTGTAATAATATAGTTATACATTTTGCAAAGCGTTGACATTATTCAATTCAGGTTTAAACTTGTCTTTAAAAAGCTAATGAAAGCTTTAAAAAAAACTACCTACTTACTCTCGGTTGCAGTTAGTTTTCATTCAGTGCTGTCAACATTTACATTTTACCCGATAGCACAATTTAAAACAAGTCTACTAGTTTAAGAGGTGCTCGTTGCTCAGTGGCGGCAGCGCTTTGGTATCGATTACTAAAGTTAAGCAACCAACGCCGCGGTCGTGAGTGGATGGGTGACCATTCCGACCATATTTAGTGACATTTATCACAAGCATCTCCGTGCTTCGGAAGGCACGTTAAAAGTTGGTCCCGGCCAATGTCACTTGATATTGGTCGTGAAGCCTAGTCAGAGGTCTTAAGGCGGCTTGATAACATCTGACAGTAAGGTTTAGTCACTGGCCTTACAACACCCCTCCACCAATCCGCACCGGGCCCGCGTGGTGGAGTATGGCCCAAACCACCTCATAGTTGAGGTGAGGCCTGTGCCCTGCAATGGGACGTATATAGGCATACTTTACTACTAGCTTAAACTTGTGAAGGGTTCAACTCTGTGTTTAGCTCGTAATTCATATTTTGTTTCTCTAATAACTCTCTCAAAAATATTCCTCGAGAAAAACTAGCATAACTTTCAACTAGTTCGCGATACGAGCGAAAAAGTTAATCGTCGCTAACTTCGATGTGACGTCAGCCTCACGTTTTAGGCTAACATAAAATGCTATAGGGTTATCAATTTTAACTCTTAACCAGACCCCGTACATAAAAGTTGTTCTTTAATATGTCAAGTTAATACCCATGATAATAAAGTAATTGTTCCAGAGCAGAGGTAGGGTTAGTTTATAGTAAATTAATTATTAAATAAAAAATCCCCCCCCCCTCCCTCTAAAAGCTAAACTATTGGCTTGAAAAATCTGGAAAAAAATCATGATAGTGCTTTTCATAAACTTTTAAGGAAAACCATAACAGATAAGATAGATCAGTTTATTTAAGAGATATAGTCGGTCAAATTTTTTTACCTTATAACAATTCGTAAGAGGAAAAGATTTAAAGTGTAAGTCACTTTTAATGTTTTCCTCTTAGGATATAATGATGTAATTGTTGAAATATATTGTGGTAATGACGGGCAACTACGAAACCCTACACTGTGCGTGGCACGACACGTACTTGGTCGCTTTTATTTATTTAATGTTCTCAATAGAATAAACCCCTAAGTAGGCAGCCCTGTATATAAATACGCTCCGAGTTCGAGCGTCTGTTATCGACATAAATCTGTCGTGCGAATGTAGAAGCATTGCCTTAAGTCGCTTTGAGTCTGTCAGTTATGTATTTGGGTTATCGCTTATACTCTTGGAAGAGTTAAATCAGTTTGGGATGGAATTTATTGTTGGACCATCAATTTCTATTGGTCCTAAAGTTGATCCTTGCGGGAGACCTTGTAATGCGATTGAGGTGAAATTATGGGGTCGTTGGTACAGAAGTTGGTGAAGGTATAATATAGGGATATTATAATAATGCAAATTTTAATAGTATTTTGTCAAAACTTACGAGGATAAAATATTGTAAAAATATGTCAATTCAATATTCTAAAATGCCTTGCATTATTTTTTTACAGATATAAAGAAACTTTTTTAGATGTTTTTTATGCAATGTTAATTAATAAACCCTTACAAACCTTTATGAGTCAAAAACAAATTGTAGCTCTAAAATGTGTTCTCGTATTTATCTGCTTTGATTATTTATCATCTGTCGTTTGCGTGTATTCTAAGAGACTGTATAACGCCATGATAATTATTTTATACGTTTTTTTTGTTATTTGTATTTTTTATTCTGTTTACTTCCTCCTCCGTCTCCACGTTAAATCAAATAATAAAATAAAAGTAAAATATCACATCCATTTTCACTATCCCTAGCAAATAAGTATTGTTACTTACTCTGCTTATGTACTTGTTTGTTTTTTTTGTAATTTTCTTTCTGTATTGTCCCGTCTATTTACTACGGATAAGCTTCATTGTCGTTTACTGACTCACCCACAACATTCAGTTGGAAGGCCAGAGACATCTTTGGTTCGGTGTTGACTTGGCACTCGTAGATACCAGCGTCCCTTTCTTGAGGAAACTTGATCTGCAGGGTCCAGTTTTCTGATTTGTCTGGCCTTATTACCTGAGAAATAGAGTTTTAATTAGAACACATTTAAAAACTGTAAATATAACTATTTGGCTCTGCCATTGGAAGGTTTAATATAAAAGTGTTTCGTTTGTTCGGACTTACTAACCTAATAAATTAAAATAACCTGAACTTTTGTCAAACTGTTGACAAAAAGGCGAGTAAAATACTCGTCTGTTTCCAATTGCTTATAAATTTTCAAGGGTTTTATAATCATTATTATTATTTCAGCCACAGGACGTCTACTGCTGATCTTAAACCTTCCCCAGTGATTGCTAGATTGGTCGGTTGGAAGTGGCCTTCATCCAGCGGCTTCCTGCAACCATTACCAGGTAGTTTATCGTCCTTTCAAAAGTTTAATACAAGGTAAAGGTTTAATAAAACTTTAAATTAGTAGGTTTATGCATCTGTACTAATAAAACATTTTCGTAAAAGATTTTCTGCATCCTTGTGACTACGACTTTATGTAATTAGGTCGAAACGAAATTAACTAAATCGTCGAATAGGAATGTGTTACATGAATTCTTGCAGCATAAAAAGGTTTTATTTTACACATATTACCTACTTGAATCTTGTTAATAGTGGTTAATCAAATAAAGAGTTGTTCGAGAAATCACATACAACAAACAAACTTTTTAATTGTTTTAGTATACAAGGTAGAACAAAACCCGTGTTTGATAAAAAAAGAGTAATTCTGGTACTCAAATTTAATAACTTTTAATGTGGGACCCATAACGAAATAGCAATAATACATTTCGAGATCTACACTAAACCGCTGACCAGCCCTAACCATGAGCTGTTAAAACAATCACAAATCTGTCAAACATTATCATTTCTGTCAAATTTTGTATGAAATGACGTACCAAAATTGACAGATTTGACAACTTTGAGATTGTTTTTAGAGTTCATGGTTAGGGGGCAGCTGACGTAAGTTTGACAACCCCTTTTGCATTAAACTGGATTTTTTTTACACCTTGTAAATACGTCTTATCTATAAAAACAATCTACTTTAATTCCGCGTTATAAACAAGTTGAAAAAATACGTCAGCTAATAGCAATTACAGTCTGAAATTGAAAAATAACAAAATCATACATAGTAATTGTTTATTAATGTATTGATGCACCAACAACATGCATTCTGAACAAAAACATTGAATGAAAAATTATATAACCAGTATTTGAAACATTGATTCAATATGTTAACATCAATATTTATTTCTCGTTACTCGTTGCCTATTACATTTCAATCCTAGAAATGGTAACGCAATCAATTTCATTATTGGCTTTATAAAGGTCAGTTGCCAATGTTAATGTAAAGCATTCTATTACTATATTGTCTAAACTCAATAGTTCAAAATATCAATTATTTTCATTATGAATAAAATACTTTATAATTTCAGCCTTTGGATGTTACATTTTTGGATATATAGGCCTCCCATAGAAATAGTTAGTGGGCAGTCCATTAGAAATATGTAGTTTGCAACATGAATATTTTCAACCTTCAACAAGATGTGTAGATAGTAAGAAGGTTTATAGTTTTGGTACTTTTAATGTTTCTCCCAGAAACAAGATTCAGGTAGCTTTACTATCTAAACCGTGGGACGGTAATCCCTTTGATAGTTATAGCACAAATTACTTATAGCGGCGGCGCGCCTAAGGTATGGTAATGTCTGTCAAGAAAATCAGAACTATAAGGGGTTTCATGAGTTGAGGGCTTCTAAAGGGCCTTAGGGCGACGCTTCAATATTTGGGCCAATGGGTTTGCATGCCATATTTTTATTTACACGCCTTAAATTAAACTTAGTTTTGGCTTGTACGACATACATACTTAAAGTACATAGTACATACAATATTAAATGTGTTTGAGTGCGTTCCAATGTACTCGTAAAAATGTTACAAGGCCCGTTTTTATTAAAATATTCGAAGTATTAAGATATTGCATTTTAACTTTTATTAGTTCCTGGGGTTCAAATTCCACAGAAACAGGCTGGTTTTGTAAAAGGCAAAGGAACTCGTGAACAAATATCCTCAATATTAGGCAAATAATTGAGAGTAGCCACGAATTTGCGAACCCAGTAATTCTGTGTTTTGTTGACTACAGGAAGGCTTTTGACTGCGTGGTATGGACAGGGCTATGGCAAGTTCTGGAGGAAATGGGAGTGCCTTCTCACCTGACGATGCTGATCAGGAAACTATACGAGAACAACAAAGGCTCAATACGCGTTAAAGAAACTATGTCAGATGACTTCAGTTTCCGGAAAGGCGTTCGGCAGGGATATATTCTTTCGCCAATCCTCTTTAACATCTACGGAGAATGCATACTTAGAAAGGCGCTAGATGGATGGCAAGGAGGAATTAGCATAGGGGGCGTGAAAATATCTAATTTGAGATACGCAGACGACACCACCTTGTTAGCAGAAAATACTGAGGAAATAGAGGAACTACTTGGACGGGTCGAATCGGTCAGCAAAGAGTTCGGGCTTACCATAAACCGAAGAAAAACCAAAGTTATGGTGGTGGACAGATTTGGGAAACTCCAGCAAGCGAACGCCGTATCGAACCTTGAAAAAGTTCAGGAGTTCAACTTTCTTGGGTCAATGTTAACAACAAATGCTTCCTGTGAACCTGAAATTAGGCGAAGAATTGCCAGTTCGAAGAACGATATGGCGCAGCTGGACAAGATTTGGAAAGATAGCAACATTAAACGCAAAACAAAAATCACTGGTGCGCACCTTAATCTTTTCAATCATTCTGTACTGTTCGGAAATATGGACAATCAAAGCTGCTGACATGGACAGAATAAACGCTTTCGAGATGTGGTGCTATCTCCGGATACTTCGAATACCCTGGACCGCTTTCCGTACAAATGAATCCATCTTAAGCTAACTACGGATCAAAGAACGTCTTACAAGCATCGTTCTCAAGCGGTACCTACGCTATTTTGGCCATCTCGCACGCAAACCGCATGATAACCTTGAAAAGATCATCATTATTGGCAAAAGGCAGGGTAAAAGACCACGTGGCCGCAGGCCGACACGATGGTCTGATCTACTTGTAAAAACCCTGGATATGCCATTACACGAGGCGCTCAGACGAGCGCAGGATCGCGAGGGCTGGAGACAGCTTTTCACCGAGGCAACTGCATAGACAGGGTCACAATCCTCAACCATGAGGGACCGACTATGGAGAGAGTTCATGGGGAGCGATAATTTTATAAATAAATAAATAAATATTGGACAACATCACATAATATTAATAAAGCACTTGTGTTATAGAAATCAGAAACAACGACGGTACCACGTTAATTTTTCTTCTTTTGTTAATATTTTTATTTAAAGGCACAATTAGGTTAAGAATACTCTTAGATACTAGCTTTATAGCTAGACCTAAAACCTAAACCTAGCGACTACTGTTGCTGCATTGATCGCCTGATTAAAGTTAGCGCTTACACAGGAGTTCTTTCACAATGTAAGCAGATGATACCATGATCTTTGGTCCTTGTTTGCAATCACATGCACTTCAAGATTACACATGTTATACGAACAAGTAACAATCTGACAAGTGAAATCATGACATCAACTTTTGCCCTAGAATAGAGAACTTAAATAAATATGAGACTCCGGTAAAATGAGGTATTCCTTTTTATACGAATCTTAGGAGAAAAATGATAATATATTATTAATTCGCTTACCTGAAATCTTTGATCTGATGTGTACGTTAGGATTCCTGCTGTTAAGATGTGGAGATCTCTTTTTCTAATCCATGATACCTGAAACAAGATTTACACATTATATAAAGTATATTTTTACTAAATAAAAAAAACAACACTAAGCCCAAAAGTATGTTGGAAACATTCGGTAAATGTTTTAATTTTTAGTTTTGGATCTTTTGAATTCCTTAGTACTTTTTTACTATTTTTTGTCATATATGTCATTGAAAGAGGTACACTGAAGCACACAATTTGTTGTATTTGACTCACATACCAACAGCATGATAAATATGTATATTAATATCACTAATTAGTTTTTATATTTTTTAGTTATAAAGTGAATTAACAAACGGGAGTGTTAGTTAAAACCACTAAGCACACTTTACTTTCCATTACGGTATGATTTAATATTAATGACCCTGATACATCTAAAACTATTACCAGAGCATTAAAATATAAATTATTTACACCTATTACGTCGCTTTGTTCAGCAGGAAAGGTTAATATCGCTACGAGAACCGTGAATTTAATGAGCGGAAGTTGGAAGTCTTAGGTAAAATAAAATACAGTAGGTCAAACATCATAAAAGTATAAGTAGTTATTTGAATGTGGGCGTAAACGTCATGTCTTAAAATATATCTGGAGGTTGATGTTTTTTCAATCAAAGGGCTTGTAGCTTTTTTTGTCCCAAATCAAGCAGCTTAAATACTTGTGAAACAAAATAACAGATACATTGTTACATAAATGAACAACTTGATGTCAAATTGCTTGTAATCAATAAAACAATTGCTCAAACTCACTGGTTTCGAATTTGACCCTAAACATTTGACTAGATGGTATTCAGGATCTGTCTCATTTAGGATGCTCAAATTACATATTTAGTTTCACAAACCACTGTAACCCGATTAAGGGTTTAGAATTAGTGGCCACACTGATTACATTAGCAGACAAGATCAGTGATTTGATGCGGACAAAATTATTATTATTTGATCTGTTTGGGCTTCCAATTTAGAAGTCTCAAAATCATTTTTATGAATTAAATACTAGCTTCTGTATGTAGACTGCATTTTTAAAATAAAACCATGTCATGTACAAATTAATCTGTATGTATCTGACCAATCTGTCCGACCAAAGCTTTAAAAAAAACCTGCTGGGAGCCGTGGACAATGAAAGAAGACCACATGACCACGCGTCGCAAATGCAAACATACAGCTTATGCTCTAAAAGAGCATCTATCACAGGGTCACCTACAAGGAAGTTCTGCGTCAAGCCGAATAAAAACGAGAGCTCTTTTCTCTTGGCAAAAGCGAAAGTCTTATTTTTCTCACCCATGGCAAAATTACCAGCAAGCTTTTATAATATGTCAACATTCCTTTGGTAAATTCTTTGGTTACAAATGTTAAAAAATAATTAATTCGCTAATAATAATTGCAATTTCTTCACAAAAAGAATATCTTATAGTTTTTGATAATATTTCTTCGTAAAAGCGTGTTTTTAGGTTTTTAAAAGTAACATTGCTAGATAATTTTATTTCTGTTGGTAGATTTAAAAGACAAAAGTGATGCTTAATTGAATGCAGATTCTCCAATGATTGTTAAGTGTGACCAATGACGGCGTACCTGCAAGCGCAAAGAGGAGTTAATGATCGTATAAAAGCATCCAATTGTGCTGAAAGTGCAGTAATTAATCTCTCAGCTGAATGACTCTCAGAGAAAATACAGCTGTGCTGCGGTTTTATTTTTAAATGTAATTTTTCCAATACTTGCCTGGAGGTTTGCCAATAAATGTCAGCTACCGATTCTTGTGATGGTTATTAGTGTTTTCTGAACGACTGCGATTGGGGTTTAGAACGGAAAATTTTCCGAGTTGACTGCATTTTTTATTGCAGCCTGTCATGAAGGGGACGGAAATATTGTCGTTTGAATGTAGCATGATTCAAATCTATTAGAAGAAATGTTTTAAGTATTTACATTAAGCGCTTGTTTATTACTAATTCAAAAATTAAATTACATTATAAGATTATGTATTTATTGACAAAATCCTTAATTTGGTACCTCAGTTACATAAAAAAACAAAATAAAAATAGTTTATTGAAAGATGCAGTGATTAGTTGCCAATAGTTTGAATATACTTTCGTTACATACTTTTATTTTAAAATTAATAATATTTGTGAGCAAAAGGTTTAAATAAAAAATAATAATCACGTATTACTAGGCATAGTGAATTAATACCGAAGCCTATTTCATCTAGACTGTTATACTATATTTAATACTACATTAGACTAGATACTAGTTTCTATGCAAATAGAACAGCTAGAACTAGATTTACGTATGTAAACTCCGTTCTGCGATCGCTCTGTCATTCACGGAATCCGTTTTGGGGTACCAAAAGGTCTAAATGGGCCCTTTTGAGGACCCCTGGTTTTCACTGGGCTTCAAAGGGTTGGATAAGATAAGATAATTATTATCAATGGATATAAAAATATAATTACACAAATGTGTTGAAGGAAAAGTAAGTCAATGCATTCCGATTCAGATAAATTATTAAATTTAATGTTTACTTATTTTCACAATAGGTTGATAAAATTATTTCCTACACACTTCCTATTTTCGTATGCCTTAATCCTAGGGGCAGGCATGAACCCCGGCTTGAATCGATTCAAGCAACGATTTTTTTCATAAGTGACTTAAGTTTTTTTTCTTGAAGCCACTGGCAAAATATGTTGCCTAGTTTCTATAAAACACGAGCTAAACAGAAAATAATTCCGTAATTAATGGTCCCTAAAATAAAATATACATTTAGTATTTTTATCAAAGGCTTTAAAGCTCCTGTTAATTAAAGTTTCGTAAATTCCTTTGCCATTATAAATTAAGTATTTAAGTATTTATTTTGGATTCCTTTATTGCAAAAGAAAACTAAAAAAATAGCCCGTATTTCTGTTTCATTCAAGCCTAATTTCTTTTCATTCACGAGTAATTTAATTCGATTTTTTTTTACTTGAATTTTTATTTACAAGGGTTTTAACATCAGACTAAAAAATAAGTGGATTATTTACAAAGGGGTTATGTCAAAGCTTTATAATCTGCAAACCACCTATTTGCGTAAATAAAGAAGAAACTAAGTACTAAGCTTAAAATGGTATTCGTTAATTATGCGTATTTATTTAAGCATGGTTTGGTGCTAAATGTATAGATACAGTTATTTGGTTAAGTTTAAGTCTATTTACAATTAGAAAAACACGTTTTATATTAGCAGCCAAAAGTTCCAGTTTTTTAATGTATTTTAGTTTTGATTGTTGAAGCCTATTTACATCAAAAAACACGTTTTATATTAGCAGCCAAAAGTTCTAGTCTTTTAATGTACTTTAGTTTTGGTTGTAATTAAACTAAAAGGTTTTATTGAGAAGTACGAGTTAGTAAGCAATCTGTGATAAAAGCAAATCAGCAAACCCTTGTTATTTTAGTTTAGGTTGAAACCGTCGAAACTTCAAAGTCTGCATATGCCATTCGTGTTTTTTGTTTTCTTCAAAGCTTGCTTCTGTTGGTAATCGGTAGTTAATATCTTAAAATGTTACAGAAGCCACAAACTTGATACAATAGAAAATATACCTATTGTTTGGGGGTCAACATTGATCGCGTTTGTGCTGAATGTGTTAATGACCTCAATGAGCTACTCGTTAATTTTAATTAAAATATCGCATTACCAGTCATTTTGTAGCACGCGTTATTACGACTCTATACTCAATTGATTGTTTAAAGTGGTGAACATTTTTATTAGTTATCAACTTTAATGCAAGGAGTTAAAGTACATAAAATGATTGATAGCTATTTTATATAACATTGCCTTATTAAAAATTTAACACAAGCGTCACCTAGTGAAACAACTGACAGTCAAGAAGAGGGTTGGCGCGCGGTCAGAATAATCCACTTTAGGTTGGTTCGCCGCCGAGTCAACACTAGCCCAGGAACTGCATAGTGTCTCTTTACTAACTTAGTTATCACTTTGTAGTGACTATAATTGTTGTAGTAGGTTTTCTTAAAAAAAAAAACTAACCACAAATCTGAAGACGGGATTTTCTTTTACTACTCCTACCCACTAATGTCGGATACAAAGCCTGTGCCACAGGATTCAACAAGTATTTTAAATTAAATTAATTATATAAATATATATACATTACATAAAAGTATATAAATAACATTAAAGTGATATATTTTTTTAAAATTTTATAATTCCAATTTGATGTACCTACATTTTATGATTGAATAGTTAAATAAAAGTTAAAATTGAAAAAAAAAATACGTTACAAGTTAAGTCATTTGGTAGTAACTCATGATTGTATTCACGCGAATTCATTAACAACTTAACTATGAAAGCTAAACAGTACATAAACAGTGTTGTTTTTACGTCAAACTCAATCCAGCAAAAAAAGCAAACTCTTACTGAATAACTGTAAATTATTAAATTTCAGTACCTGGCTGCGTTTGTCAATCGTTCGTCCTGCCTGTACATATCAAGTTACGGAACTACTGTAGGGATTTTAATACGGTTTTCCCTAATCGATAGACGTATTTTTTCACGTTTACGTTTGTAATTCTTAACCATAGATTTGTTATCACATCGCTCGCAGAAACCCTGACAGCCTACAGAAGCTTATAGTAAAGTTTAGACGTAATTTGGCTGACTCCTTGGCTTTAGCCAATGAATCAGCTACATTATGACTGAAACCCGAATAAACCTTGTACTTCCACCATTATATTTATTGTTCTAATAAATTCTTAATTATAAGTAGATATGTGTATGTTATTACTTTAGTGTGTGTACGCCTATAATAGGCATATGTATAAGAATTTTATGATCTCGTCTTTTTGGTTGTGAGTGTTATATATATGCTGTTGGTGTACCTTTTTTTAGAAAATAAATAAATAAAATAAATATTAGTTGGCCAGGTCGATGGGGAGAGTGTTTCGCAGGTTGTCTGGTTCACAATTCGTCTATATTCTATAATTTGTCTGGTTTGAATCAGCTAAATTGTGACTGAAACCCGAATAAACCTTGTACTTCCACCATTATATTTATTGTTCTAATAAATTCTTAATTATAAGTAGATATGTGTGTGCTGTTACTTTAGTGTGAGTACGCCTATAATAGGCATATGTATAAGAATTTTATAATCTCGTCTTTTTGGTTGTGAGTGTTGTATATATATGCTGTTGGTGTACCTTTTTTTAGAAAATAAATAAATAAAATAAATATTAGTTGGCCAGGTCGATGGGGAAGGTCACGCGGTCGCTTACCTACCCGCTGGTTACACCTAGTAAAGTCGCTCACTGGCCTATCAATAACCAAGGCTATAAAGACTGCCGAGTACAGGAATACGTGCAGAAGCATAGGGCATCGGGTGATTTACACTTCAAGCTAGACACGACCTTAAGCAATGAAGATTCCGACTAAGAAGAAGATTTTTTCTAAGGTCTTTGAGATGTCTTTGTAAACATTCAAATCATTTTCTGTTAATCCAGCTTCCTCTTGGATTACCTGAGAGCAGTAACCCAGTCTGATTCTCCTGGATCAACATGGCACTAAGGAGAAGTTCAATGATGTTCTCCGTATGATGTTCTACAATAAAAACAGGACAGTTTTGCTACCCATACAAAGCCAGGGTAAGAAGCTAGTTAAAATATGGGATAATGGATATAAAATGGCGTCGGAAGTAGCTAAGAAGATACGTTTACAAAAGAGCCCATTGTGTTCGAAGAGAGGAAGTCTTTTATGATGTATGAACTTCAAATCTTATCTTGAACCTTTTTTAGCAGTTTTCAGGGTTGCGTTACTAAATGTTACTAACAAGACTTTTATAACTAAGCTGACGCTGTTTTTCTGTTTTTCATATCCTACAAATTATTAAATCTAGCTTCAGAACTGTAAAGATGTGTTTATTTATAAGTCAATGTTGGTTTCTTACGAAAGCTGACAAAAGGGAAATAATTGAGGAGAGTTTTTCTTGTTTTTATTTTAACTAAATCGTGATACTCGTGACAACAATATGCAAATTAAGGTATCAAACATGGTGCTAAATATTCTAGTTCGACTTTAAAGTGAAACAACAACTGTAATAAAGTTTATTGCACGATTCCAAAACGAATTTAACTGGTTTTATAAGTATTTTCATTTTGAAAAATATATATATAGAGTAAGCCTTTAAAAAAACGAATCTGAAACTAGGTTGATTAAAATTATAAAATTAACTAGTTAATCATAATTTTAACAAACAATAATCGTTGTTTAAATTTATAACGTTATTATTGTCTTCTTTTTAATACCGACGATTGGCAAGGTTTAAGCGCTAAGTTCCCAGATCGACTGTTTAAAACAAAAAAATATTCCTTCTTTTATTATTTCATTCAACTTTAGCCCCATTTGAGCTACCTACCCATAAAGTCAAGACTTAACTACGGCTGCAGTTTTCAGACTATTTGCATAACATCGAACAATGTAAATGGCTTGACTAGGTAGGGTTGCCACCGTACACTAATAAAATCGGACCTTATATACTTGAAAACTAACACAAACAAAAGTGTTAAAAGTTCGTATTAAATACAGAGTACATTTACCGATGTAAATTTTTCTAAACTACATGAGTTAATAAATATGGATGCATGATGAAATGGACGAAAGTACTAAATAATTAATTGCACATTTTAGACTATAACGCGCGGTATTTAATGAACGTTTAAAGTTTGTCTAATACTCATAAATAAGAAACTAACTTCAGATACTTCTAATAGCATTTACTGGCTTTTAGAAGATTTTTGAAAAGCTGATCGCTTAAAAAAAAAAAAGAAAATCGATAAAATGAAAGTCAATTGTAATACGCAATGTGCTCATAGTGCCTGGCGAAACTCGATTTGGGGTTTCACGAGTTATTTGTAAATTAGCAACCCTATTTGACTCAAAGCCTTGATCTATTTTCATCTACTCTGATCCGTTGTTCTGAAATAGACCAATCGATAGACGGTTTGTAATGGCAGTACGTGTACGGACTTTATTTATTAGAAACCACTCACTTTTTACCGCAATACAGATAAGTTAAGGAAGGGTTATATTTTTAGCAGGATAAATATGGTTGGATTAAGCGTACCTCGTACATTAGCGTCTAACTACACAAGTCCATGCAAAATGTTATGTCTTACTTGTCTAAGGTATAACTGAGTATTGATTATACGGTCCGATTTTATTAGTGTACCTACATCCTGGTAACCTGTGACTATATAGCTTAAAAGCAATCGTAAAAACCAACTTTCAAATGTCTATCATAAAAACTAAAAAAGTTAAAAATAAAAATACAAAATAACAACATCGACTTCATATTGCATAAACTCGTCCTATCTTCAACTCTTTCTCGCTCCGACAAGGGAAAGGAATAAGACGGATAATCAGATGGTTAAACGTACTAAAGATGGGACGAGTTGATGCAATATGAAGTCAATGTTGTTGATTTGGATTTATAACTTTTTTAGTTTTTATGGTACACATTTGAAAATTGGTTTTTACGATTGTTTTTCACCTATATAGTCACAGGTTAACAGGATATACACTAATCAAATCGGACCTTATATGGCTGTGGCTACGTAGATCGATCTATTGATGATAGGCTATAGGAGCCCTCGATCACCTCGACTTTTTTGCAGTGATGTGGTAGCGATCATCACCAGCTTATATCAGTCCACAGCTAGACACAGGCCTCTCAAAAAGAAGGATTTTGCCATAATCGCCACGCTTGGCAGGCGGGTTGGCGATCGCAGTTTGGCCAATGGTGGAGAGGAGACGCTGCTGCTCGTATTCTTATGGCGGTTCTCCTGTAGTCGCCTCTTACGACACCCATAGGAAGAGAAGGGGTGGTGCAATTCTTTTAACGTGCCGGCATCACACGACACTCACAAACACAGGTAGCGATGCAAACGCAAAATAGCCACGACGCAATTGTGATGGTGTAGCCGGCACCCTTATTACCTAAAATTTTGCAATCGGCAGTAATCGTACAGTCATCACTCGATTGGTGCTTAGTGTCAATTTTTTTTTTTTTGCTGTCAATTTGCGATTTTAGAGCCAGAATTGCTCAATTTTCGCTATCGCATTGCTTTTACAAGATACGTAATAAGGGTGCGGCTTTGTACCTTAGCTCACGTAACTACGATCGTATCACTTATACTTAGTTACTTAAGTTTTATCAGTTGTCAATGGAATGGTACTGAATAGACGGTTTCGTTCCTTAAATAAAAAACATGTATGACTTACCGCTTTATCGCCCAGCTGCTCAACCCTACAATGCAGGAAGGCGGTCTGCCCCACCACGGTTGTAACATTCCGGGGCACGTTGTACTCAAAATATGGGAATGAGCCCACACTGTCTTCGCCATAGTGGGCACTGCCTGTAACAAATGATAAAAATACTAATTATTACTTTATCATCATCATTTCAGCCATAGGATATCCACTGTTAAACATAGGCCTCCCCCAATGACTTTCTGATTGGCCGGCTGGAAACAGCCAACAGATTAGCAAGCAAAAGTGGCAGTAGGTAGTAGTGGGTGAGACACACAGCACGTGGAACTGACGGACTATAGGGCAGAAAGGTTCGAAAATGAGAGCACGTACCAGCGCAGCATATGAGGTACATCCACGAGCTGATACAAGTTTCGACCATTTGACAGGTATGTTTAAAATTTGGTCTCACACACTTATACGGTCCACACTGTCTAGCTTAGGGTTAATTATGCACTAGATACCCAACAATCGCCAGGGGTCAAAGCAAGAAAATAACATCCTTGAGTTTCGAGCCAATTGAGAATACTGCTATAATTGAGAGATCATCCGCCAGCTCACCTTAAACCAAGCCAATGTAGAAAACTTCGTTTTCTATATTTACGATAACCCAGAATTAAACACGACATATTACGTTCAATGCGATTCACTGAGCCGCTTAACTAATCGAGAAGACAATTAGGGAAAAAGTTTGCAAGAAAACAAATTGGAGAATAATAGCTGAGGATCGGGTTTGACCTGGGACATTTGTCCTACCCTTTATTAGAAAAGGGATAATGGATTAAAACCTTGTTGGTTTGGTACCCTCAGGCGGTAATTGCAAGTAGGAAGGCCGCTAACCTTCTATAGTTAATTAAAACATTGATGGCTAGATTACAGTAGATCTGAGAATCCCTCATAAAAAAATAACTTTAAATAAAGCGGAAAATCGTGCTCTTTGGCGCTCTTTTGGGGCAGGCTAACGTCTTGCAGAGGACTGCAATGGGCTAAATAGATAAAAAGATAGATAGAACTCAAATTCAAAACCCCCTCGAACATGGTTTAAGTGCCAAAATATACTACACGCACTTTTCCTATGGGACAAATATTGAAATCTAGAAATAATAGTCACATTAACTTTTTGGTCACGTGATTTGACTTGCATGAGAAATCAAAAATTTATAATCTATCTTAATCACATAAAAAAGTTGTTTTGTATGAGGAGCTGAATCATGCCCTAGATGTTTCGTATTTTTATATCTTAAAAGGGGGGGTGAAAAAAAAAGATGATACGGTAATACTTCATCTCAATCAAAACTTAATGCTTCAATTTCTCTCATAAACGGCTAAAGCAAATTTAAATTACGTACCTAAGTAATAATAACTATTCCAAGTAGTATTATTAAGGATCTACGTAAAGTTGCTAAATTTAAATAATCCCATTAAAACTTACGAGCGTCATTTAGACTCGTCTTTCTCGCTATGAATGCAAATATTTTCGCGATGGCATGTCTATTTATTTTCATATCATTTTTCCTGGAGCGTGTGGATATAATCATACTTGCAAAAAACGCCATACGTATTACACTTCATATAAGATTTCACGAGTGATTGCGTTTAAAATATCTATTTTCTGTCCCGTTTTTTGTCTTTTCAACATATATCTCTACCCTATGCTGAGTGTAGAGTGTAGGTATCAACTTTAGCACACAATTTATTCTAAGTCTTGTAGGAAATGCATGTTTTACAAGATACCAGATAGTAATATTCCTCTCCTATTCCTTTTTTTAATACTGGAAATAAAAATAAACTTGCCATTCCGAGCTTCAGATAAAAAAAAAACATTTGTGGGGCAATGTATAAAATTTTTCAATAAAATACCATAAACTCTTGTCCATGAGTTCAAAGACCCCTCTAAAAATCCTCATGAAAAAAATTGTCTTGCTTATCTTTAAATCCTCATAAGAACAAATCATACAGTAACAACAAAACTTTAACTGCTGAAAATCGATTTTCATCATTTGTCGTCCCCTGTTTTACCACGTTTAGAATAGAATAGAATAAAAAAGTTTCATCATCATCATCATCATTTCAGACACAGGACGTCCACTGCTGAACATAGGCCTCCCGCAGTGACTTCCAGATTGGCCGGATAGAAAAGTTTATTTGCATTTAAACTGGTTTTGAAATTTAAACACAACCTAGGGAAATTTGTCCAGCAAATTTAATAATACAAGTCTTTTTGAAAATAAATTTACATTTCGCGAAGGTTTTGAGTAACCAGATAGAAAAACCAGCCGGCGTGGTATCGGTTTCGTGTAATTTTTGATTATTTTTATGGGTTCCTGTTATAAGATCTTTACCAAAATATGGGACCATTTCTAAAGTAATTTGCTTTTGAAAAAAAAAACATTATAATAACACTATACACCACACGGGTATTAATGCACCATATACCTCTTTTTATTACGAAGTGTACCGTATTGCTAATACCCGTGTTGTTAAGGTTTTCAGTGTTAAAAGTTAATAATATAAAAAAAATACTTAAAACAATATTTCGTAGATTTCTGAGCCTCTTTTCGCTCGGTTAGAAAACAATGTGTATGAAAAAGATATTTTTTATTATCATTTAATTCACAATAATCAAATTAGAAACACAACGCTCTTTAAACAACAAAATCCTAATTCAGTATCGCAAGAATTACAGTTGTATAAACTTGAACATTGGTCGTGGTTTTATTGAATTAGCACATCTATCATTCCATTACAAGGTATTAACTTGCTAACAGGATTTTTTCGTATTTACAACCCGGCCTGGTGAAGCCAACCGATTTAATATCATTTTCTCGCACGCATTCGGAATAAACCTGAAAAGTGCGTACCATTACGTTACGCTTATAGGTTTCCGTTTTAAATCCAAATAAATGAATGAGCGAATCGATAATTCATCCTCCCTTGTTTTTAAAGCGGTTTATTACCTAGCTGAAGCTATTGAAAAACAAACGTTGGACTTAAACAAACAGTATATTGATAAATCTAAGGTATTCTTATGAAAAGACTCGAAGAAAAGAAGTACTCAAGCACCGAGGTTTCTATACAAACTATTAAAGTCTAACAAAGGCGAAATCGTATTTATAAAATATTTTAGCGTTTAGAAATATGATTTTAAACACACAGACAGACAAGAAATAGACATACTGGCAACGAAGTAAGTAATCTTTTAAAGGTTCCGTTTTTTGGGGTACAGAACCCTCAAAAACAAATTACAAAACTGATTGGTGCCTTAATTCGAAACAAATTTATTTTGAGCGTATAAATTTAAATGAATATGCATTAAATAAAATGTCTCCTTTAATTTGTACATAATGACTTAACAGATTAACAACACTTATCTGGGATAAATTAACGAACAAAAGCAAAATAAATTAGTGAAATACGTGAAAATGTAATGAACATCCGCCCCACAGACAACCTACACCTTTAAAATGCGCATCCAACCCAAAAAAGAGCTATCTCGTCATGGGTAATCACATGACCAATGACGAAATTTCTCTCTTTTTATGGAACTTTCTCTGATGGTGATGATGGAAATTTGGTACCTTTCACCCGTGTACCTATAGCTATAATATTTTTTGGTTAATGAAATTGTAAATCTTAAAAGATAGGGAGCGTAACCGGGAACTCCAAAAGGACCTAAATTGTGTTATTTTTACATTATAAACCTTATTAAAAAAGGTTGCAATAATGCTACTAAATGAGCTCATGGTTTCGCTCATGGTCACTTTACATTTGTTACAGCTCTAATTCTCATCGATTGCCTATTGAACGAAAATTCACGTTACTGTCTATACGACTAAATTGTCTATATGTTTCATCCCAAACATTCGAGTGTTAACAGCATAGGATACACCGTCCTTAAACTTCTGCTTTTAGAAACGGGTTCAAATAGAATGCCAAATGATACAATTACCGAAAACAAAGGGATAAATTATTTAATTCAAGGACAGAGTGCTAAAATGCAAAATTGTAGACATTAAGAAGTGTTGAAATATAAATTATGTTGTGAAATACAAAAATAAAATTATATTTAAAGAATTCACACCATCGGTGTAAGTGGAAATATTTGTGGAATGGAAAGAACCCATTGCAGTAGTTAATTTTAACGGGTTAATATTTTTTTTCGCCATCCAGGCATTTCAAACTAAGATACATATTAAGAGATTAATAAAATATTATTTCAGTAAGACAGCGTGATTCAAATAACGTTATAATATTATAACGTACTATAATGTTATATTTAAAAATGCAAATAATAATAGTAATGATGAAACAGCTTTATCAATTTTAAATGTCATTTTACCCTTCATAATGCTGGTAAACGAAAATGATGATTGTCGACCGCATGCATACCAATTCTTCAGAAACTATACAAAGCTCGCTCCATCGTAGATCCCATCTATGCTCTAGAGCAAGATTGGGGTCAAGAGCAAGCCCATCTAAAATAAAAAAAAATCGCTAATAATTTTGATGTGGTGCACTCAAACATTTATTTAGAAGCCTTAATTACGAACAACGGTGGATGTATTGACGAAGTAAAAAGGCGTATGGCAATCTATAAGTCTGCAATGGACAAGTTGAGGAAAATATGGAGGGATCGCAACATACCTCTCTAAACAGCCACAAAAATCCAGCTAGTTCGGGCACTTGTATTCCCCATATACATACTTGTACGCAACAGAAACGTGGACCCTACGAGAAATAGAGAAGAAGAAGATAGACGCCCTAGAGATGTAGTGCTGGAGTAGAATGCTCGGAGTATCGTGGACTGAATTCCGTACCAACGAGTCTATACTTCGAGAACCCGGCATCAAGCAGCGTTTATCATTTTTAGTGCAGTCTCGTATCCTCACCTGTGAAGCTTGCCACCAACACCTAATGTAATGATCACGACCACTCTGTCAAGAGTGATACCGACAAAGAAGAAATAAGAATGCTAGTAATATAGTGAATAACCAATTTGTTTTTTATCCTGGGGCCGCCAATTTTTTAGCGACGACATTTAAATGGTGAAACGTACACTTAACCGCATTTTAGTGCAACTCTTTTTGCTAACTGCTTTTATAAAAGACGATCGGTAAATTACATAACGCAAAATTTATGAATCATGATTCATATTAAATCCGGTGAATCACCATATACGAGTGTGTACGTCCGGACACGGTCATGTCACCCCCATAAAAATAGGGTCCTGTACAATATTACGCTAAAATGTGTTGTGCCGCAACATGATATCTCAATTAGGGTTGCCACGTCTACAATAACTTTTCCCATTTTTAACATCCCGGCTCACCCTTTTAAAATGAAGCTACCATCATTTAGCTAAATTGCTAGACTTAAATCGCCTGGTTCACATCTCATTTACCCCGTTTTTACGACTTTGGGCGATGTTTTTAAAAGACTAAACACCTTTACTCCACTTTCAATCTTACTGCCCTACCTTAAAGTTGATTTTAGAGTGGTTTTCGTACCATTGTCAGGTGTATGACAATGAAAGTAGATGTTGAACACAATTGCGGTTCGCTATTTTGGCGGAGACATTTTCTTCTTTATTTAATGAAAGCAATATAGTTTTGTACCTCAATTTTTGGTTGGCAATAAAAAGTAATGCGTAAATATAATAAGCTCAGTTAATTTGTGTTCATGGAGCGTGTTATGTTAATTTTGGTTAATTCTACTTAAAATGACTTTGTGATGGTTGAAGTTCGGGCAACCCAGATTATTAGTCTTATCCAAAATTGCTGCAATTTTGGTAATCTCATAACTTTTTATGGAACTTACTTGATTTAAAAACTAATTTTGTGGTTGTTGTCAGGTTTATCAAAAGTTTAGAGAGCCTCTATCGTATTTTTTTTACTTTTCACAATCAAAAGTCTCTGAAGTAGAAACTGAGTCTGGTCTAGTTTTATTTAAAATAAATCAATGTGGCCAGAACCGCTTTTGGACGCTTTAAACCTCTACAACTATACAACTATTACCATCGTAGCTAAGACCATCGTAGCTGAGAGGCGAGCCCGCAGGACTAGATATGGCGTTGCCATCTCTGACGTTCCGGGTTCGATCCCCGGTCGGGTCAATGTGGAAAACGAACTTTTCTATATTGTCTCAGGTCTGGGTGATGTGGTACCATCGTTTTTTCTGATTTCTATAACACAAGTGCTTAAGCTACTTACCTTAGCAATGGACGAATGCCCATGGCCCAGGCCTGGGGCACTGACCCATAGTTCTTGTCTGTCTAATGGCACCGGAGACACCGTCTGGTTTTTAGTAAGTGGTCTCACTTTGAGAGCACATGAACCCAGCTGTCCGTGGCCTTTGGGTATACGTAACCGCATTTTCCAGAGAAAAAAAAAACAAAATAAAAAGGATCGAAGCAAATTATGTGATGTTGTCCAATATTTATATAAAAAAAAGTTTAGGTTTATTGATTGATGTTAAATTAGTAAGTCCATAATGAAAAAAGCAATATTTAAAAACCTGACGACGAAGGTTGCGGGTAGCTTCTGGATCTAAAGAGCCGCTAGATGTTCGTCCTATAAAGAAGCCTATCTCCAGCAGTGGACTTCCAAAGGCTGATGATGGATGAAAAAACCAGACAAGTGCAACTCTGACTCGTGCACGAAGGGTTCCGCACCATTTATCTATAAAAACGAGCAAAAAAAATCACATTTATTGTATGTGAGCACCCTTAAATATTTATTTTATTCCGGTTTTTAGTATTTATTGTTATAGCGGCAACTGAAATACTTTATCTGTGAAAATTTCAACTGTCTAACTTCTACGGTTCATGTAATAGGGTCCCGTTTTACCCTTTGGGTATGGAACCCTAAAAACGGTATTAAAATACTTTCTAAATTTTTGTTTATAGCAATTCCATGCAAGGTTTAATTGAAGATAAATAAAACTTGATAAAAATCATCGACCTCAGGTGGGACTCGAACCCACCTGAGGTGGATGTTTTTTTTCAAGTGTTATTTATCTTCAAAATACTTTCTTCTTATATTATTAGTCAATTTTTTTTATTTGTTTTTTTTTCTCAATAAAATAGTTTTTCTTTTTAAAATTCCGATTACCACAACACTACGCACTGCGTTGCGCTGGTTTTTAACATCTTAACCAGTAAGATCCAGTCAAAACTAGTTAACGCTGTCACAGGCTTAGCACGGAAGCCTCGCGCCACTTGACCTAATAGTCTTATACTAAGCTCCTGAGCAGCTAAAAGGAGAAAATATTTAGCAGTAATATGTAGCGAACATACGACCTTAATAGGAGTAAAGGGCTAATCTTAGATATAAATTTACCTTTTACGATACTGTACCCAAAGGACAGAAAGGAAACCTCATTACCTATTGTTTAACACGTTTGTTTCATATGGTCCTTTAAAAATATGCATTTTTTTATTCACTTGTTTTAATCTTATAATTAGTAAACATGAGTAGGACCATAATGTATTTTTTCGGTTAGTCCATAATGTATTTAGTCGTTTTTTATATAAGGTCCGATTTTATTAGTGTTCATCCTGTTAACCTGTGACTAAATAGGTGAAAAGCAATCGTAAAAACCAATTTTCAAATGTGTACCATAAAAACTAAAAAAGTTAAAAATCAACAACATTGACTTCATATTGCATAAACTCGTCCTATCTTTGCTACGTTTAACCATCTGATTATCCGTCTTATTCCTTCCCCTTGTACAGAGCGAGAAAGAGTGGAAGATAGGACGAGTTTATGCAAACGAAGTCGATGTTGTTTTTTGTAATTAATTTTCAACTTTTTTAGTTTTTATGATAGACTTGGTTTTTACGATTGCTTTTCACCTATATAGTCACAGGCTAACAGGATGAACACTAATAAAATCGGACCTTATATATATTTTTCTTTGCCAATAGCGCCATCTTTCTTAAGGTACGGTTTCCACTGCAAAATAGCGCGATAGCTAGGTCGTTAGACTACGCCATAGTTTATGCGCATATCCACATGAATGAATACTATCACTAACCTTTCAAACTAGTTTGTTAAGTTTTTAGTTGTCTATTTTAGTTTACTTTATTTTTGAAATAAAAGATAAGTTAATTTTGCAAATAACTATTCTCTTCTAAGCAATATAACTTATATTTACTGAAAGAGAATAATTTTTAGTCTAGTAAAATTTTGGTCATTTTTGTGTGTCCTTTTATCTCATAGGACAAGCCCAAAATCGGAACTCCGCCCAAAACGGGTAAAGGCTTTACATTTCGAGCTTTTCGCATTGGTTTCAATGCGTGCTTTATCATGTTCAAGTGTGGCGTCGAACCACACACATTGACATTAATGGGAAAGGCGTTTTTAAAACGTTTACTTGTTTTGGGCTCATCTCTAGTCTACCAAAAAAATACTTGAGCAAAATTACTTATATTCATCATTTCGTATCAAAATGTAACAAATTATGCTTTGGATAAATTTCTAATTGGAGCATATCTGTCAAAATTCGTATTATCCCAATAAGCGAAGCGCCATTGCTATACAGGGTGGTAATGATTTTCAGTCAAGTGAAAAAGCCGCGGTAGGCCGTGGTTACTCTCTTTGAATACAGATCACCTTTTTTGGCGCAACTCAAACATTCTTTTGCACCGAACCCGGTATTACACGAGGTTGTTTGGTTAAGGCTGATTGCACACTCGCATACTATAAATGTCGCGGATACATATTACAGGTAATAATTAATTGAAGGTTATGTGAAATAAAGCTGTCCTTACTATCTTATCTGGCTCTATAGTAAGATTTAAGGCCATAAAATACCCCAAAGCACCCAAAGATGATCTCCTAAAATCTACTAAAATGTTAAGATTATATATAGATAGAGTCAGATCTGTCTAGCTAGAAGGTTATTTTCATACCAACAAGCTCCAAATTTAGCACTTGAAGGTAATATTCAGCAAATGGCGACCCACACTATTATTCTGAACTGAAATCGAGAGAACAATACATTTTACGAAATTCCCATAATATTCACATCGAACAGCAATAAATCTATTGCAGCTAATTCTTGTAAAAACTACGAATGTCGTAAAAAAATTCGTTGGATGAATTCCTTTGATGATTGGGCCCTTAAACTTCTACCATTGATCGAGTAATATTTCCAGGCTTTTAAAGAAACACTTCGAGTTCTATACAAACAAATTGTCCTTTCTTAGCCAACAAAGACCGTTTTACAAGCGATTAATCGAGTAAATGGACAAGGAAATAATGTTGCACTGAACGGCAAAGATCGACAGAGAACCGTCAGGATTTTTGTAAAACAAACAATCTACTATTTTCTTTTGTTCTTTTACTGAGAAAGACTGGTAATTGAATGCATTCTTTTCTTACTAATACATTCCACTTATTCTTTTTTTTTTACTTTAGTGTAACTCACAGTTAGGCTTGGTTGCACTATACCCTACTTTAACTTTAACAAACGTCAAAAGTCTGTCAAACTCCATACACAAAAACCGGTTAAAGTTATAGTTATGATGCAACCCAGCCTTATAGTTAGTAAAATGAGATAAGAATTTTACGCATAGTTTTTAACATAGACTTAGGATTCGCTACATTCTATATCTATGGTTTTAGAGTGTAGAAATAAATTAATGACATAATTCTATTTATCTCTTGTTTTAAGGTGACACATGACAGGTGATATATTTGTCTTCCAAAATTATGACTCTTTTAAATGTTTAAGTGACGGATGACATTGAACGCCTTTGATAACTTTACAGGGCCAAGCTGTTCATTATTTTTTACGTGTAATCAACTTTTAAAAACGTTTAGTCTTGTAATTTGCCACGTGTCCACATGTACAAATCTGGAAGTGAATTTCTAAAACAAAATTTGAAAAATGTATCTGGAAAATGGTAAGCGAAAATGAATGAAGGAAAGTTAACCAGTTTTTTGACGTGATAACGTCTTATAAATCGATGAACGCCGGCTGCACGCACGAAAAATTTTCACATTCTGCGTGCAAGCGAGAGCACGGAACAAGCGATAGAGAGGCACGATTGGCCTAAGCCTTCGGTTTGTGTGACGCTCTATCTCTCTTCCACTCAATCGGCCAATGCGTCTGAGTAGCATGAATGTTTTTTTTATGATGCTATTAGGTACGTTAAATTATCGTCCGTAACTTAAACTGAATTTAGGGACACCATTTTTTTAAGAATTAGGGTTTTACGAGATTTAAAAACAAAGTATCATGTGTTGACAGCCTTATGAAAACCGTAATCCACCGGTACGATATTTCGCTTTATTCCGACGAGCTAAGTTTTTATCACGGAAGCTTCCTTTACGTAAGTGGTAATGGAAGCAAATACGCACCTAAAACTTTGTCGGAAAATTGGCAATAGCGATTTAAAAATACTTGTAAACATACCTATTATACTGAAATAAGGGGCAAATGTATTTTAGCTTTATGAGGCAACTCACAACAATCACACGTTTCTTTAAATAAAAAAATTTAGGATTTTTTTTAGGCAAATAATGTTTTTCTGTTGAGAATTTTAAGAAAATTTACTTTGTTTTTCTATTTATTTTGCTACTTCTGGCGTACAATATCCTAGATAAACAAAATAAAATAATATCTCTTACAAAATAAACTTTCCATGTTAACAAATAATATTATCCTCATCCGTTATCATAAAATTCAATTAATACAGTGTGTCTGGGTTTTGACCGGCGATAATTTTTTTGACAAAAAACTCGTGAAATGGCAGCCATTAATTTTTTAAATTTTTTTTTTGGTTTGCATGCAAAAATAGTTATATGCTAAACATTGTTGAAAAATATTCATTTGAAAGGTAATATCGCCTATCAATTAAAACACTTAAAATTTCAAAAAATATTAACTGTCTTAGAAAAAAAAAATATTATAAGAAAGTTGCTGAAAAATTATCTAAATTTACCAGTTTTTTAGACGTATTACAAAAACTAGCCCCATAAATGTACTTTATTTTTATATTTTTTGATACATATTGAAATTATCAACACAATTATACCAAAATTACTATTTTTGGTGTTCTACTTCAGGAGATGCTGTAATTTGAATATAGCGTATCCCAATATGTCCTTGGCTAAGTCCACTGTTTGGTACCAAGTGCGAGGTCATTACACGAGTTTTTGTATTTTATCTTATAGTGAACCAAATTTTGTGTTTGTCTTGTGCTATTATTCACTATTTTTAAGAATTTGACTAAAAGATTTATACTTTAAAATCTCTCAAGTAATTTATTTAGACGTTTAATTTGGTTACACAAACACGACTCGGTTTCATGAGATTAATTAAGTTTAGTTATCATTGTCTAAATCGGCACCAATTTAATTATTTCTTAATATTGTACAATACCAAATATATTTTAGTCATGAATTCCAAATAAGCCTATAACAGTTCGTCGGACTTAATGATGTAATTAGTATGGTTTTCGTCAACGGTACGGGTCTTTTCATTTTCGTGATTATTGTTATAGCAAAGATATAAAGTAAAAAGAAGCGTCTGTGATCAAATATTTGTTTAAGTTTTACAATAAGGAGCCATTCTTTAACAAATTATGTCACACATAGGGGCAGACCCAGAAAGCGCTGGTGTGACGATTTGGTTAGTTTTGCTAAGGATTGGGAGTCATTGGCTATGGATAGAGATAGGTGGGGGAGTTTGGGGGAGACCTTTGCCCAGCAGTGGGATGATATAGGTTAAAAAAAAAATGTGGAGTATCCTAAATTTTGCGACACACACACACATGTGTCTTTCACACATTTCACAATCTTAATGAAATACATGTAAAATTGTAAAATATTGTGTCGTCACTTTAAAGAGGAAGGAGTCTCGCAAAATTGTAACCACCTCTGACAACGATTCAAAATATCATGAAATTAGTGTGACTTCATTAATGGATGGCCCTAACCAGACATGCCGCCACTCTATCTTATACCTTTTTTAATCTATACTTGTACTAGGTTTAGAGTTTGTATTCAACTTATAAATTTACACTGCTGGGCCTTTTTCTTCAAAAAATTTAACCACGTATTAATAAATAACAAGGTGTTTGTCTCTCTGTCTGTCAATCAATTCTCATGATAGTAAATGACCATAAAAGTTTTTACAAACTGATTAAGAAAGACAACTTTCAATCAAGTGACTGACTCTTCGTTAAATTTCCAAACGGTGTTCACCTGAGGCAATGGACTCCAAGAAATGTAAAACCCTTGTCTTGTCTTCTCAGAAAACCCAATATCGTTGAAAACTAAGCACTAATTTTACCACCGCACCGCTGTTAATTTTAATAACTCCAGTCTCTTCCAGAGTTCATAATCTTGGTCTGCCTTAATGAAACACATTAATAACATCTGCGCACACTAAAATGTCCTTTGTTTCTTGTGATTTCGGAATTGTACTCTTTGTCGGTAGTTCGTAATATCCTTCTTTCCGTGTAGAAATAATTGGGAGAAGTTTCAGTTAAGACGGAAGTTTTTGTAAGTCATTGTTGCTAATAATGTTCTAATATTTAAGGTTTCTTCTGTAATAATTAGCTTCAGATTTATTATGTATGAACCAGAGTGTATCAGAAGTTTGCTGAAAAGAAACCAATTTTTTCGTGCATAAAACATTTGGTCGGTTTTCCCTTCTCATATTTTTTTTTAACTTATCGTAAAACAGAGGATCCATTTTTATCCATACATTAATCCATCCACCTTAACATTAAAATACTGGATATTATAATTATGGATCAGATGGTAATGAGCAAGCAGATACTAGAATGTTTTGTCGTATTTATCTCAAACAGAACATATTGCATACAAACTAGCAAAAAGTTGCCCAAAACCATTTAAATCGTTAATGAAATCATTAAAATATCCACGCTGAATTTGTGAACGTTTAATTTTATGTCCAAACAGCCCGGAACCAAATTACATTTTCAAACAATACAGCAAACGCCGGAACTAATAGGGTACAACAACTTATTTGTGTGAAATCTATTTGCCCCGATATAATCACATTAGTTCGTCAAACATTTGCCCAGTTTGGGCAAATACGCAAATAATGTTCCGATATGTTGTTTACTAATCGTAGGGTTCGTTTTGTTTGGAAAATGTTTTTATAGTATTATTAGTCTGCTCTCGTTGCAGTAAGTGTATCTTTAATCAACTTACACTTTCGGAAGCTTTAAGATCAAAATATGAAATTTATAAAATAATTCAAGAATTACGTCACTGGGGGAGGCCTATGTTCAGCGGTGGACGTCCTGTGGCTAAATGATGATGATGATGAAATATAACTTAATTTTATGTATCGTTAAGTATGTTTTTTGGGTCATATACAGGTTATTTCTCAGATTATACAATTGGAAAACGTCTTCGATAGATAAGTTGGAAGAGCAGTCGCTTAATAGTGAAGATGCCTGTTGGAATTCTACTTGGTAGAGTGAATTTTTCAAGTGTCACAGTTTTAATATACAGTTCTATTTAAGCAATGATAATGTTGAATAAAAAAGTAAAGAATGCTTTACAAAACACATAAAAACTGATGAACCACGCTCGTATTCCGTAGAGACGTCAGTCGCGGATTGGACGGCAATCCCGTGAATGGCCCATTTACAAATGAACAATGCGGATAAAGAATCTAGCTGCCTTCAATTCGAGGCTAGACTCTAATACTATATAGTCTAGCCCTGAATTGAAGTTGAAACTATGTTTGTACTATCTTTAAACTGAAACTATCTATAAATATATTATAGTTCCAACTATCCGTTGTACCATGTTTTAAGAAATTTTATTGGGACATTTACCCTCTATTGATATTCATTTACGAAGTTTGATAAACATAAACACAGTTTAAACTTATACACCAATTATATATAAGGCGTAGTTAGTTATTTGTCAATAAATAACTACGCCTTATCATAAAATAATATGTTACTAAAAGATTTTATTCTCCCAGTCGCACAATCTAAAGGACATTATCGCATCGGTCAATATTAAAGGTATTTTTTTTATTACGGATTAGCCAGCTAAAGTGGCAATAGGCGGTTCACATAGCACGCAGAACTGACGGCCGATGGGGCAGAAAGGTTCTGGAATGGAAGCCACGTACCGGCAAGCGCAGCATGAGACGTCCACCCACAAGGTGGGCTGGTAAAGGTTGCAGGACGACGCTGGATGCAGGTCGCTTCTAACCGGCCGATCTGGAAGTCACTCGGGGAGGCCTATGTTCAGCAGTGGACGTCCTGTGGCTTTAAAAATAAATTTTATAATATATTTTGTAACATGTCGTTTCTTTATTATGTTGAAACGTATATCCAAAAATTGCAGGTAACAAAAAAATAACAAGTTGCTTGATAAAAAATAATCTTTTAATAAAATGTATTCGGCACCGCAAAAAAATATGTATTTTTACCAGCTTCATAATATTATCTCTTCTTCGGGTCTTTTATGAATTCTTTTTAAAAACGTACCTTAATAAAACAACGTTCTTGTTATACAAACGGCTCATTATGAAAACATTTTTCTTTAATTAATTAGTAAGTAATAAAATGCCAAGATACAACACTACGTTAATAAAAAGAAACAAGTGGGAATAATTTATGCAAGAAAAGTAAACGAACGGCAATTAAAAGGAACTCAAACCGTCTAAGAGTAGATTCTCGCTTTTTAAATCAAAACTTTTCCTAGACTATAATGGAATAACGGTCGTCTTGTTTCAGTTTTATTTCGTTCAGTAAAATAACAGTATTTTTATCAGAAGCTTACTGTTTTACCGTAACTTGATAATGCTGTAATATTTGATTCTTAGCAGTTGTAAATGTAAACAATGAATTGTCATTGTTCACCTAACAAATCCTTTCAGTACATTTATTTTCCTAACAATGGCGTCAACTCTTGCTTGACGCCATTGTAAGGAAATTCTGCATTTAAGACCCGATTATTTCACGATTGATCTGCCATTTGAGTCGTAGTCGGATCAATTAAAGAAAACCATGTAAAAAAAATTACTCGCGTGCCCCAGCACAAAATACAGGTCAAAGAATCGTACAGGTTAGTACTACATACGTCACATAAGGATCTTAGTTATTTACTCCCAGACCACGATAATTAGTGTGATGCCTAGGCATATGTATAATGTATGTATATGATGACGTAGAGACGTGATTAGTAATAGAAAGAAAGAAGCACAATGATTCTGACAGCCACTCCAAAAATAAGCAGTGTATCTTTTTTCCCGTAGATTGCTAATAAAAATCAGGGCCTTTTCTTCTTAGTAGGTACCACAGAATACCTAATACTACAAGTCAGTACTCATTAACAATTTTGGTGCAAATAAAATAATATTTTTATCCATAAGTCATGATCCAAAGTTTTCCTAACATCTTTAATTGAGAAAAAAACTCCCAAAAAAACGTCTCGTTAGTTAGTTATTGAACAAGAAGACTAACTTCCTATCACGTACGAAATAAATAAATTGCTGTAGATAACACCTACGTGATTCCAGCATCGGGAACTTAGAACAACTCTGTTTAATTGGGGGTAGTATGTATAAGTTAGTTACAGGAGGCGGCCAAGCCAATTTGTGGCCAGTGGTTTATATTTGACGTATTCTATTCGATACGTGTATCGATATTGCTATCTCTGACTGCACTATAGTAATTAATAGCCTAGACGTTGAATTTTCATGGCTAAGGAAAAGTCTTTGTTTATTTTAACTTTGAAGTAAACACTAACTAATAGGGAAGACAACTATATATTTTTCTTGTTCTATCAGGTAGATTATTAAAAAGTATTGGACACGTATTTTTTTCTTTTTTTAAATAATCAAAATTTTACAGAGATATATTGTTTTAAACTTTTATGGTCACTAACATTAGAATAGTTTGTTACGGGATTGCTACAACCCTTATTTTGAGGTACATGGTAGCAATTCCGTAACAAACTATTCTAATATTACAGAGATATTTTGATATTAAATGTCGCATGACAGAAGTGAAGTGACGTCACGAGCCCCCTCTTCCGAACTTTGACGCGATTTATCTTTGTAATTGTTGTTTGGTTGGTTGTCAAAAGAAAAAATATGTGTATTATTTTTTGATGATCTAACTGACGGACTAAATAGATTTTCATTTTCTTTACCCAGTAGTCATCACTATTGAAGGATACATTTTTTACTTCTACATGATAACGCCATAACACTTACTGCAATGACATGAATTTTCAGTAGCATGTAACAATATTCTTGCACATCCTCAAAACAGAAAAAAAAATACTGGCTCGGGTCTCAGTGTGCTCGAAGACGTCTCTGACAAAATCATTGCCTGGTACTAGGGGTGTTAATTTCTTATACTTCGAGATGATAACGAATTATCATCATAATTTCGTCTGTCTCTTATACGTTTTCTAAATTGTACCGAACCGTGGATTAAACTTAAAATGGCAAATCATCGTTAAGCCAATTGAATAATCCACTTTTGCAGGAAAAGGTTATTTAACCCAAAGAGAGTCTTTGCGTTATAGGTGAATCAACGTTAATCCAATTAAGTCATCTGCCTCTGCGTCAAGATTATCTCAGATAAGATATGGTAATTTATAAAAGGTAGAAAGTTCTAACACCCACCTTGGCTCTCGTTAAAAAACCCCAGCACCATGACCACGATGACCACGAGCCCGGCCTTAAGCTGGTGGCTGAGGAGGCACATCGTCTGCGCTTGTAGGCTCCACACCAGCGCTGGCATGGCTCAGCCCTGTCTCATCCATTCGCTGTACGGCTCGGTAGCAGCTGAGCGAAACGGGTGTGGATGCATCATCTGTTGACAAAAAATTAGTTAGAAAATCAATTTAATGATGAGGAAGAAAGAAGAAAGAAATATATTTATTTGGCACACAAAATATTGGACGAAAATTTAGTGGCATCTTAAGGCTGCCACGACACTGATATTCTGCGGGGGCCTTTAGTGGAAAGAATAACAAGAAAAAAACTGTCAATTAAAAAATAATTCATCACAATTATTAAAGTTACAAATTGGGGACGACAACAATAATATCACAAACAAAAAAATACTAAAAAAAAACCATTAAATTCACTAATATCAAACCAGAGATAATGACAACTAGTTTGGCCGATAGCTCAGCACCATTTGTGTGCGTGTGCGCATGCCTTTAATGGATAACGCAAAGTAGTCATTGCAGTGTTGTAATGCTTTTCTTGTAAGTTGCAGTTGATAAACCTAAAATTGTAAGTGCTCGTATATTCAGCTTTTTAAATGATGTAACGACACAACTCAAAACTCTAGCTAGCACTAAAGGTCATAGTGCTCAGACTAGCAGCGTCAACCTTAATCAAAATAGTTTCAAGTGGTGTAACGCTTACGGCACATATGCGTGTGACAGAACAAATATCATACCATAGCGTAGGCATTATTTGCGGTCTCCCAACTACCTCCTATGCAGGGAGCAGAAAAAGGCATAAAACAAGTAGTATGTTCAAAAATCTTTTGTAAATTGTACCTCTCTCTCAATAGAGTTACATGACATAAAAAATGGTTCTATTGCTCGAATTGTTACTTTCTGACAACAGCATTTGAACCAAAAAAAAAAGTATTTTCTCCATAATAATTATATAGGAATAAGTATGGTTAATTTTTAATGTAGTTTCCGGAAAAACATCATCCGGTGTAAAAAATATCATTCATATACTAAGATCCTATTTTAGTAATCACTTTATCCTGTTTACTGCCACCATACACCCAAAACTGTATACGTGGCCTCGGACGTCGCTCATTTTTTGGTCGTTTATCCATGAAACTTCCCAATTAGAGAGTTTACCGCTTACAAAGAAAGTTGCAAACTTCCCTCCTCCCATTAAGACTGTCTCTTAGAATCACCCGAGTTGAGCCTTGCAAGTTTTAATGTCTTGGGAGAAATTTTATTTATACGGCAGGATGTTTGATGTGAGAGTATAAAAATAAGAATAAAACGTGGACAAGGTTTAGACAGCGTATTTTGTAATTAAACGTAAAACAGAGTTATTTTTTAGAGTATACAAAACAAAAAAATATTTGAAATCCAATATTAATTTGTATTTTATTTTATTCATTTCAGTTTTGAATAACAAGTATTTATTAGAACGTAGCCTCGGCAGTTACAGCAAGCGGGCGAAAGCGGCTGCGAGAGCGGGCTCAAATACAATTCACATTTATTGGCATGGAGTTGTTCTCTATAATAATAATAATAATAATAATAATAATAATAATAAGCCTATATAAATAAAGATACAATTGATACTATTGATTCCGTTTAATTCAAATTCACTTATCATATTTAACCAATCGATTTCAATTAAATGTTGATGAACACTAATATCGATAACTAAACTAGATGATACTACCCGCTCTTATTTCGAATGCCACCCGCTATAGCTGAAACTGCGCCCTAACAGTGCCTATGTGGGAGTCAGACGAGTTAGTGTTAGTGTACTTAAGGCACTCAGTCTAGTCTACAAATAATAAATAGATGACAATGGACAAGGGCTTAATATAAAGCTAATATTTTATAGGTTATTGACTGAAGGGCAAAAAGGTGACAGATAATTGTTTATGATTTTTATGAATAATTTACACCATTTAATGGTACTTATTAAAATTTCAGACATAAACAAAGCCCAGGCTCTTATAGATTTGGTTTTTGACATTGAACATTTATTGTACATTGACAGTAAGTACGTTTTAGAACGAAAGATGAAACATCGGTCTTACTACAAAAAGATAGACTAGATTTGAACACTTGTCTAAAGATATTATGTCAACCAATTAAAAATGTTTGTTAATAAATGTCTTGAATGTCTGATGTGTCAACATTTCATAAGTTAGTGTTCAACAGTCTATCATTTTTGTAGTAAGGCCATTTTTATGTTTAAGGATACTAGAAAAAGTCTAACATTGGTCGGACATAAGCGATAGTTTTACTATTTGTCTCTAAACTGAACTTTAAGCCAGAAAACGAAGATACAATGCACCTAATAATAATAAACCGAAGAATTTTCCCTACGAGGGTCACCCATGGTCAAAAGTTTTGTAAATAGATACTGACAAAATTTGAATAACGACAAAAAATTTACGTCTACCCGTCAAAGTCTTACATCTCAAAGGTAAATTGTCGAAAAAATAATGGATATCTCCAAAATCATAACCCTATTTTTCCGGGAAACAAAAATACTATGACGGATTAGGAAAAGGTAGGTATGGTTTGAATTCCCGAGGGGTTGATGTTTTTCGCGGACTTGCCTTTTGATGTAAGCGCTCGTGAATAAAATATTTTCCGCTGTATGGGTGGAACAGTTTTACTTCTTTTGTCTTTAGAATTGATAATTCTAAAACAATAAGTAAGTTGGAGGTATCACTCAATGTCAAGAAGTGGCAAGGGACTTGTCATTCTATCTTGGAACCGATGACCGATGAAGCCTCTAGTGCTTTGGATAGAAACTTATTTGCTTCACATATTCCTAGTATACAGGGTGTACAAAAGAATGGGACACTCCTTAAAATCACGTGTTCAGTTGGTGATATACAATAACTATTACTATAGGAGAAACATCGAAATCGTGATTTTATTTTCAGATGTTCCATACATTATCATCGAGGTATGCGAGTAAGTTTGTATGAAGAAGCTAAAAAAATTTGATCGAATCGGGTTATCGGGTGTTGACGGTAGTAGTATATACCGCAAAATTGATTAGAAAATACGCTGGCTTTGACAGCGAAAACCACTTGAAAGATTTCGTCGAGTTGACTAACGTCTCGGTAGCTTAGTGGTCAAAGCACTCGCTCGGTATGCGATGGACGTGGGTTCGGATTCCACCTGAGACGGACGATTTTTTTCAAGTATTAAAAATCTTAGATAAACCTAGCATGGTAATTGCTAAAAACAAAAATTTAAATTTGATCGAATTCGATGTTGCTTCCATAGTAAAAGTTGTTGTACATGACCAGCTGATCACGTGGTTTTAAGGAGTGTCCCATTCTCTTGTACATCCATATAATTAAGTAGTTGTTTTGTATGTTGCGTGTGATTGACATTACTATTATGATATCATTTTGAATAAAACAGACTTAAATTATAAATTGCGTGTACCGAATACTGCTGTTACCGCATTAACGTATATTTGGTAACTATTATAATCTGTGCCTATAAAAAGATATTATATAATAACTCATAGTAAAAAATTAAGTTATAATCATCATAATAATATTCGTTTTTTCAAGACACGACGACCTCCGTAGCCGAGAGGTGAGCACGCCGGACTTTAAATGGCGCCGCCATCTCTGAGGTTCCGGGTTCGATCCCCGGTCGGGTCAATGTAGAAAACGAACTTTTCTTTATTGGCTCGGGTCTGGGTGTTGTGGTACCGTCGTTGTTTCTGATTTCTATAACACAAGTGCTTTAGCTACTTACCTTAGGATCAGAGCAATGTATGTGATGTTGTCCAATATTTATTTATTTATTATTATTTATCATAAAAAAAGACAACATACAAAATAATACATTATTTTAAAGTCATTTTGTTTCCAAACGTACTTACCTTATAATTATTTTAGTGCTTTATCCCGATGTCCCGTTACTAGTACGTGGTTCACTTGATCTAGGGCCATGGGATCGAAATTCTAAATTTTATTCAGATAAAATTTAGAATTTGATGTTGACGTGTTCAGCGATTCCATTATGCTGTTCTTTCCAGAAATCTAGGAGGACGTGCTAAGACAATCGCCACTTATTTACTAACGATTTAATATACAGATCCAGGGTACCAACATTTATTTTATCACAAACCCTACATCTACACAAGGTTGGGACCTTTATTATTCCTGATATATATATATATATAAATGACCTTCCTTACTTTACTAAAGATCTGTGTGAGATAGTATTGTTTGTAGATGATACGTCATTGATTTTTAAAACTGACAGAGGTAAAGCAACCTTTGACGATGTAAATAATGCTTTCTCTCAAGTACTACGATGGTTTACTGCTCACAATCTTTTACTTAATGCAAAAAAAACCAAGCTCATCAAATTCACTATACCCAATGTGAGGCAAGTCAGTACGCATATTAATATGTCAGACGATCACATAGATGCAGTCGATTCAGCAACCTTTTTGGCTATTACTATAGACTCCCAACTGCAATGGGGTCCCCATATAATTGCCTTGTCAGGAAGGCTCAGTTCAGCGGCTTATGCTGTGAGGAAAATAAGGCTTTTAACTGGTAGACTACCTGTTACCACGAACGCTGTAAAGTGTTCGAAACGTCAGGTTAAATAAAATGTTAATAAATCGCGAAATAATCCGTAAAAGTAGTTTCATTTAAATATTATGTATGTTAGAAAAATCATTAGTTCGTTTAGCCTTAAATGTGATTCACATCATTATAAATACTTGAAATAAAAATAAACTTATTATTACAAAGTTGAAGATTACTTGAACGACAAGAGTGCATGGACTTAATAACCTGCCTAGCTCGCACTTACACTATCTTGTAATTGTATTTCCTGTAATAAAACCAGGCTGACAAGGTGACTGAGTTTGTTGCGCCGTTTCTTCTCATCGCCAGCCGATATGTAGTCCCAAAGCGGTGGTAGGAAAAAAAAATTGGGACATGTAAAAGTGCCATTGATGGCCAATTTGCAAAAATAAATGACTTTGACTTTGACAAGGAATGACCTAAGCAGTGCGACAATAATGCCGAAGAAGTTATTGTTGAATTGCCATTGCCACGTCAAAAAAACGACAGAACAGTCTTCTGTAGTGACAAAACAACGAAAATAATAGAAATTATGGTAAAAGGGCTACCTGGTACGCCTTCAAGGCAAGCGAAATACCCGAAATAAATTGAAAAACTACTGATAGGATATTTTCATTAATAGGACAAATACCAAAATGTTATGGGTACCAGTTACATTGATTCAAATTACGCGCATCATAGGCGCATTTTACCGAAAGGCACATTTTGCCGAAAGGGACACTTAGCAGAAAGTTGCACTTAGTATTCCTACTTCATTCTCAATCCTTTGCCATATCCTAATTTATGTTCATCTTCTTCTGTATAAAAAAGGCAACCGTTACTGACTGACTGATCTATCAACGCACAGCTCAAACCACTAAACGGGTTGCACGGAAATTTGTCTCACATATACCTAGCTATTTTAGTGTAGACTTGCGCTAAGAAAAGATTTTCCAAAACTCACCTCTTAAAGGGGTAAAACGGGGTTTCAAAGTTTGTATAAAGCACCAATATCGCGAGGTTAATTCTTTAACTAAATAAGCAAATACCAGTTTAGGGTTGAGGAAAAAGAAGTTATGTAGAGTTTTTTTTTTTACTGAGTTTGACATTCATTTATTCACTCAAAGTCGTCATCTAACGCGAGCCAAACCGCGGAAAAAAGCTGGTGTTGCTAAAATATAAGTAACTTTGAAATGTAAAAATATAATTTATTACATAATATCAAACCTTAGACGCATGATATAACAACTGAAGGAAATGGGTATGCATAATTTTCGAGGAAAACTTCCAAACTTACCTACCCGAAAGGGATAAATGATGTATTCTGCCGATGACTTGCAAAGGGACCATGTGATAAGGCGTTTATAAATAATCCATTATGACGTCACATCTTCTTTCCGACATGGGAGTTATGTAATTACGGTTCTAATGCATTATTTAAATCCATTTAGGATTGATTTGGGTCGTCCTTTTCCTTTCTGCCAATCTTTAAGAGCTCCAGTTAGAAGGATTGTGTTTTAGCGAATTCGGGTTCTATATTTGGCGAAAATTATACTCTAAGTGTTTAATTCTTTTTATCGGTTTTATTGGAACCATTAAATAATTATCTGCATAATTTAAGTTTGTATTATTACTGAGGCCAAATTGATATACATTATTAACACAGCTAAGAAAATAGTTTTTTGTGAAGTATCTCTTTGATTGCACTAACAATCACTAAATCATTGTCAATTGGTACCTTTTTTTCACGGTTTTTTTTACTGCTTTTAATTAAACGAAATTTAAACGCAATTTTATTCCATATTACATTGTTACAACAAGGTAAGACCCAAGATAATATAGAAAAGTTCATTTTCTACATTGACAAGACCGGGAATCAGAGATTCGGATGCCTACTTCAGTTCAGCGTGATCGCCCCACGGCTATAGAGGTCGTCAATTGGTTTTAGAATTTGCAAGATGTTTTGAACAGCCGAGTTATGAGTAATATAAGAAAATTCCATAAAACATATCAAAATGTTATCGATTTTGAGAAATCTCTTTTTTTTATCCGAGGCCAGAGCCAAATTAGGTTATGTGGCACAAATCAGATAAGAAATTAAATTAAACTCCTTAGATAAAGACATCTTTCTGATTTCAGAAGAAAGCACAAAGAAAATATTCACGTACATACAATTTTATAAAAGAACTGAAAGCGTACAGTGAACCTCCAATGCTTGTAAATTCTTCTTAATTTTAACATAAATAAGAGCGTTTTTTCCATAAACTGATCGTATGTTACACGTTATTTTTTTTCCTAGCGTCGAGTGAAACTGTCACGCATGAGATGTGTTACAAAAATGGCTCAGCTTCTGCATAATGCTCTTTGGCCGGTATATTTTTTCTTCTAGTACAAATCAGATGTTATTCCAGAGGGAAGATAGTCTCGTTTGTATGTAATTTTTAAATCTATGTTTATGGAGGAAGGACATTGTTGCGTTAAATATTTGCTGTGGTATTTGCTGGCATTGTGGTAAAGAAAAGCCGTGGAATGGGCATACACGTAGTGGCATGCATCGGGAGGGGCAGCAATGAACTTATGTGAGCTGATTATTATCATAACAATATTTTGCAACGTACAAGTCACTTAGTCTCATAAAAATACACAATCTTATTAAATTGCACATATAAAACCTTCTGTTTTGTTGCCTTAATATAATAATATTTTAAAATATTGTACGGTAAAACCATTAAATGATATATTGAGATATTTACAGAAGAAACATATCAACAAATTCCGTAGTATTTAAGGATCAAAACCTAAAAAAGAACTGACGGCCAATAGGGCAGAAAGGTTCTGGAATGGAGGCCACGTACCGGAAAGTGCAGCGTAAGACGACCCAAAAGGTGGACAGACGACCTGATAAAGGTTGCAGGAACCACCAATATCAACACGGGAAATTTTGATGAAAGACACTTTGATTCACTTCAAAAATTTTGAAAATTGTTTTATTAATACCGTGTTTAAGGAAGCTATAAGCAATAATTTACATAAAGTAAGAACTAAACTTCGTGAAAAAACATAGCCCGGCGGATTAACAAGCTAAAGTGGCAGTGGGCGGGGGCACATAGCACGTATTATTGACAGTCGTCAGTAATACGGGGCGGTGCCGGTACGGGGCAGAATAATCTAGAATGAAGGTAATGCGCTAGCATACAGTGCCCCACTGGTAGGTTGCAGAAATTCACTGGATGCAGGCAGCCTCCAACGGGTTAATCTAATAGTTGCTAGGAAACTCATAGGTTCAGCCAGTCGACTCTTTAAACAAAGTCACGATCACTTCGACATCACTTTACTACTAATGGACGATTAATAAATGTAAACCAACTCGGTAACAATAAAGATCTATGTTTGTTTGAGTGCTTAGGCGATTCGCGCTGTCACTTTAAACACTGAAGTCACTAATCGACGATGGTAATGTGAACCCACTTCTTAGCGTAATAGAGGCTATTTTTGTTTGTTTCACTTAGGTGATATTTAGAGCGAGTTTACTTGCGTTGTTTTAGGGAATCGACCCCCAGCAGTGGATTCTCACGGCTTAAATGATGACGATGATAGTAAAACACTAAACTTGTAGTTAAGTTTTTCTTTACTATTCAATCATATTCAATTTCACTTGCTTAGTCAATTAATGAACCAACCCTATTCAAATAATGTAAATTGCAACCGGGTCCCCACTAGATTTCAGCCCATATTTCAATTGAACTGCCAAATCAAATCGCCTTTAATAACGATTATATATGCCTTATACTATTCTATGATTATTTAATTAATTTACGACAGACATTTATTAACCAATATCCGTTTAATTAAGCTATCTCGCAAAATTTTATAATCAAATTATTTTAATTCGGATTCCAGTATAGGCTGAACTTTTATTCAACAGGCGGTCTATTTTACAAAAGTTCAGTGTTTTTTTTAAATCTCTTTTTATTTAAAAAACCAGATCGATCTCTTTTCCATATACCGACTTGGAACTGTGTTCAAAGACAATTTCTCATAAACTATGACGTATCACTTGCTTGCCTTAAACGCATAGATATTGGAAAAGAGTTCCCCTAAGCCATTCTTACAAAATTTGTGGAATTTATTCATGATGTATACCCAACAAAGCCTCGAGAAATATTTTCTGTAACAGTGACGGACATGGGATAAAAGGGGGATAAAAAGGGGGGATAGATAACCTTTCGATAACAATATACGACGATTCGGCGTGCCCATGCATAATTCATGGAGGTTTTATGCAACACATTTGAATTTCATCTTGGGTTTTGTGCATCTGGACATTGAGGGTCTTTAAAATAAAATCTTATGTAGAATAAAAGAGGTTTATGTTTTAGTTCAGTACTAAGTTTAGTACCACAGTACATATATCTATACAGTATGGAAACTAGGCCTGTTCAATGGAGTCGAAGTCGAGTCATCGAAGTGTGCACATAATTTTCAAGTTGCCTTTACATAATTGGTAAAATATAGGTGCATAGAGGTAAATTTTAACCATATTACCAAACGTTAATATTGTTAGGCAAAAATAATGAAGATAACACTTATAAGTGTACCTAGTAGTAAGTTTTACTCAAGCAGCGCAGACGCCAGCTGTGAATGTGGAGAACCCCTGCAAACCATGGCTCACCTCACTAACTGTCCCGCGTGCCCGACCACCTGCTCGCGTAAGGACTTACTTGTCAGTAACCAGAGGGCTACCACGGTAGCCGCCTTCTGGGCAAGTAAGATTTAGCCCGTGTTCTTGCTGATACGAAAGAAGATATAAGTTTTCCGAACTTCGCCACCTAATCCTAAATTGGCCTATTCTTTTCCATAAATTTTTATGCCATATTCCTTGCGTGCGACAGTCACGAAATATTATGAATAAAATAACCGTAGATAACTCTAGCACTAACTTAAATTTATTACAAGTGACACCTAAAAGACTGAAATAAAAAGATTTGGAATAGGTTTCTTCTCTCAACCTAGTTAACAATATGGTCGTGAATAGAGTGGGCTTACAATTTTAAAGTCCAGACCAAATATTTCTTCATCATCATTATTATTATAATCAACCTACACCCACAGGTATGTTATCGCCTTAAAGAAGTAAATATACAAAAGCTTGCATTTTATCTCTTAAAAAGAACGTAAATTGAGTGGTGATGTCAACTAACTTATAAAGAAAGTATAGTATTTCATATCGTAAAGTAGAAGGGCACTAAATCGCGCAGGTGGTCAACTAAAATATAGTCATCTGTAGGTGGTCCCCTTATCGAATGCAACAGAATGACCTCTAGCAGGGAGACATGGCGAGACATCGTGAGGTGTTTAAAACCTACCCTCTCTGATACTACTACATGACATGCGTGCCGCGCCGCTATACGTAATTTGTGATGACATTCAACCGGCTCTATCAAGAGTGAACCGAATAAGAAGATCTGACATGAGCTTGAAATATAGATTCGATTATAAGGCTAGAAGATACTATAGGAAATACCAGTTGACATCATACATGAGATATAGAAACCAGCCTTGAAACAAAACCGTGCTCACTTCGACACTGAGCTCATTAATTGACGATAAGTAATATAAAAAATTGGACAACATCACATACCTAATTGCTCTGCTCCTAAGGTAAGTAGGTAAAGCACTTAAATAGGAACCCAACCTGTAATAAAATAGAACCGCTAAGGTGAATCGTAATTTCACTTTGTCGCTGAACTCACTCATTGACGACATGACAATGTAATGTGAACCTACTTCTAACCAAAATAGAGGCTATTTTCTTTTGAACCATTTGGGTGAGTTTTAGAGTGAGTTCTTACATGTTGGTGTTTCTTACAGCATCGAAAGGCTGGTATTAATTACTGACAGGCAAGTAATCCTACTGAATCCATCCCTTGGTGGTAACACGTTCGGTATACTTATCCGCATTTGGATTGAATCCAAATGGCGGCTGGGCTTATGAACGGCGTCAAATAATTTACTCGTCAATGAGTTTTAACGGCATGTAAAATATTAAACTTTTTATGCAATTACTTTTTATTATATTTGTTTACATTTATTTATTGTATCGGTAAAATAAATGAAGAAAAGAAAGAAATTTTCTTGCATTCTGAAATAGGATTTTATAGTTTTTTATAGAGATGAAAATTTTCAAATTAGTTATTTTTTATTTGTGACTTTACTATAGTATTTATATGCAAATGTTAGCACATATTTTTTTGCCTTAATAGAGTCATACATAAGCTTACAAAATACCAAAACGTTTTATTTAAATTGGACTTCCTAACAAAAACATGGTCCTGAAACAAATTAAACAAACAAAACAAATATTTCAAATTGAGTCTCCTTGTAAGTTTTGTCGAAGGCGCCTGATAAGCCACCTAAACTCGCATGGGGTTCAGTCTGTCACAGACTTTATCATGCATCCTTCGGGAACGAATGTTGCGAATTTAATCGGGAAGAAAAGTATTATATGCCCCACACTGGGATTCGATGTAGGTATCACTGTGCCGTCTTTACTCAAAATTGATTCTGTAGTTGTAATAATGGATTGAAAAGGTGACTTTTACATCGTGACACAATAATTATTATAGGCTAAATAACTGACTTTTTAATTGTGATGATAACCCAAAAAAGATGAAGCAATGATTTGGAAACCCGACAAAGAATTGGAGTTGATGATTAATCTCAGTAAAGTCTGTTGTTTTTAAATGAAGGATTGTTACTATAGTTATCTTTTTTTCTATGTCCCAACTTTTTAATCCCAGTCCCGCTTTTTTATGTTTAAGTCCCGATATTTAGACAAACGGATCTGGCAACGCTAGTTGTAAGACTAATGACTTTAATGTTACTGTTACAAAGGGCTCTGACTAGGCTTCACAAGTACCATGCGATACTAGTCTAGACCAACTTTAAACGTGCCTTCCGAAGGACGGTGAGAGATGCTTGTGATAAATGTCACTAAATGGGTTGGAATGGTGACCCATCTATTGAAAACCACAGCGTGGGGTGTTCAACTTTGGTGGTAATTGCATTAAGGCAACTAAACTAACTTTCGGATAAAATACTGAATCACATTTACGAACATCCATAACATAGGGTACAAAAAATCGTGATCATCAGGCAACCATTTTCCCTTGCGGGATTCAAACCAGCGACTGCCTGGCTTTGCCAGTCGTCAAAATAAGCTAAATAGTAATCTCTTTACTTCTAGTATTCAATTAAGGATGCACAATTTACCGAATTAATGTTAAGGCATTAAAACCCAATTCACATCAATACGGACCAAATTTATCAATACGGACCCAATTTATAAATATATCACTTAATATCGTCAATCAATACGCCAAATTATACGTAATTTTATCACTCGAAAGAAGCAGTCCATATTCCTTAAATACAATTTTTATACTTAAACAAAAATTTAAAACTTTGCAAAGATACAATTAAAACTCTTTGTAACAAACAAAATTGTATGCCTCGCTGAGGTAACATGCAGTAAAATTAAACATCAGTATGTTTGACAAAAATCGCAAATAGAAACGATCGTTTGTTGCGCCCCTAATCATTCAAAGGGATTGCTCTGCGGTCGCTAAACAACTGTCAAACCGGTCATAGCTCTTGATTAAAAGTCCAAAGCTGGAACGCTGAGGCATGAGGTAATCACTTTGACACTAATTGGGAGTTTTGTTAAAACAGGTTTCATCATTTTATTGGGTATTTTTGAAAGGGAAATTCTGAAGCCAATATTATTTGTACCTAAGGTTTTAAAGGTCGCGATTGTCTGTACCTAATGAGCAGACTGTTTATGGAAAAAACAAAACAACGTGGAAGTAATTCTGCTTCAAAAGATGGGAAGACCTCAAGTGTGTGTGTTGAGTTACATCTTATACAGGGTGTACAAGAGAATAGGGTGGTACTCCTTAAAACCAACTGATCAGCTGGTCATATACAACAACTTTTCCTATGGGAGCAACATCGTACGTAATCGATAGTTTTTTTTCAGCTTCCCCATACAAACTTACTCGCATACTTCGATGATAATGTATGGAGCATCTGAAAATAAAATCACGATTTCGATATTGCTCCCATAGGAAAAGTTGTTGTATATGACCAGCTGATCACGTGGTTTTAAGGAGTGTCCCATTCTTTTGTACACCCTGTATTTATTGAACAAACTAACCAAGCACAGAATATACTTTGAACAAGATACTCGTATTCAAGGCTTTAGAATACATAAAATTCAATCCATTATCTCTGAAATGTTCAGTAAAAGGATGTCTTAGGCAATTTAATCGCATCTGTATTGATGTTGAAGTTAAAGCGAAGTTTCGAACCGTTCTCTTAAGACTTATCGACATTCAGAGCTAGTGCATGCCTCAATGGGTCCAAAGTTAAGCTATTCGTCGTCTGACTTGCCTATTTATTGCGATCTATATTCTCCACTGGAAGTAGGGCATTAGCTATTACAGAAATATTTACTGCAAATATACCGGTTCTCTTTTGTCTATTTCCAAGTTGTTTCGTGAAATATGAACTCCGAACTTTTAAGGCTCTTAGAATAGTTAACAATAGGTCCAATTTATCAGGCGATAGGTTTTAAGTATCCTTAAACAATTGCTGCCAGAAATAAGTCAACCTGAGAGCGGGAAATGAAATTTTCAGGTTGTAAACTTTAGAATAATTAAATATTTCCAAGGCTAAGTCTTTATTTAAGAAAACAATAAGACTCAATTATACAAACGATTTACTGGAGTAAAAGAAATTCTGTAAAATAGTTTTTGCATAGTATTTTCTGTAGGTACAATTATTTCGAAATCTTATTGTTTATAGACAGAGACACCGGTCATTATTAGTGTTAAGATACTGTTTAAGCCAATGAAGATTATGTATTTAGTTAAAAAAAACCCTACAGGCAGATCCAAAGGAACGTGGGAAAATTAACTTTTCAAAATAAATTTTATGAGTCAGGACCTCTCACTGGACGCCTCAGCAAATAAAAGCCTGTCTGGTATCTTGTAATACAGATAGATACGTTGATTCCTTATGCCCAAACCTCGGCAGGTTGTCTGGCACATTTCAATTGTACTGCTGTGCGATTCTTTAAACGCTGCAACGACGAGTTGATGTGACATGCAAATGACTGACATTTTAGAATTTTGGTGCCAAGCGGCACTAACCACATCCATTCAAGTTGCACCAGTCTGTGTGCTTGTATATGTATCCGTTTGTATATCACAGTAATTTAAATTGCAGCGAATCGATGTTAAACAGACTTGGTTTCCAAAAAGCTTTTGACATGACGCCAGCATTAGTACTCGTAGTTAAATTGTAATGTTAAGAAAGCAATCTCACACCTACTAGATAAAGTACATTTGATTATCCAAAGGTTTTCTGGAAGTTTATTTTTACAAATCGGAATTGGAAAAACGCATTAACGAAATAAAAGACACATTTTCTGAAGTGTACGATTCAAAACGCGGTAAAAACAAACTGACTCTTTTCCAACTCAAAATATTTCCAAACGAAAAAAATTCGCTGTTTGTTTGAAGCGCTTGAATCGTTCAGATCCATCACTGCCGTTACCGACATCTGACGACAGAAAAATTAAGCATCGAAATCGTTTTTTAAACACAACACCTCCTCCATCAATCATTGAACCTCGGCCATTTTTCACTGTCTATTTAAAAATGAACTCGACAAGATCTAACATGCTGTTCCGAAATTGAAAGTATTGGGAAGCCATATTGCAACTTTAGAGACTTTTTTCTTGGGTTAGTAATGCAATTTGACAGGCTTAAGTGATTGCTTCAGGTGCTGAGGTGTTGTTGAGCAACACTCTGCAACATAGTAACATTAGGTAACATAGTGTAACATATGTGGCTATATGTTACTGTTTGTTGATCGTTACTCATCGCGTCCATACCGCCAGTAACATAAATTAACAAAATATAACAAACCGAGCACCCACACCGCAGTAACTTTTTTAAGATCAACGTTTCCAAGTGTTACCTAGCAACATTATGCTTAATTAAGATGCCTAATTACAGGAGCCCTGGTCTCCTTCTTAAATTATCGTCTAACTTATTTTTATAAAACTTGGCATCATACACAACTCTCGCGTTAAGTGATAAATATTCAATACATCCGAACAAAATTGTATAAGTAAAAACACTCCTGTTTATATTTCCTTTTTAAAGCTTCATTTCATTAAATTCATTTCTGCAAAAGTAACAATCTTATCGCTACTTGCACACGTCAAACACAATGTTCAAAAGCAAATTTTGGTTCAATTTAAGAGTTGTTCAGTCAATAACATCATGCCCATAACAATAGATTATTTTCTATTACATCGCATGAAAAGCAAATAAAAGAGCAATAATATTTTTTTCACAGGGACACAAACGGCGATCAAAATTCAAACGAATATGCTGTTTTGTTGAATGGTAACATTCACGAACGATTGATTGGAGAACGAATGGAACGGAACGAATCAAATCAAGAGCTCAAGTGGAAGTTAGGGATGTTTTGCGAGATTTTTTACCGTTATATTTACTGTTTTGCTTTTTTTTGTTCATTCGTGTTTAAAAATATATATCATTTGGAAATGAACCACATACTGTATAAATCCGAGACACCTACGCAAAAATCTAATAGAATTGCTCCTTTTAAGTGATTAGATTTAGACGGTTACGTATTCTTTAAAAAAATATATTACAAATTATTTTGAAGTTTTCGTAAAATCGACAATTAGGTACTATCACAGAGTAAAATTATTCTAGTACTATTAACCAATCAGAATTGTATCGCCAACTTAGAATGTAAGAGTATAGTTTTTGTGCGTTTAGTAAGGACTCCCGCCACAGTATAACTGACTTTAGCTGTACAGAGAACAGAACGTATCTAATATCTTTTCAACAAAATATCTGAATTTGACCTGAACGCAACAAAAATAAAGTTACGATTGCGTCTGTTCCAAAACTGCCAAATTCTATGGAAGTTTGATAATTCCGTTTTTAGGGTTCCGTAACCAAAGGGTAAAACGGAACCGAACGGAACCTTTTTATAGATAATAAGATAAGCGCACGAAGGGTTCCGTATCAACCCTTCGTGCGCGTGTCCGAATCGCACTTGTCCGTTTTTTTCAGTTCAGGAAAACCATATTATTTACCTATAAAGCTTATACTTTCCATTTAAACATACTCTTTTGATTCTAGTTGTTTCGATATGGGCATTCATTTTTTTTTTCAAAATGAACATCCCTAGTGGGAGTTATTTCGTGAAAATTGGTACCACTTGAGATTTTTGCTGGGTGTTTATTTTAATCAAAGGGACAATGGATCTGCTCTTAAAAATCTAGGTATTCAACCCTTTGGGGAAAAAAAACGTTTTTTATTTGGGAAGGGTTCACAGTCAGCGAAATAAGAAATGACCACTTTTCACCCTGTTTTCGTATTGACGAGAAAATAAATTGTCAATTTTCTTGTCGGCTGCACTTGCATAAAGCTGTATTTTTTATTTACACATCTTGGTACCCTTGAAAATCAAAATAACGGAATGAACCTTTAATTAAAATTATATTAAACGCGTCTATCATTTGCATCTGTGATCGCAATAACGATGTTGGCTTTTCAGACTAGCATTAAATGGGGCTTAAATTATTAAAACTATTAATGACTTTGACTTTGCCGTTTTAAATATTGACGTAGACTGTTGCCCATTTACAATCTCTAAACCACATACCACTTAGTTATAACTAATGCAAAGGCTCTTAAGCAAACATAAAAAACGATGCTAAAAACTTAGACGATTACGAGACTTTTTCGATTTTTAAAATCTTTAAGGTATTTTTTTAAAATACTTTGGAAACAATGGACTTCAAAACAATTTTACATACTTTTCATTATTTTTAAGGTAAATTGAGCAAAGGAGTATCCAAAGAAACCCTTTAAAAGAGTACGATCCGATATCTAGGCCTATACAAAATATAAATAAAATTTACTAAAACGAACTTTTATAAGAAAAAATTAAGAGTTATAAGTCATCAATCTATTTGTTTTTTCCCCTAAAGTTCATTTCTAAGCGTATGAAATCGGAGTTGAACTTAATATAAATGAAATAGGTCAAGTAAATATTAAATGCTTCGAAAAATTGTGTATATATTCAATCTTCCAGGTTTACAAGTAAACTATAAAAAACTAAAGTATTCCTGTGCAGGGTTAATTTTGCAAGCCTGCCAATTTTACACGTCATCCTGTAGAAGAAGCACATCAAATTTATAAAATAAAACACTTTTTTAATATATATATATTTTCTTTTTTCCAAACATAAAATTGTTGCCACTCATTTGTTCCTGTGCTAGGTACGCGTAGGCACCGCTGCTATCAATCTCGCCTAGGAATTTAGTTTTCAATAAGTGACTGTAAAATCCGGTTATATGAAAGCAAAAAAAAAATTGTCACTAAATATTAATTTTTACTTTCTTCAAATAATATTTTATTTTGGCGGGGATTCCAAAAGTAAAATTTTCGGCCATACTATAAGATACCAGCTACGTGCAAGTAGTCTATGTCTTTAAACAAAGCTCACATTATACGCATCCTTTTGTTCTTTTTTAATTTTACTTATTTTCATTCCATACCTAAATGTCTTGTTTTTGAATGAGATAATTGGTATCTAAGTCACGAATGTTTCAAGGGATTTAAGTATATCGGCCGTGTGGGGACGGCCGTAAAGAATACACTTCCCCACCGCCAACAGGAGGCGTGTCGTAAGAGGCGACTAAATCCTGTAGCACTAGACGGGGAGCAGCGTCTGCGTGCGAAATAATAAAAAACTGCGCTCGCCAACCCGCCTGCTAAGCGTGGCGAGTATGGCAAAAACCCCCCGATGACAGAAGTCACTGGGGGAGGCCTATGTTCAGCAGTGGACGTCCTGTGGCTGAAACGAAGTATATCTACCTACATGTTATCTAGTCGGAATAGTAGGTAAGCCTTGCAGTTTAGGGCTAAATATTTTTAGTTATTCATTAAGATAATTTATTGTTATCTGCTCTGTTCTAGGCGTCTCTCCCTGTTCAAATCAATCGCCATATTTTTTTCATGAACAACGATAAAATAATTTTGAGTTTGATTTTATTTTCATTGGCCTGAAGCGAATGTTACAGGGAAGATGTTTAAATTATGACAGCGATTATGTAGCCACCAGTGGTTAAATGGTTAATGTATGTATAATTTGATTACTTAGCATAAAGAAAAATTAAACCTGCTTCATCATTATAAAGCACAAGCTTTTAACCCTTGCCCTTTTAATAATATGGGAGGGTACAAAAGTATTTTTAACCTATTTGCGTTCATCCTCTTCATCGTTAAAAACATGAAAATCGTTATTAAAATGGATGTCACATGTTTGCTCGAGAGATCAAACTGAATAAAAGCCCTAATAAATTTGCATAAATCCGAAAAACTCTGCTCTCTGAGTTATACCGGTGACATATTTTCAAGTTATTTGCGTTTCCAACGAATTACCTTTGGTAGGTATCTCTAAGATGTATGTGTGTAAATTGACCATTCATTTTTGATTCTTACTGTTTCAATAATATGTTTAAACACAACATCGAAAAAATCATAATTTATAATTTTCACAGATTTTAATGGCTCTTTTAATATTAAGACTGGCTAAATCTACATCATCACATCACCAGCCTATATCAGTCCACTGCTGGACACAGGCCTCTTTAAAAGAAGGATTTTGCCATAATCGCCACGCTTGGCAGGCGGGTTGGCGATCGCAGTTTGGCCAATGGTCGAGAGGAAACGCTGCTGCCCGTCTTCTTACGGCGGTTCTCCTGTAGTCGCCTCATACGACACCCATAGGAAGACTAGGGGTGGTGCATTTCGTTTAACGTGCCGGCACCACATGGCATATCGGCACGGCACGGCTAAATCTACACCTGCACATTATTTAAAACTACTATTAGGAATTTAATTTGGTTTGTGTCTAAATATAGACGGATAGAATTCACGAGGAAAGTTTTTGTACATTTTGTAGCTAACAATTGAAATCAGCCATACAAATGTTATTTTTGCCCTGATTCGGTAAAGCAGAGAGATCTCAGAGCAGTGTAAGGAGATACAGAGATTAAAGTTTGTAATAAAAATACAATAAATGGCTAATTCAACTCGTCTAACTACTAGTCAGCTCATAGTGTCGCCCAATTTGTCACCATTCAACGGGTACCTGATACTTAATTACTTTAAAAATCAAATGCTAAACTCTTATCTACTTTTTTCTCTTGTGTTTTAGAGAAAACACCAGTTTCTCTTAACAGGTCTACTGTTATAATTATATCTACGTCAGCAAACGCAGTCTTGGAAAAGTCAGCATTTCCCCACTAATCGGTTTAAATATTGCAAAATTGTAGTATTACTCTAAACACAATTTAGTTTGTTTTCCTAGAATTCGTCAGTACTAACTGCTACATTTATATGTTTGATAACAAAATGCACACCTACAAGCTGGCCTGATTTGATACATGCAAAGGCAACATTTGGTTTGAACCTATTTGCTATCAAACATTTAGTGTTACAAGCGTTGCGTACATGTTTAGTGCATTAATGATCGTAATGCTGATGTTACATCATTTACTTGTTGTATTACATGAAAATTAATGATAGTACGTTGCTTTCTTAACCTTGATACTGCTATTATTGCGTTTCCTAAATTCAAAATCCGTGTTGATGTCTGCCGTATATTCCATATATTCTTATCAAGCATTCAGTACCACTTTTCCCTTTTTCTGTAGTTGTAATCAACCTGAAGGTTGCCTGTCCATTGGAGCAGAGCGAGGTAGCGGAACTCCTCACTCCTCTAATCTCCAGTGGATAGGCAGTTTCTAACTAGTTTAAAAAACATACAAAGCGGAGCGGGGAAGAGGGGCGGAGAAACAAATGGACGTGGGTTGCGGCCGCAGTGTGCCACCGTACTTACGTGACCGATGCATAACACGTCTGCTGCCAGTGAGATTTCACGTAAAGCTAAACCAATTGCCCGCCACCAGCGAGCTAATAAATGAATCGTCCTGTGCAAACGGTCCGCAACTCCGCTCTGCGTTTCTTTCTCGCTCCGCTCCGCTATCTAGCTCCATGCCTATGGACAGACACAGTCCGCAACTCCGCTCCGCATTACCCACTCGCTCCGCTCCGCTGCCTCGCTCCGCTCCAGTGGACAGGCAGCCTTAGGGACCGCATTAAGCAATAAAACCACTTAATTTTACAATTTTATAAAACATCTATTTTCTATTTTTTTAGCTTTTTAATTAAAATAATATTGTGTAAAAAATTATCTTCATTGACTTAAACTATCATACCATAAAGATGAAACAGTTAGTATAATCAAACTAAGCACAGTGTTTACGAGGACAATACATTTTTTCTATGAAATTTAATTTATTTAATTTAAATAAATTCAGTCTTGCAACATTTTTAAATTAGCCATACGAAATTAAATTGATCATTGGAAACTCAATTTAGGTATCACAGAAAATTATTTACTCGGAGTATCAAAAGCAAAGGTAAATAAGAAATGAACATTCAGACGGATTGGATCAAACAAAATACTGCTAACTCAAATAAAGTCCTTTAATCAAGGAATAAAATGCTTGTAATTAAAATCATTCAAGTTAAAATTGACGTAATTATGAGTCGTCCTTGCCTTCGTGTTAGTTAATTATATTGCTTCAAAGCCATCATTGACATCATAGCCATGTGACTGATCTGTAATTATGTTATGACGTAGTTTGAAAACTATTTTGATAGCATGTGACTGAAAACGTTTTCAATCGCAATTCCATTTGAAACTCTTATATTGTTGAAAAGCGACAAATCTGTTTCGCGGTTTTTAAATGACGCTCGCAGTTCCTTTCATGCGTTTTCACTAAAGGTTTTGACACAAAAGCAACCGGTGACAATAGTGGGGTTGGGATAGGTGTGCCTCAAGGTTTCACTTTTGGTCCATTGTAGTATTTCTTGCGTATAAAATGTTGATTTTGAATGAAGAAATGGCACTTTCAACTGGACAAAGTAGAAGTAGGTAGTGATATAAATTAATTGGATTGAAAGTTAGATATTATCAGATTCGATATTTGTGAAGTGATCGCAAAAGCTCTAGCAAAGACGTAAATATGAATAAAATTTATTTTCAATGTTCATTTTAAAACTAAACCAACTAAAGTAGTAAGAAACAAACAAGTTTACTATTAAAATAATATGAGACATTGAAATTATGCAGCGAAATAATAAATTTATGAATAATATGATGATTCTGTCTAAGAAAAGTAACTAAACATTAAACTACATTATCTTTCCTCAAATTGTTTGTGTCAAATAAACACAGTGTAGTAGACAGCTAGTAACAAATATTTATTCCAGGCAGTGTTTTCAATAAAAAGCTGTGTCTCCAATCCGATATTAATATTGACAGCTATACCAATAACTTAGGCGGAACATCTACACATGCTTATGAATATATAAGTAAAGCCGGGAACATCAATTTAACGTGCTTTGCCAATATACTAGAGGCCTTATGAATTCAAATTAACCTCGAAACAGAATACAAATGTTCATGTTTATTGCATTAGTAACTGAACACGCAAGATATCCATGACAGATGTTTGGGCCAAAACGTCGTTGTTTGCAAAAATACCGAGATACCATTTTAAGTATTTATGTGGCATACATAACATAACATATGACGCATTTGTCTTTAATAGTTTTTATGATATGTTCAATGTGTCTTGTTTTACAGTGCAACATAATGCATACGGCTATTTGGTGATATTTACTAGGGTGGGCCAAAAAAAACTTTTAATTTTTTTTTTCTTAGATACCGTGAAAATATTGTCAGAAATGACGAAAAAAAAATTCTGGTAGAGTTTAAGCTCTTAATATTAATATTAAGCGGTGGCGAATCGTAATTTTTAATTTCCCATTTAAATAACACAGGATTTTTTTTTTATTTTCTTTCGATTTTTAATGCGTTTGAACGAATAATTATCTAGGTAAAGCGAAAACTTATTCTTGTAGGGAATTTAACGATCTACAAAAAAGGTCTGATATGATTTTTTGCTAAGTCGACTCTTTCAAAAGTTATTCGAGGTGAAAGTTCAACTCTAAATCCTAAAAGATAATTTTTGCAATTTTTTATACTTTATCGCAAAATAATGGCTCAAAAACATAATATATCTCATTTTTTGTAATACTAATGGAATGTTTTGGTAAAACAATAATATTTTCACAAAATATCGTAAGAAAAACGAATTTTATGATACTTAATTTAAAAAAAAATCCGAATTCTACTCTACCTGAATAATAACATTGTAGAAATGATTATTTCCTAAAAACATAATAAGTAAATCGAGTAGTCAACAATTTTAGCGGTAAAATATGAAATAAGTGATTACATTTATAAATTGTATAACAGAATTGGATTTCTGATCTTTTCAATACTTCCAACTATGCTATGGCTAAATGTCTTTTTAACGATTTTTATTTGAATCCTGCTGGATGACAAAAATTTTTTTTTATAAATTCATCGATTAAAAACAAAAAAGTTATAAAAAATAAGATATATTATGTTTTTGAGCCATTATTTTGCGATAAAGTATAAAAAATTGCAAAAATTATCTTTTAGGATTTAGAGTTGAACTTTCACCTCGAATAACTTTTGAAAGAGTCGACTTAGCAAAAAATCACATCAGACCTTTTTTGTAGATCGTTAAATTCCCTACAAGAATAAGTTTTCGCTTTACCTAGATAATTATTCGTTCAAACGCATTAAAAATCGAAAGAAAATAAATAAAATTCCTGTGTTATTTAAATGGGAAATTAAAAATTACGATTCGCCACCGCTTAATATTAATATTAAGAGCTTAAACTCTACCAGAATTTTTTTTTCGTCATTTCTGACAATATTTTCACGGTATCTAAGAAAAAAAAAATTAAAAGTTTTTTTTGGCCCACCCTAATATTTACTCCCTGAGTCTGTTACCCTTTTCTTTACGGAAACATGTTGTGTAATGTTTCTTAGTAGTAAACAAATAATTTAGGCAACTCGAAGAAGGGAGTTTGAAATTAAAAAAATAACTAACCAGCCTATACCTATACAAGCCCAAGATTAATCAAATGGTGCGGAAGTAAGCGCGGGCCCAACAAAAAATACTTGAGCGAAGACCTCTCCTGAAAAAAGGGCAACGTGAATTTACAAGCAGATGAATTCACTCAATTTCGTACCAAAATACATCTGAGAGTCTGTTCAACGAGCACTTATCAAAATAATAACGGCGTAAGAAGAAACGTACAAAAACAGGTCGATGTTGATTCAAGCAGAAGTCGATAAGCCGCAAAAATCATAAATATTTCGTTATAAAATTCAAAGCATTTATACAGCAAAAATGCGTAAAACTTTAAGGTGTTCGTACAACAAAAACAATGTTCGACAAAAATATAAAATTATTTTTCCGCTGACACTTTGCACGTAACCATTCTACTCTACTGTCAACAACGGCAAATATGTAACACAATGTCGTATAATCGTATGGGTTATTTAATGGAACGTCAGTGCTATAAAAACATAGAAATTTGATAAAGGTGAACATGTGAAATATTATCATTGAATGTTTCTGACAATCCCTTCTATGCCCGTGTATGATTTGCCTGCAATATTCAACGTTTTCCTTTGTTTTCTTTTAGGCATGATACAAAGTGAATCGGGTTTTGTTTGTTCTATCTTTGATGATTATTTTATTGTTTGATCGTGAATGGTTTCACTGAAATTGATGTCTATGATAAATATTTCATCTATAAACGTCCCGAATTCAGCCTTCGAGAAGTGACAGTTTATTTTTTTGTTATATTTTGTGTTTTATCAAAATATTTAGCACAGCATTTCGTCGAATTCAATTTTGTTCGTGTTATTTCGGGTCTTATTTTACTTTTATGTCATAGATCGTACATATTGGAATAAAATGTTCCTTTTAGCAATTGAAATATTCACAAACAATACATTTACATTAGAAACTCCAATATTTAGTCATCAGAGATGACTTCTTTTGTTTCTTTTATTCTTTTTCAATAAGCTCGTTATATTTTCGACTAGTCTTGTTAAGGCAAAAACAACAAATCCTTCTGTCTAGACGTACTTTGCTAAAGTGCTGATGTATCAAAGCTATGTCTCTAAATTCTGTTCCTCACTGAACAACTTCAGGAAAAACCTAACTTTTTCCGAGCTTTTATGACTGATAACCCGCTGGGTCTAGGTAGACTGGCGTCATAGTATGTCCAAAACATTTAGTTCTTTTTTTACTCTGATATTGTACCAATCTATATTCCTTCTTAGTCTTTTATTTGCTTTTAGCATTTGAAGTTAGTCTAGCAATGATAGGACAACCGTAACCTGTTTCAAAGGCACAATATAAAACACATTTGAGTGAAATGGCTGCTTCTTTCGTGCTGTCGAGACTAAAGGTCCAACGACCGAGCTAATGCCAGTAAGCCTGGGACTGCCTTTATTAAAAAATAAAACCTTATAATCAACCCTAATCAAACCAGGCGTCTGATTAAAAATTCAGATCCTTCGTAACTTAATCACTGGGGTCTGAAACAATTCATTGACGATAAAAGGAGTATTTTTCTTCTTCTATTTAATTTTAAAGACCTAAATAAAAGTTCTTGAATGACCTTATAGAATTTTATTTATTAGTTTCACGAAATTAACAATAAAACTTACTACTTTAGCTATCTGGTCCCTGGTGGCGTAGTAGCGAGCGATTTTCCATGAAAAGGGAGATTCAACTCCCGGTTTCGCGAATTTCAAAAAACGATTTTTCTAGGTTGGCTTAAGTCTGGGTATCCTGGAAGGTGTACTTAGTCAAATTCTATGTCTTACCTCGCAAAACAAGGACGTTTATTCTTAATTTCATGATCATTTCAATTTGGTGTGTTTTCTTACGCATATTTATAATTTACTATTACTTTAATCCTCCAACCTTTATGCATAACCTTCTCAATCTTGTTTTCATTAAGTTCACAAAAAGCATGTTTCAGATACATCAATCAAACCATCGCTAGAGGTACAGAAAAGGAATGTGGCTGAACTTGTGCTGGTACTCGAGTAGAAATGGGTTTCCAGACAGCTATGATTTTCACTTTTAAGAACTAGAAAATGTATAAATTACCTTTTTAAACGTTTACCATTTACAATTTTGCGATCTGTTTTATAATTCAACCTATTTGCATTTAATTTTGAAATTTTATTTACTACATTAACTTATTTTTAGTTGGCAAGTGGACGGCATGACGAAAAATAGAAAACGGGTTTGCTAATTTAAAAGTCTAGAAACGAGTGACTTTTTAAATAAAAAGTTATCATCTCCGTTATACATAAGAGCTTACAATTTTTTTTATCAATAAGGCAGTTTTTTTTTAAATAGACCTTCAAAACTTTACTAAGACTATAGAATAAAACTAAAGAAAAGTAAAGCTAATAAGCGAGTTAAAATACACAATTTTATGCTCATTGCCATGTTTCAAAATGAATATGACAAACAAATAAGTTACAGATATCGATGAGGTCACAGGTAAACTACACTTAGTCTTCTGCAGAATAAGTTTCGAAAACATAATTTAAACGTGACAAGTTACCCATCGACCTACAAGAAAACAGTGATCAGCAACAACAAACAATCAAAATTTAAGGGGATATTCTCCAATTTGCACGTCAAACTCCATCACCTTGTAACAACAAGATCCCCGGTTGATAGAGTCCCGAATCTATTACAATATCAATCAAAGTGTAATCAAAGACGAGCGATGTATAATTTCTCGTTCAGATGGGGGTATTCTAAAAGAGCACCAAGTCGTGTAAAGGATTTGTTACATTGGAATTGGAGGTCCATGCGTGTTGTACATTTTAAATTGGCAGTATTAATGGCATAAAAACTTAAGATTTTATGAAGTTGATTTTTTAAGCATGTTAAAATATCCATTTACTTTGCAATCGATAAAAACTGTTTTTTACGATATCGCCGCGCTCTGTCATGCTCAGTTTAGTTAAACAATCCGCCGATAATATGTGAAATATTAACTTTTAACCTGAATCAATTTAATTTATACAAATATTCATTTTTAAACATTGTATATTTTAATATTTTAGCAAACAAAAGTTGCCGAAATATTTTTTTTTTTTTTTTATTACAATTGTGAATTTGAATGAGATAGAATTCAGCGAATATTTCACTTGATTCAAGGATTATAAATAATTTATAAGTTTCTGGATCCAGCGCGTCATTATTTATGAGGTCTAGATATCGTAGTTGGAACTATGTACAGTTATAAGTGAAAAAAAATGTTACTACACAGTGATTTTTTTTTGGTTTTGGGAGCGGAAAAAATCATTCTCATGCTCAAATGCAGTACATTTTTGTACGAGACATCGAAATCTATAAAAAGAAATAATACTTACCTCCCATTAAAAGTAACTATTGCCTTTCACAGTAAGTAAAGGTAAGTGATTGGGGATAAAGTTCACCGTGTATATCTATCAATAACAAAATTGTGTGCTTGAGTGAATTGAGGCACTGAATGGGTATATTACCGTCAAGGTTGCTCGTTAAGTGACAGCTAGCGTTTGTTTTGTAAATCAAGTTAGGAAAGACAATTTGGTTTCTTGAAAGATGCAGTTATCCGACGCGAAAGATCCAAATCCGATTGGCGATGTGATGAGTTGATTTGCTATAAGTGAAAGCTATAAGTCCAAGAGTTTAAATTGGTCAAGTGTTTAAATTGGTCAAGTTATAAATTAAAAAAAAAATCTATATTAATAAGCGTTTAGGTAAGTGGGAGACGCCTCGGCGAAAACTTATCAAAAATGAGACGTTATTCAGAATTATTTATTACTTTTAAAAATAAAATGATAGTAATTTGACTGTTTTGTTTTTAGAATGTGATTTTTTTGTGACCAAAAACGTCTATTTTGTCATGAACCGTCGTACGTCGGAGCCGACAGAATACTAAATTCCAAAAATATAGGTTTTAATATAACCGCAGCATTACTTGATTTAAATACCACTAGTCCTCACCCATCTGCGGTGCGTTTGCATGTGACAAAGTAACAAATCACTTCACCATACCCTTAGAACGCAACAACTTGATTTATGTTGAAGATACAGTAAATCTGACCGCACCAGACCTTTATGACTGTAGCACTGTTACATAACCACATCCTACATCTCTTATTCCAGAACCTTAGAGCTTAGAATTGAATGACAAGAAATGTTAAGGGTCTAAAGAGATAACGTTGTTTTTACACGTACAAAATTCATTATGTAACTCAGAAGAAAATCATAATACGAAAGGGCCTTTATTTTAATTTCAATTGGGACGTGTCACAACTGAGAGATGATTTCCATTTATTTATCTTCAATTCAGATAATTTCCATTTTGAAATGTTTTAGGATACGGCCAATTCGTGTAAAGTATGAAATTATGCAGAATACTATATTTTTTTTATTTCATACAAAACGACTCATTCGTTTTTAATTTTTGTTTTAAAAAAAATATATAATTTTCATTTTTATTTAAAAAAATATACATTATCCAAAGAATCAGATAAGGATGTTGTTAAAGAGAGCGTTTATTAAAATAGATGACGCTCTTCATTTGTCTTTATCATTTATTTAGATAAAAGGTAAATATTTGACTCGAGTTAATCCGCAAGCACACTAGTTTTAATAAAGTTTATATAGAGATCATCATCATCACCAGCCTATATAGAGAGAAAAAAGACAAATACACAGTCCATAGAAAATTTACCCATGTCCGACAGCAATCATTAGTATTAGTAAAATTGCCAAAATAATATCGCATACTTTTGAACGCCACCCTTAATGTTAAAGTACAAAAAAAATTGCTATGGAACACTTTTCAGGGCGGTAATGGGTTCAAAGGAAATACCTTAGTTTTGAGAAATATTTGGCTGTTTTGACTTATATTAAAGCTCAAATGAAAGTTAAAAGTACATCTTATCTTGGTCGGACGTAGGGCAATTTTGATCAGTCTTCTTTATGAATGTTTAAAAAGTAGTGACTAAAATTAAATGATTGGATACTAGATCTGTTTTTTTTAGTCACAAAGTTTTTCCAACAATCCATCAATATTATTAAGCTAAGAATGTACAGTCAACAGCACGACGACCTACCCAAAAAGTTAAAAATTCTCCAATAGATTTTCAACTGTAAGCCTGGCATATAGAGATAATTTTCAAATGAGAAAATTTAACATTTTGTGGTAGGTCGTCGAGCTGTTGTCCGTACTATTGCAGCTCAATGCATTTATAAACACCCTTGACGTAGGTAAAATACCTCATGTCCATCACATAAGTATTTTCTTCTTTCCGAATTCGAACGAGATACCTTCAGACTTCGTAGTTCAGAGTGCGAACCACTGTACCAGATGGATTTTTATCTAGTACGGCTTGTATCATAATGTTATTATGAATTATTCCAAAAAAGTGTTTATCTAGCCTTGAAGTTCTTTATGTTTATGAATTTTAAAACAAATATTTTTTCAGATATCGAAAATCCAATAACAATAAATGAACCATTAAATGTTTTAGTTACATAAGTTTGAATGAATTGGAAATCTTTATTACTAAAGACCCTGTTTACAAACTTTTAAATGGAGCTCAATGTCGAAAATTTCACGCCTTTGCTTACAAAACATAGCTCAAACACGTATGACTTAATATTCTCAAGTATTTTGATGTTCACTACCGAAATGTCATGTGTTTTGCCCTTAGGGACCTTTGACCCTTATTCTTTCTCAGTTGACCTAAGGGTCACCCCAAGAGAGGACTTGGTCAAAATACGTTGCTCAAGTTTATGACGTTTGTATAAACTATAAGCAGCGAAATTTTCTTTATTGAGGCCTAACACCTAATGCATATTCAATGAAGTTTTATTTCTTAATTAATGTATAAACTGTTTGGAACTGTTTGAAAAAAACATTGTCAGAAGAATAGATTGGGAATAAAGTGATCATTTAAAGATAATCTTTATTACTTTGTACTTATGGTTATTTTCTTAATCACTTAAGAAAAATCTAGCATTACGATTGGCCTTTTAAAATCTTTTATGAACGGTGGATATAAGCGTAAATTGTGCTCCTAATGTTAATTTATGAATAAATCCGTTTAGAATATAACAAGATAACTTAATATGACGATGACGAATTTTCAATTTTGAGATATACCTATATAATAATAACATTTTAAAAAATTGGCCATATTTGTATTCTTTTATTTATTTTATTTCATTTTTTCTTTATAAAGAAAACAAACAGCTATCAATATTACATTTAGATTACAGATACTTTATAGTACTAAATCATTACAAAATTTATTTTTTTATCATTAAATCTCCTTCTACTCATTTACTACGAGCCAGGGTTTACACTCACCCTAACGTAAAACATATTTTCACTCGCAAGACACATCGAGCGGAACGAAATAGCACCCCATTGACGTATTAATCAACTCTTGCTAAATTAATATTGACACTTGTATTAGAGCACTCTAGAGGATACTCATACGACCATAGCCTAAAAAAGAACAGCTACGCTGAATTGAGTCGCTTTTAATCGCGAGTGTGCTGTTGAGGGTAGTTATAATTTTTATTTTAAATTGTAATATTATAATATTACTAAAGTATATGGTGTTGTTGGGAACATTTAGATTTTTTAATTAAAAACATATAATTTTCTTCAATTCGACTCGATCAATGGCTTCCGGCCACGCTGTAACTTGCTCTCTAGAAATAAACTTAAATTAATAGTGAGAAGTGTTTTATCTCCTACCTAGTCTCATCACCGCCAGGCGGTTCATCCATTATTGTGCACAGAACTGCACAGGTGTGTTTAAATAATATAATAAATATGAACCAGACAACACACCGACTATTGAATTCGAAGTGTTAAATAAATATCCGTGTGTAACGAGGTACCAGGCAGTTAGTTTTGTAAAAGGCATCTCAGAACCCCCATACCCAAGACAAAAAAAAAATTGGTTCCTGAATTGACGCAAACCGATGGTTGAACTAATTAAGGGACCAATACGTCAATTATGTCATCGTGGGTGTTGTATTTGTATGAAAGCGAGCCTTGTCTACAACATTAGAGTGTTAGACACTCGAGTTAGTAGCGCCATTGATCAGGCAATATAGTAGCGCATTTAATCTCAAGCTATCCACTCACACGGTATTAAACATAATTATATAGCTGTCAGATTGTATGACGTTGACAGAGACAGAAATATGTTAATCCCGAACTAAGCTGATCCGGTCATGCCCAAGTCCACCTTAGTAATTTGACTGTATATTCTCTGCTATTAGTCTGCGGCTAGATGCCATTAATCCTGACGTGGGCTGGCTGTCTCTCTTAGACTATGTTACATCGTTCGGAATATTGTTTGTTTGTCTAATTATTGACTTAATAACAGTCTATTGTTGGTAGAACCCTCGACAGATGTGGGTCGACACTTTGATTTGAAATCGTGTTATTGTTCGAGATGAAGTTAAAAAGACTGTTGGATGTTATGTAAACTTTTGCTTTTGACTTGTTCTCATAATGATGACGTAATGCAGTAAAAACGAGCCGTTTTATACCGTTCGGAATCCAAGACTGATTAACAGTTGAACGACTTTTATTCTTAATATACTCTATAATCTACTGTTGAATCTAGGGATATGGATTCATGATCTCAAATATCAGTTTTCTGCCTAAACTCTTTATTGTCTTATTCAGAGTGCATTTACTACTCCGGGACTTTAACCTTAGTCCCGGAATAGTAAACTGTTTTAACTTACAAAAATCAGTGGTTTAACCTGAGTCTGGACTCGTAAATGCACTCTGATTATGACAGACATGGCCTTACTACAAAAAAGATAGACAAGCGTTGAACACTTGTCTAAAATTAATCAACCAATTTGAAATGACATTCGAGACAAATTACTAATAAACATTTCAAAATCGTTGACTTATCTGTAAACAGATATTCAACACGTGTCTATCTTTTTGTAGTAAGGCCGTTAGTGTTTACAGTTCATCATCTCAGCCACAGGACGTCCACTGCTGAACATAGGCCTCCCCCAGTGACTTCCAGATCGGCCGATTGGAAGCGGCCTGCATCCAGCGTCGTCCTGCAACCTTTACCAGGTCGTCTGCCCACCTTGTAGGTGGGCGTCCTACGCTGCGCTTGCCGGTACGTGGCCTCCATTCCAGAATGTTTCTGCCCCATCGGCCGTCAGTTCTACGTGCTATGTGCCCCGCCCACTGCCACTTCAGCCGGCTAATCCGTCGGGCTATGTCACGACTTTGGTTCGTTCACGGATCTCCTCATTTCTGATTTGATCTCGCAAAGAAACACCGAACATAGACCTTTCCATAGCGCGCTGTGCAACTTTAAGCTTCTTAATAAGGCCCATAGTAAGAGGCCACGTTTCTGTTCCGTATGTCATCACTGGTAACACACACTGGTTGTATACTTTCGTCTTTAGGCACTGAAGTATTTTGGACGAGAAGATGTTGCGTAGTTTCCCGAACGCTGCCAATCCGAGTTGGATTCGTCGATTGACCTCTTTCTCAAAATTGGACCTACCCAACTGGATAACTTATAGTTTGGTTAAACTTATAGTTTTTTAGTGTTTATAGTTACCCCTTGCCCCCTAGCCCTTTGAACTATAATCATAAGTAATTTGACGTATAAACAACATTAATTTGTTTATACGTCAAATTCTATGCAGAAAAAATATAATAAAGTTAAAGTTATACTATTATAATATTATATACATATAACAGTTAGTTAATCAAGGTTAGGCCGATAATATTTTTTGTTTTTTAAACAGCACCATACAAAAGGTTAATATCGCCTTATTTTATTTTTTAAATTTTTTCTTAGTTTTTGTAGTTGTTTTTTAAGCAAATTAAAAAGTTTGTAAACATTTTCTTATTCGATTTTGATTTTCCTCTGCTTAATATAGCACGTACAGCTAAGCTAAGTTACCCTCAGTCTATAGTACTACGAAACTTTTCGTTTATTAGGATTCAAACGCATAAACTCTCAAGTTTAATAATTTAGAAAACTGCGTTCCAACAATTTCTCAGGGGTAAGGAACAGTTGCGAACTATTCTACCTTATCGTCGGAAGTTTAATCTACCCTCGGGAGTCCGGTACCGATCATAATTCGCATGTTTTAGTATGTAGGACTGTTCTGAACTGTAGGGTTTAAAGTCACTTCTGTTCTTTGGAGATCTGTAAAAGCTTTAAAGTGTATTAAATAAGCAAATGAAAAGCCAATTTCATTTGCAGATTTTATAATTAAATAATTGCAAGTTCTTGACTTCAATATAATTTTGAACTGACTTCGGAAACATGCAACGAAGAATTTTAATATGCATTCACTTATTTAATTTAATTCTTGCTTAACAACATAGCTAATCGGTCTTTGATGTTTGATAAAAAGCAGTATTTAATTTTAACTTTTCTAGATTGCAATTGTACTTATGCCTTCAATTTCACGAATCGTTTTTTTTTCTATCCTAGTCGAGATGAGTCTGGCTTAAATCACCTATTTGAGGTGAGGCTTGTACCCTGCAGTGGGATGTAATTAAGCATACCTACTTTACTTTTATTTTTTTACCTAGTTCCAGGTAAAAGCATGAGCATGACACAGTAAGTCTAGTTAACATTACGTTTTAAGCGATTACCATCAGAATTTTTCAGTTTTCAGTTCAATTTTACCAGTGCGATGAAAACTATTATCCTTCCCACCACACAAATTTCACCACCAACAATAAAAAGTGTAACGTTGTCCAGAAAGAGCAAAATGCTGTAATATAAATTGTTTCAACCGTTAAAAATATCCACAAACCAAAAACCCAAACATTACTAATTCATTACACAGAGCCATCTGGCGGGTGATTGGGCGATTCATTAATTTTATTACTTGTTACACCGAACATAAAACACGTTCACACCGGTTTATTGTTCCCATGAATTAAACATACGGATATAAACAAAGTGGGACTCGTTGTTGCTTTTTTATGTTTACGTTAGGGTCTTGAAGTAACTACCACAGTACATAGTGAGATGGGTCGTAAAACGGATGATTTTGGACTTAGACACGTTTGTGTAAGAAGTCTTACGAGGCATTGCATGGACTAGGCCAGCTAGTGAATAGAAGAACCAACACGGATATTCACCGGCATACAATATCAGTTACTAAATAAAGAAATTGCAGTATTTCTTAGTAATATAATAAGACATTGACCCGACCCGGAATCGAACCAGAGACCTCAAGATGGCGATGTCAAGTCCAGCGTGCGACCATGGACGGTACCAGAAGGACTAAAATCAAAATGTTTCTTTCGTTTGGACGTATGACATCTACTTGTGGCAAACCTTTGACAAATTATGAGCAATTGATAACTGTGACGTTTGATCACGTAAAATCCAGACTTATAAGACCTACACTAAAAAATGAAATAAAAAATGAATGTTCTTTTTCGATTGCTGCGCAAATTTCGCTTAGCAGCTGGTTGTTAAATCTAGACAAGTCAACGTATGTCGGGGTTACCTAGTTGAAAAATAAATATTCCAGTGTCACTACGCTAGTAAAAATCGATGCCTTAAGCTTACGGTAAGCTACAGTTCATATTTTAAAAGGCAGACCCGATAAAACTTATGAAACTTGGTCAGAAATCGATTACCTAACCACACAATGGGGCAATCAGCAAAAAAATTACAATAAACTCAAGTAGGTACCGTCGGGAGAATAACAAAGGTCCCAATCTTCGGAAATCATGCTAATGTCGAAAGTAAGGAGCTATACACACGGGTACAAAGGTTAGATGCTTGACCCTTATTACGGGAATTTTTGGGAGTTTCCCCATGGATTTACCACAGGAATTTATGCGGTATTTTATGCAGAAATTACTTTACGGGTTTTGGGCTTTTCCGCATATTATTGGTCTGAAAATTGAGCGCTTCAGTATGGAAAATTTTATTAAAATTATAATGTTGTAATCTGTCAAGCTCACACCGCACACAAGTGGCAGCGTGCGGTGTGATAGTAAAATTTTCATTATGTCTCGTCGTTCGTCGTGTCTGGCAGGTTAAACACATTTATTGTAACAACAAAGCTATGAAATTGTTATTATTATATGGCCGGATTCGATCAAGCTGGAGTAAGTTTTAACACGAGGATAAACCACTGCTTAAATTAGAAATAATCCAAATTTTCATTTTATCAACCACAAAATTTAAGATTATGGTGATAGACTGGTGATTTTGGCTGTGTAATGATTAATATGACAACCGATTAATTTCAAAAGTAGCACTTGCCAAACCGACACTTGTCGCATAGAAACTGACACGGGCGGTAACCACGAACTCTTAAAACAATCTCAAATCTGTTAAATATTATCAAATCTGTCAAATTTTGTATGTAATGACGTACCAAAATTGACAGATTTGACAACTTTGAGATTGTTTTAAGAGTTTATATGGTTACCCCGCTGATGTCAATAATAATTGGCATGGACACTCTCTAATCCTACAAAATGGAATGGTTGAGGCATTTTAAACAACCTATTTCATAAATTTTGGTAGGTTTATACATTAATTTAATATGATTCACACTTGAACCCTAGAACAACAATATTAAGAACAATTTTTGCCATAAGTAAGTTGGAAAAACGTAAAAGGAATGAGCTAAGATATTCTCGTAATAGTTAAACTGGGATAAATTAATGTTTCGTCGAATCCAGTCTAAAAGTAGTTAGTGTAATATGTCCAGCAAAGTTGCAAGTATATGATACAAATCATGTATATTAGGTAGAAAAATATAATGCGTGGTAGGATACAGAGGAGGCACCTTCCTTACAGACTATTGCGAACGCTCAAGGTTATTTATAGCCATTGACTTATATTATTATGAACATCAATGATTATAGCACTATCATTAGTATCCTATTTCTAAAAACTCATTTTATATGTTTAAATTCATATTCCTCTGTGTGTATCACCCTTAAAATTACAGAAAATAGGCCTGTTTGTTTGTTAACCTTGACGGCTTTCCACAGAATTCAGCGAAAAAGTTTCACGATCCTAATTTTTGTAGGGTTCCGCTCTGTTGTATTTATTTATATTACTTGTTTTTTTCGTGGTCAGTTACAAATATGCGAGTTTAATAATAAGCGCAACGCTAAAAGCGTTGAAACTTACTTGAAATTTAATTTTGAGACACAACTTCAATCCTACTATCCCACTAATGTTAATATGCGAAAGTTTGTGAGGATATTTGGATATTTAGATATTTGGGACTCAATCACGCGTAAACGGCTGAACAGATTTGGATGAAATTTTGCACACATATACTCCAGCTGTTTGTCGAAGTATATTTGCAGTACATCGATAGTTAACCTCACAAAAACCTATCAAATAGAAGAATATTGTACAAGTGTGTTGTAGCAAAAAAAGACACTAGCATATACCAGTCCCAAACCAAACAGCTTACATTTGATAATATTGGAACCTTATTACACTACTGACAAGAAGTTTGTAGAAAGTTGTCCAGCCCCTCTAGCATGTGCAACAAAACACGATATGATACGATATGATATAGCGATTTATCGCATATTCATTGTCAAAATATGAACTTTTATTAAAACTTCCGCCGGCACGGACATGCTTACTGTTTCAATAAAAGTTCAAGATGGCGGTTATGTTATCATATTTTGAAAGTAAATAGGCGATAAATCGCTATATCATATCGTGTTTTGTTGATCGTGCTAGAGGGGCTGTAATGTATAGGCGAAATCTTGAGGACATTGATTTTTTAGTACGTGAATAGGCAGAGAATGTCACTCTGTTAAACAACCAAGGCCACGTTTACTTCTAAATCAAGTTAAACTACCAAAAATAATCGAAATGAGAGGTTCTATAGTTTGGCTGATGACACTAACTAGCTGCTACGTGTGTGTTTTTTTTTAAACATCGTTTTAACCATAGGTCATTCGTTGATTTGTCGGAATGGTAAAGTTTGACTTGAAACTAACACCAGTCAAATCTGATATTATATTTAAATACCGTAGTCTGATTTACCAGCGAGTACCGGATTACTGATCAAAAAAGGTGATCGGTAGAAAACCGAGTAATTTATCATATCGCTCCGACAAATTGGATTCAATCACATTTGACTATGCATTGGGTTTTACAAAAAAGAAAAATCTTTACTCTTTTGCATCTCTGTAAAGTAAGAATATTTTTTATGATTTCAAAAATCAGGCCTCAACATGAATCGGCCTAAACTTTTGGCTTGTGACGCATCTATCTCTCTTCCACTCCATCGGCCAATGCGTCTGAGCAGCATCAAAGTTTTCTTATGACATTATCACGTAAAATTAACGTCCGTAAACCGACTTTACAGACAATTTTTTTCTAAACACAACTTCACTTTTCTAGAACCTCGTTCCAAATAAAGCAACACGCTTGGCCACTATTTTTTCACTTTAATCCCAACACCAGCACAAAGCGGCTATAGGGTTGTCAAAACAAAGTGTTATTCCGAAAGAAATTCCCTTGTTTGCGCCAAAACCGCTATTTCGTTCTATGTGTTTGTTTTGATGTCTTTCGTTATTTATTTCGTGAAGGCTTAGATAATGATCGTTTGGGAAGTATTTATTTACTGCATATTCAGATAGCGATTATATTTGGAAAAAAATAATTTACATACAAAGCTAAGTATCTGGAAAACTAAGAATGCTACCATAAAAAAAATATATATACATTAGAGCACCAAAATTCAAATCCGAAATGTTGTTATTATAGAGGTCTTAATACCAAAAATTCGCCTTTACATGTAAAATCACGTAGAGAACCGTAGATCAATACCTGAAAAAGAAGAAAAAAATATTAATAAATTTCCCTCTAGTCCTAATTAAATCTATAATTATCCATATAATTTTCATCTTCTTGTTTAATTTCGTTCGACATATGATTTTGTAAGTTTTTAAAAAGTTTCGTAAACATTCCATGTTCTCTCTTAATTATACAACCAACAACATATCGTTTTCAACTACGTACAAATCGGATTAAGGTAATCCGAATATACTTAACATAATAATAGCAAGTTCCAAGTATCAAATCCCGTATAATATGGTCTGTCTGTGTATAATAATGTATTATAGTACTGATTGGCGTAGTGGCCAGTAACATGTCCGTTCTTAGTTAATTTGAAAAAACCAGCCAAGTGCGAGTCGGACTCGCGCACGAAGGGTTCCGTACTATTATCTATAAAAACGGCAAAAAAATCACGTTTGTTGTATTGGAGCCCCCTTAAATATTTATTGTATTCTGTTTTTCAGTATTTGCTTTTATAGCGGCAACAGAAATACATCATCTGTAAAAATTTCAACTCTCTAACTATCACGGTTCATGAGATACAGCCCGGCGACAGACGGACAGACGGACAGACGGGCAGACAGGCAGACATAAAGACAGACAGACGGACAGTGGAGCCTTAATAATAGGGTCCCGTTTTACCCTTTGGGTACAGAACCCTAAAAACTATTATTACTTGACTTATTCCTGGATGTGTTTGAAAATACCTCAAATCTGCCGTACTTCGAGAATATGGCAAAATAATCAGTGTGTTGTCTAGCGCATTTTGCCTTTTAAAACAGCCAATTTATTTATATTACTCGTATTCATTACAACTAGAGACATAGAAGTTACGAAGACCATTACTACCTAAGATTACACTTGATTGGCTAGTCGTATTAATTTACTATTTGGCAGTTTTCCACCGTGTACTGCTGATGTGTGGCTGATTATAGAAATTTTCTATCCGAGCATACATATACCTAGATTTTAATGTATTTTTTCATAGGATTTGATAAGATTTAACGTCTTGTGTTTACATCTTGTATCATTATGATTTTATACTTCAAATTCTGAATTTACTTTAATATCAGTTTTATTTTATTTGCACTATTTAAGAAATTTGTTACAAATTGCACCACACTGTTGAACAAAGAATTATTTTTGTGCTATAAAATATAATATTTTGCTACATCTCACCATGCTGTTTCCACATACGCACCCTACTACTATACTCCACTTTTATTTAGCATACTCATTATAGCATAGTCTTACTATCGAGGGTTCCCTCGTTCCATAGAATGAAGCCCAGAATGACTTCCTCAGCAGAATTTATGGTATTCTTTCCCATTACCTCCCCCATTCCAGACACCTGCATGGAAAAACTGCAGACATGCAAGATTTCTAGTTAAGTTTACTTCCATAACGGTGATAATATTGGAAAATATTTCAGTGACCTCTATTATATACTTGCGACTTTGATAAAACTGTGTGTTCATTTTAGGATGGTACGGCAAGGGAATTTTAGGTGACGAATGTTATATACCTTAAAATTATAATTTGTGGCTGAAATTAATAACTATTTTATTTTATTTATTTGGGATAGCAAACAGCTGACTCAATTGTACTTAATAACTAGCGTAAATACAAAGTTTACTTTATAGCATAGAGAAAAAATTATACTACGTAAAACTTATAGTGAAGCCTACACCGCTATCCTCGGGTAAATACATAGTGGTACTCGATGTAATACTAACGTAAGCAGTAAACGTATAAATTCGGTAATTATAATTTAAGCATGCAGCGTGCAGCAACTGCCTTGCCCATAATTAAATATTATCAAATAGAATTATAAAATAGGGCAAACAAAATTATCCAATATCATCATCACGCTTGCATTTTGAAACTTGCGAGAAACTGTAAACCTTAGTATTTGATAATAGTTCGATTCCTATTAAAAAGGGTTCAGTATATAGTTAAGAAATACAGTTAAGAAAATGTTTTATTTTTCATTTCATTACTAAACCACCAACGTACTAGATATTGCACATCAAAACAATCAAACGTACGTCGCATTTAATCCATTGACCGCCGAGTCATGCCTATCATATTTAAATGCTTTAATGCGTAAATGGGTTGCATTATGATCTTGGACAGTAATAATATCTACCTCTTACCTACAAAACAAACTGCTGAGACGAGTACAAAAGTTAACTTCAAACAATCAATTGTAGATAAGTCTTTGTCGTACATATTATCAAAACGGCAGTTAACACGTCAAAATATCTACACACATTCAGAAACTTGTTCAATTATTCAACTTGTTTGAGATATGTTGTTTGTGAGCGTGTTCATTTGAGATATGAAGCACAATATAACTTGAATGGGATTAATGTCGACAGATACCGAGTTAACATGGATTGTCGAATATTCGGATGAAATACTGTTTGTTAAGAGTGTTTGCGTTTGCAGCTGCGAGGTTTGATAGCAGTGTATATATTTAGAAATGGGTGTCACGAAACTTGTAGGACGAATCGATATATAGCAGACATTTTATTCAGAAGCTAGTGCCCTGTTCCTGGTTAATACCTGGTACTTTTCAATGTATATGTCGCAGCTAACTAGTTGAAATAGCTGTTTAATTGCACAGCTAGCCCTTTCATTGAACAATGCCATTCAACCACACGCCTAGACGTCGATTAGACGAGTGGTTGAATGCAACGTTCAACAGTACAACTGGCAAATTCAGCTAAATGGTTAAATGTCTGCAAATTGGCCATCTATGGCACTTTTACATGTCCCAGTTTTTTTCCCTACCACCGCTTCGGGACTACATATCAGCTGGTGATGAGAAGAAGCGGCGCATGGCTTTAGGCTGAATTATGAGAGTACACATTATATGAACTTCAAAAAATATGTCTGTGATTTTTTGTCAAGGTTATTAATATCATTCAAGCCTTAACCACGTATTAACAGAATTAACTGAAATACAAACTTACAGATATTGATCTAGTCTAACTCAGGATAATTCCCGTTTATCCCGATTTTTTGTTTCTTTGAGATAGTGAGTATTTCCTTTTTGGAATTCTGAAGCCTATACAGAAAAAAATGCATTCATATTATATTATGATATGAATGCATTTTTAAATATGATTTTATATGATAAATTACAGCTGGTTACTAACATAAGTAAAAAGATATGTATGTTAATAACATGATGATTATGATGAATACTAAAAAGTGGTTTTATCATTTTGAGAAAACATTTGTCATACTAATCGGTTTCTAAGTAATCAATTTTTGTATAGAAATATAATTTTGAACTTCACAACCAAACTGTAAGAATTTTGTGAAAAAGCCGAAACCTTCTAATAACAGGTTTTCCCATGTCCAACACCCATTTTTATAATTAACATCAGCAGAAACACAGCTACCAAAAAACCGAGTCAAGCAAAGGGTTAACAAGATTAAACTGTATTAAAAATTATGAGAACATTCCACCGGATTATGCAATTTGCAAGTCCTTTCTGTACAAGTGAGTACGAGTGCTTTCAGGTGGGTTTTAGCAGAATTATATAAAATTTAATTTAGTTTGGGCCTGTTCTGAGGGCTAACCTAAATAAACTTACAAATGGGGTGGGTCAAGTTGTAGGATATAGCAAATATGCCTCTACGGTATTTCTTAAAGATTTATGCAAAACTGAAAATCAGCCATTCCTGCTTAGAAACATCTAGGAGTACCGAGATAGACCACCCTATTAGACTTCCTGCTATATGCTGCACCAATCGCCATTTATAATACTCCCTGTCAATGAATAAAACTATCTACCTACGCTTGTCTATTTCCTGAGCTCATAGAACTCTTAAATTTCAACAATAATTCTCAGTGTCTAGAATCAAATTTGCAATCAAAAACGAAAGACAAATATTATTAACTATAGATGATGATTAGATGTATTTTGCAAAAAAAAACATCTTATTTATGCTGACTTTCATCATCTGATGGATTGTCCCCCAAGTCCGTCACCCAACTTTATTAAATTACCCCGTCTTAGACGTGTATAAATCGTTGAATTTATCGTCAAGCCCATGTTTACACACGTAGGGTTGGCACGTTTTTGAAACAAAATCATTTTTATATTCAACCTTTTTAATGTTTCTGAAAGTTTAGTACTCAATTTGTTGCCTGGAGTATTTAATAACTCATTGAATAATTAAAATTCCATTATTGTAAATTTATTGTGTTAACAATAATAATGTTTTTATAGTTTTCGCTTATTTTGCAAATTCAAAACAAAACAATTAATTAGATAGATCTTTTATTTCATCATGCATACGACAGTTCTTAAAAAATATTTATATTGGCATTCAGATAGTACAATAAGATATATTTGACAACCCTATGGTGGGGCGGTCATCGTTAAATATACAATTTGTAAGGCCTGTTTAAATTGGAGCCGACTGTTTGCCTAAGCCCTTGTAGGCCCAATAGTTGAGTAGTTATTTTGGGATTAAACGCTTGCCAAAATATTGGACATTGTTTTAACTACCTAACAGCTGTGCTAACAGTACCTGGGGTATTCAAAGAACTTTATTTGGCGATTTGGGCTTGACAGTAAATTCAAGTACCTAGGTTAATAAAATGTATGTATAGGATCGTTTTATTCGGTAAGTACATCGCGTGAAAAATTACCTGAACGTTGACAGTTCAATTTAAAGATAAATCTCACTTCGCAGATAAATATGCTTGTCCATGCCATAATATTCTAGATGACCCTGTTGATAGAGTGGCACGCTTCTTCAATTAGACCATTCACTTATATGTCTTAGTTTTGTAAATTTTTCTAATGTTATATTATTTTCCTTGCAATGTCATTTTGAAAACTGTTATGATATATTTTAAGTGTTAAAATATATCATAAAAGTTTAAATAATAAATACATTATTCACACGATTTAGGTCTCCTATAGCTCCTTTACCATAATATTTGAGGTTCGCGAGAAAAGACAGAAATTAGGGTAGCTGGCTTAAATAGTTAACCAAGTTACAAAGTTAGGTTTATGTCTTAATCCTTCTCTAGAGTACCCGAGGTGATAAGATAAAACAGCCTGAATTCAAGTTAGAACATGATCCCTTAAATCTAGATCATAAAATACTAGCTTCTGCCCAGGCCTCCGTATGCTTAGATTTCAGAATTAAGCCTTGTAGGAATGAATAATCATCCCATGACAATACAAAGAGAGGAAAAAAAACTTTAACCTATGTATTATGGGTTATACAGGGTAGATATTAATTCGTATCAATATTGAAGGAGGCAAATGTGTTTGTCAATTCAAACAATAATGGGTGTTGTGGTACCGTCGTTGTTTCTGATTCCTATAACACAAATGCTTTTGCTACTTACCTTAGGATCAGAGCAATGTATGTGATGTTGTCCTATATTTATATTTAAAAAAAACAACTCTTACTACAAGGTCAACATTGATATTTGTACAAAAATTGAAATGCTTTATCAAACACTAATATGTTGTTACAAGGTTATCCTTCATTTACGGGATACCCTGTAAATCGGTCTTTGTAAAGTACGGTCTAAAGTCACAACGAGACTCATCAGCGATGCGTAGTCAAGACACAATAGTAATTTCATTGATACACGTTCTCATAAAACTGCTTTGATGTTTACAAGTTAAACAAGATAGTAAACTTTATAAAAAATGAACAATTATTAACAATGTCCTTAGCCTCGATGCCCGCGGAACCTTAAAAGCGATAAACCGCACAAACCGCAAAGTTTCTCGCATAAAACTCAAACAGATCATCTTTTGAATAAGTGCCTGTAAATCCCAAAACAGACGCGTAAAATATTCTCCATAAAAACTTCGAGCCAACTCAATAGCTTTTAGATAGCAAGTACGTATTAAAAGGGAAACACAGTCGTAGAGCAAAGAGTGCAGCCAGCACATTTGATATTAACAAAGCTAAGGCGAGAATTAAAGAAATAAAATTTAAACAAGGTGTATTAAAAACCCTGTTCGATATAAAAGGGGGTGTTACTACTGCTCAAACCCAACAACTTTTTATATGGGACTAACTTCTTGTATTAGCAGCTTCTAAGCACACTTACCAAAATGAAACCGATAGCAAACTACAAATACTTATAAAAGTTTGTTGAAAAGGCTTGGCTTTAAGACAACCTACATCTGATAACTTTTCATTATTGCAACATAACTCAATTATAGTAATTTTTTAAACATTGTAGAAAATTAGATGGGAAAAAAGGATAAAGGTTATCATAGCTAACTGGCTTTTATCTTCATACTGTGTCACAGTACCGTGTAAGTTGCCAAGTAGAGCGGCTGTATGGCCAAGTTTTGGCAGTGGTCCGTATTAAAGCCATGTTTTGTCTCAGATTATACTTTTGATTTAAACAAGCAAGTAAGTATGATTAAGACAACGAGTGTATAATTTATATTTTGAAATATTGCAGTTTTGTTACGCCACAGTGCAATCCGCTAAAGCTGTACATTTGGTGGATTTGTCATTGTGAGTTATGACTAAGTGGTTTTCCTAATTTTTGGACAGTAATGGAACTTTGTGATATTTTTTCAGCTTACTTTATTTTCCGGCTATCTTAACACACTTATGTCTAACGGCCAACCAGCCATGAATTTACTTACATAATAAACAGAATACGGCAACAAAGGTTCGAAAAAAATCCTTGTTTTACTCGCCTAATTGGGAAATATAAATTCTCTGTTACGACAATGACTTATAATTTGTGATAACAAAGCTTAAAATTAGTCTAACCCTTGTTTATTCTAACAAAAACTCTTTTTTGTTATAAAATTGATATAAAATAGTAAAATAACATTTAGTAAAATAAACCTATGCCTATTTTCATCGTTAACAAAAAAATCTGGAATAAACTTCTGTTCAGACAGCCACGGCAACAAAATATTATATAATAATTGTTATGTATTTCAACCCTTCAACGAAACACTTTAACAAAACAGCCAGAAACATAAACGAACCCGCAACGCAACAAACATTCCAAATATCAGTGAGACAATTGACAAAGCTCCTATTAACATTTACAAGTACATAGTAGTAACCGCAACACCCTAGCGATATAACAAACAATTTTACGAAATTGCTTTGGCCTTTACTATTTCTTAAGGTCCAAAGGAATCAGTAAGGTTTGTGTAATTGATTTGAAATATGAATTGGTTTGTTTTTAGTCTTTAAGGTGGTTAAAGTTCGGGTACTTCTTTTTATTGTGGTATTGTCATTTTAAAACGAAATTTACTCCGTCGTTCGAATCATCATAACTTTGTTTCTAACAAATCTTGAAAACGCTTTACTTAAGATTTGTCACATTTGTCGCAGAATCGATAAAAGGTGGAGTAGTAAACGGGTTCTCGATTGCAGACGCCCCCGGCAGTTACTGTATGAAAAATAGAGATCGTGCTCTTTGGCTTTCTTTGGGAGAGGCTTACGACCAGCAGTGGGCTGCAATAGGCTGAGATGATGACGATGATTTCAAATAAGCATCAATTAAGACGTCGTGTTGCTTATTAGTATGCTTTGATATTGTGTATGTAATAACGCTATTACGTTTCGCCAATAGACTTAACATCAGTGACCTGTAGTAAATTGTATGTTTGCATGTGAGCGAGCGTGTTTGCAAGCTTCTCAGCATGATAGACGCTTTACTCTCATAATAAAGTGGCATAGAGCTCATATTTTAATAGAAAAAAGTTTTGGAATTAAGAGTTTTTTGCTAAAAATTTGGTTATGTTTCTTGTATAGCCAGAGCGTAATATAGCCAGAGCTATATTACGTTCACTCCGCTCGCTTTGTGCAAAGTGTGTTGTGCTAACCTTAATCAAATGGTAATTTGATATCATCATTACCAGCTTTTGGCAGTACACTGCAGGATATAGACTTTCCCCATAGAACACCACAGCTAGCGGCTCTGGATTTTATCATGATTCAAATAAACTAAATGTCACTTTTTACAAGTGGTTCTACTTAACTATGTAACTGGCTGAATAATGTAATTAATTCCACTTCCATAGTCACTTTGTCCGGTACATTTAACAGCTCATCAATCTACTACAAATCTTCTCGCAATTAATATTAAACTCTATTAGCTCGATCTAAAGTTGAAAAGTGGTTATGGTAATTTTTGATGTAGGTTGATGAATCTTTGTTGTTGTTGACCTCTGTTCATTTATATGATTTTATGTAATAATATAAAATTGTACATTAATCACTTAGCTACATAAAGAAAAAAAATAAGCTCGTTCTAAGTTTCTATTATGTTAAGTTTAATTAGAAATGTTAACGTAGTAGCCCGTCACAATATGTGATATATTTCACCTGTTTTACATAATTAACAGCTTTATCTAAGTGTATCTAAGTTTCAATGGTTTTATTCTACCATTTTGTTGACGTGATTAATATGTACGAGTATACCTATGCAAAAATAAAACTTCTTCTTCTTTCGTGTCGGCAAGAACACGGGCTAGATCTTACTTGCCCAGAAGGCGGCTACCGTGGTAGCCCTCTGGTTGCTGACGAGTAGGTCCTCACGCGAGCAGGTGGTCGGGCACGCGGGACAGTTAGTAAGGTGAGCCATGGTTTGCAGGGGTTCTCCACATTCACAACTGGCGTCTGCGCTACTTGAGTACCCCCACCGACACAGGTTATCTTTACTTCGACCAACCTGGGTCCTCAGCCTGTTTAGACTTCTCCAGGTTGGCCAAGGTTCCTTATAGCCTGGAGGCAGATTTTCATTGGGGGGGTATAGTGAATGTGGATACTCGCTTGCCCAAATCCTGCACCTCATGTCAGTAGGGGTTTCGTCGGTAGGCTGCGTAGATCGCAGGAAGCTTTTGCGGCTTCTCAACCGACCTGTGGCGGGGGAGAGCCCGTAGAGTGGATGTCTCGGGTCGCTTTCCTGTTTTTGTTTTTCAAGCGAACATGTCACTTCTCTGCGGACTCTTGGTGGAGCTATTCCCGCAAGAGGAAACAGCATACCGACCGGGGTTGGCTTAAGACAGCCAGTCACTATGCGGCAGGTGTCGTTCAGCTCTGCGTCCACGTCAAAATAAAACTGTTTAGTACTTACATTATCAGAGATCAGCCGTGGAAAGATAGACAGGTGGACATGGCGTAAGAGCGAAGGGAACCCTACAGAACCTTAAAAACAGCGGCCATAGAAAAGAACTTCAGAATTAGGTCAACGTATGGAACAAGCTTAAATAGCCGTCTTAATTGTTCAATTATATTTAATACGGGGTAAAACATCTCCGGTGCCAAAATTAATGTTCCCTTTAGAAACCCGACACCAGAAAACCAAACGTATTATTACGGGACTCACAGATCTACAACAAAAACCGACCATGGGAAATACTCGTATAGATAAAATATACGAGTATTTCCCATAAGCTCACAATTGATGTGGGTTCCTGATACGGGTATAACTTCTCTTGTATTAATTATTGTAATTTATACATGTGTAAGCACCACAGACCAATTAGCGCAAAGATACCACAAAAGGTTCTAGAGCCAACCGGAGTATTACCAAGTTACTGGAAAATAGAAAATATTATCATCATCATCATCATCATCAAGTCAGCCACAGGACGTCCACTGCTGAACATAGGCCTCCCTCAGTGACTTCCAGATCGGCCGGTTGGAAGCGGCAGAAAGGTTCTGGAATGAATGAATGAAATTAATCATATTGGATATCGTTAAATGCATCATCATCGTGCGCCTTTGGTAGTCCAATTCTGGACATGGGCCTTTTCTATAAAAATCGCAGTGAGCAACGACATAGTTCTTGACTAAAACTATCTCAACTTGCTTAACCCTTTCCGTGCCAGCTACGAGATAACGTAGTGTGGGTCTTTAGCATATTGTGCCGCATACGAATATATATGTATATTCGTAGATTTTGTTGGGCCTCTTATATAAAACAAATATTTATTGGCACTACAGGTAAGGTCAGATTTTGAACGTTTGGCATTAGCAAAGAAAACACATGATAAAATCAAAGATCAGACTTTGAATGGAAAAAAGATATGACATGACAAACATAAGGTACTCAGGTATACACACAAACAAATGAAGACATAATTCCGTGTTTCTGCAGTAGGAATACATAATTTAGCTGTGATAAGCTTTAAAACAATCAACTACACACAACGCCGGAGTTTTTGGACATAATAGTAGTCGTAGAGTAGTCGGCATAGTCTAAGGATTTATGTTCTACTTTGCCAGGTACGATTTATCACGTAGCTGTTATACCTATGTAAGGCGGCATACAGCGAAAAAAGATTAAAATATTCTGGCGCTGAAAGGGTTAATGTGTTTTACAACCTCTACAAGCCTAATATGTCCAACGGTCATTGTCTAAGCGCGAATTAAAATTATGATTTCAGTAATCAGATTATAAAATTTTAAAGGCGTCTATAATTCTTAGTAATCTGTGGTAATCACAACCGTGAGAACCTCAAGCTTTGTTGAATTTGAGTGGTGATTTGTAAGGGATTTTACAGCCATTGTCAGATCGGGTGGTTTTAATTTGTCAGTGATAAATGTTATGGCTGTACTCTTGTTTCGAGTTATATTTTAGATTTCTGAGGGTATTTTCCTAAGGATGAAATATATTTGGGTATTGGAACCTAACTGGAGCACTTTACTTAATGTTGGATTATTTTTACGGTTCTGTTCATACATCAAGTCGCATATCCATCCGTTCGTCCGTGTGTCCATTTTGGTTCACCAAGAAGTTAGTGGAAACATGTTGGTTCTGTTCTTTAAAAAAAAATGAGTATACATGTTTGTTTTTAGCAATTCCATGCAAGGTTTAATTGAAGATAAATAACACTTGAAAAAACAACATTGATCAGAGATACGCTGGCTTTGACAGCGAAAAAACACTTGAGGAATTTCATCTTGTCACGTGACGTCCTCGGTAGCTTAGTTGGTAAAGCACTCGCCCGACATGCGATGGGACGTGGGTTCGAGTCCCACCTGAGGTCGATGATTTTTTTTCAAGTGTTATTTATCTTCAAAATGAGTATAATTTGATTTGTAGCAGGCTGTCATAGAATTTGTGTTACTTCGGCGGCTAAAATAAAAAAAAACAAAAACTAGTAATTTATAGGGTTCCACTCAAGAAAAGTTTTGAAGCTTTTTTAGTATCAGAACCTAAGCTATGACTTAAATAATGTTAACAAATTTCTATGAGATAATAGTCTTTACCTAGTTAAGTTAAGTATGCCTATATACGTCCCACTGCAGGGCACAGGCCTCACCTCAACTATGAGGTGGTTTGGGCCATACTTCACCACGCGGGCCCAGTGCGGATTGGTGGAGGGGTGTTGTAAGGCCAGTGACTAAACCTTACTGTCAGATGTTATCAAGCCGCCTTAAGGCCTCTGACTAGGCTTCACGACCAATATCAAGCGATATTGACCGGGACCAACTTTTAACGTGCCTTCCGAAGCACGGAGATGCTTTTGATAAATGTCACTAAATATGGTCGGAATGGCCACCTATCCACTCACGACCGCGGCGTTGGATGCTTAACTTTAGTAATCGATACCAAAGCGCTGCCGCCACTGAGCTACGAGCACACTTTACCTAGTAGTCCTAATAAAAGATAATTCTGCAAATTAATCTTCCAGAATGTTACGTCATGTGTATTTATGTAATGATACTGCTTGCTTCTACAAAAAATAAACTTTTTGGTTACGTCGGGGCAAATGAAACACGTAAACTGATGAAAAATTCAAACTTAATCTTTTGTGCTTTTTTTCTTAAACATTTTGCCAAAATAAGTATATAAGCGAAAAAGAAACGAAGTACAAAGTAAGGTAGTAAGCCACCTGAATAAAAAATTCTAGAAAAATATCAAAATGTATTTTATGATAAAAGGTTAAATAAACTATTACACTAAGCAGTCTTGTTCTTTCTTCGTTACTTAAGTAGAAATTAATCCAGAGAGTAGTAATAAGAACACCGTACATAATAAAAGCCGCATTATAAAATCTTTGCTTACGACAAACAACGTCATAATCCTCTTTCACTTAACGCTTAAATTTTTAATAAAGAATGAAAAACAACATATCGCAGAATCGTATTTTTTATAAATAATGTGCAGATCCGTTCATGTTTGGTAAATAAACCTGAAATAATTTCAAATTGTGTAGGCTTAATATTCTCCTCTACCTTTTGTCTGGTTTTTATAGAAGAGTACATATATTTGCACATACATAATAATATGTATTGTAAGAAGTACATAGTTCACATTTATCATTGATTTAATCAATTTGACGATAAAAATAAATATATGTTTGGGAGTTAAATGGAAAAAACCGAACCCTTTTTCTTTATGTCTAGTACGTCAGGTCCGTAGATCGCTTAACTACGTATGTCTTTTCTATTTCAAGCTCAGCTTATCATGTCTAAAATATAACCTGAAAATAATTTAACCTAGATAATATTTTTGTGTGCCCATGTTATAACACCTCAAACTAACAAAATGATTCCCTAATGCCGCAGACCATATTTACAAAAGTCTTGAACAAGTTCTTAAATCGAAATTAAATTTTAAAATTAGCGTCACCCAAGAAGGTTACTTTAATACAGTACCTAACCTTCTTCATACATACTATCGCTACGCCTCGACAAAAATAATAAAGCAGTAATATAACATGATTTCTTAGATGATCTGATCTTAGTAAAAGTTGTTAGCTTAACGCATTTACCTCCTTAAATGTGGCAACTAAGAAGCAACCCTGCAAAAACCGTGTACCAACCATTTACGTAATAATAATCAAGTATTAACAAAACTAATGGATAATCTCAAATCCTCCCAATCAAAACAAAGGGACATTATAAGGCTGACAAGCAGTTGCTTACACCACCATGTTAAATCAGGGCTCTTAGGGACATGACAGTGTCTTGGTCCCTTGCCAAATCGTATCGCTACTATTTGGGACGCTTCACTCGAGTGGCCCAAATGCAAATTCTCATCATCATGATGAGAATTGTTGACGGATCCGACTGGTCAAAAAAGTTTGGTCTGCGGCAATGAGCCATATTAACATAACTCCTATGACACTCAGTTTCAGTTTCAGCACTCGGTTTCAAAAAACAAAAATCTGAATTCCGTAAACGTATTGAGTTCACGTTTTCGGGACGGATTTTCGGGATAGATATATATATTTTGAGTATAAGTATATTAATTTTCATTACCCATTACTACTTAATAATAAACTGTAAAGGCATTTTAAATTTACGTTACTAAAGAAACAAACTCAAGAAATAAAAGTTTTTTTTAAATTCTTTAGCTTATGAATCGCTCTTTTTTCGAGCCCAGACATAAATCTCAGCACGAGTCTTAATAACTGGAACTTTAATTAACTTTGTAAATGTTTTGGCAGTTGATGTTTAAATAAAGTTTAACAAGTTACCGTTTTTCATTTACTTAACAATAGCTACAATATTTTAAGCAAGAAGCTTAAAGCGATAAGATGTAAAATAATTTGGTAGCCTTAAAGGTGCCACCATTTATTATTTATATTAGAAGAACGGAGGGCCGAGAGTGGTGCCCTGAGAAAACCTTTTTAAAACGATAAATAAAAAGTAGATGAAGCGATGAAATCGTGCTATCGCTCTCTGTTGGATACCGTATGTTTGAAAAGGACGGAATCCTATGCTATTAAGGTTGCAGAGTATGAATTCCATGTCATGATGGGGTGATATTTATTTTAGATGTCTACACGAGTTATAGTGATTGTTTCGGTTTATCGATTGGCAATGAGGCTGGTCCTTTTGTTGGTGTAAGGCTCATTGAAATTCAAATTTCTGGTCCAATATGCGATAGCGATAATTTTGGAATATGCACGATGCATGTGGTAGTAAAGTTGCCGGCTGCTGGGGACGGAGCAGGTGTGAACGATATTACATACAACGCATCAATTTATGAATTTTCCTTCCTCTATTATTTTTGTACGTGGTCGGTTATTGAACACAACGATATTTTTAAGGAAGTTTAATCACATTTTTAATAAGAAAGATAATATTACTCTTGATAGTTGGTATTGACCAACCAATATATAATTATGCTCATATATCATATTGATCCCATGTTGTTAATTGTTATCTAAGAGTCAAGATGACTAATTTATAATGTTGCTTTATTCTTCTTTTGATGTACAACTAGGTCAGATTGAAGTTAGGTTAAACTAAAACAAATAAAGGTAACTTTTATCACCCTTATATTTGTAACGGAGATAGGTAATTCTCACCCTGGGGCTTCACCTGCAGTTAATGCCATTAAAAAGTACGATATTTATATGCATTAGCGTACTTTTTAATGCCATTAGACGCAGGTAAAGCCCCAGCATAAGAGATAGATAAGTACGCGGGATATCGGAATTCTGGCCTGAGCTCGACACTTGTTTTTTTAGTTATACGTCGCTGCCACGCAATAAATTATATATTTCGTGGCAGCTTTAAACTAAGGCAAAACTATAAAAATTTAGAAATCATGCATGTTTCTGTGTTAATGGATGTGTATGTCTTGTTATCTGCCCGTATAAAATAAAATTTAATCAAATAAATTACATATCTATCCACCTGTTAGGGTTCTCACTGCTTAATATTCGAATGTTATGAAATACCGTGCACTGCTCACACACTAGTATATCTATCAACTATCAAATTCAAAGTTATCACTAATATGAGGCAATCCCATCAATACAAAATCAGACTATATAGAATCATTTTTATCCAGAGGGTCGGATTACATTGATTTAAACCAACAAAACTTAAATCCAAGTAACAGTACCGTTCATCTTTGTTAAATAAGCGGCTTTACGTATATCCCACGAGTGCTGCGACTTAACAGGCTACAACTCTGTGTTTAGTAAATCAATTTGCCCTTTGCTTCTTCCTCGCACAAAACCGACCTAAACCAAGAGACAAACCGCCACAATTCCATTCCAACTAAGATTAATTCAGAAGGAGTACTCTTTATCAATATACCTTACTCCTCCCTCCTTCCTCTTACCGACGATTTTGCCACGTAAAATAAGGACCACTTAGTATTCTCCTTGTTTGTCTCTACACCTACACGCTAAGAAGTTTTCATGTTTTGTTAAAGTTGGTTGGAGTTAGTCCAGAATCACCATTTACACTACTGACAAATAGGTATTACCAAGATAAACACTCTCTGACATGTCCACATAGAACAACAAAAATTTCGATTACCAATGCTGAAGTTTCTGACAGTTGGAATTTTGGCGAGTTTTAAAAAGTATCTTTTAATTAGCAGATAAATACTTCACATTGACCAAAATACCTATCAAGGTTTCCACATACAGTTGTAAACCTACTGATGTGCAGCTTTATTGTTGACGTAACGCCACAATTTTACGACCTCGAAGAGCTCAAACAAAGGCTTGCACTAAAAGGATATCCGATTACGCAAAACGTGCATGTTTTCCTTTTCGGTATAAAGGCTAGACGATGGACTTGTTTGATAGAATATAACGTAGCAAGTTTTTTAAAACTGGACTGGACAAAAGGGTCATAAGTAAGGCTACAAGTCAATCTGTATACTGCTATTTTAAGTTTAACTATCACTTAAAGGAGCCCAAATGCAAGGATAGTTAGGCTTGATGGACTTGCACACAACCGGATTAGTTTAGTACGAGACTAAGGCATCATTCTATCTCTGTCATCGTCATACAAACTGACAGCTATGGAATGATGTGTCAGTGGATAGTTCGGGATTAAATTAGTTAATCCTGAGATGCGCAAGTTAGCGCAAAGGAGAGAAAATAAATAAAATAAATAAAAAAAGTAATCCAAAATTGTTTCTTTCCTATTTTTCTCTTCTACTTACGATCTTATCATAATCTAAAGATTGTACCAAGCAAGAATGTATTAGCAATTGTGGACTTTTATTCTCGAATAAGGGTAGCAAGTTCTTATTGTATATTTTACTCCAAAGATTTGAGTTTATCCTTTTTTACCCGACTATGGCGAAGCCAAGAGGAAAGGTAATGATTTTGGCAGTCTTTTATGTTTGTTTGTTTCACCGTAGCGCCTAAACTGCTAAACCGATTTTATTGAACGAGGTGTCAATAGATTTATAATAATGGCCCGGGTAAAATAGTATATATAAATTTTATCAAAATTTTATATGACGGAATATAAACCTCAGAATCTGACCTCGAAAAAATAGAACTGAGATAATCACCACATTTTTGGTATCAAAAGAAAGGTCTTGACAAGCACATTACAAATATCTAATAATATCATATTATTTAAGTCAAAATATATCTTAAAAATGCGGTCGTACGTTTTAAAACTTTTTTACGTAGTCGGGTTATAGTTTTTTAAAATTTATTATTCTAACTACATGTGCCTGTAACGATATTTCTCTAATTGTGGGCCAAACAAATGAAAATAATGAAAAAGCACTCCAAAACGTTAGGCTAGTTAACAAAAATAATGAATACAGGATAGCGACGAAAAAATAATGTATTTATACACCATCTAATCTTCTCGGCAAATATAGGGTGAGTTGGGTGACTCCGTAAACATTGACAGATAAAATATGGCCTGCTTATTCAGATGAAGTTACGTAAGGTTCTACTAATATGAAAAAGTAGGCCAGACTACCGGGTCAGCCTGTAATAGACGGACGAATATTGACGAAATGGTATTGTGTGAGATCGAACCTGCACATTTGGGTCGAGGATGGCACATAAACGGCTTTTATAGTTCACGATACGATACTACGATTACGCTACGACGAGAAGAAAAGTAACTGCTTAGAAACAAAAACTGTCAAGACTAAACATCTTTTAAAAAGCATAAAGTTCATAAAAAAAACACTGTAGGGTCAGAAAAGTCAAGGCGGCCTCTTACTCATTTTTCAAATAGTCAATGATTTCTAACTACTGATGTTATTAAGGTTGCTAATTTGCTTTTAAATGGCCTGTTTGTAACTTAAGGCCTTAACACGCTTGAATGACCTTGGCTCATCGCGCCCATATAATTTCGCGCGTGCGGATGACCTCTAAAAATCGGGAAAACATGTTGTTTATGAAATTAATGCCTTTAACGAGAATTTTAAATAAAACTCTCAATTTAAAACATGTATATTTTCAAAATCTTGTTTTTGTGTTAAAACAGTAATGAAATAGCTTGTGCCGTTTAAGAGAACATTTGCAATTTATGAAAAAATAGACACTTTTTTGTGCATGTTTTAATCCAAGGCACTTAACGGAAAATCCAAATTATTCAATTCAAGATGTTTATTGAATCGTCTTCTAGCATAACGTATTTTAAATTTTTAGATTCAAGTAGCAGGTATTCTGACAATTTGATTTTCATATTCGAGATTTTAGACACTTGGGTGTTGTTAACCTGTCAGGCCAAGGTCAAGAGACACAATAAAAAATCTATTATGTGATCCAACCGGTGGGGCAATTGAAGCTTGATAGGCTAAGGCCTTAAGAGGTTTTGTAATACTAAGAACTAAGTTTGTTTGTTTTGTAATTCCTGTAAAAGATACCTAAGCCAGAAGATAAACATCTTTAACAAAGCACGGTTTGGCGATGCTCCGTAAAGGATTAACTTCGCCGATATCGCCACAATTTTTTTGAAGAATTTTCTTTAAATAGGTATGTTTGCGTGACAACAAGAACTGGTTCTTTTAGTGTAAAGTAAAGTATGCCTATAATATACGTCCTACTGCAGGGCACAGACCTCACCTTAACTATGAGGTGGTTTGGGCCATACTTCACCAAGTGGGCCCAGTGCGGATTGGTGGTAGGGTGTTATGTACTCTTACGGATCATCTACATATTTGGCGAAAAAAGCATATAACTTCTTCAAAGATTACACACCGATTTCACCGGAATCAAAAATTATTTAATTTATTTTGAACAAAAGGTGTTCGTACAATCGTCAAGTGTAAAAGGTACAAAAAGGTTACATCACAACAATGTTACCGACAGCGCGGCGCCGCAGCGTCAGATCGCAACTTATTTTGGAATACGAAGTTCAGCACTTCCAGTTTAAGATATTACAATGTTACCTTTTGTTGGCTTTATGGATATTGTTATTATAGGAAACGACAGTCTGAGATCTTGGGTATTTTTGTTGGCTAATCATTGAATTTAAGTATTACTTAAGTATAGAAAGTAAGTAACATATTATTTAGATATGTTGGCAGTAAAACCAAGTATTTAATGTATTTTCGCCTCGTCGTTGTACGCACCAGTCATCAATATTTAATCGTGTTTATCACATGAATAGTTGCCCCTTGCTGGATCCGAACACGCCGCCCAGGTGGTTGTGAGTTTTGTAGTCTCAATCACAAACCACTACACCAGACGGTCATAAAGATCTTGACTATACATTTCTAGGCTAATTTCGAAATACCCAACCAAATTAATGAACGACCGACGACAATCTCGGGTTACGAGGGTCAATGATAAGATAATCGAATATCTGCGTACCGGTTCTCGAATTTGTGGGAATAGAAATTCAGAAAACCGCCTCTTTTCTTGTTATTTAGAGGTTTGTTCTACATTATGACGACTAATTGCTCTTAACCTTCATTATTTGATAATCATACTTAACAACTAGTAATCGTAATAATATTTTCAAGTAACCGAATTGCATGTAAATGAAAACATACTTCGGCAACCCCAAATAACTTGGCAGGCGAATGATGATGATGAATACAATGATCTAATGGCGCGTTAGTTAGTTTAAGTTTACCTTAAAATGCTAAGGAATTCTCAAATTGTACCTATTTATATAAATCTAAAAAAAACTTAATTCTTCACAAAACTAATAATTTATCATCATAAAAAACACCAATAATGATATTTGTAACCTTAATTTAATTGAGTAGATTAACTAAATAAAAAAGGGCGTTACCCTTTTAGAATACAAGACAATAAATTTGCCATATTCTTTTTTTAAATGATAGAATAGAATAGAATAGAATAGAAAAAACTTTATTGACACAGTACAACACATAAAAAATTACAAAGAAGACTATAAAACAAAATTAGACTGTGCCAAATAGGCTTCCGCTCAGCAATTGTCATGATATGCTTGCAAGCATGTCATGACGCTGGTCCTCCGCGGACACCCATTGTTGGCATTGCGCATCCTTTCGAGGAGACACTCTTGAAAAATTATATGAGTGTTAGGTTATCCTAAGAGAATGGATGCGACTTTGATTGTCTCTCAAAAGGGTGCGCAAGGCGGGGACGCTTTAAACAATAAACTATTGCCAACAACATTTGCATAAACAGACAATGCCACGGAAAAAGAAAAAGAAAAAAACATATAAATTTACAAATAATTAAATGAAAATTATACACATACTTAACTAAACTTAATTGCTTCTGGCTGTATGGCTGTGTACCATTGCCTGTCCCACAGCTTATTTGATCAGTGGCCCCACCGTGGATAAATCCAACTAGGTACTACTGTCAAGCCACAGATTAATATATGTCAAGCTATATGATCACAGATTAGTCAGAGTATGTATATGATGTCAAAAATAACCATGCGTTTGCCACGTAATTTATCGAAAAAGTTTGTTTTTCATGAAATGATAAGTCATTTCATGAAAAACAAAGTAAATCTGCCATAGAAATTTATTAATACTTGATACGGCACCAAAACCATGCTCAAAACCAACCTCTAAAAAAAATATCACAAGAAAAGCCGTAACACTTAATGTACAATGCCCGTAATTTGTAACAATACATAAGATGTTATGAAAATATCCGCTAAAAACCGTTTGCTGCCTCGTTATTACTCGATTAGGCAATTAGAAGATGCTTAAACGAGAGCTGAAGCACAGTACAATGAAAACAGCCAAGTAGTCTAATCTAGTATACCTAAGTAGGTATTATAAATGGGTCAAGTTTGTATGTATGTATGAAGGGGATAATCCCAAAAAAAATATCTGATTTTTAGAATTAATATAACAATATTAAAAAAGGTCCTTCGGGATCATCATAAGTTATATTTTATTACGTATACAAATTATAAATGATTGTAGATACTACTGCTATCGGTGCAAAGACAGGCTGGCTTACTAGTTTTGTTATAAAAATAATAAACATGAATGGACACAATTTGAAATGTCCATTTATTCAGATTGAAAATATCAATTTGGATGAGTGACAGTAGTTCTACAAATACCTGTGGCTGTTTGGCGTATTTATAATTGAAAAGCTAGTGAGATTTTTGATGTTGTTGATATAAGCAAATGAATAACAACATCACGACATAAACGTGAGTGATTAGTAAATGAAATTTTATTCTTAAACCTTTCAATTAATTTAAATTACGGTAAGTTAACATGCAGGATTGTAAGAAAAAACGAAAACTTGTTTGCAATACTCTGTGGTGCCATTATATCCAATGAAATGTGAACCAATTAAATTGAAGAGCAACAAAATGTAGAACAATGGTTGGAATAAAAATGAAATAGCATGATTTTTTTTATTCACTAAGCAAGAGCTGCTCAACTAAGCTGGCTTTATTCCTCCGGCTTTGTCCGTAGTAAGAAACGCATTAACTTGCATGTGTTGAGCTTATCTCTTCGTAGACTGCGATATTAAAGAGAGCGAGAAAATAACCTCGTATGGCCCTAATTGCTCGTTTACGGTAATAGGTAATCGTTAATGGTAATGATAAAGGAAATTGTTACTGTTCTTGGTAAAAGATGAAACATGTTACATTATTTGGTTTTTGGGGACGAATTATTTGATAGTCCAATCTACATTAATAATGTATTTAATATATTATATTGTTTGCTTACAACAAGTTAAAAAAAATCTAGCCTAGATCTTAGAAGAGCTTATAGGCTTGCAGCTACATAAGGACCTACTAATCCTCGCATCACCAAGTTTCGCACCAATATCTTCATTCTCCAAGAACTTAATATCAAACAGCGTCTATCTGTTCTGGTCCAAGCACGTATCCTGAAATACTTCGGAAATGCCTTTAGGAAAAACAATGAATCCATTGAGTATCTTGTCATACAGGGCAGAGTAGAAGGCACAAGACCACGCGGAAGATCACCCATGCAATGGATCGACCAAATCAAATCCGCAGTTGGCGATACATATATATGCGATATGAGTGTTTCAGAAATAGCAAATGTCGTGATAAGTGGAGGGAAATCGGCCTCTAAGCATAGCACATGATGACCACGACCGCTCTGACAAGAGTGGCAGGAAGAAGAAGAAGAATTCTTGCATGATTGGTTTAGTGGTTCGAGCTTTGACCAACAATCCAGATTGTGAAATTGAATCTTTAAATTAAAAGGGTTACGAGATTTTGTGTGATAGTTAAGATGTTTTTTTAAAGTGACCCAAATTGTATATCTTGAGTTAATATAAAAATATTATATTAGAAAATATTATATTAAAAATATAAAAATACTTTATTAGAATTTCAAATGTCAATCGATGGCATTCCTCTACTGATTGGGAAAATAATATTTCAATTAAGTAATAGAACCCCTACGTCAATCTGGGAAAATCTAACGCTGTCTAAATGTCCATAATCCTTTGTAACTCTATTATCCCTAGCTAAAAGAATTATTATATAGTGGCAAATTTAAAGAAAATAAAGCAATATTTTACCAAACCCGATTGAAGGTTAACACCCTGTGCACCCCAATATATCTGATATATATCTGCCCCCTAACCATGAACTCTAAAAACAATCACAAAGTTGTCAAATCTGTCAATTTTGGTACGTCATTTCATACGAAATTTGACAGAAATGATAATGTTTGACAGATTTGTGATTGTTTTAACAGCTCATGGTTAGGGCCCTGATATATACAATATATCTAAATAACAATATTATTTTATTTTCGCATGCTTATTTTCACTTTTCGCATGCCTGTAACGCCTGTCAGAACTGTCAAACAAAATGAGATATAAGATGTGGTAAGCGTCCAACATAATTTGACCCCCCGCGATTCCCATCGCCCTCAATATTGCAAACTTTTCCGTCTCCACAAAAGAAGGGAAGAGATCGATCATACTGGTCTTCTATATCGATGACACACGTCCCGATATTCTATAGAGTGGTTATAGCTACCTCTGATTCCACTTAATATTGTAGGGTGGATAAAATAATATTTGCAGAAATGTGCGTGGTGGAATATTTCTCTTCCGACAGGGATCTAAGGATTTTGGAGGCTGTTAAATATTAACGATGCGTGTTATGTTTAAATAAATAATAAATTCTGTTATTGCTAAGTAAAAATGCTTATCAGTTTGTACCAAATTGCTAAATACAGAGGGCTTAGCCAAAGTAAAAATTGGAAAACGATAACGAAGTACAAAATAATAATAAAATCGACATAAAACGTCGAGAAATCACGCGGTGAATTGATATCGTTATAGTTATCTGACAGGCGATGACGAATTTAGATATCGTATTGCTAAGGAGCGGCTACTACTGGTACTGGTAAGCCCCGAGGTTTTTTAAAAATTCTACTAATTTTATATGGTTATAAAAAAAATGTTTTCCGTCAAGCTCAAACTACCGACATGGCGACATTAGCTGCGTAACAACAAATACCTACTCGTTTTCGTGAGCCGACGGGTATCACTACTCGCCAAATTGTATTTGGTATGGTATGGTTGGTATTGGTTTTAAAATTAATATTTTTTTTCTTGCTCTATGGGTTAAAAGTTGAAATTTTCCGTTTGCGTCATAGCTTATTGACTTTATTAGTATGGGGAAATGATTTAATTTTTAGGGTTCCGTACCCAAAGGGTAAAAGGGGACCCTATTACTAAGGCTCTGCTGTCCGTCTATCTGTATGTCTGTCTGTATGTCCGTCTGTCTGTCCGTCTATCTGTATGTCTGTCTGTATGTCCGTCTGTCCGTCTGTCTGTCTGTCCGTCTGTCCGTCTGTCCGTCTGTCCGTCTGTCCGTCTGTCCGTCTGTCCGTCTGTCACCAGGCTGTATCTCATGAACGGTGATAGTTAGAGAGTTGAAATTTTCACAGATGATGTATTTTTGTTGCCGCTATGACAAAAAATATTAAAAAACAGAATACAACAAATACTTCAGGGTGGTCCCATACAACAAACGTGAATTGTTTGCCATTTTTACAGATAATGGTAGGTATAGAACCCTTCGTGCGCGAATGCGACTAGCACTTGGCTGGTTTTTTTTTCGATGTTGGCGTTGTAGTAAAAGTTTTAGCACTTCAGTAGTTGGATCACCTCTTGTAATAATATAAATCTAATATTTCGTCTAGTTCCTTGTCTTTACTTTATTGGTATGAACATGTTATTGTTAACTTGCTCTAAGATTAAGAGTACCATACTTCTGAAACGGGAAAACTTCGATATAAGTGTTTCAGAGAACGAGAAGTAACTTCTAAAGTCGTAAATCTGCAGACTTACTGCAAATATTAATCTTATTTTATTGCAAATCGTATACCCATCAAACGAGTGCAGATTAAATTGGTTATGAGACGGTTAACAGTTTTATTGGGTCATAAATTCGGCCTATCCTGAGAGATATTTTATTAACAGTGCAAATAAAAAATATCATGCCCAGATAAGCTAGTTTCTGTAAAAATTGCTCGGTGATACCTTGAGTTGGCGTATTTTTATGATTGTGTATGAAAGGATATTGCTCTCTAAGGATCCACTATGGCAGTAACGCTGAATGTAAGGGATCACGGGGGCTTAGGTTTTTCTTTTTAACTTACGGAATAGTCCAGTGAAACATTACGGCTTTTTTGATATTTTTTTTGCCGGGAATACCCCTTTATGCTTTGATATTTAAATGAACACTTTTTGATATTTAAATGCGCTAGATAACACATTATTTGTCATGGTTTCCGAGTAAGAAGTTAACATCCTTGTCCTCCAACAAACACACAGATATTTTAATTCCTTATTATAACATCAATTTATTACTCAAGTACTTACACATGTCTCTTGCGGGATTCGAAACCTCGACTGCTTGGTTTTGTATTGCGGAATGTGAACTACTATACCCTAGAGATTCTAGGGCCTAGACAGATATTCCATATGCAAGATCGATATTCCACCTGTCAGGTCTTATTTTTGGATTCTATCTTCAAGCAATTAAGTAGCCTCTGCCCCCAGAGTGCCAAAGAGCACGATCACCGGCTCTTTTCTACAAGCCAATGCCAGCCATCTTCCTGAAAAAATGTCTTTACTAAATTCATTGTCCATTCAAATTAAATAAAATTGATCCACGTTGCAGGCCGCAATCAACCGGCCAAGCTGGATGTCACTGGGGGAGGCCTTGTTCAGCAGTGAACATCCTGTGTCTGAAATGATGATGATGTTATTGATGATCCACGTAGCATTGCTTCATGTTCAAGACAAACTCCAAATATACCCATTCCAATATACTTTTCTTACAGCAAAATTAAGCGCAAAATACCTTGTTTACCACCGCATCGTCGCATAAATAATTCGTGATTCTTTCCCCTTCGCTAGCGTTGTTTTTGCGAACGCGACCTATATCTTAGGTCATCATTCATCAGTTCTTTGTTGTATGATGTATGAGTGTTATGGATCAGTGAACTGATCGTTTAACAGAATTGGCTTCGTGATTGGGAAAATTAATGTCGTCTGGCGATAGAGCTTGTGCTAACAATTTATAGTTTGTAAGCTTTATTAAAGTGGATATAAAAATAAAGATAAAATCATAAAAAAAACCGGCCACGTTCCGTTATCTAATTGCGGTTTACGATTTATGACGTATTAAAAATAAAACTACTTACTAGATCTCGTTCAAACCAATTTTCGGTGGAAGTTTGCATGTTAATGTACATCATATGTTTTTAGTTACAACAGGGTCACATTTTACCACTTTGAAAGTGTCTCTAGCGCAAACTATTCAGTTTATAAAAAAATATATTAGAAACCACATTATCATTTTTGAAGACCTATCCATAGATACCCCAAAAGTATGGGTTTAATGAAAAAAAAATTGAGTTTCAGTTCAAGTATGGGTAACCCCCAAAATTTATTGTTTTTTTTTTTAATTTTTGTGTGAAAAACTTAATGCGGTTCACTAAATACATCTACTTACCAAGTTTAAACAGTATAGTTCTTATAGTTTCGGAAAAAAGTGGCTGTGACATACGGAACGACAGACAGACATGACGAATCCATAAGGGTTCCGTTTTTTGCCATTTGGCTACGGAACCCTTATTAGGGTTCCGGCCAGACAACGGACCGCGAGCTTGATAAATACATATTAGTTAAGATGTTTATTATAGAAAATATTCATTAGAGCAAATAAAATTAGGTAAAATGAAATTATAACAATAATACGTTAGATCAATTGATTGATTGATATTTTTAAAAAATGTGTAAAATGAGGTTAGGTCAAGTAATCATTTGTGTTTTTGTCATTATATCAAATATTACACACCCGGTTCTTTCACCTTTCTTCTTTTTTACGAGAATGTCTCAAAAAGAAAATATTGATAAATCAAATAACAAATGTATGAATCAACCGAAAGTAACGATATTTAAATGCAAGGATCATTTATAGCCTGAATAATAGTAAACATTATTTATTTGTATCAATCCTGTTGTTTTACGACCAATATATTTTTATATCAAAGTAGTTTCATTCATCGTTTTACTATATTCAACTTTGAAAACACTTAAACGATTTTGTATATTTTCAAAAGATTATTTTAGTTAACAAATATTGTACCTATTTATAGGTGATTATTAAATTCAAGTAGTTACTTAACTTGTGCCTAAATAGATCTATAATACAGTTAACTAGGTACTCATGTAGTTTAAGCACTCAAAACTAAATTTGATTAAGCCAGATCTTCAGCTATTGTTGGCTTAAGTTAACAAGTAAGTTATCTTACTGAAGTCCACTAGATACTTATACACATAGCATCACAAATACCTATTAATTCAAACATAATTTATGACAAGAGTTTGTATTAAATCAAGAGTTATACACAAAAGTTTACAGTCCATTTAATTTGAATGTAGATAATGTTTAGAAGCAACTGAACCTGGTTTTGAATACTGTTTAGATTAAGTCTAGACCAAATTCAGGCGATGAATATCTGATAGGAAATGTCGATGAAAATAGGTATTTGTACGCCAAATTAGGTGACAGATGCAGACAGAAACAAGTCACGCTATAGATATCATAAGTTGCAGTGAGGAAGTAAACTGCACTTCTACATATTAATATCTGACAAAAAATACCAAGCGTATGTAGACCCAGGCACCCTTTTCGCATGAGTATCGCGCACGAATTGACAAGCTATTACGAGTAGTGAAGAATTGGCGAGTATGATCTGAATATAAATCATACAAAGGCTACGTTGTTTGATGGTTCGTTCTTGGAACTACAACACTAACCGGTCTCCAATTCGAAAGTATAACCGAAAGTAACTACTTGATATAGTTTATTAAATATTTGTCCCTTATTTTTTTACTTTCCTTATAAAATCCGAAGGCTGCAATGTGGAGAAAAAAAAAATTTTGCTCATATTTTTAAAAAAAGTTTAAAAAATTAATAAACGCACATGGAGTGTATTTTTATAGGCATAACAATAGTAAAAAAAACATGTACTTTTGTGGTGATAGGTAGGGTACGATGCCTGCTTCTTAACTTCCAATTAATAATTTCAATTTCATTTTAACATTAATTACGTATGCACTATTCTTTGTAAATCAACAAAATAAACTGCTTACGTCATACATGAGAGTGAGAGTGCACGTATGAGTTAAAACATTCCACTCCTGCAATTTATCCAAATCATCTAACATCAAAATTAGCTAGGAACTCAAACACCAAACTTTTCGTGCGAATAAAAACAAGCCTGAATTAAAAAAGCGAGGCAAAGACCCGCATACCTTTACATAAATACATAAATAATAGTCTTATAATATTTAACAGCAATCACATTTGAGGAAGAATAAAGTCTCAGGATTAAACACAGGCTTACCTACATTTTTATGGTGAATATTTGCTTCAATTTTATTTAGCCGGGGTTTTGAAGATCAAACAGAACAGCTAGATGATTTAACTGAAATAAAATAGCTATAGGTGGAAGTAGGGCATCGTTCATTCACTCCTTGGCCAATAGATGAGAGACATAACAACTCACACGATTGCCAAAATAAGCCATACTATGCCATAGCACAAAATGATGTAAAATAACCATAGGGTTAGGACAGCTGTTCTTTATGGTATATAGTTAATATTATTATTTGTTAAAATTACGCAAATATGCCAGTTTTATAAAATTTAAGGCCGAAAAGTGCGCTAAATACACTAATTGTTATTGCATGCATAGTTACAATCATATAAAATAAGATTGTTTATGAGGTAAGTAACTACTAGACATTTTTCTTTTCAGCGCACCTAGACCTGGGCCATAACCATGAACTCTTAAAACAATCTCAAAGTTGTCAAATCTGTCAATTTTGGTACGTCATTTCATACAAAATTTGACAGAAATGATAATGTTTGACAGATTTGTGATTGTTTTAACAGTTCATGGTTAGGGCCTTGAACTGGTTGAGAAAACTTTAGTTTTCAAACTGAACCTAAACCGCAAATAAAACCACAAGATACAACGTCACGCTAATTGGGTTGTTTTGATTATTGTACTTAGGTGTAATACTCATACTTCATTTCATTCTGAAATCATACATACTAATTTGACAGAAAACGCAGATCAGGGAGGCAATAGAGGTGTGGCGTTAATTAAATGAACATTTATTTCGACCAACATAAAATCTCATCAACATCAACATAAAGTCAAGTATAATGTACTTGATTAAGATACAATTAAGCTTTAAAACTTCTCGCCAGATGTTGTCAGTGTCAAATAATTCTTGCACTATGCCCAAATTTTATTCTAACTTTTACATCTAAAGCAACTCAGTGTAGGACGCCCTCTGGCAAAGTGAAACGATGATATTATACGCAAATCTGTTGGTGTAGACGAAAAAGAATAGCCAAAGATAGGGCTCAGTGCTTAATTGGGCCTATGCCCCAGCTGTGGACTGACGCTGACTATAAGCAATTTTTTGTACATAGGCATGGCCGTTATATTTTTTCTGTAGATTTACGTAATCGGGTCAATGTTTGCCGGGGATGAGCCAGGATTATATCGACCGGAGTTAATATAAAACAAGGTTTAATTTAGTGCCAACTGTGAATAAAGAAACAGTTACAGTTATATTGGTTTTACTATCTGGGTGTTAAAGACCGCAATGATGGCGGAAAACTTAATTAACGGTAATTATTGGCGAATATACGGTTTAAAGTGGTGTATTTTTTCCTTTGTTTTTCTTTTATAAAATAAGCATTTTTGTTTTATAAAAGTGAGAAGTGGTATTTTTTAAAAAGGCTTTAGTTTATTATTGAGCAACCGCTTTTACATTAAGAGTTTCACAGAATTTACACATAAAAACCGCTACTCTTTAGCGATAAGCGCTTCTATTGGAGAGTGTTGAAATGAACAAAAAATGTTATTTATTAAAAACATGAGCTTATTTTTTCACTTAAGCGTCGACACAAACTACTGTATCTATTAACATTGAATTTCCTGATAAAATAAAAACATTTTATCTTATTGTAAGCCTTGCGTTGTGTCCCACGAGACCACGAAATAATACAATTTCTGTTGTGTCTTGCTAAAAAAAAACTATGCAATGGCCGACAACACACCTGGGAGGTAATCACAAACTCTTAAAACAATCTTAAATCTGTCAAACATTATCAAATCTGTCAAATTTTGCCTGTCATTACGTACCAAAATTGACTGATTTGACAGCTTTGAGATAGTTTTAGGAGGTCATAGTTACCCCACTGGAATTAGGAATTAGAAATCAGGACCCTTTGTTTTCAATTGAACCCAGGACCATGAAATAGAAATGTACGTTCAAGTAAATCAACCTCTCCACTACTCTAGACGAGACCTCAAAAAGTTTCCTAGTAACAATGATAAGCCGATCACGTAAGTAATTAAAAATTAAGTCAATATTCCTTGTAATAATATCATTAATAGCTCTTGATTTATTATCCGGATTAACACCAGATTTCATTTTTCTTGGTGACTTTTATAAAGCGGATAGCGTCTGTTCCTATGAGAAATATTTATTATATCGACACAGCCGGCCCGAACCGGTTCGATCCAGTAAGAATTTTCAGTTCATTCCGCTTTATACTAGTAATGCTCTCGACTTTTGAGCTATTGATGTTTTGATGAAATAATCTTGCAAACCTATATGACCAGCTTTCGAAATAATAAAAGTTTTAGTAACGTGAACATAAAACATTATGAATTAACATTAATGTGACTTCAGTCAGATTTTTATTGAAGCTTTATAGTAAAAATGTTTTTAAAAAATACCTAAACTTTTACAACCATTATTCATTAACTTTTAGAAAGCCTTAATATTCATAAACGCTATTTAGAGGTAATCAACAGATTAATGTCAAATTAAACAACCGCAGCGGAGTAACCATGAACTCTTAAAATAATCTCAAATCTGACAATTTTGTACGTCATTACGTACGAAATTTGACAGATTTGACAATATTGTCTTAAAACGTTCAAAATGGTGCACATCTATATACTGACTTTGATTTTGAGTTATAATAAATTAAAAGTGCCCAATAAGTGTCATTTTTTTCATTTGAAATTTTTCAATAATGTGTGAAACGCAAACAACTAGATTAGAATAGAAATAAGAAACATTGATTTGAATTTTATATATAAGAAATTTTATAATAACAGAAATAAAAAAAACAACATATTATTTGTAAAGTGTGATACTACCATTTCTAACAAAAAATGAAGTTTTTAACTAAGCATCGAATATGTATATGTCGTGGCCCGATCTTAAAATTAAACACTTTATGATGTGGCCGGCCATTTCATAAAATGGTCGTATTTCATAAAACGGCAAAACAAAACTGGCTATATCGTTTAAACGTCAACATTTGATGATATGCTAATCAACGTTTGGCCATATCATTAAAATAGGTATAAATACCTATTTATATACCTACAAGCTACTGGAATTTGTTTAATATTAATTTTCTCAATAGATAAGTAAACATTATAAATATTTGTAATTTTAAAAGAGAACTAATTATTATAAAGATTTAAATAACCTAACTAACCTCCCAAATTACGTGTCGAACTCCACGACTTTTGACGTTGAGCCTTTTTTTCGAGTGACTTTCATAAAAATCAACTAGCTTAATGTCTTAACGATAATTCACTGCAATTTAATCTTCTATTAACACTTATTATTCACTTTCACAATTCACAAGACCAGAATAATGGTCCACCGCCATGTTGTACCACAATAACAAAGCGATATCAGCGCCCCTACCGGTGGATAATGCAACTGTTTTAAGATATGACCACCAACGTTTGGCCATTTCATGAAGTATTCGATCATATCGTCAGACGCTGACTGATTCATTGATCTGGGCTATCAACATCATGATGTGGCCAGCGGGTACTGTGCCACATCATGAAAAACGACCATTTTATGAAACGGGTGGCCAAATCATGAAGTGATTAATTCTAAGATCGGGCCACGACATATACAATAGTTTAATCACTATTTAAGGCTTAAGTTGTTAATAAGCCAAATAATGCTTAACAATCTGATTATCAGCTTTTTATGAACAACGCTGTATTTAAATAGAAAATAAAAGTACACTACGTTTAATCTTTCTGTATTTTATGAACTTCTTTTTCGAAAGTGACTCTACAGCACTCTTTTACAAATTACTATGGTTATGGTACCAGAATTTCAAATCGTAAACTTTAAAACGGCTGATCGGCTATCTAGTATTTCAAGTACTTGGATTGTTATTTTTTTGCGATAAACAAGTTGACACAATATTTACTCAGGTAAAAAAAAAACAAAAAAAAATATTATTCTGATAAAATATTCTTGTAGTTGAATATTTTTTTTATTATGAAAGTTAGAATAATAAGTACTTCTGTCCCAAATGTTATTGGTCGTCAAATATTTTAAAATTGCTTCCCAATATTACTGAATTTGATAACTACTTTCTTTTACAGCCTTCGTTTATGACGACATAAATTTTATCGAAAATTTCAATCAATGGAATTGGAAATTTTAACGTTTTTTCCCATTTTAACGACTCACATAAATGACCTGCTTCAATTTTCATTTTAATGTTAATCGTTTACTGAGTGCTAAAACATTACATAATTTGGTAAGAAGACGAATTCATTGCCTAAAATTGTTTCATAGATTTAGATTTAGATTTATTTATTTGCATCCAACATGGTATTTACAGCTCTTAAATACATTTTCAGAGTCACATGTTAGGCTACATAAATGAGCATGCAAATGTCATTGAATGGACATAATTATCTTGTTTAAAAATACAAAATTAAATTAAATTAAATGTCACTGCATAAGTAAAAAATAAAATAAAAAGTCAAAATAATTACAATGATGTCCAATTCAATATATAGCACAAGATATAATTGAAACAAAAGTCCTCATGTTTTGCTGATACTAGCATGCAAATTCAGGGTCTATTTTTTCTAGAAGTTGTCTTACATCATAAACATTGTTTTGTAGTAGCCACTTGTAGAGTTTATTTTTAAACATATTAAAATTAAGTTCTCGAATCTCCTTGGGAACTTTATTATAAATTTGTACACACATAGCGGGGCAATTTTTGCTGTACTTTTTTGATTTTGGAATAGTGCTTAATACTAGTCTATCAGGATTCCTTTTAGTCCTGGAGTTGACATCGCGCGCTTTCATAAACAATTCAACATTTTTCTTTACAAAAACACAAGTTTCAAAAATATAGAGTGATGGTAGTGGTAGTAAGCCAAGGCCAACAAATAGTGGTTTACAAGATTCGCCGGGTGGGATTACACTTATAGCTCTAATGCATTTTTTTTTGTGCGATGAATGCTTTACTTTTATTTAAGCCATTGCCCCATATTATAAGTCCATAACGCAATATTGACTCAACGTATGCGCGGTATGTAGTTACTGCTGTTTCTCTGTTAGTAACATTTTTTACTTTGTAGAGAGCATATGTAAATTGATTGATTCTTTTGCACAGAATATCAATATGTTCTTGCCAATTCAAATTTTGATCTATAACAACCCCCAGGCATTTAGTTTGCGACACTTCACTTATTTTGTCAATGTTTAGTTTAAAATTGTATTTTCGATGTTTGTATTTATTAAATTAGATGAAATTGGATTTGTTTAGATTAATTTTTAAATTATTTTCATCTAGCCATTTTATAATTTTGTCAATAGTGTTATTAATTAGTGTCCCGTATTGAGTATTTTTTCCTATCAGATGACATACTACGCTGTATTTTGCAAAATATTGATAATGTCGTAATAGCTTAGTTTGGTCATCGTAACCCTAATGTCAGTTACCATTGGGTATAATTTAGTAGGTACAGATAGTCAGATATTGTTCGTGTTGGCGTAGGTATATTAAAACACCAACAACCTCACCAGACTAGGTAGCTCACATCATAAACAACAACATTTGTTCTACGATTTTTGATTATTTGACACATTTTACTTTCATACAAAACTAAATATCAATTTAATTTAACATCTGAATGTTCTTATCTCTGTGCGCATAGCATCGCGTGCGTCTTGCGCGTCACCTTTTCGTATGTGGATGGAAAGTAGACTTATAAATGTCACGACAGTACACAATAAAATCTTGGAATCATTTTTAATTAATGTATTAGGTTATGTAAAAACTCGTAGAACAAGTGTTGTTGTTTATGATGTTAGCTATCTAGTCGTGCGAGGTTGTTGATGTTTTTTAAATAACACTGTATAAGTCAGTGGCAATGAGTAGTATGCGCCTCTAGAGTGCGTATCTCAATTTCCAACAAAGAAGATTTTTTTTTACTTTAAGTTAAATTGAACATAGCCAAGTCCATTGTACAGTATTAGCCGGCGAAACATTGGAAAATTGAATGACTGCGACTCTGCCACGCGTAAAGTGGAATAGTCCTCTCCCACAGACAGATCTCATTTATTTTTTTTTACGACCGGGTTCATGGAATCGTAATCTCATTGTCGTCACTGGAGAACATAGAAATATTCTTATCCGATATGGAATAATTTTCATGCTCGTATAACTCCGAATTGTTGCGACAAGTCGGTATGTTTTTGACACTTGGACTTACGTCATCGCGAGGCTTTCGGATTCGTTTTATTCTTATAATAATTTGTCTTTAACAGTCGTGTTTCAAAATATAATTTATTTTGAAACACTTTCAACATTTTCAATTTAAGTGTCCAAATAAAATACCCATATTGAATACATAATAAAGTGTTGCATAAAATTTTAAGTTTCTTTTATTTAGAAATGCCAATTTTTTATTAATTCTATAATATTGTGTACCTTCTTTGTTATTGTGATTAAAATACTAACCTAAAAGTTGCCAATGTTCCTATTTCTACTCAATTCTGTATGTAAGTCTCTTCCATTTCACGCCGTTCTCCATGGAATCAAACCTTCCGTATCTTTTTCCATCGTCGGTAAACCTAAGGTATGGCCTGCTCGCATGAACAGTACATATTTTTGTACCATCTACTATCTGATCTGTGTTAAATGTAGCCTGCTCTTCGTAGTCATCGGTCGTTCAAAATGTTCAATGATCGCGAAGAAAAAAACTCGTATACACATATTATATGCTTTTAAAAAAATATACGCTTCTTGTCCTTCCAATAAGTGCATCTTTCGTTTAAAGTACGAGTAGTGGTCTATTGTTTTTTACAGAATTGTTAATATATTTATTTATTGTGACATGAAACAAATAAATATTTTTTATTCTTTCTTTATTCCTTAGTACAGACTTGCCGAAGCATCTAGAATTAAATCTCATTTTCTATCCTTTATCTGAAAAGGCAATTTGGTAAATTACTCACGTTCCTACATCGAGCAGAGATGATTAAAGTATTATATTTTACAAATTAAAGTTACCACAAATATGATTTTTATCATAAACAGCAGCTTCCCTCAACAAAACACTTAGTTTGGAAATTAAAACACAAGTTCAGTACTTTGCCTCTCTTTGTAACTGGTACATCCCTCTTTCATTCTGCTTTTTCTCATTTTTCCATGGAAATCGTCTAAATCCCTCTAAGAAATAAGAACGTTTTGCTAAAAATAACAAACCTATTTCCTGGCTCTTTTTTAATATAATTATGCCTTACCAATTATTATAATCAAATTATCGTCATTGTGAAATTATATTTTAACCTCCGTAGCCGAGAGACAAGCAGGCCGGACTAACATCTGTGGCGCGGGTTTGATCCCCGGCCGGGTCAATGTAGGAAACAAACTTTTTATTGTTACTGATTTCTATAACACAAGTGCTTTCGCTACTTACCATAGGATCAGAGCAAAGTATGTGATGTTGTCCAATATATATTTTTTTTTCTTTATTTAACTACTGTTAAAATATAACGGTTTCAAAGTACCATTCAGTAACCGAGTATTAGTATTTAATACTCATAAGTGTATTTTTCGAGGACGTCATTAGTTAAAATAAAGAATTGTTTCAAGAACTTTGCTGTTAAAGCCAGATTTATCTCATTATTATTTTGGTTATCTCTGGCGTCAACTGTTTTTTACAATAATCGTCAAGTGTTATGGATTTTTTTTTAAATTTCGTTTAATTTTCCAATAGACTGCTAAATGGGTCAACTTGAAGCTTAACATTTCATAATACTGAGGATTTGATTAATTTTGTACATATTTTGTCTCCTCCCTCGAGAATTTTGATGGCACGATTAAAATACTAATTTACCTAATTTATTCTATCCCGATGCTAATCTTCTTTCAAAGTAATACTTGACTTCTCTTTTCCTGGCAATTTTAATTAAATTTAATGGAATAAATTTAAGTTATAATCCGGGCCGATTCTTAGTTATTTTCGAAATTCTAATTATCTCTTCTCATAAATGATTTCTCTGTTATCCCCTTTACGTATCTTCGAATTAATGTGTTCTTTGAGATAATTTTAAGTTTGTAAAGTTTGTGATGTGATAAAGACACGTAACGTGCCTTATATTGTCTATGCTTATAATACTTGGGAGATCGAAATAATTAATTAATTTATGTGTAATGCCTTAAACATTAAGGACTTGAAGCTATTAATAAATAAAAAAGGCGGAAGCATAATTTTTAATTCAGTAAATAAGTTTAAAATAGTAATGTACATCGATAAACTTTACCAATCTGTCAAATGCTTAAGCTTCCACTGAAGCCTCCACTGAGGCTTGAACTAACAATTTTTAAGCTTGAATTTAAATAAAAACAAACTAGATTGTTTTTTCATTAAGCAAATTGGTTAGGATTTAAACAATTTAAGTACCTACCAACATTTCAAAATTTGATGGCTTTTTCACATTTATGCCGATTGTTCCAACCCAAATATTTTATTGGTAATAATGGATATTGTACAGGTACAAATTTTATGGATATTTTACAGGTACAAATGTTAATGTTAATCACACCAACCTTTTGTCCTTATGGGGTTTGTTGAATCCGCAACCACTCTGTTATCTTAGTTAGATTCAAAACTAGGATGGCAATCTTATAGGTACCTACAAAAGATAAATAACTATACTAAAGGATACCTCCTAGTAAACAATAAATTAAAGCGGTTTACGTTTAAAGCTATTTTTAAATAACTTAAGAACAATCTGTCACTAATAAACTATAAAATCCGAAATTTATGAAATCTGATCTTAACTTTCAAGAAGACATTGTAATTCGAAGATAAAAAGCTTATAAATCATCATGCAAATATCATATAAATAGTCTTAGGCACTATTAGAGCTCGAGTAAACAGCTCTCAAAGAATCAAAGTCACTTAAAGGTTTAAAGAAAAACTATTTTTTTCTTTAAAATACTTTTTTCAATAGTTAAAAAACTGACGGTAACGACCGCATTCCTAAAAACACTGAATTGAATAATCCTACTAATCGGGTAAATATAGTGAAACGCGTATTGTAATGAAATAGTTTTATTTAACAGTGGTTCTCAGTAGTAAAATTAAAATATTTAAATTCCCGGTTTCAGTCGGAAAATGTTATACATTACGGCATTGTAATTTCTCGATTGAAGAAAACTACAGTTATTGCTTACAAACGAAAAAAAACATATTTTAGGCTGTCTTGTCGTGCGATATCTCTCCCAGTCAATGTTCAGGGACAAATATGATTATAGTTCCTATTTTAATATAAATTTTACATATCCTCGTAACTACCAAGAACAGTAAGGCAAGAAATTCAAAAATTATTAAAATATCTGACTGTTTTAAGTTTAAATAGGTCCTGAATTCCTACAAATCATGTACGCTAATAATAAATAAAAAATACGTTGGGGTCCTATTATTATTAATAACTAACTGTGACAAAGATAGCGCTATCTTCCATACTGTACAATACCAGACTACTTATACATGCAGTAACATAAAATAAAAATGATGAGTTAACTCAATATAAAACTGCAATCACAACTTTATTTTAACACATCAAAAGTCAAACAGCGAAAGTAAAGCTCAATCATCCACACACAGCACTGATCTTGAATTAAAACTTAAACGAAGGGAGCACTCCATTCGCTCAGTAAACGGGAAAATTGGAAATGTGAGATATTTTATTTCTGATGGCATAGGAAAAACAAAAATGGATGTTTAAACACGCCAGCTGAATGGCTGGCAGGCAGAATATTATTAGCTTTACGAATTGAAATGAAAAATGAGAAAAAATTGAATTTTCACGGTGTTTATACGGTATTTATGGAAAAGCGTAGATCTCAATACCAATCTATTACTGAATTACTTACCTGGTGATTATTAACGTTAAATCCCATGTTATAAGATTGTATTATTCTAATCATACGGAAAATTTTTGCTAAAAACGTGACTTCGGTCACTGTTTGATAAATGTAATCATATTACTGAAAATAAATTATTCTTATTTTTACTGTTAATGAATATCATTAGGCACGTAAACATGGAAGATTAGTAAATAAAGTTTTTAAGACATAGGCATAAGAGTAGTTGTAATTAAATTTTAAGTCTCAGCCTTAAATTTTATTTTGACAAGTATTTCTAGACTTTTTGCTTAAATAAGATAAAACAGAGGTGTTCTTAACTAGAAGCTACGTGAAAGCTACGTAATGATTACGTTGTTAATTTTAATTTAAATAAAAATGGACAGATATTTAGTTTTGAACCACATAAAAATTGATCGTTTCTTTCTTCCTATCGGTGATTCTGATATCATAACTCCGCTTTTATATTATTATAAATGTCTCATACCTGTCCATCAGGTTTTAGATATGCGTACGTTATCCCCCAATCTATACACGCCACCTAACTATCGATCACCAATAATCCAAATACCCGAGTGACAATGCCATACATCAATGGAAGCCGCAGCTTAGAGTTACCACAATCCGTTTGGCCAAACGCCATGGCTTATATGAATAAATAACGCCATTTAGGGCCCTTCGCGCTTCGTTGTACGGCTCCGAAGCTGCCAAACTCGCACCATATACGCGTATCTTTGGTTTTTGTTTCGGTACCAACTGAATGACGGAGTTTGCGATATTTGTTGGTTTACGTGCGCGTTTCCTTTTTAAGTTGCCTGTATTTTTCCATCGATGTTCCTGTGTGAAATGTTTGTGGACAAATATTTTGAATTTACACTATTTTCGCACTACGATGCGCAATTATTTTATAAAGGATGTCGACATTGTTTTAAGTTATAGAGCAACATATTACTACCATTCTTCTTCTTCTTTGCGTGTCAACTCAGGCTTTTATATATGTGAGGACCAAAACTCAGCCACCGATATATAGCACTATTGGAGGAATTTTAAAGACCCTTGTAAAACGCAATGGCTAATATTATTATAGCTAGAATTATAATAGTACCTTTCCTACACGTAAAGTGGAAATGATTTCTATTCTCGTCTAAAAGTATTGTGGGTTATTCAAGGATCCGTTTATGTATTTTTTGTCTTTGTTAGTGGCGTTTTTTATTAAAGAAGTTGAGATGAAATATTGTTAATTTTTGTAGAGCAGGAGAAAAGACCAACTAGGTATTGTGCTGTTCAACTAGATCAGTAGATCAGAGCAATGTATGTGATGTTGTCCAATATTTATTATTATTTAACGCTCTGATTCTAAGATAAGCAGTTAAGGCACCCAAGAGAGAGAGAGACGGAATTGGTTTTCCACATTTGCCCGATCGGGAATCAAACCTTGAGTCCGGAGTCATCGTCTCGTAGCTGCGGAGGTAATCGCCAGATACTATACTCAGATTCAGTTCAGATTAAAAGTAACCTTTAAATAAATAATTGTAAGTTTATACCACAAACCAAATGCTCAGAAAAAAAGATAACAATCGAATAACAATGGACTCGCTCGACACATATGTGTTCGCGAACCGAGCCACAACTGAGCGAGAGAATTAAAATGCAACATTTTTAAATGTCAGTGAAAACTGAATTCAACATTAGTACGTTAAACAATAATGTTTTTTACCTAGCTAGATTAAATAAATAAAAGTTTCACAAATTAAAGTACCAAGTTTAATTAAAAGCCCCCATAAATTGGCGTTTATCCTAAGTTATGACTTTTTCTAACAAAAGGTATACTGCTGATCTATAAAGCAAATGAAACTGGCCTTTTGCCTAGTTAAGCCCACGGATTTTCTCTGGGCCAAAGAAGTGGGTGTTTATCAAGGACTTACATAATTATCTTCCAGAAATCTTTCTAGAATTAAAGTGAATAAAATATTAATCCGGATCTTTTGACACATACCATCCAAAACACCCGTAATAATATTTTATAGTTACTCGTACATTCAATTAAGCGTATTCAACATCAAAATAAAATTTGGTTGTCAAATTTTATTTCTAATTACAGTAATAGCTTAGGTACACAACTTTCATAAAATTCAATAAAATGTACCTGGCAAACGTTTTAAAAACACCGTTGTAATATTGCTTATCAAAGAAATAATACGAAATATTATATTCATTAAAGAACCGGCCAAGTGCGAGTCGGACTCGCGCACGAAGGGTTGCGTACCCTTATCTATAAAAACGGTAAAAAAAACTTTTGTTGTTTGCGAGCCCCCTTAAATATTTATGATGCCATGACATAATATGACCATGATGCCTTTATGCAGACCTTCCTTACTCTTTCTTATTTTTCTTAGACAGGCGAACCAGACTTTTTGGGGCGATAGCTACAGATCTATTATAATCTGAGTGTGGGGGTTTCTCCTCAATTTCGCCCTCACTGCCAACCTATAAATCTGATAATAGATTTTGAAAAATCCAAAGGCACTGAGCCCACCTTCCAATTTATTTTCTTGTTATAAAATATTTTAAATGCAAAATGTTTATGCGATTTATTTGTTCGGGTGTACTGTGGTTTTACGTAGAACGACATCCACAGACGAGTCTGTAGATTCCAAGATTTGCTTTGCAATACTTGTAGGTATTCCCGAGATAAATTCATATCCCGCACTAAGTGCCTTATTTCGCCTGAATTTAGCGAAAGATGTTCTGGAAAACGGGAAACTCGTTTAAGTCATATCTCTTTAAAATTATTGTGTGTGACTTATTTCAAAGACGTATTATGAAAATGGTTCTGTTAAGTATAATACACAGTAATTTTAATAATGTTTACTCGTATATATATTATTTACACGATGTCTAACATTAAATTGTGTAAATACTTCAGCATTGGCAATACGCGTGTGCAAGAAAGTATCGATTTGATTTCCTTGGTAATTGTATTCGACTAATGCGTTATTTTAATGTAAATAAAACTTATAATGCTTTAAAAATACGTCTATTGGTTCACTTACTATATAACCATATTATTTATCGATAAGAGTTTGGGACCTAAAAGCCTAGGCAAGTTTAATACCAAAGCCCTTGCATGTATCATACTTCCACAGTGCTTTTTGTTATCATGTTGGCCAACGGACAATGCACCAACATGTTAATAATGACAAAAGATAACCTGAACGAGCACCTGTTCTATCGGTTGAATGGATTGAGGGCACGTTGACTGACACTGATAAGTCAATCCGTAAAGCTAGCCGACAATTTTAGCTCAGAAATACTCAGGTTGAGAAGAGAATTAAAGTCATAACAATGTAGTAGATGTATACCAGGAATCACCTTTTTGCTGCGGCATTTATTTAAGCATTTTCTCGGGAAACGATTTTGGTTATAATGAAAATTAATTCCGGGAAGTTATTATTATTTCGCGTTTTTGGAATTAATTATTCGCCTTACACAATTTTTTAAAGTGTTTTACCAATTTCATAAAAAAAACGATTATGGTTAGATTTTACTTAAAATTAATTTTTAAATCATGCGCAGCGTGGGATGTCCACCCACAAGGTGGACAGACGATCTGGTAAAGGATGCTGAAATCCGCTGAATGCCACTTCCAAACGGTCAAGCTGAAAGTCATTGAGGGATATAATGTTTAGCAGTGGACATTCTGTGGCTGAAATGATGATGATGAAAATATAAAAGTATGCGATACCTTTGTCTCATTTAATTTTATACATAAGACTACCCTTTTTTGTATGTTACATCACACAAACAATTAAGTCTGAATAAGTTTACACAATTTGGTTACTTATACACTATGCTAATTAACAAAAGGCTTTCCCGTTAACCCGTAACAGTATAACGTCAGTACATATTAAAAAAAATATTCCGAACAAAAAATTTTTTTCAAAGATCACAAAAAATAATTTATAGATACGTAAAATTAAACACACTATTTATGCCCACTTTCCCCAAATACCGCCAAACGGCAACGTTACTAGACTTATGAATGGGATTTGAGCAGCGCAAATACGCTAGTTACATTCCGCGCTACTATTTTAGTTACACAGGACGTAACGATTTTTTTATATGTGCTTATTTTTTAATATATGTTTATAATCTACTAATGATGTGATGAACGCCATCTGTTTTTTAACGTACTGTATGTACAGTCAACAGCACGTCGACCTACCCCAAAAGTCAAAAATTCTCCAATAGATTTTCAACTTTAAGCCTGACAGTTAGAGATCATTTTCAAATGAGAATATTGACATTTTGTGGTAGGTCGACGAGCTGTTGTCCGTACTTTGACATAAGATAAACAGCAATATGATATTGAGAAATGGGGGACCAAACATTCATTTTAACATGTCAATTGATGTCATATTTAAATGTATTTGTAAACATAAAATCATTTTGGTTCAAACCCTCCAAGGTCCGTTTGTAATAAACAGAAACAATTACACCTTATGTTACATAATGTATTTATGTATGTCTACCCGCTATCTAGACGACACTTAAGCTTATCCAGCACAAAGCATTAATTTAAAATTTTTGTTTTTAGCAATTCCATGCAAGGTTTAATTGAAGATAAATAACACTTGAAAAAATCATCAACCTCAGGTGGGACTCGAACCCACGTCCCATCGCATTAAATTTGAGAGTAGAAATCTTTAACCAATGTATAGTTAAAAATAGATAATAAATTCCAATACTGACAAAATTGATACGCCCACAGCAATATTAGTATCCCGTTTATGTTACAATTGGTTCTGATGAAAGTCTGGACTGACAGCTCCAACAAAGTGTTAAACCACTTGATATGCAAATTGAATACAGAGGGTTTACCAAGAGTTTGTTATGTTTAGTCGACGAGTTTATTTTCGGACTGTTAATCTTAAAGGGTGACCTGAAATAAATGTATTACCTATTTTCAATCATTTCTATTTAACCCAATTATGTTTGAGGTAATTTTTACGACCCTTGACGCAAATTTTAGTCATGTGCTTCAATGTCCCGTTCCAACTACGCCAAAACGATAGCCATAGAGTTTTTTCTGTCCCAAATATGTAGCACACGATTAACACAATAACACAAAATAAAGTCATATCGTACAAGTTACAGCTATAACCAATCTCAGTACACTGATTGATGATGATAAGCCTATTAAAATAATATTTATTGTCAAAATGATTCGGCCTACTACTTCCTATATTTGCTGCGCTTGAAGTGGTCTTATCTACCATCTATTTTATTCTAGGAGTATTATAGGCCTACTCTAACTAAACTAGATCTTGTTTCTTAATATCTCAATTAGCCATTACTTATATCAATGCTTGGTGATTAGTGAAAAAAAAACATTTAAAATTTCGCCTTTGATATTTCCCGAAATATGAAATCCAATACTCAATTGTCTTGCTCAAACCAAAACGATGCTCCGCAATCTAAGCTCGCCCAAGTTCGGCTGACAACTATTGAGATTTTAAGTTAACGTTCTAAGATATGATAATCTGGTTTCAACAACTTTGAAACGTATTGAACTGTTGGCGAAGTCGCAGGTTTGATTTTCAATTTGGTACTCGAATTACTTGGGCGCTTCTTCAGAAGTCTTGATATATTATCTGAATGGTTGCTTTGACGTGATTTGGCAAAATAAAGAGTTAAAAAGTTATTCCCATCACACCTTCATAACCTTAAGACGAGGGAACCAGACCTTTTTGGGGGTAATGAATTTTCATCTATTGTCATCTAAATTTGCAAATTTGCTTGCTATATTTTAAGTCATAAAGTATTAAGAAGTATAAATCCAGAGATACTGAAATCCAGAGGTAACTACGTGGGTGTGAATGCACGACTTACATAAGTAAAGTGAGACTTCAACCAATGAGCTACCACTATTCTTTCTAACTATGTTCCTCAAATTCAAATCATGACTATCTACTAGAGCAAAATTGACAAACTTTTCTTCTTGAATGTATTTGTCTTTATTTTGTTTTTTTTACAAAGTTGACCCAAAAGAAAGAAATCATCTAAAATGAAAATCGATAGAAAGGGAAAATAATAAATGTGCCGTTAAATGCAAACGGCCTAGGGTCACAGTCTGTGCCGTTAATTTATGTGGTGGTATTTTGTCCAGAATGACGACCGTCTGGTGTAGTGGTTCGCGCTCCGGACTACAATGCCTGGCTGTTGCGGGTTCGAATCCCGCGAGGGGCAAATGTAAGTGTGATGAGCACGAGCATTTGCACCTAAGTTATGGACGTTTATAAACGTATTTAAGTATGTTTATCCGTTATCTAGTCGCCATAGCACAAGCTTTGCTTAGTTTGGGGCTAGATAATTGGTGTGATTGTGGAAACAATTTATTTATTTATTATCTTTATTTAATGCAGCAGTAGACTACTAGAGGCTGCCGAATGTGGAAACAACTGCCATTTTGACTTAAATAATAAGGAGGAATCGAGAGTTTGTCACCCATCGATGCTTAGTTTTTTCGTCATATAACTCCGCCATCAGAGTCGTTATTGGATAAAAGTATTTTCCATTTATTCTGGACAGCTGCTCTTAAGCCTCAAATAAACTGGAAAATTTTCAAAGCCAGAAAATTTTATAAAGTTCCGCTTCCTGAGCAACGGTTATGTATTGCAAGCATACATGACCATTGCTCGTTGTTGAGCTAGCAAGACTTCAAATCCATTTCAACAATCGCCAAAGGGCGACTTATAGAATTCAATATGAAGACTGCGGAAACTACAAACTACGGAAACAAACGCGAAAACGTCAGCATTCTAGATTTCAGCACCCGACAATTTCAAAATTCTAAGAGAAGAATAAAGTGTTTTTTTGGGTCCTAGCGCAATCTCTTTATTTATAGAGATTGCAAAAAGGTTAACCCGACTGCAGTAGCAGCAGCAGCAGACCCTAGAGCAGGCAACTACCTCGCACAGCGACTGAGCAACACAATCCAGCGAGGTAATGCTGCCAGCATCCTGGGCACCTTACCACAAGGGCCTTTTTTATAACTTTGATATAGCCGTTTATATTTAATTTTTGTTTAATTTTGTAAATAGTTTTTCTTATGTGTATATATTTTGTAATTTACTATAATACTTTTAGTTTTAAATGTAAATCTATCTATTGTATAGAAAACCAGATACTTGTAATAATTATAAAATAGCTTCAGCAAATATCAAATAAGACGGAGATCGTGTCTAAAATAAAAAAACAAGTAAATATATTTTAAAATCATATAACACTTATGATATTAGGTGCTGATGATGCTGTGGTTAAATTTTATTATTTATTGTTTCATTATTATTATAATAATTTGCTTATTTTTTTTGGAATTAAAACGTTAATATTTACTTGGGTATTGTCTAGATATTGATATTAATATTACTATTCATTTTGCCCATCCTATTTATTGCTAATGAAATTTGATAGTTTTAAAATTTAACCATAAACATCTTAAAGCTATTCAGAAAACTTAACAGAAACAAACCTTAATTTATCTGCAAAACATAAAAATAAAAATAATAAAACTTTTCGTAGAGTCAAAGAATAAAAGAGAAACCTTAAACCTGATTATGCAACATGATCGCTGAGACGTTATACGTTAGCAGTGCTGTTTTTTTTGCCTTAAATTCTAAACAGAAAAACCACAACAAAGTTAAAATAATACTGCTGTAAGAGAACCATCTCTGTTTAGCCTAATGATCAACTATATGGTAGGTATATTATGCTATGGTAGAGAATGTCTTATGGCACTAAGTTTATGCATTGTAGATTTTTTTTAAATCTGTGAAATGATCACGTTAATTCCCGCTTCATTGAGTTTTAAATTATGCAACGCGAAAGTTTAAAAGTAATAACTATGAAATAAAGTTTTAATAAATAAATAAACATAAACATAGCCAATATATGACTTATATTCACTTTCTACATTACATAGGCGTCCCATGTTCTGCCACAATTAACGATACGTCTAACCTCGTACACCGAAGTCTGGCCAATTGCCTAATGTCATTTGACCAAACGGTCGAGTGATCTGCTGCGAGCAGTGCAGGTGACATATTCCGAATAATTTAACCAAAATTTACCTGAATCTTTATAGAAGTTTGTTAAAGTTCCTTCAGGAAAATCTTTGCTTCCACTCAGACCAAAAAAAATATGGCGAAAAGCAATTGAACAAAAACAATTGAAATATTCACACTGACTCATCATCGTGAGGAGGAAGCAGGATTTCGGGGAACACTAGGTACACAATAAAACAAAACGCTAGAAATTTTAGAAAACTAAGTTTCGTCTAACGAGAGTAAAAAAAAAAGAAAAAAACAAAAGAAAATGACAAAAAGTAAAAACGTAAAAAAATAGAAAAGATTACAAAAGAGTATGGTTTGCCCAACGAGATGTAAAGCTAAGTAGCTTAATTTGTAAATACTTCACCCTGAAGTTTGAAAAGGTCACTGTAGTAGGTAAGGACTATATGTTCAACAATTAAAAGAAATATATCTTACAATTCAATTCTGTCGTCACTTATTTTAATTAGAATGAAAAAAAATCATGTAACTTTTTTTTCAAATTAACCACTTCACCCCTTTTTGACGTGACAGCTCTGTTGTTATCAATGAACAATCCATTACCTAACCTTGTTAGATGAAGGGTTCGGAAAATTAATGATTTTCCTTAATGAGGTGTGTAGGTATGTTATTAATTAGTTACCCAATAAATTCAGTATTATAACCATAAGTTTTACCATATTTTTGTATCATTAAATTCTTGTTTAATATTTTAGTATGTCTTACCTGATTATTATCCCACAAACATTAAGTTGGTACTCTTCTCAAAACTTCCTGTAACACTAAAAGTATCAACTTCACTTGTCACTTCACTCTAAAACTCCAATCTGAGTTCCTTACACAATCCGCGCTCACGATCCAATAAACTCTTTATTGCTTATTATGTCTTCGTGGAACCGTTAACACTTTTGTATTCCGAATTGAATTTGCCGCGACATCGTCTCGAGTAAACGAGGAACGGAACAGCGTCAACCCGGTACGACAGTTACCGCTAAACTGACGTGCGGACCACAGCCAGGGTTGTTTCTTTCATTGTGTGCGTGAAAGACCCTATCCACAAACGCTGTTCTCACGGCGAGATGCCAATGTGTGTGAGATTCGGGCGATTTTGCGCCGTTGTGATACAAGATTTTCGCGCATGTGGTGCTCTATCACCTACAACTGCGTCTGTGTGCATACCCGGGTAAGACCTAAGTCGCTTCACGCATGCGCGCAACCTCTGAAAAATAAAATCGTGTTTGGCGTTATTTAAATACTGATGTGAGAGGACAGATTATAAATCCACTGTGTCGTCGACAAAGGAGGTAATTTTCAGAATGGGGTTTTCATTAAATCCTATGTGAATCTTCTCCTTTGGAAATGTCTTTTATTGGCTGATTTAAGAGGATTTGATATTATTTGTTAACGTTTTTACAATTTACTTTGAGATCATTGGAATTAATAATATTTTCGCCTTTACGCAGAAATTATAATACTTTTCTCTATCTCATACGTTAACATACGTTACAAACCCACTTATCAAATCATTACAAAAAGTAAATTTAGTAAGTTAATCAAAGAAAAAGTCCTTTCATTGTAATATGTTTCTTAAAAGCCGTTTAATTTTTGTTTTATTTTGTTTTAGAAAGTTCTAGAATCTGATAGAAGTAATCCTATGTTCGATCAGTGGACATCAATTTCGCCGCAGCAATTATGATGAAAGAATGATCACCGTTCACTTTAAAATTTAAAGTCCGATGAAAAAAGAAGTCAAACCAAATACAATTATTTTTTCAAACCATTCAAAAAGCAATATTTTGGCATATCACAAACATAATAAAATATCTTATTTAAAAGCCTTTTAGATATTATAAAATAAATTATTTATGACCATATAAAACAGGTTTCAAACATGATAATTATTCTTGGAAATAAATTAAAATCAAAATAAATGCAAAGATTAAACTTGATATCAAATCACGAAAGTTCTGAGAGTTGCTACAATAAGGTACAAACAAAGGTATTTATAAAACGATTTTTGATTCCAGGAATCCAAAACTTATTAATTGTAGAAACCTACAAAATCAACTGTTAAATGGAATACCGAAATTATCTAGTAAGGCAACTTCGAAACAGGTTTTTGTTCCACAAAATTTATTATGCTCACTTTAATATAAAACTTTTTCAATCAGGACAAAACATTAACAAGAAAAATCTATACTTGAACCTTAAAAAGCCCATTTAACTTTCAATGGCTATATAATACAGGTTGATCCAAACCGTTGCCAAACCTCAAGTGGTAGTCGAAGACAAAAACCTCTTCAAACTTGGGGATATAGGATGGTCCAAGATATAGACTAAGATTCCTGCTAAATTTAAAGACTTATTAAACCAGTATCCCGAGCTCCTTTATCTTATTGACAAAATTGATCATCTATATTAATAAGTATGCATTATTAAACGGAGCTGATATAACGATCTAATTTTGAAGAACAAGAATATCAATTTGCATAAGAATTGCCAGAATCTTAAACGAATTTCTAAACTTGACAGAATGATAATAATGTCGACCTCTGTAGCTGAGAGGCGAACACGCCGGAATAAATCTGCGTCACCATCTCTGAAGTTCTGGGTTCGATCTCCAGTCCGGTCAATGTAGAAAACGAACGGGTCCGGTACCGTCGTTATTTCTGATTTCTATAACACACAAGTGCTTCAGCTACTTACTTTAGGATCAGAGCAATGTATGTGATGTTGTCCAATATTTATTTTTTTGTTTCATAAAAAAAATATTAATATGAAAACTCACACTGAGTTAATGTTTAATTTATTGTGTTAGATGGAAATGAATTGATTTTTTTTTTATTATTAAAGGACAGTTACAATATAAACACAATACAGTTTCAAAAATACCATGTAACCTTATTAGGTTTGAATTGGCATTTACATTCGAAGCTACAATTAGTTTATATTTATATTAATTACATCGTTTAACGTACATTTATTAGTAGGTATTATTTAATTAAGAAAAAGAAATAGATACTTTACATCTACACACGAAACCCAATACCGTTCAACAGATTGTAAAGGCAACAGATTGTAAAATTCTATTAGGTTTTCATATTTAATTCACAAAACTGATTCATGTGTAGGTTTGTATTTGAACAAAAAAGGTAATGTGATAATTTATTTAAATGCAGTAAGGTCCAAAAATCTATTTTTCTCTTTACTAAAAATTAAGACTAGATTTTAAGCATAATAACTAAAGATAAGCCAACCAATTTATAATGTTTCCCATCCCTGTGATGGTTTGTCAACATTTTAAAATGTCCGCTGTCCGTCTGTCTGTCTTTTTGTATGTCCGACTGTCACCAGGCTGTATTTTATGAACCGTGATAGTTATTGAAATTTTTACAGATGATGTTAATACATAGATTAACCTGAGTGTTAAGTTATACGATTAAAAAACGCGTTTATGAAGTAGATGGTTCCACAACAACGTGTTCCACTTATACATTAAAATAATTGTCATTTTAAATGGCGAAAAAGAAAGCAAAAGAGTAAGATCCGATGTGAATGTGCTTCAGTAACTAACGAGAATTCTACTTGGAAATCGCTCCCGCTTCTGCTTACGGCTTACGCCATCTCACAAGGAAGGCAATCTGAACTCTTCATGCTAACAAGAGGCACTCTCCAATCTCCGATAGCTATTGTTTAACATGAGTACCCCAATTTACATTTAAAAATAACGCTCTAAAATCTTTTACGCTAAACTTCTGAGTTATTTGACCTAATTAATATCTCCCTCTCTCTCGCTCTTCCCAGCTATCTATCCCACATGGTGGTGGGGTCAGCTTTCCGTATTTTTTCTTTTCCATTTCACTCTGTCCCCTATATTGTCTTCGGAGACCTCATGTCCTTCAGCACTACACTCTCCCATCGTGTCTTGGGTCTTCCTTTGGATCTTCGACCTGGGAGGGAAAGCTGCATCTGAAGTGACCTAATTAAAATCTAAATGAGTTAAAATATTGGTTGCAATGTGTCGATCGAGGTATTTATCATGTCTATATACTACGATTATTGGATGTATGATGACAAGATGGGGCCGACCCTAAATTAAATGGAATGGCTACTCACACTACAGGTATCAATATCCAGTTATGTATTTTACAGAATTTTGATGTAGTTTTTAGGATCAGTTCTTTTTCTTAACTCACTTACAAAAATACATTATAATTTTAAATTATGAGTATATTTTTAACTTATAGTACTTTTAGACAAATTTCTTTTTCGTTAGTTTTGACGCTAAATGGCGGTCGCTGGTTACTTAATAACTACCTTCAAAAATATAATTAAGACTGTATTTTCTATTTCTTACGAATTATCAAAGTGATGTTATTTCAGTGTGAAATACATTAAAACCGTTATAAATTACCAAATGGAAGTGAAGACAGAAACAAATTCTAGACAGTAAAAAAAATTATGATTTTCTATGTTAAAATTGAGATTTTTACAGGTGCCACGATGTCTTTATACCTCTTTCTAATTTAAGCTATAATGTATTCTGTTTTTGCTTACTGTGTATCATGAAATTTATGAACAAGAAGACATGTAACATGTTAAGCATATGATGATGTTATAACTGACGTTCCAATTACGATTAGAAAAAGAACATCATTTGAAAGTGACACATTTTGTCCGTGTTCGGTGGATAACCTAGAAGGAGACCAGACACTAGACTAAATTTTCCCTACCAAATCGGAGCAAGTGAAACCAAAAGCGCTTTCATTAGGTGCGCACGTAAAGCCATGGTATAATTGTGTCCGGAACTAGCAGTTACCACGCACCTGCGGGCTGCGTATTGACAAATGCTAGGGAGTAAGGAAAGAATGGACGAGGTAAAATGGAAGTCGGAATTATTTGACGAACGTTTTGGCTGTGTCATATTTTGAACGCAAGACTGATTCTTCTTGGATGCAAGTGTCTGGTAAAATGTTTAGTCAAGCGAATTCAGAAAAGGAAATTTACTTACAATTAGCGGTACGTAAGTTGAGCGCTGGATGAAAGTTGCGCAGAAGACCATTACAATTACATGATTAGATAGTCGCGCGCCGAGCTTACACCGCCGGCCGTGATTGGTTGTTAGCTCCGCGCACGCGTCTCTTATACGATGATCGTCTCGTAAGATGCGCAAAGCGATCCCTGCACTCTTTGCCCCAGAGCTCAAAATCGTTGCCGCGTACTGTAAATTGTTTTTAGTCTGCATCATCTACTTTCTTTTTTGACAAATTTTGTGTTGCCTAATAAATTTAAACAAACTCTGGAAAAAATAAGCTAAATTAATCCACCTTTTAGAAATAGCATAATAGTGTGACACAATACAATATTCAGTTGCAAATGAGCTTAACGAAGTAATACCAAAGTATTTATAAATAAATAACGTTATCCAAGAGTATTTTCTAAAGAGAGTCTCTCCAAGAACTAGAAAACACAAACAAGATTTGCAACACTAAGCACTCTCCGTCGTAAATAGATACAAGGTACAATTCTTGTCACACATTTTTCTAAATTCACTCCCGAGAAACTAACCATCTGCTTTTTAGGTTTTCTTTACTTTTTTTACCCCAGAAAACCCGATATATCTGCCTAATAAATATAGTACAGGTGCCACGTTCGTCTAATAGTTTTTCGTACGTCCACCATCCCCTGGGTTTCCTCCAGCCCGCATACAAATGTGTTGATTATTTACGAATAGCCTTATTCCGTGATTCGGAAACTTGTATTGTCCATCCGCGTCCAATTGTTAGGTATAGCCAACCTTAGATTACGATCCATTCGATTCTAGACCCTCGTGTATTAGGTATAAAATATATTTGGCTTTACAAGAGATGTTGGGTTTGTGGTAAACTGTACAGGACTTTGTCACATTTTATTGTGGCGAGGATGGAAATTACGGTCGTAATTTTGACAGCACATTTGAATTCAGCTTATTAGTTTAATTCTGTTTAGAATTAACTTATTGTGGTCACACTAAATGTATGTTTAGTATAATTTAAATACTGTCTAGGTTTAGGCCATAAAAAGCTGTTTAATTCAGTACGTCTGTAAACAGTTCTTATATACTGTGAATATTTGACCTTAGATGTTGATTAACTAATATAGCGACTAGCTTCACTTTTTAAGACGTGTAAATGTAAGCCATGCATAAACCTGATAAGCCAGATAAAAACAAATACAATGGATATGACTTTGAGCTCAGTTAAATTGAAATAATTTCTCTTAAAATTTCAGAGTCCGAAAGGAAGGAATGGATATCCTAGCGTTGAGAGGTAAATGATTCATAATACCTACCTATATGCCAACCACCTATTGTCGATGTGTGACTTTTTGAGTGACAGCGCGTATCACATTGCAACAAACATCACACTCTATTTAGTAACAAAGTTGGTTCACATTATTAATAGTCGATTAGTGAAGTGAAGTCAAATTGATCACAGTTTTGTCTAGCGAATCGACAGACTGATCCGTAAAGACTAAGCTTAAATCTTAGGCCATTAATGTTTCATACTTATCGCCTTCCAAATATGTCTTCGGTAGACCGCGCACCTATCTGATGGTGTTAATACTGTGGTAGGTAACTTTTTACGACTTATCCACACGCATATTAAGATATCATTACACGGACCCCTTTATAGCTGAAGTTGTATCATTGTTTAACAAATTTCGGGTTTATGTGTTTAATTTTAATACAATTTTCAACTTTTAGTTGCTATCATGCAACTTTAAGTTGAACGAAGAGTTTATTCAATGGACTGATTTTGTGTTATGTGGTGACTGGTGATATGCAAGGAAATTATTTCACATTTACAATTTTAATTTAAAATTGTATTGTATGTAGTATATTTAAATTACTTTTTTTTAAATATTAGATTACTATCTCCACGTAGGCTGATTCCATAAGAACAGAAATCCATATTTCGTAAACGATGAAGAAAATGATAATTATCTATCGAAACACACTTTCCGCCTTATTAATAAAACTATAGATAATTATTTATTTGAAAATGTTTCAAATTGTAAAATCTGAAGACTAAGCTCGATGAGAACTTATTCCGAGAAAAAAACGAGTTTGTAAATAAGATCGTATTAAGGGAAATTTTTGACACGTGCTTCCTAATAAGGACAAGTTTTACCAACAATATATCATATTAGCCTCGCATATTTTACCCCAGCAGTTATGTTAGGGTTTATTGACCTCACCCTCGTTTTTTGGAAGGTCCATGCCCATTAAAGCACGTAATATTCTAACAAAAGAGGGATAGACACGCCACGGTCAAGTGCGGAATCCGGCGGAACCACAAAGACGACAGAGTTTTCGCTTTTGTGCTGTGTGTTTAAGAGTACGGGTTTCTAAAATAAACTAAATCTTACGTCAATTGTTTTTTCACACTATAGAGTTTATGCAAAACATTAGAAGTAAATTCTGAAAGTACTTAAGCTCATCACTGTTGCTAGTTTTTTAAGAACAGAAAAGACGAATCGACATTAACAGTTGAAAAAATGACCACCTCAATGACTATTGATAAAAGAGATATTATTGTTATCTGTCTCTAAATGGAATATCAATATTCTAAGGTAAAGCGTAAAAAGGATCCCTATAGAATTACTTCGTTGTGTATGTCTGTCTGTCAATACACTGTTTATTTATTCAGAAGTAATGAATAGGCTTATAACGAGGTCTGCAGTCCCTAAGAACTTTAAAAATTCAAACTTCTTAGTCAATAACGCAATCTAAAGAGTTCTGGCTGTTTGCCGCATTTTTGGTTGTTGTGAAAAGTAATTTTGTAAGAAACACGCTGGTAAACTCACTCTGAAACTCACCTTAGTGGTACAAGTGAGCTTAACCCTGTTTTTGTTATGAAAAGAATCAAACTCTTATAGTCGATGAGTGAATTCAGTGTCGAAGTCAGCGCGGTTAATAGAATCGCATGGTAGTTCATAGTTGTTAAATTATAATAGCCTTAGACTGAGTTGCATCTCTTAACTTTAACCATAACTGTAACTATAATCAGTGTTTCTGTATGGAGTTTGACAGACTTTTGACGTTTGTTAAAGTTAAAGTAAGATGGTGCAACCCAGCCTTAGTTTTTATATATATATATTTTTTAATATTGGACAACATCCCATACATTCCTCTGATCCTAAGGTAAGTAGCTAAAGCACTTGTGTTATAGAAATCAGAAACAATGACGGTACCACACCACCCAGACCCGAGCCAATATAGAAAAGTTCGTTTTCCACCTTGACCCGACCGGGGATCGAACCCGGAACCTCAGAGATGGCGGCGCCTTACAACAGTCCGGCATGCTCGCCTCTCGGCTACGGAGGTCGTCAATAAGGTATTTAAGTGTAACGTTCTTAGCGCCGCCCTGAGAACAATGACAAAATATTATAAGGTGATATTTTCCCGTTTAAGCCTCATTCTTTTTGTATACTAGAGCCTTATTTTTGTGCCTAAACAAAGAAGGGTCGCAGTAATCATATTATTACTGTATTAGTAGCTCTTTTCTAACATTAATAATTTATTGTTGGCTTTTATTTACGCGAACACGTTACATTTAAATGAAACTACTTTTACGGATTATTTCGCGATTCATTAACATTTTATTTAACCTGACGTTTCGAACACTTTACAGCGTTCGTGGTCACAGGTAGACTTAGGTGTTATTCGTCTTTACAATATTTTGAAAAAATATAAACAACCGTCACTTAGTTAATTTTAATTTGTGTTCCTATCTACGCTAACTGTATCTAGAGGTCTTGCAGTGCGGGGCTTGTTTTAACGAAATCCCATGCTAGGCGTCCGTATATCGTAAAAGTAGTTTCATTTAAATTAATAATTTAGTTGATATAGGTATGATGGTAATGAAGACTGTAAATATTTCGTTAGTATCCAAATCGTAAAAAAATATTTCACAAATTCTTAAGTTACTGTGTTTGAAAATTTTTGTTTTTAGCAATTCCATGCAAGGTTTTAATTGAAGATAAATAACACTTGAAAGAAAAAATCATCGACCTCTGGTGGGACTCGAACCCACGTCCCATCGCAATCCGGGCGAGTGCTTTACCAACTAAGCTACCGAGGACGTCAAGTGACAAGATGAAATTCCTCAAGTGTTCTTTCTCGCTGTCAAAGCCAGCGTATTCTGATCAATGTTGTAGCTATATGTATAGCTGAGTAGTATACTACCGTCAACACCCTATAGAATTTTTTTTTTTTTACAAATATTTGACTATTGGTTGAGATCAGAAATGCTTAAACATTGTAAATTTTTGTTTTTAGCAATTCCATGCAAGGTTTTAATTGAAGATAAATATCACTTGAAAAAAATCATCGACGAAAATTACTGTGTTTTTGAAAATACTAGCAAAAAATAAAATAAGTCATGACTATTTTTTTTTAATCTTTAGTTGCGTATTTCAGTTTAAAACCGCTCATAACCAATTTTAACTTGTTTCTAAGCCCTAGCACATGCCCTGGGCGGGACCAGATAATATCCTCATGAGGTCGTTCAACCTTATGACATTGAACAATGGTGACACAAGCAACAATGGCTGGACAAACATTAATTACACGACTTGTTGAGATTGTCGCGGTTAGATAGTAACAGGGGTGTGCAAAAAGGGGTGCTTTTGTGCTGTTTCTGCACTTTTGTGGCAGGAAAAATATTAAGTGGGATAACTAATGAATAGAAAGAAGAATTTAGTTAGAATCCTGCCTCAAGGTTTACGGCAATAAAATAGATGTTAACAATTAATTAGGAATTTGGAATAATTTGTTAACTTTTTAATCCGTTTTTCTCCTAACGTTTTGCTACAAATAAATTTATACTATCTTGAATTTTGCACAACATTAGCCGAAATGTTGTCGTAGCATTATTTAGTTTTTATTTTAGGATAGGTACCTACTAGTAAAATGATTTTAAATCATTAGTCCATAATATATGCGTCTATAATGCGCCATAAAATGAAAAAATAGGATATAAATAGTTTTTCCTTCTCATCTAAGTATTCTTCGTAACATTGCTATCAAAATGTTAGGACTTGTTTTGTTGTTAGGTTTTTTTATATTACATAATAGGAAAAACTATATAACAGAAAAGTAGATAACGTAGAAGCATAATCTACTTATAAGGAAATAAACATTGTACTTTACAAATGTATTGTAATTTACAAATTTTTAGAGAGCAAAAATAATCTTACGAAATTAAGCGTTTACAATGAGATTACAAGGCTGAAAAAGAAATCTTTTTAAGTAAACACAGCCTGAATGGGTAAAGAAATAATTGTTATATTTGTAGCATTTCATTTGACACTGTTTCATAAAATTCAAAAACAATTTGTAAATCCATGAAATCATTACTCATTAATCATTTTACTGCCACGGGACAAATTATTAAGGGCTTTTCAAATCAAATTTTAATTTTAGTTTATTTGAAGATTGAACTATCCCGATTGTTTTATTCCACTTAGTAACTATCTTCAGATATAACTCTGTAATTTGGCGATGTGGATTTACGCCCCGAGCTATCTTTAAATGAAATTGAGTTAAACTTCTCTTCAATTTCATTAAAATAACATCTAGGTACTAACTTTAATAACAAGACTCACCTGATACTAAGTTAGTTTCTGTAATTAGTTGGAGATAAACAAATTCTGATGAAAACGACCTTTAAGTTAATTGCTTTTAATTATACATAGTTAGTGGCACGATTGTTTGATGTAAGTAAATTTACTAAACAATTGAAAATTTGATTACTTTAAGTTTTCAAGATTCTTCATTAAATGTTAAATGTGTGTACATTTAGCTCTCGCCACTAACACTCGTGTTAACATAATTTATTATTAGTTTTTTAATTATAAATTAATAAGAAAATAAATTTACCAATTTATCGATAAATATAAGTGAAGAAGACAGGCGATTGATTTGTTTCCCCGTTACGTAAAAAAATGGTTATCTAAAAAATTTATAGTTGAAGAAGCTTAAGTCAAAAGGCACACAGAAACAAGCGACATAATGTCTTCTTCTTCTCAGCTCATTTCCGGTCTTGTGATATCGGCGTTATCTATATTTTTCTCTACTTTACTCCGTCCCTGCAGGGCTAGCATGCGCAACACGATAAAATTTTCGTCGTCGTGGCATTTTATCGACTTATAATACGTCAGTATTATGTCGTTTTGTCTTGGACGATAACAAAGAAAAAAACAAAATATGAGGGCAATGCCGTGTTGTAACGTAAAAATAAGTGGCTACGAATAGCGGGAGACCCTTAAAATATTAAGAAAAAGGATTCGAGACGTCTGTGATCCGTTAGGTTAGGGAAAACGACAAAATTATCGTCGAAGACAAAATTTTTCTTGTCTATCGATAAAATAACCGATATTTATTTATTTATTTATAATGTAGAAATTCAATAATTATAACCTGGTTAGGTATATTGTTTCTGAAATTAATTACTATTTTTAGTACATCAGCATCAAACTGAGCAGATAAAATCTAAAAAAGTACTGACTAATATGAATATTATAATAACTTCTGTATTAAACTTTTGCGCAGTGTCTTTGTCAAATTATTGTGATTTGTTTTTAGTTGCGTTTCTTTTGGAAAATTTAGATACTAAATTAGTATTGATGTTGACTGTACTTAAAAAATATTCGGAGCAAACAATGAAAGCCCAGTAAAGTTTCATACCAAAATCTCAATTTTATAATACTCCGTTTTCGTCAAGCAACAATCGAATTCAGTCCATCCTCACAGAGAGTGTCAAGCAAATTAAAAATTCTCGACACTCTTTATGGCACTCATTCTCAATAGGACCTATTGACTGAAATTTAATTACGTGACCCGTTCCCCAGCCTTCCGGGAACGGAAGTCTTTGTTGTTCTGTATCCGGTTAAAACAATGGCGTTTAAAAGTAAAGTTTATTAGTGTGCCAGTATACTTATTTAACAAATTGTGAAAGAAAATCCCTTTGAATTAAATAGAACGGGTTTTGAAAGTTTTTAACGCAATACACTTACGAGTGTTTACAGTAGACTCGGTTTCATTCAAATTTTACTGCCTAGTTATTTTTTTTAGGATTTACTAATAAAAAAAAAAGAATGTATGACTTAATTTTAAATGCAAGCAATGATATCAGATAATAAATTGACAGTTGTTTGTAATAAATCAATTCTAGTTTTAAAACGGTTGGCATGTTACGATTCTACAGTAGATATACAAGGACTTTCCTTCCATAAAAGCATAACATTCGTAATTTTTTTTTTTGTTTTTTAACTAACCAAAATTAATAACTAACCAATTGAAAATTGACTAACTAACCAAAGTTAGTTAGCCAATTTTCAATTTGTAACATTTACCAAAAATTTACTCTATTTATTGAAAACACTATTGGCAGAGGACAAATTTCAAAATTATATTTATGTCGTCTCAAATCTTACTGCACTTATAGCAATTAACTACAAGGGTCAAAAGCGTTTTGCTTCTCCTTTCACTTTGTAAGAGTAGCCTTCACAAAAAATATTCTTTACAATATTTAAAACCATTTTATTTCTGAATTTAATTTCTGATTGCTACGTTAGCTACATGCAGCAAATAATAGAGAAGCTGAACATCGGTTTGTATCAAGACATAAAGAGAGAGGTAGAATGAAGGGTAAGATGGAAAAGAATGCACCGAGAAGAACAAAGCTTTTTAATAGAATGATAAGATGATGACCATAGTTCAATGTGTTATAATTAACGGCCTCGTTTCACTTTCGAATCTCATCACGAAAATGAGATTTTTATCAGCCATCATCAAATTATGAAGCGTTGTTCCTTAACAGAATTATTGGTAAACTGATACATTCAACTTTGGAGGTGATTGAGGTGCAAAGTTCCATCAACTTTTTTAATAAGCCTACTGCAAAATACTTCCTTAAATGTTGCATTTTTGTTTTCCTATCATCTTCTAAGGGGAAGAATCATTTTATTAACCACCATGAGGATATTTATTAAAAAGAATGAAAAAAGGAGTGGCTAATGTTCTTTTATTACTTTAATTGGGACTTGTAATACAATAAATTGCCCTAGGTAACCTAAACCTTACTGAATATTTATTATATTCTGCTAGTGGCTTGTTTATTGTTTTGTCTGATTTCAGATTGGCATGATCACGAAATAAAGGGTTAATACGAAGATAAATAACACCTGAAAAAAAACCATCGACCTGAGGTGGGACATTGATCAGAATACGCTAACTTTGACAGCGAGAAAAAACACTTGAGGAATTTCATCTTGTCACGTCCTCGGTAGCTTAGTTGGTAAAGCACTCGCCCGGCATGCGATGGGACGTGGGTTCGAGTCCCACCTGAGGTCGATGGTTTTTTTGTCAGGTGTTATTTATCTTCAATCAAATCTTGCATGGAATTGCTAAAAACAAAAATTTACAAAGGTTAATATCCTTGTGTTACGATATTCTAACAAATAATTGTGCTAGAAACGGCTTCCAGCCGGACCCAGACTCAAGCATAATTAGAATAAGAAGCCGGTAATCGAAAATATTTAAAGATCTCAACAAATACTAGAGAACACATGCAAATTCGATTCCCTTAAGTTAATTGAAAATCCGTAGCATTTTTTACACAATTCCACTTTATTTAGAACAACTTGCAATGCGAAATCTAATGTTTTAACGCGCTAATTACGCTATTTTATGTTTTTTTGTAAAAACAAACTTATAAGATGCATTACCTGAAAACAGAATAAATCGTGGAACTGCTTTAAAAAGAAACAAAATGGAAAGGAACTAGGTATCTTTTTGAATAGTGCCTATCACTAAAAACATCGCAAGATAGAGGTGCGCAAAGAAAAATCTGAAATTTCAAACGTTACCTTGTAAAAGAACTTAATTACTGCTTAAAAGGTAATTAAAAACTAGTGGTTCACTAAGCATGCTGTCAGGGTATATAACATGACATGACTACTGAGGAAAATGCTTTCATATGCATTACTTTACTATTTCTGTTGCATTTTCTTTTATGAGAACCTAGTTCTAATAAATAGTACCGTTTTTTAGGGTTCCGTACCCAAAGGGTAAAACGAGACCCTATTACTAAAACTTCACTGTTCGTCTGTCTGTCTGTCTGTCCCTAGGCTGTATCTCATGAACCGTGATATTAAGACAGTTGAAATTTTTACAGATGATGTATTTCGGTTGCCGCTATAACAACAAATACTATAAAACAGAATTAAATAAACATTTAAGGAGGCTCCCATACAACAAACGTGATTTTTAGGTCGTTTTTATAGATAATAGTTTGGGTGAAGGGTTCCGCTTCATGCGCGAGTCCGACTCGCACTTGGCCGGGATTTTCTTTTAAATTTAGGTCATGTTCTTTTCGATGTTCACCGTTTGGGTTATCCAGAGGCTGAAACTAAACTCTAGTGAGTGTTGCCAATTCCTTGACTGTTGGCCTCTGGGGTTTCTTTGCGAGATAATAAAGATCCGAAACGAGGAAATCCATAGAAGATTATGTTTCATTCTGTGAGAGAAACAAAATCTAAAGACCTCTTTCAAACAAATCTAAATCGACGCAATCAAAGGCCTTAAAAAAATTATAAAAGACACCCAAAGCATCTTGCTACATTCCGAAGGACACTGGACTAAAATCATCATTTATCAGCTTTTGGAAGCCTACTTCTGGACATAAGCCTATAGGTACATTATCATCGAGGTAAGTAAGAAAGTTTGTATGGAGCAGCTAAAAAAAATATCGATTTTGATGTTGCTCCCATAGAAAAAGTTGTTGTATATGACCAGCTGATCACGTGGTTTTAAGGAGTGTCCCATTCTTTTGTAAACCCTGTAGAATGCCATAGCAAGTGGATATGGGCAGTTTACAACCAGCAGCTGCCCACAACTTGACTAGGTCGTAAGTCCACCGGGTGAGAAGAATGTTCACGCCTGCTGCTTTCAGTTTTTTGTCTTTTTACATTGTAAATACCTTAAATCTTTCTTCTTCTTAGTGGGTATCACTCTTGACAGAGTGGTCGTGGTCGTCACTTCAGGTGATGGTGGCAAGCTTCAAAACACGCCGCCACTCCTCTCTGATGTACGCCTTCCTCGTACATTCATGTAGTGATGATGAGTCATTTACTGCCCTTTTATCTGGTCAGTCCACCTTATAGTCAATCTTCCTCGTGGCCTGGTACCCTCAACCTTTTCCTGGACCAAAAGTAGTTTAATAGCCCTCGGCGGCACTCGTGACCAAAAAAGGTGAGGATACGAGACTGTACCAAAGATGAAAAACGCTGCTTGATGCTGAGTTCTCGAAGTATAGACTCGCGGAATTCAGTCCATGATACTCCGAGCATTCTCCTCCAGCACCACATCTCTAGGGCGTCTATCTTATTCTTATCTACTTCCCTTTACTAATTTATTTAATACCAATAAATTCTTTGGCATAGTTTACTAGTCACCAAGCAATTTTCGACACAAATACATATAACGGTATTCATTACTAACATAGCCAAAAGAAAACAGTAAAATTTTATTGAAATTATTGGCAAGACTAATAGCCAATCAAGCCGACCAGTTCTAGAGTAGAAACTACAAACTTTAAGGGTGCGTCCAGATCTTGCGAATGAGATCTGGACGTAGCGCGAGCCGCCCGCGAACGTCGCGCGTTCTGTTACTGCAATTAGTTGGTGCGCCTCTTTAGCGCAATTCATGCAATACTTGTTACAGTACACGCGGCGCGAGATCGCGCATAAAGGCTCTTAAAAACACCACTTTGTGGTAGAAAATCCTAGTCTAAGGTTTAACTGTTTTCCCTGGGCTATGTTACCTCGGCTTTTTGTCGTCGCTCCCTTTCATAAGGCGAAAAGTTCTGGAACTCCCAAAGTGATGAACGGGCTGTTGTTTGCTCCTCATTATCTTTCAAGTTTTTTGTTCACTTATCAGTTGTTGAAGGTCTATGTGATGAATAGTTCAGCTTGGTATAATACAAAAATCTGGGGCAATTGGTAAATTAGGTCAAACAAATTTTCTTGGGTCACATTTTGGAGGTACGAGGCTGAAGGTTTGAGTTAGATATTGCTATTTTAAAGACATTATAAATCAAAAATTCTACTTGATTATGTAGAAAAGTCTCTCTTTCTCTTTACCTGGTTACCCAGGCATAGATAGCAAGAAAAGTCATTTTCAAAATTTTTAAATGTGTACAAATTCTGATTAATCTCAAACGAAAATTAATACAACTTTCTCGTAAATAACGTGGCATGGAAAGAGAAGATTATAATTTCCTTAATTCGGCACGTTCATACAACGCTTGATTGATATCTTTCCAATTGTTTCCAAAATTCCAAATTAACTTACCATTCAGTTCCGGATCGTAGGCCGTAATATCACTCTCTCTCTCTTCTTTATCACAGACAAATCATTGCAATAGGTGCTAATATAGAAATATTTTTTTAAGTATATCTGTTATTGTTGAATCAGCACAAGCAATATTTTTTGTTTAGTTCAGGCAACGACTTCATAAATAAAACAGAATTATAAATAAATTGTTCCACTATTACACTAAACACCTAGCTCCACATACACAAAATTACTTTACTTATGATTAGTTTTATGCAGAAATATTTTTAAACTTTATAACAATAGGCAGACTCGATAGACTGAAGACAGGCTAGGTTAATATGGGAGTCGTAGAATTTGAAACCGCTTTTTCTTTGTGCTGACAATTATGAGTTTAAATGACTCGATGATATCACTATTTTACTAGTTATAGTTAATCCATGACTAGCTTTCCGTCTACCTCGATGCCCTTCATGAGGCGTCTAAAAACGAAATTGTCTGTGCTCTCACGGATTTCTTCGTGTCAAAAGTTTAGCTATTAATTGAATCGGTCAGTTGAGGTGTTAAATGGAATTGAGTTTGGGCAGAAGGTTTTCGATAATCGGGGGCCTTTTGGTTTGGGACATACGGGAAAGGTTTATATAACAAGTCTGTTTCAAACTATTGATTTGTAATATCGTGATGAAAGTTTAGAGATGGTAGGAAGAACGGTGCACAGCAATAATGGCATCTATACATTCAACTAACAATAGATATATATTGTTGTTTAGCTATGGTTCAAAATCCTCTGTCTTATATGGGTTACGGAGGCACTTCAAATGTAATGTCTTGGCTTGCTGTTATGGTGAAGGGGATGCACACCAGTACAGTCCCCGGCATAGAGGTTGTGGGGCAAAGAGTGGGGATCGCTTTGCGCATCTTACAGCGATGCACAGCGTGTGCGCGGAGCTAACAATCAAACATGGCCGTGGTGGTCTGCAGGCGTGTCGCAAGACTAGCCAATCACTTAATCGTACTGGTCTTTAGTTTGCGCATCTTTCGCCCAGCGCTCAACATCCATGCCGCTAGTTGTTAGTTTCCAATTCCACTCGTAAACTTATCTTCCTTTATCTGACAATTTAAGAAGAAGAAGTTTTATTGTCTTAACTGCATCCTTATTTCGGATCTTCCAAAGAAACTCTAAGCATATCACCTGATTTTTGGCGCACTGAGTGTTTTCGAGTTTAAGTTTATTGAATATTAGTCTAGAGTAAAATCCAACAAATCTTATCATCATCACCAGCCTATATCAGTCCACTGCTGGACACAGGCCTCTCCAAAAGGAGGATTTTGCCATAATTGCCACGCTTGGCAGGCGGGTTGGCGATCGCAGTTTGGCCAATGGTGGAGAGGAGACGCAGCTGCCCGTCTTCTTAAGGCGGTTCTCCTGTAGTCTCCTCTTACGACACCCATAGGAAGAGAATGGGTGGTGCAATTCTTTTAACGTGCCAGCACCACACGACATAAATCTTATATCGGTATATTATTTTACCGAGCAGTGTGTCACATAATCGGGGCCGCCTTCCGACTTTTCGGATAATGACAATTTCGCCCTAGAACCGAACAATAATCGAACTCGGATTAAATAAGGCTATTAAAAGTTTTGCCACCGTTTCGGATACGCTGTTATTTTTTAAGCCTACGGCATGTTTGCATTAGCTTTTAACATTCAACTTAGACCTTATCACCTAGTTTTAAAGTCGAAAGTCGGAGTGGGGTCGTTTTTTTGGCAACAATTCATCGAAAACATTTTTCAGATTTATGCCAATGTGAATGATACTAGTTGATAATAAATTGAAACAAGAAAGGAATATAATATTAGCATGACACTTATATGTTAACGGATGTTTATCTTGGGTTTACATTTACATGCGATTGTTGTGACATTTAACGAACACTTTAGACTCAAGTTTCTCTCATTTGCTTAACAGTAGTTCAGAGAACAAAAGGAGGTTAATTATAAGCTTTATTTGGGCCGCTAACTACATCTATACCTTGATGAAAATAATATAGGCTACTAAGACAATTGAAAAGATAATTGTGTTTGAAAGACTAAACTATATTTTTATGCTAGCTACGCCAATTAAATTTTCAAGAAAAGAAAAATCGAATGGCCACAATTGAAATTCTTTACCAGTAAAAGATACGCTTTCTATAAAAACAAATCAAATTCATATTATGGATAACGGATAAATTATTTAAAGGATAAATCCTGGCAGTCAGTATATTGCTGCTAAAAGATTTTAAATTCCGAACTTTGCTTGCTTTCGATGCGCAGCGACTAAGTCTTAAAGCAGAGTATCTTCCAAGTTTTTAAAAGTTCCGGCTTGTGTTTGTCAGTTTAGCCGACAGTTGAGACTTGCTCTGTTTTCATTTTTCTCTAGAAAGGAATAATTGTTTTTTGCATTATTGTATATTTTTATAACAAAAAGGTTCGTTTTTCACAATTGTTACTGCATTAATGTTTGAATTATAAAAACGTATGGAATTAAATACTGACCTGCTCGCACAGGTTACACTTATCTTGTAATAAAAATATATCAAAAATACATTCTGTCAAAAAAGTTTCGGGAATTGATGATTTGTTTATGGTTCCAAATTCAAAATTCTATTTTTTCTGTTGTTGTTAGATTGGCACAACTATTTTCCATTTTGGCGCGGAGTTTGAATTACATCTGATAATTAGATTTAATACAGTATTGTTTTTAGTTATACCATATCTAGTATGTATTGTGAATTTCATAATGGACAAAAACATCGAACAAAGAGTTTGTCTTAAATTTTGCATCGCCAATGGGATTTCGTGTTCGGAGTCTCTGAAAATGTTACAGAAGGCTTACGGTGAAACGACTTTAACAAAAACACGTGTTTATGAGTGGTACAAAGCGTTCAAAAGCGGTCGAGATGTGATGGAAGATTTAGTAGATAGATTTAGTTAGTATGCTGTTAATTGTGACTGAATTTCTTACGGTGTTTTTTTTTTGTATATTCACCCGAAGCAGTAATAGGCAAAAAAACATAGGGACGGGTAAAAGAGTTTATGTTAAGACTATTTTTAAAATTACATTGGATTTTTTATTTTTTATTGGATAATAATTTAAGAATTATTTTCCTTCACATCATAACATAAAGAGTGTTGTGAAGTCGTACTGGCACATACGACCTCTTCTATCAAATGAGCTATGCTCTTATAAGGAAGAAATAAGGCAAGTTAATCGATTGCCCTAAAAAGGCATCCAACTGTAATGCTCGGAAAAAGGCCATTGCTGTAAATATAGTTAATTCTATTTATTGAGATAGGGAAAAACATGACAATGTATCAAAAATAATAATAATGAAAATAATAGGTTATTGTTGGAATTATTAACGATGGCATGTAAATATTCTTGTTATTTTACTTATTTTATTTATTTTACTTGTTATCAAATCTACAGAATCTCAATTTTATTTGTCGTACGTACCTATACGTTACGTGACGTTGACGACCTGCGTAGCCGAGAGGCGAGCACGCCGGACTATATAGGACCATCTCTGAGGTTCCGGGTTCGATCCCCGGTCGGGTCAATGTAGGAAACGAAGTACGAACTTTTCTACATATATTGTCTCGGGTCTGGGTGTTGTGGTACCGTTGTTGTTTCTGATTACTATAATACAGGTGCTTATGCTACTTAACTTAGGATCAGAGCAATATATGTGATGTTGTCCAATATTTGTTTATTTTATACGTAATCGGTGACGAAAATTTTCAAGGGTTTAGGGAATCCCCACACTAGCGTCGTTCGAGGGGTTTTTAATATCGTTGTTTGAGAGTCGACGTCGAGGCAGCATTTCATCAGTGTTGTGTTGATGCAACGCTTGCGCAACGCTACGCTACTACTTAACGATGATTGGACACTGCCACAACGTCGACGCTCGAAAGACGCTGGTGTGGGGAAGGCTTAAATAGAAGAATAAACCGTATGCTAGAAGCATCGAGCATATACCCCATAGAGCAGCAATCCGGACTATCTAACGTTAGTGATTTTTCACTTAATCATCATTTCAGCCACAGGACGTCCACTGCTGAACATAGGCCTCCCCCAGTGACTTCTGTCATCGGGGGGATTTTGCCATACTCGCCACGCTTGGCAGGCGGGTTGGCGAGCGCAGTTTTTTTTATTATTTCGCACGCAGACGCTGCTCCCCGTCTCGTGCTACAGGATTTAGTCGCCTCTTACGACACGCTTCCTGTTGGCGGTGGGGAAGTGTATTCTTTACGGCCGTCCCCACACGGCACACTTTTCACTTACATTAGGATGAAATGACAAGACCTGTCAACTCTTACTTAAACTAAAGTAACTAAAACAAAACTACCAAGTGGTTATCAATATGCATACACTATGAAACCTGTCAAAGATAAGGCTCTTGTCGATAGTTAAATAAATAAATATTGGACAACATCACATACATTGCTCTGATCTTAAGGTAAGTAGCTAAAGCACTTGTGTTATAGGAATCAGAAACAACGACAGTACCACAACACCCAACCCGAGACAATATAGAAAAGTTCGTGTTCCACATTGACCCGACCGTGTATCGAACCCGGAACCTCAGAGATGGCGACGCCATACATAGTCCGGCGTGCTCGCCTCTCGGCTACGGTCGTCAAAGTTGTACAGGACCACCGGCTAAATCAAAACACAATTATAGTTTTGTTTGCAAACCGAGTATAGTGGCATCCTAAAACAATACGGACCAACTTGCGAAAACAAGGGACTTTCAAAACTTGAAATATAAATAAAACGTTTGTCTTTCAGTTTGGTTTGCAACGTACACGTGAAAATACAGTTACGGGAGGTATATTAAACTATTTTTTTAAATACATTTGACATGTATGTTGCAAAGATACAAAAGCTCTGTACCATAATAAGTATGTAACAGTATATTTACTTTCGGCTATTTACTAAAGAGCGCTGTCGGAGGAAACATATATGATGCGGTCCATAGAACTGAAGACCGCGCGGCTTGGAGACGTGTCGTGTATGGCCGCGATCCTCAGCACTGAGGGAACGACGAAGAAGAAGGATATTTACTTTGGTCTTCTGCCTGATGATCTCGTTTTAATTTGGTCCATTATTTATTTACAATCATAGGTTAACCCAGAAAATAAAAACTTTTTCTGGCAGGCGAATTTACGTTTGAGTCTCAACGCAATATCAATAAATTAATCCTCAAAGTGTTTTATAAACCGATAGAACACACTTATAAATTGGACACGTCTAAATGAATCAAACGAGCACAGACACAAAGGTTTTACAAAAAGAAGTACACTTGCTACTTTATCATCAGATCAGCACTGTATCAAAGAATATACAGGGTTACTTTTGGACGCACAGCTATATTTTTTAAAAATAAAAACCAACATCAAATTTATGAAATAAAAACCATTCTTTTTACCCGACTGCCAAACGGGGGTTATGTTTTTCGAGCGTATGTATGTATGTATGATGTATGTAGGTATGTCTATTTCTATGGCACGCCCTACAGCCTAAACTGTTTAACGGATATTAAAGTATAACATATCAATAGATTCGTCTCAATTGTGGGAGTGACAAGGAGTATGTTATTTCCCCAAATTCCCGCGGGAACAGAAATAACGCGGGAAAAACGGAACTGTAATACTGATAAACCGATTTTGAAACTTTCTTTTACTAAGTAAGGGTCACATATTTTCAGTGCTTATAGTATTCAATACTTTATTTTCCAAAATTCCGACGGGCACAGGTAAAAAAAATTCACTGAAAAATAGGAAGAAAAAACTGTTTAATGAATTTCAACATATGATATGTCTTTAGATTCGTCTCAGTAGTGGAAGTGACATAGGCTATGTTATTACCCGGAATTCCTGTTGGTACATGAATTGAACGGGAAAAACCAATTTCAGATACCTACTACTTACTCGAGTAAAAACCTTTATTTTTCAATGAAGAGTTACAAAGAAAGCTTTATAGAGTTCATTGAAAAGTAGTAGTAGAGTAGTACAAACTAAAAAATCAAAAATAAAAGTAATTAATTTAAAAAATCAAAAAACCCGACTGCGTAAATAGTGAACTTTAAAGATGAAAACAAGATTTAAAGACTCAATTTGCAGTCGGAGGCATCAAATTCATTAACAGCATAATGATGATTGACTTGGTCTGCACCGCGTTATTACCTAATTAAGTAGGTAATTTAATCCGTGTAGAAAAAGTCAAAGCAAGTAACATAGATTTGATGCCTGAGACTGCCAATTGATTCTTTAAATATGGTTTTCATCTTTTAAGTTAACTTTATACGCAGTCGGGTTTTTTGATTTTTTAAATTATTAATTTTATTGTACAACTCATTTTTCCTATTTTTCCAAATAAAGAAAAATTGTTGCTACTCGTTTGTTATGCGCTATGTACGTTCTGTGACGAGTAACCGGTCGTACGTAAGCGTCGCGGTCTGTCATGCGCTAGGCTGATAAAACGTGTCTAGAAATTTAGGATTAAATAGTGACTGTAAAATCCGGTTGTATGAAAGCAAAAAATATATATTTCACTAATAATTTTTGTATTTTTTCCGTTAAATTTTATTTAATATTGGCGGGGGATCCAAATTTAACCCTGTATAATGATACTACGACTGTAGTTTAAATTATTGAAATAGAAGAAGAATGGGTACTGCGCTGTAGTTTGGCAGAGGCTCCTAATGAACTGTCAGTTTAAGGACATATTTTAAAACGCTCAATTTTCTAGCCAGCAATAAAAACAAAATATTATTAAAAAGATACAAACAAAATGTATACTTATCGACTTGTCAATACATGAGTAGGCATCCTTAATAAAGATTAAATATCAGTATAATGTTAAAAATTGGTGTGACTCTGAAAATAATTACATCTAAGTCTCAAGCATTTAAAATTACCATCAAGGATTTTAATTAATTAACTATCTTTAGAACTTTATTCTTTATACAAAGACGTCTAGTTTCGACTATTATCTCATCAAATTAATAACGGTAATTTGCTCTAATTTCTTTGCTATTTTTTTATAATTAAATGCTAACTACTCGTTTTGAAATCAAGCGAAGTCTATAATAGAAAATAAAGTATTCAGTAGTATGTATCAAATCAACTAGTATCATTTTAATTAGTCATCATCATCATCTCAGTCTGTTGCAGTCCACTACTAGACGTAAGCCTCCCACAAAGAGCGCCAAAGATCACGTTCTCCCGCTTTTTTCATCTATCCACTGCCAGCCATGTTCCAAGGTCGTTGGTCCATCGAACTGGGAGGCGTCCTATACTACGTTTACCTAGGCGTGGTCTCCACTCTATAACCCGATTACTCCACCTTTTATTGGTTCTGCGACAGATGTGGCCAGCCCACTGCCACTTAAGTTTGCTACATTTTTTATTATCTATGTCCGTTACTTTGGTCTTCTGCCTGATGATCTCGTTTCGGATTTTAACCCTCAACGAAATTCCAAGCATCGACCTTTCCATAGCTCGCTGAGTGACATGAAGTCGGTGGGCCAGCTTTACTGTCATGTTCCATGTTTCAGCTTCGTAGGTCATCACCGGTAGGACGAACTGATCGAATACCCTGCTCTTCAGGCATTGTGGTAGTGGTGACTAAAAGATGTGATGCAGCTTCCCAAATGCTGTCCAGCCAAGCTGCACTCTCTTAGCGATTTCCCGCAAGTTGTATCTACCCAACTGTAGCACTTGTCCGAGATAGACATACTCCTTGACAACCTCGAGCGCCACGCTTTTGACGGAACCCGGTTCGGGAGTGGCATAGTCATTGAACATGATTTAGTCTTGTCCAAGTTCATTCCCAGGCCCACACGTCGCGATGCAGCATTTTTTGCAAATCCTCCAGCGATTCCACCATGATGACAATGTTATCGGCAAGGCGGAGGTGCTTGAACGCCCGTTCCTTTTCAATCCAGTGTCTTGAAGACGTCTTCCTGTGCGTTTGAAAATAACTTCGGAGATATAACATCTCCTTGTCTCACGCCTCTGAGCAACTAGATAGGTCGTGTTTTGTGGTTTTGGACTTGAACAGTCATCGATGCCATTTTGTACAGGCTACTCAGAACACATCTACATATCGCCAATCGACCTGGCATCGCTATAAGGATTCCAGAACAACCCAGGTCTCGACGGAGTCGAAGGCTTTCTTGTAGTCCACAAAGGCTAGGCACAAAGGCTGATTATAATCCTCTGACTTCTGTATAATCTGCCTTACTGTATGTACACAGTAAGGTGGCCAGCCCACTGCTACTTAATTAGTACCTACTATAAAATATTTTAAATATTATATGAAGCCTCAATTCGGACCTTTTTTTTGTATTTATTCACGCCAAATGTTTTTAATGTAAATCAGTTTATCCGTTTTTTTTTATGAAGCCTCAATTCGGAACTTTTTATTGTATTTATTCACGCAAAATGCTTTTAATGTGAAGACAGTTGATCCGTTTTTATTCCCAAATAACTTAGCTTTAGTTATTGTTTTCCAAAATAATTATTTTACTAAACTATTCATAGTTGAATAACATTTTAATTAATAGTATTCTAAAGACAAAACTAAATAGACTTATGTCCTTCTATGAGGCCTGTAATTTAAAAACCCCTGTGTTTTGTGGGAAACAAGAAAAGGGTTGGACGGGACGGGAGGGGACGAGCCAAATTGCCTCTAGCAAGAAATTGAATTAAAAATCATTTAATTAATAACTTGCACCTTTCCAGTACGTAATTAATAATTAGATTCATAAGGATAACAAGAAACTGATAATCAAATATAGTCAGTTGTATTCTTATCGTTATTATGTCCGTTATATTCAGGATTTCATGAGGAACTGCTTGTACTAAACAAAAACCGGTGTATACCAAAAGCTACACATATCTACTCCGAAAATTACATCGACCCTAAGCAAAAACCGAGACTTGGCTAAGTGCCACTTGTAACAAACTTGGAAAACAATGTGTTTGCAATAAACTTGGTGGCCGCAAGATGGCTGCCGGAAGCCGAGAGTGGGATCAAACATGGCCGATACCGCTTCCGGTACACGTTTTGACAGAACTGTGATTGATTGCGCTGTTATCAGTTCCTAAGGAAATGACCTAATAAATTTGTGAGGAGTGAATTGAGGTTTTGGGCCCAAATTGACCGATATTTGGACAAGTCAAAACAAATATATATTTTTTTGGAGTTTAGTCAATTATGATATTTTTACTTTTATAATACCACCATTATTATCATTTACTCTACTCACAAAAATAGGGTTATTGTCGACTGATTTGTGTAATAGTGCCGTTATTCGCGCTATGAGTCCTGGATTTGATTCTCGAATTGGGTCAATTAAATAAACACATTTAAACTAAATGCAAAAGGCACAAAATATCAAATGTTTACTCGTTTTAGGCGGGCTACCCGTTTTGGTCTTATCTCCGCTTCAGTAAAGTTTGAAATATATTTGAACCTGATCCTTCTTTCGCTGATAAAGTGATACAATTTTCCGAAGTGACATAATGCTTTTGTATTGTGATAAACCGAACTGAGGTTATTATTCTATAGACTTTCGGCAGTCTATGTGGCAGTACCATGAATACATAGGTAGTATTGAAATTTGAATCTCCGTAATCCCAATTAAACATAGCAACTCAATATTAATAGCAAATGGATTAATACTATAATTAATTCTTTAGCATTGCAAGTCATTAAGGTTTCTTGCTATGGCCAGTATCGATTATGAGCAGGTACTGACAGTGGAAGTATCCATAAATCGATACCTAAATAATTATAATGTAAAAAAAAACGATAATCCGACTATGTAACAAAGTTTAAAAGACCACATTTAAAACATATGTTTTGACTTAAACAATGTGAAAATAGATGTTTGTAATGTGCTCGCCAGGACCTTTCTTTTCATATCAAACACGTAGTGATTATCTCAGTTCAGTTTTTGTCGAGTTTAGAATCTGAGGTTTAATTCCGTATTAAAAATTGATAAAATTTAATAGCCTATGTAAACCAGGCCATTATTTAAAATCTATCGACACCTCGTACATTAAAACCTGTTTATAATTTAGGCGCTACGGTGGCACATACAGGGTGTAATAAAAGGCTTAACGAAGCCTTAAACCACGATTTCTATACATAAAACCAAGTAGGATGCAAAAAAAATAATTGCTGGGAAATGACTTTTATTTTTGGGTATCAAAAAAATTACTTATTTCTTACCCGCAGTGTATAGGGCGCACGCCACAGACTATGCCTGTGTGTAAGCGGATCATGTTTCTTTGTAAAACAGTTTAGTATTATCAAACAGAAGTCAATTTTGTAAAAAATCTTTGAAAAAAAATTGTAACTTTGGCTGTCAATAACTCGGTAACCCGTCATTTCCCAGGTATAGTGTAAAAGAAAAAAAATATCGCAATAATACGTAGAATATGTAGTATTCGGCTTCGTTAAGCCTTTTTTTACACCCGATATATACAAACATACATACATATAGGTACATAGACTGCCAAAATCATAACCCTTCCTTTTGGTTTCGCCGTACTCGGGTAATGAATAACACCCGAACGCAGCCGCAAGCAAAGGCTAGTAAAGTAACAAAAAGCAATCCTTTCACTGTCACCCACCTAATCTGTTACCATGACAAACCTTTTATTTTGCATAATACCCCTCACAAAACGGAATCTGCTTATCACATTTAATAAATAGGCATAATCAGTTGAAAATTTGTTCAGAGCGAAGCCTGAACTTACAATAAATTTGTCCCAAGTCGAGACCACAATAAAGATATATCCAGTAAGCCAATTCGACAAGTGATGCGGTGAAACGGTTGTCAAAACATGTATGTTTAGTCTGTTATTAATGGTCACAGTTTCCAATCTTACCAGAGGAAATGTTTTTTTTTTATTCCAGTGAAATTTGTTTATTAACTGAATTTTAAGTGAAGCTTTAACCAGATCACGTGTATTATTGTTCAAAATTGAGTTTCGTGTTGGAAATGATTCGTAACAACAGACGTAGCTACACTATAGTATAGCAAACTCAACTACGTTTGCCTGTCTAATCCTGTCGGCTGTTTCATTCGCAATGCGATGCAATTTCTCTTCAAAGCAACATTTTGCAATATTAAATTAAACGTTAATCAATAAGCCTATATAGACGTTCTACTGTAAGGCACAGCTTTAACTTCAACTATGAGGCATCCATAGACGAATACACGGGCATTGTGCGGTGAGGTCGAAGAATGTTAGTAGCCAGAACTTGGTTCCATCATAGTCAGCCTACATCACTCCACTGCTGGACATACTCTCAAACTACGCCACTGAGCCCGATCCTGGACTATTACTTTACATCGGCTGTCCAGCTTTGCTCATATCATCGCCCTATCTTGTCGGACGCCTAACGCTTTTTGCCGAGCCGAAGTTAAAGTTTGCAAGCAAGATTACTCTACTCGTTTATGCTGTGTCTGAACTTACGATAAATTCGTCCCAAGTTGAGGTGCTAAACGGATTACAGTTCGGAGGGAATTCGGCCCTTTCATTAATCGAGACAAGGAGCCAGGAAGCATTTTGAGTAGGCCTATTGTCAAGTATTTATTAGTATTTAAAATTTAGTTAAAGTTATGATTTATTTGTAGGGATTTTAGGTTTTTTTAAATATTTCTCTCTCTCTCTATTGTTGGACAACATCAATATTGGACAACTTAGTGAATAACATCACATACATTGCTCTGATCCTAAGGTAAGTAGCTAAAGCACTTGTTTTATAGAAATCAGAATAAACAACGACACAACACCCAGACCCGAGACAATATAGAAGAGTTTGTTTTCTACACTGACCCGACCAGGGATCGAACCCGGAACCTCTGAGATGGCTTAATGATAAAATCCAATATTTTTTTGTACCTTTATCAAGAATAGTGTGTACAGATGACAAAAAGTTAAATTAAATCATTACAGGATAATAAAGTTCTGGTAAATAATTATGAAAATGTAATTATTTTGCTTACAACTTCCGCTCAGTTACGACGGCATACGTAATTGGGGTTCCTACTCGTATGCCGGCGTAACTGAACGGAAGTTGTAAGCAAAATAATCAAACATTTTCGTATTTTAAAACTCAATGAAACGGAAATTAACGCGATCATAATTTAGGTACAAAATGTTAGCCCGGTCGGTGTAACCCGATCGATCCGTCAGGCAAAAGAGGTAACATTTTGTACCTAAATTATGTCAGCCTGTGACCGTCCTTGGTAGCTTAGTTGGTAAAGCACTCGCCCGGCATGCGATGGGACGTGGGTTCGAGTCCTACCTGAGGTCGATGGTTTTTTTCAAGTGTTATTTATCTTTAACATTCCTACGTGTTGCAATATTTTTGGAATATACAGGATGTCCAAGAGAATAGGACACTCCTTAAAACCACGTAATCAGCTGGGCATATACAACAACTTTTCCTATGGGAGCAACATTGAAATCGTGATTTTTTTTTCAGATGCTCCATACATTAACATCGAGGTATGCAAGTAGGTTTGTATGGAGAAGCTGAAAAAAAATTCTCGATTCCGATGTTGCTCCCATAGAAAAAACTGTTGTGTATGCCCAGCAGATCACGTGGTTTTAAGGAGTGTCCTATTCTCTTGGACATCTTGTATGTTTTTAAACTTCGCTAGCACCTCGAATCATGTCTTACTCAAACGAGTGTTGCGATAATTGATTAAGTATTTGGGCAGTTTGTTTGATGTTTAGTTATATGTATAAATCCAACGCCTATACAGAATTCGATAATACACTGTTGGTTAAAAGGGGCCATTATTTATTTACTTGTAGGTACGAGTAAATTAATAATGGCCCCTTTTAACATTCTTAAGTATACCCATTCAGGCAGAAAACGCTCTTCCGTCACCGCTCCGCTTTTTATTGTGTTTTAAAGTAGTCACAGAACTTTTTAGTAAGTTTGGTTGGTACCCTCTAGAATAGGCTAGGTCAAAACAGTAACCCTCGGATACGCGAATTAAACTAGATAGGCGAGCAAAGCATTATAATAGTATGATTTTGTCTTATTACCGATGCCTAGTCAAAATTTGTTTGGTTATGGGTTTTGACTGCAATAGTTATAGACCAATAGTGCAGTCATCATATCAGCCTGTTGCAGTCCACTGCTGGACACAGGCCTCCCCCAAGGAGCGCCACAGCGCACGATCTCCCGCCCATTGCATCCAGTCGCTGCCAGCTGCCTTCTACAGGTCATCGCTCCATCTAGCCGGGGGGCGTCCTACACTACGTTTGCCTAAGCGTAGTCTCCATTCGAGAACCTTCCTGCTTCACCTCTCGTCGGTTCTGCGACAGACATGGCCAGCCCACTGCCACTTCAGCTTGCTACATTTTTGGACAATATCAGTCACCTTAGTCTTATGTCGTATGACCTCGTTGCGGATCTTATCCCTTAGTGAGATCCCCAACATTGACCTTTCCATAGCACGCCGAGTGACGTGTAGTCGGTGGGCCAACTTGACTGTCATGTTCCACGTTTCGGCTCCGTAGGTTAAAACTGGTAGGACGCATTGGTGAAACACCCGGCTTTTCAGGCACTGTGGCAGTGTCGACGTGAAGATATGACGCTATTTCCCAAATGCTGCCCAGCCAAGCTGCACTCTTCTGGCGATTTCCCGCTCGAAGTTGTCTTTACAGAGCTGTAGTACTTGTCCAAGGTAGACGTACTTTTGGACAACCTCCAGCGTAGTGCCCTGGACGGAAATTGGTTCCGGGATGACATTTTCGTTGAACATTACCTTTGTCTTGTCCAAATTCATCCCAACAAACCTCACACGTCTCGAGGCAGCATTAAGACTGTGCAGCATTTTTTGCAAATCCTGCAGCGATTCTGCCATAATAACTATGTCATCGGCAAAGCGAAGATGCGTAAGATATTGCGCGTGCGCGAGTTTAATGGTGTGATAATTATGTAATGACGTCAGTCTACTGCTGGACATAGGCCTCTTCTAATGCGCGACAGTGATCCCAATCCTTGGTTATTTTTTTTTATCCACTTCCGACAGACTTACGTGTAACGTCGCATTATGATAATAGACAATGTTTAAGTTAGACCAGACATTGTATTGAGAATAAAGATGTACAAATTATACTTTTAAGAATAATGTTTCTATGTTTTATGTAAGTTGTGTTATAATAAATGAATATTAATTAAAAAAAATAAGTTTATTTCTTTTTTTTTAGCTTTACACTTTACTTATTTTTTATTTTACTAATTTGTCAAACAACTACCTTTACCTACTGGAGCTGGTGCAGTTTCATAATCCCACTAATGTTATAAATGCGAAAGTTTGTAGGGATGTTTGGATGTTTGTGCCTCAATCACGCGTAAACAGCTAAACAGATTTGAATAAAATGTTGCACACATTGTAGAAGATGATCTGGATAAACATAGGTGGGATATATTAAATAAACTAAAGACCACGCGAACGAAGTCGCGGGCAACAGCTAGTTAGTCTATAAAATCAAAATAACCATTCACTAGTATCAAACCTTTGACAATTTGTGAACTATTAAAAATGGTCGTGTTTTTTACTCGGCTAGCTTGTGTTGGTCATATTTTGACAAAGGATTGATACAAAGAGAAGGTCATTTTAGCCCGTTTGATTATACGTCCGAACGAACGAATCATTTTTTGGTAGGCCTTCTAAGCCCATTCTACTGCTATTCTTTTCTATCCATTGCCAGCAATCTTGTACATATCTCCGCTCCACCTCGTCGGCCTATCTAAGATTCATAATACAGGGTTACATTGCAAGGTAGTGCCAAATATTACAAATAAGATCTAGAGAATATAAAAGTGAAAGTGTGTCTTCATCTTTTTTTTTTTCTTTTTTTTACTAATTTTCTAATATAATTAACTAAATATCCGATGACTTTGACTTTGACTTTGAAAAACGACAACGTGACCTGCTCGGTTTGTTTTCCCGCGCCATTGTGACTATTATACTGCATTGAACTTTGCAGCTCTAGGTTGCACAGAGAAAGTGCGAGCGTATTTTTTATGTATGGCACATTTTTTAACAGCGGATATTGATATTTAAACATTAAAAAAAGGGTTTTTTTTACGTAGATCCATTAAGTACTGGTTCTAAGTGGTCCCTGAAAAATTGGCACTACCTTGCAATGTAAACCTGTATAGTAAATCTGTAAGAACCAGAGCATCACATAAGCCTCTTAACTTCAAAATTAAGGTAATTTCGGTAAAACAGCTCTATGAAAGCGTTGAAATAATAAAATTATTTAATGGCTCCACTCCGAGTACATCATTCCTTTAATTATCTTTGTGGCTGTCACGTTATGGTTTAGATACGTTTATGGTCCTGAGAATAAATGGCTCAAAATTAACGGCCCGATTTAAATGGTGGTTGTGTGGGAAATAAATATAATATAATCATACAATTATGCACATCTTTAATTAAGTGCCTTAAAATAAAGAAAACGATGAAACAAAATAATATTTTAATAACATAAAACCATAAAAGGTGCTATTCAGTCTAATTTCATTAAAATATAATTTAGAATAATACCTCCAAATGGAAAAAAACTGGGTGGTTCGTCTGCAATAAATTAGCTGTAATACGAGTTTAAAGATACATTAACTTTACTAAACGCCAATTCAAAAGTTTAATTTCGAAATGTACTCCTTAAACACTCAACTGCGATCAATTGGAAATAGCTGTACAAGAAAACTCGCAATATTCCTGAGTACCTTAAAAATAGCTGTAACAAAACCAAAACCGATAAACAGCCAGACAAAAAATAAACAAAGACTCGACTGGGTGTTGAACTCGGAACTCGACGTCAAAAGGAGAGTTCTCATCAAGACAAATCGATTTGGTGTATTGAAAAATGAATTATTTAGATGACTCTTTATAAGCTATTGAGCTTATTAAAAAAACTACATTTCAAGCTTTTACTTCCATGGCTGAGGCATTGCAATGTAATTTATAAAGAATGATATATCAAAATTTTTGGACATCATCTTCCGGAGCATGACCTCCGATATTGCTGCGCATTTTAATACGTTTCATAACTATGTTAAAAACTTCAAATACTACGCCAGTAAAAATAATTTCAATAAATAAAATATATCAAAGGGAAGATTAAACTCGAGATTTTCAACGTTCGATATCAACATATTTGCGCAAATCGCAAGCACTTCTGTGTTATTGAAAATCCGTTGTAGCTTTATCGTTTTTCTCCATAGTAAAGGAAATTATAATTCAAGGACGCAAATAATAATATAAAATTTGTAGTTGTATAGGTATTATTGCAAATGAAGATATGTCCGTTGTCTGAAATGTTTCGTGGACTCAAGTTTGGACACGAAATAAAGGTGTGACATGCAATTTCGAAATTTCACTCAATGAAAATGCCCCTTAAAGCAGACACTCGCAATTTGCACCAATGATTACGTTAGGGCACGGAGTGAAGTGACTTTGACGATAATATTCCGTTTAGCGGTTGTTGAAAAGTAAAGTGCAATCTGTGCACCAGCTTTAACTCTTTTTTTATCACATTTTACGTTTTAAGACTTCTGCTCAAGTAGTGGTAACTCAGATATGATTCTCGCCTTCTTACATTTGTAAGTAAATGAGGGAATTCACGCAAAGAAAAACATCATGAAGAATCCTGCACATTTAGATAACACATGATATTTATGTATGGCTTAGATTTTTCTGTTTCATTTATATTTATAACTTTATTGCACAGATTTAAAAAATCATACAATAGGTCGACTTAAGGTCGACCCGAGGCATTTTCTACCAGTTTGCATCTGTTTGATTTTAAATGAAGTGTCCAAACAACACGTAGGTAAGTAATATACGCAGTTGCTACCTTTCACTGCCCGAGTCATTTAGTAATGGCTTTATTTTTCTTGTACCTAAGCATCGCTTATGATCACAGTCCCTAGTACTTCAGGGCGGTAACCACGAACTTTTAAAACAATCTCAAATCTGTCAAACATTATCATTTCTGCCAAATTTTGTATGAAATTACGTACCAAAATTGATAGATTTGACAACTTTGAGATTGTTTTAAGAGTTCATGGTTATGGCCCAGAACACTATTAGAAAGATCACCCGTGAGTAACAATAACAAAATCACTCTTCCGACCACAACATAGACTGATTGATCAAGCCAATCGTTCGCCCACTCCATTCAGTGAATCGAGCACCGAAATTTGTACCTAACTTGATTGATAACATCCGAGGGTGACCTCGCTTGTTTTTTTCCAGAAGCCTTGTTTTATTCCAGAAGATTTTTTACCGAGATTCTGTGTTATTTATTTTATAAAGAGTCAAGTTTGCACCTTGATGATACGAGTGTTCGGGTGAATTTTGCAGTATTTGTTCTGATAACGTTCTTATTTATTTTTATTTTTTTGTAATTATGTAGCAAAATAATACGTTTACATTAAGGATAAGAAATTTCAAATTTCTGTATTGGAAACTCGTAACGAAATATGATGAGGAAAATATTAATGAAGTGCACACATATTTGCGTGTTTTTCATTTAAATTATATGTTATAAAATATTTTTTCTATAATTTTGTGTTTAATAAGTATAATTCCCGTCTATATTTAATTTCTCTGCTTGGTCCAAAGTAGTTGGAAGCATAATATCGACTTTAATACCATTCTTTTCCCCATTACAGATTTTATTTATCATGAAATATAATTGACGCTTTCCAGCCACCGGAACAGGCTGGGTTTCGCAAAGGTTACAGTACCATAGACCACATTTACACGGTGCGGCAGGTTATACAGAAGTCCGAAGAGTATAACCAGCCCCTGTGCCTGGCCTTTGCGGACTATGATAAAGCCGTCGACTCGGTCGAAACCTGGGCTGTTCTGGAGTCCTTGCAGCGATGACAAGTCGATAAGCGGTACGTGAAGGTGCTAAGAAGCCTATACAGTATGGCATCAATGTCCGTCCAAGTACAAAACCACCGAACAAAACCCATCCAGCTGCTCCGAGGTGTTAGACAGGGAGATGTTATATCTCCGAAACTGTTTACCAACGCACTGGAGGATGTGTTCAAGACGCTGGATTGGAACGGACTGGGCATCAATGTAAATGGCGAATATCTTACGCATCTTCGCTTTGCCGATGACATAGTTATTATGGCAGAATCGCTGCAGGATTTGCAAAAAATGCTGCACAGTCTTAATGCTGCCTCGAGACGTGTGGGGCTTGGGATGAATTTGGACAAGACTAAGGTAATGTTCAACGTACATGTCATCCCGGAACCAATTTCCGTCGAGGGCACTACGCTCGAGGTTGTCCAAGAGTACGTCTACCTTGGACAAGTACTACAGCTCGGTAGCGACAACTTCGAGCGAGAAATCGCCAAAAGACTGCAGCTTGGCTGGGCAGAATTTGGGAAATTGCGTCATATCTTCACGTCGACACTGCCGCAGTGCCTGAAAAGCCGGGTGTTTAACCAATGCGTCCTACCAGTTTTAACCTACGGAGCCGAAACGTGGAACATGACAGTCAAGTTGGCCCACCGACTACACGTCACTCAGCGTGCTATGGAAAGGTCTATGTTGGGGATCTCATTAAGGGATAAGATCCGGAACGAGGTCATACGACATAAGACTAAGGTGACTGATATTGTCCAAAAATGTAGCAAGCTGAAGTGGCAATGGGCTGGCCATGTCTGTCGCAGAACCGACGAGAGGTGGAGCAGGAAGGTTCTCGAATGGAGACTACGCTTAGGCAAACGTAGTGTAGGACGCCCCCCGGCTAGATGGACCGATGACCTGAAGAAGCTGGCAGTGACTGGATGCTAAGGGCGGGAGATCGTGCGCTGTGGCGCTCCTTGGGGGAGGCCTATGTCCAGCAGTGGACTGCAACAGGCTGATATGATGATGATGATGAAACATTTAAAATACGTAATATTACGTTACAATAACGAGCATAAAACATTATTTTTTAATAGCATTTAGAAGTAAACAGACATCGCCAACTTTGTAATAACATTAATTTTGAACGTTTTAACAGGCTGTCGAATTATTATGATTAGGGTAATAAAAATTATTAGTGTTAACTGAAATGATTAGTTTGTGAAACTTTGAGCAAATCGTTGGCTAACAGAGTTTTGTAATTTTATGTAACCTAATTTTGAAACAGTAGCAAATTATGCTTCTGATCAAATTAATTTTGGAGTTTTGTATCGATAATATTGATCATTAATATTGATGGAGTAGAATAAAATGTAGACAGTTTATTAATGATGAAAACCAGTCTATTTTGGACCATGACTATAAATCCAGTATTATCTGGATGAACTCGCTCTAAATGTCACCTAAGCGATATAAACAAACATTGCCTCTATTTCGCTGAAAAGTCGATTCGAATTACTATTGTCGATGAGTGACTTCGGAATTAAAATGACAGCGCGTATCACTTAATCAAGCAAACAAACATAGACTCTATTTTGTTAGAGTGCTGGTTCACATAATTACTCGTCGATTAGTAAATTGAAATCGAAGTGAACGTTCGCTGTCTGTAATGCTACGGCCACACTACCCTAACCGTTTACCGCCCATTTACCTCATTAATTATGGCATTAAATTACTGCCCAAATTGAAGCCATAGTGGTGTGGTTACACTAGAGATTACCGAGATATTATGCCAATGAACTAGGCAATAAATATGTCATTTTTCAAGATGGCGGCTGAAGTTGCAGCGGTGTTGTATTTTATAGCTATCAATTACTATTACATGAATCTATTAAATTATTACAAAACTAAACCAAGACTTAAGGATTTCTTAAAAATTTGAGCACCTTCATTTGACCACTCCATATCGGTCAGCACATGCTTTTCGGTCGAGCTCATTTCGCACACTGAACAAACGGTAGTGTGGCCACTTTACGCAAAAATTAACGCGATTTTTTTTTCTATTTATTTAGGACAACAAACAGTCTTACATTGAATCTTAATTTAAAATACTACATTACTATATATATAAGTAATTGTAGGACCAACAACATTGTCCACATAGAGATAGTGATATTTAAGTTGGGAGCAGACATCTGATGAAGTTAAAATAAAACTAAAACTAGGGTGATTCAGAAATCATCAGCTCTATTCCATTGAGCCCGGTATTCGGCACTCTTACTATCTAAAATGTAATGTGATAATCGTGCGAAAAAGACCGCCACCGGAGCTATTACCTACCGTCATATGCCATATTGATTGACATTGCAAAATTATGGCCATAAATCGTGGCTACATATAGGTGTTGTTTCAATTAAGGCCATAATTATTGTCATATCACGGTAGTGTGGCCGTAACATAAGGAAGAGATGTTTATAAAAAGTGTGTCAATGATTGGGGGTGTCAACTGGCCTAGTTACAACAGTAGTATCTATTGTAAATGCAATAGTTCAATAAATCGGTACATCCCATGTTAGCAACGGTGCGTGTTTACCGTCATGTAAATTCTATTTTTATTCCATTTACACGCGTGTATGGGTCTCTAAATCTGTTTGAACATTTGACACGTTTTCATGTTTAATGGATCACGGATTTATATCACGCAGGTTTAGTCCAATCGCGTGGATGGGTTTTTACGTATTAATGGGTAGAGTGTTTTAACCTATCAAAGGTTTTTTAAAAAATAGGTACAAAAGAAGAGAATATACAGGGTGTCCCGTAAATCAAGGTCAACCTTGTAACCACATATTCTATACATCATGGTGAACAAATTTTGTTTTATCACTTTTGCAAAATTGCATGAAAATTTTTCGACTTCCCATACAAAATTAACAAATTAGTCAATTAGATTTGTAAAGACAGTAAAGAAAAACATATGCATAATTTTAAAAGTGATAGAACAAAAGTTGTTCAATATGATGTATAGAATATGAGGTTACAAGGTTGACCTTGATTTACGGGACAACCTGTATATAAACTACCATAAAATACCATTTGACTTACACCATAATCAAACCTAACAAAAACACACATGTCCCGAAAAATAAGTATAATGCAATAAGCCACTATGACTACAGTGATAAAAAAACTTAGTAGCTGAAAATCAAAAGGAACCGCGGTCAGAGCTACTCGTAGTAAAGGTATATGTGAAATTGCCAGGTGCATTCACGAAATCGGCGTTTTACGACTAAATGTAATGTACGTCATCAATTTTACTTTACGGCTACGCTGCGCGTCGAAGTCCCTGGGGCAAGACCACGCTGGGTTCGTGGCCTCACTGTGAGCGATTTAAAAAAATATATATATAAGTATTTTTTTTTCAACGCATTAACTGTGCATACGTAGCGATGTGTTTTGTTTTTCTAGAAAAAGTAGTGTCACAGACAGATTATATCAGATTGCTCCATAATATAGTACTTATAAGATATTGTTTTCAACGACAAGCTACCGCACCCATCAGCTCCAAAAATAGTTTTCGAAAATGCTTTACAGATAATTGTTACATTGAGCATTAGTACAAACAAACTTTAAGGTATAAATTTTCCTGTATTTCTTATTAATTATGATTTATTAACAAAATAATATCATGAACTAAAGTAATCCTAAATTCAGTCAAGTTATATGAAAACAAATTAAAGAAGATTCCCAAAAGGCTGGCAGAAATTATCGAGGGCTGTATATTTGCGTCGCTTCAAACACTTGACAGATGCCGCTTTTTACCCGACTGCCAAACGATGGTTATGTTTTTCGAGCGTATGTATGTATGGTATGTAAGTATGTCTATTTCTTTGGCACACCCTACAGCCTAAACCAATTAACGGATATAAAAGTATAACAAATCAATAGATTCGTCTCAATTGCGGGAGTGACAAGGGGTATGTTATTTCCCGAAATTCCCGCGGGAACAGAACTTACGCGGGAAAAACGGATCTGCAATACTGATAAACGGATTTTGAAACTTTCTTTTATTAACTATGGGTCACATATTTTCAGTGCTAATAGTATTCAATACTTTATTTTCCAAAATTCCTACGGGAACAGGCAAAAAAATACACTTAAAAAATAGGAAGGAAAAACCGTTTAATGGATTTCAACATATGTTATGTCATTAGATTCGTCTCAATTGTGGGAGTGACATAGGCTATGCTATTACCCGGAATTCTTATTGGTACATGAATTAAATGGGAAAAACCGATTTCAGATACTACTTAGTCGAGTTAAAACCTTTTTTTTCAATGAAGAGTTACAAATAAGGCTTTATAGTTCATTGAAAAGTAGTAGTAGAACACTACAAACTAAAAAGTCAAAAATATAATTAATTAATTTAAAAAAAAAACGATTGCTTAAAAAGTGAACTTAAAAGATGAAAACAAGATTTAAAGAATCAATTTGCAGTCGGAGGCATCAAATCCATTAACAGCATAATGATGATTGACTTGGTATGCGCTGCGTTAGTACCTGATTAAGTAATTTAAATCCGTGTAGAAAAAGTAGAATCAAGTAACATAGATTTGATGCCTCAGACTGAAAATTGATTCTGTCTGTCTGTCTGTCTGTCTGTCCGTCTGTCTGTCCGTCTGTCACCAGGCTGTATCTCATGAACCGTGATAGTTACAGAGTTGAAATTTTCACAGATTATGTATTTCTGTTGCCGCTATAATAACAAATACTAAAAAACACAATACAATAAATATTTAAGGTGGCGCCCATACAACCAACGTGATTTATTTTGCCGTTTTTATAGATAATGGTACGGAACCCTTCGTGCGCGAGTCCAACTCGCACTTGGCCGGTTTTTCAAAACTATCGATTATGCTTAATAAATACTATTGCTATAACTTTATAATAGATACTATTTGATTGAACGATTTTTTTCCATAGTATGTATACTATTAATAGGAATAGTGGGCTATCAAGTGACAACACTAATTTCAGCTACGCTAATGCACAGTTCTTGAAATATACAAACGATTGTATAAGGTTTACATGACTTCGAATGTAGCATTATCCCTAATAGTTCCAAATAACTAGAGAGTGGATATGTGAAGTGAATTGTATAGGAGATACAGATGCGCTGATTCTACGGTTCGCAGTTTGAATATGTCTTCAGTTGATGCACGCTGTGATTTGGTAGGTGGAGCGTGGTTTGTGGTTTGGTAGTTAACCTTTGTTGAATGGAATGTAAAAGTAGACGGTATATGGAATCCAAGTCGTCGAGCTATATCGATGTTGCGGTCGTCACAGTATACACTGTTGTTTATCATGTAGCGGTTAAAACGGCGTCTTTATAGCAACCCAACGGCAAGCTCAGTGTTTCAATGCAGAGCCCACTAAACGCCTCGTTGCTTCGCAGCAAAGTCGCCGACTAAGGCGCTATGCACACGGAGAAACTTTCGAGAGTATGCTCCGTACTACAGTATTGGAGCGTAACGCAACAGCTATGTCAATAGAGTTTGCTTACACATATCACCAATATTTCAAGTTTCGCCAATCTCAACTGTTTTTGGTTAATGCAATGGTAATTTAAATTTCTTAAACTAGAAACTGATAAATGTATACTGGATTGACGAGTTACTGGTTTCCGCAACTGGCAACGTATATCGGCGGCATTAAAAAAGTATACTACAAGTGTTGCGTCATCCATATTCAGGCTGTTCAAAGATTTTAAAAGTTTGTTTATAATTGCAGCAACCGTAAAAGTATCTTCTATTGCTGGTTTTCGTCACCGCAACTGGCAACTGCTGAAAAAAGTTGATAGTTGCATTAGCTTTAGTTGCTCCGTATGCATAGGGCCTTCGGAAGCTTACTGAAGAGCGACATGTCATGCTCTTCTGTCCGTCAAACAAAGTTAAATTTCAAACTTGTATGAATCCCAAATTAACTAACTACCCTAAGCATTTTATTATGGAACTGCGTACAGTGTGACTATTTTATAATTACTGACTTAATGATAATCTGTCAGAGGAATTAAATTAAGAACTTGTCCAAATAGCACCTACTCATATAATGAATCACGGCGTTACTTACTGTATTTTTTGGAAGTGATAAAAGGTCATTACGACTTTTTCTACATTAAGATTATACCCGAATCAATTTTCAAACACCAAGAATTAACTAAGAAATATTAAATACTGTTTGAAATAATCACATTAGAAAAATACCCATTCCCTCATGTTCAAATAGTTCTCTCGCATTGAAGTAAATCCTATAAGCGAATTTCGCATCGCCATCCCGAGTTCCTTACAAGTTCCAATCGAGTTATTCGATTGGCATTCGATGCATAATAATAATCGGTATGCGATTATATGAATTCTCTGGTATATGCCGTGAGACTTGGTGCGACCTTTTTTCGCACGTGTTACGAATGTTGAGTACCCACGGATTGAATTAACTGTAGGTGTGTAGGCGATATTGTTATTTCTTAGGAATGCTTTTTTATGTTTATATTTATTCTTCTTGCGTAAGGGTTGCTGGTCATTAATGATTTTGGTCAAAGTTCAGAAAAATTCCGATAATTTTGGGATATTTAGTGTTTGTTAGGTAATTTAAGTGGATGATAAGTAATTTTCTCAGACATTTTTCTCAAATAGTTGACTCACACACAAGAATCACATAATAATATTCTAGGGATAGAGTTAAGTGGAGGGAAAAGAACAGAAAACTAGACCCGATCAATAGATATACGATTGGAAGAAAAAGAACTTGCTCAATAATTAAGAAAACTCTAGTTTTACGTAGTATAATTCTTACTCTGTGAATCTAGCAAGCAAGACACGAAAAGTAGGTATTTAGTAGCCCTTAAGTAAATTCCAAAATATTCTGTTACAACATCGCAGGTCGCAACAAAAATAACGAATACGAAAAACGGAAAATATCACAGGCTGTCATAAACAGAAGCGCGGTGACGAGCTATATTGGAAACAGCCGACTGCGCACTGACAGACTATCGGATAAATCGAATGGCGTAGGCTGAGATAGGATATGTTTGATTGAGAGCGTCTGTAATAAACATGAATATCTGTAGATATCGGTGTGTAATATTTAACAGCCATATTCACAACTTTAATTAACTTCATAGCTTCTGAATAATTATTACCCAAATTTTGTATTCATAAATGCTACTTAAAGCTGATGAACAGATTAAGATCTTACATAAACACACAGTTGTTACTAAACAAATAAACAAGCACTTCACCTCTCCGAGTTAATAAAACATGGCGTCCGTCTAGCAGCTTACTTTTAATACTGAGATAAAATCAGACAAATGTGTCAAATATTTTTTAGATAGAGAACATAGATTAAGATTTCGATGTTGGTCCTACAGAAAAGGAAAAGGTTGTTGTATTTGATCATCCCTAAATTAGTCATCATCATCTTTTAAGCCACAGGACCTCCACTGCAGAACAGAGGTTAGAAGCGGCCAGCATCCAGCGGCTTCCTGCAACGGCCTTATAAGGAAGCTCAAGGTGGCACAGCGCGCTATGAAGAGGGCTATATGCTTGGTATTTCTTTGCGAGATGGAATCAGAAACGAGGCAATCCGTAAACGAAAAAAAAGTCACTGACATAACCCGACGAATTAGCAAGTTAAAGTGGCAGTGGGCTGGGCGCATAGCACATATAACTGACGGCCGATGTGTTTTAAAGGTTCTGGAATGAAGGCCACGTACCGGCAAGCGCAGCGTGGGACGTCATCCACAAGGTCGCTGGGCCCCAAGTCTGCTGATTTAAAGTGGCATAATTGAATATCAATTGGATGACATTGTAATTGTTTGACACATTTAATATTCTGCTACTAATTTACTGACTTAAATTTAGGACTAAAATTAGTTATAGAATACCAAATGTATCAAACAATTACACATTTAGTATCCTGCAACTAATTTAAGAATTAAGTTGGTAGCAGAATACCAAATGCGTCAAAAATTACAATGAGATCAAATTGATACTAAATTATTCCACTTTGAAATTAGCAGACATGCGGGGTAACCATGAACTCTTAAAACAATCTCAAAGCTGTCAATTTTGATACTTCATTACATACAAAATTTGACAGATTTGAGATTGTTTTAAGAGTTCGTGGTTACCGCCCACCACGGACCTGGGGTCCTGGTAAAGGTTGTAAAATCAGTCCTTATGAAGTTGTTCAAACAACACTGTAATTTCTATTTTATTTATTCAAAAACTAACTGACTTAATTCCTAGTTTCTTACTTACACCGATGATAGGGACTCCGTCCAGACTAAAGGGAACATTCATTTATTACTTACCTTAGGATCAGAGCAATGTATGTGATGTTGTCCTATATTTATTTATTTATTTATACTGTTCGTAATTATTTGGAAGTTCAATAGAAGTGTGTGGACAGAAATATCGCAACTTCATTCATAAATGAGGGACAGAACATGAAACTAAACCACTGTACCGATAGCAGCACAAATTAAGAGGAACAAAATTCATTGTGTCTTTTATGAAATGGGTTGTAGCACTATGTAAAAATGACATCATCTTAGTTTATTATTTATTTTAAAAGTTATTATTCAGAAATGTCATTTATTGATTATGTTTTCTGTGTTTTTTTTAAACTGTAATATTAGTAACTGATGATTTTGAACACAATATAAATTGTTATTACAATAATAAAATTATTTTAATATACCTATATAAACCGAGTGAAAATGAACTCAGAATCAGTATCAGTAAAAGAACACTCCGTGAAGAAAAAAAACATCATTTAAAGCAGTAAGTACCTATACCTTTAGTCTTGCTTAATTTTTATTTTTATTTTAAACATGGCGTGAAAAAACACCGCAAAAAGTAATTGGTGGCTAGGCCTTCAAACAATATGTATCAAGCATCTAAACTTTGTTATCTCGATCTTGATATTATTGTTTGTTTGGTGTTTTATTGATTTCATAATTATTTTGTACGCATAGCAGACATAAGTGTTTAAGGTTAAAGGACACTTATTCTCATAAAGACATTGGTAGACGTCAATTACATGAGAACATAAATACATAAAAGAAATAAATACATTTTAAACATCATACGGTACGTTTTAAAAAAACCAACAGGTACCTATCAAGCGGCAAAGACCTTCCGGCCGCTCTGTAACAATAAAATTTTCATTGTGTCTCTTGACCTTGACCTGACAGGGAACTTACCAAGAGACACAATATTAAACAAAAATCTGATAAAAGTATTTAAATCTAGGTAAAAGGATATCCCTATTAAACGAGTCACAATTCAACGGGATTTCACTGTGTTAGATTGATTTTCAATTACTTAATTAACACAACACTGCAACGCATATACTCGTATATAGCCTGCTGCATTTGTGATTATATGATTTGACATATCTAGTGTTAACCATAAAAAATTGTGAATTCGTTTTTGCTAGCTATACTATATTAGCTGAACTTTCCTATGCTGTGGCGACTGTTCTGTTATTTATCGTTCCATGCTATTTGTGCTCAAAGTTAGTTATTAACAATAGAATGGGTCTAACTACTTCACTAGGCACTCTAGCAAATATGGGACAATTGTTCATTAACTGCAGAACCTAGAATTAATACTGCTGAGATTAATTACTGTTAGAAATAGAAGTTTAATTTCGATGTTAATTAAAATTATATTAAAATACCGACTTCATAAACTAAAAAGTTAAAAATTATTAACATACCTTAATCGGTTGTTTTTATAGTCATGATGATAATGATATTTTTTTTTCTTAAAAATATATGGCAATATTATTGTTTGTGTATTCTTAGCGAAAAATATTTAGCAAGACGAATTTATCATTACACTCAATACACATTTGGCGTAAATACCTACTATACCTACACCAATAATAAATATTATATCCACCATCTTAAGATTTTTAGTTAATTGTAAAAGCTTAGTGTTTTTATTGATTGAGAACTCACTTAGGTTGAATTACGTAATTCGAAGTAAAGCAAGTTAAGACCATAAACGGTTAGCCCACTCAGAATAGGCAAACGTTTTTAAATTTCGTGCCTGTTGCAATGGTTTCGATGTGTGTTCTTAATCAACGTGTTCGAGTACTTCGAGTGTGTGTTTCAACGCTCGAGTCATCCCTCTACACGCACATATTGAAACAAATTCAAAAGGCACAAAATTTGAATCGTTTACAGTACCCGGATATTGAGCGCTGGGGCAAAGAGTGGGGATCGCTTTGCGCATCTTACGAGACGAGAATCGTATCAAAGACTCGTGTGAGTGGAACATAATGTACCTACTATCTTACCCTACTATTAATGTGACATGCAATAAACTATTTGAATTTGAATAAAACTAATACCGGCCGGCGGTGCAGGCGAGTCGAACTACTAGACAATCACGTAATCGTAATGGTCTTCTGCGTTTCTTTCGCCCAACGCTCAACATAGGTGCCTTTTTTTACATTATTTATCAGGAATTGTGCAATGAGAAATTAAACTAAAGATCAGTCATAATGTGAATAAGAAGCCTTGGTACTTTTTACTAAGATCTCTTTATTAAAATAGGTCGGCTGGTTCGATTTCCGAGCTAGGTCAATTTAGAAAACTAGCCATTTTAAATTGTCTCATAGTTCTGCTGAGTGTGCTGAGAAACGTATATTAAGGCAATAGGTGTATTATTTCACTAACGCTTATTTAACGAAAACAAGAAAGAAAAACCGGCCAAGTGCGAGTCGGAATCGCGCACGAAGAGTTCCGTACCATTATTTATAAAAACGGCCAAAAAAATCATGTCTTTTTTATGGGGTCGGCAGTAGAACGCTTAGTTTTTCGGCGCCGCATCGCAACGCTCGGTGGCGCGTTGAGATGCGGCGCGGCGCCGCAACGCGGTTATGTGTTTCGGCCCTTACAAAGATTACAACTTTGAACCTTTGCAATGTGTAGTTGATAATCCAGGGTTAGCCCTCAGCGATTAGGGTTAACGCGAGAGATAATACTATTAATGTGTTTACAAAGACCTTTTATCCTTGGCTCTAAACTATAGCTGTCAGTTTGAGAGACAAGACTCTTCAAGTAAATATGATTAAGATTGATTAACGTAATAAAGTTCACGAAATTCTAACTGAGAGGTACTATTAAGAAGCAACAGACAAGTAAATCTAATTATAAGGCTAAATATGATTTTATTTATATTTGTATTTAATAAGTTACCAAACAATATATTTTTTAAGGTTCCGTACCCAAAGGGTAAAACTAGACCATATTACTGAGGCTGTCTGTCTTTCTGCCTGTCCCTCTGTCTGTCACCAGGCAGCGTTGAGGCTTTGCAGCATTTTCTGCAAATCCTCCAGCGATTTCGCCATAATGACAATATCATCGGCAAAACGGAGGTGCTTGAGGTGTTCGCCGTTGACATTGATGCCCGCTCCTTTCCAATCCAGTGTCTTGAAGACGTCCTCCAGTGCGTTCGTAAACAACTTCGGAGATATGACATCTCCTTGTCTCACACCCCTGAGCAGCTGGATAGGTCTCGTCTTATGGTTTTGGACCTTAACAGTTATCGATGCCATTTTATACAGGCTCCTCAGCACCTCTACATGCCAATCGATTTGGCATCGCTGTAAGGATTCCAGAACAGCCCAGGTCTCGACGGAGTCGAAGGCTTTCTCGTAGTCCACAAAGGCTAGGCACAGAGGCTGATTATACTCTTCTGACTTCTGTATAATCTGCCTTACTGTGTGGATATGGTCTACGGTACTATAGCCTTTACGAAACCCAGCCTGCTCCGGTGGCTGGAAGGCGTCAAATCTTGTGGCTAGACGATTTGTGACGACTCTTGAAAACAGCTTATAGAAGTGGCTCAAGAGCGTGGTCGGTCTGTAGTTCTTCAGAAGAGTTTTATCTTCTTTTTTGAAAAACAGAGCCACCACGCCCTCGCTCCACGCCTTCGGAGTAGTCCCATTGGCTATTACGGAGTTAAACAGTCCCTTCAGTTCCCTAAGAACGGGTATTCCCCCTGCCTTGAGAAGTTTTGAAGTGACTCCATCTTCGCCGGGAGCCTTCCCATTACGAAGCTGTTTGAGAGCCGCCTCAATTTCGTCTACGTCTAGCTCTGGGAGATCATCGGTGTAGTGGAGTACAAGCGTAGCTCTAGGGTCATTTGCGTCAGTTGGAGGCTTCAAGGCATGCGAGTGCTAGACACTATCTACTGGTAACTGTGCTCATGCCTCCACACTTATTTTTTATCATGTTATGGCAACCCAAGGAAAGTTTATTAATATTATTAATAGATTTATTTAAGGGTTATAATAGTTATAGTTCTTTAGTATTTAATTGTGTTTCTCAAGATCTTTTAATTAACAAACTAAAATTAACAGGACTCGTCTAGACCCATTTCAATTATTATCAGTGCCCTGACAACATCTGCTTATCCAACAGCCCCAAACTTAAACTTGTATCAATAAGATGTGCCCAAGCGGTAACCTTACCTTTGCTTTGAATTACTTGCTACAACACAGCTGGACACAGTTAACTCGCTTCCCGCTGGGCGTAGAAAGTGTTGACATTGCACGGCCAACTCATGATAACCTTAAAAGATTTTAAAAAAGAGCGGTGTCTCTTGGCCATGTCTTTTCGCAATCGCAACCTTCAAATGAGACACTGGTCTCTATTAGCTTTAGATATAACATGTATAAGACAGTAATGGCGTTACTACAAAAAGATAGACTAGTGTTAAACACTTGTCTAAAGATAAGTCAACCAATTTGAAATGTTGACACATCAGACATTCGAGACATTTATTACTAACAAACATTTCAAAATAGTTAGCCAATCTTTAGACAAGTGTTTAACACTGGTCTATCTTTTTGTAGTAAGGCCATAACGGCCTTACTAAAAAAAGATAGACACGTGTTGAACACCTGTTTATAGATAAGTCAACCATTTTGAAATGTTTGTCAGTATTATGTCTCGAATGTCAGATGTGTCAACATTTCAAATTGGTTGATTAATTTTAGACAAGTGTTCAACGCTTGTCTATCTTTTTTGTAGTAAGGCCATAAATGTTTTATTTTTATTACTGTCACGTCTCAACTTAATAATCACTAACAATAAAAATCAATACGTCAGACGTAAACTATGTACGAAAAGAGCATAACCAGCAAAATTGCCACTTATAGTAGGTTAAGAAAAATAAAAATAACAACAATGATAGTTAATTATGTATAATTTAATGCTTCATTATCAATACGGTGACACGTCTCCTCTGTTGTCTATTATGTTCCATAATCTCGTCCTCGTTTTGTACTATGTAGTAGGCACCTTTGTGTAACTACGCGATCTACACTGTTTAAAGTATAGCGCCTTAGAGCGCTATTTATACTGAAAAAAATAAAAAACACAACCAATGGCATCCTGTCCCTGGTGTCACGTTTGACATCTGTCAATCTTAATGTCATTGTACTTTTTTGTACGCTGCGCGATCGTACGTAAATTTTTCACACGCGTTTATTTTTAGTATTTTACTGGATTAGTAACGTGTTTAGACTATAAAATATTGGCCAGTAAAGTTGACGAAGTCTCAAGAAAGAAAGAGTGCCCATTGGAGATGTTTTATAACTATTTGTGATTCAAAACGACGTCGACACCACCCGCTTCTGCTTGGCATACAGTTTCTTTTTCAGCCGTGTTTCTGAAGTCGTCGGTCCGTGGAGTTAAGAGAAGTCCTACACTACGTTTACCGAAACATGACCTCCATAACCTGCAAGAATTTAATCAAGAAAACAAGGGAGTGCTGCTATGCTGACTTGACATCGGGGCTTTTACGAGGATTTCCTCGTAATCGACAGCCACAACCAATCGGCCGTGATGATAGTATGATCATTTTAGCTGTTCACCCCACTTTCAACATAGCCCGTGAGAAATTAATCAAGAAAACAACGGATGTCAACTCAGAACCAATGATCAATGACGACCCGGAGCCTTCAAGGGAGGTTGGCCGTGGTGATCGCATGTTCATTCTAGCCGCTGCGTTGTCTCAGAATGACTACAAAACAGAGCCTTGATGGTGGATTGGGCTATTCATTCTAAAGTGTCGTTACAAGATATTGACCTGAGACTTAACATGACATTTGCTCTAGTAGTCTTCATGAAGGGTTGACTATGAGACCAAAGCCTGTAAGAAATTAATCAAGAAAACAACGGAAGTCAACTCAGAACCAATGATCAATGACGACCCGGAGCCTTCACGGGAGGTTGGCCGTGGTGATCACATGTTCATTCTAGCTGCTGCGTTGTCTCAGAATGACTACAAAACAGAGCCTTGATGGTGGATTGGACTATTCATTCTAAAGTGTCATCACAAGATATTGACCTGAGACAACATGACATCGGCCCTAGTAGTCTTGATGAAGGGTTGTCCGTGAAACAAATAAATGTCTTGCACCACAAATATACTACAAAGGATTATAATATCAGCAGGTAAGCTGTAAACATCACACATTTGTTCCAGCTTATTTGATGTCGCATAAATAATTACCAGAACAGTATAATTACCTTTTCTATCTCGCAGCAGAATTTTACCACTTCCACTTGCTTTCACGAGGGGTCAGCTTGTGGCTTAACATTATTAATTAACATATTGTGGATCTGCAATTCATTATATAAAGCAATCATAGACTGACTTTAACAATTGAAATTGAATATATATTTGAATACAAAATGTCAAGGTGACACTGCTCCTTGAGCACCACTGAAGCTGAAGAAAAAGAGGAGGGGGTAAATATTGGTACTGAGACACCAAGACAGTGTCCACCCTCGATCTTAGCAGTTTTTTCTACCCAACATTTTGACTCAAGAGAAATCACAGAAAGAAGCTCCTTTATCAGCTGATATTAAATGCTAAAAGACTTCTGAGTAACCAAGTGACAGACTCATACGTAGACAATTTCAATTAGATTTTAAATTTTTGACATTTCATATGTTTCTAATATATTTACTAATTTAGAATTGGGCCTTTCACATTTATAAGGCTACCAAGTCTCAGATACACTTGACCCTTTTTGCTGCATTCACATACATACAAGACAATGAAATAGCACTTATACCAATTGTGACTTCTCGCAGTGTGGATTTCCATCACAAGCATTTAATATTATTGATGTACATCTTCTTGATGTTGGCCCAAGAGGAAGAACATTATAAAGCATAGCCAGTTTATAATAGTTTGCATACACATACTTAAAATCTAAACCACAGTTTTGTGTTTTTTAATTTTTTTTTTTTTTTTCTTTCATAAAATTGCAAGTTTGAATAAATAAATAAACATAACTTGCAATCACTAAATAATATCTGTAATCAAAGGATATTCTGTTTACCAGATTGGTGTAGTGGTTTAACATTGGAAGTTACAGGGTTTGATTCCCAATCGGGTCGGGCATACTGCCCTTGGTCATATGCATAATCTTGTACCTTGTAACATGGGAATGCTAGGTCCTTGCTTGAAGACCATTACAATTGGTCTGTTAACTAGTGCATATTTGTGTTATTGTTTCCTATGTTTCATAAGTTATGTGAAATCCCTTTTTTAGACTTACATTAAATCTAATACATTAAGTCCTAAACAAAATTCTAAGTTTTCATAATAACCTATAAATGCACTTAATAATACCTATTCTAATAGTCTGGCTGAAAGTCAAGGCTAGGCTACTTGCCTTCATCAAGTGTGAACAATTCAAGAGAAAGGCACACTCATCTTATTGGTTACAAATAAAAGGTTTATTTACTTTTTGGCAATAATATAATGTAACCATTGTAAAAAGCATTTTATAAACACTAATCACTGTATTCCAAACTTTTTAGAGTCAGTCAAAAATCCATGGCAAGATTTATGAAGCCTTATTAATAGGCATTTACAAAAATGATACACTATTATATGACCCTTTACACTTGTTATATGGTTTTGTAACAAATAATTTTATTTTACAGTTGAGTAGACCATGGAAGACTAAGAAACATTTTTAGATCAGTTCAGATTTTGTAAATAGAACATAAAACTACCCAAACAAGTTAAAATTGTCTTAATATAATACCTACTAATTATGGTTCATAAAAACTACAAGCTATTATTAAGCTCCAAACTTAAGAGTACCTACCTGTATGACATGTTATTTTATCAAAGTAGCAAGTATATGGAGATGATTAATATAAAATGAAAATTTCAACTGAAAATTTGAAAATAAACCGAATACAATTGGCAATCAAGGCATTGGTGACAGCTGGCAGTAGTTGACAAATATGTTCACACTCCTCGTTATTGGATTGAGGCTGTCAGGGTACCAGACTGATGTCTGGACCACAGAAAAAATCAAGTTTGAATATTTTTTCTATCTTATTAGATGAGACTTATTGGTAAGTTTTTATTTTTTATTTTATCAGTTGAACAAGCATTGATCAGTTAAGTGTTGAATCTTTCTCTTATTAGGTTTCAGAAACTGTGTTGTTTCAGTAACCTATTATTTCCCCCCTGGAGATCCACATACAGTGCAGGAGTTTCACACTGATTTCCAGTTGTATATTATTAATTTGTTTTCTATCAATGGTTTTCTAACAAGATTAATCAAAAATTAATCTCATTAACTATAATAATGTTGAAACCATTGTTAACTAAAGGAAACTCAGTCTACGCGGAATCGGTGGGTTATTCCTTGCCAGTAAATATGTATGTGAATCCCTCTCCGACTGAATCAATACTTGCAGTATTTCTATTAGTTTTATTTTTTATTTAATAACACATAGGTAACGAAGTATTTGCCATATTAAACACTAATATTGATTTATTTTGAACCATTGATAAGTACAGACAACAGCTCGTCGACCTACCACAAATCATCGTTTTTATCAATTAAAAATGATTTCTACAAGTGAGGCTTAAAGTTAAAAATCTGTTGAACAACTTTTAACTTTTTGGGTGGTAACTTTAAACGTGCTGTTTACCGTACATTGAACAGATGGTTCATTAAAGTTATTTACCAAGATTTCTATTTGAATATAATAAAATAATAATTTTTATAAAATTATTACCATATACCACTTGTACTGGGGTAAAGTTACCTTTTTAAATACCTACCCATTTACTAAGTATGTACATTCTTTAAGATAAATGAGACTAGGTTTAGCTTAAATCATTTTCTTGTTTTCATGATAACATTAAGCAAGCTGATGCCCGCGACTCCGTTTGTGTGAACTTTAGTTTATGCATATATAATTTCTATTGCGAAAATCGCTATTGCGTCAGTTTCATTTCCCATTTCCATTTAGATTACTTTTTTCGAGTTTATGAGTGATTTGCTTCTTCTTCATGGTTCACCTGTAAATATGGTACAACGGTCGTCGGTGTCATCAGTTGACTGCATCAATATACAGAGTTGTATTATCATACGGGGCTGTACCTCCATACAGGGTGGTACCATCAAACAGGATTGTACCATCATACAGGGTTGCACCGTCATACAGGGTTGCACCGTCATACAGGGTTGTACCACTATACAGGGTTGTCCCAGCATACAGGGTTGTAACATCACACAAGGTTATATTATCATACAGGGTTGCACCATTATACATGGTGGTTACATCATGCAAAGTTATATTATCATACAGGGTTGTATAGATCTGAAGATGTTTTGATATTCAGAGTTGATTGATTAATTCCAATGATGAATCAAACAACTACACCCGCGTTAGATAAAATTTGAATGAAGTATCTACTTACTAACAGATACTTCATAAAATAACACCTAAAAATTTTTACATCTCAAACTTCAGCAAATCATTAGGTATGTGATCATAATAAATGATTTATTGATTTTGCAACACAACTTTCCTCTTTGAACATCTACATAGTACAAAACGAGGACGAGATTATGGAACATAATTTATTGATTGGACTAACTTACCTAGTGACGTCCAATCCTAATTATGTGAAGTAATCTCGTCCTCGTTCTAATCCCAGCCCAGCCCTGATTCTAGGTTTTTTAGAAATATATATATACGAATGTATATATAATTATATATATTGTCCTTAATATATGTATACGCTTTTATGACCCCTTTTTTGATGTTGAAAGTTCTGTACCTATTCTTTGAAATAATGACATTAAGATTGACAGATGTCAAACGTGACACCAGGGACAGGATGCCATTGGTTGTGTTTTTTATTTTTTTCAGTATAAATAGCGCTCTAAGGCGCTATACTTTAAACAGTGTAGATCGCGTAGTTACACAAAGGTGCCTACTACATAGTACAAAACGAGGACGAGATTACTTCACATAATTAGGATTGGACGTCACTAGGTAAGTTAGTCCAATCAATAAATTATTTGCTTGGCATCTTGAGGCAAGTTTTCCAGCGTAGTCACGTCACGGTATAGTGACCTCCATAATTTGTTTTATACTGCGACTTAACTTGCAAATGTTTGCATATTTTTTCAAATCCAATTGTGGAATCAATACATAATCAACGCAATTGAATTATTTAGGCTTGGCGTGTGATAGAATGCTAGCACTATCTAACATTTGAAATTTACTGGTTCTGTTAACATCTCTTTCTGGCTTAAAATACCATTCAAATTGCGCGTAAATAAGCTTTTTTATTTACAGAACCTATGAACTGAAAATTAAGGAAAACCTATGTTTTAGTCGTCAATTTTCAATATTTAAAAACCTAAGTGTAAGTTAAGTGTAACTCATGTTTATAAGATTTAGGTTTTTGAGACGAACGTCGATGAGGCCGTGATTTTTAAGGATCGATTCTACTCTACCTATTTACATTGTGTATTCACGTTTAACCAAAGGACCTACTTTGGGTTTATTAATTAAGATAATATGCTTGATTACGGGGCTAAGTAATTGAAATTTCAAAATTAAACTCAGCAATTTATAGAGGTGGACCGGTGTGCCGTAAGGTAAGCGTTTTACTGCTACTACTAACATAAGCATTGTTATTTATAGTAACACAATGCCACAATTAAAGTATTTAGGTACTTTAGCTCATTCGACCTTATGACGATGTATAAAAACCAAGCTTGTAATTTTTTGTACTTTTATTTTGTGGCATTCTTACTACTACTGTGGTACTAATTAATTGGATCTTAGTGGTCGCTTCAGAGCAGACGCGACCTAGCAGCAGCTGCCACACAGCTTTGAAGGGATTTCAAATTAAATCAATTCAAATGTATTTATTTAAAGACAACAATGATCCATTCTGTGTTAGATTTGTATTCAGCGCTTTTCGATCTCGGTGTCCACCATCACTGTCTTCTTGCCAACTGCTCGACACAGCCGAGCAATGCGGTACGTCGCAGCTCAATGTAAAAACCTTCTTTGTTCATTAAAAAATCCTTAGTAAGGACAAGACTCTTTTCATTGTTCAAATTTTGTCAAAGAAATGCCAGAAGTTAATGGTTACTTAAATTTTTTAAGTCTATTAGTTTCAATACATAAAAAATTGACTTAGTAAGCCTTTTAATTGTTATGATTCCAAAATCGGAGTTGTGACATGCAAGGTATTTGAGGTTAAATACATACGTGGGCCCTAACCATGAACTGTTAAAACAATCACAAATCTGTCAAACATTATCATTTCTGTCAAATTTTGTATGAAATGACGTACCAAAATTGACAGATTTGACAACTTTGAGATTGTTTTAAGAGTTCATGGTTATGGCCCTGTATTTAAAACCTCCCAACATAATATATTATATTGATATTTTGGTTGCTTATTTTCACATTAATTCTAAGTAATTAATGATCTCAAGCGCTTAGCTGGGAAGCAATCCGCTTTTAGAATTGAAAGCAAATGTCTCATCTGTCTGCATTTATGTCCGGCAATTGCAAGGCAATTTGGATCCCGCTTCCTTTAGCAGAGAGGGTGAATGAGAGATGTAACTCATGTTTGACGACCCCGTAACCGAGATGCAAGCATGTCAGACTGGGCGTCGCCGCCATCTCTGAGGTTCCGGGTTCGATTCCCGGTACATACATGTGGAAAACGAACTTTTCTATATTAGAATAGTTTGTTACGGGATTGCTACCATGTACCTTATTTTTGAGTTTTCTATATTGTCTGGGTCTGAGTATTGTGGTACCGTCATTGTTTCTGATTTCTATAGAATATTACAAGTTGTATGTATATAGTTATAAAATATGACGTTGTATTACAACATTCAAGTATTCAAGTATTCAAGTGTTTATTTGCATACCAAGTGTGTACAGTTCTTAAATTAGGTACAATTGTGCTTAAACTTAGTAACCTTATTTACAGGTGTTGCAAAAATATGGTAAGAGGGCTACATTTTTATCATTTTAAAAATTAAGAAATACCAATTTTTTTTTTTTTTACATTTTGTAATTAAACCATCATACAGTCTCAGTACGCCATAAATTAATATTATATCTGTTAATAATAGTTTTATAATGAATTTTTGATAGAGGTAAATACTTACATTTGCTGACGGCAGTATTATTTAGTGTGAGTTTTTCAAGTATTCATCTAGGCTATAGAAGCATTTTTTTATTAAATATTGTTTTACCTTTTTGTCAAATAATGTGAACTTTTGTTCATTTTTGATATCATGGGGCAGTTTGTTATATACTTTGATAGCCATGTAATATGGGCTGGTATTTAACATTTTTATTCTGGACAATGGTAGACAGAGTTTTCCTTTATGGCGGGTGTTGACGTTATGAATGTCTTGCATTTTCATACAACATACAAGTGCTTTAGCTACCTATTTACTTTAGGATCAGAACAATGTACCTATGTAATGTTGTCCAATATGTTTGTGTGTTACTTGCTCTAATTCATGACGTAGTAACTTTGTGAATGATATCAATAGAGTTCTAAAGCTTGTATGTTGCTAGTATGTTCATTAAATAAAGGTGTTACCTCTGAGTCGTTTTTTTTTTTTTTAATACTGGACATGGACAACATCACGTACAACGTTACGTTGCTCTGATCCTAAGGTAGGTAGAGCATTTGTGCCATAGAAATCTAAATCAACGAAGTTCCACAACACCTGACCCGAAACGATATAGCATCGTTTTCTACATTGACTCGACCGGGAATCGAATCGGGAACCTCAGAGATGGCGACGCCAAGTCCAGCGTGCTCGCCTCTCGCTCGTCAGGTCAGTCAGGTCGTCATATTATAAAGTCGAATACAAAAAAAATATAATTAAAAGAGTCCCAAAAAATGATTATTTTATAGTTAACTATGTAGCCCTAAAATAAAGTTGTTTAAAATTTTTATGAAGCTTAAGTATCAATATGAACTATTATTTATTTAAATAAGCAAAATATTTTCATTAAAGGTCCTGCAAACAAAATAGAAATCTATTTGTAACATAAGTAGTGGATTTTTATCACAAAGTTCATTTTAAGTATCATTTTTATAGTTATGCTCCCACGTCCTCTTTTATGAATAACTTTCTAGTTAGGTACTCTTAAATTTAGCAGTCCATCATTATCATTTTAGCTATAGGATTTTTACCGATGAACTTAAGCCTGCCCTAATGACTTTCAGATTGGCCGGTTGGAAGCGACCTTTAAACCATGTCTTAAATAAAAAGCATACTGAAGTACTAAGTACGAAAACTTTCCAGCTTTTCACTATCAAAGAATAAGGCAAACCACACCACCACAGACTAAACAAAAGAAGAAAAAAAGACAACTTACAATTTATAGCATCGCGTTCTAATTTCCTTCATAAAATAAACAGGTAAACAAACCTTTAGTTAATTAAAGAGCGTACACCTTGGTAGGGGAGAATAGGGTTAAGAGTTACTAGTTAAATTGTTTTGATCAGAATAACTTTGGAAGAAGATAAGAATCCAATCATGCGACTAATTAAAGTTGCATTCGGATAGTGCATGTTAGTCAGTATACAGATTAAACACAATTTTATATACTTATACGATAATGACGTGGTTGCCGTTTAATATCATTAGGGCTTCTGGAATATGCACCAGACAAATGCGTTACGGTTGTCAAAGTAAAGAATTACTATCCTTATGTCAGGTCCTAGATACTTTATTATTTAACTTAGAGCACCCGGACTCATCTCGTTTTCTAATTTCACCAAGAGTGGAAATCTTGCGTTTAGAGCGCTTCGGTTATTAGTATCTATTTTATGGAAAAATGTATCATATTAATCCAAAAGAATATTTATAACGATATTATATTGACTGACGTAATAAGTTGCTACTATCAGCATTCGTTTATTTATTTACCATAAAAAAACTAAATAAAGTAGTTAAAATCAATTACATATTATCAGACGTTACATTTATTTATAAATCTAGTATCCTTGCAGAAAAATTCTATGTTTGTATATCCCGGTAAAAATCAATTGAATATCAGAACCCTTAGCCCCTCTCTCCTCTACTGAGCAAAGACCATAAATCTTATACGAAACAGCCAAAGCATGCTACCGTAGCGTAACCGCATTCGCAACAGGAATACTTCTGTAAGCAAGCGTTAAGGTTAAACCGATTATCGACCTTAACCCACAACAATAAGAGCCACAAAGCCAACGACACATTTCCCAATACCGCAAATGCTATCGCCTAACCCGAAAGAGGAGAGCGGGTACAAAAGACCGTTGTGAAAATTTTTAACATTTTATTTTACAATATTTGAGAGATGGTTCTCAGTTAATTAAAGGTAAACTCAGTGATGTGTAAAAACAGTTTTACTTTTACAGCTGATAAAATATAAACGAGGACGCTAAAAGGATTTTGGTAAATTGTCGTGAAAACATGTTAAAATCGTATTACTCAATACTCATGTCGTTATTTTTTATGGACTTAATCAAGAAATAATTGGCTCGTTATGGGTTACTAAAATATGAAACTCAATTATTAAGTCGCAGATTAATTATTCTGAGTCAAAAAATAAAACTCAACAAACACTAGTAACGTCATTTTTTAAATAACGATTAATAAAGAAGTTATTTAGTTTGTAAGATTTATTAATTAATATAAATTGTTGTTTATCAACTGCTTGAAAAACAAAATACGATTACTATTGGAGACAGATTAATTAAATTATATCATTGTTAAGATATTTTTTTTATAAGGTACATAGTGAATTATTACGCCTTAGATAGATTTTGAAAAAAATACGCAAAAAATATCATAAGTATTATTACATAACCCTGCAATTATTATGAAAAAAAACTTAAAGACTATTAAAACATCATCTAGCAAGGTAAAAGTAGGTGCTAGCAAAACCTTTAGCATTAGAACATTCATATTTTGCATGCATTTGTCTTCTCTAAGCGACGTAATTTACATTGTCAAAACGGTGCATAAATAATGATCGGGCTAGCGCTGCAAAGCCTTGGAATGCCAACTTCTAACCACAGCTCTGAGCAAAAAGACAGTCCATCACATTTAAAAAGTCGTGCGTCGGTCTATGTTCAAACGAATATCAATCGAGACACGATTGAAGCATGAAAATTCACCTTATGTTAATCTAAATTGGTTGACAGTGATGGTTCAGAGTCAACTTCTAATTAATTAAATTCCTTATTTTAAGAACTTTTTTTTTTCGTCTAAGTTTTAAAATTTAAATTCCAGCAAGAATCAATTCGCCCGTAATAATCTAGCTAACCTATTAATACTACTTCAAATAGAATATTAACACTGAAGTTAATACCCGATTATAAAAAACCAATAATATAAAAAAACTAACTAAGCAAATTGAAAAAAAATAGTATATTATTTTCAGTAGGCATTATTGTAAAAGTTCAAAATTATCATTTACATGACATTTTAATAGAAACTAGTTTTCGAAACCTTTTTAATTTTTTTTTAAAATATTAAACTATATTTCTAATAATTATTTAACACTTATATTCCTACACAGTATTTTCTTTACATATTTTTTCATATATGAAACGAGTTTGATTTTTATCTAAATTATACATAACGTATTACTGGTTTCTTTTTACTGTGTTCCTAGTGCAGTAATTAGTACCCATTTACAACGAATTTGCGACGAGGTTCACATTAATTCTGCAGTTGAAACATGGGTTTTCATAATTCAGTACATAATTTATCTGCGTTTAGCTTAATAATATTTAGTTTTAGGATTAGTATCTTCATATTATTTGAAAAGTTTTCTTAATAAAACACTCATGTTTATTTTATAATGTTATGGCGACTTTATTTAGTAAAAATAAACCTTGAGAGCACATAATCGTTAATATTGAAGTAAATCGCTGCAGTATTTACTAAGGTGCCACATTTTTTAGACATATTTATGAATAATTATATAACCATAGACTATAATTGTATAAATATGTATAATAATAATACATATGTATAAATATTGGACAACATCAGATACATTTCTCTGATCCTAAGGTAAGTAGCATTAGCACTTGTGTTATAGTAATCAGAAACAACGACGGTACCACAACACCCAAACCCGAGACACTATAGAAAAGTTCGTTTCCTACATTGACCCAACCGAGGATCGGACCCGGAACTTCAGAGATGGTGACGCTATATAGTCCACGTGCTCGCCTCTCGGCTACGGAGGTCGTCAAATTGAATGGTAATTAGTATAAGTACCATCTTCCATTTATTATCACTTCATTTTCACCTAATTAACACAGTAATTGTATACTATCCCTACCTATTATATTTTAATTTTAAATATAAAACTTTGAATTTTTACACATCTATTAGGTTTTACACTTGTTGCTACTTCCAATAGTAAAATCAATAATTCTACTCTTGCAATGTAAAATTACGTTTTTTAAATGAATTTCTTAAGTTATTTTAATTAAAGTTAGCGTTTTTATACATGGTTGTTAGCCAAACATAATTAATTCAAAATGGATTTAGAGTAGCCCATGTTTCGTAGGCTTAGTAGAGATAGATTTTACATTGAGTATAGATTCTACACATCTAGGAGACGTATTACTAAAGCTTTAGAGTTACTCAAAGCTAATTTAGATCCTAGGAAAATTAATACCAAGAATTAATGGGCTAGACGTTAATTTGAGTCTTTTATGTCAACATTTTAGAGAGTTACATAAGATTTTATTGCTTACAAGATACTTGTTTACCAAAAAGTGGGGTAATAGTTACCCCGTAGCATCAAATGGGTTGCCGTTATTTAGACTTACAGACATACAGACAGCGGTGAGTCAGATTCCCAGATTGCGGGCGGTTTGAACGCTTTAATAGCGCCACAAATAGTACGATAACGGCGATTAATGGTGTCGATCTAGCTGTTACTTCAAAGGGCTTATTCTGTTGTACAACATGAACACTTATCAATACTTTGCCCTCAATCTTCGAGTATTTATAAAAATAAAATGTTTATTGGCTTCAACAAGTTTCATATCTTAAACTTATAGTGACCAGCATCTCCTTTTAAGCTTAAATAAAGTCTGTGCCAGGAAACACCGCTCTTCCTTAAAAAGATTGTAGGTACAAGTAGGTTACATTATATTTCGATATAAATTAAATGTGCGTAAAAAAATAATAATTAATTTAACCTTTATTTGATATGAATATTTTTTTAGTGAATTTGTTTCGTACGCACGTTGTGGAATATATTATTATTTAATTAGCTGTGCCCGCAACTTCGTTTACGTGGACCACAGGATGTTTGGTATGTGCCATATCAAACAACGCTCTCTGTGGAGTGCGGCGAAACACTCTTATAAGAAAAAAAAGAAAAAATAACCATAAATAGAAAAATATCCCAGAGGAACCTTTAACCTAGATAAAAAGTATCCTATAATCATGTTAATTTAAGTCATATTCTATATGTCTGCAAAATTTCATCAAAATCCGTCTAGACGTTAACGCGCGATTGAGTCGCAAACATCCAAATATTCAAACATCAAAACATTTTAACAAACTTTCGCATTTAAAATACTAGTGGGATTTCACTTTAAATTGAACGGTAATTATTAGGTATGTACTACCATTTAATCAGGTAATTTTCACCTACTGCCGATCATAAGCCTCATTTTTGCTTTTGGCAATTTTTCCCAGTCTCTCTAGCTGGGTGGCCCGACTGTGGAAATAACTGATGTGTAAGTTAATATTTCGACGACCTCCGTGGCCGAGAGGCGAGCATGCCGGACTTTAAATTGCGCCGCCATCTCTGAGGTTCCGGGTTTGATTCCCAGTCGGGTCAATGTAGAAAACGATTTTTTTTATATTGGCTCGGATATGGGTGTTGTGGTACCGTCGTTGTTTCTGATTTCTATAACACAAGTGCTTTAGCTACTCCAATATTTATCTATATTATCTATATTGGCTAGACTTGGCACGGGCACGGTATAATTTTAAAGTCAGTTTTATATATATTTTTGAGCTCATCATCTTCATCATTACTTGCCGGTACGTGGCCTCCATTCCAGAATCTTTCTGCCCCACCGGCCATCAGTTCTACGTGCTATGTGCCGCCCACTGCCACTTTAGTTAGCTTGCTAATCCGTCGGGCTATGTCAGCGACTTTTGTTCGTTCACGGATCTCCTCATATCTGATTTGATCCAGCAAAGAAACACTGAGCATAGTCAGCCCTTTCCATACCGCTCTGCGCTTTTTGAAGAATAATTGGAGTTTAATTAAAAGTATCTGCAATACAAAGTAAAAATAATAATTATGTTATGTTATCCGCTATAAAATAAAAATGTTATTCTTCATTTTTGCACGTACGGTTATATTTTTAGGGTATTACAGGATTTGCCGTCTATATAACGCGAAACCCTATAAAAAATGAGAACCACTTCCTTATTAGAGTCAGATGGGTGAGTCTGAGCGACACTTCAGTGATTAGAATTAAACTAACTTTGAAATTTGAACTTTTGAAAGGTTCGTACAAAGATTGTTAAAATCTCAAGTAGCTTTTTCTTTCGACTGCACGGTGTTGTCATTTTTATGATAATGTTTGTAAGACATTTTAACAAGACAAAGCTTTCAGGCTCATTGTCAAGGGCTGTAGGAGACCCTTTGTGTCTCCCAATTTTATTTATTAAAACAATAACATATTATCTTTATAAATTGGATATACTGGTATCTTAACTGGGTTTAACGACCGGACCTTTTGGACTAGTGAGTGTGAGCAAAGAAAATCATAGTGTGAGTGAGATGAGTTTAATCGACGATCCTAAATGATCCAGAGTTCGATTCTCGGTTTGGGTCAATTCAGAAAATGAAATTTTGTTAACTAGCTTAGGGCCCTAACCATGAACTGTTAAAACAATCACAAATCTGTCAAACATTATCATTTCTGTCAAATTTTGTATGAAATGACGTACCAAAATTGACAGATTTGACAACTTTGAGATTGTTTTAAGAGTTCATGGTTAGGGGGCAGGCCTGCGTGAAGGCAAGAATTCATGACCTGGTGTCTCGTAACACAATGACAATGGTGGGTTGCATGGCGCATATGTACATAGGTATACACCGTGAATTTTTAATTACCCGAGAAAATTAACTAACAATTTGGCGAAAAAAAATTTTTTTTTAGGAATTTTTTTTTTAAAAGATCCCTAACATTCCTTAAGAAATATGCGTCATAAAAGTCCTGCTAATTCAAATAGTAATCATTATCATTCCAATATTAACGGAACCAAAATCCACCTAATTTGGTCGCGTAATATTGGCGTACGGAAGGAATAACTATGAATGATTTTTTTTTCATTCATAGTTATTCCTTCCGTACGCCAACGCCGTACGCCGTCCCGTTTTTTTTTTACTTGCCAAATTCGATGTATATCGATATCTGAGTTTGTTAGTTAATTTTCTCGGGTAAATAAAAATTCACGGTGTATATTATAAGAATACTAATAATCTGTTAGCTCTGACAATACTGGAATGTAGATGTTTAAAATATCGAACCTGACTAGAGTAGACTGACTGCGGTCCGACCTGTTTCGACAATCCTGTACCCTGATTCCGTATCTTGCAAAAGGCGATAACGAAAATTGTCTAATTCTGTAAAATCGCAAATTGACAGCAAAAATAAGTCGCAAATTGACAACAAAGCAATCTACTCTAAGTCAGTGCTGCCCATACATTTTGACACTAACTATCAATAGTGCAATGACTGCGCGATTATTGCTGATTGCTAATTTTTAGGGAATAAGGGGGCATGTCCCATCGGCGCCACCCCTAGCGGGTTCATCGCTTGGTAGGGTGTCATACGCACGCGACATTGGCCCGATCACACCCGCTAGTATGGGCTCCACGTGCTAGCCATACTCTGGTCCGCTGCTGCCCGGTGTATCTGAATAGGTCTTCAGCGATAGGTCCGTCCGAAACGTGTCAGCACACAGCGTCCTAAGGTTAGTACAAGTAATACCTGTCCTAATCCTGACTTTTGGGAATTTCAGATTCATTTTACACCCTGTATAATAAAACGAATGAAATGAAATGAAATGAAATGAAATATTATTTATTATGAAAACACTTAACCTAGTAGAATGTATGAACTGCTCTCGTATAAGGTTCCTCTGTGCTACGAGAGGCAGGCTCCTCCTCAAAAACAGTACTCAAATAAAAAGTGTTTCTAAAAACAATTTAAATCAGAATAATGTTGAGTTATGTATTTTTTTTTGTTTTTTTTCACAATCACACTAATTAGCTAGCCCCAAACTAATCATAGCTTGTACTATGGCGACTAGATAACGCATAAACATGCTTAAATACTTTTACAAACGACCATAACTTAGGTACAAATGCTCGTGCTCATCACACAAACATTTGCCCCTCGCGGGATTCGAACTCGCAGCCGCCAGGCGTGGTAGTCCGGAGCGCGAATCACTACACCATAAAGTAAATCTTTAAAATAATCAACCAGTCTAGCTTTATTAGGTACTAACTACTGATATTAGCAACTATAATGTCTGGAGGATTTTCATATTTAAAATGAAATGCTGATTAAAAACACCAAGACTATCAACTTGATTCCACTGCTGGACTGGACTTTAATGCACTTATGAAAAGAACGCCATTTTTCTATTCTCAAAAACTTCCGCAACTCCTTTCGTAATAATTAGTGGATTCGAGTAGATTCCCCGAACAACGAAGTCCCATTGAGCTGTCGCTCTGAGGCCATTCTGGTGCCTTCCTAGTCTCGGACGAGCGCAATTACTATGGCTTTTGTTATCTCTAAGGTTTTGAGGATATCTGAGAAGGTTTTTAGGGTCCCTCGATTTTCTCAGAAGAATTATAAACCACCTCATAATGACTTATAGCTATAATCAATATCAGTTGCAGTGTAAACAGGGTAAAGTAGAAATAACTGACAATAATCAACAGTGATATTGATAGTTTACACATTTATGAAGTAAACAATGTTACATTGAGAATATAAATTGCCATAGATCAACCAAAATGTATTGTTGCAATGAACATCGCTTGCAGAGCTGACAACCGAAAAATAATTATGGAGTGGTGACCACAAACTGCTCTTTGGGGGAGGCAGTCCGGCAGTGGAGTGCAATAGGCTGAATAGATAGACCACAAACTGAAGGACACAGTGTGGGCATGCCTCCCACTGGACTGCCAACCTAGTCAATGCTGTGGGAAGCCATGGATGCAAACTGCACATAATTGCTTGCTGTAGCGGGGTCTATGTACAGCAGTGGACTTTCAAGGGCTGATATTATATGATGATCACACACATTGCTATGATACTAAAGTAAGTAGCTAAAGCACTTGTATTATAGAAATCAGAAACAACGAAGGTACCACTACCCAGACCTGAGACAATATAGAAAAGTTCGTTTTCTATATTGACCCGTCCGGGTATTGAATCCGGAACCTCAGAGATGGCGACGCCATTTTACCTGCCTATAGACCGGCAAACTTGCCTCTCGGCTACGGAGGTCATCACTACAACAGCACAAGATCGACTAAGATTGATAAGTTACTATGAATCCCTATTCTGTGAACACAATTCACTCTTACCCAGTTTTCAGAAACAGTGCCCGCTTCTCCACTGCTTTATTCACTTGAAAAATTACTCAATTGTACTCACGCCGACAGAATAGACCATTGTTTTCAGCATTCTAGACAAAATTAGTCTTCACTGGAAATCTAGACTAGTCCATTCCAGGATGGTACATTAATCAACTGAATGTTCAAAGGTAATTAATTTTCAATATTCAATATCTCATATGAATGGTCATTAATTGCCTTCAAAATAATTTTAATGTAACAAATTGTTGAACGTACTACTAATTGAAATTTTATCTTTGCTCATAATTTCGTTTACAATTAATAAATAAGGTAAATCAAGCAAATAATATTCAAACGTGAAATAAAAAGTTTGTATTTTAAAATCACGTTTTTTAATAAAAGTATGTAATTCATAACTATTACATTAAAACGACCGTCGGAGGTTCATCGTAAATCAAAGGGTAGTTGCGTATTCGAATCCCGCAAGGGGCAAATGTTTGTGTGATGAGCACGAGATTTGGGTATCTAAGTCATGGATGTTTATAAACGTATTTAGCATGTGTATCCGTTATCTAGTCCCTATATTACAATCTTTGCTATGTTTGTGGCTAGCTAATTGGTGTTATTGTGGAAACTATTTATTTTATTTATTTATCTGTTATGAAAACATAATACATGCTTCAGCTAGAAAGCAGTAGATAAAAATTATTAAAAGTGTATTATTTAAAATTAATGTCTAACTTCTCCTTGCTAAAAACAAAATAACTCGTGAACATGAAAAGCAGCGTGTTTCCATTCTTGTCCACTAAATTCCTTAGAAAGTTTGCCCTAATAACACACCGAAAGCCGTGACCGAAAAAATTAGAAAGAAATCCTTAGCCCGGGGTTAAACAAGTGAATCTATTAAATGTGTAGTTCCTGGAAGCACATAAATTCCATTCGAACAACTTTCTGAAGGTGCGGGAAGCGAATAGAAACAAGGATGCCAACTTGTAAGAGATGTGTCTTACAACAACAAAAAATCCGGTCAAGCGCAAGACAGACGGAGGGTTCCGTAAAAAACTTGTTAGGCATGTAATTAAGTTTCTTATTCTTCATTGAATGGTTTGACTCTCAAATATTATTACCTCTTTTGTTCCAATCCATCCGTAAGTTCTATTTCTCAATTTTATTTTGCGATGTTTTAAAACTTGTACGATTTTTAGACATTAACCTGTGCTGTATTATATTGTTTCTTCACAAATTTTAAGATTTTAAGCCAACAGGATACCTTAAGTAAAAAAACATAACCCTCGTTTGGCAGTCGGGTAATAAGTCAAGGTTATAATAAGTACGTTAACAAAAATACAAAATTCATAAAAATAAAACACCTTTTGAACCTCAATCCACAAATAATTTCATTATCTCAGCTTTTACAGGTTCACTTTCGTAATATAACATTATAAGTACATAGTTTATTAAGTTTCATGTTTTTTTGGAGAGTATACCTGCTGAGATCCAACCAAACGCAGCAACTAGTGACTGAATGGGGCAATCAGTGTTCTTCGTTCGTTCAAAATTTTCTAAAGACGTTCGCAGCGACTGTATGCTCACGAAAGAACGCAAAGAGTCGTCAAAACTCCAATCGCAGTATTTAAAAGCACCTAGTGTAGCTGCTAACCCTGTCGAAACTACACCAGGAAAAACAAATACGTGAATCTTTTAGACGGAAACTCATCAAAGTGGAGCGAGCCCGCGTAATTTGTACTCCATAAACATTGTCAAATAAAAAAAGCAAGGCGATTCGCTCCTGGGACATCAATCCAAGTTTTTAAATTAAAGCGAGCAAAGAAAGTTGGGAATCCGAAATGAAAGCCAGAGTTTTCGCGGACAATCACCAATTTATGAATTTGCGTATTTCACTGGACTTTGTTTGATGAATGTGAGGTGTGCTATAGCTTCTTTTAAAGTTGCATGATGTTACGAGAAGAAACAAACCATTGAACATTCTTAAATAAATATACAGGGTTACATTGCAAGGTAGTAAAAACAAGATCTAGAGAATAAATAAAAGTGCGTTTTAATCTTTTTTTTTTACTATTATTTAAATAACATTAACTTTCAAATATCCGGGAAAAACGACAGCGTGACCTACTCGGTCATTCATAATAACAGGTGTACGGTGCACCATATGTGCTGCATAAAAAAATTAGTTTGTTTTTACGTAGATCGATTTAGTTACTGATTCTGAGTGGTCCCTGGAAAATTGGCACTACCTTGCAATGTAACCCTGTATAGTAAACGCGCAATACTGCGACAAAGAAGTTGACGAAAACATAATGCAGCTAGAGATGAGTTATAACAGGTAGAACTCATTATCTGTTACAACTGTAACAATTATGAAAAAATAACAGTTCCAAATATCTGTTATTAAATAACAGCCTGTTATTTCTTATTTTGTTAGTTTGTTACTACCTGTAGCCGCCAAAATCTTAAACAGCCTTTAAAATACCCATCCAATACAATCAAAACTTTCCTTCATGCTTGGAACAGGCATGGGACTGTCAATTTGCTAATATTACGATTTTTAAGAAGACACATTTTGCGTACGACTTTAGCAAATGCGAGATTGATTTAAATTTGTTGTTTAGTAAATACTAGTTGCCTCTCTTTCATGTATAAGAGAAATGAATGAAAGGAGATTATAACAGTTATCGCCCTGATAACAGCCATAACAGGGACAGCCAGGCAATATTTTAGGCATCTGTTACACTTTCTTCTTCTGTTCTTACGGTAACTATTATGATTTTGCTGTTATTTCCTATAACAGATATTTATCTTAGGAAGAACAGTTGTTAAATTCGGTATTTAAATACCTGTTATATTTATCTGTTACGATAAATACGCCTCACCGCTAAATGCAGCATCAACATAACCGCTAAAATGCGTGATTCTTTTGTTTTCCAGATAGGTACATGCCCTTTAATTTCTCATTTTAACCCGTGCCGATGTTACACAATACACACAACATAATAAGTGATCCAATGCCGACCGAGGCATTTGTCCGGTCGATCGGACTGGACACAAAGCGGCAGGATATGAGATGGATGCAAACATGGACTGAACCAATATGGACAATGTGCTATGAACGTTGAGAAATGTGCATGACAATTTTTATTGTTCTATGTAGTTACATACATAAATAGATGTTATAAAGTGTAAATACGGTCTTGGGAAAGTCTTTATTTATCTATTTGTGTAAAACTAAACAAAATCTTAGTGCTACCTTAACTAGTGTTTACTCCAATATATTATTATTATTATTTAAACAAAGTTTTCGAATTTTCTTAGGTTTCACCTTTGAACACATTCATCATAATTATATTTTTATCACATAGCATGTTTTTATATTTTCTTTGCAACACCTTTTTAACATTGTATTACTACCATACACAGAGACGTCACTTAATTTTAATAGCTAAGAAAAATCTTTCATACTAAAGTAAATACGAATAAAAACCATATTTGAATAAATAAAAATGTTAATTGACGCCGTTATTTTTATCGAAATACATATTAATATTGATAAACTATGTAGTTACTTACTTACTTAGAATTACCTAAAACTGTTATTTGCTATTATATTGCTAAAACAAACGAAACAACAAGAAACAATTGAAATGCAATAACTGCGAGTAAATTGAGATGGATTCCCGCGGAATTATATAAAAACACCAGCAACATTTTGAGCACATGCCTAGGCTATAACAGCCAAGTTTGGGGCTCCAGAGATTGTTTAAAAACCAATAAAAAAAAACATACAAAAAATGGATTGGCCTTTGAAGCATTTAAATTCTTGCAGAGCGCGGTAATTAATATCTGCTTCGGAATACGATTTTAACTTAGAGGTAATTAATAACTGGATGAAACATCATTTGTTCGAACACATGATTCGAAATATAATTTTTGCTATAATGGTTATTCGTGCGTGACATTTAGTGCCCATCACCTTGATCTCGCCAAAAAGACAAAATAGTTCATAAACCTTCCTTTTAATTTAATCACTAATACATATTTTTACGGTTCCGTTACATGATTCCTAAAAATAAAATAGTTAAATGTATTTAGGCTTTACTGACTACTAAGAGATTTCATAAAACAAATCCGTTTGTTGATTCTTCTTTGGTGTTGTAATATTGACTGATTTCTTTATACTATGTCTGAGAGCTTTCGTTGCTGTAGCCGTGATCACGCAAATCTAGGCTTTTCGCTATTTGAATGATGACTAAAGGGAAATTTAATCTGGCGTCGTCTTTATTTGGATAGCAGTAAACTGGGTTATTTGAATTATTCTGAAGATGTAATAAAACAAATATCAATTAAGCTTATGCTAGGCTTAGATTAGAGAACGAACGTAAATAAAGATTAATTTTGCTTTCTAATTATCGTTATCGTTGTATTTTCTTCGTTTTGTCCTTAAAACAATTAAGATGCAGCTATTTCGACCGACAACGCAAGAGTATGCTTGCATTTTGCGACATCATTGTTAAATTTCATGGCTGACTCCTTAAAAGAGTTCCTATTCGTTGAGTATCGCTTTAAATAAATTTCATAACAATATTCATCATCAATAAATGCACATTACGAGATGTAAACATTTTTTTAATTGGTATCAATTGAATAGACTTTGCAACTTAAATCTGAAACTTGGACAGGGGTCGATTCTCTTAAAAACGCAATTAAACTCGCTCTAAATATCACATAAGTGATACAAACAAACATAGCCTCTATTCCGCATAAAAGTGAGTTCAAATTACTATTGTCGTAGAATGACTTCAGTGTTAATGTAACAGCGCTTATAAACTAATTTAAGCAGTACAAACAAACATAGACTCTATTTTGTTACAAAGTTGATTCACATTAGTTTAGTGAAGTGATGTCGAAGTGATCGCGGTTTTGTTTAGAGAATCGACAGGCTGGATATTTTTCATTTTGTAGTAGCTGGATGAGCCATCGACTGTCTTACTTAATAAAGATGTTTTCCGATAGGAAACCTTTTAAAATATGTTCAAGGCTTCACATGAATTTTTACATCACATCTTAGATAAATTCTAAAGGAGATAGTCTCTTATTCAAAAGTAAACGATTTTAGTATAGTTAGTCAACTCGACGAAATCTTTCAAGTGGTTCTCGCTGTCAAAGCCAGCGTATTTTCTGATCGATGTAGCGGTACAGCGAGAACCACTTGAAAGATTTCGTCGAGTTGACTAACATTTCGGTAGCTTAGTGGTAAAAGCACTTGCACGTGGGTTCGGATCCTACCTGAGGCGGACGATTTTTCTTAAGTATTAAAAATCTTAGTTATACCTAGCATGGTAATTGCTAAAAACAAAAATTTAAATTGCTATTTATCTGGTCATGAATTCTATATTTTTAACCTGTGTTCCGAAGTTGTAACCATTTCCTTGAATCAGGGCTTCCTAGACCTCAATTAACAATTAACAGTATCGAGCTCGAGTATACCTACCTATGTTATGACACAAATTACGCATAGCGGCTGATATCGAAATCATTATGAAATCAAATAATACTCGAATAGCTGGTCGATTTTACTGTACACCCTGGTTGATCTGGTGGACGATTAATTTTAAAACATTATCACGTAACTTATTTGTTTTAATATTTTTTTTTTAATATCAAGATTTTGTTGAAGATAAAAATATGTAGAAGTTTATAAAAGTGCTTCAAAATTGTGTTAAAAATCGTGTTTATGCTTTAGATAAGTTAAATATAGCTTATACAGAATTTATGCAGAACTTATCCGTACATTGTGAAACAAACCCTAAATCTCGATTTCGCTCGATTTCGTGCAATTTTAAAAAACATTTTGTTTCTACGATGATAGACGTTTGAATAAGTTAGGTTTTAAATTGTATCTATTAGAATGAACATTTGGATTGAGATTGGTTTGTGCTTTGGATAAAGCCTGGCTTACGATAGGTCTTCAATTTACGTGGTAAATTGTCATCGTTATGATTATATTACAAAGGAGATGCCGAATTTCGAAATGGTATCACTACAAGGATTGCCACTATTCTCAGCCCCCCTTCAATAACGAAATTGACAGGTAAATAATCTTATTCATAAAGAGTTACGTGGTTTTCTGGCCGACAATTTGGTATCGAACGATTCTGAATTATTAGGCCACGAGGCCTAATATGAAAGCGCATCGTTCGGTCGGTCGTATTATCCGATCAATTGAAAACATCAATTTCCCCGTTCAAAGGTTTGACAATTTATGAACAATTGAAAATGGTCGGGTTTTTTACACGGCTTGATTAAGTTGTTCATATTTTAACAAAGGATGAGATGGCAAACTTGAGACTGGCTATTTTAATTTGTTATGTTTATACGACCGAACGAAAGATACACTTTCGTGCTAAGATTGAGACTAGGATTGAAACTGGAATTGTGATCGGTAACATTATAAAACTTTAAACAACTCCAAAAATAGTACATCGATATTTTTTCATATAATTTAGCTTGACACAGTACCTTTAAGATTTACGAGGACTAAATCCCATATAATATTGCATTCTGTAACACATGTATTAAAATTAGTTGGTTCCCCTGCACCTGCAAGGGAACCCTTTTTGCTTAGATGCCATTAATCTTAATATCTTTAGGGCTGGCTTTTGAATTGCCAATAAAGTAAAATACAAGGCAGATTTTTTCGTCTTGAAAAATGATGATTTTTCATATTTTTGACTTCGGTGCTTCGGTGAAATTTAAATCGTGAGTTTAAGAATGTCGTTGTGCCTTGTTGTTTGTTGTGTGTGTGTGTTTGTTAGCATGACCAACAAAACACGATTGATTTATGATATTGCGATTTATCGACACACAACTGTCAACATATGATATAGCCGCCATCTTGAACGTTTATCGAAACAGCAAGCATATCCGAGCCGGCAACGTCACAGTCATGCACGTTCTTTCGATAAAAGTTCCTATTTTGACAGTTGTGTGTCGATAACTCGCTATAAATCATATCGTGTTTTGTTGGTCATGCTAGGGGGCTTGTTTGCCCTTTTATCTACGCATTTAACAGTTAAAATCTATGTATTCCAATTTTAAAACAGGAAACTACTTCATATCGAGAATTGATTATTTAGAATCCAATAAGTGAAAAGGCATGTGCGAACTTTAATTTCTTAAAAAATTCGAATCCTACAGTTTTATTAATTTTATTTTTTCTATTTTATTTAACTAACTTTGCATTGTTACTACTTACTACTAAGTATTAGTACTTAGTTGAAAGGTTGAGTTGTAGCTTGTGTTTGATAGGTCAGATGTGTAAGAGATCCAATATTCTTATTTGTAACGTAAAAAGTATAAACAATAAAACATTAAGATCTATTTTGCTGCTTATATTGTTTACGTATGTGATGATTGCCGCTCAACACGATAGATTATACTCTTTAATGCTCACCATAAAAGTGGTATGTTTTTTTAACAATGCAAAATATCAACCACTTTTATACTAAATACGAACTTAAACGGTTGTATTAGAGTTAAAATAAAATATTGGTCAAAAGTAAGCTACCATCGGGAACAGTTCGTTCGGGCATTGGTTTTATTTCGAGGTAGGCAGTGATACTTAAAAGTGTGTTTTATTAATGAAAATCAGAGGTTTTCACCAATAACACACATATTTAAGTACCTACTGCCTACCTCATTTCATTTATCAGGTAGGCACTGCTTACTTGCCTAAATGCACCGCACGCCCCTGATCGGGAAATACACACAAGAAACTGAAACAAGAAACTCACAATCCGAGGCAATTACGCGATAGCTATACGAGTGGCCGTGTAGCGCCTCGCTGTATGGAGAGCTGATTTATCGTTCGCTCTCTGGCAATAATAAAGGCCCACACATCCGTGGACGATGCCAGAGTGACCATGAGTTTAGGAAATATACTATCTTTTTCATTTGATCACATCAAAGAAGGTTGTTTACGAGTCCTGTCTTTTTTATTGACGTATTTATTTATAAAATCGTTATTGCACAGTTTAAAAAACATACTTTAGGTGAAATTAATGCAATGAGGCAATCTCTACCAGTCAACCATTAGGCTAAACAGAGATGTTTTGTGGGCAGTGCGATAAAGGAGATTACAATAATTAAACAAGTTTTATCAACCTTTTAGCCATAGGACGTCCACTGCTAAACATTGGCCTCCCCCAGTGACTTCCAGATCGGCCGATTGGAAGCGACCTACATCCAAGTATGAAAAGGCTTGACTGAGAATTTTTTTACGTAAACTACACACAGTAGATACATTATAAAAATACATAAACTAAATAATATCATACATTGATTACATAGGCAAGATACGTACATAAATAAATACTACAAAATCTGGCTAAGTGTAGTGTAACTCTTTCATACTACTGCAGTAAAGGAAGTTTTCAAATCAAATGGTATGTTTTCAACTAACTTAAAAAAAACCGACTGAGTGTGTGTTGAAGGTTTCGTAGTTTGCTGTCACAATGTGTAAATTTTCCCTTTAAGGTTCTTCTCCAAGTGCATTTTATAAGTGCTCGAAAACTTTAACTCACTTGTAAAGCTAAACTTCGCTATTTTAACAACTGATATAAGAAGGGGCTACTATTTTACATTTTAAAGCCTTTTCATCTCTCTTTGCGTATCAACTCAGGCTTATATATATGTAAAGACCAAAACTCATATAGTACTATCGGTGACCTTCTAAAGATCCTCGCGTGTGCAGGTGTAGGGATACGCATGTTAGAAGATGAGTCATTGTCTGGGGGGAAATACCGCATATACATGAAATCTCCGAGCTGTAACCCCACCTGTGCAGGTTTTCCCTGCTTCGGCCTACCTGGGTCCGTAACCTATTTACGGACTTCCAGGTTTCCCAAGGCAGAATATTTCCAGGGGGGAGTCGCTCTGATAGCTCCATAAAGCCTAATTATTTGCAAGCGAATCTCTAAACTGAAAAATAGTTAATAAAAACACATACTTAAATATTCTTAAATGCACTTTCTAACGACAACACAATATCATAATTATTTAAACTAACAAGTTGCTGCCGACTTTAAAGTTTACGCCGGTGCTTTTTTCAATTGCAAAAACAAATTTCTTATTTGAAAATGTGACCTCATTAACAGTTTAACGACGTTGCATACAACACGACAGTAATTTCTGCATACTACTGTACTCAATAAAACACGACGTTTTACAATTACAAGCACAATCTGAAATAGACGCAAAGGAGTATAAAAAGAGCGACTTTTTTCGAATCATTCGGATTCTAAAACGCTTCCGTCGGTAGCTATCTCTAAACGATTCCCTTAATCTACTCATGTAAAAACAAAAAGATAAATGATCCCAAAGGAAACCCGAATCGTGGCCATTCGACGCTACTGTTTTTAAGGGTTGTACCTTATCCGGTTTCGGATATATTTACCTTCGTATGAGTAATTGGAAAGAATGGACATATTTTTATTTCATTGTTGGCGATGTGTTTTTGAAAATCGTTTTTTGGTTTAATTTTGTAATGCGACTTAGTGAAATCCATTTATGGCTAGGTTGGGTTAGATTTAATACTGTCAGACAACGCAAAAATAAATTTGCTAAAGATGAAAACGTAATATGACGTATTTTAACGATTAAAAGGGTGTAATGATCCTACCTTATTACAATTAAAAACACTTCATTTATATCATGCAAAGATTACCTAACCTTAATGCTGTCTTTGGCCGTCTTTTGTTAAATTATTTTTAAATAAAACGAAAATGCTGGTTTATTTGCAATCAAATAAAAAAATATGCCGCAGTACATCCTTGGATTATTCCAAAAAAAATAATTAAAAATCGTTTACTGACAAACTTTCAGACAAAATCAACGTTCTTTACTCAAGACTAGATTCAATCTCTACTTGAAACTGACTTTCTACTTTCGGGTATCAGATTACCACATGTTCACAAATCACAACATCCCTAGTGTTTTCGTAAAATGAAAATCTCGCGTCACGGTGATCACGCCCAATCCCAATGCTTAATCGATCGCTCCCTCTCTTTCGTATGCTGCTGTTGTCTGTTTGCAGATTTTGCACTTTTAAACTAATGAAAATGTTTACGGTTTTTCCTCATCTTCTTTTTACAAGCTTTTATTTAGTTTCACCTGTCCCGTTGTCTGTAATCAAATCTTGCAAGTTAAATTTGATCCACTTCCCGGTTACCGATTGAGCTGAAATTTTGCATGCATGTGTAAACCGCGTGACAATGCAATATTATGAAGAAATGGTGGTGATCTGATGATGGAGCTGGAAGGTGGCCATAGGAACTTCACAATGAATCGAAACAACCTCATCGAGTTTGGGCTCGTTTGAATCGTCTTGAAGAGTAGTTTGTCTTTCAGTGGTAACCAGGGTCTGGTGATGGAGCTGGAAGGTGGTCATAGGAACTCTGTAATGAAACGACGAAACTCCATCGAGTTTCGGCTCTTTGATTCTTCTTGACGAGTAGGTACTTTGTTTTAAGATGGTAACCAGGGTCTGATATGATGATGGAGCTGGAAGGTGGTCATAGGATCTCAGTAAAGAAACGACGCAATCCCATCGAGTCTCAGTTTGTTTGATTCGTCTTGACGAGTACTTTGGTGCTAGATGGTAACCAGGGTCTAATGATGGAGCTGGAACATGGCCATAGGAACTCCAAAATTAAACGACGCAACCCCATCGAGTTTGGGCTCGTTTAATTCTTCTTGACGAGTGCTTTGATAAAATATGGTCACCAGGGTCTGATGATGGAGCGCTGAAACGTGGCCATAGGAACTCCGTAATTTAAAGACGCAACCCCATCGAGTTTGAGCTCGTTTAATTCGTCTTGACGAGTACTTTGTGTTAAGATGGCTACCAGGGTCTTATATGATGATGGAGCTGGAAGGTGGTCATAGGACCTCAGTTAAGAAACGACGCAATCCCATCAAGTTTTAGCTTGTTTGATTCGTCTTGACGAGTACTTTGGTGCTAGATGGTAACCAGGGCCTGATGATGAAGCTGTAACATGGCGATAGGAACTCCGAAATAACAACGCAACCCAATCAAGTTTGGGCTCGTTAATTCGTCTTGACGAGTAGTTTGACAATACATGGTAACCAGGGTCTATTGATGGAGCTGGAACGTGGCCATAGGAACTCCGTAATTAAACGTCGCAACCCCATCGAGTTTGGGCTCGTTTGATTCGTCTTGACGAGCACTTTGATAATAGATAGTAACCAGGGTCTGATGATGGAGCTGAAACGTGGCCATAAGAACTCCGTAATTAAACGACGCAACCCCATCAAGTTTGGGCTCGTTTGATTCGTCTTGACGAGAACTTTGATAATAGATGGTAACCAGGATCTGCTGATGGAGCTCAAAACGTGGCCATAAGAACTCCGTAATTAAACGACGCAACCCCATCGAGTTTGGGCTCGTTTGATTCGTCTTGACGAGTACTTTGATAAAAGGTGGTAACCAGGGTCTGATGATGGAGTTGAAACGTGGCCATAGGAACTCCGCAATTAAACGACGCAACCCCATCAAGTTTGGGCTCGTTTGATTCGTCTTGACGAGTAATTTGATAATAGATGGTAACCAGGATCTGGTGATGGTGCTGAAACGTGGCCATAAGAACTCCGCAATAAAACGACGCAACCCCATCGAGTTTGGGCTCGTTTGATTCGTCTTGACGAGTACTTTGATAAAAGGTGGTAACCAGGGTCTGATGATGGAGTTGAAACGTGGCCATAGTAACTCCGCAATTAAACGACGCAACCCCATCGAGTTTGGGCTCGTTTGATTCGTCTTGACGAGTACTTTGATAAAAGGTGGTAACCAGGGTCTGATGATGGAGTTGAAACGTGGCCATAGGAACTCCGCAATTAAACGACGCAACCCCATCGAGTTTGGGCTCGTTTGATTCGTCTTGACGAGTACTTTGATAATAGATGGTAACCAGGGTCTGATGATAGAGCTGAAACGTGGCCATAAGAACTCCGTAATTAAACGACGCAACCCCATCGAGTTTGGGCTCGTTTGATTCGTCTTGACGAGTACTTTGATAATAGATGGTAACCAGGGTCTGATGATGGAGCTGAAACGTGGCCATAGGAACTCCGTAATTAAACGACGCAACGCCATCGAGTTTGGGTTTGGGCTCGTTTGATTCATCTTGCTGAGTATTTTGGTTGGCGTCTCCATCTATATGCATCTTCAACAAATATGGGAAAAAAGTTTGATCCGTTTGTTATGAATGTGAATTATTTCTGATTGATTAGATGGATGACCCAATGCCAAAGTGAGCACGTGTCGAGGGCTGAATGGTATAAGGGTGTATAAACATTTCATATCGCTAACGTTACTCCTCAAGTTATTACATAACTAATTTAAACATTATTTTACCCTACAGCAAACATATAAACATGAGATATTTAAATATAAATAAAATATTTATAATTACGGGTCTAAACGCGACGTACTATAGTATGTAGTAGTATTGATACTACTTACATTCCTCGACGTTTCGACCGTGATGCTACGGTCGTGGTCACGAGGGGACGGTCGCTTTTAGACCCGTAATTATAAGTTTTAGTTATAATGCAACGCGAAAGTTTAAAAGATTATAAATAAAATACATATAAACTTAAAGTGCCAAGCTTTTATTTTTTTTAGTTTCGCCTGTCTCGTTGTCTGTAATCAAATCTTGCATGGTAAGCAAGTTAAATTTGATCCATATTCCGTTTTTCGATTGAGCTGAAATTTTGCATGCATGTGTAAATCGAATGACAATGCAATATTGATTGTTATGAATGTGGATTACGTCTGATTGATTAGATGCCAAGGTGAGCGTCACGTGCCAAGGGCTGAAAGGTATGAGGGTGTAAAAACATTTCATATCGCTAACGTTGCGTCTCAGGGTACCAGGGCGAACCCTGTTCTACTGAAGCCCTTATACAATGGACCCCTTGGGGGATGGACCGTTTTTGTCCTATACTCGTGGGAACAACATGAACAAAAAATATCGAATTAAAATACTAAAAAGTTAAAAATAAAATTAAAGAAAAAAAACTTTTTTAAAAACAAGCTTTTATTATTTGTTAATAAAATGAACTAAAAAGTTAAATTGATGATAAATAACACTTGAAAAAAAATCATCGACCTCAGGTGGGACTCGAACCCACGTCCCATCGCAATCCGGGCGAGTGCTTTGACCACTAAGCTACCGAGGACGTCACGTGACAAGATGAAATTCCTCAAGTGTTTTTTCTCGCTGTCAAAGCCAGCGTATTCTGATCAATGTTGTAGTTGTAGGTCGATGATTTTTTTCAAGTGTTATTTATCATCAATTAAACCTTGCATGGAATTGCTAAAAACAAAAATTTGCAATGTTTAAGCATTTCTGATCTTAACCAATAGTCAAATATTTGTAAAAATATTTCTATAGGGTGTTGACGGTAGTATACTACTCAGCTATACATATAGCTACAACATTGATCAGAATACGCTGGCTTTGACAGCGAGAAAAAACACTTGAGGAATTTCATCTTGTCACGTGACGTCCTCGGTAGCTTAGTGGTCAAAGCACTCGCCCGGATTGCGATGGGACGTGGGTTCGAGTCCCACCTGAGGTCGATGATTTTTTTCAAGTGTTATTTATCATCAATTAAACCTTGCATGGAATTGCTAAAAACAAAAATTTAAAAAGTTAAAAATAAATTTACCTGATGAGAAAAATACCATTATATAGGTAGCATTTAAAAAATATAAAAGCGTGTTACATTGTAATTGCAGAAGAAAAATAATGGTGTATAACCTAAATGTTGTTTAGTGTTCCATCAAAATGTAACACGCTTTTATTTTTTTGAAATGCTACCTATATAATGGTATTTTTCTTATCAGGTAAATTTATTTTTAACTTTTTAGTTCATTTTATTAACAAATAATAAAAGCTTATTTTAAAAAAGTTTTTTTTTCTTTAATTTTATTATATGGCGACTTACGTGTGTTTCACCGCAGTGTGTACCTAAACATTACCGACATATTACTGCCACAAAAGGTTTTTTTCTACCTCTGTGGTTATGACATAGTATGTATACTTTGGTGTTTATAAAGTAATCTAATAAACTTGAAAGTAGACTGTAAGAAAATCTGTAATGGCTAAATGACTATAGTTTTAAATTTTTCAAACAGGGAGTTTAGTGGGGTTTGTATGGTTTTGTGCTGAGATGTACGAGTATCCGTTATACCGTATGGTATCCAATCACTAAACCCGTTAGCTTTACTGGTAGACTAGGTACACCATCGTATTGTATTGCAAAAAACTCTGTACATTTATAGATTCGCACGTTTTGCTTAAGCGACGAATGATTTAGAGTATTTCTCGTTTTACGCAGTGTCCATTAAACCTAATGACTGTCCAACACAGCTATAAATATAAAAAATCCTCCGAAACTCTTAAATGTAAAACGAGGTGTTCTAATGAGTTGCTTCGTAATAAATCTTCTAGGCTCTCATTAACTTGAAATTTAGTCTGAATTTCGTAAGGCCCGGTGTCCACAGTGACAAAATAATTACAGAGGTAGCTTTTTTTTAGCGCAGATTATAGCGATAATTTTTCATTTTTATAATGTTTCTTTGAGAAGATAATATTTTAAGGTTTACGAGTAGAAATATGAAGAAGTAATTTTACCTATTTTTTATTTATTAGGGATAACAACACCTTACAGATTTCACTTAACCAAAAATGTCTTAACACTACGGAAAGCTAATAACAGTTATCCACGTATTGTAGGTATTCAATGCACAGACAACAGCACGCCACGTCATCCAAAACTGTCAAACTTCTTCAGACAGAGTTTATTATTTATTGGGAAAGTTGACAGCCCGCGGTAACCTAACTTGCCGTTGAATGTACGTTAGTTGTAAATTACAAGAATAGTACTTATAGAAAATGGATACATTTCATAACTATCCCTCATAATATTTAAAGATACAGAATAATGCAAGATTAGGTATTAATTAATTTTGTTAGTAACTTATTATGTTTATTGCCAAAAAAAAATTATAGGTGCTTTTCTTGGAAATACAAATTGGAAACAGAATGTAGGCTATTAACGTTCTGTATTTGTATTTCCATTGAGTAAAACGAATCAGTTTTAAACTATCCTCTGTAACTGTTTGCGTCAGTGTACAGTGGACCTTACCCCAAAATTCGGTAATGGCTGTCATTAGAAAAGGGCCGGTTCGATGACGTCTTGATACATTTTAAATGTGCCCAAAAAGGGACAGATAAGACCGGCTTGCCCCTTTCAGGAGAAGCGGAATTTTCAATTTTTAGGAATCCATCATGAATTTCGTTTCAATCTTTTCGAGTCGATATTAGTTGGTATTGTTCTAATAATATCTGTGAAAATTGAGCATTATTAATTATTAAAGTTTAGGGCTAGCTCATCTTTCTGAAATCTAATTGAAATACAAACGAATAAGTAGTTTTTAATTCTATATTTATTCAAAAAGATTAGTAATAAATAATTTTTATTAGTAAAATAATAATAATATGGAAACCACGTTAAACGAAGTTGAGGCAATAGATAACGTTATTTTCGAAAAGGGATTGTTGATTTTAGCCGTTTAAAGAAAAAAAAAATCGCGAAAATAATGACTATTTAAAAAAATACATCATAAATATTTTACGACGTGTACAAAGTTTATGTCCCTGCAGCACAGCTTAATTTGCGAAATCTAAAATTTTCCTTCCAATGACCATAGTAATATAGAAGACTGTTAGATTTCACAAACATTCCAGCAATTAGGAAACTTGTTTCAAAAAGTTTTAGGTCTTCCATTATTTCAGTATAGCTTGTCAATTAAATTGATATCGGTATGAAGTGTTTTCATTGGCTGTCCCGAGTGAAGTCGATTAAATAATTGAAAACTAAATCGGTTCAATAGTTTTGTATTTACGACGACTGTTTTGTTTTCCAAAGTAGTTCAATAAAATTTACTTTATTAAACTATTTTGGATTTGCTTTATTAAATTACTTGAAGACGTACACGTTACCTATATTATTTTTTTACTCTAAGCTAAAAATCGCTAAACAAAGCGTAAAACCGACTGTTGCGGTACTTGCTTGTCGATTCTGAAAACACAAGTCAACTAGCTTTAAATGTCACCTAAGCGGAACAAACAACCATGATCTCTATTATTCAAGGAAGAAGAATTACATATTGTCGATGAGTCGATGAGTGTTTTTAGGGTCAAAATGATGGCGGGTTTTTTCAATCGACATCGACAGGTTTCAGCTAGTATTCCATGGCGGGTTTTTTTTGTAATGTTCGCGTTATTATATACTATTGCACTATGAAACCGCCCATTGTGGTATACAATCGCTTCCCGCAGTTCCGCTAGTACGCGTGCCACGAAATAATCACGTCACTTTGATCGAAAAGTCAATGTTAATTAGTATTCTTCGATCGATATAAGTGACTTGATTGTTTTTGGTACTCGTACTATACACCCTGGACCGCTTGCCGCCTCAGTGAATATTCTGCCTTGATTCTCTAAACGAAGCCGCGATCACTTCGCCTTCACTTCACTAATAGACGAATAATAATTTGAAGTAAATCGTTGACGTTTTTCCAACTTAATTATGGCACACGCTGCTCCTAATATTGTTGTTCTATGCACTGATCAAATAATACTACGGTTCTATGGTTCAAGTGTGAATGATGAACGAATGGATGACCCTACCAAAATGTATCAAATCCATTTTCTTCTGGTTTGTCTTGATATGCCTCAACAATTCAATTTTGTAGGTTAAGAGAGTGTCAATGCCAATTATTGACATCTTATCAGTTTATACGCGACCAGTGTCAATTTGTCGAGAGCCACCTTTGACATTACCGTATTTTATTAACCGTATATTAAAAATATTATATTAAGTTCGTTCATTACCTTATTCTTAGATGTGGTTGGTAAAATGAAAATTTAGCTTATTTTTAGATTAAGCAGTGGTTTTTCCTCGAGTTACGACATACTCCAGCTTGAGCGAATCCGGCCTAATACACCGACACGCAAACAGTTTTAGGATACGTAAAAGTGGTATGTGAGTTTCACTCAAATTAATTGTTGAAGTCAGATAAGACAGGCCAAGTTGTCCTTGAATCGACTGACCTAAGTCCGCACCCTGTTTAGGGCTTTCCAAGTCGACCACGGCAAACAATTGTGAATACCCTTTTTTTTTTTTTTTTTTATTTAAGGACAACCAACAAAGCATACACCATACATTGATAGTCATATAACTTAAAAAAAACATTACAAGGTGTTGCCTTAATTAAAGGCTGCCACGACATGCATAACAATATTAATGTTGGAAAATAACTTGAAATATTAAACAAATTATATGCTTACAATGTATCTAAGCACTCCATAAAAGTACTCACACTGGAATCACAAAATAGTATGTACTGTGTTGCGTAATTTACATGCCAGATTCAAACAATTTTGATAAAGTCGATTTAAATTTACGTAGTGAATAGGACACATCAATATCATCAGCACCCAGGGAACGTGGCAATTTGCTAAACAGTGACTGAATTCTGTTGACGGTAGAAAAGTGACCTAACTTTGTCCTAAAACCACTTGCCTTGAACGGCAGATACACTTTCGAGCTAGTTTGTAAGGAACATTGTAGTTTATCTGCCTTAGAAGATCAGGGCCCTAACCATGAACTTTTTCACGACCGAGATTGTTTGGTAGCACTTTGATATGAGCACAAAATTTTGGTCACGTGATTTGGTACCATGAACTACCTAAAACGATCTTGTTTAGTGTTGTGAAAGAACGAGTAAACTGTAAAAAATTGTCTATGCGTTGAAATAATGTCAAAAAATGATGCACGCGGTCCGAATTAGATAAATTAAATGAACGAAATATTATTGCACACAATAAATACCTGTGTTTGCTTGCTAATTACTTGAAAATATAAAAAAAAATGTATTTTGCTTGTACTAGGAGTTATTTTTGTAGAAATGTTACCTATTTTTAACGTAAATATCAGCCTTTCTTAATTAGCTATGACTGAGCTCTTGATTTTTAAAAATCATTTCGGACCAAGAGTCATACGTCATGAATGATCAAATTCAAACGTAGTGGTTCCATTCTCTTTGGATAAAATAAGAAAAAAGTTAAAGTCAGTATTTGATGTAAACACTCGTATTTACGATTTATTTAACAATTATTTTTTTCTAGACTCGAAAGCACATTTCAAGAATGTGTTCTGTTAATTTATGATTTTACTTTATTTATAGGTAACACTTATAATAGTTCAATTGTATAACGATGTTTGCATGGACAACATAACACAATAAATTATAATTTTAATGGGTTTCTTAATTCATTTCGAGAAACTTTAAATTACCTTATGTACCTTATACATACCAGAGGGGAAAAAAGCTAACAGCGTCTTGATAAGGTACCCCTGGTACCGGAGCAGAAGAAAACTAGCAGTGTCATGATTAGGCATCCAAGATACTAAGTCGTTGAAATCAGAATTCGATGAAGACAGAGCCTCACAAGTGTTTATTAGCAGTGTTTCTAAAAATATTGTGAAAGCCAGTCGTTAAGAGTAAATAGTTTTAATAAATGTATACCCATTAAATTATTTAAATAATACAAACTGGTACACAAGGTACTCTGAAATTATACTAATCCACAGCTACTCACTTTGTCTTTTAGTACTTCACTTGCTATTGAAAAAAGGTGGCATTTACTAAACTAGGTATTCAATGAATTATCCGCAACGGCCACTTTTTAGAGGCATAGGAAGCGGGGTGCTTCATCTTACGCAGCAAAGCTGCTCGAACGATTTCTGCTTCGAATGTAGGTACTTGTTTATCTTGACTTCACCACTCTCCAGCCACCAAGCATTTTCCACCATCTGAGCAACCAGGAGCAGAGCGATACGTCCGTCACAATTTTGTTTCCCGAACCATGCGGATCTCGCCGGTAAAGGAATAGTAAACTAAACTAAGAATAGTAAACTAGTTTGGCGCGTTGCATGTTCGATTGTAGGGGGCCCTCTACCATCTCCTTAACATCACACTATTACATGACTGGCCACCGGATATAGTCGGTGTGATGAGCCCAGCAGGTTCACGCCGACGGGAGCCCATTTGTATGGCGAAGATTTTTATGGGAAGCCCGGCCAGCCAGTCTATACATACTGTCTATCTATTCAGCCTATTGCAGTCCACTGCTGGACACAAGCCTCCCCCAAAGAGCATGATCACCCGCATTTTTTCATTCATTCACTGCCAACCATCGTCTTAAGGTCGTTGGTCCATATGGGGCTGGGAGGCGTCCTACACTACGGCTATCTCTCATTCATATTTAAATAGTTCAAAGTATGTATACATCCTCATAACGATACTATTTATAGGGTTCTAAAAAATCTAAAAACCAGCCAAGTGCGCGTCGTGTCACGCGCAGTATAGGGTTTCATAGTTGCCCGTGGTAGATCCCACAATATATTGCAGCAATTATTTCATTAAGTCTCTTCATTTAAGTCACTTTAAAAGTTTCCCTTTAAGGAATTTTCGAACGACGACAAAATTAAACGATTATTACTCGTAAAACTAACAGGTCTATCTTATAATAATAATAATAATAAGATCTTTATTTCAGGTAAAAAACACCCATATTACAGACAGCTACATTCCAAAATAACATATCGAAATAATTCAATAAAAGCCAATTCAAAATTTAAGATTTTAACCGTTAGAACCGTTTAGATCTTAACCGTTATAATTTTCCTTAAAAATTCATAGAAAGCATTATAACCATGATTTTTTCCATAATTTTAAAACCAATAGTTAGTTTTATTTACGCCCTACCCGCACAAAAATTGGCATTTTAAAGTTTAATATTTCGCAAACGGAACTCTAAATCGAAAAGTAACCCCTAAATCCTTTTAAGGGACCTATTCAACGATGGGTTAGACGATGAAAAAATAATCACCCCCACGTTACACGTATAATAAATAAGTATTAGACAATATCACATACAATGCTCTGACCCTCTAGCACGAGCAACAAAACACGATACGATATGATATAGCAATTTATTGCCTCTTTACTTTTAAAATATAAATATATATATGGATAACATAGCCTCCAACTTGATCTTTTATTAAAAACAGTGAGCATGTCCTTGCCGGCGACGTCACGGTTATGCTCGCTTTTTCGATAAAAGTTCATATTTTGACAAAAGATATGCGATAAATTGTTAAATCATATCATGTTTTGTTGCTCATGCTAGAGGGACAGATCCTAAGGTAGGTAGCTTAAGCACTTGTGTTATAGAAATCAGAAACAGCGACTGTACCACAACACCCAGCCCCGAGACAGTATCGACAGGATCGGGAATCGAACTTGGAACCTCAGAGATGGCGGCGCCATATATTGTCGGGCGTGCTCGCCTCTCGGCTACGGAGTTCATCTAGTATCGGAGCTACCCTAAATCTATATTTTGCAAAATTTTATGCAATCATTTTGTCAGCGTGATTCATTTACAAATCTTCACAATATTACAGCTCTCTAGAGTCAACAGCAAAATCTCGGACGGACAGAAAGACACACAGACGGACATGACGAAACTATAAGGGTTTCTTGTCAGGACTACGGAACCCTAAAAGCCGGAATAAAATAAGTATTTAAAGGGGCTTCCATATAACAAACTTGATTTTATTGCCCATTTTTATAGATAATGGTGCTCGAAGGGGAACCGTGTCACGTGCTACGTGCGCGAGTCCGACTCGCACTTGACCGTTTTATAAAGTGAACTATTTACTAAAACCTACTTGCTTAACTAAGGTCTTATTTAGAGTGCATTTGCTAGTCCAGGACCAAGGTACTAACTAACGTACGGTGAGTGAGTATATGGAAAATGCACTCTGAATAAGACGTGTTTAATATACAGGGTGTTAGGTAAATAGTATATCAAGCTGAAACTAGCCCATGTTAACAGAATAATATGCATTAAATTCTATCGTTAAGACAGAAAAGACCATGCAAAACATCGACCCTACCCACCAGCAGACTTCAAATGTATCACAGTTAATAGATCTCGACTGCTGATGATTTTATACTATGACGGCATCTCTCGTAGGAATGAAGTATTCATGAAAAAAAAACTTTGTAAATATGTAGGTATTTTTTTTCATTGATTTTCCGTATTTTTCTTTAATATAGTGCAGTTTATTCTTGTAAGGAACGTACTTAAGTACACTGTGGCAAACCATACGCCGTTGTAACGTTAAAGGCTGCGACCAGACTACATATGGTCCAGATCTGGCGAATGCGCCGCGAACACGAAGCTCGCGCGCGGCGCGCGGACTTTTGTCCCTATATCTAGTGTATGCTAATCTAGGCCTATAATACTCAAACTTAAATGTTGTCATTTATTGAAGGGTACAACAGGGTTTCATTGTTTTAGTTTTCGTATACCTACAAGAAAACGTTTACGTTTAATACAGTGTGTCCCAGAACTCAACGTCAAGCCGAAACGGGGTGACAGGATTGATTGTAACCATCATGAGAAAAATCAGAAAAAAATCTTTCTCATGCAGTTTGAAAATTATGGGCATTTAAGAAAAACCTAGAAATTTGGTCAAACTGTAACCATTTTTCGGTTATTGTGGTTAATTGTTATTATTTTTGTTCATTTAAACTTTGGAACCGTAACCCTAAATAACATTTCTAGAATCACAGTCAAAAATAATGACACAATTGCCCCAAGTTTCCGAGAATTTAGACTATTTGTTAAACTATGAATTAATATTTTTTTTAAATTTGTCGACTTTGGAAGGCCCTCCTTTAACCTGTATGCTCAAACATCAGAGCTTATTGCTTAAAAAAATGTACTAGAGTGCCTTGACTCCTCCTCTCAAAAATAAAAACCTCAAGTAACCCGAGTTTTATTATATTACTAAGGCTCCGCTGTCCGTCTGTCTGTCTCTCCGTCTGTCATCAGGCTGTATCTCATGAACCATGATAGCTAGAGACTTAAAATTTTCACAGATGATGTATTTCTGTTGCCGCTATAACAAAAAATACTAAAAAACAGGATACCATAAATATTTAAGGGGACTCCCATACAACAAACGTGATTTTTTGCCGTTTTTATAGAAAATGGTACGGAACCCTTCATGCGCGAGTCCGACTCGCACTTGGCCGGTTTTTTATTCGCACAAGCTCTTGGTAGGTTCTTAATTTTATGGCAAAATGATGAGAAGGATAGTGGACATGTTTGCCATGAGTGAGCAAGACAGATAGTGACGCCACTTTTACCAAAGTCAACAAAAGTAAGTAAAATTAATAAAATAATGAAATATCTTGACCTAGTTTAGTTTAGGTTTATTGGAATAAAAGTCAGATAGGGATTATTGTAATAGGATATGTTATTTCCCATATGAGTATGAGAGTATGAGATTGGACTCCCTTTTCCGCACTTAAACTCAAAGTCGGTACTTTATACGTCTTTATATGTGATGGTTACGGTTGCAACCAGCCTAGCTCCGCCCAGAAGCGCAGAAGTTTCTTGGGTTATTCACAGACTTCGCGGAGCGACCTTGGGTTTTAAAGGATTTCATTGCGATGTGATGCTACCGCCTCGCATTCCAAGACTACGTAGGCGGCGGTTTCATCTCCTGTTAGACAAGCCCTGCAGAGAGGGCTGTCTGTGTTGCCTAGGGTGTAAATATGTTTGTTTAGGAGACAGTGACCGGTCACTGTCCCCACGATTATGCACAGATTTTATCTTTCAAGGTTGAGCATACGCCGAGTCAATTTGGGTGTGACCCCTGAGAGGGTCAGTTTCGATTGTCTGCATGCTGTACTCAGAGTCCATCGTTCGTTATGTTGGGATAAAGCACTGTGTCTAATCCAGGCGCGCAGTTGGGAATATGGTAAGGGGAGGATCGAGGGTGGCCCCTCTATGACCATGTCCGAGCCCCTTCGCGCCGGTACATCTGCGGCATCGTTGCCTAAGGAATTACTATGCCCTTTTATCCACGGCAGTGTTACCTTGTTGACCCTTCCAATCTTTTATATTTGAATGAATTTGTTCTTAGAAAATTATTTACAAAATGTCAAGCGATTGCCTGTGGATCCGTACTCTTCGGTTTGTAACAAAAAACGTACTCGGTTACCTTAAACCCAAAATAAAAAATCGTTATTATATATATAAGTAAAATAAAGTTAATAATAAATTAGGTCCTAAGATAATAAAGATATTAATTTACTTCCTCTTAAGGGATAGGGGATAAAGCCTGTCCCAGACAGACGCGGCCTGAGGTGGCGGCCGCGGCCGCGGCCTGTTGTGTAGTATGAAAGTCTTATTTACTATTCAAATCCACGTAGCCGCGGCCGCAAGCTCCGCCCACTTTCCGCTCAGCCGGTGTGTGCGCTTGCGCGGCCTGCGGAGCGGCCAGTTGCAATTTTTTACAACGAACCGCAGCGGCTAATTTATAAACGTTGGTTGGTCGGTATTTCATTATAAAACACACTCGCAGGCAATAGTAAGATATACACTTCTTTTTTGTCCATCTTATGAAGAGCCAACAAAAGAAGAATTTTGTCCTCTAAATGACTTAGTTTAGACGTCCATCCGCGATGACGAGTAGGCAAGAAATGGCGGTCCCGGCCGCGGCCTGGAGAGTCATTTCTATAAATCTTATTATGCGAGTGTGTTTCATAATGAAATACCGAACGACCGACGTACCTATATTTTAAATTGGCCGCTGCGGCTAGTTGTAAAAAATTGCAACTGACCGCACTACAGGCCGCGCAAGCGCACACACCGGCGGCGAGCAGAAGCGGGCGAAGCTTGCGGCCGCGGCTAGCCGCGCTCCGGCCGCGCAAGCCGCGTGAATTTGAATAGAACTGAGACTTTTATACTACACAACAAGCCGCGTCTGTCTGGGACAGGCTTAATTCGTCTGCTCACATACAGCAACTTTTTCGACAGAAGATAATTTAAACCTTAACAAAAACTAACATTGTAATACGAAACTGCCGACCAGATTACATCAGTTTGTACAATATAAAGTTTAAAAATATAATATAGGTAGGAATGCTAAGGGATGTTATGTCTTAATGATGAGTAAATGCAGAATGCATGGAAGAGAAAACAAACTAGAAACTAGTAAAAAAAAGACTTGGAACATGGCACGCGAACGGTGATGATGATGATGATGGTGATTGGTGATGCCAGGAACGTCATGATTTATCTATGCACCGAATTTTATCGAGAGCGGATAGGTATATCATTTTAATACTTGACTATGTTTAAACAACTTCTGTATGTCTTGTACCAAATAAATGATTTTCTATTTCTATCTTAGACAGTTTTAAGACAAACATCCAAACGTTATGGACTTAAGAGTTTTTTGCCTACCTTGCAATGGTAACTTTACATGTAACTTGCTAGTTGGACTATTGAAGCGTTTCTTTTTTGCTCACGCTGTTCTTCCGCTGAATCGCATAAAATATACATTAAATAATCCCTTTCTCTAGAGAAATTAAACACACGAAGGTACTACTCGTAAAATGCGTACCTATCTGATTTTGCATAGTGAAACGTACCTTGTATTTATGGTATTACCTAGGAGTAATCACTACGTATTACTACTAAGTTCTATGGTTTCCGAAAAGCCGGTAATTTAATAATTTATGTAACGGTTATTGATTTCAATTCAAAATTTTGGTAATGTCATAATTTGAAAGCTGTCACAAATATAGATTAGAAATTGACTTTTTAGTCTATTCCGAAACAAGGTCTCAACGTTGGTCGAAATGTATAGCTCAATTAGCTCATTGTTCGGATTCAATTTTGTGCCATGCAAAAATTTCTAGCACTTAGCATACAATCTCAGTTTTTAAAACCATAAAACCTTAACATAATTGCATTACCTCTCGCCTAAATTTTTTCATTTCAGAGTATATTGCTCTATTCGTTTTCTATTTAATTTTGGTTTCGGACAGCTGCTCCGTGTTTTTCATGGATATTAGGCATAGACAAGGCAGATACAACAATAGAAAGAGACAAAGTTATCTGTTGACAGTAGTTTTGGATATTGCGTTCCTTTTCTACTGACGACCAAGATATAGACAAGTCGTTCATTCTTTCACATCACTAAACAAACACCTTTAAAGCAGTTCATGGTACGAATAAAAAAAAAGATAAATCAAAATTGCTAAATAGCATAATTGCTTTTACGATTTCCGGAGAGTCAAGCGAAGTATCATAATGTTTTATGCAAACATATACATATAATTAATCCTATCTTGTATCTTGCTACTATTTTTACAGCTTTCATTTAGAAATTAAGAAAACAATAAAAAATAAAATTTCCATACAAATTATTTTGACATATGAAATCAATTTGTAGCTGTCATTAGTGTCATAATAAACGTCATTTGTACTGAAATGAGTGAATGATAGGCAAAATTGTTTGTTGTCAAAATCAAATAAATGTGATTGTTTTTACGACTTCATGGTAGGAAATTGACAGATTTTGACAGATTTGTGATTGTTTTAACAGTTCATGGTTAGGGGGCAGGACAATCAACATGACCATTAATTATTTTATAAAAGAATAAAATATCCAATATGTTCCTACGCCTTTCAAGGCTAATAATTTTAAAATATTTTAATCGAGATTTGTAACTAGGAAGTTGTTTAGCCAATTTACTTTGGTATGATAAATGCCAGAGAAATCTTTTTTGAATGGCTTCCAACCGGAGTTTGTGCACCTCGTATAGAGGAGTCCAAACGACACTGCAGTACTCTAACCCAGATCGTACCAATGAGTTGAAAACCGTAATTTTGCTTGAAGCGTGTTTAAACTCCCGACAATTTCGTATTATGAAACCTAACAATTTGAATCCCTTCTTGGCTATTTTATCTACATGTGAATGAAAGCGGAGTTTGTTGTCAATGTGAACACCAAGATCACGAATCACGTCTACTTCACGAATTAAATGGTTATTAATAATATAAGAATTAAAATAGCGAGATTTTTTACGAGAAAAATGTATGAAATTGCATTTATCGACATTTAATTTAATTTTGTTAGTATCGCACCAGTTCGAGAAACGATCTAAATCATTTTGAAGCAGATGCCAATCATCATCCTTTTCCAGACCCATGTAGGTACTTTCTTTTCACTATTGCAAAACAGTACCCTACAGTATTATCTGAGAGCCAATTCAGAAAATGCTCGTGTTTTTTTGTGTTCTCATGTAGGATTATTAGCATCTTTATTATTTTCATTACCCATGTAATATATCAGAGTTACTCCAAAGACGGACGTAATAACCGCAAAATACAAAGAGTTATTATTTGAATGGCGCAGAAGCAGGAAAAATGTGTAGGTAATATTGTCGGCTATTAGGCTTTTATCAAACAAATTCATTCCATTCATTCATTGTTTTGGAAAATTTAAATATAGTTTATTTATTATTAGGTCATATGAGTATAAAATATCGCTTTGTTTTTTGCCTAATCACTTATGTCCAGTCTGTTGTATGCTATAAACAGGGTGTCATTCTAAACACTATTATCGATTAAACAGACAAACCAATTCAATTTTTTAAATAATTAATTACCATTTATGCACGCAAATTTAACTTGCGCTTTCGCGCTTGACCGCTCGCAAGATATCGCTCAGATTTTTATAGGAAAAGAATTAACTTTAGCAAAATTATTAAACCAAATTTGCAAAAAATAACTACATTACTATTACAACAGTATCTAGTTGCTTATTACAAAAATTCGACAGTTTTGCGGTTGTTTGGTGATTACTGGTAATTTAAACGATAAATCGGAAAATCAATGGCCGCTAAGTACTGCTGAACATAAGCCTCCTCCAATAACTTTTAAGTTCCCTGGCGTAAGCTTTCCCAAGAGTCTTTATGTACCTTTACTTTTTACTAGCTTCCAATCGCAATGCAAACATCTTAGGACACACGATTGGCCTTAGCAAAGAATCATATTGATAGAATACTAAGACGAAATAGTTTTGAGCTGACATATCGACACCCACGTTACTCATGCGTCAGGTCCAGGATTTCTTTGGATAAAAATTGTCGGGGAGTAGGTACTACAGACGTCTTACAGCCTACGACTTATATTATTAGGATTCCGCGTTAAAATCTGAAAACATTCATTAGTATTAAAAACTGGCTAAGTACATATTAGTTTTGTAGTTGCCTGTCACAATGTGCGGTATTTTCTACTTGCTTTACATAGTTAACAACTTTATCTAATAAATCATTTTCTTCTCCAAGCACATTTAATAAATATGATTTCTCGGTCACTTGTAAAGCCTACCTAGTTTTGTTTCATTGCGAAAACACCATCAAAATGAATCCATTCCATGTCCATCTGCGATACGGTAACGGAACTAGATTTTTAAGATTCTATTTATTATTGATAAAAGTAGTTATACTTATATATATCACTTTCCAGGAAATTCACGTTGTTATTCACCCTATGTTTATTTTCCTACGGAACACGTAAATAGGATTGGCTCTCTCTTTTTGCAAGGAAACAAACACTAAACTATCCATCAAAATATCGGCGTGTTTGTTCTACTAACAAAAATAGCTATTGCTAAAAATAAGCGGTTTCTAACGGTAGGAGTGCGTATTTTCACATTCATATCCGACCGCCATTTTGTTTGTATTTCTTCGTCCGTGTTGTAGTTGAAAATGAAAAGAATACGCGCATAGATTAAATTGGTATAAAGATACTTTTTGCATTTTTCTCATGTGAATGGCATAAAATAATAGTTATTTCCTTGTGAAGGCAATTGAAAACAACCCGACTGTCATAGTGGTGCTATGATTCTCCTTGAACGCCAAGTTCGATTCTAGGTTTGGGTCAATTCAAAAATACTTCTAAAATTGCTGACGTGCGTTTGTTATCTGGTAACAATAGTGTAAGGATGTCAATTACTTACTTCAAGACCACAATACTAGCGTATATTTTAATATTTAACTCACCTCAAAAAATCTTTTATCTAAAATATAGCACCAATTTGTATGCCGCACAAAATTATCGGCTATAGCAATCAGCTAAAAAGTAAAAGTGCGTCAGTTGTTTTTGCATTCATATCTGTTGCTGTTATAGTTTTATTGTTGCAATCCATTTTGCCACTAGAAAGTGGGTTCCGATATTGTTTAGGTATAAGCTAAGTGCATTTCTAATATTTCCGGGAATCTTAGTGTTACTTTTTTGATAAAAAAAAACTAAAATAAAACTATGTCTATCAATTCATCTGGGTAAAAAGAAAAGTTCAGTGGAACTTTCATCATTATCATCATCATATTTTTAGCCACAGAACGTCCTCTTCTGAACAAACGCCTCGCCCAGTGACTTTCAGATTTTCCGGTTGGAAGCAGCTTGCATCCAGTGCAGCGGGTTTCTGCAGCCTTTACCAAGTCGTCATCCACTTCGTGGGTGGACGTCCCACGCTGCGCTCACTGGTACGTGGCCACCATTTCAAAACCTTTTTGCCCCATCGGCCGTCAGTTCTACATGCTATGTGCCCCCCCCCCCACTGCCACTTTAGCTTGCTTATCCGTCGGGCTATGTCAGCGACTTTTGTTCGTTCACGAATCTCCTCATTTCTGATTCGATCTCGTAAAGAAACACCTAGCATAGCCTTTTCCATAACGAACTATGCAACCTTGAGCTTCCCTTTATGGCCTATAGTGAGTATGCCATAACTTGTAACACACACTGGTTGTAGACTTTCGTCTTTAGGCACTGAGATATTTTGTATTTTGGTATGCTTGCAAAATAAAGCTCCGTTTAAATTACACGCTTATAGAGGTCAGTTTATTAATGCATTTATAAAAATATTAGCGTGAGACCGTGTCGTGTTAATTAAACAGCCTTGACTAGTGATGTCTGTTGGTTGAATAAGTATCGATAGTAAAGATAAGGAAGAGTTATTATAGTTGTATCATCTACTGTGGTGGTGTATTTTATTCCAATTTTTTGCTGTTGATAATAGTATCAGACTAGTGAAAATGAGATAATAATAAAAAACTGGCCAATTGCGAGTCGGACTCGCGCACGAAGGGTTCCGCACCATTATCAAAAAAAAACGACCAAAAAAATCTCGTTTATTTTATGGAATCCCTTTTAAATATTTATTTTATTCTGGTTTTTAGTATTTGTTGGTATAGCGGCAACAGAAATACATCATCAGTGAAAATTTCAACTATCTAAGTAAAAGGGTCCCGTTTTACCGTTGGGTACGGAACCCTAAAAATTAATATTTGCTAATTTATGCGTCTTATATGCGTTCTTAAACTAGTCTTTATAATGATAATCTCGATAACACTTTGTTGAGTTATAATGCCTAAAGGTAATGACGAGGATATTTAAATCAATTTAAACCAAGATTGAAATTAAGATAAAACTTTGTGTAAATAAATTGGGTTTTATTGATTAAAGCAATAAAACGAAATATCATACATATTCACACGTTTATTGAATTCCGCAGGAAAAAGCATTCAAATAATATATCAGATTCAAAATAAATTGCATCGAACTTTAATAATGTGTTATAGAAGTTTAATACTTGACAAGATGGTAACAACAATCGATAATGGAACAGTCGATACTTTGACAACACTAGAATCAACGCCAACGGTGTGAACTTTTATATTTTTCACCTTTCCGTTTTCAGTCCAGTTCGTGACTCAGTGTGTTTAGTTTAGTCGTTAAACTTTTGACAGCAAACTTTGCGTTAATTAAAATTCTGAGAATCTAAAATGTACCTATGGTAATTAAATATGTAAGTTACAGCCTGCAGCGTAGTCAGGGGCGTGCGGTGCATATAGGCATATAGGCAGTGCCTACCTGATAAATAAAATAAGGTAGGCAGTAGGTACTTACAAATGTATGTTGTTGATGATTTTCATCAATAAAACACATTAGTAAGTATGTACTGCCAACCGCGAAATAAAAGCAGTGCCCGCCACTGCGTAGTCAACGTTGGGTTCCAATTATCGAACAATAACAGCAGGCTATTCAATCTTGTTTATTAATTCAATTAGATATAATCGTATACAGCAGTAATAAACCTCATCTCATCCTTTAGATACACGGATCTAATTTGTTCGTTTGTCTCGCTAAAACTCGAGATCGGCCGGACCGATTTGGCTAATTTTGGTCTTAAAATATTCGTTAAAGGTTATGGAAGGTTGAGAAAATAAGGATAATTGCGAGGAAAACACTAAAAACGTATATTTTCCTATACAAACTGTCTACCTGTCAAATAGAGTACCGCCTCAAAATTAAATAATACTTAATTTTGAAATTAAATATTAATTAGTTTTACATTAAATATTAATTAATTTTAAATTAAATATTAATTAATTTTATAAATTAAATATTAATTAAGTTTGAAATTAAATATTAATTCTGCATTCTTATTGCACACGTACAAAAAAAATGCAGTTTCTGTTTACAAAAAGATACAAGTTTAGACGCTCTTATATCTAAATGATTTCTTCCCAACAAACTCCGGATACAAGTAGAGGACAACTATAGAAAAAGCCTCTAGTGGATTCTTTTAAGACAGGCTTCATGATCTTTACGTAATAACCTTCTCGTGAATGATTTTCTTTAATTTTATTTAAGTTTTTGCAATATGGATCGCATTATGAACACTGACATCAAGACAGTGTGAAGACGATTTAATTAGACCAACGCATTTTGCTTTAATTACCTCTTAGTTTCTACATAATCAGTAACAGATAGTATCTCTGGATTGTTTTCTGATTTCTTAAGCAACTCACCAGCCTACATTAATTCCAAAGTTTTACAGAATTTTAAATTGTCAAATTTAATACACTACTCTTTAACTCACATCTTTATCATCAGCTTCTTGAAGTCAACTGCATAGGCATAGGCCTCTATAGAAAGCCATAGCAAGCGGCTTCAGACCGTTAATTAATGAAAAAAGGATGATAAAAATGTTTAACAATAAATACTACCCTGCTCGCAGAGGTACAGTTATCTTGTAATATAAACTATACACTATTTAAAAAGACGCTGACACAATAGTGACCGAGTTACTGCGTTGCTTCTTCTCGGCGCTAGCACAAAATTGTTCCGAAGCAGTGGAAGGGTAAAAAATGGGACGTGTAAAAGCGCTTATTTTTAGCCTATTTACGGAAATAAATTGTTTTTAATGGTGATTTTAATGGCAAACTTGACTAGATAAAACGACAAAATTTCTGACTTCACCGTAGTATACACCGTGAATTTTTAATTACCCGAGAAAATTAACTAACATACTCAGATATCGATATACACCGAATTTGGCGAATAAAAAAAAATATATATGAGAAATTTATTTAAAAGGTCCCTTACATTCCTTTAAAAATATGCACCATAAAAGTCCTACTTATTCAAATAGTAATCATTATCATTCCAACATTAACGGAACCAAAATCCACCTAATTTGGTCGCGTAATATTGGCGTACGGAAGGAAGAACTATGAATGAAATTTTTTTTTATTCATAGTTATTCCTTCCGTACGCCAACGCCACGTAGTGTAGGACGACCCCCAGCTCGATGGACCGATGACCTTAGGAAGATGGCTGGCAGTGGATGGATGAAAAAAGCGGGAGATCGTGCTCTTTGGCGCTCTTTGGGGGAGGCCTACGTCCAGCAGTGGACTGCAATAGGCTGAGATGATGATGATGATGACGCCAACGCCGTACGCCGTTCCGTTTTTTTTATTCGCCAAATTCGATGTATATCGATATCTGAGTATGTTAGTTAATTTTCTCGGGTAATTAAAAATTTACGGTGTATATGCATACGTCAGCACCTAAGTTTTACGGGTTTATATGGTCATCAACTAACGCCATGTAATAAGCATTCATATCTTTATAAGCTTATAGAATGAGGTGTTCAAAAACAAGTCTTTGTAAACCGAACAACAATGAGAATGCAATGAACAATGCTGATAACGCCTGAATAGGACTCGGCCGTTTGACTAATTAAGACCTATAATTAAACAACATTAATATCAGTCCTGGCTGATTTGATGATTTATTATGGTAGTGCTTTGATTTTATTGTTTTCGATCAGTGGTTTATAACCTTTTAGCTTTTGATCCACTATCTTTTCGATCGGTATTAGTACGTGGCATTGATTTCGAGCGCTGGGGCAAAGAGTGGGGATCGCTTTGCGCTTCTTGCGTGACGATCATTGCATCAGAGACGCGTGTGCGTGGAGCTAATAACCAATCACGGCCGGCGGTGCAGGCGCATCGCACTACTAGCCAGTAACGGAATCGTAATGATCTTCTGCGCAGCTCTCAACTTCCGTGCCGCTTATAGCTTTGCCCTACCATTTCAGTCATTTTATTGATTATCATGTCAATAAATAGACTAGCCAGGTCTCAAGTGAAAACTGTGTAAGTGCGAGTCGGACTCGCGCCCCAAGGGTTCCGGACAAGCTTGCAGGTAAATGTTTCAAACATGAAGAAAACCGAGTCTGGTAAATTTACCACTGTTATGTTGGAGTGACGAAAAATTTTGCGGTTTTCGGACATTTTCTTTTACTCGATACATAAGACATTGCTACTTGCCATGAATCTACAATAAATTGCTTCTTATAAGGTATGGAACCCTAAAAATGATAACACACCAGCAGCCTTTCTTTACTTTTATTATATTTTATGTGCAATGTAAATTTTACATGACCCATATATCAAATTCGACGTCAAAGGCCCCTGTTTCTTTTAATACATTTTCAGCCTGAAGCGAGCGATATTTATTCTCGTTCTTTTATTGCCTCCATCTCGATGAAGGATTTCTCATTTGATTTAGAACAAAATTTGGTTTATTCGTTAATAATGGAGTTTCGACTTCGGATATTTCAGCTGCTGTGTATATTAGGGACTCCTAATAGCTTCGGTAAATGTAAGGAACCAATTTGGTATTTCCTATAATAATAATAATGAACAAATCATTTTAATTTATATTTTCATTCGCATTTTCGTACTTTTAGATAATTTTAAGTCATGTTATAATTATGTTTACGAGAATACTGTTTTTTTGATAGTAATGTTATTGGGATCGGGTCAAAACTGGATTACGACTACTGTTATTCGTAAATAGCATGATTGTAATAGTGTTTCATTTTGAAACACATATATTTTTTCAAACAAAAACCAACAGTCGTAATTAAACAGACGTTTTAGCGCTAAGATCAGAGCAGATTGTACAGTCAACAGCACGTCGACCTACCCCAAAAGTCAAAAATTCTCCAATAGATTTTCAACTTTAAGCCTGACACATAGAGATCATTTTCAAATGAGAAAACTTGTTATTTCGTGGTAGGTCGACGAGCTGTTGTCCGTACATATTTTCGTAATCTACTAAAAACAGTGTGGCCTGCAATGCACAGCAAACTATCTAAACACTATCTTATGCGATGTGGCCGTAGTTGTTAAGTATTGGAGATTATCATAATTAATATTTCTTTAGTGCATTCATGCACATACAGGATGTAAGGTAAATGATATATCAAGCCGAAACCAGCATATAAATACTATTGTGAAGACAGAAATTTGATATCGTCATTTTTGAAAAAAATATTTTTAAACAATTCTGGTTATATTTTTTTTGTTTTGTATGAAAATTAAAAAAAATAAATTATTATCAAATTTCTTACTTCTCCAGGTGCTGTTTACATAATTATGTTAACATGGAGTTTCGGCTTTATATACCCATTACCAAACACCCTGTATAGGGCGAAAAACGCAAATCTATTACCGAGTTCTGTCGTCTCTTGAGAGTCCTGAGAATTTAGACGATCAGAGAAAGTCGTTACGGAACTCCAATTTTGACAGATAGTTAGCTTCAGATGTGATGTTACCTAATCAAGTTTCAACAGTCACAGCGATTCCAGTTCGAAACTAGCTGCTTTCGAATCGGAGACCAATCGATGTGCGGACATTCCGATCCGGACATTTCGATCCGGATAGGCAAGACGTATCCGGCTTAGCTGCAGATTACGTCCACGTGATTTACACTGGCGCTACCGAAGATTTTACTGGTTACCGTAATTTTTAAAGATATGTTTTAAAGGTAAATCGTTTTCTTGGAATTCCTGAATTGAAAGATCAATCTATAGGTTGTTGTTTTAGTTAGTACTTTTTTTTTTATTATTTGCCCCTACTAACCAAACGCTCTGCCGAAATAATGCATAGGGTTTCAATTATTTTGTCGATTTTCATGATTTTAATTTAGACCCCATACAATTCAGTCAATTAGCACTCAAAAGCCCTAGTGGGAATGTTTTGGGGTAGTTCTGATTTCTTCCATTCTAATGTATTTTGGGGTGCTGAATCCAAATATGAGGTTTGCTAACAAAATTTCGTGATTGCGTCACGAAATTTTGACATAATCGTAAATAACGGAAAAAATCTGCTTACACAGATTTTTTGTAAATGGCCTGTTAACAGAAAGTACATACTTAAAATTTCTATACAAACATTACTATTTGTTTTTTTTTTTTTTGGAAGAAGCATTCGGTCTCTTCAAAAACTATAAAATAACAATTTAATTTAAAGTCGCAGCAAACTTCATCACGAATAGTTTCTCTCGTGTTCAACGTCATCTAAAAAGAAGGGGATACCTTACTGCAAAAATGCAATCAACATAAAATGTGTTCCCAATCCCAGAAAACGTTGCACCGAGAGGGAACAGTAATGAACAGTTCCGACTGACAATAGTTCCAGCCGTGTCAGCTTTATCAGCCAGATTTCAAACGACAAGGACTTTTGACTTACCCCGTTCAGTAATCATTATTGCAATTGCAATCAAACCATTAGGACATGACACCATTAACTTTAAATCATTGTAATAGGTCTGTGTTTAAATAGGTTTAACCTAATTATTTGTAAAATTAGATAACATCTTCCAAAAAGTATGCATAATGTTTTGTAGAAAAAGGAATAAGAGTTTAGCGGTAAGTGAATAGCCTTTAATAATAGAATTAGCAGTCATGAATTGAAATAGACAAAAAAAAGTTTTTTTTTGCGTAATCAGCAAAATTAGTCATGTACTTAGCAAAACAAACATGCTTAGAACGTTTAACTAATGACTCTTCAAACTGAAATAAATTATCAAATTCATACTGGATTGTTATTTTATTACCCACATTAACCACGTCTTGTAAAATACAGGGTGTTTGGGGCATCGTGTGCAATTTTAAATTGTTGACTGAAGGGGTCATCTGCTATCCTTTCAGACCCCTTAGAACCTAACCTCTCATCAATTTTCAATGGTCACTAGGCTTAATTATGTTTTCAGCTCGAATAACATCTACTCTTTATTAAAAAAAAAACAATTGAGCCACGTCCATTATCGCATTCGTCTATCTTCTCGCTCACTCCGTCTTCTTTTTATCAAGGATGTAGTAATTAACAACGTGTATATATAAATTCCTTGCCTTCTAATTGACGCATCTTTCGTTATAGCTAGCGCGCACGAGTAACTTTTGTCACCGTGACTGTTTTGAAAAACAGTCACTGTCAACAAGTCAATTGATATCATGATGGATTTAAGGAGATGCGGGCATGTTACGACGTGACAACTGGGTGACAAACAATGTCATTTCCATATCTAATGATAAGAGTGACAAAACAGGCACGGTGACAAAAGTTGCTCGTGCGCGCTAGCTCTTAGATTTCACAAATCTTAATTGTATTATGTTGACACAATTGTCAAGTCTTAGAGATTACGAGCACCTTATCAACGGCCTAAATGGTAGTCCTAAGGTCGGGTGAGGCTTTAAATCAAGTAGACGTCTCGCCTCGGAAGCAGGCAGCAGCGCTGAAATTGATGACGTGGCCATCCTAGTTCAAACGATAAGCAAGGTCTGTACAGTTAACAGGAACTACCATAAATTTTAATGTAGGTAATACTCCCATGAATGATTTTCAATTTCAAATTCTAGAAATCAATATCTATATTACATATTTCAGATTTAGTCAAATCAAATTTTAACCTACATCCAGGTCCATCCTTGACCTGGATGTAGGTCGCTTCTAACCGGCCGATCTGGAAGTCACTGTGGGAGGCATGTTCAGCAGTGGACGTCCTGTGGCTGAAATGATGATGATGAAATTTTAAAAAAACAATTGCTTTGAAATCAATAACAATTAATATTAAAGGCCTAAAATAGCCGCAGTACCTACTAAGCAATTCTTTGAGAAAAATTAAAATAGGTAAATTGAGATTGATGTGCTTGACTTGGTGATAATTTAATACCGTAAAGCTGATATTATGATAAAGACAGGAGGTAAAAGTAAAACTCTTTATTAAACCTTCGTGCTTGGGCTCATCTAATTAGTTTTGACAGGTTACATGCATAAAAGTATGGCATCTTAGTAGTTTTAAAAATAAACTATTTTAAATAATATTTCGCAAATGAATTATTTACGTTTAAATAACTTATCAATCTTTGAAATATAATTTTATATCTTGGCAATGCATTCATACTATAATCCGGCCAAGTTAAAGCGAACAAACATTTGAATAGAAATGGATCTGTTCAAATAACGCCAAAAACTAATTCGTATTCAGTAATACCTTGAGCTTGAAATCTATTATGAATGCTTGATTTAAACTTATTACTATCAGTTCTCGTGGAGGGGTGGAGGGTCTCTCTTAGAGGTGCTCGTAGCTCAGTGGCGGCAGGGCTTTAGTATCGATTACTAACGTTAAACAACCGTCGCCGCGGTTGAGAGTGGATGGGTGACCATTCTAAGCATCTCCGTGCTTCGGAAGGCACGTTAAAAGTTGATCCCAGTTGATATCGCTTGATACTGGTCGTGAAGCCTAGACGGAGGCTTTACGGCGGCTTAATTACATCTGACAGTATGGTTTAGTCGCGGTGCACTGGGGCCGCGTGGTGGAGTATGGCCCAGACCACCTCATAGTTTAAGTGGGGCCTGGGTCCTGCAGTGGGACGTATTATAGGCATGCTTTACTTTTTACTCTACTATCAGTTCAATTTAAGACGTCTAAAACAGAGTACATTTATATGTTTTAGAACCAAGTTATCAAGTTACCAAGTTATCAAGTTGGAATGACTTGTCACACAGTATGCAAGGTAAAGTCAGATAAGAGCTCCTATCTGGTCGAGAAATAGTAAATGAACTAATTTAGGTAAGTTGATTAATTCATTCATACAAAATATGTCCGAGCTCCACACACAAACATTTTTCCCTTTTATGATTTAAACCCGCGACCGCTGCACTGGTTCTGTTCCGGAGTTCAAACCACTGAGCTAAGACTTTCGTTTATCTATGTCTTAGCTATTAATGTATAACTACAGATAAAATGACATGACAACAACACTGCTTCCCTGCTATTTTAGCGTTCATGGTTTCCCCATAGACAACAAATTTAATCAAGGACGTAACCCACTACATTTGACCCAAAAGACCGATTTAAAAAACCCTGTTTTTGAAATTGACTTTGTCGGAAATCATAACCGTCAAATCACTTCGCCACTACACCAATCGGGTCGTAAATCCATTGAACGTTATTAAATCATCAATAATATAGATACAAGATAATAATCGGGGGAGCTTAAATCTGACCTCAGGATACCCGTGAGGATAGGATCAGTAGGATGAAATATTGCGGCCCAAAATAATTGGTAAAATGATAGGTGAACCGTACGGAACTTAATCGTTGGTCGATGATTCGGCGGAATCCCTTGATTTGAAATTAATCTCTTTAATTTGAAGAGCTAAATATTTCGTCGGTAACGCTGTATAACGGGGTTAGTTTTAAATACTTAACTAGCGGGTATTTTTTTCAAATCACCGGGTTTCATGTGGTGCCGGCACGTTAAAAGAATTGCACCACCCCTTCTCTTCCTATGGGTGTCGTAAGAGGAGACTACAGGAGAACCGCCACAAGAAGACGGGCAGCAGCGTCTCCTCTCCACTATTGGCCAAGCTGCGATAGCCAACCCGCCTGTCAAGCGTGGGAATTATGACAAATCCTCCTTTTGGAGAGGCCTGTGTCCAGCAGTGAACTGATATAGGCTGGTGATGATGAGTTTTTAATAATTAGCGGGTATTTTTTCAAACTATTCGTGTCCTATTATCGTTCCCATAAAGATTAGTTTTGGGTCTACTTTATCCTCTCTCTATCGCTAAACTCGTAAATGACATTATAATACTTCAATTTAAAAACAGGCTAAGTGTGAATTAAACCTAAAGTTTGGCAGAACCATAATATTATTTTCTTTCATTTACAGTAGGATCAATAAATGATAAATAAATTAAAATGACAGTGAATGTGACTTACAGACGGCCAAGATACAGACTAAAAATAGATTTAAAAAAACAGTGTTCCTAGTATCTGCTTAATACCGCCTTTGCCAATATCTGCTATCATAAAGCAAGATTTGATGTCATAGAAAACCGTTTCGTCTCTCAGGTACGGAACCCTTAAATTCTCAATACCGATGAGGCTAAGGTGACACATTCTCACCTACCCACGCGATGAGTATTCAGTCTAAATGCTAATATGTCTCCGAGATACATAAGATATATGTCTTCGAGGTACATAAGATATAGGCGGAAATGAGTGAACCAGTCGACTGTGAGGGTCGAGTGATCAGGTTGTGTTTAATCTTGGGTTATTGGAGCTTGAATTCCTACAAGGTCATTATACGGGGTTAATATTCATTCATTTACTTCAAGTACATAGTAGATACTGGTGATACAACAGCTTTGGTCCACAACAAAAATCGTGAAAGAAAATATGTTGATCTAAATATATTTAATTGTGTTTAAATTATGAATAATCATAGAAGTCAAAGTCAAAATCTTTATTTGCATAATAAAATGTTAGGTTGGTAATTCAGGTATTTGGTATTAGACTCAGTCTCAATAATATTCTACGGAAAAATGTACCGGTGTGCAAATTTATTTTATAATAATTACATTATAATATCAGGAAGATTGAATTTACATAATAGGTACATAAAATAATATTGAGGTCAATTAAAATATTCCTTAATGCTATAATTATAACATTTATCAAGAAGCCATTTATTAATTAGGTAAGTCTTTAAGATTTTTGGGCAATTTATTATATATTTTAACAGCCTAACATAAAACATCGAAATCTGAAAAATACGGTATTTTATAACTGTTGGTCACGTGATTTTGTTTGTATGGGAGTCGTTTAATTTTTTACATGTATAGAAGTTATTGTTTCTTAGCTAGAAAGGCTAGCTTAAGGTTTTAATTTTTTAAATTTTACGTTGTATTTCTAAAAGGAGGTGGCCAAAAATATATTTACCATATTTTATATTGTTTATTAGTTAATTAAAATAATTCATGCATGGGGTACCTACCTAGGGCAAAGATAGTATTAACATACTATCTTTATATGGCATTCGATTCCACTAAAACAATCCCCAAGTTTTAAAGAAATGCAATGAAAAATAAATAAAAAGCAAAGGTTTTTTCTGTTACCATGTAACACAAGGATACTTATCCCTTTCTTACTATAAAGGCCTAAGACCGACGATGTTGATTGTCTTATTATTTTTTTATCTGTTTATGCCGCACGAGTGGGTACATTAATAATCAATTTCTATTTATTTTTTTCAACAAAAGTGCATACAAGACACTAAATAAGCATCGCAGTTTACATTTGTGCTACAAAACAGTCGCAAAAGCCGGTTTTGTTGCCAGAAAGCTACAAAACCGAAAGGAGCGAGGACGGTCGGCAAACAAATCCGGCAAAGGGTTCCGTAATAATTGCGCCCGCCGGCTAAAACTCAAAGCCTTTGTCATAGTGTTGCCACTGTCTTGTTAACTAACTATCGAAAGCATCGATAGCATAAAAAACCACAGTATCTAAAGAATTACTGTTCAATAATATTAAACGACTATAAGTAGTATTAAAACATAGTCTACAATCAATAGTCCAAAATTATCTCTAGTATTAATAGTAGATAGTATGAAGGTTGTCTAAAAGAGATCGCTCTTAGCGAGAAGGCTGCCTAAATTGTACATCTTTATTGTTTCGTTTTTATCTTTATTGTAAACATCAACTGTAACTTCTTTTTTAGTGTACCATAAAAAGTACTATCTATATATCTATCAATTTATCAATAGTATCAACACAACTATTGATAGTCTGATTGCTATTATGGCACAATTGCTGATAAATTAATGCGGATTTTTTTTCGGATAGATGATTATTTTTAATCAGATAGATGATAATTTAATGATAAACCAGGAATTTAACAAATCAACAATTACAAAAATATTACAAAATAAAAAAAACAACATAACAAATCTGGAGCAATAGTTCATGGTGCACCGTAGCATTGCCCCGCTGAATGGCTATGGCTAACCTTTGCAGCAGAAATGATCCTGTTCGAGGATCATACGTCCTCCCCCTTATACGACCCCCACCTCTGCAGCAAAGCACTTTGCTTTAGACCCCCAACACCGTGGTCTCGAGACTCGACAACAAAAGGACAATTGGCCTCTAGTTCCTTATACTTTGTATTTTTTCTTGGCATATTTAAGCAAATGATATTATCTTACTCTTAGATAGTAGTACTTTTATTGCAAATAAACCGATTTTATTATATAATACTACGTATCGGAATATAATATTATCGATACTGCTATCGAAAGTCTAACTTGATTTTAAAGTTAACTATCGATAGTCAAACTATCGATAGATCGGCAGGCAACACTACTTTGTGAATCGCGGATTGCGCGCTTAGGGTTAGGTAACTAAAACACTTTTTTGATGTCTGTACCTTTGGGTTATGGACACAAATTTTGATGACAAAAACTTTCTTCTTAATGTGTAAAGGTAAATAACAAATAGATATGAGCCAATCATATCAACTGTGAACTTGAATGACTTGAATTTATGAAGGTATTAATATCCTTGTGCTATCTGACAAGTCATTTGTGCTAGGAGACGCCCAGCACTCCCAGCACAACTTCACTCGAGCCGATTTTAAATAGATCCTACAATCGAACCGATCCCAGCCCCCTAGCATGACCAACAAAACACGATATGTTATGATTATGATATACCGATTTATCGACACCCAGCTGTCAAAATATGCATTGTTATCGAATATACACATTATAATCATCATCATGATCATTATTTCAGCCACAGGACGTCCACTGCTGAACATAGGCCACCCCCAGTGACTTCCAGATTGTGACATCAAATATTTATGTCGCATAATGTAGATGGTGGGATTCAGGGTAGAAAAAACTAAAAAATAAACATATTAAGGTTAATTATAAAAGTTTTAGGACATTTTTAGCGGTTTCTTGATATGCTGGGGCTTCATCTGCGTCTAATGTCGTTAATAAGTGCTCTATTTGTCGTAGTACGCAGGTGTGGCCAGTCTTTGTGTGCTAATTTGCTTCAATAACATTAGGCGTTAGGCGATAGCTCGGACGGCGGTAACTTTTGACACATCAAAGGGATTAAGCGGGCGTCTAGTGCGTTGTTGTGGCTACACCTACTACACTAAACATCTCTTTGTGAAATATATGTTAAAGTGCATAGTTATTAAGTTAGAATGGAGTAGACAAAACGAAAAAAGTATTGAGTTCTTGTAAGCTTTTTATTTTATTTTAAAGACACACTCACAGATCACACGCTAACTACGTCGCTAGACGCTAGAATCAAACATCAAATAAGTGTGGCCACGCACTTAGCGCTTAGCTTAATGCTTTAATTTATTTAACAGTAATCATGCTTTATTTGAACGTTAGGCGTCACGTAGGTGAAGTCCCAGCATTAGAAACAATAAATGATGACTTAAAATGTATGGCAATGTCGCAAAGACTTAAAAAATAAAAAATAAAATGTAAGCAAGGAGCAGGGCGAGTTCTACGCACAAATCTGCGCGCCCGCCGGGAAGTTTTTTCGTGCGATTGTGAACTCAATAAAATCGCGATTAAAAGAGCTGTAGACACTATGGATGCTTCACTAACATTTCATTAACATAATAGGTTCGCCATTTGTAATTCTCAAATGTATTAGGTGACTAACAATGTTGAGTTTGCAATAATTAAATTGTATTAGATTTAAGCTTTATATTAAGTTTTAAACTTGTTTGTAGTACCAATAAATGATACAAACAAAAAAAAATACATTGCAAATCTACGCCTGTATAAATTAAAATGTTAACTGAATATCGATTTCTAAATTATCTTTCGTAATTTACTGCAGTGGTTTATAACTTTATCAAATTGACTTCGGGTTAAAGCTTAACAATTCAAAACTTATTTAGTTCTTGCGACAAAACTTTCGTTAACTGGGTCAGATCTGGCCAAATGATATTTAGTATTATAATTAACTATTGTAGGATTTTTGACTGTAGCTTGTATATCTGCGTTATGTTTGTGTCAAATAAATTTTACATAAGTATTTTTAAATGAAACTACTTTTACGGATTATTGCAAGACCTCTAGATACAGTTAGCTCTTTTTGCGTAGATAGGAACACAAATTAATATTAACTGAGTGACGGTAGTTTATATTTTTCAAAATATTGTAAAGACGAATAACACCTTAGTCTACCTGTGACCACGAACGCTGTAAAGTGTTCGAAACGTCAGGTTAAATAAAATGTTAATAAATCGCGAAATAATCCGTAAAAGTAGTTTCATTTAAATGTATCGTGTTCGCGTAAATAAAAGACAACAGTATGTGAACCAGTACGGACTGGAAACCGCAAATAAAATTCGCCGGTTGGAAGATCTGAAGACAAAGCGTGCGAGAAAACTATCATCTTTAAATTTTCTCAAGAGGTGCAGAGACCATAACCTCATCCCACGATGTGTCCAAATAACACCGAAGAGAGACATACGCGGGAGCGCGAAGATCTTAAACCAGGCAAGTCAAAAATTGCTCCGTCATCTCATACATCAACACCATTCCGACCTTATCTATTTGAATACCACCATCGAAAGTTTGTGTCAGGATTTAAAATTACAACTGTCCCAACTAGATTTTGATGAATGCATTCTAATACTAAATAGACGTGAGTCTTCAAAATATAATGAATGCAAATTAAAACAGATTTTCAAATACAACAAACTGTCAATGTCAACCCAAAATCTTGTAAAACGAAACGCGTCAAACGTCACATCGACCACAGACAATCGGGCAGTTGTCAATTTATCAAAACAAACATTAGATAGCGATACCATTGAGGTACTCAAATTTGGATTAAATTTTGCCGTAACACCGCGTCAAATTCCTTATGAAGAAATAATATGCAGCGTGGAGGATTGTTTAGTTAAAAATAATTTAAAGAAAGAAGACTCGGAAGCATTACGACAAGACATATCATCAGTCCTAAGACATAGCAAAGTACCGAAGTCAAATCTTTCTCGTACTCAATATATAGCTTTAAAAAACCTAAAAACTAAACCAGAATTAACTATCCTTCGTGCGGACAAAGGAAACGCAACGGTTGTAATGGATACATCTGACTATAAGCAAAAAATGTCACAGTTACTGGCGGACGAAACCACTTACAAACGGGTTAAAATAGATCAAACCAACAAAGTTTTAAAGAAAACCAGTGACTTAGTGCGAAAACATAGTGAAAGTTTAAGTCTAGATGCTCAATACCTAATACCTTCGTGCGCAAAACCACCAAAATTATATGGGTTGCCAAAAATACACAAACCAAATGTCCCGCTACGTCCTATTGTGAGTCAGATTGATACACCAACCTACAGACTGGCTCAGCACGTAGCTAGATCACTATCTCGGCTAAGAGGAACAACTACAGCACATGTGAAGGATTCCTACCATTTTATCAGCGAGGTTAAACACCTACACCTAGCGGATAATAAAACTATGGTCAGTTTTGATGTACAGTCTCTATTTACAAGTTTACCAGTACAGGACTGTATTGAAATTACTAAAAGGAAGTTAGTTGAACTTGATATGCCTATAGAATACGCAGAACTATTGGAACATTGCCTAACATCGGGATATTTACTGTGGGACAATGAATTCTATGTACAAGTAGATGGTGTAGCTATGGGCTCTCCAGTATCACCTGTTGTCGCAGACATTTTCATGGAGGACTTCGAGGCCAGAGCTCTAGGCACATCACCTATAACACCCAGGTTCTATAAACGGTACGTAGATGATACTTTTACAATTTTACCCACCAATCAAGTCTCTGCTTTTCTAGAACATTTAAATTCAATCCACCCAAAAATCAAATTTACTATGGAAATTGAGGCAAACAATAAACTAGCTTTCTTAGATATTTTACTTACTAGGAATCCGGATCATACTCTTAGTCATACAGTTTTTCGTAAAGCCACCCATACAGATAAATACCTCAATGGTGCCTCTCACCATCATCCTCGACAGTTGGCTACCGTAGGCAAATCATTGTTTCAGAGAGCAAGGGGTATCTGTGACGACCAACACCTGGCTGGCGAGCTCCAGCATGTCAGGAAGGTACTACGGGAAAACCAGTTGCCGGTACCACGTCGTTCCAGACCCCGGGTCAAGCATTCCACCGTCGAACGCCAACCTGCTGTACTACCTTATATGAAGGGTGTCACTGACAAGATTGGAAACATTTTGAAGCGCGCTTCAATCAAAACCTACTTCAAGCCGCCGAAAAAGATTAACCAATTTTTACCACCTGTCAAGTGCAACATACCTCTTCAAGATGCGGGGGTGTACAGACTGGAATGTGACTGTGGGCTCTCCTATATCGGTCAAACAAAACGAAGTATAAGCGTGCGGGTAAAAGAACATATAGCCGACATCAAACATAGACGGAATACTAAGTCTGCAGTGTGTGAACATGCCTTAGATACACCCAACCATTTCATACGATTTGACCAGCCTAAAGTCCTTGCAAGAGAACGACGATTTGTTCCTCGCATGTTACGGGAGGCAATTGAAATTAGAAGACACCCGAATTTCAACAGAGAAGATGGTTGGAAAATACCACCAGCATGGGATCCTGTTTTAACGAAATCCCATGCTAGGCCCCGCACTGCAAGACCTCTAGATACAGTTAGCTCTTTTTGCGTAGATAGGAACACAAATTAATATTAACTGAGTGACGGTAGTTTATATTTTTCAAAATATTGTAAAGACGAATAACACCTTAGTCTACCTGTGACCACGAACGCTGTAAAGTGTTCGAAACGTCAGGTTAAATAAAATGTTAATAAATCGCGAAATAATCCGTAAAAGTAGTTTCATTTAAATGTATCGTGTTCGCGTAAATAAAAGACAACATTACATAAGTATGTTTACTTGCTTGTTGTTATGTAAAATTTTGATAAATTATTTCTAACTAAAATAATTTAACTACAAAACTTTTTAGTTTGTTAAAAATAAACTCTTTGACACACATTGTTACTAATTGCTCTTTGCTATTTTTCAAAATTTTATTCTACCATTATGTCGACGTGATTGATATACATATCTCCACAAAATTACAACTCTCCAGGGTCAACAGTCTCCAAGCAAATCCTCGGACGGACAGACAGACGGACATGACGAAACTATAAGGGTTCCTTGTCAGGACTACGGAACCCTAAAAATGAGTCTATATTAGTTAAATACCGCTAAGGTGATACTTAAAGCGAATGTACTTGCGTTTTCCCACATACACACGGTTTCCGCGTGAACTGGTATAACGTGTAGCCTAGCAAATGAAATGAGCAACCGAAACGCGAGCGTGCAGAAAGCTCAGAACATTTCGTATGCTTCCGATTGTTTGCGAAGGCACTGTTTGTACAAGACGACTTCTAACACACATGTAAATTCACTTGCTTCAATGGTTACAGAATGTGAAGTCGAATAATGTTCCGTTCTTTTGTGTTAATAAAAATTTAATTCAAGTCAAATATTGTTCCGTTCCAATTGTGTTTTAAATAAATCACTTGTAACAGAACATCTAGCTGCCTGATTACGTTCTGTTCCGAATTAAATGAAACATGCTTTATACTAATGGCCTAAGAGCCCGTGGTCCCTGGCATTTGATGACGCGATTTCTAATTTTATTTTATTTTTGTTTGGAATAACAAACAATTGCGCAATAATGCTTAGTACTACTACATTACATACAAAAAAATCATCTGAGGTCGATGATTTTTTTCAAGTGTTATTTATCTTCAATTAAGCCTTGCATGGAATTGCTAAAAACAAAATTTATAATACTACATTAATATTAGAAAAACTTATATAATTACGCAACCAGCACCGTTATTCTCAAAATAATATTAGAACAATAAGCAGTTATTAAGTACAAGCAAACTTAGCAAACAAACATTGTCTTTACATATTTAAATAAATGAGAAACGAAAAATCAGTTAACTAATATTCACTAAGGTATGAAAGATACACTTTTTAAATTGCGTTGGTGACAAGACAAATAAATCAATATTAGTGAAGTATTTAATATATGCATTCATTAATCGCCGTAAAGGAGCTCGTTTGCCAGCGTTGGTTCGACATGGCTTAGGAGCAAATAGACAACGAGTATAAGCATCACGAATACGCCGGGAGCGGCTAGGTATGCGCAGGTAAAATTGGTTCATTAGCATGTTGCAGTCAAATCCGTTACGACAAATTTTAAAAAGAATCGATTGGTCAAGATACAATCTACGTTGTTTGAGGGTCGAAATTCAGTATTTAACTAAAAGGGAATGATATGATGACCGTGCCCTTACAGATCTGTAATTTAGATTAAGTAGATTTTTACGTTGTAAAGATTCAATTTGGTCACTTTATTTATTGTAGAATGGGTTCCAAACACATGAAGCATATTCAACTTGAGGTCTTATGAGTGACTTGTATAGGAGCAGATTAGTAGATGGTTTTTTAAATGAGTTGCAGTTACGTCTTAGAAACCCAAACATTTGAAAACCCTTAGCAGTGATGTGATCAACGCGAGCATCAAAATGCAGTTTTGAATCGAAGAGTATACCTAGATCCTTGATTAATGAGTCTCTCTCTAAAGGAGTGTTACAAAGCTAGTAGTTGTGTTGAATTAAGGTAATATTTTTAGTGAAGGAGATAACTTTACGTACTAAATGTAAATCTAACTAATTAAAATATGTAAAAACTGAGCTTCATAAAATATCAAAAATGAGAACCAATTTTTTGTACATTACCTAATATCTGCCGAAGAAATTAGATGATGCCCTGCTATGCATCTTTCGCACTGGAGTAAAAACTCTAAGTATTCAGTCCTCAAGGTGAGTAGTTCAACTACTTAGGTCATCAAAACGAGACCAATATATTTCAGTTTCAATGCAACTGTATGGCATCTAACAAGTAAACCGTCATACTAATAAAAAAGTAAGGATGACATTATAGTGTTTTAAGAGATGGTCAGCCCCTAGACGTCTAAATGTAGAAAAAAATCATAATGAAGATAGAAATTTCGCAATATCTGAAATGAAATTTTCAGAATTGCGTATTGTTTCTCAAACTACGAGCCCAAATTTTATCTACCCATTTTGAGCATTTATTTATTTAAACTGTATTTCACAGGTGAGTACAATTGGCGGACTTAATGCTATACTGCATTCTCTACCAGTCAACCTTGAGGTAATGCAGATAATGTAGTTTGTTTTCATTTCTCGTTCAATTTCTCGTTCCACAAGAAAGAAAACGCAGTAAACGTGGTATTCGAGGAAGCAGCGGGGCATTTCTACTTGCAACACGTGTGCACCAGCATTCTTTGCAGTTTTAAAGCAGAAAAGATATGGTTTAAGCTTAAAAGATTTTAGAATTCCTAAAAAGGTTTTGGTTGATCTCAAGTTTTTAGACAAAAGAACTCTGAGAAAGAGAAACCGCATTTTTGTTAATCACGTCGAGTAGTTTATGCCTTCCTGCTACAGTTTTTAGAGTTCCACACTTAGAGTTTTAAATCTTTTTATTTTTTATTCTTATTATTCTTATTAAACTACTTGACCGTCACTGGAAGCTTTATATTGAGATAGCATATCCGTTTCCGTCGTTTTTTACCAGTTTTCGTACTTTTATTCCTCTAGTTTCCGGCCCAGTGGCGACACCTGGCGGCCGCGCGCCTTTTTTAGTTTTCTTTAAACAGTGCGACGCCATTTTTGTTCATTGGCGTTTCGTATTCCGTCGAAGCAACTTGTACGCAGCAAGCTCTGTCTCTGCGTCAAGCCATAAACGTTTATTTTATAAGTTATTCAAAACTAGTGATAAAAGTGAGTGAATATAAAACCACGTAAGTAGAAAAATCAACTACCGCAATTGCGATGTTTAAATAAGATATTGTAATTATAACGAGATCTTTACATTTAACGGTTTTACCGTTCGGATCTCAGTTACAGTTTTATGTGTTTGCCACTTTTTACATGATAATTTGTGTCTAGATATTTTTTTCTTAACTTCCATTTACTAAAGTGAGATTATTTTCAGAATTAATGATAATAATACTGTGTCGTCTACCGAGCAAGCGTACTCGAAGTAGCTCCAGTAGTAGCAGTTCATCATCGAGCTCGTCCTCACCGAACAAAAACTACTCCAGGAAATGGGTGAGCTCCGCAACATTGTTTCGAATCATATTGTTGCTACCGATAATTAAAATATTGTTGATGTAGGTTATCAAGACGGGGCCTAGATTTGTTCAGAGGTTAGTAGGTACCTTTTTAACCAGGATTTCGTCACTGACAACAATCATGAAAATGCACAGCCGGGTTCAAATCAATACTTTACATTTGATATTGAAACGAAATTCAAGGAACCAACTGTTCCAAAAGCCCCCTTAACTTTTAAAAATGTTACTTGATGCCCAACGTTTAGATAGTTCCACTTGGTCAGATGTTAGATATGCTGAGACTCGCGGTTTCATAGAACTAGAAACAAACGAATAGGTAAAAATGTATGACACCTTCCGTCACCAGGCATATCCCGATAGGTCTTATGCAGCCAATACCTATTGCAAATTAAAACAAATGGAAGCATTACACATTCGTAATCTTCTCTCGTGGGCCAAAAACACCGACATTAATTTTGAAATTTAAAAAAGTTGACTAACTATTTCAAAAAGGTGATCTTCTCACCTCTTACAATTAGCTTGTGGCCACAGAGCAGAAGCTATAGAAATGCGACGATATACTATTACAAGCCAAGATCGTGATCCTTTAGTTAAAGCTACACTGAACCGAATTCCCCCGCCTAGTCTGCTACAAATATGTTTGAGTCTGAACCATTTACGGCTGTTTTGGAAAAGGCTGGGGGTGTAAATTGATTCTAATTAATAGCCGTCCCTCGTGGGAGCATGGCTTGTGAAAATCAGTAGCTTCATCGCGTGGAGCTCATACATAATATGGTTCATGAGCCAAACCTTCCTATGCACATGCAGTTTTACGCATGTAACAGCCCACCCTCGCGGGGTGAATACAACCAAAGTAACTAGTGTTCGTAAAGCATTTCGGCCCTCCAAAATTGATGGTCCACGATCTAAATCGATTCTAACTAATAGCCGCCCCTCGAAGGGGCATGGCTTGTGAAAATCAGTAGCTTCATCGAGTGGAGCTCATACATAACATAGTTCATGGGCCAAACCTTCCTATGCACATGCAGTTTTACGCATATAACAACCCACCCTCGCGGGGTGAATACAACCAAGGTAACTAGTGTTCGTAAAGCATTTTGGCCCTCCAAAATTGATGGTTCGCGATCTAAATCGATTCTAACTAATAGCCGCCCCTCGAAGGGGCATGGCTTGTGAAAATCAGTAGCTTCATCGAGTGGAGCTCATACATAACATGGTTAATGAGCCAAACCTTCCTATGCACATGCAGTTTTACGCACCCACCCTGGCGGGGTGAATACAACCAAAGTAACTATCCACACATGGTTCAACACATAAATCCTCAACCTCAATACGAGAGTCTGAACATTAATGGAAGGAGTTTATTTCACAACCGAGGTTCACGGCCCGCCCGCTGTGGTACCAGAGGACGCTCAAATGCTCCGAGGGACTCTAGAGGGAACCAAGGGTCAGTCCGTTCTTTATTAAATCTCAAAGCGCTTAACGACTATGTAATAGCAGAACCGCTTCAATTTAATAAATATGTATCGCATCCCAGACTTAATCAGCCCCAAGACTGGCTCTGCAAGGTCGATCTTTTACAGGCCTATTTTCATTTAAAAATAGCAGATTAGACCAGCGCGTCTACGCCTGGTATACAAACAAGAGTTGTTAGAAATGATGTGCATTCCATTTGGTTAGTCCAAATGGCAATACACGGCTCCGAGAACCTTCTCGATTCTCAAAAATTATTTTTAATTTTTATATTTTGAAAAGGTCCAGGTCCTTATTGAATAAATGTTTACAATTTACACAATCGACTTTCTTTAGGTTTATGAGGTCCGAAGACCTATTATAACAGCTAAAATGAAATCTCGGTATAACTTCATTGCAAAATAGATTAACTTCAAAGTAAATATTATTCAACAAGGACTTTGTAATAGTGCTGGTTTAGTATCACCTTAATATTTAAAACAATGTATACAACGAACTCAACTGGTGGACTCAGAACTGTCAACTGTCAACACCACTTCATTACCCTCCTCCGACAAATTAAACCTATCAAATCTTGAGAATACTAGATCAACATCAAATATACTTTAGCATACACCACATCTCGGGAAAGTACAACAACGATGCCGATCACTTGTCGCATCATCGCCAACCTCCAGAATGGCACCTACTACCAGCTTGTGTGGAAATAGTGTTTGCCAAGTTGGGAATCCCTACAATAGATTATTTTGCCTCAGATACCGCGCATGTTGTTTACAATTATTTGAGTCGAGATCTAAAAGACCGTCAAGCTCTGTTTCACGACGCGTTCAGCGTTCCATTAAACATCCAGCTCGCATGGGTGTGTTTTCACCACCGTTTCTGATCCCCAAAGTTCTAACACACCCAAATCAGTCAACGGGAATATTTCAACTAGTGGTACCTCGGTGGGAAAAAGTGTTTTGGCGCTCGGACCTTGCACTGAAAAAACTACAAAAACACCTAATCAATACTTCGACCAGTCTTCCTCCACCGATAGTCGAAGACATAACACTCGAAGTCTGGAAATGTGGGGATGGTCAGCAGCGATAGAAACATGGAACCCTGAGCAGGTGTTCTTACAGCAAAATTCCTGGCGAAAGTCTACTGTAAACCTACGACGTAGCTTGGAATCGTTGGACATCTTAGTAAAAAAAATTAAAAACATTTTAACATAAATACCGGTGCGTAACTAGCACAATATTTTTTGTTGTATTTTCATTTAGTTAATCACTTGTCATACAATACAATACTTTTGCACAAATCTGTCTTGTCTACACTCTGTAACACTGAAGCATCACCTACCTGGTAAAATATATTCTAAAGTCCATTTAACAAAAAAAGCTGAGACATCCAAAGCGCATATTTGGGACGTCGGTAAACTTACTGCGTTTCTTATTAATTACTTATTTGACGTCACAAATAATTTTCAAATATTACGTCATACTGCAAATTTCTTGCCTTTGCTTGGGTAGACGTATACATAACATGACTTGACGTTACTGACCATTAATAGATTTCAGTCACTGCGTTAGATCTGATAATCATGTAATATTTTGGCCTCCGTTTGGCTCGAAAACGGACAGCAGTACATACAGACAGTCCGGTTGGAAACTACTATCAAACTATAATGACTCTAACTTAAATTCTGTGTTTTGGGTTGACAAAACAATTGATTTGCTAAAAGAAAGATGTGAAGCCGCTAAATCATTTAATAAAAACCAATAAACCATTAAAACCAATTTATTTCTGTAAATAGGCTTAAACTAAGCGTTTTTACACGTCCCAATATTTTTTTCCCTACCTAATTTGTTTGTTACGATAAGGGGCATAGTTAATCCCGCCTCACGTACTATTATAGCTGGTTGGATCTCCTGAAAACTTTTTTCAAGGAAGCTGGCATTACAGCAACACCTGGAAGTGTAAGATCAGCCGTGGCCTCTAAAAGTTGGCTTAAATATCATTACCTGGACGAAATTCTAGCCCGCGGAAATTGGCTGTCAGCTAATACGTTTCAAAACTACTACAAGTAGTAATTGAAAATAATAATTTAGAAACTGTCTTACAGTTGTTCGAACCATTAAATTGACTTTAGTAAATATTCTTATCATATAATAATTTTCTATAAATTACATTGATGAAACACTGTATTTTACTTTATAAAGCTCTTTAATCGTAAGGCGTAAATAAGGTTTCCTATTAGGTACTACTAAGTGGCGGCACCAGGCGATAACAAACAGGTCTCAATATAAAGCTTCCAGTGACGGTCAAGTAGTTTAATAGCAGCGTTTTACCTGAAATAAAACGCATATTAAAATACTTACCTCACTGGAAGCTTCTACTTAATTTCTGCCTGGTGTATGTGAGCCAATGAACAAAAATGGCGTCGCACTGTTTAAAGAAAACTAAAAAAGGCGCGCGGCCGCCAGGTGTCGCCACTGGGCCGGAAACTAGAGGAATAAAAGTACGAAAACTGGTAAAAAACGACGGAAACGGATATGCTATCTCAATATAAAGCTTCCAGTGAGGTAAGTATTTTAATATGCGTTTTATTTCAGGTAAAACGCTGCTATTATAAATTTTATTCGGAATAGATACGTCTTAGTAATTACTACTTAAAACTTTGCACCATTTACATGTTTAACCATAACTTAACCGACAGGGTCTACCTATAATTATCTATTTATATGCCTAATAAAACACTAATATGCCTGATAAAGGAAAGGAAAGCTTAGACCGGACTCTTGGTATATTAAGCATTTAGTAGCACCAGCACAACTCCCTGCTCGAACTCTTCATATGACAATCCCCCGTCAAACGAAAGAAAAACGTCCGTCATCACATTCAAATCCGAAATCATTCACCTTTCGCTCACTCCGTCTTCCTTCTCCTTCAAACACCTTACGTTCCATTCCACACAACACAATAAATTAAATTGAATTATTGCAGTCACTCTTTTGTTTGTATTTCCAATCGTTTATCAGGGTAAAGTTAACAATCAAAATCAAGTCAGTCAAGCGTGAGATGGGCTCAGTTATTGAATTCTTTCAACGAAAAATCTGAGTCATACTTTGCCCGGTTTTTATCCTATGACCTGATATCAAGAATGGCATTACTTTTAGAATTTTGTGATTTGAATAAAAATATAAACTGACCGACGACGTTTAATTGTCCCTTTTAATCAACTATTTTGTTAAAACGATTGTTTGACGTTGAAAATGCATCACTGGTAGCATTTGTATAGAATTTGTGATTGAGATTAAAATATAAATTGATCGACGTTTAATTTATCTTCTTAATCAACTGTTTTGTATAAATGATTGTTTGACGTCCTAACTGGTATTGAAATGAAAAACAAATAAAATATCCTAACTGAAATATAAACGCTCAAACTAACAAAGGCCTTTGAAAAAATTGATCAAATCTACCGAACGACAAATGAACCCGACCGTAAAGCATCGCGAAAATCAATGAAAATCCTAGGCTTCTACTGCCAAACTATATTTCATGTCACAAAAGATCAAATTATTCACATAGTGGTCCCGAAAAAAGGTTTTTAAGAGATTTTCACACGTTTGCACACACCTTTTATATTCGGCACGGTCGAAAAAAGATTTCCAAACCGATTGTGTTACGATAGTGCTGTGAAACTGGAGGCAACCTATCGATATTAATCATGACCCTAATTTATCACGCAGTTACGTAAGATCTCGTAAAGATTAGAAACTGTGACTTCCGAATTAACCTGTTCTATGTATCCTTTATAAATAAATAAATATAACCATTCATGGATTTATGTTAAATATTTTTAAATGTATTTTTTTAAGTTCAGAATCAACTCTTGTTTTAAATAATAATACATTGCGAACTGTGTTTCTTTTTTCGCATATTAAGTTGATCACCTGTTTTAAATTCACTATCTGACTTCACTTTAAATAGATTTTGACAATATAATTACTTTGTCAGTTTAGATGTAATAAAAAATATATAATATTATTGTCATGTAATGTAGAACTTTTTCTATATTGTCTCGGGACTGGGTGTTGTGTTACCGTCGTTTTTTTTTTATTGGATTGCTATAACACAAGTGCTTAAGCTACGTACTGTACGTACCTTAGATTCAGAGCAATGTACTTATGCGATGTTATCCAATATTTATTTAATAGTTGTATTTATCATTTAAGTTATCAATCAATATCATAACCGAAGCTAATTATCGATAGCTAGCCTTCACTAGCGATTCGCGGAACTATATCGAAATTCTATGGCTCCAAACGGAAAGTAAAACTTTGTCGAAATTCTCTAACGGACTTTTTGTTCGGAGTTATTCTATTTTTGGCAATTTGGAAACTTTTGTGACGTAGTTAGCGTGTGGAAATCCCCGCGGAATGATATTCGCGGGATGAGGTTTTGTGATGGAATATTTTAGGTGCTGCATTGGAATTTGACTTGTAAATTTTTTGCATGAATTGATTCTAAATATAGTCCACATTAGTGTAGGGCGCGACAAGGTTGAGCGATGAATACGCTTCTACTAGCAGCAGAAAAGCTTTTTTTCAGCTTCCCCATACAAACTTACTCGCATACATCGATGATAATGTATAGAGCATCTGAAAATAGAATCATGATTTCGATGTTGCTCCAATAGGAAAAGTTGTTGTATATGATCAGCTGATCACGTGGTTTTAAGGAGTGTCCCATTCTTTTGTACACCCTGTATAAAATTATAGTTATCCTCTGTTGTAAAATGTTGTCACGTGATTTACTGTCGAACTATGTAGCATGCTACGTAGACTACGACTGCTACGAAAAGTCGCTCAGTCTACGACACTGCTACGATAAAACTTGCAATCCAATTTGCGTCGTAGTCATAAGAAACATGTTAATAATTAATTAGTGTTACTTTTTACATCAATCACTTGCTACGAAGAAACGCTACAACAAGTCAATACAATAAGCTACGACTACAATTACGATTTAAAAAATAGCCTCCCTTTCAAAGTGACCTTTTGAACTGAACATCGACACTTCCAATAATGGAGTGAAATATGGCGAAAAGGGCATGTTTTGTAGAGCAAATAAAAACGTTTACAAAGGCATTCCGGGGCACCCTTTGCCCTATTTCCGTACTAATGAAGTATTCATCACTGCCCTGGCACATAGATGTTTGGTCCAAGTGAAGAATTTTAAGCATAAGTTGATGCCAAAACTCTTTTGCCCAAAAAAAACTGTTACAGTATTGTCATGAAGTATTGAGGAACGGTCCCCCGTGACTGTAACGTCTTAAGTTTGAGGAATCGAGAAAGAGATTATATTTCAGTTTTCTCAATTAAACACTGCATAAGCCGTAAATGGATCACATATCATTTTTAATACGCAAATGTATAATATAAATTTAAGTCATTTAATAAACTATTGAAATCAATAACCAGATAACTTTGATATCTTATCATTTAGATAATCTTATTCTTATACAGGGTGTCGCTGAAATATATATGAATCAAGACAAACAAGCACATAGCGGAGTCTTTCCCAAACTTTTGGGTCTAGAAAGTAGGTTCCAAGCGCAAACAGGTGGGGCTACAGCTCGGAGAGCGCATGTCTATGTGGTATTTTCCCCTAAACAACGGCACATCTCCTATCATGCACACGAGAATCTTTACAAGGCCACCAATAGTGCTATATCGGTGGCTTTGTTTTGGTCCTCACATATAATAAAAGCCTGAGTAGACACGCAAAGAAGAAGAAGAGCGCAAACCCCGTAATGCACCTGTCCGATTTGATCAATAGTTTCGGCGATATCCTGTATAGAAAATTGGTAAAAAAGTCATTTAAAAAAAAAACTTGGCTCCTTAACAGGAAATATATCCTGAAATTACAGTATGTATTTTGAATAAATGTTGCATTTTGCATTAATCTTAATTTACAACAAATATAAAACCTTTTGTGCTTAAGGTCCTTTAATGCAATACACAATCATTTATTGCAAAACCATAATGTACATAGATGTTACGAAACAAGTTAAGACCGGTATTATGGGCCCCGTTAGAATACGGAATTTACCAAAAAAGCCGAAAAAAAAAACCTTTTTAGCGCATTCGTACTTCTTTGTAATTTGGACCATACATTAGTAATAATTTAAGCGGTTAATAAAGCAGCTTTTTAAGCTAAAAGTAGGCACAATTTAAATAGTAAAACTAATGAATTTACTTTACGCTCACAATCTTATTTTACGTATTACGCATGAAAGGTCGAAAGAGAGAAGAAATCGTAACGAAAATTAAAAAATAAACGTCCTCTAGGTAGGGTGTAACCTGTAAAGTAAGTAAATACGTAGTATTTTTTTTTTTCAATATTAATGTTTAACACAACTCTAATAGTTTGTTATTTTACGCGCCATCAGTTCTCAAACTTAAAATTTCTACCAAAATAACACTCATTTAATTATTATAATATTCATCACGTTTGGTTCAACGACGAGGATACGCACTTAAAATAAATCAGCCGGTTCATTTATTGTAAACTATACACTCTATCTTAAACTGTAACACAGTTACAATTTGATAATAATACAAAATCATGACGTCTGGATCGCGACCCGGACTACAAAGCCGAGCGGTTGCGGGTTCGAATCCCGCAAGGGGAAAATGTTTATGTGATGAGCACGAGTCATGGATGTTCAAATATGTTATCTAGTCGCCATAGTACAATTTTTGTTTTTAGGGGCTAGCTAATTGGTGTAATTGTGGAAACAAGCTATTTACATAACTATATTTTTTATTCAATAAGTATTTTTAGCAACCAAAAATACATCTTGTCACAGTTGTCACACGTGTAGTAGTTGTTGAAACTGTAGTTTTTCAAGATAGATATAGGGTAACTTTTGGACACCATGCCATATTTTTTCACGTCATCCTGTAAAAGCAGCACGTCAAAATTGTCAAATAAAAAACAGCTTTTTTATAACTTTATTTTCCTTGTTTTCCAAACACAAAACAAAATTGTTGCGACTCGTTTGTTCGTAGGTCTTAGGTACGTTCTGTGGCGAGTAACGTGTCGCGCTAGGCGCCGCGACGTGGCAAACGCTAGGGTGATCAAACGCGACTAGGAATTTAGGATTTAAAAAGTGACTGTAAAATCCAGTTATATAACAGCAAAAAATATATTTTTTTTACTAAATGTTTTTTTATTACTTCCCTTAAATTATATTTCATTTTGGCGGGAGCTCCAAAAGTAATCCTGTATACATAGTACATTGTATAACTTATCTATCTTAGCTGTGGTTGTTCGGAAGTTTCCTTCACACGAGGCCCTGGGGCTAGAGTTTGGAGCTGTTTAATTAATTAATCCGTTTTCCCTCACAGGACCAATAACTCTTTACTGCAGATTTTGGTGACAGCTTATTCGTTAGTCGATCCAGTGAACTTTGGCGGTATAGATAGTTTGCGCGTACTAAGCTTACTTGATGTAAGTAATTATTGATAGAATACATTAGTAATTTAGCTAAGTGGAGTGACTTTGACTGTAACGGTTCAAGGCAATACCAATGAGTAGAATATTATCAATACGTCCTTAATCAATTATTTGTTAATTGACTGACATTCCCATTTATTAGTGGTATCATCCGCGTACACTGACATTATTTTTACATTTTGCACTTTATATGGCATCTCGTGCCGCAACTCTCGAACCGCAGCCACCGTCTCAAAATCAGCGTCGTGACGTGAGCCACGACATATGCTGAGACGGGGACCTTTTTGCTGCAGCAACACCACCTATTGTAATAAGAGCGTGTAATATTAATATTGCAATACCGCCTATTGTAATACTATTGTGTTGTTCTCTTGTACGGTTTTTTCTCTTTGTGGCTGCAAAATTAACATTCATACATTCATTCATTCATTCATTCGTGAGTCTATTTTAAGGATATGTGTTGGGCTCTAGGTAATCGCATTATACATTAGTATCGATGATGAAGGGTTCTGGAACTAACACTATAGTCCGATCACCTGTTAGGGGTTGTTAAGATTTCTTTAACAACCCCTAACAGGGGATCGGTTATTTACTATAGTAAAGCCTATCATGTGGTTTCAATTATCCCCCTTATTTTTACAATGTCTTTGTGCCTTTTTGAGGAGTGGAATCAATCCAAATAAAAAGTTAATAAATAAAGCAGAATGTACTACGGCTAAATTATGGTTATAACGTAATGATGGTACGATCACCTTCTTTGTCTAATAGTTCACTTTCTGGACTACAGAACCAGTAAGTCGCAGGTTCGAATCCTGTAAAAGGCCACTCAGCCCTTAAGCATAACATTAACACTAGTTTGCTCGAAACATTTACTTTTTATGAATAACCGTTAACAATAAAGCATAATATCAATGCATGTAAATTTTATGTAATGTTCATGTTACACAATAAAGTATAATTATACCCTCTTAGTTAGTAGTTATTACAAGTTATAACTATAAAAAGACCACCACCACTGGTGACCCTCACAATAGCCAATTCGAACTACAAAACCTCAAAAACCTTTCCAACTAATTTCCCATTTACGCTATCTCCGAGATATAAATAAAGTCTGCACTGTTTCTTCGAGAAAAATAAACTTCACCACGATGAATCAAGCTTTGAAGAGTCCAAAGAAGTTGCCCCAACTATTTGTCTGCCTTAAAAGCCGCAATACTTCTTATGAGAAATGTACCTAGATTAACGGTTCGGGTTTACAAAGTTGGCAGCAAAAAAATCGAATGAAGAGGTAATTGTTTGATAATGTCGGGATTTTAATGAAAGGCTTATGGCATTACTACAAAAAAGATAGACTTGGTTTAAACCATGTCTAAATAATAGCTAACCAATTTGAAAAGTTTATACATCAAACATTCGAGACGTATTTTTAACAAACATTTTCAATGGGTTGACAAATTTTTAGACAGTGTTTAAACGTAGTCTTTATTTTTTGTAGTAAGGCCATAATTGTTTTGAAAAATCTATATTTATTATGTAAAAAAAGACTAACTGTGTATGTCTGATACGCTTCTAATGAACCCTTTCATAAAATTTAACACGGAAAAAGTAACAACACTGCCCTGAATGCGACCACAGAAAATTGAAAAGTGATAATACACCATTACGTGCAAATCGCTCTCAAGACATCTCCCCGGATCGCATTTCAGATGATTCTCCACAGGACAACGTAACATTCAGGCGTGGCCGCGATAAAAGTGAATGCTCCGATAGTGACCTCACTAGTATAATAAGAAGTGAAATTAGAGCTGCTATCCGTGCCGAAATGACTCCTATTAACGAGAAATTACTGGATTTACAAAACTCGATGCAATACATTAGCAATCAATATGATGACTTAATTAAAGTCACAAACACATTAGTAATCGATAACAAAAATATGAAAGCCGAATGTGAACAACTCCGTACAACTGTTTCTGTTATGTCGGAGCGTATCGACCAACTGGAACAACATCTGAGGAATAACAACCTTGAGATTCAAGGAGTCCCGGAGCACAAAAATGAAAATATCGTAACAATAGTAAAAAAGATCGCCGATGTGGTTTCGCATAAGTTACAGGACGCCGATGTACTAAACTGCACTAGGGTTGCTCATAAAAATAAAGAAAGTAAGGCTCCCCGTGCCATAGTAGTCCAGCTGAGAAGTGTGCGCTGTCGTGATGAGTTTTACTCAGCAGTGACTCGCTATAACAGATCGCATCCAAATAGCAAGCTTGGATCATCTCTACTGAATTTTACTGGACCCGCCGTGCCCATCTACGTCTCCGAGCATCTGTCACCATCCAATAAATCGCTTCATGCCGCCGCCCGAGCCAAAGCCAAAGAGTTATCCTATAAATTCGTATGGGTGCGTAATGGGCGAATATTCATACGAAAAAATGAAACATCACCGTTCGTCCACGTGAAGTGTCATAGAACACTGAACTCGCTAAATTAGGCTCATTCTTCCTTTTAATCCTTATAAGCAAACATTCTAGAATATTTTATCGTTTTTGCTATGGATACTTTGTCTGTTTATTATCAGAATATTAGAGGAACCAAATCTAAAACCAATGTTGTAATGAACTCTGTACTATTGAATAATTATGATGTAATATGTTTATGTGAAACGTGGCTTGGTGAATCTGTGGCGTCTTCTGAACTTTTTGATGATAGATACATCGTTTACCGCAGAGATCGATCTGCCGAGTTTATGAAAAAATACAAAAAGTCTCATGGAGGAGGTGTACTCATCGCAGTCAGAAAGTGCTTAGTTTGTAGCGAAAAAGTGATGATCAATACATCCTTGGATAATGTGTGGGTAAGTGTACAGCTGAGACATGTTACTCTAAATATTTGTACAGTTTATATACCCTCTTATATAGAATCCGGACAATTCAGAGATCTGTTGGATATTTTTGAGGGCACTCTTTTGTCATCATCCGAGCAAACACTCATAATTGGTGATTTTAATCTTCCTGAGATTGACTGGTTTTGTAAGCAACCTGTAACTACACCGAATTCCAAGATGAGTGCTTTATATGAGTTCATGGCTAGATTGGATTTGACGCAATCTAATTTCCACGTAAATTCCCACAACAGAGTGTTGGACTTGGTATTAAATAATTCACAAACTCCTCTTGTTGTTGCAAAGGCTCAGCCTCTAAGTCGCGTCGACGCTTATCATCCACCGCTAGAAATAAGTTTAAATTACACCAAACAGAACCCGCTAAAGCTAAACACTTGTAAAAAATACCGATTTCATAAAACTGATTTCTCTGCTTGTAATGAAGAGCTAAGTAAAATAGACTGGGATCAATATGCTGTTATGGATTGTGACAATTTCTTACAGGTATTTTATAACCATTTGTGGGATATAATTGAAAAACACACACCAATGTCTAACTCTAATAACACCTGGCCCTCATGGTTTTTCCGAGTATTGATTAAAATATTAAAAGAAAAAAATAAGTACCATAAAAAATTTAAATTATACAACAATCCTCGTGATTATGATGCTTTCACTATGCTTAGGTCTAGAGCCAAAAATGAATTCGATCGATGTTATAGAATATACGTGGACAGGACGGAGGATAGTATTAGGACCGATATCAAGGCTTTTTGGAGATATACCAGATCAAAAAACACTACAAGTAACTTACCGAACGAAATGTACTATAACTCTGAATTCGCAGATAATGGCATAGATATAGCTAATCTCTTTGCAAGGCATTTCGCTTCTGTATATAACAAACCTTCCAGAAACACTTACGTACCTGATTTTCCAGAATCAAATGGAAGTATCTCCTCTATTACTTTGGCAGAATCTGAGGTTATGGAGGCTCTCGGTTCTGTGGATGCTACGAAAGGTGGTGGACCAGATGGAGTACCACCAATTTTAATAAAGAACTGTGGAGCTTCGTTGGCTAAGCCCTTGTGTTTATTATATAATAAAAGCTTAAGTTCCGGCAGTTTTCCGGAACTGTGGAAACTTGCCAAAATTGTACCTATACATAAGTCTGGAAATAAAATGGATGTAAAAAACTTTAGGCCGATTAGTATACTTAGTTGCTTTTCAAAAATATTTGAAAGTCTTATTTATAAATACTTGTACTTTCATTTAAAGCCAATCATTAGTAGCAAACAGCACGGGTTTGTCAATGGACGTTCCACTACCACAAATCTTTTAACCTATATTCATGACCTTAATACTGCTTTTAATAGGCATGTGCAAGTGGATTCAGTTTACATCGACTTTGCTAAAGCTTTCGACAAAGTAGACCATCATATCCTTTGTCGCAAGGCACATCATCTTGGAATTCATGGAATACTCCTACGGTGGCTGATATCTTACCTGTCTCGACGAACACAGTTAGTAGTTGTACATGGGTATGACTCGGACCCTTACGAATCTACATCGGGCATTCCACAGGGGTCTAATTTGGGTCCTCTTTTATTTGTAATGTTCATTAATGATCTGGTAGAATCTATAAAGTGTAAATGCGTTGCTTATGCAGATGATATTAAAATATACAATGAGGTGGGTTGCATTGGGGATGCTATGTTTTTGCAGGACGATATTGTTAGGGTACAGGATTGGTGTCTGATTAATAATATGTACATGAACGTTGCAAAGTGCTGCCTGATTACTTTTACAAAGAAGAAGATCCCCATTCAATATTCTTACAAAATTAATAACATTCAACTGTCCCGGCGAAATCTGGTCAGGGATCTCGGAGTGTGGCTGGATTCTAAATTGAGCTATACATACCACTATGATAGCATTATAGCAAGGGTCAATAGGTCTGTTGGTTTCATTTTAAGAACGACAAAGCCTTTTCGAAGGCCGGCTAGTGTGTTGACGTTGTACTTTGCTCTTGTTAGAAGCGTTTTGGAGTATAACTCAATTATATGGTGTCCTCAATACAACATACACATAGATAGATTGGAAGCTGTCCAAAGGCGTTTTCTGCGGCACTTGAGTTGCAAGTTGGGCATTAGGCGTAAGTTGCCTACATACGAAGCTAGACTTAGGTACTTTGGGATGAGTACGCTTCAGTCGAGACGCTCAATTCAGGATCTATCAGTACTTTTTAAGATCATAAACAATCAGTGGGACGCTATGGATTTATTAGGCCATCTTTCATTTAAAACAAGCGGTAGTAAGCGAAAACCGAAACTGTTCTCTGTGCCTGTTTGCAATAACAATGTAACGTATAATAATCCGTTATCTCGAATGTGCAGATCTTATAATAACAGTCCTATAAGCTTGGATATATTTTCACAAAATTTATATTCATATAACAAATTAATAAAACAGCTCCATGCTGTATCTTAATATTATCCGTTAAATAGGTTCTATAATTGAAGTTAATTTTTATGCATAACATATTTTGAATTGTATACACTCTCACCATTTTGATCTTAGTATATGAACTAGTTCAAGTATCCTTTTTCTTTTATATTGCTTTTCTTTGTGAACGATGTGTACAACATTAAAATGAGTGCAATTTTAAATTGAAACCTAGATTACAAATTTGTGAATATGCATTGAATTGTATTCTGTAGTTGTGCCTTTAAATAAATAAAATAAAAAATAAAACACTAAAGAATTACAATAACTGTACTGTATTAATCGCATCCCATTTAAAATGAGATAATTATCTTTATATCAGAAATCTTGACAAGAGAAAAAATCTACAGTGAATCAGGTTTTCAAAAGTAGGCTGAAGTTGCGCTCGACTCGCTCTACGCTCTACTCGTTCATCTCAAAAACCCCAACACTTCCTGTGTATTAAATGTAAGCTAGGGCAAGAACACACGTGTTTTTTCTTTAATAATAAACATTTATGGCCTTACTACAAAAAGATAGACTAGTATTGAACACTTGTCTAAAGATTAGTTAACCAATTTGAAAATTGACACATCAGACATTCGAGATATATTATTAAAAATCATTTCAAATTGGTTGACTTATCTTTAGACAAGTGTTCAACACTAGTCTTTTTTTTTGTAGTAAGGCCATTATTGTTTATCAAATTAATATTTTACGAACTTTAAAAACGTGTCGTGTGGTGCCGGCACGTTAAAAGAATAGCACCACCTCTTCTCTTCCCATGGGTGTCGTAAGAGGCGACTACATAAGAACCGCCATAAGAAGACGGGCAGCAGCGTCTCCTCTCCACCATTGGCCAAACTGCGATCGCCAACCCGCCTGCCAAGCGTGGCGATTATGGCAAAATCCTCCTTTTGGAGAGGCCAGTGTCCAGCAGTGGACTGATATAGGCTGGTGATGTGATGATGTGATGTGAACTTCAAAAAGTCTAATATGGCAAAATAGATGATCTTCGATATTCTTAATGCGGCTTAATTTAGACTTATTTATTGATCACTACTTATTTAATTTTTGGTTTGGTTTTTCAAAAGCTCCTTTCACGTTCAGGCGTTAAAGCACGTCTAACAAGATGTTAGGTGGCCTAATGCTTTGCAGGGAACCGACCATCATATGACTTTATTTGCTGACGATAGCACAATCTTATTTGCTAATGATAACCCGACATACCTTGAATCTGAGATAAACAAGTCTATTAAATTAATAATTTCATGGCTTGAGTTCAATAACCTTAAAATTAATCTAAATAAAACTAAAATTATGTACTTTACAATAAAAAAAAACCTTGAATTAAATCTTGACATCAACTACTTAGGATTGACAATTGAAAAAACACTTGAAACTAAATTTCTTGGACTTAACATTGATAATGAACTTACATGGAAATCACATTCTGATTATGTTTGTAAACGGCTGCGACAGTTCTCATTTGCTCTCCACAGACTGCAACTGATCGTCAATGAATCTGCTGTTTTAACAGCCTATCACAGTTATGTAGTATCTACACTCAGATATGGTTTGATATTCTGGGGAAACTGTACTGACAGAGAAATGATATTTAGAGCTCAGAAACGCTGCATTAGGTGTATGTATCGCCTAAAATGGGATGACTCTTGCAAGCCATATTTCATTAATAAGAAAATCTTGACCTTTCCTTGTCTGTTTATTCTGGAATGTGCCATATTTATTAAGTCAAACATAGATAATTTCGAATTTAGATCACGGGCTCGCCATAAAAATAAACTGTGCTCAATTCGTGCCAATTCAAGCTTATTCAGGAAAAGTATATTTTGTATTGCTCCACACATTTATAACCGAATACCAGAATCCATTCGAGACACAAATGACATTAATTATTTTAAATCTAAACTAGTGAATTATTTAATTGACAAATGTTATTATTCCTTTAATGAATTTTATTGTAGGACTGTATAATTATTGTACTTAATATATTATATAATGGTAATGGTTTGATGTAAATTATGTATGGTAAGATTTAATAATAATAGGTATTTAATAATAAATGTATTTAAATTAATTTTGATTGTACGCCCTAGTGGCAGGTCACGGTTAGTACTAAGCATGACATTTTATAAGACCCTTGTTGTATACCTGTGTTCCACAATAAAGATTTATGATTATGATTATGATTATGGAAATTCTGTACTCACAGGTTAGATCTGAACCATCGAATAAATCCCATCTTAACCCATAATGATTCAGCACTGGCCATCTTGGGTCAAAAACAATGAGCTTATTACTATTTTGCTTTTAAACATATACAAACAAATACTATTTTTCTTTATGTTGTAACGACGGGAAACTGTGTGTGTATTCACCTTAAATGTAAACGCTGGAAAAGCAAAGCTTTTCAGAAATTTTGAACGTTTCTTCTGAAGTTTAAATCTTGTTACTTACTTCATCGGTTACATAGGATGTTTGCTTCAAGTTCTCTTTCGAAGTGATGCTTTTAAAACGTCACTTTGTTACTTATAGAAGTTGTAGATTTTGACAGAACTTTTTAGGTACAATTCAGCTTTTTTTAGGTAAAACAAGATTTTTAACAGAAAGGCATACAATTAAGGCGGTCTCTACTAGACCAGCTTCCAGACTTCTTCAAAGAATTTTGGATATTTATATTAATAACCGTTCGGTTTATTAGCAAGAAAGCCATTCAGTTAGGAATGCAACTTTTTAAGTGCCTACTCAAATCCCGCTATTTATACTTACATGTTGTAACAGAAAGTTGTAGTAGAACTAATGGGAAAAGTTTTTGGGTGTGGGCAACAGAGTCACCCCTTAAAATTCCACTACTTCTCTATTAAACCCTGTATATAGGTACATGTAGCAAAATGTCTACCAGTGACACGTATGGAAGACACGGATTTAGAGATTAGCGGGTATTATAAGATCTGTTACTATTGTAATCGTAGTCTATTTCTGATAGACTTAGAAGAACTTATTAAGCTAAGTTTGACAGAATAATACCAGGTGTAAGGCCTTGAACACAATGGGTCTACAATGTTGTTTCAAGATTCTTGAGTGGAACCGGCAAGCGTGGCGTTGGACGTCCAACTGATAGGAGGACAGACGACCTGGTAAAAATTGCAGGAAGTCGCTGAATAGGCTGCTTTCAACCGGCTATTCTACTCGTAGATGTCATTGGGCAAAGCCTATGTTAGCAGTGTCCGGCCGTCAGTTAGGCTATACTAAATGATGATTAAGATGATGACAAAGGGTCTCGAACTCCATTCCCGGTCCTGATAAATTGAAAAAACTTAATTTTGTAAAAAGACTAGTTTCTGAATGTGCTAGGAGTTACTATGACAATGTGTTATGTCTTGTACTTGCTAGAATACACCCTGTAGAAAAGTGTAAAATATTAGTACAAGTAATTTATTTATTTCGTGTTCCCATCCCAGCCCTAACCTGAAGTAAACCTAACAAGTCAATCCACTTTAGGCGCCGCCATCAATACTGATACAACTAGTCCGCTAAAGTTTGTCTGCGTGGTAGAATTCAGTGATTACCAACCTGTATTTGCTCTAGATCTTTGATAGAGAATAATGAACATGTACCTCTGGATGTAGACAAAGACAAATGATGTATTATACAGACTTATTTTATCATTAAATCTAAGTTCGGTAAGCATTAATGTGGGTAATCTGAAAAAAAGATGTGAGGTATTAAACCTAAATGTCCTTACTACAAAAAAGATATAATATATAAACACTGTATAAAGATTAGTCAACCAATTGAAAGTGTTTGTCAATAAATGTCTCGAATGCTGATGTATTAACATTTCAAATTGGTCGGCTATTCTTTAGAGATGGCCTAAACCTAGTATATCTTTTTTGTATTAAGGCCAAAAGAGTCATAATTGTGTTACTATGCCATTATTTTTAGAAGTCCTTTTGAAGACGGTTTTATAATAATACATCAACTCGATTTACTTACAGCCCTCACTGGCAGATCTCAGTAGTGATAATCACATAAATTTGTATATCACAGAAATTAATGAGGACCATACTAAAATACCAGGTTATCCAGGTTATTTATCCAACCGGTCAATCTGGAAGTCACTGGGAGGCCTATGTTCAGCAGTGGACGTCCTGTGGCTGAAATAATGATGATCATTATACTAAAATACATAAAGGCCACAACGAGCCAACTAAAACTAGTTCGACTTCTATTTCACTAGTTTACATGGACTTTCCACACCTGACCAAGTTTATAAGCTGCTAGTCAATCAATACTGATTCAACTAGTCCTGTAAGTCCGTGACAAGAATAATGTTGTCTGTCCGTGCCGAACTGATCACCCAATTCACGCTAATTCACTGTTTTAGTCGACTGATACGTCGTGTTCGTAATTAAAATAGGATTATTTGGCCTTCGGGATGTATCAGGCAGAGATGCTATCTGTATAGTATAGTATAAAATACAATGTCCTAATTAGCGTTCCATTGTTAGCATAAGTCAAGGTCCTAATTTGTGTTCTACACGGTGCTACTTTGCATCCTTACCATATTCACAGAGATAAAAGTAGGGAACAATACCTATTGTTTAGATAAACTAGAGACTCCCATAAATAAAGCACACTAAGTTTTTAGTAAATTTGGTTTTGCAGTACACATAGGAATAAACCGATTTTGTCTCGAACGGTACGCGATTACTAATCAAGTAATACTACAAAGTCTTTCGTGCCGATGAATAAGAACAGTGATGTGCATTCGTTTCGATAATTAGTGTTGTGTTTAATAGATTGTAGATAAAATAAAATACTCAAGATTAAAAAAAATAGGTCTTTCTTTTTTTACTGATTTGTTATCATTGTCAGTGATATAGTTACCTATGTAAATATGGCAAGGACGCAAAGTAACACCGTGTATTTTTTTTTTTTTTTTTAATTATCAGATGTTTACCTTTCGTTTAGCATTTGTGGTATTCAAAACGCTAACCTCTATATTAATAATTTACTGACTTGTTTACTACAAAACCGAATACAATAACTATTAATTATTCTTCAAAAGTAGGTTGAAAAAATATAGATAAATCTCTTGGAAAGGATTTTTAGGGAAGGAAGGGCATTACCCTCATAGCTATTTGTTATTATCTCTACTTCCCTTTCTTTCAAAGTGAAGACACAAAGCAATGAAAACAGTCAAACCACACAATAAGTTCACATAAGTTTTTATATTCCGACTGCCGCTGTAAAAAATAAAAGATAGTTTAATAATAAAACGTACTAAAATTATTTTTTAGTAATTTGTACTTATTTAAGACACTCACTCAATTCAATCACAAAATGACTTTCACTTTTGTTAAGAAATCATAATTTTCTAGCTGGTAGAAGATGCTAGAATCTAGCATCTAACAATCACATATTATGTGATTTTACAATTTAATGAACAAACTTTTACTCTAAATATCCTGGCCCTATTTTTTTTTTTTATAAACTTGCGTTGTTTACCTGTAGCTGATATAGTCCCTAAGTATTTTAAACTTTTTTTATCTAGAAACTTCTGAGATTAGTTAGTGTGTGAAGAAAGAAGAGAGCTATTTTTGCTGACTATCTAAGAATGTAGTGGATATAATGAAAAAAATACTTGCTCATAATCCAACAGATGCGAAATCACGTGTACAATCATTAAATTCGTCTGATAAGAACATTAATTCTGAAGAATTGAATGGTTTTAATTTAACGGTCTTACCGTACTAGCCGTGCTATGCCAAAGGTCATGGTTAAAGGTAAGTGGTTTAATTTAAAATGCGGTCGCAGGTGCCGAATTGATCAAAGATATGATCAAATCTTTTCATCCAATTCGTAAGACAAATGTAGCCATCTGCTTTTAAGTAATTGGACTAAGCGAGCCAATCCGAATCTATTTTATGAAAATCCTTTGCAATTAGTGGTGCCAATTAATAGGCCACTAGCGTATCGATAAACATAAATATTAGTATCAATTCTATCTAAAAGAAAATTTTGATTATATTTATTAGACTCTTGATGACTTATGATGGTATCGATACTATCAAATGATATTTGACATACTTAAATAGTCACAACGCAATTAACTACGAAATCGTACGAAAAATAAATATTGGAAAGACCACACACATTACTTTGATCCTAGGGTTCTTGTGTTATTGAAATCAAAAACAAACAAATCGTCACATCAAACGTCTGTACCACAACCCAGATCTCAGACAGTTGAAAAATTCGTTTTTAACATTGACCCAACCGGAAATCGAACCCGGAGCTACTCGACATCGGTGATCGTCAAACTAGCAATGTTAACCAACAATTGCATCGATATCGCTGTAACTACCAATGTGCAATACTATCTTCGTCGTTGGTCATCATGATGTCAGCCTATTGCAGTCCACTGCTGGACGTAAACCTTCCCCAAACAGGTCTAGATTACGGTCTCCCGTTTCTTTCATCTAGCCACTGCCAGCCATCTTCCTAAAGTCGTAGGTCCATCGACCAAAAGGTGTCAAAGATCAAATCATCTATTTCAAGACCAAACATCGATAACGTAACTGTCGATAATTTTGTATCACTATTTGCAATTTTATTGCTATCCTAATACTGAATAACCCAGTTTCTGGAGCGTGTGTAATGTAATTAAAAATGCTGAAAGCTTTTTAGAGGGAATTGGGGCCAGTCACATTTTAATATGGCTATTAAATACGTGGGTAATGACGTATTTTCCTTTAGATTAGAGAAAATATTTTGTGGAAAATGTATTTGCTCTTAATTTTTAAATATGAACCTTTATGGCTTTACCTCATAATCTGTCAATATGAAAAAGGTCCTTTGGACAAGACCGTTTTTAGCGATTAGTTCTAGTACCTGGAGGACTATTTTTATTTTTTTTAACGATACCTAGATATATCGATTAATCGCCCCCGAAACCCCATGCATGCTAAATTTCTTTAAAATCGTTAGAGCCGTTTTCGAGATTCAAATTATAGTTATATTATATATAATATAATATTGAACGTATTAAATTAGATAAACACCCACTGTAATCAGTAGCTCTCTACTTTCTTCACACACCAACTGATCGCAGTGGTTTCTAGAGTAATTTTCTAGTCGATACGAGATTATTTTTTTCGAACATATTTTAGCCTGTTTTCAGCTAGTACACTTTTCCTAGTCCCATCTGAAAAAGTCGCTCTATAAAAGTTAAAAAATATATGTTCTTACATATTCGATATAACAAGATATAAACAGATTGTGAACGCAAATTTATAGAGGCTGTCCCGTAAATCAAGGTCAACCTTTTAACCACATATTCATATATACACCATAGTGAACAACTTTGGTTCCATAACTTTTTAAAATATGCATAATTATGATTTCTTTGTCTTGTATGGGAAGGCGATAAATTTTCATACAAATTTGCAAAAGTGATAGAACAAAAGTCGTTCAACATAATGTATCTAGAATATGTGGTTACAAGGTTGACCTTGATTTACGGGACCTATATATTAGTAACTAAATAATCCTCTAACTTTATTTACAAAATGGATAAACACGAAATAGTAAGTAGTTTTCTAATTAAGTACTTTAACTTTTTTGACAACGACTAACAATACTGGTAACATATTATAAAAATAGAACTTGGTTTAACCTAGTCTTAGTAATAAAAAAGGTTTTTTTATATTTTTTTTATTTTATTCGTTAAAAATGTTTGATGGCCAGTATTCCGCTACACGAGCTGCCAAAAATGGTGTCACAATAAAAAAACATATACAGAGTGTAAAGATAAAATATGGTATATCAAGTCGACACTAGCCCATGTTAACTTAAGCAAATAAATAGTATGGTAAAGTCAAAAATTTGATATCATCATCGTCGAAAAAAATATTTGAATACAAATCGGATTCTACAAATATTATTTTGTATGAAAAAAAAGGAATTAAAATTTTCGCCTTCACCAAACTTTTTAAATGTATAAGTTAACTAAGGTGTCCATTACCCATTACCAAACAATCTGTATTATTAAAGATGGCATAACACTCGCGACTAACTTATCTCCAGTATAAACAAATGAAGGATAACTAATTTCAAACAATTCCTACTAAAATATAGACCCAAGTAGCAAAGGATAGAGACACGGACTATTTCTAAGGAGGCTTCTACCTCCAAAAGGGACCTTGCAGATAGCATTTTATGAGAATTAAGATGATAAATTAAGAAGGTGGCGCCGTTTTATTAATTTAAACGTTAATGAAACATCTTTTTAAACTGGAAAATAAGGATTTTCTAAAAGATGCGTGTATTTTTATCACATTATTTTTAGCACAAAAAGTATTTTAATAGTTACTTAAATTTAAAAAACGTAAGTTAAGTCGACTGGGGTGAAAACACGAATGCTGATGTTTTTTTTTAAACCATTTACTATTAATAAATCATTATTCTAGGGCCCGCTGGACTTAATAATGATTAAATATTCCCTTTAGTTGCAGTCACGGACGTAGTAAAGTTGCAGTCGCTTTATTTTTTACCTCCGTAGCCGAGAAGCGATCACGCCGGACTTTAAATGGCGCCGCCATCTCTGAGGTTCCGGGTTCGATTTCCGGTCGAGTCAATATAAAAAACGAACTTTTCTATATTGGCTCGGGTCTGGGTGTTGTGGTACCGTCGTTGTTTCTGATTTCTATAACACAAGTGCAACAACCTTAGGATCAGAGCATTAGCAACTTACCGTAGGATCAGAGCAATGTATGTGATGTCCAATATGTATATATTTTTATTTTTAAAGTTTTTGAACTAAATACGAGTAAAACGAGACACATTTAAATAAGTACTCGTGCAATGGCCCGCTCTGCAGTCAATAAGTTAAATGTAGGTTTCAAAGTGTAGGTCTAAACACATGAATCTACATACACAATAGTTATTAGCTTAATATGACTAGACTCGGATTCAAAGGCGCCAAATCTATTTAACGGGTAAATACTGCAACTGTGTGCTTGGCACCTATTCAATTAACTACTCGGTGTAGGACTTCAAAAGGTTGTTTGCGCTTTAAATACGGCAATGATATGGCCCACTCAATTACAGAATGGCAACCGAAATTATATTAGAACCTATCATGAACGCTAAAGCAAACGAAAGCAGTGTTACGTCATAGTCTTTATTGATAATAGACAACAAGATTTAAATAATACTATTGAAGGTATAATGAATAATACTCTTAAAGCAGTAAGTATTATTTTTGCCAAGAAATCAATGTAAGCCGCCTGGCTTACCTAAGGCGGAAATTTGAATTCGCCTTACTAACTTTTACTCTCCTTTGGGCACAGATGAAGCCTCGCGTGGGCAGCGTTCGGGAAACTACGCAACATCTTCTCGTCCAAAATACCTCAGTGCCTAAAGACGAAAGTATACAACCAGTGTGTGTTACCAGTGATGACATACGGAACAGAAACATGGTCTCTTACTATGGGCCTTATAAGAAAGCTTAAAGTTGCACAGCGCGCTATGGAAAGGGCTATGCTCGGTGTTTCTTTGCGAGATCAAATCAGAAATAAGGAGATCCGTGAACGAACCAAAGTCGCTGACATAGCCCGACGGATTAGCCGGCTGAAGTGGCAGTGGGCGGGGCACATAGCACGTAGAACTGACGGCCGATGGGGCAGAAAGGTTCTGGAATGGAGGCCGGGTACCGGCAAGCGCAGCGTAGGATGCCCACCCACAAGGTGGGCAGACGACCAGACCTGGTAAAGGTTGCAGGACGACACTGGATGCAGGCCGCTTCCAATCGGCCGATCTGGAGGTCACTGGGGGAGGCCTATGTTCAGCAGTGGACGTCCTGTGGCTGATGATGTGATGTGATGTGAAGCCTTACACATGGATTTTCATTAAATCCTTTGCATTTTTCTACCGACTTCGAAAAAGGAGGTGGTTCTCAATTCATCTGAATGTTTTTTTTTGTATAATTGTTACGCAATTACTCCGTCGTTTATGAACCGATTTCAAAATTACTTTTTTTTTAAAAGAGTATACTCCTGACGTGGTCCTATCTTCACCAGGTAAGGATTTAATGATGGAATCACAGGGAAATTAAGGAAAATCTTCAAAAATGTAGGCAAATAGAGTGTGTTTGTTAACTTTAAATAACTTGTTCAGCTAAAGTCTGGCAATCATCGGTTCAACGGCTAGGAGTTAGTAGATAATACTTCGATTTGTCGACAGAACGTATTGGCGCTCAGATAAAGTTTTATAAAAAACTTTTACTCTCTATCCCCCCTTTGGGCACAGATGAAGCCTTACGTATGGATTTTCATGCATTTTGGACCGTGGGGTACTTTTCGGCTAAATAGCACCAAAATTAATATCCATTTCGAAAAATAAAAATGCTGGTACGTTCCTCGCACAACGGCTTAGTTTAGCCATTCAGCGAGGAAACGCTGCCAGTATCCTTGCTTCCTTGCCTCACGAACACGGTTTTATTTTTGTGTAGGTATTTATTCACTATTTAGGTTTAGGTTCATCATCATCATCTCAGCATATTGCAGTCCACTGTTGGACGTAGGCCTCCTCCAAAGAGCGCCAAAGGGCACGATCTCCCGCTTTTTTCATCCATCCACTGCCAGCCATCTTCCTAAGGTCGTCGGTCCATCGAGCTGGGGGGCGTCCTACACTACGTTTGCCTAGGCGTGGTCTCCACTCGAGAACCCGTTTACTGTCTCTGTCGCAGAACCGATGAAAGGTGGACCTTTCATCGGTTCTGCGACAGATGTGGCCAGCCCACTGCCACTTTAGCTTGCTACATTTTTGGACTATGTCCGTTACTTTAGGGGGCGTCCATAAATTACGTGAGATGTTTAAGGGGGGGAGGGGGTCGAGTCAAATCTCATCTAATCTTACGTGGCCCCACCCCCGACCCCCGCTCGCGTTTCAAGTTTCCTAGAAAATCTAGATTTTTAGGATTACTAAGTTTTAAACCTTTATTTGAGTGGTTTTTCTATAGAAAATATATATGTATTAGGTATTTTTCTTACGTAAATCCAACGCATTTACGTAAGAAACCCACATTTCGAAAAATCTCACGTGAGATTGGGGGATGGGGGAGGGGGTTGAATAAAATCTCACGAAATCTCACCAGGGGGGGAGGGAGGGACAGAAAATTTAAAAAAACACCTCACGTAATTTATGGACGCCCCCTTAGTCCAATGCCTGATGATCTCATTTCGGATTTTATCCTTTAACGAAATCCCAAGCATCGACCTTTCCATAGCTCGCTGAGTGACATGTAGTCGGTGGTAGTGGTGGTGGGGGTATAGGTTTAGGATACGTTAGTTTAATTTGAAGTATTATTGATTTTAGTTGGTATTATTGTATTCATTTAATTAATAAAGTTGAGAGTTACTCTACAAAAAAAATACCGACTTAAAAAAATTAAAATAATATAAAAGCAGTAAAATCACCTAAATTGAACTTAACTTATAAAATACTTATGCCTTAAATATAAGTGTTGCTCAATAATAAAAGTATAAATAACAAATCACGGTAAAATACTTGTGACTTACTCCTTCCAACGTAGGTATAAAGCACTCGAGATATCAAAGGAGACTTTCAACAGCTATGTTTTTCCTCTTTACATACATCAAGCGAAATGAATCCTCATTTACCTCACAATTACTCTACAGTTTTACGCTAGAGGGCTGTGTGCTTAAAAAGCACACATTATTTCCCAACTTTATTAATCCACGTGCGTGCCTTGGTATGAGCTAGGCCAGGGGATCTGAAACATTGTTTTTAACTTTATAAGTATAATTAGGTCTCTGCAACGTTGACTTAACAATTAAGTAAAAGAGATTAACCATCCCAAGGGAACAATAAAACAAGATAAATATTGTCCTATGTAATAGTAGTTGGGGCGGAGGGCTGAGATACAGAAATTATCCTAGTTCAGGTATTAGCCCACCATAATCTTTATGTACCATAAATAATTATTTTATTCAATATTGTATGTTCAATTTGGTGAGAAATAAATGATTCATTATTATTATTTATTATTATGTATTGAATTCAGCTTTTAAAGCGTAATTGTAAAACATACAAACTTTTAAAATTAAAATATTAGTACCTAAGCTAGCACCATACAACACTTAAATTTTATGGTCTCGGAGTGGGGGTTTTAATTAACATCATTGTTTAGGTACCAGGCAATGGAAATCGTATTTAAAAATATAATAAAAATCAACAAACATCGTCGGTTAAATTTATACCTGATGTCCTCACTACCGATACGGCTACAGCGATTTTTTTTTTCCGCAAGTACGAATAAGTTGCTCTGAGGTGACACTGATATTATGGAGCTTCCCCCCCTCCCCCTCAAAAAGGTAAACTATTGGCTTTAAAAATCTGGAAAAAAATATTATATATATATATTGTACATTATACTATAAATTATAACGGTTAAGATAATATATCAATTAGTTTAAGAGTAATAGTCGTTCAACTTAGTCGTTCAAAAATTCCTTAGAATATTAATTGACTTAAATGAAGTAATTGCTGAAAAATATTATGGTAACGACGGGCAACTACGGAACCCTTCACTGCACGTGGCACGATACTCACTTGGCCGGTTTTTATTAATTGCTACTTTAACTCAGCCCCTTGGAACCGCATCTCCTGGCCTATCCGCATCCAGCCAATTTCGCTCCCGCAAAATATTCTGCGTGAGTTCGCATCGGCCGCTTTACATAAAGACCCGGTCTATCCCGGCCGGTGCCCGGATTGGTGAACGGGATGATAAGCGATAATCACATCAAAGATTACGGGGTAAATGTATCCAGTTGCTGTAATTCGATTAATGTTACTAACAACATCAATGTTAACGTGTGTCGGAAACTGAAACACGGCTTATGGATTTAGATGAAATCGTACATCGACATGGACAGACTTTTTGAAATTCCAAGGGATGATATCTTTTAGTATCAAACCAACCCGACTGAAAGATATCATCCCTCAGAACATCTAAGTCGGAGCATAAATTTCAAGTAAAAATACTGTTAGTAGGGCCCACCCTATACTGTTAGCATAGAGAAAAAATTATACCTGTTAGTAAGGCGTATCCTTTACTGTTAGTTAGGCCTGGGATGATAATGGGTTGGTTAGTCTTTGTAAGATTCTTAAAGAAATTAACGATTAATTTAGCCGCAGCAGACTAAACCCAGAACAATTTCTTGCGTAAGTTTGTTTTCTGTGTTTCTGATACTAATATTTTTTCTGTATAATAACTAAGGGGTTTTTCTTGACGTCTAGATAATAAGAATCTATATACATAAAAACCTTATACTACTTTTAGCAAAATAACTTATTATTAAAATATTGTATTATAAACTGAGAATCTCAGATAAAGCACATTATAAAATACTTTACATGTCTATCTATCTACCAAAAGGTGCTGAACGAATATTAACTAAGTGCTAAAATCTTTAGGCTTATCAATTAGTTTTAATCGAATTTGAGCTTAAAATTGGGACAAAACGTTGTAATTAACTTGACTAAACGACCGAAACGCTTAGAAATAATTTAGATTGAAACTAAAAATTAGGGGCGAACGTTTCGGATAAGAACGGAACGCGTATAATTTCTCGCAACTATTTATTTATGACTCGTTTTTGTGAAAATTTATATTTTTTCATTTGGTCCAATTATAACAGGTTAATTTATTTTCAAATAATGTTACACCTTTCTTTATGCTTGTGAAATATTATGTGTATTTTATAACTTTTTTATGGAACGAAGTTTATATGCGTCTTTCGTGACTCGGGTTTGGTTTTCTCTAAAGGGTTGGAGTTGTATCAACAAAGGTTCTTAAAAATGATAATATACAGATAGCTAGAATTTATTGCAAAACACATATTAAAGAATATAAATAACAAGATACAGTTATGTACAATCGGATGGTTTATATCCGTAACCAAAACTTACGCAACTCTATTAAAATAGCGAACTAGAAACAAGTTTTCCAAGCACCTATTTTATTTTTATCCCAGTTTACGAGTAGTCACAATATTGGTCAAATGTAGTGGACTCGCTTCTATTAGTAAAAGCCTCGACGAAGCCACACACTGGCTGGAGATACGAGTAAATGTACCTTTGCGAAAATCCAATGCGCGCGTACACTTAATTTAGCCCTGATCATAGAAATATTAATTTCTCTGATCTGAGGCCCTGATCATACCTTTTTGCTAAAAGTGGAGCGATGATATAGGCAAAGCTAGCATTAGATGGAAAATAATAACCGAGGATTGTGCAGACATCAGTGATATGCGTTTGGATTAGGCTGTCCAGGCTGTATAAAAGAATAGAACACACTTAAACCCCGTGACCAGTTGCTGATATACTGTTGTCTTTTATTAAGGCGAACACGATACATTTAAATGAAACTACTTTTACGGATTATATCGGTCAAACAAAACGAAGTAAATGCTTGCGGGTAAAAGAACATATAGCCGACATCAAACATAGACGGAATACTAAGTCTGCAGTGTGTGAACACCCAACCATTTCATACGATTTGACCAGCCTAAAGTCCTTGCAAGAGAACGACGATTTGTTCCTCGCATGTTACATGAGGCAATTGAAATTAGAAGACACCCGAATTTCAACAGAGAAGATGGTTGTAAAATACCACCAGCATGGGATCCTGTTTTAACGAAATCCCATGCTAGGCCCCGCACTGCAAGACTTCTAGATACAGTTAGCTCTTTTTGCGTAGATAGGAACACAAATTAATATTAACTGAGTGACGGTAGTTTATATTTTTTTTTTCAAAATATTGTAAAGACGAATAACACCTTAGTCTACCTGTGACCACAAACGCTGTAAAGTGTTAGAAACGTCAGGTTAAATAAAATGTTAAAAATCGCAAAATAATCCGTAAAAGTAGTTTTAGTTGCTGATATACAATATTTTTTCCTTTGGGAGCAACATCGAAAGCGTGAATTTTTTGTCAGATGGTCCATACTTAAAGAAAAATAACACTTGAAAAAAATTATCGACCTCAGGTGGGACTCGAACCCACGTCCCATCGCAAGCCGGGTGAGTGCTCTACCAACTAAGCTACCGAGTCCGAGTTGGGTTCGAGTCCCACCTGAGGTCGATGATTTGTTTCAAGTGTTATTTATCTTAAATAAAAACCTTGCATAGAATTGCTAAAAAAAAATCTGATGGTCCATACATTATCATCGAGGTGTAAAAGTAAGTTTGTATGGAGCATCTGAAAAAATATTCACGATTTCGATGTTGCTCCCAAAGAACAAGTTGTTGTATATGACCAACTAATCACGCGGTTTTAGGAGTTTCCTATTCTTTTGTAAGTACATCCTGTATAGCCAGCAGTGGACAGACGTGGTCAGCTATTACGATGATTTTGACAGCGCACGCGTCCTCGCCCTCGCGTTTTTTCACATAGCTTAAGTATTCTGTGACTTAAGTACTAGTTGCTTTCAGATCTAGATGGCTGCGTTTTTAGCTGTCAGGAGACCAAAAGGTTGACTTTACTTGTAAAAAAAAGAGAAACATAGATCTAATTTCAACAATAGCTAGTTCTTAGTAGCACTGTTGTCTCCGTGAGTGATGTAAGCGTAGTCGCTTGTATATTTTTGCATGCAACAAACTATTATTATTATATTTGTTATTAAATTGTTCTTCGCGAAAAAAAAAATACCATGCCGCTCATAACATCACGCTATTTTAACCTTATCATTATCATTTCAGCCACAAAACGTCCACTGCTATACACTGGCCTACACTACATATGACTCTCCCAATGATTTCCTGATTGGCTGATTGAAAGTGCAGAGGCTTCCTGCAACTTTTACCAAGTTTTCTATCCTCCTTGTGTGTGTGAGGACGGGAAATTGAAACGATATCATTTAGTTACCGTTGGTTGAATGCTCTAAGAGTTTCCTTGTCAAACTATACACATGTTGATTGATTGATATATCTCACTACGATGTAGCTCAATACAAGCCTGCTCGATTTCGACTCTGTTATGTTTGCGAATAGTCAAGTAATTATCACTGGTAGCGTAAACTTTACGAGTTTGAATTTGCTTTTGACGCGAACTTAATTAAAGTACAGAATGTTTTATTTAGAAAAGACAATTTATGGAGATAACGGTTTTTCAATTTTGGGCCAAAGCGTACTAAGTTTCAACGGGACTCTATTAAACTTACCCTAAGGCTTATTCAATCAAACCGTAATCGGTACTGTTGGAAATCATCGCAAACGTATTACTAGTTTTTATCCAACTGCCAAACGAGGTTTATGTTTTTGCTCATGGTTTTGTTTGCGTCATTCACTCAAAAGTCTCTTCTTTAGTTAAAAAATATATATTTGTAAAGGCATTGGTTTATGGTTAAAGATTGTTTATTTTGCATATTTAAGAATTACAAATTCACATACTGAGAAATTTTAATTAACAAGCTCACTAGAAATTCACATTCAAACATGCTAACAAAAAATATGCCGGTAGTTAAGTAAAGTGAGTTTATGGCGAATTTTACTACTGCAATCGATACTACGCAGGTTTGTTTAAAGAACAACTTGCTGCTTCCCGCCGCGGCAACATCGTTTGCGTAGTCTCAACAACTCACCTAAGCTTCATTAAAATCTGATGAATAGTTCAGGAGTGCTTAGATGATAAATTTTAATAAACACATTGATTGTGATAAACAGATAGGATTACTGGTTTCTTTAATGATTAGTGTATCTGTCGTAGCCCGATCTTAGAATTAATCACTTCATGATGTGGCCAACCATTTCATAAAATTGACGTTTTTCATGATGCGGCACTGTACCCGCTGCCCACATCATGATGTGGTTAGACCAGATCAATGAATCAGTTAGCGTTTGATGATATGACCGAGTACTTCATGAAATGGCCAAACGTTGGTGGTTATATCGTAAAACTGTTATATTATCCACCGGTAGTGGCGCTGATGTCGCTTTGTTATTGTGGTACATCATGGCGGCGGATAATTATTCTGTTCTTAAAGTGAATAATAATGTGTAAAGTGAAGATAAAAGTGCAGTGAATTATCGTTGAAACATTAAGCTAGGCGATTTTTATGAAAATCAGTCGAAAAACGGTTGTAACGACAAAAATTTATGGATTTCGACATGTAATTTTGGAGGTTAGTTAGGTTATTTAACTATTTCAATCTCTTTTATTTATAATTTTACTTTCAAAATTACAAATATTTATAATGTTCTATTTATCTATCGCCCAAAACTCACATTAAACAAATTCCAGTAACTTGTAAACGTATTTTAACCTATTTTAATGATATGGCCAAACGTTGAATAACATATCATCAAACGTTGACGTTAAAACGATATAACCAGTTTTAGAGTTTTAGTTGGCTGTCTTATGAAATACGACAATTTTATAAAATGGTCGGCCACATCATGAAGTGATTAATTTTAAGATCGGGCCACGACATATCCACTGTCATTTAAAGAACGAGGTACAAAAATTTTGATTTTGATATATAAATTGGATAGCATCTTCGGTTATTTCACTTACTTGTGTTTAGCCTATAGCTAATCTTTTCAAGCACTTGCACTCGTTCCTCATTTACGATCATAGTTGACCTAAAAACTTACTTTATCTCTGTAAAGATAAGTACGGCACCTTTGTACCACTACAAAACGCCAAGTGGCGAATTACAGAAATCCAAGCTCACACTTACAGCTTTGTGCAAGAAACAAGCGCAAAAAGCCTGTATTTTGTCAACAAAAACTGGTGCTAGACGCCACTGCACAAAAGGTGAAAAATCTTTGAAAAAGCGGTCAAGTGTGAAAAGGTATTTTTATGCTGGTTTTGTACAAACACTGTTTGAGTACAAAATTTTAAGAGTTCGGTTACTGATTGGCACAGAATTTTACATAAAATAAATGCCGCCTTTTGTACATTTGTTGCCTAATCAATGTGCAATATTTTTTTAGGGAATAAAATAACAGAAAACATTACCAACAGAGATTTTAAAATATTGAGAGACATGCTATTATGAGATGTCAGAAACTCTTTTTTTAAATTACATAAGACTTGTTAAATGTTTGGCTGTGTGATGTTACTACGTAAAATAAATATCTGTTTATATAAAATTCAATACGTCAATAATAATATGATCACATTAATATCTGTCTAGGTAATTTACTGCGTCAATAATGGTCATAGCTTTTGAAGTTGTTTAATGTTGACAAAACGACACTTACTTTAGTATCAACGTAGATTTTTTGTTTGTTAAATATTTTGAGCGTTTCTTGTTAATTGCATCAATGAGTTTTAATATTATTATTTTTTAAGAACATTTTTTTTTATTTAAACTTTGTTTTGTTGCATTCTGTTGTATACCTCACACATCAAAAATGTTGTAACTTCTCAGTATGGCGCCTTACAAAATTTTAACTTTCGGAATGTACTTACTATCAGAAAATTCATTTTTACAGCGGAATCCCGAAAAATATATGGGAATGAGAAGCCGAGAACAAAGGATTCCATATGAATATTTGATATTAAGGAAGATAATGTAATGGTGTACCTCGAATTCAATTTCCGTACTTATATGTTCTGCAGAAGCCAGAATTGGCTTTTACCCAGGGTATTTTCACATGTCAACTGGTCGTTGTCTTTTACTCGTGCCTAATTCGGATCGTTTTTAATTATAAATAGCATGTAAACTTTAAGAAGCATTTCCATAATGATTACGAATCATGAAAAAAAACAAATAAAACTATTCGTACATCATAATTGTAAAATTATAATTTTAAAATAAATTACTATTCATTTAATGAATTTGATACCTATTTGTAAACGCATCGGTAAATATTTTTTATTACTTAGTTATACCATATATTACTTAGTTAATTTATTTTATATGTAAAGGCGCCGCCCTTATAGGGCGGTGATACCGTGTGGTACCGTCGTTGTTTCTGATTTCTATGACACAAGTCCTTTCGCTACTTACCTTAGGATCAGAGCAATGTATGTGATGTTGTCCAATATCTATTTATTTATTTATTTACTGTGATTACGATTTTTCTCAGAGATTTCAAAATGAGGCAGAATATAAAATTCTAGATGTGTCTTTAATTTTTTTCCATTACATTTTTACTGTTTTTGTTTTTTATAGGCCTTCTAGAATAGTTAGTACTATCATAGAGAAAAAATTATACTATGAATTCAACTATGGTCAACTTGACTGTTTGTACGTTTTTATGGTGTCTGGTACACAATAAATATGTCGTCCATTGTGCCGACCTTGTAAAGATTATTGCGACTTTAGATACACGATTTTTGTCGCTATTTTTTCGTAGAATATCATTATATCTTAGAGCATAAAGCATTATATGGGTTCTTGTATAAGTAGGTAAATTTCTATTATACCTACCTCATTGTTGATGATTTCTTTTGTTTGTCTATGTGCATTATGTGATGTACGACTGGCACCTTTATTTTCCCGCCATAAAATTGTTTCATGTCATACCTTCTGCACGTAGTATTTAAATCCTCATTGCCTTCTGCTACCAAGAGTAATACTGGGTGTTTTTAGCATAAATATTACCTACATAGAATTTTTAAGTAAAACTTTTTACCAAGTTTCATTAATTTGAAAGATTTTGACCTACACCGTGCCCCTAGGTACTTTTTACTGACAGGACATAGACATACAATCTCAGTTACTTTTCATTATTAAATGAACAATTACTAAAACTTTTCTCATAACAACCCCTACAGTTATACCTTTAGGGTCGAATTTCACTTGTACTTTCCTTGCATTAATACACAGCATTTAACAGTAAGACTTAATTTCCATCTGAATTGCGATTTCTCTTTACATTTCAAGACGATTTCGAAAACCTTAAGACCCATTTTACCACGGTGCCCTAAAACGGTACCCTGAGGCACGCTAACTATAATTGCAGCTCGGGGTTAAAGGAGTGGTATGAAAGGACACTCCTCTCATAAAGGACCTGGAAAACCTGTGAATACCCATAGCCTAAAAGATCTTTGCTCAGCAAAACTCTTTATTTCAAGGAGTTAAAGTTTATTTTAGAAATAGCAAAGGTAAGTGATAACATTGCATATCCACAATGTCTAGTTTTCTGTCTGGATTGCTGTGCAAAAGGTTAAGCTATTCACTCTTGTAACTAAAATGGATGAGCGGGCTTGAATGTCGATATTAATGTTTTGCACCTTTGAGATTTGAGATTAAAGTTTTTTACATTAAAATGTAAGATAGTATGTAGTTTGTCAAGGCGGACTGATTTTCATTAATTCTGATATAATTAAAATAATTCACTGGAACGTGCGATGCTTTATTAATTATTTTCACGTTACAGTAATTTATTTAATTAATATTATAATCACTTACATCATCATTAAATTTCTAATTTACATATTCAGTCAATACTGTAATATAGGTAGGTATGTCATTAACAATATTATGGCATATATTACCCTATGGATTTCTTAAGCCTTAGTTGATTAATAGCTATTATAGAAACTTTAGCTAATATAGAAACTCAATCCACTATTCGTTGAGAGCTAGGTACTGAAGAATATTATTTAGTTGGTATTCTAAGTTTCAAGAAGAAAATAAAACGAAAGATTATATTCTGCGAGTCATCAAATTAAAGGCTTTTTATCTAGCCCTAAAAATAATAATAAATTAATAAAAGCCCTCTTCTAAATAGCTTTTGATTTAATATATTAAATATTATTTTAATTACCAACCCCTCAGCACAGCAAAATAGGACACAATATAATATTTATGGTTCCGCGGCTTACAAACATATTGTCAATCAGGAATTCACGAATTAAATTTCGTGCATGTAATGATGATGATGACAATCTAGGTACGATTAATGTAAAAGAGAGGAACAACAGAAAACCCAGTTTTATTTCTTCCGGACTCTAAAGGTTTTTAAACAATTCATAACTTTTTCCCAATCGTCAACCCTTGCCACTATGACAGGAACGGACTCGCTATCGTTAATACATAATAGGGTTTTAAGAGCCGTACCATGAGTTTGCTAGTGAGAAAGTCTCGTCAAGTTATCGCCCAGCCCAACAAAAAAGGACAGAAGAGAAATTGTTTTGTTTCGCGGTCTTATGTGTGCTCGGCATTTACGTGTTGTGTTGCGTTGAAATTGTTATCTAGTCAGGTCAGGCAGAGTCAGTAACCTAAATAGACATAAATAAGTAAAATATTTTTTAATAATGAATAAACAAATAATACTTATCTAAATATTGGACAACATCACATACATTGTTTTGATCCTAAAGTAAGTAGCTAAAGCACTTGTGTTATAGAAATCAGAAATAACGCCGGTACTACAGCACCCGTGTGCAATGACAATCTTGATTATAACTTCAATGAGAGATAGCTCGATCTCGTATTTTAATTTAATGAAGTTTTTTTTTTATCTTACTACATGACGTTGGTGTTCATTTCAGCGTCAATGAATAAAGAACAGCAAGCAAACCCATGGTAACGCCCTCAAAGTCAGAGCAATGGCCCCTGTAACTTCATCATACCCGCCCGTCCGTTATAATTCATTTTTTAGGGAAAATTGCTGTGTACGACCTTGATTTTAGAACATTCTCGAATATTCAATTTTCGGGAAAGAACCCATTTTATTGTGGCATACTTTTTACGAAAGGCTAAAGTTATGATTCGGCATTTATACAGGCTATTATGAAAAGTATGCCTTTCAAAGCCTATTCTAGATACAGGAAAAAGGATAATTGAGCTAAAGTGGCAGTAAGCTGGTTACATTATCCATAGAACCGATACCCGTGGGGAAGGCATTATTTTTGAGTGGTGACCGCGATGGTAGAGGGATGATATCACTCACTCACTAACTCATTCAACTCACTCACAAGTCACTGATGCTCACTAATGCCCGTAGTAGCCAGAAAATAATAACCGAGGAGAGGCCTATGACCGTTCTGTACCCATTGAAATGACGTATGCTAAGTGATGAATGACCAAATTCCTTTGCTACTACTCAAAATCTTCTACAAGATTCTGGCTCTACCAATTTTATTCTATTAAAGATGTCAAAACCTCAATCAATAAACGTCAAATCCTCGCAAACACAATTTCATTTAACCCCGAACATAACTGGTTATCCCCGTCCAATATAACAGGGGTAATTATTTTCCCACGAATCATTCGGGAATGATAATTGCTCGTCAGTTTTCATATCACGTCGGTAATTAGTAACGGTTGCGAATACTCACGCTACGTAAAATGTATGGGGTAAAACAAAGGCTTGCTTAGCCATTTAAATAAAAAAGTATACTTCTTATGCGTTAAGAATCGTAAATATTTATTTGCCATTTTACAAGGTACATTTGAAAATGTCAAGTGCGAAGCTGAATTCAAGGAAAAAAAGTAAAATACATGTGAGTGATCTGAAATAAACGCAAATGGCAATGAAGCTATGGCGACCTATTGGGAAGGTCTATAGGGCTTAGCAAAGGCTGATGATCTTAAGTTCTCTGAGTGATGTCAAGTGCGTTTCATAAAATTTTAATCGGATCTATAACGAACTAATTAGTTTTCTTTTTAATAACAGAACTTTTTCTTTTATTCAAAGATTAAAATCTTAAAATTTTATGTTTTACGGATTACCTACTTTGTATACTGCTACGATTTTGTATGTGAGAGCCTTTTTTCGAAGGGCAAGTTTTTCTTATTCTGACAATGTATGGTGAGTGAGATTAAATGAGATGAGTTCAGATGAAATAAGATAAGTTAGATAAGATGAGTGAGATGAGATGAATAAGATAAGATGGGTAAGTTGATATGGGTGAGATGAAATGATATGAAACGAAAACAAATAATAAAGGGTATGTACGTTGTAGATGGAATAAATAAATAATATTATTATCCTGCAATGCTATGAAATACAGAAATGCTTTAATTTTAATAACGCACTAACTCTGAATCAGTCTCGTCGCAATTTTAGCCGGACATTTCGATTACGTTCTGGTAATCGTGTTCTCTGAAAACGAGGAATTACCTCGTTCCCGGATCCAGATTACCTGGATAAGGCCTTTTGGAAGCGGAACCGGATATATTCGGGGATAAATTGGACAAACATTTTCATTTACGTAACAACAAAAGCGGACATCAATTTCGAACAGCCATTCATATATGGAAATATTGTGTTGAATTGTACAAAGATTGTTGTTGTTTACGGATTCTGGTGCGTAAAAACACTAGTTTTACACATAAAACAATCATCCATTTTCTAGTAGTAAAGTATGGGGCTAAATAATTTGTACCTTTATATTATGGCCAAAGTAGTATGGAAAAAAATACCAATTTTTTTTATTTTTAAACATAATATTGCCTACCTAATCAGTTCTTTCTAGAGTCGGTGCGAATGAACACATTTTAACTCTCGATGGCTAGCACCGACTCCAAAAAGAACTGATTAGGTATGTTTTAGTCAATATTATTTTTCGCTTTTTAGTTTCATTTTCAAGTCGGTTTTTATTTTTAAAACTTATTTTATTATAATAATGTTTTTTTTTTCTTTTGTATTATTAAACAAAAGAAAAAAAAAACATATCATTCAATCAGCTGTTTGGTAATTTCGTTGCAGAGCAAAAGTTATACAACAAAATTTATCACCATGATGTATAGAATATATGGTAAAAAAGTTTTCCTTTATACGGGACACCCTACATTAATAATAAAATATAAAACGTTGAATATTCTTGTATAGTAGCATTAAACTTGAATTCCAGATACAATAGGAACATCGCAAAAATAGTTCTAATTCCCAGGCAGAAAATTCTTATAATGAAACCCAAACATCTTCCCGAGGTATTGTTTACTATTTTTGTACCACTCCAGACCTCTTCATCATCCACAAAGAAAGTATAGACAGATAAGTAGAACGTATTTATAGACAAACTAGCTGTGCCTGCAACTTCGATTTATGAATTATGATAGGTACATAACGCAAAACGTTCAAATAAAGAACAATATAAAAATATCCCACAGGAACCATGACTGCAGAACAGTATATGCGTGAAAACCTTACATGTTAAGGGCCTGTTTCACAATGAACGGATAATATGTAGAGCCCGTGATAAAAAGTATTATACAGGGTGTAAAAAAACTATTAAACCACGAATTCTATACATAAAACCAAGTAGAATGAAAAAAAAAATTGCTGGGAAATGACTTTTATTTTTGGGTATCAAAAAAAACTATATAGTATTATCAAACAGAAGTCATATATAGTACATACAACAACACATAGTATTACAACATACAACATATAGTATTATCAAACAGAAGTCAATTTTGTAAAAATCTTTAATAAAATTTTTTAACTTTGACTGTCAATAACTCGGTAACCCGTCATTTCCCAGGTATAGTGTTACAGAAAAAAATGATCGTAATAATACGTAGAATATGTGGTATTCGGCTTCGTTAAGCCTTTTTTTACACCCGATATATGTTAATCGGTCACATTCTTATGTGTGCAAAATTTCATTCATCCGATTAGCGATTTCGCATGATTCTCACCAACTTTCTGTTTAATATTAAGTGGGATAAATATTATTATATAATTTGCTTCACTTGAAGTAGAAAACTACTACTTCGATAAAGTTGTAAATTATGTAAAACAAGTACTAAATACCTCAAAATATGAACTTTTATCGATACAGCGATAGCGAGCATGACCGTTACGTCACCGGCGCGTTCGTGCAGTTCAAGATGGCGGCTATGTGTCCATATCATATTTTGACAGTTGGGTGTCGATAAATCGCTCTATCATATCATATCGTGTTTTGTCGGTCATGCTAGGGGGGCTGGCCGGTTTTAATTTAATTTTATCACACATACTTTACGCAGTTTTTTACCGCTTTACGCCTTGTCTTTCTGTACTGTGTCTCTGCCCCAGTTATTATAATTGGCCTACAACAAATTTGCATCAAAATGAATTTGCGATTTATGTTGTGTTGCGTGAAATTTAATTAGCATTTAAACCTGCGTAGGTTTAGTAAACAATAAGCGTTATTAATATTCCTAGCGAGTAACCAAGCATCATCGAAAATAAAGCAGCGATCACACAAAGAGCAACTGTCGTGAAACATTTACGAGAAAGGAAAAAAAAAGTTTAACCATTAGTAGTATCTGAACAGTGTTGATTTTTATAGAGAGAAACAAAAGATGGAGGCCTCTCCATCCTTTTTTCTCTAAAATTAGTAAAAAAATATTAATGTTTTTTTTGTCATAAAATCAACAAACTAATAAAGTTTGTCTCTAAAAGAACCAGCTTAAGAAGAATGATAATATAAACATGTTTCAATCAAACAACTGATGAGCTGTGCGCTCGCTGGAAAATGTTTCTTTATTGAATCGAAAACCACGCGAACATGTTTTGTAGTGTCTCAATTAAAATATACAAAGATACTCGTATGTTAACTGGTTAAAGATCAACAAAATATTTAATTTAGACTACTTACTATCGAACTAAACTTATTAATTGTAATACCGTTAAACATACGTACCTACGAGTGTAAGCTCTCTTACGTTAGTAGTAAAAATGGCGAATACTCATTGTTTTTTTTATTAAACAGGCAATCAATAACATTTGACTTGTACCGACTCTTCTAAATGTATCAATAACTTGACATCTTTATTACATTTCTATGTAGTGATTTACATATTTACTTTTATATATTTATTAGGCTATTTGATACTTTTTACAACGCGGTTCTTTTGGGAAAATCTGATACTAAGCTACTATTGATGTTCAATGTACCTGTGCTATAATTATTTTCAAAAACACTATTCGGTGTGGGCACAGCTTTATGTTTATTGGTACTGATTGGATTCTAATTTGGCAATTTCAATTTATTGCAAAGTGTTTATTAAATAATATTTACTAAATGAGCCGTATTATGTATTTCAACGAACTAAATCAGATCTAATAAATTTATTTTATAAACCTTATGTTTTATGAGTGAAACCACTATAGCTTCAAAACAGAACTTCGTTCGCGTGGTCATCGATTCAATTCGGAAACATTTTCCGGCGAGTGCACAGCTCACCGGTTGTTTTATTTAAACATGTTTTGATAGCATTCTTCTTTAGCTGGTTAAAAAAACGGAACGGCGTACGGCGTTGGCGTACGGAAGGAATAACTATGAATGAAAAAAAAATCATTCATAGTTATTCCTTCCGTACGCCAATATTACGCGACCAAATTAGGTGGATTTTGGTTCCGTTAATGTTGGAATGATAATGATTACTATTTGAATTAGCAGGACTTTTATGGTGCATATTTTTTAAGGAATGTTAGGGACCTTTTCAATAAATTTCTCATAAAAAATTTTTTTTTTATTCGCCAAATTGGATGTATATCGATATCTGAGTATGTTAGTTAATTTTCTCGGGTAATTAAAATTTCACGGTTTAGAAACAAACTTTATTAGTTTGTTGATTTTATGAAAAAAACGTCATCATCATCATTTCAGCCACAGGACGTCTACTGCTGAACATAGGCCTCCCCCAGTGACTACCAGATTAGCCGATTGGAAGCGGCCTGCACCCAGCGGCTTCCTGCAACTTTTACCAGGTCGTCTGTCCACGTTGTGGGTGGCTATGCTGCGCTTGCCGGTACGTGGCCTCCATTCCGAAAAAACGTACTTTATTCATTTTATTTAATTAACAAGTAAGTGGCCTTTAGATATTTTTTAACCCTTGGCCGTATAATAAAATTAGTCAATATTTATATTGAATTTCAGAGCAACCATTAGAAGTATTTCTATTTTATTTTATTTTATTAAGAAAAACAACTGCGTGATATACATTTTTCTTATCTAGAACTTATAACTATGAATGCAGCTAATTACATGTTTCCCTTAATTTTACTAATCGTATAGGACGTGAAACTTATCAATGTAATATATAAATCTATATATCTATCTACACATACCTACAAATATACATAAACCTACATACCAACATATACATAAACATACATACATAATTCGTACACATATTCAACTAATACTTGACATTATTATCCTTAGATTCTATTTTTTTTTTAATCTAAATTTATTATCTTAATTATTCACTTTAATTTTAGTTTACTTATCCTTCTTTATTATTGAGAAATTGCATCGCTTTTTGTTTTACAATACTTTTGCTGTGAGTGAACATGTCAATTTCCTGGAAATTGTCATTATAAGTGTTTAGCAATCGAGAGGTAGGTGCGTTACGCGCATAGTTAGTACTCGCCTTGGGAACTATGAACAATGACGGGTGCCGCCGACGGCTGCGCTGGGTTGGTGCGTTATACCTTACGCTTTCGACTAGTTCGGGACAGCACACATTACTCTTCACGATGTCGTATAACATTTCTCTTTTTCAATTGGTATTATTGATCAAAATTATATTTACTGTGCTAAAAATAGTTAAGGGTAAGGTTCCGGGTTCGATCCCCGGTCGGATCAATGTAGAAAACGAACTTTTCTATATTGTCTAGGGTCTGGGTGTTGTGGTACCGTCGTTGTTTCTGATAACTATAACACAAGTGCTTTAGCTACTTACCATAGGATCAGAGCAATGTATGTGATGTTGTCCAATATTTATTTAGTTTATTATTTATTATTATTATCAAAAGTTGAAATTCATAAAATGCGTGCTAATACAAATAGACATCGTAAAAGGGAAAAACACAAAATCTCGGCACGACCGGAGCCCGGACGTCGAAGCGTTCCGAAATTTCATATCTGTGAGTTATGTCTATGTGTGCGTTGCGTTGCGAGCGCATATTGTATGAAGCTTCTCTTCTAATACCTACTAATTTATCCTGTGACATCAAAACATTTGAAACCAATTTTACGTACCATCATTTAGTGGTAAATTCATTAGGCGCAATTTGTCATGACAATCCAACCTCGTCCACCCACTAATGTATGGTTAACCAACTCATTAGTGCACGTTAGATTCCGAATTATGTTCGCTAGCGCGCAATCACTTCGCTGGAAGCGATGGCTTTGATAACACAACCATATTAATGTACAAGGTGGAAGGTAACCTTAATAAGCCGAAAAAGGTGTATGTTGACAACATTAAAATGCTATTGGTGAAGTCAATATAGATACTAATAATACATAATATAGATAGATACGTACTAATAATGCACAGGCATAATCAAGTAGCCAAAATTATCCACCAAGAGCTCACCCTGAAGTACGGTCTCGTGAGCCAGGGACGACCCTATTATAAGTACTCGCCGGAGCCAGTACTCGAAAGTGACAGTATCCGGCTCTACTGGGACCGGCCCATCATCACTGACAGGACTGTTCTTGCGAATAAGCCTGATACAGTGCTGATGGACCGGGCGCTATCAAAGGTATTTTTGGTGGACAATCACCTGTGGGACCTCATGACGAGAACCTTGTGAAGGCCGAGACCGAAAAGCAACGCAAGTACTTGGACCTAGCACGTGGTTACCGAAATGTGGGAAGTGGTGTCCACTGAAATCATACCAATTGTTATATCGGCAAACGGGTTGATCCCAGCCACATTAGGTGTACACTTGAAAAGGCTGGGGTTCGTCGGCGGGTCGCTTCCAGCAAAGATGCAGAAGGTGGCGGTTCTTGGTACCCCGCACGCATCGTCCGCCGATTTCTCACTCTTTTGCCCTGATTCTGGCCAACTGTGCTATGGCCGGTCATTACCGTCAATATTATTTCATTTTATATTTAATTTCATGATCGTAAAGAATCACCCAGCATACCCAGTTCTTGCCAGTGAACGCTGTGCTACCTTAGGCTTCCTTATAAGACCCATAGTGAGAAGCCACGTTTCAAGTTTCATAGATCATCACTTATAATGTAATACACACTGTATAAGTGCCCGGAGGAGGGCCTACATACAGAATAAATAATTTCATTTTACTGCTTATACACTTTCTTCTTTAAGCACTGTGATCAACTTAATACAAAATGAATAAATTTATCTAACCGATTTTCAACTTGTAGTCGAGCAGTTCAATTATAGACATTGTATTATTAAAATGCGAAAAAATGTGATGTGAAAAAGAAAATACCAATGACCCTAGATTTTGCGTAAAACTGGATTGTTTCATCTAAGCTCATTGAGACACACTACTCGTATGCTTTGCTACCAAACCATTTCAACAGCTACTTAAGTATAAAAAAATAAACTCTTGTTTAACCAACCTTTAACGATACGAGAATCGATTAGAAATTCTGTTAGTACTCCTAAATATACAATTTTGGTTGTCAAGAATTAATTTCACGCAATCGACCTGATCTAACGAGTGAAACTTTTCAATAGCACTAGAAATTTGCTTTAGTATAGGCTCATTCGATTTGTTTTGATATGTCTCAACACTAAAATTCAACAGTATCAGTTTAAAAAGATTTTCAAGTATCAAGTCTCTTCCATTTCCCTTTAATTTATGCATTGCTATGATAGCAGAATGTAATTTCGCGACTGCTAAGGGATTACAGCCTATTTGTCGATGATTAATCGACGATGGAGCAGCCCTATCGGACACCTGTCACCAGTGTTTGATAACTTCAGCACTACTTAATTGACTTGGTGAAACTGCCTTGACAAGACAGCATTTTGAGAACATGTATATTGTTATTCTAAAGAAAACAGGATAAAAGGAAAAGGCAATTGAAATACAACTCATTAATTTCTCAATCTTTTGTAATGTAACATATAGTTTCGTGTAGCTCCGCAGGGTGAGTGCCTGGTAATCGGTCAGATACAGTGCCCTGTACCCTAGTACCAGTCTCTCACAAAGGAAATATCATTTGTGATGATTTGTGTATGTAAGAACCTTATTACCATTGTGAAAGAGAAATAAATATGTTTTTATTTATTTCTCTTTCACAAAGTTTCTCTTTTGAAAGAAACTTTATGAAGGAGAAATAAAAAAAGATTCTCTTTTTATGACGTGACCGAGGATCAATCCCTCACCCTGGCGTCGAACGTGAATCAAAACACTGCAAAAACGGGGTGTTTTTAAATCATCTAAATTAACTTATTAGGCATTTAAGTTAACTAGCTAAAAAATAAAAAAGATAATGTTTTCCTCTTATAAAGTTCGTCTTCGGAACAATCCCTGAAGCAACAACTAGTCTCACTCCAAACTGCTTTTTGCGCCATCTGTATTTTGCTTGAGTAATCAAGCCCCAGTTTCCACGGCAGTTTTTCCGTGCGTTGGAAAAGTGGTGGAAGTTGGGTTTCCTAAAAGTTCGTAGGCTGATCTATAGATGTCAGGAAACCAACATTATAAGAATAGAATCGAATTGTATTTATTTGGCACACAAAATAAATGGAAACAAAAAATAACATAATTAGACACAAACAATTATAAAGAAAATAATAATTTAAACATATAACATTTGCTGCATTATGAAAACAGTGTCTTATTGAAATTAAAATAGGCTATAAATAATAATTATATTAATGCTATAGTTAAAAAAATATCAGACATAAATATCACCGGCATCATTTAATTTAGTCATAAGACGTCCATACGACATAAGATTGACCAGTTGAAAGCGGTACAACCGGCAAGTCTGGAAGGCATATCGCGGTACTTGTAAAAAAATGAAGGTCGCGGGAAGCCGCTGGATGCGGGTGGCACAGGACCGATCTTTTTGAAAATCTTTGGGGGAGGCCTATGTCCAGCAGTGGACGTCTTTCGGCTGATGGATGGGATGATGGATGTGTAAGCCAGAACCAAAATGCAGAATCGTCTATTTGCACAGCTACAAAATGGCTTATAATAACCATATTCTATCGCCACATTCTTTTAATTATAAAAAGTTTATGTTTTACATTGTAAAACAGCTTGAAATTGTACATTTTTAACTTATCTTTCTAGACAATACGTCAGTTCAGATTTATCGTCTGATATGGTTTTTTTATGATTTCCTATCACCTATAAATAAAACTTACATGATTTAAAAACGGATATTGATTGTGATCTTAATTGTTTCTATTAATTAATGCACTAAGGTAAGGGTAAACCCTACTTTATTTGCTTTGTTCTTTGTCGGATAAGTTCAACAATGAAGTGTCTAAGATATCTCATTTAAAAAAATACATATTTATACATTGACTTATATATACTTTTTACATCAATGTACTTTTGAACCCGCAAAAAAGACAGGAGTTATAAAATACGGGTGCTACTTATCAAACATAAACCATAAACACACTTCGAACTATTGAAAACAGATCACAAAATAAGGATGAATAAAATTGAAAAAATAAGGTTTAAATCTTTTGTGTATTTCTATTAAGAAACCAATACACTTATAGAATTGATAATTAATATAATTAACTGTATTTTCCAGCAACAGCTGTGTCATTTCCTGTGATAATTATGGAGATAAAACTGAAAATAACTTTCAGTACCTACTGAAAGTTATATACCTAATGTTACCTGGCCAAAGAATATAACATAGTTTTTTTTCTTATTGGACAACATAACATACATTACTATGATCCTAAGGTAAGTAGCTAAATCACTTATGACATATTACTATTTAAATAGTTTACTTAAAACTAATTAATTAGACGTCTAGCTGAATCACTCCCTGTTTTAATATTCTAATTTCAACTTTTGTGTTGACCCAGATTAAATTTGGCGGTTTATGTCTAATAAAGACAGCAAAAAAATAAGTTTAAAAAACTATAACCCGACTACGTAAGAAAGTGGTCTAAAAAGGACGAAACAAATAAATAATTAAGATAGAAATCCAGAAATGCAGACAGGTACAAAAATGGTCAAGGTAGAGCCGTGGTCGCACCCACTGTATGTAACCTACCATCACAGTACCATTTCTGTTCAATGGAAGTGTTCCTGGCACCCACAATATCATAGTAGGTAGGTATACAGTGGGTACGACCACGGCTCTACCTTGACCATTTTTGTACCTGTCTGCATTTCTGGATTTCTATCTTAATTATTTATTTGTTTCGTCCTTTTTAGACCACTTTCTTACGTAGTCGGGTTATAGTTTTTTAAACTTATTTTTTTATTTAATATTTTTCCGTTTCCCGATCGACATAATACACTAGCCATTTAGTATCTACATGGTAGCGTTCTCCAGGACGAGAGCTCGGAACCGATTTTGCTGCAGCGAGGTGTAAGACAGGGAGACGTAATCTCTCCGAAACTATTCACCGCAGCGCTGGAGGACGCTTTCAAGCTCTTGGACTGGAGAAGACTTGGCATCAACATTAACGGCGAGTGCCTGACTCACCTTCGTTTTGCCGATGATATCGTGGTCATGGCTGAGACCCTGGAGGATCTTGGAGCAATGCTCGATGACCTTAATAGAGTCTCTCAACGAGTGGGTCTTAAAATGAACATGGAAAAGACGAAAATCATGTCCAACTCCCATGTCGCACCCACTCCTCTTATGGTTGCAGGCTCTACTCTGGAAGTCGTGGACCGTTATATTTACCTTGGACAAACAGTCTAGCTAGGTAAGTCCAACTTCCAGAAAGAGGTCGATCGTCGAATCCAACTCGGATGGGCAGCGTTCGGAAAGCTACGTAATATCTTCTCCTCACAAACACTACCGCAATGCCTCAAGACCAAGGTATGGAATCAATGTGTGTTGCCAGCGATGACATACGGATCTGAGACGTGGCCGCTAACGATGGGCCTCATAAGAAAGCTCAAGGTCACTTAAAGGGCGATGAAGAGAGCTATGCTCGGAGTTTCTCTTCGCGATCGAATCAGAAATGAGACGATCCGGAGGCAAACCAAAGTCACCGACGTAGCTCTCAGAATCGCAAACCTTAAGTGGCAGTGGGCGGGGCACATTTCTCGCAGGACTGATAGCCGTAGGGGCAGGAAGGTCCTTGAATGGCGGCCGCGGGCCGGAAGACGTAGTGTTAGTAGGCCCCCCACAAGGTGGACCGACGATCTGGTGAAGGTCGCGGGAAGCCGCTGGATGCGGGTGGCACAAGACCGATCTTTGTGGAAATCCTTGGGGGAGGCCTATGTCCAGCAGTGGACGTCTTTCGGCTGATGGATGGATGGATGGTAGCGTTCTAAGAAAAGAAGTTAAGGTGAGCTGCACGCGCGCATCACGCGATCCGTTAAGCCTTTACCAAACCAACGTGTTCATCCTGCGTGCGCGATGGCGTGCATGGTGGCGTTCAGATAGTGCAATACCATTTGTAGCGACGAGTTCAAACCGGTGCGTCCTGCGCCGCCGCGCCGCGTTCATTTGATGATATGGACAGATATGATAGTATGATAATATCCATATTACTTTTATTGTAATTTCTGATTTTTTACGAATTGTTTTAACGAAACCCGCGTCAATAATGATTACCAGATTGATTATAAATTAATTTATTTGAAATAATACTCATTTTTTTTTCATCTTCAATAACTGCTTCTTATAGAAGCATTTTAGCTTAGATTTTAGTTTCGCTATCTGAACGCGTTGGTTTAGTTGAAGCTTAACTGCAATCGTTTGGTGCGCTTCCATAGCGCAACTCATGCAAGGCTTTGATCTGCACGCGTGTATTTATTATTTATATTAGTTCACTTTTCAGGTAGCTCATAGGCCGTGCTGCGCGCGACCTGCGCATTCGCGGCGCGTTCGCCAGATCTGGTCTTAACCTAAGGCCGCGTTAAAGTCTGGCGAATACGCCGGGGAAATGCACGCGCCCAGCTCACGAGCGGATCGCGCGCGGCGCTACCTATCAGTATTATTAGGGTTATTTCCTGTAACGGTAGTGTTTGTAAATAACAAAAGTAAACTAAGTTAAGTAAAGAGCTAAAACAAAATTAAAGAAAAGAAACTTATTTTTAATTATGTTCATAAACTAAACATAAAAACATTATACCTAGGTCCTTACTCAATACTTAAAATTATAATTAATACATCTTTATTCTCATTACAATTTCTGGCCTAACTTAAACCTTAATATCTGCTGTCATAATGCGATGTTCTACCTAAACCTGGAAATGGATGGAAAAGAATAGCCAAGGATTGGCATCACTGTCGTGCATTTGGAGAGGCCTCTGTCCATCAGTAGACTGGCGTCATCACATCATTATCACACCATCATTGTCTGTAGGTACAGTAGGTATCTTGGCTTGCTGGTATGGTATATCAAATCTCATTCGTTTTAGTAACGTCTCTTCTGTCATGTTCATGGTCAGAATTAACAGAGCGAGGCTACAGTCCGCCTTATTTTACTTGGCTAGCCCCAAATGATAATTGCGTCCAAGTACATTATCCTCAGTGATTGCGTCTCCTGCTCCTGCTTCAAAAAATGGTCTCTAGACCGCCTTTTACTACCTCCATCGTACCGTCAGAACTTCATTGTAATATAGAAATCTTGTAGTTCCAGTCTTCAGATCAGTTAGTTTACTTTTATTAATAACTAGCTGACCCGGCGAACTTCGTAACGCCTAACAGTTTTTTTTTCGTCAGCTTTTATATTTTTTAATTATTTATTCTACTATTCGGAGCGGAGATAAATCCAACAAATTACAAACCATTAAACTCGGCCCAGCCGTTCTCGAGTTATAAGTGTTGTAAGAAATACGACTTTGTTTTATATATAAAGAAGATTACATAGATATGTAGCGAATCCTAAGTTTAAACTTTAAGGAAGCTTTCGAACACATTTTTTTCACATCAAAATAATGTATTTGCAATGTCTTTGTGTTTGACACTACATGACAATGACATGACAACCGTCTTTAAAATAAATTATTTTTATTTCTTTATTTATAGCACTAAGGAGTGTTGATATCAACTTCGAAGCAAATTACAGCCAAAATAGCTTTCTACCCCTATTTAACCCCGCTAGGGGATGCATTTCAATAAAATACAAACAATGTCTTCCGTCAATGCTGTTAAAGAATGTTTATGCAAAATTTGAAGTAGATTAGACCATGGAATCACGTTGTCCCATACAAACTTTGCACCCCGGTTTCACCCACTTTGGGGTTGAATTTCGCAAACTCCTTTCTTATCGAATGCCTACGTCATACAAAAAACACACACTCCAAGTTTCAGGTCTCTACGATCAGCGGCTTAGGCTGTGCGTTGATCCGTCAGGCAGTCATTCAGGACAAAGCATTTAAATGTATAGATTATGACTGAAACAATATGATATATATACATATTCGTAATGTGCTAGCCAAGAACTTTCTTTTGATACCAAACACGTGATGATTATCACAATTTAAGTTTTTTTAAGGTTAAAAACTGACGTTTTAATTCCGTCTGAGACAATTTTGATAAAATTTATACAGCCTATTTTACCCGGGCCATTAATACGAATCTATTGACACCTCGTTCATTAAAATCGGTTCAGGAGTTTAGGTGCTACGGTGGAACATACAAACATACATACATACATACATACATAGACTGCCAAAATCATTACCCTTCCTTTTGGCTTCGCCGTAGTCGGGTAAAAACAACGACGGTACCACAACACCCAATAAATATTACTCATCGCTTTTTAGAACAAGACTATACACAGAACGAGGGCGATAGCGTTCACGCTCTTATCGAACGAGAGTCTAAAGGGGACATGATGTACACTTCTGTTTAGTGGTTTGCCTTAGTACGTTGATCTAAATCTAACAGAACCCCATACAATGTAGTGAAAATGGTTCAAGACGACTTTTTTATTTAAAAGGCTTACTGGATGATCGAGAATGAAAAAAAAAACATATGAGAAATGAAAATGTTAAGTGGAATTAAAGAAATGTGTGTTGACATTTTGCGATTGCCATACTTTTGAAGTAAAATTAACATCCTTTCTCTTTCTTATCATCAGCTCAGCCTATTGCATTTGCTGCTGGAAGGAAGCCTTTACCAACGAGCGCCAAAGAGCACGATCTTCCGCTTTCTTTATACAGCCACTACCAGTAATCTTCCTAAGGTTGTCGGTCCATCGAGCTGGGGGCGTCTTACACTATGTTTGCGTTGTCTCCACTCGAGAACTTTTTTCCACCTTTCATCGGTTACGCGACAAATGTGTCCAGCTCACTGCCACTTAAGCTTGCTACATTTTTGGACTCTCCATCATCTCTTTTGGCAGACAATGAACAAAAATTATAGTGCCTCAAAAAATATAATGTCTTAAATGTACATTAAAACTAAAAAGGTTTTGTGACAATAGTAGGTATTTTTGTATCTATCTAATCCCAGTAGCTAAGCGGGGTAACCATGAACTCTAAAAACAATTTCAAAGTTGTCAAATCTGTCAATTTTGGTACGTCATTTCATACAAAATTTGACAAAAATAATAATGTTTGACAGATTTGAGATTATTTTAAGAGTTCATGGTTATGGCCCAGTTCGCGCGCACATATGTGATGAGGCCATTGTTATTCAATTGTTACCATTTTTCCGTGCATACGGGTTATTATGAATTAACTTGTTAAATGAGAATGTCAAGGTTGTTTACAATATTCGACGAAAAACTGACTAATATGCACCAAAATAATTTAATATCAAATTCATAACACAATAACACATTCATGACGATCCTCGCAATCATACTTTACTCATTTGTTTTTGGATAAATGCTACGCAATAAAAAACTTCAAGAAGTGAAATTATCATGAGACGGCTAGAAGAAGTGTGGCAATACGAAAGAAGGTAAGGATAACTACGCTTTTTAATTTATTTATTAAAACGTAATTTATGTTATTTGCTTTTAAAGTATAGAGACACAACCTTCTTATAGTGATAACGCTTCAACTAAGTATGATAATTTCTAGACGGAGTGTACGTCTTAATCAAAAAGATTCAGGTCAGCTATATTCGAAGTTTTTGGTAAGTAGAGACATTAGTCCTTAAAGATGTAAGTTTTATCTTTTATAATAAGTTTATATGTATATACGTATGGAAGTTACTCTTACACGCTCTAACTACTGAATGGCTTTGGATGAAATTCTGCACACAGATAGAATATGATCTGGATTAACATATACAATACTTTTTATCCCGATTAAATGTTCCTGTGGGATATATTGAATAAACTAAAGACCATGCAAGCGAACTCGCGGGCAACAGCTAGTTTACCTATAAAACATAAATAACCACCTTGCTTGTTAGATGCTTAGCTACGGTAGAACATAATATTTAGTAAATAGGTTACTTGACTAGGGTGATCTAGTTAATCTATTGTATGCCAGACCAACAAAGATCTTAGATAACTTATTTACCACAGACAAATATGAACCTTAATAAAATAAATAATTTAAATATATTTACAGAAAAGCGAGATCCGATCCGAGATAAAAATAAATCCAGATTGAATAAGCTCCTGCATAAATTTGCCTAAACCAGTTTTGGGGACCTCAGTTGCAAAACAATGCTAAAATGTCATTGACTAAAACATGTATCCAATAATCATATATCAACAATAAATCACAGAAAAACTTCTATTGAAAGGAAAAATAAAATTAAGTACTATATCTCTTGGATTACAATCTGAATAGTGTGATTAGATATTGTAGGAAAATCCACAATGAAACATTACAGTAAATAATGTCTATTAAAAAATACAGGCAAATTTTTGACAAATTCCTCCTTTTGACAAAAACAGTTTAATTTAAAAGGAACAATGGAAAATTAACCGAACCTTCACAATTGCAATAACTTATTAATATGAACTTGAAGACTTATTATTTCATACTTGTCGTAATTATCAACAAAAGCGGCCCTAATCAAAAACTAGATACGAGAAACGCCGATGAAGATAACTAGTGCTACACTACGTATTAAGTATTAGAAATAGATAAGGGAATAAACAGTATAAATTGCCACAAAAGCGGATATTGATTCATTATCTGTCATTTTTAGCAAAGATGAAGTGGTGTTGGTTGTTGCCGTTGTTGGTAGTGGTGCTAGCCGCAGCTCAAGATGAGGAAGAAGAGGTTCCGTTGCCGGTAGCTGAACCATGTGACCAGGAGGCGTGCCAGCTCCCAAACTGCAGATGCTCAAGCACTGATATACCTGGAAACCTCCAAGCACGAGACACACCACAGGTAAGATTGAGTTTTAAATGCAAAATACAACAAAATTAACTTTTAAATGCATAAAAGTTAATTTTGTTTCTGATTCAACTGAATTGGAAAAAAATAACCAGCACTCAAATAACGGATAAGATGGACTACAGATATTTACTATGGGAAAAAAGTTATCCGACTTAAAACCTATATCTAAAAACTAATAGGAATCTAAGAACACAGCTCAGATGTAAAATGATATTGACTCGAATTAAAATCTAAGCCTAATGAAATTTCTTGAACGACTTATATGAAAACGACGTTACAAATAAAAGAGAAGTGAAGTTTTGCTTTTGAGATTTTGATGTTGGAACAATTTGAAAAAATTAAATACAATTTATTATTTGAATTACATCATCACATAGATGCATTTATACAAGTGAACTCATCTACACAGATTTTTGTAAAACTTTTGATGATGTAAACCAAGCCATATTTTGTGGAAGCTAAAATTAGTGGTATTGGCAGAAACTTACTGAGGTGGTTCTCTTTGTATGTGAATAGTTCTCAATGGTACTTGTACTATTATCTATTCTGTGTCAATGGTTAAGTTCAACTATAAACAAAGTAAGTGCTGGAGCAGCACAAGGTTCACTCTTAGGGCCTTTCTGTCACGATAAACGTACACTTATAAAAAAAAACTTATCATTTAAATGTTTAAAAAGTTATCAGTATGAATACATATGACATTTGATTAGGTCATGAGATAATTCTGGGATCTAGTATATTTAACGGCATGAATAAGTACATATTATTGCCTTTTTTACTAGTAAAGAGCAACTTACCTGACTCTGCGACAAGCCATAATCTACAAATTAAACTAAAAACATATCGTGTATGGTGAAAAGTGTTTTTATTTCAAAAAGCTGAATCAACCTACTTGCAACGACGACTTTTGTACGAAAGGATTTTTTAAATTTTTCATAATAACGAACTCCGATCTCTTGTAAAAAAGTCACATTTCACTAATATTTGATAATTTCTTATCAACGTTATTAAATACCATCTAAAGCTCTAGAAATCAAAAATACTTATCATATAAAAGACTAGGTTATAGCACTACCGAAAATATATTCCGATAAGAATGGATATTATCAACTATATTATTTACGTATTGCTTGCTTTAGTTTATTTAAGCATGTGATTTAATTAACGTTATCTGATTTGGATGATTATTAGACGCAAAGTCCTGAAAAACATTGTTTTCTTGATTTAAAGCCATCTTTCCTTCTCATCAATCCTAATAAAAACGTAACCTACTGAACCTAAGTTTTGTCCACAATAGATTAATCTTAGCAATAAGACTGCCTAGCCTGTGTGGCTCTGAAATTATGTATTTAAAATGTGTTTCGTATAGATTGATTACTTATTGTGTTGAATAATAAAGTTAAAAATATTATCTACTAGCTGTTGCCCGCGACTTCGCTTGCGAGATCTTTAGTTTATTCAATGTATCACACAGGATCGTTTATCGAAAATGAAAAGTATCCTATATGTTAATCCAAATTATATTCTATGTGTATGCAAAATTTCATTCAAATCCGTTCAGTAGTTTTTGCGTGAAAGAGTAACAAACATCCATTCATACTTACAAACTTTCGCATTTATAATATTAGTAGGACTTAAGACATCCGGAATCCTTGTATCCGGAATAACAAGTAATTCTGGATACAAGGATTTTGTATCTTCCGTATCATAGGGATTATCTTCATTACTAACATAATTCTTATGCTCGATTCCAGTTTGTTCTATTCACCTTCGACGATGCCATCAATATCATCAACATCGAAACTTACCGAGAGCTCCTTGACGATCGCAGAAACATGAACAATTGTCCTGCTACAGCAACATACTTCCTCAGTCACGAATACACCAATTACCAATTGGTGAATGAGCTGTACAACAAGGGTCATGAGATTGCTCTTCACTCAATCACTCACAGCACTCCTCAAACTTACTGGCTAGAAGCCAATGTAGAGAGAATGAGCAGGGAATTTGGTGACCAAATAGAACTGATAGCTCGGTTCGCTAACATTCCTGGTGACGAAATCAAAGGTAAGAACCTACAGATGACGATATTATTTTTGTTGATGCCAGCGAATTACTTGAAACCGGCGCCGGATAGTAGCTAATTTAAACTTAATGACTTTACTTTTTACGCAAATAAAGATTATGTTTCTGAAATTGGAGGGATCTATGAAAGCCTTTGTTTTTAGAAGGTAAAAAAACACGTTTAATACAGTAGATGAAGATTGGAAGAGACTGACGTCTGAACTAGGTGGGAGCCTGTATTACAGAACGCCAGTGTTCCCCTCTCTCGATTTCGCTCGGGGCACATAGGTACCAACCAAAAGAGTAATTTAAAAACAAAAGAAAAATAAGATAAAATAATATGAACTACTTCGTGTGTGTGTTAGTGCATGTGCGCGCGTACGAGTGTGTGTATGAATATGTGGACGTGGTATGGTTTGTGTGAGTGCAAGTATATTATGAATGTGCCAATAAAAGAATAAATTAAAAATGACTCGTTTGAGGCTTTTTGTATACATTTTGTGAGGGGAATAATGTTTTTTTTTTTTAAGTTGGAATTTCAAAACACGAATTTTAAACTCACCGTAACTAATAAACTCGTGGTTCGGGGATCTAAGATTTCAGATTTTAAGAGATTAAATGCCTGATGATTTGATAAATGCAGGAGTACCGGTTTTATTAATTTTAAATATTTTATAGAACTTAATTATGATTAAAATAAGATGTAATTCAGTTTGGTCGATTGCGTAAAACTTTCTTGAGATTTTGTGCGCCGGCCAAGTAAGGTTTTTCATTTAAGCTTAACATCACACCAACAAAATCTAGGGCAACAGATTATATTTTATTAAATAATTGACAATATTTTTCTTTCCAGGTGTACGCATGCCTTTCCTTCAAATGACTGGTAACTCCACATTCCAAATGATGTCTGAATTTGATCTCGAATACGATTGCTCTTGGCCCACTATCACTTACGTTAATCCTGGTCTCTGGCCCTATACCCTTGACTTTGCATCCACCCAGGACTGCGTGGTCCCACCATGCCCCACAGGATCAATTCCTGGAAAGTGGGTTCTACCAATGGTGAGCTGGCGTGACTTGAACGGTATATCTTGCGCTATGGTTGACTCTTGCTTTGGCGTGTAAGTACTTGCCTTTGATTATAATTAAAGAACACTTTTGGGTAGGAAGACAATTTCACTTTTATCTTTCTTAATAAAATTAAAGCAATGAAAAGTAATAAAAATCTCTGATTCTCTGATTTGGACTAATAAACTCAATGACAGAGAATACTGACAGTAAAATATTCGTAGAGAAAGCTTTTCTAGTGTTACTTCCTTCCGAAGAAAAAAATTGAATAATAATCGCAGTAATTTATTATTATGACAGTCTAATACAAGACCCAAATAAAACCAAAGGAAATACCTTACAGATTTGTATAGTAAACTCAATTCAAATAACAAACCTCTTTTGTTTCATCAAACATAACCTGACTGGTGTTATTTATTTTTACAGTCCTCCTTTGAACGACGAAGATGCATGGTTCAGATTTATCGTGGGCAACTTTGAAAGGCACTACTTAGGCAACCGCTCGCCTTTTGGTTTCTTCATCCATGAATGGTACCTCAATATCAATCCCGCTATCAAGAGGGCGACTATCAGATTCATGGACATGATCAACAATTTACCTGACGTTTTCATGGTACTATTTTTGTAATTTACGTTTTCGTTACACGATAAATTGTTGTTATTGTATCTAGATTCATAATTCTTTAAGGTGCACTTGCGCACGACCGCATTAGTTTAGTACGCTTTCTGTCCCTGTCATTGTCATACAAACTGACAGCTATAGAATGATGTTCCGTGTTAGTGGATAGTTCGGGATTAAATTCGCTAATCCTGAGATGCGCAAGTGGGCCTAAGTAGACAAATCTGATCAATAATTTGATTATATAATTATAGCGTTAAATGTGCTCAATGCTCATAAATTGGTGTGGTGCTAAACAATTTAAGAGCATAAATGTAATATTATTGTGGCCCTTGATTAAGGGATAGTGCCCCTTTTGCAATACAACAATTTTTCAAGTGGAGTCGTCACAATCAATGTATATTTTAATATGCCGCGATTGTATTTTATGCCCGATTTTTTTTTGCTACAGGCTAACGCAAACCAAGTCATTGACTGGGTAAAGAACCCTGTGCCAGTAAACGAATATGCCAGCCAAGGCTGCCGATCCTTCACCCCATCAGCATGCTTGCCAAGCAGCTGTGGCCCTCTCGCTGCGAGCCATAATGGAATAATTGTAAGTGAATTTAGAAGTCAACTCTAAAAGTATCTGAATGGTCAAATTAATGTACTGCAACAACTTTTGACAGTATGGCAACTTCTGTTATCAAAATGCGTAAAGAAATATAGGAATAATTTAAATTGAACTTAAACGAAGTGCATTCCTGAAAATATAGGTACGTCCATTTAAGTGTAATCTGGCTGGCTCTTGTTTATTTTTTTAATGTTATTAAAGAACTTCAAATACAACACAAGGCTTTAATTATACAAAGCATGAAAATTTTGATAGGCTGGAAACCTATGAATGCTAAACAGTGATCTGTGTTGTTTTTTCGTTGAACTTTACACATAAAAACAATAATTTAAAAGAAATGGTAAGCTTCCAGATCACAGTAAACTTAGACATACGATAACCCGTGGGTAGCTGGATCTTATAACTGAAGTGACGTCACAGGGATGCCATACTATGTCCGATTGTCTAATCGTATCGTTTTAAAGGTACCGTTTATTAGTGCGTCCGTACACACTATGAATAACCACCACACATTACATTTTGCGGCTACCTACACCAATAATAATAATTTGCTTCAATTGTGATCCGACATTAAACTCAATGTTGGATATTATTTAACCTGTAACTCGCGTCGCAAACACGACGTGTCCGCTGGTCCATTGTTACTAATTCAGTTGTTTACTTTTTTTTCATGCATACATGTTACATAAGACAGAATCGTCTAGATCTAATCTGTATTTTGTTCTCTTTCCAGAGTCAATACTGGATGCAGGCTTGTACTACCTGTCCTCTTTCGTACCCATGGATCAACAACCATCTCGGACAGGATCCTCCTCCTTCGTAGTTTATGAACAGTGACCTGTCTGCTAAAAAATAAGAAATATTTATAATTAATTAAAAAATATATTACAGTAAATGTTTTTTTTGTGGTCTCATGGGTACACATAAAAATCTATTTTTGATTGGATATTAAATACTTTAAAAACATATACATTCCATTGCCCGTGACTGTACCTATACACGTCCAATCATAGCTTCTCTTATCACTACTTTGAAACAATTAAATCAATTAATTTTTATAACTATTTTAAGTTAAAAAGAGCGAGTCCGACACAGTTCGGCGAAAATTAGAAGGTCGAACAGCAATAGGTCGAAAACATATTTCCGAATGCACAAATCATCGATAATACATTAGATCCAATGTAATATACTTCTTTACATATCATCGAAGCAACATCTGATCGAATCATATTAGGCAGTGCCTACCTGATAAATGAAATGAGGTAGGCAGCAGGTACTTACAAATATGTAATATTGATGAAAACCAGTGATTATCATCAATAAAACACAGTGTCTACTGCCTACCTTAAAATAAAACCAATGCCCGCTCCTAATTGAATGTATAAAAGTCGACGAATTTGGTTGAATTAAAGATACAAAATCTTGTTTAAGGCTAAACCAAAATGCTAGGTTTATGATAACTTCAGCAGTCTTTGTATGTATACAAATGTGGTTAAAGTAAAGTACCTATGCCTATATACGTCCTACTGCAGGGCACAGGCCTCACCTCAACTATACAAATGTGGTTACGAATATTATATTTTTATTTTATTTTATTTTATTATTTAAGATTTACCAGCGCTTGTGTAAGTATAATAATACTTATCTAATTTTAACTCCTACGAATAAAAGTTTCCCAAAACAAAGTCTGTGAGACTGGCAGCTTACTAACAATCACGGACGTAAAAAAAATACGGACGTAACTTACCATAAAAAAAGCGTGAAGCATGCAAGCTACTACAATTTCGTTTGTTGTAGCGAATGCTAAGTCTATGGTTGTACATGATCTACACTCACACATACACACTAGGTACGACAACCCGCCGCCATTTCGCCCCGAGTGACGGCGCCAGTGACACGTAGTAAATGCGTTCGTTGCGTCAAAGATTTATTTTTCAAAAATGCCGTCTACGTGAGTATACGTAAAAAGTCACATGGAATCCGATAGTCACCTATCATACGTAAGTTATTACGATTGGTGTTAAAAAAAATATTTATGTTTTAAATACTTTGCCGAGTCACTTTATTTACGGGAAAATTAGCCTAAAGGTGGGGAAATCTATATTTGTATGCAAAAAACTATGTATGTTTTCGTTGTTACGTAACTATGTTTATTTCGTCAGTTTTTGGGTACCGTTTCTCAAAAGTAAAAAAAAAGATCCCCATACTTTTGATATAAAATAATCTCTTACGTGTTTCATCATATTTCTAAAATAGAAAGTATTTCTTGTACAGTCAACAGCACGTCGACCTACCCCAAAAGTAAAAAATTCTCCAATAGATTTTCAACTTTAAGCCTGACATATAAAGTTCATTTTCAAATGAAAAAATTTGACATTTTGTGGTAGGTCGACGTGCTGTTGTCCGTACATTAGACAACAAAAGACAAGTGTACAAAAAGTTGACACAACATAAAGGATTTTAGCGCATCTTTATTAATTATAATAATAATATACGTACATAACATTATTATTATACCATTATGATATATGATGTAAACGTATTTTTGATTTTTAACCCCCGACGCAAAAACGACGGGGTGTTATAAGTTTGACGTGTCTGTGTGTGTTTGTGTGTGTGTGGCATCTTAGCTCCCGAACGGATGAACCGATTTTGATTAAGTTTTTTTCGTTTGAAAAATTAATTAGTCGAGAGTGTTTTTAGCCATGTTTGATGAAAATCGGTCCAAGATGGCCGCCATAACAAAATGGCGAATTACATATTTTTGTTAAACTCCCTCAATATGGGTATCCAATGAAAGGCCTGACTAGTAGATTTTTTATCCTTTTTCAATTACGTATTAAGCGTCGTGGGGTTTTCAAAATTTTTCAATTTTACTTTTTGTTATTAAGGGGTAAATTTTATAGATAGTCATAGCCTTATCACTATTATTGTCATGTGTAAAAATATATTTCTTTATACGTAACATGTGTTTTATTTTCTATCACAGTGATCATAAAAAATATGTTTGGTAGGTCAACATACACATAGATCAACCATTTATATTTCTGTTAAAAAATATATGTAAATTACATAAGTTAACTGAGATCTATTGGTACCACCAAACTACAGGGAAATTGATGGTTTATAAAGCAACCCTTAAATCACGCACACAGCCTAAACGGGCGGCCATTATTATGCTTCACTTATGGTTAGACGAGGTTACGTCCGTGCTCACAATCTCAAAAAACGAAAAGAAGGTAAAATGGATTATCATCATTTTTATTGGAGATTGTTTATATTGTAATTGGCATTAATCAGAAAGCATCTGTTCCGGCGGCTCAATGTCCACAATTTCTATAGTATTAAGGATTTTTTTGACTGGAAAAAGTAGCTTGTCTAATTTATTTATTATGAAATTGACATAATGTATTTCTATTAACATTCGCAATTTCGGACATTTGTAACTAAGTATATTTTTAATATTGATTGTGACATTTATAAAATATTTTCTAAATTGTATTCTCAAATGATTTTGCATGCTAATCCCCGTAGCCTAATATGTGACTCAAAAATGTAACGAAGAACTGTTAATACCATGTTTGATGCAAATAAAGTATTATGATTGTGATTATGATTATGGAATATAAGGAAAAAATGCCTACTGTCTTATTTTCTCAATTTATTTTGAGTATACAATGTGATATGTGCGAAACTTCTAACCTGTTAAGGCAAAGTGCGATATCTTATTTTATCGACAAAAATAATAATTTGGGAGGTCAAACCCTCACCCCCTATGAATAGCGGCCAGTTTATTTTTTTAACACTTTAGGAAATAACAAAGGTTTTATGTGTCGTAGAAACATGAAAAAAATACCACAAGATACCTAAAAGAACAGAGTAACTGACCATAAACTTCATTTCTGGTAATCAGGGTTTCCTTGGCTAGAAAAAAAAATAATTCATTAATTTACTTTCGAAAAAAAACTTTTTTTTTTATTTATTTCAACCCCAAATTACATTTTTTGTCAATAAAATTAAATACCGAACTTGGCCTTAACGGCTTAGAAATACCGCCCATATCACATTGTATAGAACCTTCAAGCTTATACTTTTGAATGATTATACGGTGTATAAGTCGCAGGGATTTTGTCAAAGACGTGATATTATAATTTAACTAGTGAAATTATAATTACACTGTTTATTGGCAATGACGACTGGTTCGCGGGCTCTTTTCAGTGATATTGTAATTTCACTGGGCCGCAATAGTGATATTATAATAAATCTAGGTTTATTATAAGTTAAGTTTGTGGTGGGAGGCCCGCGTGTTCTGATTGGTCAATTGAGTTAATCAGTTGCCGTTTGCAAAACAATAGCTGTAAACATTGGAGCATGCCTTTTTACCCGACTGCCAAATGAGGGTTATGCTTTTTTTTAAAACGGTTTATTACATATTTTTGCTGTTTTTATGAGGTATTTACTTGATTATTCTACGAACCTTGGAAATGAGTGATCACGCTTACAATTCACGCTTTTCTCGAGTTATCCAGACTTCGTTTGTTCGGATGACATATCGGCTTGATCTCAAAAGCCAAATTTTACAGGTATTTTGTACGAGCTTTTAAACCTAGCAAAGTTTTTTTGGGTACTCTTCACGTAACCACTTCTCTCTACTAAAGTACCCTTTACAGATTAAAAACAAAAGAAAATATGTTTGTTGTATTTTACACATTCTATACAACATCCATGCTAAAAGAAAAGAAATTTACTGTTTTCGTTTTTTCACGAAAACAATGCAAATTGCTTTTTATTTTGGAAACTGATTTTATTAACAATAGATATTAAATCAGTTTCCGTGAATTGATATGGATGCTACCGACTTAAATTTTTTTTTTTGGTATTTACAAAAATCGATAAGATTAAACGCATAGAAATGCATATCAATGATAAATGTGATATCTTGGATAAAATATCGATTAAATCGTTTAAACCAAATCGCATTAAGTTTGAAATCATTCGCAATATATATTGGCACGAATCGCGTTTAGAATTCAGTATTTTTGAGGGCCAAGCCAAAATGAGGTTGAGTTGGTTTTTATTGTCGCTGCTAGCGGTGACAGCTGTGGCTGATGATTCTTCTGAAGAAGAAGTGTTAGAGCTAGCAGAGCCCTGTGACCCAGAGGTTTGCCAGTTGCCAGCATGCCACTGCTCATCCACGAATATCCCCGGAAATCTGACCCCAAGAAATACTCCACAGGTAATTAAGAACCTAACCAAATTCTATAGAGTATATCGTAAACTATTGGACATATGCGAAAAGTATGCCACAGCCCATGGACTTAAATATAACGTCTCCAAAAGTCAGTTCATGGTCTTTAAAGCTAGGACTAAAACATATTTATCTGTTCCCCACTTAACACTCTGTGGTATACCATTAAAACGGGTTCACACATTTAAATACCTTGGCCACTGGGTTACAGAAGATCAGCTTGACAATGTGGATATAGAAAGGGAGCGCAGGGCGCTGTCGGTGCGTTGTAATATGTTGGCACGTCGATTTGCACATTGTAATGATAAGGTGAAAATCACGCTTTTTAGAGCCTACTGCCAGTCTCTTTACACGTGCAGCCTATGGGTCAGCTTTACGCAGCGCGCTTACAGCGCACTGCGCGTGCAGTATAATAATGCGTTCAGAATGCTACTTGGCCTGCCGCGATTTTGCAGCGCGTCGACTATGTTCGCGGAAGCGCACACCGACGGCATTCATGCGCTGATCCGAAAACGATGTGCTTCACTCCTAGACCGCTTCCGCAATAGCACAAATAGCATTCTGGGCGCATTAGCTGAGAGGTAGGACTCGCCGATGCTGGAGCGCTGGATTAGGTTACATGCTACCAGAGCTGTGTAGGCTGCTCTTGCTGTCGGTCCTCTCTCATACTTTTTATAATATTGTTGTTTTTTTTTTATGATTTACTCGTAATAGTACTAACATAGGCTAAGTTTTAAAATTTGTTACTAACACAAATATGGACCACGGTCTGAAATAAATTTCATTCATTCATTCATTCATTCATAGAGCCTAGTATCAGAATACTATTTAAAAAATTATTTCGTAATTTTGATGAACACCTCGTTAGTGCAATAACTAAAATAATTTGAATCATTCTTCACAGGCCTGGGTTCAAATACTAGTGCGGGACAATTTTTCACACATTTTATCCGAGGCTGTCCGTATTCTTAGATATTTGTGTCCGTTAATTGTGTTTGTATGCATCAAACAACTATGCTAACTTTTTCTACATGTTTATCACGCTCTTTTTTGCATCAAATATAACTTTATGTAATCAAATTTTGTAAATCAACTTTATCCTACTTGCATTTGGCGTTCTAATTTAAAACTATTTTAAATATGTAATCATTAGTGAGTGTATTACTTTTGACGAGTTGATACAAAAAAGTGCTATGTAGTATTTAAACTTGAATGTTCAAGTCTCATTTCAATAAAAAAATAAGTCTGTGTCTCGAGATTATTTTAAGAACAATGGCAAAAGAGTTTGACTTTTAAAGACATTGACTCTTGAAACTTTGAATGCATTTTTTTAATATCGCAGATATCTTAACTTAAATAAGTAGCAACTAACACCCAAACTTATTTCAGTTCGTCACGGTTACCTTTGACGATGCTATCAATATTATCAACATTGAGACCTACCGTGATATTCTCTACGATCGCACAAATAAGAACGATTGCCCAGCTGGTTCCACTTTCTACGTCAGTCACGAGTACACCAACTACCAGCTCGTCAACGAACTATACAACAGAGGATTTGAAATCGCTCTCCACTCAATCAGCCATCGGACCCCACAGACTTGGTGGCAAGAAGCCACCGTTGAAGACATGAGGCGAGAATTTGCAGACCAGAAGCTACTAGTACAGCGCTTTGCAAATATACCTCTCAATGCTATCAATGGTTAGTATACAAAGTAATTGATTAAATACAATAAGTAGAATAAAATTAAAAGACCTAACAAATTATTAACTAGCATTACAATGATAAGGTCTTATAATTCCAAACTAAAGGTTTTAAAAGCAAAAAAAAAAACGAACTGTTGAACATAATATTTCCTGTCCATTAAAACTACTATTTCGTTTTAATCTCACCTGATTTCACTTATATATGACTAAGGATCTAATATATAGTATTGGGCACACATAATACACGTTGCTTAAGCTGCTTTATCTAAAATACTTCTAGATTAATGGGGCAAATAATAGGGACGATGGTTTTACCTTATTCAGGCGAGCTAGCGTAAAATTCTCCGGTCTGTTTGTCAGCAGGATGCGCTACGTACAGGTGAAGTTAACTTGTCCCAAGAAAAATTTAGAAAGAAAAATTAAAATATTACAACCGTTTTTACACAACCTTTCTAAGGTTAGAAGAGCCTTAACTTTGAGTGCCATTTTATCGTAAATTGGAATGCATTATTTTATTTCAGGTATCCGTAAGCCTTTTTTGCAATTATCCGGCAACAGTACCTTTCAAATAATGAAGGAGTCTGATATCACATACGACTGCAGTTGGCCAACGATTTCCTTCATCGACCCTGGTCTGTGGCCATATTCCCTGGACTTTGCATCGACCCAGGACTGCCCTATTCTCCCCTGCCCCTCTGCTTCGCTTCCTGGAACTTGGGTGGTACCTATGATCTCATGGAGGGATCTTGACGGATTTCCTTGTTCGATGGCAGATTCTTGCTTCTTTACGTTAGTATATAATAAGAAATTTTATTAGTTTTAAACACTAAATAATTAAAAGGATAATTATCTTTACCAAAATGATTATATTATAAGTAAAGCTCATAAACGTACCAAACTACAATGTTACTCGTTTCATATTCAGTTTTTTACTGCACGTGAAGTTGAAAACAGGTTCGGCGATTTTTTTTGTGTCAGTATAATTTTGGCTATATCGGGTGTAAAAAAAGGCTAAACGAAGCCGAATACCACATATTCTACGTATTATTACGATATTTTTATTCTTTTACACTATACCTGGGAAATGACGGGTTACCGAGTTATTGACAGTCAAAGTTACAATTTTTTTTCAAAGATTTTTACAAAATTTACTTCTGTTTGGTAATACTAAACTTTTTTACAAAGAAACATGATAACAAATTTCAGTTCTTCTTTCTTCTGTGGCGTGCGCGCTATACATTGCGGGTTACAAATAAGTTAATTTTTTGATACCCAAAAATAAAAGTCATTTCCCAGTAATTATTTTTTTTGCATTCTACTTGGTTTTATGTATAGAATTCGTGGTTTAAGGCTTCGTTAAGCCTTTTTTTACACCCTGTATATATATTTTTTACTATTAAACCTTTTTTTCTTTCAGTCCTCCCTTGAACGACGAAGAAGCTTGGTTCAGATTCATTGTGGGCAACTTCGAAAGGCACTATTTGGGCAACCGCGCTCCATTTGGATTTTTCGTCCACGAATGGTACTTATCTACTCATCTCGCCGTCCGTCGTGCATTCATTCGATTCCTTGACATGATCAACAATCTGAATGATGTTTTTATGGTAAGGGTTAAGGCTATTGGCCTCTTTATCATTTAGTTTTGCTATTTAATACTGCTCATGAGATATAACATCTGTCTAATCACCTTGTTGAATTTTGGTTTTAACAAAGATTTATTTCTTTAAGGTTAATACCAATGACGTCGTTGACTGGGTGAAGAACCCAGTTCCAGTGGATGAATACATCAGACAGCCGTGCAAGGTCCCAACACCAACCCAATGCCTCCCATCTAATTGTGGACCCCTAAATGCGGATCACACTGAAGTAAGGATACAAATATTCACTAGTTTGGTTAATAGCATTTATTTCATTTCTTGAAGACGGTACTGTATACTACTATAATTTTATGAGTTTGTCATTGTTGTTCTGCGCTGGATCTAATCTCTTAAGTACCTACAGTTAAAATAGACACCAAACTATATTTAGCAACCGGCATCAAAGTTAAAAGTTACTGGGTCCAGTAGCCAATAGTGCCATCTTGTAAAAATAATTAATATTATAAACGAATAGGTAATACCTATGTATAACGAACCAATCAATCGATTTATTCCACATTTCTTGGCAAGAATGGAAAAAATTTATACAAATTATTTAGTTGGTCAGTAAGTCATTATGCAATTGAAAAGCACCTCAATAATTATCATCGAGATTAGAATGACTCAAGGTTTATCACATTATTTATATCTGAAACTGATATAACAATCGATAACGAAATCGCAATTTGTAAAATAACGATTTAATGTGCTCATTGAGAAATGATTTAGGATGTAACAAAGAACTTTCTTGCTGTCGAAGATAATATAAGCTTTTCACTTTGTGTGTAAGTAGGTAGTGTAAGAACAAAATTTACTTATTATAGTAGTGCAATTGAGAGTTCTGGCGAATTTCACATTTCTTAACTAAATTTAGACAGAGGCAAGATAGATAGACACTCTTTATTGCACACCAAACAAACAAGTTACAGTTGATATTTACAGAAACGTGTACAATTTTGGCGGTCTTATCGCTAAAGCGATCCCTAAATTACAAAATTAAAAAAAAAGTTTAATAAAAAACTAAAAACCGACTTCAAAATGAAACTAAAAAGCGAAAAATAATATTGACTAAAACATACCTAATCAGTTCTTTTTGGAGTCGGTGCCAGCCATCGAGAGTTAAAATGTGTTCATTCGCACCGACTCCAAAAAGAACTGATTAGGTATGTTTTAGTCAATATTATTTTTCGCTTTTTAGTTTCATTTTGAAGTCGGTTTTTAGTTTTTTATTAAACTTTTTTTATTTTACAATTTTTAGTGTTAAGTCCTCTATTTTTTCCCTTCTAACTTCGCCAAAAATTACTTTACAGCAAAGTAACCTTAACTAATATTGGTCCTCTATGAACCCCCCATCCAATGGTATGATAAAAATAAGGTGTTATATAGGGTCAATTTTTCGACGAAAATTTTTAAGTCTTAAGAAAAGGGTTTACCTACACTCCAACCAGAACGGCGGCTATTTTGGTGTCGTAACCATAGGATAAGGTCTCGCGTTAAATAACAGGTTAAATTAAGAAAGGAACTTTCAAATTTTTTTTCGTTACTGGGTGTGCGGGTACGCCCCCAGTAAATAAAAATTGGCGGTCTGGTACCTCATAAGCTCCACATCTGCTCAACACACTGCGAAATACGTTCTGTCGACAAAAAGCAGTATTATCTTCTAACTCCTATCCGTTAAGGAGTTCTGTGGCTTCCATCATCAGGTCAGCAACATGACATGATGATTACCATACCCAAAAATCAGCATCGAGTCAGAAAATATATGCAAAACATTATGGGTGCCTATAAAAATTGAGGGTTGCCCTCGATTTCCCAGGGATCCCATCATCAGAATCTGACTTGGTGGAAATGGGACCACCTCGGGAGTATACCCTTTCAAACTAAAAAATAAATTTTGAAATCGGTCCATAATTGACGGCGTAATCGCGTAACATACATACAAAAAAAAAAAAAAAACAACAACATTCAGACGAATTGAGAACCTCCTCCTTTTTTTTGAAGTCGGTTAAAAATGAATTACATTGGTGCATCTCGTAATAAGTTGTGCTGGCCGAAAAGCAAACAATTACACAAAATACTTCACATTGCTCGAATTAAAATTCAAATGACATAAAATTGATTTGTAGGATTTCTCACACGTAAAAATTTTTTACATGCTTGTAGGTATGTTATGAAACATTGAGTTATTCTTCAACTCGTCCATCATGCATAAAAACTCCTTTGGACGAGCTGCAGAAGATCAAAATTAATTAAATGTATATGCATATACTCGTCCCATTTTCTTTTTTCGTTGGACTGTCAACCTAATTAACTTCTGGTATAGTTGTCAAGAAAAGTTTTTATTTAAGAAATATATTTTTATTTGTTAAAATTATACTTTTACTTTTTTAATTATTGCTTATGCTATCTTTTATTGTTTTTGATCTTATTTAAATGTTTAATTAATTTTATAAGTGGTAATAATTGCCTTATGTGTCTAGTTAGTGGCAAATCAACGATGAATAATCATTTGTTTATCCAACGCACCGTATTTATTATTTCTACACCAACACTTTTACTCCTGATTGTACCTTTATTCATTTCGATAGTAACGTGGGACGACTTGACGCATACAATTTTAATTAATTTTAATCTCCTGCAACTAGACCCAAGGGTTTTTTTTATATACGTGGGCTGAGTTGACGAATAACCCGAAAATAAACAATTATTATTATTTATTAAAAAGTGAAAAAAAATATCAGACAGGCAGTTGAGACAACTGATAGTTGCCTGTATCTTGCTGTTCCCCACTGGTTAATCTTTTCTTCAGTTCAACAGATGCTTGTCTAGCCTATTTTTAAACTGGTTTATACTTTGGGCTGAGACCACATCCTCTGGAAGTTTAGTCCATGTGATGGAAGATTTGCCTCGCTCTGGTAGACCATCAACGTCTGCTACTGAAGATAACATCGCAAAAGCGAAGGAAATAGTGACTGAAAATCCTCATTCAAGTTTGAGAGAGCTAGCCGTCGAACTTTCTGTGTCACACGAGTCGATTCTTACCATTTTAAATAATCAATTGGGTATAAAACATGTAGCCGCTCGGCTAGTCCCAAAAGACCTGAATTTTCTCCAAAATCTCAATCGCAAAAGAGTCGCTGAGGACATGCTAGAACGAATCAATTCCGACCCAACATTCATGAAACGCATTGTTACTGGTGATGAGACGTGAGTTTACGTTTGACATGCAAACTAGTCAACAAGCTTCGGAGTGGCGCCTTCCAACTGAACCGAAACCGAAGAAACTGCGCCAAACTCGATCGAAAGTCAAAGTCATGTTGACTGTTTTCTTTGACTGTCGCGGTGTTGTTCACTCAGAATTCTTGCCAGAAGGTCAAACGATAAAAAAGAGTATTATTTATGCGTTATGCGGCGTTTAAGAGATTAAATTAGACGAAAAAGGTCAGTTTTGTGGAATGAAAAATCTTGGATTTTGCACCACGATAATGCGCCTTCCCACAAGGCCATCATTGTGAACGAATTTTTGACCAAAAACTCAACAGTACCACCGAGCAGCCACCTTGTTCACCAGATATGGATCCAGCCGACTTCTTTGTTTTTCCTAACTCAAATTACCACTTCGTGGCACCCGGTTTCATTCGGTAGAAGACATAAAGGAGAATTCGCGGCGAGAACTGAACTCGATTCCGGAAAAAGCGTTTAAAAAATGTTTTGATGATTGGATTATTCGTTGGCGTAAGTGTATCGCTTCTGAAGGAGCATACTTTGAAGGTGATAAAATAAATTTGGATGATATATAACATTTTGTGTATTATTACTCTTTTCCCGGTACTTTCTTGACAGAGTAGTATATTAAGCATAAGATTGAGTGCTTTTTACTTTGATTTATATTTCTAACATATTACATTTTTATCAACAGATGCAGTACTGGATGACCGTTTGTAGCGCCTGCCCTGCAAATTATCCATGGGTGGGAAACCCCTTAGGAAATTAATCTAAATTGGACTATCAATAAATATTTTAAGATTATTTATTTATTTAACCTTTATTGCATGAAATAAATGTACAATTGGCGGACTTAATGCCTTTGTATGGATTATGTATGGGATATTTTTATTTTGCTGCCTATAAGCATATTATCCACAATTATAAAAGACAGATAAATCGTTAGGCATGTAAACTGCACAGTTCGGGACTTCCCCGGAACATTGAATTAACATTGAAATTATGTAGCTAGAATCGGGAATTCAGTTGACCTAAGACCTTTCACACCTCAAAATTACTACTTGAAAAAAATTAAATGTTGGTAAAATGTGACGAAAAGTAGTTGAGGATAATGTTATACTTATTATTTGAATCATAATATTATCTATCTGTATATCCATGAAAAATAAATAATTAATATAAAAATATTGGCCAACATCACATACATTGCTCTGATCCTAAAGTAAGTAACTAGCACTTGTGTTATAGAAATCAGAAACAACGACGGTACCACAACAAAAAGTTTACCCTTACAGCGTAATCATAATGAAATTGTCCCCTGTAGCGTAGTTGGAAAATCATTCGCCCAGACAGGAAGAGGATTCGGTTACTACCTGCGGGCGGGCGGCATAAGGCAACAATTTTTAAACTTTTTTTTTCATATTTTCCTAGTTTCACACTGAAATGCAGTTTTTGCAAATGATTTTGATACCACAGTATTAGGTAATTAAAAAGAAGTTAATCTTATCACTAATCGAATTCACAGAAATAAGCCTTGAATTGATAAACGCAGTGTGATTTAATCAAAGCAAGATTTTTCGCGAGTGATTTTATTTGTTATCTTTGTCAAATTATGTATTAAAAATACCCGCTTGTCTTATCACTATAAAAAACATTTACTTTTAAAGATTATGACGTGAAGATAAAAAGTTGTGCATTTTGGTGAAATTTATTGCAAATAATTGCTTTAAGTTATCGAACGATTTATTAAAGAGAACGTTTACTACGTCAATATTAATAATCTTGCTTTAGCAAAGCATTAATTACCAGTACTGGGTATGGCTTATCTACCTGTGGGCTGCGTAAAAATAAATTATCAACCTCAACGTCTCGGGAGGTCGATTCTCTAAAAAAACGCAACTCGGTCAATATATTATCTTATATCACCACTCTTATAGCAAATAAATTATATTCAATTCTATTTTATTATCACCTAAGCGATACAAACAAACATAGCCTCTATTTCGCTAAGTCAGCTTACATTACTATTGTCGATGAGTGACTGCAGTCACTTCAGTGTTAGACAGCGGGTATCACCTAAACAGTACAAACAAACAAACATATTTTTTACACAGTTGGTTAACATTATTAATCGTCGACAACTGAAGTGAACATGGTCCTCCCCCAGTGACTTCCAGATGGGAGAGGCCTGTCATGTTCCGCAATGGACGTCCTGTGGCTGAAATGATGATGATCATGATGATTGAAGTGAAGTCGAAGTGATCGTGGTTTTGTTTAGAGAATCGACAGGCTAATAAAGTCTTAAGCCCGTTTCCTATATCCGAGAAACGGTTGGTTTTGCTCACGGATGGTAGGAATTGTCAACTTGACATACTCAAAAGCGTTCCTATAAATGACGCTTCGTCAAATTTTATAGGAACGACTATTATAACGGCTCGTTACTTTTGACACCAATACGATCAGTTGCTGATGTACACTTACGCATAGTACAATATAGGAACCCGGTGTTAATCATATGAATATTAGACACTTGAGCTGTCAATGTAGCTTGCCCGATCAAGAAGTTAAATTATAATTCACATTTACAAATTATGTTACTAGCGTTACTGCAAAAAGTTATTACCTATACAATTTTCATTTTTTACCGTTATTATGTCAGGCCGCCATCATTTATCGTAAGCGTATATTCGTGGGACTGAGACAACGCTCTATTAAAATGAAACAAGCTAATATTTAGCCAGGTCTCTTTCTAAAATTAATAGGTTTTTTAAAATATTTAAAAACAATAAAAACACACAAACATTGTTTCTAATACATTTATTTTTATCCCATTTACATGAAGTAGTAACTGTTACTGTTACTGTAAAAATGGTAAATACTACAAGTCTTTGCATTGACTGTTGGTTAATCCGTAGCCTAACTAACACCAAGTAAGAACTAAACAGTTAACTTTTGGTTATAAACAAGCTGATTACTTAATCTAGAAAGTTTCCAATTTCTTATATTAGTTTTTTTTAAATTCTTTAATTCCAAAACTACTTTGAATCTAGGTTTCAACCGATCAACGCTGTTAAGTTGTTAATAAAGATAATTTTGGACTTCTCATGGTATAAATTTACATTGCCTCTGTTTTGTCAGTGCAATCAAAAAACGTATCAAATAATATAATAACACTGAATTAACTGAAGTTTAAAGACCTTAATTGGTAGATTTTTATGCCACCAGAAACAAATTCGACTGAGATATTTTACGTGTTGTTATAATTATGTTGTCAGTTATAGAAATACAAATACCAAGTTATGTTACAATGGCTTTATGAAATATGTATTTACAAATAGCCATAGATTTTACACTAGATCCAGAAACTTCCATACGTTAATATGAAAAACTACATCGTAATTTCCACAAACTAACACCTAAGAGGAATAAAGCTATCACAATCTAATTAAAATAAATTACTAACATTAACTTACTAAAACATTTAAATATTTACAACGATCTTAAAACTAAATTAATATCAAAGAGCATTGAAATAATATTTGTTTCAATGAAAACAATATCAATATGGTTTGAACGAAATCATTTCCATGAGGTAGAAAATAAAATTAAAACGCTATGTTTTAAGTACTGACATATTATTTACAAGAGAAATTAGTTTATGAAATATAAACACCTAATGACACTTACATCTACAATATCTTTAATCGAGACTTAAATATATTTATAAATCGCAGTAGTTATCATATTAACAAAAGCACTATTTACAATTTTGTACATCAAAAAATATAAAATAAGTTAGTAGGTAATACTGTAAATATTTTAAAGCTTATTATCAGAAAATATATAATCACTAATACTAAATCAGTCCATTTAAAAACATAGAAGACATTTTAATTAATAAATTAGAGATTACATAAAGCGATGTATGACAAATTTTAACTGGCAAGATTTTGAAAACCACATTTTAGCAATATGAATTACGAAATGCAATCTTGGTAGGAATCTTAATTAAGCAATAACAATAATCGAAAGAGATAATTTGATAAATATTAATTTTGAGCCAATATTCGAATTTATATGACAGATTTAATAATAATTTTGCAACCACCCAAAACTAAAATTTTGAATTTAAACTTACTAACTTCTCGTGTACCTGCTAACTTTACAAAACTATCTAGGTCACTTTAAAGACCAATAATCTACGGGTCATTCACGAGAAAGATAATGAAGATCTGTTGTAGTCCATTCACAGACACAAAATTAAATCTCGAAGATCATGGCGAAAAATAAATTTCAGCCTATTGTGGGTTTGAGTTGTTTTGATTAATTGCAGACGTGGTGGTCTCTCTTAGAACGGCAAAGCTCACAATGCACGCGACAGCACCACACAAACCTAAAAAGAAAAAGGCATGAGTTAAATTTATTATAATGTACAAATTCTATTTTGCATGTTTTGCATATTGCAAATTTTTTGATGCTGTGCATTGTTTGGCATATTGCAAATTTTGTGCAAAAAGTGTTATTACCATTATCATCAGATTTTTGTCATCAGAAAGGTTTTACGTCTTCCTATAGTGAGGCGTATACTTGTAACATTAAAATTCAAATTCGAAGACTAAGACAGTACAACTGAATATTATTGATTCCTACATCACGTTCATTCTACAGAGTGAATATTGCAACGAGTGGTTCTTATTCGTTTCCTCCGTTTTCTATGAGTAGACGCTACGGAATAATAATGCTCTTGTGATTAACACCGGGTTCCTATATTATTGTACTATGCGTAAGTGTACATCAGCAACTGATCGTATTGGTGTCAAAAATAACGAGCCGTTATAGTCGTTCCTATAAAATTTGACGAAGCGTCATTTATAGGAACGCTTTTGAGTATGTCAAGTTGACAATTCCTACCATCCGTTAGCAAAACCAACCGTTTCTCGGATATAGGAACCGGGCTTTAGAGTATTTGAAATTTGAACAGAATATTTTCAACCAAGCAACAATAGTTAGGGACTGATATATTTTATTATATCTGGGCGTTCTTTCAGGATGATGCTCAAGATAAATCTATGACCTATGGACCAGCTTGAGTGAAGCCTTTTTTTAAATTAAACATATGTTGATGTTTGTCTTTTGCTAGTCTTGTTGCCTGGTGTAAACGTTCTTCCATTGCGACTATGCCGTACGTCTGTATGAAGTACGTCCGTATGTATGAAGTGTGCAGATAAATAATGAAATTGAAAATTACAAGAACCGTAAAGCGGGATACGCTAACAACATGGCGGCTGTACACTCTCGTCGAGGAATCGCGAGGCTTGACAAGTAGGAGAGTGTACATGCTACACAACGCTTGGTCTCTCTATGTCTCGTCTCGCCTCGTTCGCTACGTTCCGAGACCGAGTTCCATTCAGGTTCGCACTCATTTATTCATTACGGTTTTGAGCGTCGACAAGATGGACGCATTCCAAGTTGCGGCAGCTGCTGCCCTATACGCTATAAGTTATTGTAGTTTCGAGGTCTTTTACGAGATTTATACAAATGTCCCAAATACGAATGCATCCCACTCATGTCCTAAATGAGAAAGGCGTCTGCCCGGTTAGAATACTTGTGCCAAACTGAACCATGCGAGCGAGAGTGTACAGTGATGCACTAGCGACACCTCGCGAGGGTAAGCGAGGCCCTTTGACTCGCGCACAAAATACCGACTCGGAACGGAGAGCAAACGAGGCGCGACGAGACAGAGAGAGACCAAGCGAGTTTAGCACACTCTCGCACTTGTCAAGCCTTGCCGTCCCTCGATGAGAGTGTACAGCCGCCATACAGGGTAGCACTCGTCACTTGTTCCCTCGCAAGAGTGCTCTCGGCAAGACGTGGCGAAAGCACTCGCTGGAGAATGTACAGCCGCCATTAAACAGCGACAATCCAAGAGTGTGTGAGCACTGTGTGTATACCTGCAGCGGCACTTCTCCTCGTGGTCGCGCACGCGCGTCTGGTAGCCGCGCCCGCAGCACAGCAGCCGGCAGCCGTCCAGCCCGGCGGACGTGCGGTTGCAGGTGCGCCCTCGCGTACCCAGGATACCAAGTCTGGAATATTACGTTTAATGATCATAGCATGAAGGATTTCAACACTTCTTGTTGAGGTTTGAATAATAAAAGAAATACTTTAGTGAAAATATTGCCGTTATATTTTTTACCAGAAAAAACAAAAGATAAGCAGACATAAGTCACAGACCACAGACAAGGTAGAATAATAATGGGTGCGTTCACACAATATAAAAATGCTAAGGCTGCGTTCCATTTCCATCAGCCCCACCTGAACGTAAACAGATTTTATTAATACAATATAAATGTTTCTCGAAAACTGTCCCCTTGGTTAGATTATCAGCTACCATATTACAACCCTTTACAAACACAAACTTAATAAGTAATCTAACAATATTTTCCCTTAGAAAATGTAAACGAATATCTATATGTTTAGTCTTGGATTTATAACAGTCCGTGTGCGCCAGCCGTATTGCACTCTGATTGTCACAGTGGATAAGTAGCGGATTGTCCACACCTTCCCCCAGTTCAGTCTGCAGTTGACGTAGCCAGAGTGCCTCCTGAGTCGCCGATGCCATAGCCATATACTCAGCTTCGGCAGTGGAGAGAGCAACAGTTTGTTGTTTGCACGAGTTCCATGCAATGCTACCATTCTCCAAGTGATATTGTTTCCATTGGGCCACATAGGTCACTATGAATCAGTTCCAATGGTTGTGAAGCTCTGGTACCTATATTTTGAATGGCAGTCTAGGTTGCTTAGCTTCAATACAGGTGGTACATGAAAGATGTTCCTTACTTCCTTCCATGGACAGACTGACTCTCTCGGTGTAGGCTGGCAGCTTATTTACATCTGAATCTTATTCCCACTGAGCCACAAATTGACACTTCCCATACTTTCCACAGACAGCGGTGTCCTACTCGCCACAGTTATGGAGGGTATCGGTGGGCTTTGTACATCATACACCCAGTTATTATTGTTGGACATATGCATCGAGGCACCCGAGTCCACATACCATAAATCGGGGTCCAAAGACTGTGAAGATGCTGAAAAAGCTTCAATAAAACCTTTGTTATCTTCAGTTTTGTTTGGTGACTGTAACTTCTTCGGTGCACGGCAAACCTCGGCTATGTGGCCATGTTTGTTGCAGTTGAAGCACCTCGGTCCCTTAGGCTTTGGTTTTTCAGGATTATTTTTATTTACGAAGAACGCGGAACTCTCTGAGTTTTGAACTTCTTGTAATAACTTCTATTCCTCAACTTATGCGCTGTTGACATAATTCTGTTGACATAGTCCTCTACGCTCTTAGATGAATCTAAAGTCGTCGTGATGAGATCTCTTAGTAGTGCTACCCTTCTCGTCAATCCACTATCGTCAAAAGCACGTTGCAAATTCTCCCAAACTTCCTTAGTTGTCGTCGCACTCTGTATGTGAACATAGTTTATTGGATCTAAAAGTAAAATTAGCTTTGATTTCGCCCGGATGTCTTTCTTGGCGTCGGTATTTTTGCCAGTCACACATTCCCATAGTTCCTCCAACTCTAAGTAGGCCTGCACTGCAAACTTCCAGCTCGCGTAATTTTCTCTGCCGGTCAGTTTTTCAATGTGAAATGGGTTGTGATTTCCGTTAGAAGACATTATTTTATTTTATTTTTCAATTTTCGACGGTGGAATTTCAATAATGGCTGAAGACGATTTCGTGTCGGCCGGAATTTCTTTCCTACACTGGTATTTCCTTTCAGTTTATTATTCCAGAACCAGAACTACGCTCTGCTACCATGAAGGATTTCAACACTTCTTGTTGAGGTTTGAATAATAAAAGAAATACTTTAGTGAAAATATTGCCGTTATATTTTTTACCAGAAAAAACAAAAGATAAGCAGACATAAGTCACAGACCACAGACAAGGTAGAATAATAATGGGTGCGTTCACACAATATAAAAATGCTAAGGCTGCGTTCCATTTCCATCATAGCAGCTATTTAACCTTAAACCGGACATATATATTGTTGGCAAATAGATTTTAAATAATCTTATTATATAAAAAAAGTCTGGTTTAAAACACTTAAAACTCGAGAACGGATGGACCGATTTTATGGTTTATAAATTTATGGATTTGTCTCCGCTCCGAATAGCAGAATAAATAATAAAAACATTGAAAAACTTATCAGAAAAAAATGTTAGGCGATACGAAGATCGCCGGGTCAGCTAACAAATGAATATATTCAATGTCTTAGGTGCAAATATTCGAACTTATCATAAACATAACTGAACCTTGTAGGATTCGGACCGATAAACAGTAATTTTGCTGTACCACTGCACTGCACTAAGACAGTCGTATTTAAAATATTTATTAGATATTTGTATATTAAGCAGCAGAAGTGACTTTTTAGGGATTATAAGTATACCAATTTCATTTATAGGATAATGGCAGCTATGCAAGAACCGGCTTTAAATATGCAGATGCTACTTTTCAGATTAACAGACAAAAGAAAACAATTATTGTACATCATCGGTAGCATTTAGCTCGGACAAATAGATTTTTGAATGTCCTTTTTCCCCGATCAGTTTTTCTAAAAAGAGCAAGTATATATTTTTTTATTTTAATGTTATATGATTGCAGTTAATCATAATCATGTTTTTCTCAAGCTTACTTACTCGTCATTAGGTTCACAGTAATCTGGGGAGTCTTCCAGATACACCAAGTCCGTTTTGTTAGGCTTCTTCATGTCTGCGTGAAGCGGCCGTAGCTTTCGTATATTTTTGGCTCTCTTTCGTTCTACAATCTGTAATATTAAAAATAAGAGTTATGGGTATTTTTTTCAAACATCATAAAATATTTGATTTGGGAATATTGCTCCAATTCTCCTGCATAGTTCTTACTTATTTCTGCCCCGAAATAACTTTGATTAACTGTGATTTCTGAGCCGTGTTTGAGCTCAGTTGCTGTGTATTTCTTTTAGAAGATAGGTCACGCAATCACTGGCTATTTAACTGGTATTTTAACTTCTTCACTAGAACTATTAGTTCTTAACAGTCATACTTAAACGTTGTTTTGAATTTTCTGTATAGGGTGGAGTTTGATTAAAAATAGCACTGCTTACATACTGCTTGGAGTTCACGATTAAGCTGGTAAATAACGCGTAAACGAGACGTCAAGTGGAATAGCCGATACCTACTTAATTTGTTTCAATGGATGACCAAAATAATGTGCTACTCGTATTTGATATCTCGTCAGCATTTCCATTCATCTCATTTGTGTAGCTACACCCAACTAACCTTGACATGCGAAGCGCCTTCGTATCTGGTAGTGAGTGCGTCACCAACGGCTCTCAGCTGCGGAAGCCGGCGCCAGCACACACGGACCGAACAGGAGCCTGACATGCCGTGGCATTTGCACACACGCTGCATTCGACCGCGGACAGCCTGGAAGCAACAAGATTTTGATATATATGCAAACGAACACGTGGGCTTTCTAAATTCATCATTATCATTAAAAATAATTATATTTTTATTTTCTTTAAAATCTTATTAATGGAGTCTCTATTTAAGCAAAAAAAAGTCTGTGTTTGAAGGCCCCATTCTGCCTTAACTAAGTTTGGGCATTACTAGATCATTTGGATCACCTTTGGAAGTCCATTGCTAGACATAGAACTCTCCCCCACAGAACGCCAAAGCGAGAGGCTCTGGGCCATTTACTATGACTAGAATTGGCCAGGTGGAAGGCCTGCCACGTTACAGTTTGTGGTTCTATAAGGTGGGGTAACTAACTTTCACAGTTTACTATAATAAGTTTAAATATTTCTTTTCTGTTTATTTTCTCATCAGATTTCTATTCCCTGCTTAGTTAAAGTAGAAATAGATCAATTAAACGTTAAAATCTTACCCTTCGTCCGGCCTCATGGTTATGGAGATTCATCAAGCCTTCATCTGAGTTTTTATCTTCTTTAGAGTCCACAAAGTCTCGACTAAACATTTCGCCATATCTTATATCCTGGAATTTAAAATAGAATTAGTCCATTTAATATCCAATTAACTGTAGGGGGTACCCTAACACCTTAAACAAATGAGTTATTCAACCAATCACATAGCTTATCAATTGATTGACCACAGTGATAGACAAAGTAAATTATAGGTACTTAAGCCCGGTTCCTATATCCAAGAAACGGTTGGTTTTGCTAACGGATGGTAGGAATTATCAACTTGACATAATCAAAAGCGTTCCTTTAAATGACGCTTCGTCAAGTTTATAGGAATGACTATAACGGCTCGTTACTTTTGACACCAATACGATCAGTTACTGATGTACACTTACGCATAGTACAATATAGGAACCCGGTGTAAGTATTCATTAATTAATCGATAAAGTGTTTACGAAACTAATGCGAAAGACAAAAAATTTTGAACGCTTACCAGCTTTGAGCAGGCTACCAGTTTTAGGTGGACTACCAGTTTTATCTTTGCCTTCCTTAATTGACACCATAAGTACAAAAACTTTTTCCTCACCTCAGAGCAGCCTCCCCACTGCCAATGCCGAGGAGTCCGCTTCCTCACCCGCGCGTCGCACGAACACTCGTTCAGTTCGCCGCGACTGCACGCGCGTGCGACTGCGTGCGCGAGTGCGGCGGCTGAGAGGGCATGTACGAACGCAGACTCGCGCGATTCTGGAAAAAAGATTATTCCGAAATATACAGGGTGTACCAAAGAATAGGACACTCCTTAAAACAACGTGATAAGCTCACCAGCTACAGTATATCGATATACAACAACTTTTCCTATGAGAGCAACGTCGAGATCGTTTTTTTTTTCAGATGCTCCATACATTATCATTGAGGTATGCGAGTAGGTTTGTATGGAGAAGCTAAAAAAACCTCGATTTCGATGTTGCTCCCATAGAAAAAGCTGTCATATATGACCAGCTGATTCTCTTGTACAACCTGTATAAAATCCACAAACTAGAAAACCATCATTGGTTCGTTGGTTGTAGTCCTGAGTAGTTTCACAACCATGTCAAGATTGACGATAGCCGCAGAATGTAAACGGCAGAATATTGCAACCTAAGCTTGATAACCTAACCTTGACTACGATCTGAAAAACCAAGGTGGGCAGGATTCCAACCTACTGAACTCATTATCTTGTCAATGTTGCGGGAGACCGCTGGATGCGAGTGGCCCAGAGCAGCTTGATGTCGCATTCAATAGGGTCGGCTTATGACAGGCAGTAGGCTTCCAAAGACATCATTAATTGAAAATTAATTCAGATACGAAATGGCTTTTATCACACAAATCAGTGGAATTGAAGTATCTGTCATGAATAGTCAGGTCATCATCATTTTAGCGTAGTCTAGGAGCCTAACAATGAAGCGTTGTTTATTCATCAAATATAGTCTGTATACGTTTAGCAATTCAATAAGGAACCGAACACATATTATATTGTAGCTTCAAAGCAAAATTTATTTGATAATTTCGTAAGTAAGTAGCAGTACATGTACAAAATAATTTAGATACAACTAATGAAGTAGTACATGAACTGAGCTGAAATCTGTTAATACTTTAACTTTAGTCTGACTAAAAATAGTTCCAAAAAATCAGTACATTAGTTCAATGTCCTGGCGCCGATTAACCATAAAGGTAGAGCCCTGTCTGAACCAACTTATCTTGAATTTCTTTAAAAGTTGAACTGTTCAACTACGAATCAGGGAGCAAGTTGAACTGGTCGTGTTGTTTGTGGTTTACTTTACACACTGAGCTGCTCTGTCAACACCGACACACGTGATGCCCGTTACCGACATGAGAAAATAAACAACCCATGAAGATATTCTTCGAATAAGTCTTGAAGTACAAGCGAATGGATAATTTTCAAAAGCTTAGCGTGTTACGTTTTGGGATCAGCATGAAATTGTAATTAGTAATTTTATCATTGTATTCTATTAATTATTGCACTTGTGTAAAGCTAACCTTTGTCTGCGCTGCGGGAACTATAAAAAGTTAAGTTAGATCAAATGAAACTTAGCAAACTGGGAGATCTATTTTTTTAAAGTTGGTAGTATTATTTTCTATGTTTCAATTGCTTCAATGACAATGACTTGACCGATTTGGCTGTTTTATTGTGTACGTTATTGTAAGGTTTAGAAGTTTTATAACAGTTTGAATGACAAAAAATATAAATATGTATGTTATGTTAATACCGGGAAATGAACAAATAATGAAAAATCTAATCTTCTTTTCTGCTTCTTCGGGCGCAAATACCGTTTAACAGATAATTGACAGATTTTGTACTAGCAAAACAACGTCTACTTTCCAAATAATGCTTTTATGTGAATCAAAAGATAACGCTGATCACACTCTACTCACAATTATGTTACACTTACAAAATGTAACGTAAACAATATCATTTAGCTGATTGATACTTAAACAGCTGTATCCAAGTATTCAGTAAACACCTGTCCGCTTCTCCTTAGGTTTAAAGTTCAAAATTGCATGGCAAAGTTGAGTTATTTGTTCAAAGGTTTACGATCCGGACTTCAAAAGGTTTGTGGTATTCTTGCGGTCCTTTGACTAAATGTTATTCCGCGGTCAGTTTCACGATGTGAAACGGATTTAGATGTGTTATAGTTATAATACCACGGTACATAATCATATTTTGTAATGTCTTTTTCTGTGTTCTACATACTTTTGGTATCATGTGTAGAAGTAAAACTCTTCATTTGAAGTCGGTTTTTAGTTCTTTAGAAAACTTTATTTTATTATACGATTCTTTGTGTTAAGTCTACATTATAATGAAAATTTTCATTCGAAGAGTTCTTTAAGTAGACAATTGTCTATTCAGGCTATTGCTAAAATAAATTATTGAAACCAGAACCATTAAGCAATGTAAGTAACAAGACACTTTAATTATAGCATAAGTTTGGATTACATAGTTGCAAGTGAAGATTATTAGCTTACAAATGAAGTAATCAAATCTTGAAAGTCGATGATATGATAAATCTGCTTCTAATTTTAGTATTATTTTTAAACTTTTTAATATCTATAATCTAGATGACGATGCAATAATTTAATAGCATTGAGTTGCTCTGTTTTAATAGAGCTAAGGGGTGGAGTAGTGGAACTCATACAACTAGTAAAACCTTTGTATTTAGGCTCATTTAATTCGTTTTGACGTGTATCATACATAAGTGTGTGTTTACCTATAGGTACTTTACTATAGTGTAGAAAGTGAATTTGATGCTAGAAACTTAAAACTCATCTCCTTTGGTTGATCTTAATGATGTTCTAAAGGTGAAGATTTTAAATGAAAGGCTATGGCATAGGTCAAAGAAAGTAGTACATTTAAAGCAAGTCGATTACAACACTATCGTTAACATACATACCGAAGTATAATTAATACTTACAGTAGGTAATTACAGAAACCGTAAGACGAGAAATTATTTTATAGATCTGTGATGGTTTAGCATTCCGATACCTATATCGACCAAAAGCTATTTACGAAAATGTTACATCATTTAGTTTTCAAGTAGGTAGTTATAGTTAAGATCTCATGAAAACTATTATTGTGTGAAAAAGTAGTAAATTCATAGTCCTATGTCGTCAGATATATTTCTTAGTAACTTTAAAAAAAACTTTTTTTGTTACATACATACTCGACAAACATTTTTATAGATTAAAAATGTTTGTCGAGCCGCCTGCGACTTCGTTCACTTACTCTTAATTTAAATCTAAAAACCATCCCTGGCGGAAATCTCACATCACAATTTTGCAATCGGATAAAAAGGTTTAGAAACGCATAGGTACGGGACAAACCATATTAATAATATCATTCACGATATGTTTTCTTTTAAAACTTTCGTTATTTGCATTATATTCAGAGCAGGCAGTCTATAAATAATGCCTTGAAACCAGCAAACAACGTGCAAGTAATTTAGGTACAGGTAATACTTTGTTTGCAAGACTGATCTTGCTAAGTGCGCCCACACGGTTTTAAACAAATAAGTGTTAATTTATTACTATCATGTAAACTCTACAACGTACCTTTACTAAAGTACGTTGGATAGTGTCCTTAAAACGTTATCTATGTGCCGCACTAAATTAACTACGTTCTACGTTTTCTATGTCTGATTTACTATTTAAGTACATTTAAAATTTTCCGTTCGTAACTAGGTAAGTTTATCTTTATAAACTTAGACGTGGAGGACCAAAAATAACTATAGACTAAATGAAATGGCAATAGACTATAGAAGATTATTTTCTTTTAGGCCAAAAATCTCTCGCATGTAGGGAGGTAATTACCGATTATAGCACAGTTCGCCAGGAGCAGGACAATAGAGAGAAATGCGTGGACGATGCCTGTGGTATCAAGCACCACCGCCTTCTGTATCTTGCTGGAAGCGAGTCGCCGTCGAATCCCACCCTTTTCAGGTGTACACTTAATGTGGCTGGGATTAACCCGTTTGCCGATATAACTTTTGGTATGATTTCAGTGGACGCCACTTCCAACATTTCAGTAACCTCGTGTACTAGGTTCAAGTACTTACGTTGCTTTTCGGTCTCGGCCAGAGTATTATAGAATAGAGATTATTATTACTACTATACAGAAAAACAATGGTTAATTATGGGTATCAGAAGTTAAGTTTATATTTGCGTTGCTTAGAGGTCAACTCAGCTTAACACTATTCCACCATAGATTTATAAAACTGCTCAGCTTCACTCCGCCCCAATAAAGTCTTACCCAAAAATGCACTTACTAAACTTCAGCACTCCCCCGAAGATATCTGAGGAGTTTACACTGGTGGTAGTACTGCAGTTCCACCGGCTGTGCCGGAACTGGTGCTGGCACTCCTCGATGGCCTGCTCCGCACCAGTTTGAAGCACCTGGAATGTTATTTAAAATTATGAGTTTAGATTCAGTGTTGGGACTATGGGAGTGTTGATTGCTTGGAATCACTACTTATTACGAAATTTAATGTAAGGGGCAGGATTGGAAAAATATATCTTTGTCCAATGCTGAACATGGGCCTCCTCTAATGACTTAGATAGGTCGTTTGAAAGTAGCCTGCATATAGCAGCCTCCTGCAATCTTCAATATGTCTTCTGTCCACCTTGTGGGTGGACGTCCTAAGCTTCGCTTGTTGGTATACGGCCTCCATTCTAGATTCTTTCTGCCTCATCGGCTGTTAGTCTACGTGCTACGTGCCCCGGCCACTGCCATTCTAGCTTGCTATCAGGCTATGTCAGCAACTTTTGTTCGTTTACGGAAGAAACACCGAGTACCTATAATAGCCCTTTCCATATCACGCTGTGCAACCTTGAGCTTTCTTATGATGTCTTCAACTTTCTTATGTGATGACAATTTTGGTGTTAGGACTATATTTTTTTGCTTTATTCAACCTACATATTGTAGCTAATCGGCTATGAGGAACGTCGTTGTACTTGAGTAGTTAAAAGGTTATTTGAATAACTTCCCCTAGCACAGATGAATCCAAAGGCACTGATGAATTGCTGCTGATTCTACCTATGCCACCATTAGCAATATAAGGTGTATCAAAAATATTTGCAGCGGCTGCTATGGATGAAACTACTACTTATACATATATTACGATAGTGAAGAAATTCTATACCCCGGACGTCATTTTTTTTTTTTAATAGTAATAAACTTAAGATTAAGCTCAACTTTGTTAAATTTTGTTTAAAATCTACACCTGCCCAACTAGCCCCCTCTTACTATGTCCCGCGCCAGTTGGATAGTTTTAAACAAAATTAAGCGTTAAGTTTAGTTTATTATTTTTCAACACAGTTGCTCGTAAATTGAATCTTTTAACACCGTTTTTAGTTTCATAATTCATCATATTACGCACTTGTGCTGTAATAACATAATCGCACAAGTGCGGTAATGTAAACTACTTTTTTATATTTTAGCAAAAGTTTATGTCGAAAAACATTGAATATTTTACCAATATTAAATTCTTTTAGGAATAAGATGTCTAATAAATATTTCATTTTATCAAATTGTATATTAATAAACACAAATTAACTTAACTATCATTTTTAGAAACAATAATTTACTTAAAGTTTATTTTATTTTTTATATTGCTGCCTGCTCCGGCTGAACAGCCGGTTCTTCCTGTGCCTTTATTGAACCTGCGCGCGCATTGAAAATCCGGCGCGCAAAAAAAACCAAAACTTACGTGTCATTTTCCATAAATATTTGGTAAAGTTGTTGCTGTGTGGTTAATTACTATCAAAAATGACTACCTCAAATAGTAAAGACGAGTAAAATATTAATTTAACGCGCCGGAAATACTTATCGAGGCACGAAACGCGAGTGATAGCCTCTGCTGTTGCCGCCAAAATCCAGAGAAAAATACCTAGCTGCTTACGAAACATTCAATCAGTGGAATAACAGCAAAAACGCCGTCATATTTGGAGAAGGTATTTTTAGTTTTTGATTTGTTTTTTTTCCTCGCAATTGTGTTGAAAAACGACGTATGTAACTGGTGTGCATTGATAATTACACACTCGGCTTTCTTACCGCGCTCGCCTGCGGCTCGCGCTTACAATAATGCCTCGTGTAATAATCAACTTAGCACACTCGTAACATAATGTACTATTTTCTAATTAAAAAAAATAGATGACGTCCGGGGCATTACATTTCTTCATTCTCGTAATCTATTTAAGTAATACTTTCATCTATAGCAGCCGCGGCAGATATTTTTGAAACACCTTATATAAAAATGTTAACTAAATAATATTGTCTGTACTGCTAGTTAAATGCATAAAACAATTAAATTTTTTAGACAAAACATGTAGGTTACTACATTTTAAGATTAAGTAACTACGTAACCATATCATATCTATGCCAAAAATATCAATCGCGTTTGATCGCGGTATCAACATTCTGAACACGATCAACTTATCTGAATGTGAGCAATGAAGATTCAAAAATATAGCCTAATGGGACTCACACGTTTCCAGATTTTATCTTGAATTGTGAATCTGGAATGAGAGATGAGAAGATAACTCAAGGAAACTGCTCGTAGAATAAGAATTAGTTACATATAATTAATTACTGCTTTACCAACTTTATCAATGAAGGTTATCAATAAAATCTTAATTTATTCCTTACCTAGGTAGTACCTAAGAGCGGTTAGTAGTAGCACAGAGTAAGTATTTAATAGTAATTCGTCAATGCAAATGCCGCGCTGTATCCGCGCGACAATTGCGCGGTTTAGACTATACATTATGGCAGCTGTGAAATTTACTTGCATAACTGGCACGTTACGTTCCATCGGAACGGATGTCGGACAGCAAAAAATTACTTAGTTCTTTATCAAACTGCGCGGAAATTCCGTCGCCACTAATCCGTGACAAACTGCTAATGCATTAAAAACGCTACGAAAAACCCGTGTACCTAGTCTACCCAACGACGGAAAATTATAGGACTAGGACTTTTGCATAGCGCAAGTCGAACCCACATTCATAGAGTCAGAAAGTTCGTCAATAGTCGATTTGATCCATACTTTCAGGGACACCCAAATAATTGCTATTACAAAAGATGTACACCCAGTGGACTTTTGTATTTTGTTCAAACTAACACCGTTTTAGTAAAGTCCCTACCATTTTAGGTTATTAATTTGACTTGACCGTTATTCGAAGCTTATTTAATTGAGATAGGCACTACCTTTCCCGCCGCATATTGCTGTCTCTTTCTACCCTATACCTCTATCCCTCTCTTTCCACCACCATAGGCAGTGGGGGCGACCATTGCAGGGAAGTCCACAATTTTTGTAAATCATTGGCGTTTTGTTTCCCGCCGAGTGCGGACGTGCTCTAATCTGCACGTCAGTGATATTTCAAATTTCAGCACCTCAGTTCAGGAATAAGTATTTTGGAAAAAAATAAAATAATTTTTCGTGAGTGCACGAAGTAACTCAATATAATACGAGGAAGTATCTACTCATAGGTACTTGAAATATTTTGACGGTTATTTCAAACCCCAAGTGTTTTTTTTTGGAATCCCGTGTTTTTTAGTAAAAAACGCAGGACACGTAAGTACCTACTCATAGGAAAAGAAATTTATATATAATTTTCTTATATAACGTAAATATACGTTCGTAATTTATAAAATGTGTAAAAGTTGAAAAAACTACCCACTTTATTTTATTTTAAATTAATCCTTTAAATATTTTTAGAATGGATGTAAATGATAAAAACACAGATACAGAAGTCGTTCCCGAACAAATGCCGGGACCATCAGGTGTCAATATTCGACGGCGTTCTCGGAAGAATAGTACTAGTTCATCCTCAAGTAGCAGCACGAGTTCTTCGTCTACTTCAAGCGAGTCGAGTTCCTCGGATCGAAGGCGTAACCGCCGCAAAGGAAAAAAGGGGCGGAAGTATAAAAAGCACCGTTCTTCACGAAAGGTACACAAACTATCGAAGGAAATACGGAACCTTCGAGAACGATTTATGAGGAAAGAAGACCAAACTGTAAGTACAAATAATAATGATTCGGATAATGATGCTGTTTCAATGTTATCTGGCATAAGCCAACACCTTTATAAAGATTTCTCAGAATTACCTCCAGAAAGTGAAAGTTTTTACAATCGAAAGCCTTTCACTTTCGATATCGAAACAAAACTTAAGGAGCCAAGTATGCCAAGGACTTCCCAAGATCATTTGAAATTATTAAATGAATTTCAGCATTTAGCTAGTACCGAATGGAATGCGATTAGATATTTGGATACTCAAAAAAATTATAATTGTTCTCCTGGTTATACAGAATTAGACTTAAATGAGGAGGTTAAAGTTTATGAATCCCCTCGCCAATTAATACATGCTGACAGAGCATATGCAGCGTTGACGATGTGTGCGGTAAAGCAAAGAGAGTCATTGCAAACAATTTTGCGTGACTTGTTGGCGTGGGCTAAGGATTCTGACAATCTTTGTTATGACTCCCTCAATGGGAAGATTAATGAACTTTTTTCAGGAGGAGAATTCATTAAGACTTCATCAGATTTATTGCAGCTTATTTGTGGCCACCGAGCTGAAGTAATACAAACGAGAAGGGACTGTGTTACGAAGCAAGTGAAGGATCCATTAGTTAAATCTAATTTGAAAAGGATTCCACCTACCGCCACAAATTTATTTGATGCAGAAAAATTCACTGCCGCCGTTGAAAAGGCTGGCGGTGTACGAAAATGCTTTTGGCCATTAAAAAAGACCAACAATAACTCTGCCTCGCAGGCTGAGCGTAGTAAACCAAGCACTTCCTCGCAGGGAGTTGCATCCCGAAAAAAACCTACACAAGGTTGTTCTCATGGGTCTTATAGTGGTGCGCACTGCACTCATGCCACCGATTACCATACTCCACCTCCGCAAGGTGGTTGTAATTCACACTGTACTTCGCAAGTACATAGTCACCATTCAGCCGCATCGAATAGTCGAAATTCTTTTCGTGGCCGTTCCTTTCAATCAAGCGCAAGAGGACAAGGGCAAAATAGAGTTGGTCAAAAAAGGACGTCAGCACAACCAAGACCTGACCAAGATAATAAGCGAAAAAAATTCTGACTCAATGGGGTTTCGAGCGGGCCGTCTCAAACAATATGTTCACAAATGGGAACAGCTAAAAGCACCCAAATACATCTTAAAAATACTAAACGGGTATCGCATACCCTTTTACCGAAAACCACCGCTTGTTCATCCAACTTTTCTGAAAAATCAGAGTGTACCACAATCAGACGAAATGTCTGCGGTAATAAAACAAATGAAAAACCAGGGAGTTCTGACACAAGCTACTTCAGGCCCCAGTTTTCTATCGTCAATTTTTCTAGTCCCCAAGAGCGACGGCACGTTTCGCCCCATATTCAACTTGAAAGGCCTCAATCAATTTATATTAACAGAAAAATTTCGATTGCTCAATGTTGCCCGTATACCAGATTTTTTACAGTCGACCGATTGGCTATGCAAAATAGATCTCTCACAAGCATATTTCCACCTTTCTGTCGCTCGCAGCCACAGAAGGTTCCTCCGACTGATGTATCAGGACGAGTTGTTGGAGATGACGTGTTTACCCTTTGGCCTGAGTACAGCTCCAAAAACGTTCGCAACATTGACCAATTGGATTGCTCAGATCCTGAGGCAAAGGAATGTCCGGATAGTGGTATTCTTGGACGATTTTCTGATCGCTCATCAGGACAGAAATATGCTTCAGAGTCACGTGAATTTAACGATTCACACGCTGGAGTCATTAGGTTGGATAATCAACTACGACAAATCGGTCCTTGTGCCATCGAAAGCTCTAACTTACTTGGGAATCCAGTGGAACCCGTGGTCGAATCAGAAGCGGCTTCCCGACGAAAAGATTCCACCACTAATATCTCAACTGACACTGATGCTAGATCGGGAAAGAACAAATCTCATGGATCTACAAAGTCTAGTAGGTCGTCTCAATTTCGCCAGCTTCACTGTGCCGCAAGGCCGGCTGCACTATCGGGCCCTATTAAACTTACTCAATTCAATGCTAAAAAGGGATCCGAGGGAATTACACCACATACCACTGGAAGCCCGAGACAACTTAACTTGGTGGCTGAAGAATTGCAGACGCTCATCCCCAATTCATGTACCACCACCCTCACATTACCTGACAACCGACGCGTCGGATTTAGCATGGGGAGCTCGATTGGACAACCTGTCACTAACGGGTCTTTGGACAGATTGCGAACACGGACTTCATTGCAACCAGAAGGAAATGTTGGCAATTCTAAAAGTTTTACAAGATCACTGTCAGCACCTGAGTCACAGCACATTGTTGGTACAGTGCGACAACAGAACTGTCATTGCATATCTACGTCACGAAGGAGGGACCAAATCTTCCCCCCTGCTAAATCTGACAAGTCAAATTTACCAGATTTTAGATCAATATCATATTCACTTGAAGATTTATCATATTCCAGGAATTTACAATGGACATGCGGACCATCTGTCGAGACTTCGACGAGCCCCAGAATGGCATATTCTTCCCAAGGGCACCCAAAAAGTATTTGCCAAATGGGGGATTCCCCAAATAGATCTATTTGCGTCCAGTCGCGCTCATGTCGTGATCAATTATGCCTCTCTGGACATGAACGACCACCAAGCGTTGTTCCACGACGCATTCTCACAAATTTGGAATTATGCTCTGGCTTGGATTTTTCCTCCACCCTTTCTCATTCCCAGAGTGTTGAGCCATCTCAATTATTGTCAGGGAACATATCTTCTTGTAGTACCTCGTTGGGATCGAGTCTTTTGGAGGGCAGATGTAAAAACTCGTGCAATAGCGCCTCCTTTCACACTTCGGAATCTAGAAGACAGTCTAATAGACGTATCGACAGGTCTCCCACCACCGAATGTGTTCGAAATGACGCTGGAGGTGTGGAAATGTGGGGGTGGACGAAAAATCTAGCAAATTGGAATACTGATCAAATTAATCTTCTCCAAAAATCTTGGCGACCTTCAACTAGGAAAACTTATGATTGCGCGTGGAAGAAATGGCTTGGATGGTCCAGAGATCATAAAATTGATCCATCTAGCCCAACTGGTAGTGATGTGGCGAAGTATTTAACAGATTTGTATTTGGTGCATAAACTATCATACAACACTATACTGTTACATAAATCTGCTATTTGTACTCTTTGCAATGCGGAATTCGCAGGTGCTCTGAGTTCTCACACGTTAATAAAACATGTTTTGAAATCGATATCGTTACAAAAGCCCATATGTCACAAACCACCGGTTTGGAATATAGATACACTAGCTTCGTTTTTGGAGAACCACAATGTTAATATTAACAATACCTTTGAGACACAACAACATACAGCTGCCTTATTACTATTGAGTTCTGGACGAAGAATTCATGACTTAACTTTACTCAACGTTGACTCTCATCATTGCTATATTTCAGATGATTATGTAGTTTTTTGGCCAATCTTCGGATCCAAGACCGATACTGCCGATTACAGGCAATCGGGCTGGAGGTTGATTGCAAATCCGGGTTGTCCTAATCTAAACCTTGTTTTTTGGATAAATCGTACAATCGATTTAATTAAACCTCACAGAGAATCAGCCAAATGCAATTCACTATTCATTAGCACCAAGGGTAAACCAAAGCCTGCTTCACGGGCCATTATTGCGGGTTGGATCAAAAACCTTTTAAAGGATGCAGGTATAACAGCAACTCCGGGGAGTATAAGGTCTGCAGTTGCATCCAAGAATTGGGTAGACAATTACCCATTGGAAGACATATTGTCAAGGGGAAACTGGCGTTCTCTGAACACCTTTTGTAAATTTTATAAGCGAGAAGTTATGCCTTCATCTGTAACACCATCCGTGACTGCTTTATTTAATGCAGCAGATTGATTTAGAGCTTGCATTTACCTTAGCATTGTAACCTATGAAATATAATTCATCGAATAAGTACCTATTATTTTTGCTTAGTGAAAATAAAAGTCTCAATACGTATAAGTATGTGGATTTTATTTAATAATACAAATTTCATTAATGTATGTAGGCTATATTAGCATCACATTTTAAGTTATTTGGAGTTCATTAATTTATCCAAAATGATCTAGGATATCATCATAAAATACCTATTGTCACATTGGCGTCTTCCTTACTCCACCACCAGGCGATAACAAACACGTCTCAATTAAATAAGCTTCGAATAACGGTCAAGTCAAATTAATATGGGCGTTTTACCTACCAATAAAACGCTTATTAATTTACTTACCTTATTCGAAGCTTATGAATCATTCCTGCCAGGTGGATTTACGACTCAATGATTTACAAAAATTGTGGACTTCCCTGCAATGGTCGCCCCCACTGCCTATGGTGGTGGAAAGAGAGGGATAGAGGTATAGGGTAGAAAGAGACAGCAATATGCGGCGGGAAAGGTAGTGCCTATCTCAATTAAATAAGCTTCGAATAAGGTAAGTAAATTAATAAGCGTTTTATTGGTAGGTAAAACGCCCATATTATTGCTTTTGGAAACAAGGCCGCCTGATAAACTTTGTCTTATTTGAAACTTTAATGTTTTTTGTGCAATAAAGTGTCTATCAACCTCTTTGACTTCAAATTGTTTCAAATCAAATCTTCAAGTTTCAAATAAGACAGATAATTATGTAAAATACAATTACGAGTCCACCCACAAAGTTGCTAAGCACTTATTTTTATTTATTCTATCCAATCGAATTACTTTTTACCTATCTAGGTACCTATTTACGTTAAAATTGTTGCAAACAGTGTTTTAGGATTTCATCCACAAAGTTGCTTAATACAACCTAATTTAAATTCAGTCTACCCAATCATCTTACTTTTCTAAAAGCACCCCTTTTTACGATGCCCATGATTTTAATGATGTCATTCGAAATCAATTTCCTTGGGTGAATAAAATACATTTAATTACTAAGATCGGTTCAATTTGATACCTCTATAAAGTGCACGTTTAACGATCTCAATTGTAGATCTCTAGTGATGGGAATCGATCCGGACCAAATATTTTTAAAAACTAAATTAGTTCAGCTTGTTGATTCTGTCAAAACCTGTCGAAAACTTAACCAACCATTACTTATATTATCAGTGACAAATGAGTTTTAAGTGAGCGGTACCCATAATCCCTAAATAATTGCAATCAGCAATAATCGCGCAGTAATCGCCCGATTGATATCGATAGTCAATGTCAAAATCCATGGACAGCATTGACAGTAGATTGCTTTGTTTTTTTTTGTTGTAAATTTGCGATTTTGAAGTCAGAATTGGTCAATTTTTGGGATCGCATTGCAAGATACGGAATCAGGGTAGGTACCGTTTTGTCTAAATATACACACGGCAGATTTGAGAGATAATCTGGTAAATTAATTTGCCAGGTACCCAGTAAATTTAATTCTTCACTTCAAGATAAATGCAGTTATTGGTATAATATAAATCATCATCATCATCATCATCATCATAATTATTTTAAAATAAGCGCCCAAAAGATGAAATTGCGGCAAAAAAATCATGATAATTACCATAATGTACATATAGAATAATATACCTACCCAAAATACATTTAAAATATGGATTTATTTATAATATAATTGTGTTCTCTCTAATGTAAAAATATCAAGTAAGAATTAGAGTATATTTTACAATATTGTATTTCAACTTGAGTATTTTCCTTCCCATCACTATTAAATTAATGAAGTTATTTAAATAATGTCTGATAGGATGATGATGATGTTCTGGGTATTTGGGTAACCGTTGCAGTTTAATTATAAGACATTTGAAGTAATTTTACAATTACGGAGAAACTTAATTCAAAGGTTTGATGGTAAGTAAAGAGTGTCACTTTAAGTGGCCAAAAATCGGTAAAAAAATGAATTAAGTCATTAATGCATTAATATTGCTGTATTTTTTCAACTTAATTTCTATAAACTTTACCTAATCCCTACTTTGAAACCCATGTTTTTCAATTTGACGACCTCCATTGCCGAGAGGCGATCACGTTGTACTTAGTGTCGCCATCTCTGAGGTTCCGGGTTCGATTCCCAGTCGGGTCAATGTAGAAAACGAACTTTTCTATATTGGCTCGGGCTTGAGTGTTTTGGACTTGTGGTACCGTCATTGTTTCTGATTTATATAACACAAGTGCTTTAGCTACTTACCTTAGGATCAGTCAGAGCAATGAATGTGATGTTGTCAAATATTTATTTATTTAATTATGTTTGTCCGATAAAACGGTAAAATAACTAATATTATGTCTTCTTACAGCGTAAAAATTGTTTGTACCAGGTCAGTATTTTTTTACGTAGTATAATACTTTCTCAGTGGTATTATTATTTGTAAATAGGTATTGTTTTACTTTTCACGCAAGCAAATATAGAGATCTTGCTCTGAAATTAGCGGTACTTAAGTAACTAAATTATTGTTGCATTTATTATAAAGCCGTTACTCTGCTGCCATTCATGCTAAATACATTAATTTTCTCTCTCTCTCTCAATCTCTCTCCTCTCGTTTGCGCACAGCCTTACCTGTATCATTTTGTCAGACAGCAGGCAGAGTTGTTTCTGCCGCTCCACTAAATACTCCAGTCTGTGGCAGTTATCTTTGTGAAGAACGCTGAACGTCTCCAGCGAAGAGTTGCCAGATTCACTCGGTGGTCGTGGTGCTGCTAGATTCCTGTAAGTAATAGAAAATGATATTGTTATTAAATTGCCTTTTAAATCAGTCATAAAATCATTCTAGAAAGAAATGTACGAAAGACAATATTATTTTATTACTAGCTGTCTGGCCGCAGCTCGCGACTTCGCTCATCTGCGGGGTAACCATGAACTCTTAAAACAATCTCAAAGCTGTCAAATCTGTCAATTTTGGTACGTCATTACATACAAAATTTGACAGATTTGATAATGTTTGACAGATTTGAGATTGTTTTAAGAGTTCGTGGTTCCCGCCCAGCCCCCTAACCATGAACTCTTAAAACAATCTCAAAGTTGTCAAATCTGTCAATTTTAGTACGTCATTTCATACAAAATTTGACAGAAATGATAATGTTTGACAGATTTGTGATTGTTTTAACAGTTCATGGTTAGGGCCCTGGTCTTAAAAGTGTATTTAATACAATCATCCAAACATCCTGACTAACTTTTTCATTCTACTAATATTTTAAGTAATTATAATAATAAGTAAATGCGAATGTTTGTGAGAATGGATGTGACTCAATCACGCATTAATAGCTAAAGGGATGTGGATGAAATGCACTAAAATGTAAATTAGAGGCGTAGCTAACCATAGGGCTCCCATACGTCCCGGTACATCGGGGCATGTCCCGCTCTGAAGCCTTATCTCCCGGTCAACAAGTCATTGGTCCCGGCATGCATACAATTCGAAATCTAACGAAAAACATCCAATCTACCGAAAAATATGATTAGGCAAAGAAAAGTTTTACCGAAAATGTAAAAAAGTTAAGAAAAGCTGACGTCGCTATTCTTTTATTAAATTTTCTAAGATACCTGTAATCGGAGTTTTGATAATTCTATGGTTTCCTATATTTCTGTTCTGAATGTCCCGGTCGGTATCTCAGCATTTAAAAAGGATAAGTACAACTAAAACATAATTATGTGTCCATCTGCAGTATTCAGAAAATATATTTCTGAAAGCACAGGTTATCAATTGCGAAATTCCATGAATGTACAAAACGAATAACTGATCGATGCAAATCGATCACTAACGCGATCTCTAATTCGTGTAAAACAACGCAATGCGAAACCCTCGACGATGAGTATATTGTAAACAGCACTTCCCCTATACTGGTTGAATGCTATGCCACAGCCTCCATGCACGTGCAACACTCAAGGTCCCACTACCCTTTGCACATCCTCTCATGCTTGCAATTAAAACGAAAAACCGAGCGAGACACAAATACAAAATCCGAAACCGCCAGACAAAGACAGCGCGCCTCATTTACCCGAGCACTTTTTATTTCCACTTGCACCGAAGGGAGGTCGTCGGCCAATCAACGTACTATGCCGCTCCCGTTCCCATTGGCCCGTTTGAATAGAGAATATTTTTAAAAAATGGAACAAAAGCGGGGGTAGGTAATAGCGAGTTTTGTTTTATTCGAGTGGATTATCATTTGAGTGGCCGAGGTCGCGGGGAGCGGACGTCTCAACGATAATTGCCTTAGTATTGTTGCTTGGAGGGCACTCGCGTGTAAGCATTTCATTTGCAAATGATGTTTAACATTGTTATTTTATTGCGGAACTCGTTCTAGCCTCTTCAGTTGAGTAGGGATTACAGTACAAGCAAATTAGCGTTGTTTATTTCCACTTAAGAATCATCCTGTCTTCGAAATGTTTGCCAGGAACGTATAAATGAAGTTTGCGTTCAAATAAAGAGATTCAACGTCATCTTTCTGAGAGCTTTACGATGTCGTTTTCAGTTTATATCGTCGAAGTCATAAATAACTAACGCTTTGCGATATGTTGTGATGGCAAATACGTGAGGATCTAAGGAAATACTATCTTTTCTTTTTGGAACTTAAGTTACCAACAATAATTAATTCGTGCATGTTTACAAAATTAGCAAGCTTTAAACGTATTTGAATTATTTCGTTTGAATAAATGTTACGTATTGGACAGTTTGCTCTGCCTTTTTGTGTAGGTTTTACAAGAACATCCTAACAACTCTTTTTTGAGGTCAAGTTTTTCTTTTTATTTGATGCTCCAGCTCAAACTGGAGAGCTTACTTAGAGCTTTCAAACTTAAGTTGGTACAAGCATGCTTTAAAAAAGTCTTTCAAAAGGCTCTTCAAAATTTACCTTGGAATGAATCTTTTCGTCAAAACGTCTCTAATTTGAATCCGGAATTCTAACTAGGACATTTAAATTTTTAAGCTGAGGCTTATTCGAATTTTATTATATTTTCCTGTTCCATTTTTAAAACTAATAGTCCGAATCAATCAACGTTCCAAGTGTAACTTAAATATGAGTTTAACCTAACTATTGCGTGTTTGAAGCCATCAGGTTGGTAGCACTGACAAATCGCGCAACCAACTTAGTGGTTTCCTGTTCCTTACTTTTAATTTCCTTTTCATACTTTTGTTTGAGTCGTAAGCAGATCTACAATAAATATCGGAACAATCGTTTTTAGAGCCGTATAAAGCGCGCCAACGGGACCTTATTGCAGATTCTTCGTCTTACCTTTGCTATCCATGGTTTCCTACGTTATAAATCCCTTTTTAATGTTAATTAGAGGACGTTATTGTTTAACCAACATTTTCAAAAACTTTTACATTTATGATTTTATTGGCGTTTGGACTCTTTAGACATCACTTAAGCGGGTAGCCTAAGCAAGGCTCGAACTTAAAGATAAACCATATTTAATTTCAAATATAAGATATTATTCGTTTCACAAAAATATCACGTTTCATCGCATACCAGAGTCCACACAATGCACATGCACATACATACAAACGCGCCGGTCTAACTAGTATTAAGGCAAGGCAATCATTCAAAAATCTCAACGGCCAATATTGACACAGTCGTGTGAAGAGCCGCCTTTATCGCTGACAGCTAGTGCTGGGTCGACAATTAGAAAATATCGATAGTTAAAAAAGCATAAAAAAAGCATTTGCTTCTTCTCGATTAATAAAATCTTACAAAAAATCCTTAGCTATTTACACTTTATTAATTACGCTTGCTGTTTTTAGTATAGGTAGGAGTTTTAGTGTTCGGCTAAAGATTCCTGTAAAATTTATATTATTTTGTTCCTTAACTTGTTTGATATTCCACAATTCAAATATTAAAATCTACGACAATATTGTTAGCCCGTTGTAAGCTAATATCTAGTCCTTATGCCATTTTCCTTTGCTAAGAGAATCTCAAAAATAAAATTATCGACAAACTCGTGGAGAATTGCCTGCATTGCTCACTCCTTATAATCATCGATATCGCTATTTAATAGCACTTGAAATCTCTATGACATTTCATCGTCATATTTGAACTTAAAAAGTGGTAAGCGATACTTTTAACGTAAATATTATGTAGATAATTGCTTTGTAAAAGTTTCCCAATTCTTGGTCATAATCTATGGGATAGAGCTCTAAGTATCGGCTCGTTTGTGGTTCAAAATTTTTATTTGTTAAACTATTTTGTGTTTAAAACTGTTTGTTTAATCTGGACAACTTGAATGACTGTGTTGGTAAAGCTTTGTGCTATTTCGCCAGGAGTGTAACTAGTTTTTTTCTTAACCATTTTTTGCTTATTTACCCAATATATATTTTTTGTGGATCATCTATTTTTGCAGTTTGTAAATAAAAATAAATATTGGACAACATCACAAACATTGCTCTGATCCTAAGGTAAGTTAGCTATAGCACTTGTGTTATAGAAACAACGACGGTACCACAACACCCAGACCTGAGCCAATATAGAAAAGTTCGTTGTCTACATTGACCCGACCGGGGATCGAACCTGGAACCTCAGAGATGGCGGCGCCATTTAAAGTCCGGCGTGCTCGCCTCTCGGCTACGGAGATTGTTAATGGTAGTAGGTTGTAGTGTAGGTAACGCAAAATTAAAATCACATTGCGACACTATGCCATCTGCGTGTGTCTGTTTAGAATTTAGATGTTTGTGTGACAATCTTGCGTAAATGGCTAAACGGATTAAGATGAAATTTTGTATACATATAGAATATGATCTAGACTAACATATAGGATACTTTTTATCCCGGTTAGATGGTCCTGTGGGATATTTTAACCACTGGCGGGCATTGGTTTTATTTTGATTAGGGAGGCAGTGGTACTTAAAAATGTGTTTTATTAATTTAAATCAGTGGTTTTCACTAATAACACACATTTGTAAGTACTTACTGCCTACCTCATTCCATTTATCATGTAGGCACTGCCTAATTGCCCATATGCAACGCACGCCCCTGATGTTAACAAAGTTCTTCTATATATTGTTCTTTATTTGAACGATTTGCGTTATCCAATCATCCTGTAGTCCACGCAAACGAAGTTGCTGGCACAGCTAATACAAAATAAGGACGAAATATGAATGAGAGCTCAGTAGAGACGGTTGGTCTAATTCCTTAAAATACATAAAACAAGAGACATAATGTAGCAGTCAATCATTGTATTAATTGTAACCTGTTGATTTTATTTTTACGAAACAAGCTACAGACCAAACTTTTTTTAAGTATCTTTTACACGCCATACAATTATAAGCGTATAATAGACGCTTTTGTAGAGCTTGACCCTAGCCAAGCTTGAAGGTTTTAGTAGCAGCCAATGTAGAGACAGTCGACCTGGTTTCAAATTCAGATGTTGATTCAGATGTTCAGCTCGATGTTGCCAACACACAGTAGTGTCATGTAACGTATCTGATACTGTATCTCGGCAGGTCACTGCGAGCTTAATATATGCTCGCTGCTACGTACTCACTCGATACAGTATCAGATAAGTTACATGCTACACAGCTAGGTGAGCAAGTACCCTGCTTTACACATACTTACTCCTCCTCCTCGCGTCGTTTTCCTCATTACTGAGGGTCGTGACTTCTCCGCTGCATCAGTTTCTCCCGTACGATTTCCCTCCATCTGCTACGATCCTTAGCTTTACGCATACTTACAAAAAAGATTAATCCATACAAAAATTAGAAGTAGGTTTATATTTACATTTTATAAATATTTAAATAAATATTTATTACTAAGTATACTCTAGATTTAAAATACCGACTTATGAATCAACCACTTGCTATTTACTCGTGCAATTTTCCTTTTTATCGTCCTCTTTTATTATATCACCTGGCTGACCCTGGCCGTAACACCGTTACCATTCATAATGCCTCGTAAATCTCGAGGACTTACTGCTTTTCCATTCACCGTAATTCGTTCAGCCTGTACAAAAAGACGAAGACACCCCAACAATGTTCTTGGAATCATACATTCTCATATCTTTTATAACTTTTCTGTTCTTAGTCATAGGAGTGAAAATCGAGTGCGGAAATTAACTGATGATTCGACTAGGGATGTGATTGTGAATCTAAGGTGAATTTCACGGGCTATAAAGTATAAGGGTGAATGCATACAGTATAAGGTAACGGGCTTTACCTTTTCATGATTGGACAGCATGGTGATCGTAATTTAACACGTTACGCTACATAAGCTACATATAAATATATTTCTTATTTATTTCCCTTTAACTTAATGTACAGACAACAGCTCGTCAACCTACCATAAAACGTTAAATTTTCTTAATTGATATTCATCTCTATGTGTTATATTTAAAGTTGGAAATCAGTTGGATGACCTTTAACTTTTTGGATAGATTCTCTACCTAATTGTCTTCCTCATTTAATTCGAGTTAGTTTTTAACGCTCTAAGCACGGGTTCCCTCCCATCCCAACGGAGAAATGTTAATGTTCATTTTCTAAATTACCCCAATTTGGAATAGAACTCACAACCCTTGCCCTTCAGGAGATTGTCTGTCAAGACGACATATTTTAAGTACCTAGATATAAAATAAACTATCCTTACAAAAATATTTGAACTCTTCCTTAACTAGCGCCAATTCTTCAAAACAAACGTAAGCAGCTGCCCCATTCATGCTAACAGTTCGTGGTAGGTTTACTAATACCCCTTAAATTATTTCCAACTTTGAACCTTAAGTCCTTGCAATGAGGTTACAAATTGCGCAAACATTTTATATGTAAGAGTGTGACTAAACGCTTCTAGCGAACGGGATGCCTTTATGATGAGCTGAGCGTGAAATTGTTTCTACCTGCCGCGATTGTTCGCTAGTGTGCATACTTCCTTATTATACGGTGAGTTTAAAGAATGGACTTTGCAAATTTCAAATTATTGGTTTGAGAGCCAGTAGTTCTCGTAGGGGCAGTAAAGGTATGTGTAAAAGAGCTTAGTTTGAGCCTATTCGCTTAAATATTCTATTCGTTGGTTTTCGTTATTATTAATATACTGAACCTCATAAGTCGTAACAGGGTAGTAAATCCCTACTTCAAGAGTACAGTACAGATATGGTTTGGTTTCTTCTATATTGGATAACTAACGTAAAATGTATTTATTACTTGCCTCCTTTTTTTTATTGCCTCCTATTCTATACTAGTAAGGCAGCTCATGTTATATACATTGGTCGTCAGTTAGAAATTTCCCAAAATCGTGTTTATAGGAGTTGTCTCCTTGCAGCAGCAACATTGTGTGCTTCTCACCTTCGATGAAAATTTCACCAATTCACCAATGAAATTGCTTATTCTTGGATAGGGCGTCAAGCAAGCAGAAGTACTCGCGCGTATAATCGCGTTTACCTGCAGTTTGCGATTGTCACGCTAGTGTGCACGCTTCCTTATTCATCGCAGCTCACAACAATACGTTAAGTCTAAGTCTTGCAGTTTTGCAAATATGTTAGGGATTTTACTTTGAGAATGCATCTACTCTGAAAATTTAGTGTGATATTTAACTTAAAATGTATCTTTTAGATGATTAGTTAGGTACCTTGGTTCAAATCGGTGGCTTTGTTAGAAAATAATCTCATTTTTTCCACATAAAAACTTTGTTTATGAAAAGGGAACACTTTAGTTTAGTACAATCTTGTATCATAATAAATCTACAGTGCGCAATTATGTCACTATTTTTTTTCATTATACACCTCTTGTACCTTTCATTGGATTTGGTACCACATACACAAGGATTTCCTACTTTAATATCATAACAATGCTTGTGGAACCTGGCGCACATTTTTTATTTATTTAAATTTTAAAATCGATTCTTGATTCTTTTGAATTTCCAAGTGCTTATTCCATATTTTTTTAACTTTGCACTAGTTTCTTATTTTACCTTCAAAACGACTGATCTACTATTCCTAACCAGGACATATTGCACCTTATCACTATAGTTTTAGAGTACATATTAGATTATACTAAATAGGACGTGATAAAATGTCATTTCGTCACCGGACGACCGGTGCAGCGTGTCAACAATTGCCTTCCGCTGATAAGCGAATTTGGGCTAACTAATTACTCGAAAGTAGAGGAAAAATCTTTAGAATCTTACATTTTATTTAAACCTTACATCTTCTTATTAAGGTATTTTTTTCTATGCACTATTATAGTTTTTCTTACACGCTACCACCCTTTTTAGAGTTTAATTGAAAATTGCGTGGCTCATTTTTAACCACAGAAATATATTTCTGTGTTTTCAACTATAGCAAATTCAGATAGGCCATAAGAAAGCTCGAAACGATTTCTTTTGTCTTGAGGATGCACAGCGTGCTAATATGGAATGGGCTATGATAAGTGTTCCTTTGCGAGATCGAATCAGAAATGAGAAGATCCGTAAACGAACGCTGAAGTAGCCCGATGGATTAGCTAGCTAAAGTGGCAGCGGGCGAAGCGAACCTTTACATGTAAATCATGTTAAGGTTCTGGAATGGAGGCCACGTACCGGCAAGTGTGGGACTCACACCCACAAGGTGGACAATCGACCTGGTAATGGTTGCAGGAAGCCGCTGGATGCAGGCCGCGCGCAACCGGACAATCTGGAAGTCATTTAGTTCAGCAGAGGATGTAATAAGGTTGAAATTATATTGATTTAATAAGGGATATTGATCTAGCTTAGCTTAGCAAATTATTAGATAATTTGTATCCCATTTCTATGTTCCCATAAGATGATTATTTATTAAACTTAGGCTTAATGCATAAGTCTACGAAAACGAGTCGCGGGCAGAAGCTAGTATGCAATAACAGCAAACGCACAAACAACAATATACAGGCTGTCCCAAGAAGGATTTACCAGCGGGCAGCTGTTGGAGGCCACTATTACTTATCACTTTGACCATGAACATGGGTATGGTCAATGAAATTGAAACCCTGTATATTTATACCTAAGAAAAAAAGACAGCAAATAAAATCGAATCGTGTACAGTCACGCACGTAAATGCGCTATCAAAAATTCCCCTTTTCGATTTGGTATTCGTCACGGTGAAAATGAGTCACAGGTGTTACCCTTGCTCAAAAATTCATCGCCTCATCTATGATTACTGCAGTTTTTATACGTTTCGTATTATTCAGCTGTTGCGTTTATTGAGTATGCACCTAAAGTATGTATTCGTGTTCTGAATGCATAAAAAATACTGCTTTTGAGTGCTTAAGAAATTTAAAAACCTTTTTCTGTGTGTTTGGAATAAATATAAATTAAAAACAATAAATTGTAAACGAAAATTATATATCTTATGTATTTTTTTAAAAGGATAACTTACAGATTAAACTGTTTGCTAAAGCAGAGACTGTTTTGAAAACGTTTCAAGCTAATCTTTGTTAATACCGTGTTATTATTTTTTGTTGAATCTACTTTACTTCCCAAAATACATAAGAATATTTACTAGAGTAATGAGACTAAGTATCAATCGACAACAGAAGCCTATTTATTTTTGATATAATGTTTGAACTCTTTAGAAATAAACTTCAAATTCAGGTTTTATAGAAATATTTAATACGTTTCTTTTAGGTAATGATGATAATTATCCTGCTAGTATGAGACAATATTATAAAAATTTCAAAAACAGACGATCTTCTATACAACCTTAACAGTATAGAGAAGTGTTTGTGCTATTTCAGCATTGATCCTAATAGGTTAAATGAATCACGCTGTGGGTTAAGGTTTATATAATCCCAAGAATATTATGTAAACCAAACCGGTTCAATGATAAACAAAATGTACTAAATCAGCACGGCGATGTTTAAAAACCCATTAAAACACAATTAACCCATTTAATATTTCACCAAATTCAAAACAGCATCTCAATTTTCATCACGCACGATTATTATTAATAATTATCACAACAATAACATAACATTAACAGCAATAACTTAGTTTTATTACTTTACGTGGGCTATAGCCGAAATATGTCAAAATTTTATATTCATAGACTCTATTTTAGGGACATAAAGGTTACTTTCGGTAATTGCGACACTAGCGCCGCCAACAAAGTCGAAGAGTTAGTACAGTCAGAGCCACATGTGTTACGTTATTTATAGCCATTATCTTGTAGTCGGTGTATTGTGATATTTTAACGAGTGTTTATGACATCAAACATGTAGAGTGTGTTTAAATGAATTCAGTTAAGGCTTGAGTCTGGGAGCAAAGTCAGTATGAAAAGGTCTACATAATTACACAAGTACTACGCTAGATAGCCCACTAATTGTCATCGTTTCAATATAAGGAATTAACATCCTAGTGTGTGTTTGTGTATTGTGCGAGGTAACAGAGAGTGAATTTTGCCAAAAGCGCTTCCCGGACCGAATACACAGTGACCATAGTTTCAGCATCCACCTCCAGGGTTCATCATCAGATCTTCACGATAGTGTCAAATTGTGTCTTCCGAATATCACATACTCACAGAGTTTCAATTGGATACGACTATAAGAAGTAAGGATAAAAACACCCACTAAGATTTAATAACAAAGTTAGCTGTTTTCAATGCTTGAATATTGGTACAAATGATAAAGATCGCAAAATTCACTACAACCTTACATGTAGATTTAGTTTAACAAATAATTATTCCACTCAATAATATTCATAAAACATTTGAGTTTATATTAAACTAACAATGTCAATATAAATATCAAACACAAAACAAATAAATAAAGCAATATGTTATGTGGGTTAGTTACTTTATGATAAAGTTAAAACTGGATGAATATAAAAGTGTGTTAAAAATGAAATGTTAAAACTCTATTGTCCCCAAGAGTATATTAATAAGTGTCAATGTCAGGCGCCGAATATTAGGTCGAAACTCCGTAAATCACTTTATCGCGAACGCTAACCTGCAATTTGAGCGCGTGCTCAAATTGATATTTATGAGTTGGCCAATCCGAAAATTGGCGGTTTCTTTCGTCATCGCAAACTCCAGTATTGTGTTCAGTGAACTTATTCATTCTGATGATAAATGGTCAGGCAGGTTTATTGAATATTTCTTCATAATTTATTACTACGAACACATGCGAGATCAATGTTGTTCAGTTGTATATAAAGCACACGTGCTTACTAGGTACTAGCACCAAAGCATTATCATCATCATCTTTTCAGCCACAGGACGTCTACTGCTGAACTTAGGGCTCCCCCAGTGACTTCCAGATCGGCCGGTTGGAAGCGACCTGCATCCAGCGTCGTCCTGCAACTTTTACTTGTATTGATTTGATCTTAATGCAAAGCTAGCATTGCTTAAGGCTAGCACTAGCAAATTTGACAGTGGCTGAGTATGAATCATGCAAACTTAAAAGCATGCTGTTTTATGACATGTCTATCTGTACCTCAACGCTTAAACATTCGAGTACGGCTATATCCGAGATAACAACAAAACCTATATTGTGTCTGCAAATAACTTTAGATGTCGACAGATTTTCTCGATTTTTAATATTTATTGTCTTGATTTATGCTGTTTTGTCGATCAATAAAATAATATCAGTTCATGAGTGTTAGTTAAAACAGAATTGAGTATATTTATTGAATAAAATTACGAGTCTTTAAGAATCATTCGGTCCATTGCATAAGTACACTCGCGCACACAACACAATACAAACTTTTTCCATCTGTCAAAAGTTTGATGGATCGCTGTAAGGGACTAAGGATCGGGTTTCATAATTTGTTTGCTTCCATTCACTGGTTCTGATTGTGTTCTTGATTAAATAGTTCCGATGCTTTTTATTGATAAGTTTTTTTATAGTAGGGTTTTTATTATTATTATAAATCTGCCCTAGAAAAATTAACTGATTTGATTAATTTTCGAACAGCTTTATAAATCCCATCTTAATATTGGATAAATTCATTGTTTGTGTCATCTGCGACTACTTTTATTTAAAAAAGTCTTGGGTTTTTAATTGAAATTATAATAGTATTATTATAGTATAACAGTAGTAATACCGATAGGTGAGTGATTGAACAAATTGTTTGTACCTTAAATAATCTATTAAAAACAGTACTATTTAAGAAACATGTTTATATAAATTGCTTTACAATCCTTAATGACGATCTATTTTACTGCCGTTATAGATTTATCAAGATTGAGTTAAGACTTGATTCAAATCCTACGTATTCGTAGGAGGTTTATTTATACGATTTTATGGCCAAATTAAAACATGACTGGATTCGTTATATAGCCCTCATAAAGGTAACAACTTATTAAACTGCTTTTACATGATACGATTTAAAGAAATAAATTGTTGAAGATAAATAACACTTGAAAAAAATCATCGACCTCAGGTGGGACTCGAACCCACGTCCCATCGCAGTTCGAGTCCCACCTGAGGTCGATGATTTTTTTCAAGTGTTATATATCTTCAATTAAACCTTGCATGGAATTGCTAAAAACAAAAATTTACGAAATAAATTGTTTTAAATCTTTCTTATTTTAATTTAAATTACGTGTAGACTATCTTTAGTAAATTTTTAATTGAGAGATATCTTTTAAATCAATAATAAAATCAGTTTAATTGATGCTTCGACATTTTTTCAAGTGGTCGTTTTTTTTTGTTTTTCATAGAAAACTTTTCTTGCATGAACGCGGACTTACACAAAAGTTGGGAAAAGAAGCCAATAAATTTAATATAGTACGCGGCATTGATGTTGAGCGCTGGGGCTAAGAGTAGGGATCACTTTGCGCGTTTTACGATACGATCATCGTATCAGAGACGCGTGTGCGCGGAGCTAACAACCAATCACGGCCGGCGGTGCAGGCGAGGCGCGCGACTAGCCAATCACGTATTCGACATGGTCTTCTGCGCAACTTTCGCCCGGCACTCAACTTCCGTTCCGCTAGTTGTAAGTTGTTTATTATCTCGCATGAGTTCAAAACAGACTCAACTCTTACAGTAATAAAAAATCACCTATTTTCTTCATTTTGAACATCATCGTTAAAAATAAATAACTACAACTACTTATTGTTTGTCATCAGCCTCCCGCAGCGCAACGCAACAGGCTTCCAGAGGCTTTCTGCCACCTTCACTAGGTAAAGTATTCGACACGATTTATGTTTTTAAAAAGTCGTATCGTGTTGACGCCACGTTATTAAGAGCTCCAAGGTAAATTTTATTACGTCCCCAGCATCCAGGACATTGCATCATTATTGTGAGGAATGTAATCTCGAGGATGCTACGATTACGTGTTATTTCTAGATAAGCTCTTTAGTTGACCCATTTGATAAAATTAAGTGCGTCTACAATAATTGTTATAATCCTGCTAATATTTAAAGTGAATGTTTGGATGTTCGTTACTCAATAAACGGCTGAACGGGATTAGCTGAAATTTTCAACTATAAAATTACTATACAACTGTGTTTAATTTAAAATACTAACCATATCAATTTATTTCCATAATTTTTGGAATTCACATGTATTATGTAGTATAAAGATATTATTATCCTATTTAAATCCAATTTGAAAAATAGGTAAAGCTTGTATGCGCTTGATGATTAAAATACCAGTCAATGAAAAAAGAAAGGAAGATCAATCATTAGATTTAAAAGTATTTAATTTAAAAGGTAGCTGCGGTTTGTTAGATTTGTATTCAGATGTCAAATGTCAACAATAATATCAGTGTCCCAAAGAATATTGTACAAGCACACAGAAAAGGCTTTTTTTTATTTTTATGAAGTAGCAATGAAGCGTGATAAATATTTAAGACAGTTACGATTATCATATTAATTAACATCAAAAGTTATTGTGATTAGACTTAATGACATAGAAATGGGCTCTTTTGAATATTTTCTTATATTATATTCACAAAAATATCAAGCCTAACTTCACCAACTACGGTAACCTGATATACTTAATATAATTTTGATGTGCCACTGCAGTTGGCGTTAAAATGGCATTAAACAGCATTAAACGAAACTAATGACTACAAACATAATTTTTCGTCGACATAAATTATTTTTTTAGTTAACACTTTACTTTCCGACAGTACCGCCTGCACACAAATGTCATCAATCTCTCCGCGTCATTAAATAGTATTTGGTTTTTGTACAAATATTTCCCAGGACGTTGAAAGTGGGCAGGTGGTCATCTCGTTTTGGGACTTTCTGAAATTATATTTCATACAGCTTTTTACACGACTGCGCCGAAAGGGAGTGTAATGTTTACAGGGTTTATGTCTGTATGTATTTATTTGCGTGTATTTTTTAGTTATTTCAATATAGTATAACCTAAACGCCTCAACCAATTTTGATGTAGGTATGATGTATCTTTAGAATCCTTACGTTATCCCTGGTGACATAAGCTATGCAAAGTCGCCTTACAAAATGAGGAGTAAAAAACTGCGATTAGCACGAGGTGTAATGTTACATGTTACAAAAACAGTAATTGGAAACAAACAAATGTTACATTACGTCCTGTGACGTTAGTACCTTAAGATTCTTCATAATCTCTAAAAAGGATACATTAAATACAAATAATAAATGTACGGACAACAGCACGTCGACCTACTACAAAGTGTCAAATTTTCTCATTTGAAAATTAACTCTATATGTCAGACTTAAAGTTGAAAATCTATTGGAGAATTTTTGACTTTTGGGGTAGGTCGACGTGCTGTTGACTGTACATATTAGTCTAATGTAAACAAAATGTTTGCCTTGCATTCTATTGCAAAGTTATTATTACATTGCTTTAATTATGCAGTTCCGAGCCACAACATTTGTAGTAATATTCTTGATTTACTGATAAATTATATTGCGTAAACTTGTACTAAGTCGGTTATATAAACTTATATTTTATTTTAATCATGGTTATCAAGAGAAGTTAATGTTCTGGGGACCAACAAAAAGTGGAATTATATTGTTTCCTGTTTATATTCTGTAATTTCTAAAATATCATTTTTTTCAACTTGTTGACTGCCAAGAAGCCACATAAGACCATGTAACAATATAATAATGTTCATAATGCCTAGTTTTGCTGTTGTTGAGTCAGATCACTCAGAACCATATGACATCACCTATACATTTTTAGGGTTCCGTAATGAAAAATTAGCCCTTGTAATTTTCATATGTCCGTCCGTCTGTCTGTAGCTTAGCTAACGACTATTAGTACTAGAAGCCGGAATTTCGCAAGGTGTGCATAATCACGTCGAAAATATAGTAATATAAAATCTGAAACATATTTTAGAAGTGCAGAGGGGATAAAAATATATAATATATTCGTAATATCGCATCTTTTGCGGTGTTGTTGTTGGATCCGTCGTTGGTTAATAAGTTAGTAAAACTTTAAAAAAATACACACTGTTATGTATATAAGGTGTAAACTTATCAGGTAACTCTTTTCTAGGGGATGATTCTACTGCTTAAATAGAACAATTTTTTCTATGGGACCAACTTCAAAATCGCAAAACAAAAAACCATTTCCCCATACAAACGGCAGACCAGCTGAGATCAGTTTGTAATAAAGATATAAAATATTTTTTTACGATTTCGAAGTTGGTCTCATACAAAAAGTTGTTTTATTTGAGCAGTAGATCCACCTCCTAGAAAATAGTTAACTGATTAGTTTACACCTTATATACCACAACCTGTATAGGTTGTACAATAGAATAAGACACTCCATAAAACTACGTATACAGCTGCTCACATATTTTTTTTTCTATGGGAGCACTATCGATATCGATAAAAACATTTTATATTCTACATACATTATTATCATTATTGAAGAATCTGACAAAAAACATCCTGACTTCGATTTTGCTCCCATAACATACGTTATTCTATATCAACAGTTAAACACGTGGTTTTAAGGAGTTTCCAATTCTTTTGTACAGCCTGTATACACGAATGAAGTAACAACTAACACAGCTTGCCTAGCTTTACAAGTTACCGAGCCAACTTGTAAAGTGTACTTCGAGAAGAAAAGTACTTAGATGATGTTGTCAATTGTATTGAACAGGCAGCGAATACCACATATTGCACATATTGACAGGTACCTACGGAACCATACATTGCACGTAGCCCGGCACGCACTTGGCCGGTTTTACATTTCAACTCAATTTTTACAATGATATAAACATGTAATAACCATTTTGAATAGCTAGTGCTAAGTAATATATTAGATATCATATATTTTATCTCATTAGAACAATAAACAGCCGTATATTACGTATTTAACCTCATAAATAATAAATTATACTAACCGCAGCATAACTTTATGCAGTTCACTTAATTATAGGTCACAAATTAATACTACCATTATCAGTTTCGTTGATATTATAATCTGCGTAAGATTATGCAAGTAGTACGACAAAATTGCAAAGCTATCTAAGGTGCGAAGTAACATAGTGGTGAACTGAGCGGTTGCGATAACGGAATGACAAAAAGGATAGTTTAATCCTAAATGCTGAGTATCATTTGAGATATCTGCACAAATTCAGATTCATAATCTTTATTTAAATCAACAAGGTGTAATTTGTAAGAAATGTATGAAATGTGAATTTGTAAGAAACAATAACTTAGTAAGATAATCGGTTGGATGATGTGGCTACTGCACAGCCTGCGCATGAGTGAATCAGTTGAGTTGCTAACTACAAAAAGTATTTAAACAAAGTGTAAAAATAATTAAATGCTCTTTTTTACACAATGTTTGAATACGAGATGGTTCGTGATACATTAAAATATTTTTTAACATCGTTATTAGCGACAATACTGGCTAACTATGCCCTGATAGGATTAGAAAATTCATTAGTACATAACCGTGTCGCGCCGCTAATTAATCCGCTACCGCTCCGCTTGCCACTGACACCAAGTCCGCTAACGATCGATAAGCCTCAGGTTGTTTATGACAGGTTGTAAACAGAACTGTCATTAACTGTAATAATATCTTATGACGCTGTCACAGTCATTACGTTGGTAATATCGCGCACATAACGTTTTAATATAACTAATAAAAGCTACGTTCTTTTGTTTAGTTTTATAAATTTTAGTAAGTACAATTTATTATTACTTATTTTCTTACAAAAAATTGCAATGAAAATACTGAAAGATTTATGTTAATAGTTTTATTTTTATTGAAAAAGAATATTTTTTTTTAGACGAATTTGTTTCAAAGTACATAAATTATTAAGTTTTGAATATGTACTTTATTTACACAGTTTGCTTATCGGGCTATTTAAGCTTTCAATAAATAATAACGCCATTATAAATGGCATTTGTATAATTTATTTCACCACTTTACTTTCTAATGTTTTAAAGATCTTGGTTAGGTATACATTACATTCACTGATACTTAAGATTGAATTGAATATATTTTCTATGTACTACAAACATATCCGTTTTAAAAAATATCTATAGCAACAGAATGCCCATGTAGGTTATGCGTAAGTCACAAAAGAACAAAAAAGCTTTAAATTGGAAACCCAACAGTGTTTTTATAAGTCAGATAAACAAACACTTACTAGTCGTAGTAAACTTAAAAGTTAATTGTGCTAACTTTACCAGCCAGCATCTTATTGCACATATTTTTACTCTGTGGTCGCATCCAGAGTATACGATCGTGCTGCGATCATAAAACTTCTCACTATGAAGAGGGCGTCACTTTCCAATTTATTTTTTCCCTCTGCAGGGTTGCAGTAAACCAAATCGTAAAGTTACGATGTCTGGCCCCTGTTCCCTTACTATGTTAACCTCGTATCCTCGCATCTTCGTATCGTCGATGATACGAAGTGCAACGCGTCATAAAACGTCGGTATATTACAAATCGTCATTTTTAACATAGCGAAGTTTTATTATGCGTTTACAATATGGCAAGTGTAAATTAAAAGGGTTTTTTACCTAAATGCCAACGGGACCCTATTTACCTGGCTTCGGTGTCTGTGTGTTTGCTTATCACAGGGCTGTATGTAGGTATATCTGCCTCATAATAAGTATATAGTTGTAATTTACACGGACAAATTATTACACACAGAAACATAAAAAAAATATGGAAAAAGTTTTTTTATATTTATTTATTTATTAACAACAGGTAAACCAGGGTTTACACTATATTAAAATACATCAGAATAGCAAATAATAAACCACTTATAGGTATTTACAAGTTATAAGTAAGAGTATTTGTCAAAGTTGCATTCCGGACGAGCGATAGATTCCAAAAATTTTAAAACCGTATCGCTTCCTCCCGCGTATCGTGGTACAGGGCTATACAATAATTTAGTAAGGATAATAAAGGTTCATTTTTCACTAGTTCAAATTGGACACGGTGGTTGGGTAGGTGAGTTTTTTGCTGCATTTCTGTAGAGGGGTTGGCTCACACAAATTACACCTTGAGAACTGGCCTCAATGATACAGAAGAAAACATATTAAAAGAATGTAGGTATGTTTGATATCAAATATGTTGTTTAATTGCATGCATTTGATTTGATGCGGCATTTTAAGGTTTTTTGGGCTTGTGCTTTAAAAAAAAAATACAGTTATCTACCTATATTATTTTTTATTTCTGAAAAAAAGGTTAAAAACTATTATTTTTATTAAAAGGATAGAATTTTTCACATCACTGTATATCTGTATTAAATAAAAAATAAGCGTGCTCTTATACCAGGATATTAGTACTATCGTAAAACCAACGCAGGGCTTCGCCTGAACAACTGACAATAACAAAGAATAAGATGCAACTTTTCTTGTTTAATACCAAAAGCGTACAGTCAAGCACAAAAGGCGTTAAAAATCAAACCGATTTCTTTGATGAAATATGTTTACGTCGATGAATGCACTGCAACTGCAGAAGTTGTGATTTTTTTCTTTAAGCTTATAGGCATAAGAGTCTTTTTTTTTCTGCAAGAACACCTTTGCAATATTTATATTTCGAAAACCATAAGTCCTCCCCTTCGCATGCTGCGTTGAAACTGTAAAACGAAATTGATCGTAAAACAGCCCTAACATAACTTTTCCCCAACAGTGCAAGATGTCCAACTCAATACTTTGCCCATCAAATGTTTATTAGTGGGGGAACAACACTCTTAATTTTGGTTGAGGTGTAAGAACAAGCTGTGGTTTGATGTGATAGATTTGTTTGAATCGGAATCCACCAACGACTGTTTCTCAACGTTATTTAAAAAATATTATAATGTTTTTCAAAAAATAATTTAAATATTTGTATCAATATCAGATTTTATTTTGTTAGTTAACTTAATTTTAGAGAAATTCTAATAAATATGGAACTAAGTTAATACGTCACTTTTAACGTTAAATACATATATAAAAATATTCCCCTTTAAAAAGATACACGAAAAATTATTCATATAGAATTGGTATACCTACATCTACTTAATAAAAATTAAATACATTTCTACAAACAAGTGCCTTCACTGCCTACATAACAAAATGTGTTTAATTCCAATAAAAAAATAATTTAAAAAAGAAATCGTTTACACTGACAAATGAAGATCTCTCTTACTTTTTAACCCTAATTATACTTAATGGCTTGTAAGTTGAGAGATTCCGGGTTTCGCGAGAGTTAACGTATGCAATTAAGGAATATATTCTCGGTTTTAAACTAAAGAGCATACATTTCTTGAATTCAGATCAATTACCCTAATTTACGTAATTACAAAGTGGGTACAGCGCAATTCTTGGGATATTTATTCGCTTTTACGTTAGATTTAACTGTAAACCAAATTTATTTTGTTTTTTTCTTTTCGGTAATTAATAGAGCAGTGGTAGTCACTTGGTCGAAGAATTTAAACCTCGCTTTAAATTTTTTGCAGCACACGCTGAGCTGGTGCTCATTAGACGCCACATCGATGCGCTGATCAGTATTTTACAGGTATTATTTTTATATTGTCTTTTGCTGTATTTTTTTTTAATTTGAATAATTTATTTAATAAAACTATTAGACACGCAATAATACAAAAACAAACAATATCTATTCTTTTCTATTCGCGGAGCTCGCATCCTAAAACACGTACCACTGGATTTCACTAAATCTATGAGCGGATTTATACCACTTGCTCGGCAATGAGAAAAAATATCGTAAGGAAACCTGGACATTCAGGTAGCACTTATAGTGTAGTCACTTCATGGTCCAAAAATCGTCTGGTTTCCTAGTCTCAGAGTTACGGAGTCTTAAGACAATCCTTCCAAATGATATTGCCAGATTTGCCGCTTCCAAGATCATGGTAAAAACTTATCCCGACTAGGAACGAGACAAAGACCTTGAACCTAACAAACATTAAAAAGATTTTATCGTTAAAATTTGTTTATTTGGGTGTAGTTAGAAGACGAAGACTTCGTCATTTTAATTTATGTAAAAATGTAATTTTCCAATAATATATTGTTAACGTTAACAATTTAAAAAAAACTCAACACTTTTGCTCCTGATTACACTTGCTTTATGTTGTTACAGCAAAAGGTTGCGGAAATCATGATAAAGTAACAGCTTAAGTCATTCGCGACTTAACCTTTATGTTAGTTCTGTGCTCAGGCCTGATCAGTTCAGCTTAAGGCAGGTCTTGGATTGAAGGTACAGTCGGTAACAAATGATTTAATATTTTTTTAAACTCTTCATAAATTGTGCATATAACTACCGCAAAAATAAAACAGTCATTTATTTACTGACATGAATACAATTTAGTAAGTTCGTGTTTTTGTTTTGATTGTGCTCTGCCATATTCCAGCTATATTATTTTACTTGCCTTTTAGTTGTCTAGCAAAGAATTCTGTATAGGCCAATTGTTTGCTAGTTGTAATACAGTTTAAATAAATAATTTAAAGGATTTTTAAATTTATTGAAAATGTTTTTAACTTTTTTATTTTATTTAAAAGGAATTTTACTTACATATAATGTCTGTCATAATATTATTTTATGGGTATTTTTTATTTTGCCAATTGTAATACAGTTTAAATAAATAATTTAAAGGATTTTTTAATTTATTTAAAAAGGTTTTTAACTTTTTTATTTTATTTAAAAGGAATTTTACTTACATATTATTTCTGTTATAATATTATTTTATGGGTATTTTTATATTCAAAATATTTAAAGTTCCTTAAAGACGTAATGTTGACGTAATCGGTGTTAACAGGTCACATTACTCAACTCGCACTAAACTAAAAGATCAAAGCTGCATTGTAATTATGCACGTTGCAAGTCTGACGAAACTTATGTGGTACACCGTACAAACACAATATTATTTAGGGTTCTTTTTAAAAATAATAAGTGATAACTGAGACTCAAATAAAGGTTTCTCAAAACCTACTTTTTTAAAACTCATATTGCAGTTGAATTTTCATAATATTTTATATCCGACATTTTCGGATCGTCTCTGAAAACTTCTTACCACGTCGGTAGTAGATTGTCACAATTTATATGCGTTGCTTGCTTGACTGAAAAATGCTTTATAACTTAACCTGAAACTTTACTGATGACTATTGCAAAATATTCACGTTACATTTTTAAAACAACGTAAATGATTCGAAATTTAAAATACAAGTAGGTTTTAAGACACCGATTACAATAATTCGTTCAATGAGACCATGCAACGTGTCTAACATCGAAGAAACATAGGAAAATACTGCGGAATATCATCGCTTTTGGGTATTTCCTTGGGTTCAGTATAGATTGTTTTTAAGAACCTCTTTTTATTTTATTAAAGATCGTATCGTTCGTATTATAAAACTTCTTACCTGAAATAAACTTACTGTTATCTCTGGATGATCATTAAGAGTATTAACCTCCAACTTACCTGCAAAAAAAGAATAAAAAATTACATCAAATACAAAATCATGTATCTGTAAAAAGCAATATTGTTGTAAAGTCCAGTAACTTTTTTTTAATTTTATTTAACACTGCTATGATGACTAAAATTAAAATATATATTTGTATGTACATACATGTACATTAGTGTACATGTCAAAATGTGGATCTGTCCCAGACTACGATACTGTTATAAATGTACAATTATTATTTTTTTGAGTTATGGTATGTCAATCAAAGTCGGGGTACTGTATGTGGGTGTGCAATGAGGTAGATAGTAGTGATACATTACACAATTATTGAAACCAATTCCTACCCATTACATATTCATTATTCATGAACACATTCACACCCTTATTAAACAATACTGTTTAAAACCAACTGCTTTTGTTTACTTACAGATTTTTTCTCTTACACAACAAAAAGTGATTCCCCACTAAGACAGAGAATGCAAAATCTCTCTTATTCCTGACCCTCCATTAACTAAGTTAAAGTCACAAAACAACGGTTTTAAGCAAGACGCTAAGCCTCCGTGAACTCGGTCGGAAGGCGATCGGACGGACGGACCTTTTAGTGCGGGTTCGTACAAGCAAAAGGAAAAGTGCTTGATGAAAACTAGTTAAAAATAAATACTTAACCAGTTCTCTTTTTAAATAAAAAAGACAACTCTCCCATGCCGCGATCCCGGCATGCCGGGATCTTTTTTAATTAAAGTAAGTATGTATTCCACAATATTAGCAAAATAATTTGCTAGAAGTATAATAATAATAAGGATAAAATATTAGTTCTTTTTTTATTTTCCTACTGGGACTTAGGACTTGTATCTTGAGAGTTCCAAATAACCTTTATTAAACATAAACGTTTTATACTAATACGTGGGTTTATACACCTAAATTAAAATGTAAGTTTGTAATCGCAAATGAATAAAAATTAAATGAATGAAGAATATAAAAGTTTCTGAATGATATTGGTACTTTGTATTTTGCCTTTCATGTTTCATGAAATAGACCTTAGAATAATTCATTTGAAGTTGATACTTCTACTCGTTTCATGAGAAAACTATCATAAACGGATTGACAGACGGACAAATAAAATTGATATACGTCTTCTTTTTCCATTCAATTACATCACAAAACATAGTATAAAAATAAACATAACATTATCTTATTTTGCAGCGGACTGTACTTGGATTGTCATTCCATTAAAGACGAAATATAAAGTGACTTCCAATTTTTTTGTTGAAATCTGCATTTTGCACAGTATTTTTCTATCAAAGTTAGTATGTAATTTAGTTGTGGTGTGTTTGTATTGTATTGTAGGTTTTGTAAATAAATTCTTTTTATTACTATTTCGTAAATTTTATTTAGTATTTATATTTTATTGCCTGGGCAAAAGTACAAATGGAGGACTTAATGCCTAAAGGACTGCCTACCACTCAACCAGGGGTTGGATACGTTATAAAATTACCTTTTTATTGATACCAAACACTGCAAACTTTAAAAAAAAAAACATAGGAGGTAATACTCTGAAAACAAAAAAAAATGTGTTATTCTTCGTTTTTTTCAAAATCTGTATTTCGTAGTTACAGTGTATTGGATTCACAGGGTACCGTGCAGCTAGATAGAAATAGTCGAGGTGGTTCAACAAAACTAAACATGTTTTGATTAATTGAATGTTTATCGGTCATCTAATCGCCATAGTAGATGCTTAGTTTGGGGCTATAAATTAGTGAGATAGGAGTATTTATTTATTATTATTAATTAAAAGTTTGTGTTAACGGTTTTTTTTTTAATTAAGGCAACAAACAGTTACTTATTTATCATAATAGTAACAATATTGATTAGTGATAGATTGTGAAAGATTGTTGGTAATAGTAGTAGATCGATCGATTCATCAAGAGATAGATCTTCTCGCCCATAATATGTTACAATCAATCTTCTACTTATTAATTAAAATATTAACGGAAGTTTCTAATAAAGTTACTTTATTTATGTCTCACTACAGTCACTACCGAAGATATGTAATCGTTATTCATTTATTTAAGTCGATCAGCAAAACCAGTTGCGAATCAATCAGACGTTAATGAGCTACTTCAATTATAGATCTATAGCATAATTGCAGTAGGTACCTCTTCCTTAACTAGTTGTGTGAATTTATTTTATTACTGACGCTAATTGGTTTAAGTTTTTTAAATTTATTGATATTTAAAAAGAGTAATAGTACTAGTATACAGGGTTATTTGAAAAAAAACAACAACCTCGCGCGACTAGATAGCTAACATTATACACAACATTTGTTCTACGACTTTAGATAATTTGACACAATTTACTTTCATACAAAAATAAAATCAATTTAATTTTGCGTCTGAATGTTCTTATTTCTGTGCGCTTCACATCGGGCGGGGCGGGAGAGGGCGGGGCGCGAGCGTCGCGCGCGCTTGTCGCCTAACATAGACTTACAAATGTCACTACAGTACAATAAAAGCTTGGAAAATGATTTTTAATTAATGTATTGAGCAATGACAAAACTAGTAGAACAAATGTTATTGTTTATGATGTTAGCTATCTAGTCGTGCGAGGTTGTTGATTTTTTTCAAATAACCGTGTATAGGTTCTAAGTACCTATTACTAGTTTTTTTTTTTAATTTGTAGTTACAAAACTGTTACTGGCTTACTTCGCTTTGGCTAAAAGCTGTTAGTGAAGCGTGCAATTGAATAGAAATAAAATAAGTAAAAAAAAAGCCAACTCGCCCTTTACTCTATTTGTACACTGCATAGCGCGCGCGCAGGAGGCGAATTCCAATTCGCATACGAAATTTGTGTAAAATTTCCTAGGAGTTCGTATACGGTTCTTGTGATTTCGTATGCGAATTGGAATTTGAATGCTTCAAAAATACGCCTTTAGGTGCCTTACTAATTAAGCTATAGGGACCATCATTATCTTCATAGAGCCTTTAAAAGTCTTCTCCTGGACATAGCTTCTCCTAAAACCTATAGAGGAGCTCCTAAGTCCTGTACGACACAGCGCGTGGCTCCGATCCAGCAGCTGTCTGCAACCTTGACTAAGTCGTTAGTCTACACTTCACAGGGTAGGGGGCCTTACCCACGCTGCTTTTTGGAAGATACAGTAGTAAAAAAAATACCATCTGCTTGCGTTGAACCTTTGACAATTTGTGAACTATTTAAAACGGTCATGTTTTTTACACGGCTAGTTTGAGTTGTCCTTTTTTTAGGGATTGATATAAGTGTAAGCTAATACGAACGAAACACTTTCGTAGTAGGTCTTCTGATGCTGAAAAATGGTGGTCGAACTGGAGTTCGTGGTCACCTGGAGAACCTTTCTTTGTCATCCAAAAATTTAAAATAGAACTGTGGTAACGGAAGTTTCAAAAGTATCATACTTACATAGATCATTGACATCAAATGATCAGACTTTAACTCAGACGCACAAATGAGGTGTCATTTAAAACAAGAAACCAAACCAGTTAAAATCCAATTAACCAGTGAATTGGCTGATACCAAAACATGCTAATTATAAACAGTTGCATCAATTACAATTTGTCAAAACGACACACTATTTATGGATACTGTCGTGTGATATTGATTTAATTATGCGTAACATACATAAGATTAGTTAGATCTATTAAAGTTATATTTTATCACTTATTTAATTCGATTTACTATACTATATATTTTATTTAAGCGAATTCGAAATGAAAGCGCAGCCGAGCCGATAATTACATTTTCATAGTTATTTCGAAATAATTGTGACATGAAATTTATAAATTGGGACTAAATATCTGGTACTTAGCAAGTAAACACACCTTATGTACACAATGGTGTCAAGCCAGTGACTGGGGTACTTTTTTTTACATTCGGTTCGAGAAAATTCGTTTTTTTTATTTTATATAATAATTATATCCGTTCATGATTATTATATAAAACCTCCGATAATAATATCAGAAGAGCACATTTGCAAATTTGCATGTCATTCCTTTAATTTCCTATAAGTTTTCGGCAAATGCCTGAATTATTTTGATTCGAATCGAACAATAGCACCATTAAAGTCTGTTTAAATTCGCATTAAGTCAAAGTTCATGTGACGTAACTTAGACCTTTGACGACTGTTTTAGCATAAACGTTATCTATCAGTCCTAAATCTGTGAGTTGTTGCGATCGTGAGAAATAAACTTGAACATTGTGAATTTGGTGTTTATTTAGTTAGAGATAATATAACACTGTCTTTGTTATTACTGATAGCTGCACTGAGAGACATGTTTTCGCACGAATAAAAAAAATAGAATGCTTTTATTTCACACAAGTATATAACAGTTTATGTTTACAGAGAGTTACATAATAACGTCCGTTTTATTTTTAAAAGCTATTAACTGTATCTTTCTGAACAAATAAACTTCTTCTAATTATTTTTATTATTAAATGTTTTAAATTTGACATCCTGTGTAACTGAAAAATCAACTAAAAAAATTAAAATGTACTTACATGAAGTTTACAAAAAAAAAATTATAAATACTAAGATTATTATTTTAATAGCATGGATAGATAACCGTAAAATAATTTTTAAACTTATTTTTACTTTATTTCTTTCTGTAGAATTTAAAATTATCTTTTAAATTGTGATTGTGTTAAATTAGTCACATTACTCCTTCCTGTACACCCATCAAACGCCAAGTGCGCCCGACCGCGGCAAACTTGGACAAAAACGTCCTCATACTTATCACAAAAACTTGTATAATTTCACTGGTAAGTTTGACAAACCGCATTATTAACTGTTAATCGTTGCCGGGCCACAAAGACCACAATGTGAGGGTTCGAGTGGCCGACCGTCACTTTGTCGGCACCCGGTTTTTTGTTGCCATCATCGGGTGTGTTGACCAAGGGATAGTGGTAGCGAGTAGTTTTGATAGTTGAGACTTATTGATATTACATCTTTGATAGAGTAAAAAAAAATAAAAAATACTATTACCTTACGAACTTACTGTACCGACTTACTGTTGCTATTAGGATCAGAGCAATGTATGTAATGTTGTCCAATATTTTTTTTACCTAAAACTATTCTTATTAGTTCATAAGAGACCTGGACGGTAACCACGAACTCTTAAAACAATCTCAAATCTGTCAAACATTATCATAATTGACAGATTTGACAACTTTGAGATTGTTTTAAGAGTTCATGGTTATGGCCCTGTTACTTAATGTACGTAAGGTTACACAACTTACCTGAACTTTACAAGATTAATGAATTCTTGTTAAAACATAAAAATTACTTAATGCAGTGCTAAAAACTATTGCAGTAATATTATAAATAAAATTATAAAATTAATATCTATTAAAGATAATAATTCAAATTTAAGTAATAAATTTAACGGAAATAGTCTAAATAAAAGAGTTAGTTCTTGAAATAATATTACGATACCCAAATTCAAATTAAAATAATATACGATTAGCCCACTTTCCTGTTTCATTCTACAGCGTCAGAATATCAAAACCACTCGAGTCAACTAAAACCGGCATTCGCGGACAATGGGAGCGTTTTAAAAGCGTTTTTGTCCACAACCGCGGCTCCATAGCACTGTGCTTGAAGAAAGTTATGGACAAATATCACTGTTGCCGCACCACTGTGTGCGTTTTATTTTAATGCTGTCGTACTAAAAGTTAACAATTGTGTAATATCTTTTTAATGGATTTACAAAATACAGGTATGCGTTGGAGGGTTTTGCTTGAGGAAGTTTTTCATTATATCAAGACCTACGTTATCGTTCCCACACACGAGTATTTTGCCTGCATTTCTCCATGTCGTCCATGATAACCAAAGTAAAGAAAAGTCATTCCTGTAATAGGTAATGAAGATTCTAAGCTGTTATAGTTTCTACAATGCAAAGGGTCAAATTAGCAAATGTTGTTTAGAATTGTATTATGTAGTCAAACACGACGCATACGCCTCCAAGGCGCGTGTCTAGAATACTAAGGTCCTTTTGGAAGTACGCCTATAGTAGGAACAATAGTAACGAAAAACAAGGAGATCCGAATGTGTTTATTATATAAATCGGGTACACGATTTTATTATACATAAAATAAATAGATAGTATATTCCATGAAGTGCATTCTCCTAGAGATAGTTAATTGAACTAGACTTTTAAGTATCCATAAAATTGATCATTACTGTTTATGTCACATTTAACATTGCCTGGAAGCAGAAAAAGGTAATATATTCTGTATAGAAACGGATGAATGAAAATCCAGGAATATATTGCCAACATTTAAAGGGTCAAAGTAAAATCTTTAGATAAGAATTTATATGTAACCAATCGCATCAACTCGATAATTATACATCCGTTAAAACATTAATATGCTAATTTGGCCAGGAAAGTGTACCTAGTAAACGCAAATCTTTGCTAATTGCATATCTTAGGATATGAGGAAGCTATATTTCTTTCCAGTCATTAGCTTAATTGTAGGTCTACATATGAGGATATTTATATACCACGACTCAAGATTAGCCAACCAATTTGATAAATTTATAATACCGTCACCATTATCGAGACATGTCTAATTTTTCAACATTTTAAATTGATTGGTTATTTTTAGTCACTTAGATTTAGACCATAGTTTCAATTTAAATGAAGTCTATAGTTTTGTTAATTATGGAGGTTAATGGTTTATTACTGACAGTTTTTTTTTTTCATTTAAATTATTGGCTAAAATGTATATCGTGCGTGTCTCATTTTGCTAGGTTGAAGAATTAATGTAGAACTGTATTTATCTGAATGACAGACTTGTATTCAACGTATCTGAACCTCAGTCAACCCAACTTAGTATATAAAAACAACAAATAATGTCCCACAAATTCCTCTGTCCTTTCATCGGTAGCGAGAAACCTGAAGGTGCAAATGGACCACCATAAGGTCACTTAGCACAAATATCTCATGGTCCAATTCACACGTGCCACAATAAGTATATTGCAATGAAATTTTATAGCTTTAACTTTAGAATTAACATGTCTTTGGAATGCAGTTTTAAAAAAGATTGATTTGTACATTTTTTTGTTGTTTTTTTGTCTGGCATGTTTCGACTTCGCACCACAGTCCATTCTTTTGTCGTATTATGGCAAGGAATATTCAGTATGGTGCAGTTGCATAAACGATTAATTTTAAAATTAATTATGGTGTGTTTTTATTTTATAAAAATTTGTTCATCTTTTTGAACGTTATTTCAACAGCCTACAAATTATTTTCAACAGCCTATTAATTCTTTTTTTTCTAAATTAGATTAAAACCTGGAATGACAATTGTGAGGCTGGGTTGCACCATCTTACTTTAACTTTATCAAAAGTCTGCCACCCTTCATACAGAATCACCGATTATAAGTAATTCAATTAAAGGTGATGCAACTCAGTCATAGTTAGTAAAGAGCTTAACGCATGGATAGGTGAGGGCAGAATAAAAAATAGTTACTCATATCAGAAGATCAGCAGATACGAAACCTCGGAACCTTAGTCCTCTGGAGTAGTTAGAGCCCGTGCGTTTCGTGAACGACGTCTATGTGTGCTATTATTTCTATTATATTTCTCTAGCAAGCATTAAAATATGAATCTAATTTCTGATCATCATCATCATCATCTCAGCCTATTGCAGTCCACTGCTGGACATGAGCCTCTCCCAAAAAGTGCTAAATAGCACGATCTCCCGCTTTTTTCATCCAGCCACTGTCAGCCATCTTCCTAAGGTCATCGGTCGCTCTCTGAGTGACATGGAGTCGGTGGGCCAGCTTTACTGTCATGTTCCACGTTTCGGCTCCGTAGGTAACTTCTGATAATAACTATTATTTATTCTGTGTCCTGTACTCGATTTACCCATACATTAACTACCGATCTTTAGTCACATGATCTGAATGTGAGACGTGGTTCAGTAACGCCTGAGCCAGCGTCGGATGACACAATGAGCTGGTGCAGTAGAACAATGCCCTAACTGATGGTTATTGGGTATTCGCGTCTTATAAAGGGTTACGTTAACTGCAAACATGACTATGATATTGTCAATGTTAGATGATTAAGTAGACCTTCTTTCTACTAGTACTTTGTCTCGTAGTCAAAGTACGTTTGATCGTGATCTGTAATGCGGTAAGTTTGGTTACACAGATCAAGTCGAAACAAGCTTATGTTGACATAATATGCATATAAATAGTACATTTATTTTCTCTATGGTATGGTGAAGTCAGAAATTAGATATCACCTTTTTTTCAAAAATAAAATAATTACCTATATTTTTTAGAATCCGATTAGTATGTTTTTTTTAAATGATGATTTTTAATTTTCGGGTTCACTGTAGTATTGATATGCATAGGTTAATATAGACTAGTTTCGGCTTAATAAACCATTTACCTAAGACAAGATAACGGATAAATGCAAGGTATGTATACATCCAAATTATATTATTATTTAGGTACAAATCATACACTGAATTTGGACTATAAATTCTCTCGTGTTCTTTCTTTACACAACATAATTACTTATATGCTTGCTTCCTGTGGAATTAGAACCAATCAGTAAGGTAAAGACAAAGTGAAAATCATTATTTTTAGTGTCCGATAAGCCCAAGCTTATCGGACACAAAATTACATGCTAGTAATTGTTTTTGACAATTGTAGGTATTTTAGGATCAAAATACAAATGGTCTCAGTTAAAGAGTCAAAGTTATGTTTTGATCTAGATTCAGGCTATATTTCGGTTTTAGAAAGTTGTACATAAATCTTACGAATTTCGAATTCTTCACAATTCTTTAACACATTTCCATGCATGACTGTAACTTTTCTGGCAGTTAAACCATGAGTATTTTGACACATTCCGTCGATTAACGGTTAAGATCTTAACCACAAGCTTGGGCAATAATATCTGTTTTATGCATGGGCCACTCATTAAAGCGCATGTTAATTGCTGGCACCGTAAAACATGTGGAATAGTGTTGCCTAGTGGTCGATATTATGCCGATAAATTAAATTAAATGGCAACGGTATGGCCACTGAATCTGATCTCGTTAGTGTTGAATGTTGATTGAGGTCGAATTTAGGTAAATTGTGCTTCAAAATCGAATGTTCAAGCTTAGCGATAATAGCATAATGGTTGGAATTTACCTCTCATACGTAGGTCGTTAGTTCGATTGCAAGCAAAACTTATGATTTGCTTAGCGGTATAGGAAAAATTCTACAGAGTCCAAATAACTATGGATTTATAGTAGTGGTGGAAAAATGCTCGTGAACCCCCGGGCGGTTGCATGTGTGCATTCATGCGTTTGCTCGTTTGCTTAGCTAAGGGGTTAAACCCTTGATTAAGGTCTGATGACAATCGCACTAAATTAAATAAATAAAACTAGATTTACCGCATCTAGAATTATTAAATGGCGTTTATTGATAGAATAATGTAAATGGGTACATGTTTTTCTTAATTATCGATATTAAAACTATCGATAAATTCGACAACATTGATGCAGGCGACTAGTTTTGAGGCTGTTTGCATCGCCATCCAATATTTATGATGTCCTCCATAGAATACTAAGGTTTGTTGTAGGCTGTACGTGAATATTCAGTTTGCTATTTTTCTTTTTTTTAGAAGAATGTTCATAATATTTAATCAGAAGAAGCAACGACCCAAAATACAGGTCAGTATTAGCTTAATTAGTTTAACAATAAAATTCTTAAAAAAGGTTTTTAGAGTGCATGAAAAAGATTTGGCGATAGGTATAGTGATTTGGCTATTTACGATTTACTTCGTCTAGGCACTACTGCTTACCATAAGTTCCTCTCGTATATAATCGTCTAGTAATTATATTTTTTCAATAGGGAGTACAACTTATAGTTATAAGCAGTAGATTAAAAACCGGCCAAGTGTGAGTCGGACTCGCGCACGAAGGTTACCTTACCATTATCTATAAAAACGACAAAAAAACACGTTTGTTGTATTGGAGCCCCCTTAAATATTTATTGTATTCTGTTTTTTAGTATTTGGCTTTGTTGTTATAGCGGCCACAGAAATACATCATCTGAGCAAATTTCAACTTTAACTATCACGGTTCATGAGATGCAGCCTGGTGACAGACGGACAGACAGACAGACAGACCGACAGCGGAGCCTTAGTAATAGGGTCCCGTATTACCCTTTGGGTACGGAACCCTAAAAAAGTATCCTAAGTCCGTGTACTCCTTGTCTTGGGTTCAAGCTTTTTCATTACTAAATTTAATCAACATCGAAACAGTGGTTTTGCCGTGAAAGCCAGACAAGGGTGTGTAGGTAAGATTTTAATCTCGCGCATTTATATTATGATGAATAGTTAGTCTTTGGAATATCATATTACATACTAGAGGTACTTCATTCGTATCAACGTGTATAGATGAGCCATCAAGTGACCCTATCCAGTTGGTCGTTACGGGGTCATAGCCCCGTCCACCAGCGATGATGGTAATGCACAATTTCACGGGCCACCCCAGACAGAGGCGCAAGTCATTAGAGGTCGCGAAAACTTGTGATTGTTATGTCTACTTTAGGTTTTGAGCAAATCCATTTTCGCAATTATTGTAAATAAGTTATCTCGGTCTAGTCGCCGCTTAAAATTATAACTTATATGTTTACGTTTGTAGCTGTTTTTATGAACATAAAAAGTGAGGAAGCTCCACCACAATCGTACATCCCATGGTGCCTAAATATTTAGTTATTTAGGTCATAGTCATAGTTTATTAGGTCTACCAACAACTGCTACATTATGTATTAGCTCTTGAACATGGGTAATTTCTAAACTAAATGCACAGTTAGTTAATATATTTATGTATTTCAGTATTTGAACGTCTGTTTTTTTTTGGGTGACTAAAAGAGTGAACAGTGCCAATACATCTTAATCTATTCGTAGTGTAGAAGTTTTTCACCACAGAATAGTTTCATTTCTATCTTCTATGGATCACATCTACCTTAGCCAGTTTCATTTTGTCCCCCTTCTACCTTCATTCTTCGGTATCGGTCAGATCGGTCGGTCGGTTTTCTTCGTCAATTGTAATCATCCACTTGAACTCTTTTAATCTCTTACTTATCGTCGTCGTCATATTCATATTTATTTATGTATGTATCATCAGGTCTATGTAGTCTATGTATGATAGTATTTAGTTTATGTGTATACATAAATGATCGTATTTAGTTTATGCATTTTTATGTAGTTTATGATTTTATTAGTTATAAAAAAGTTTAATTGTGTGTCTTTATCGCACCGCCCACAAAACATCTCTGTTTAGCCTAATGGTCGACTGGAAGAGAATGCCTCATGGTATTAAGTCCACCTATTGTATGATTTTTCTTAAATCTGTGCAATAAAGTTTAAATAAATAAAATCCTACACAATCCACCTAACAATAGCAGACATTTTATCTTCAACGACTAGTGGTTCTGATATGTACTAGAAATGTATTAAAATATCAAATCAGAGCATGAAAGGTCTCTCTCCTCTCCGTGGACACCAAAAAGGAAGATAAAACTTCTTTGCGCACTAAAGCCGCTCACTTGTTGTCAAATGTAAAACAATGTTGTAAAACTATGTCTTGTCACTTGCACCGCGTTGACGTATGCGACGTCACGACCCACCGCTACCTCCAGCATAAGTGCGTAATTTAAATAGCTTGACAAAACACTGTCGGGGCTAACGTTGCCAATGTAACGAACATGCGTTGTAAATGTAAGCTGATGGAACAAGAAAGTTTCTATGCCCTGGGGGCTGCCATGATCTCGTAAAGCAATGCAAAAACAAAACACGGTTGAAATACAACCGTGTTTTGTTTTTCGGTAGATGTATTCATCTCTCTAATGCACAACACGTATATAAAGTGCCTACTTATTAATAGTTAAGAGATGGACAATTAGAAATGCTACTTAGATACTTATTGTTAAGCCTACGTGGCAGAGTCCTAAAGATTATCAATCAAAGATAGGCTTGCGTGGTCTCATCGGAAAGACGTTATTCTTTTCATAATTTAAGCCATAGGATTGGCGATTTTTTTTTATGTATTTTAACAAAAAATAAGTAAGTATGAAAAACGTTAAATTTAATGATAAGGAATAAAAAATGCTTACAACTTGTATAGAAATTGTCTTACTATTACACGATGTACAAAAGAATTGGAATCTTTATAGCCGCGGCTGCAAACATTAAAATTCAGGAGGCCGTGAGTTCTCGTAATAGTTAAATAGTGAAATTTTCTTTACTAAATTAACTTAAAAATCTTAATAGCCGTATCACGGCAATAATCATTATGTATATATTAATCACCACATGTAATAATTAATTCAAGTTAGGTCTTTTTCGTTTTTATCAGTTCATCGGTGTATTTAAAATTTCCATGTGAATAAGAGTAACTTTGACTTCGTTTATGATCACCTCATGTTGAACCATCATTAGTCATTTTAATTGCCCACTGGGTGGTTATTATAACGGGAATACGAGTAGTAGTATTTTTACTAAATGATAGAAGCATATAGAAGACTACCTTTGTAGCCGAGAGGCGAACACGCGGGACTTGGCGTTGCAATCTCTGAGATCCATTCGCGGACGGGTTAATGTAGAAAACAAGCTTTTCTATACGCTGACTTCGACAGCGAGAAAAAACAGTTCAGAAATTTCACCGTGTTACGTTACGTCCTCGGTAGCTTAGTGGTCAAAGCACTCGCCCGGTATGCGATGGGACGTGGGTTCGAGTCCCACCTGAGGTCGATGATTTTTTTCAAGTGTTATTTATCTTCACTTAGAACATACTCCTATAGTATTAAGTATGGCAATATTAACAGAACTCTTTCAAAAGGCAATAATTCCAATCGTAAGCGTGCAAATCATTTGGCTTCAATTTAATTTTAACACCACTATAAAGCTTATTTTGTAAATTCAGATAAAACTAATTGTTTAGTTGCTTAAAACATTATTGTGATAAAAAAAAATGATTTTATTAACTAGAAATAAAAATCACTTAAATATAGTTTAGCATGTAAATGTCACAAAATAAAAGTAAAACCACTTTATTAATTGATTTACACAACGATTCTTTAAATGCATTCGAAATTCTATCTTAAAAATAAGGAGCAAGAGTTAACATTCGATAAACACTATTAGTATTTGAGATTTGGGCTAACATTTATCCAGAAACATCAAACAAACGCTTGTAAAAGGTGTCGGGATTGCGTCTTTGTAATATCTAATTTTAAAAGATTCTCATCCTAATACAAAAATATCCCTTTGAGAGTTCTACTTAAATCGGTCGAAATTCTAAACCAATTATGAACGTAACTAACCACTGAACACTTTGTAGAGACATACAGGTCTTTTTAAAATGGATGCTCTTGGGTTGCCCATTTAAAAAGTGGTTTGTTTAAGAGCAAATCACTAAATATACCAGATCAAGTTAGGCTGGGCTTGTCTATTGTTTACACTGTCACGTGGAAGACTAATGTGTAAACAGATAGGGTCATCTCAAGTGCATTTAAATCATGCTTAACATACTAGAGAGAGGTCTAAACAGTAAGATTACTGTTTGGACCTCTCTAGAGAGACGTAGAGAGATCTCTACTAGGTGTAAAAAAACATAGTAAACCGCTGATCAATTGCCATCAATTTAAATGAAAAGTTTTTTATAGATTTTGATGTTGGTCCCATAGAAAAACTTGTTTTATTTGAGCAGAATAATCACCCCCTTTGGAGCAAACAGGGCTTTCGTTATGTTACACCTTGTATAGAAACATATGAAGACAACAAGACATCAGACCGTGCAACTAACTGTTAAACTGATAATAAGAAAGTGCCTGCCACGAAAACCACATCTCTCGCAGAACTGACCTACGTGTGCTCGAACACTATCTACGTGCATGTTCTCCTTGCTTTGTGGAGAGTGACCCTACTGTATGTATCTATATTGTGTGTTATAGGGGTTTTAAGCTATATCTCCGAGATATGAGATGAGTGGACAAACGCTCAACACTCTTACTTTTATAAGTGAAACGATTTATTTAGTTTTTTGTAAAGGGAGGAGGTGCATTATCGTCACTTTTTGTTTTGATAGGTACGTTGAAATTGAAATATAGTTTTAGATAGTACAGTATAATAAGTAGTTGCATTTTAGTAAGCAAAAAAATATCCTCCTTTTCACCCTGAAACGTGTCGTAAAATTTTAATTTAGACAGACTTTATTATTTAGTGTCTTAATATAAATACTAGTAAATAAACCGTAAGAGCCGCAATAGTACTTTTTTCAATGATATTATCACTGACAGATGGCTAATTAAAATCGCTAGTTTTGCAAAATCTTTCTAATGTTAAAATTAAAAATTTAAATACCTACTTTATTCACCAGAAACATGAATCGTTAACCGTTAATGAGGTAATCGTTTGAAAAAACTTAACGAAAACATTAACTTTATTAAATAGAGGTATAAAAAACATAACATCACAAAACGTTTAAAACCGAATGACACATAGACCCTAAATAACATTGACAAAATCGATAGCGCAGATGCACCGGCCCAAGACAATAATTTACCGATAAAACAAAACAAAGATGGCGGCCAACGAGATCGCAATAGCTCGCAGTCAAAACAATACTTGCACGTGCAGACAAAACGGCATCACAGTGCACGCGCGTAAAATAGAAATTAAATTGTTTGATTTTCGCACTTTGCGGTACTTAGAGCATTCAAATGCTCTAAGTTACAGTAAGATCAATGCCCTTTAATATAGATTAGAAGTAGTGGTTGACATGATTTAATGGTTATTATTGTTATTATACTTCTTCTCCTTGTCCTACAGGATAATACATTGTAGTCTATGCTTCTATGCTAGCGCCATCACATGTTCTAAAGCATCTCGGAAAAAAAATACATCTCGTTCCAGAACGTCCTGACACCTGTCAACAACTTCATTATGTGTTTTGTGCGTTTTGCCGTCACTGTTTATTTTGACCATTTTACTTAAAAGAGCTGTGTTTTTAGCTTATTTCAGTGTTATGTGAGTTATATTTTCAGCCTGGGAGCATGTTACGTTGACTAGTAATGTGAATTCTGCATGGAAATGGCGTGAGTACGTAAAGATAAATTTAATAAACGGCGACAACAAAATTGGGAAAAACATGATTTTACATGGTAAGTCCTATTTGTAATCATAAAATTGAAGTTGGAACAGTAAAAACTGCTGTTCTTATTTATTCTATACGATATTATTGTACGAAATCTAGTAACAAAATCGTAAGAGGTTAGAAAATGCCGGTCATCAAAATTGTTTTTTTTTTTTTTTTCCTTGTTGGCGATGTATTTTCGGATTGTTGCATTAAAAGATAAGATCTTTGTTTTCGTTTTCCGGTAAAAAAGTTTTTTTATGACCAAATCAACCGGAAGAGGCCCTAAACCCGTTTTTTTTCTTGATTTCAAACTAATTTGAATTGCGTGAATTGCGTCGTTCATTTCGACTTCGATCTTCTTCGAGACTAATAAGACTCCACGCGACACGGCTTTATTGACATCAAAGTGCAAGAAAACAGAAGCAATGGGGAAAAGAAAATATTCTGAGGAGAAAAAAGAGAAGATAAAGAAGAAAATACGAAAACTGGAACACAAACTTCGAAAACAAGACGGAAGTTCGGAGGAAAGAACGCCACCAAGGAGTCCAGAAGCAGACAGATCACCTCCAGGGAGCCCAATAACAGAAATTGAGCTGATTAATACAGGTGTGTAGTTCTATATTAACACATAAATGTTCAACTTACACAGTCCAATCAGGACATGTCCACACACCAGGTAGTCGATAATGGTATGTAAACTATCGGACAGACATAGGGACAATTAGTGCTACTTCACATCGGGTAGCCATTGTCCCTGAGACTGGAGTGTTGCCACACACAGTGGAAGATAAGGACATCATTACTAAGAATTGATTTTAAACACGACATTTAGCGCTGCTGCAAAGCGAGTAGACACTGTCCATATTATTCCTAGTGCTGCCACAACATGCGTGGGTAGACAATGGAGTTATCCCTTCCTGCACTCCCTTTATTTCTGTCAATTACCACTTCTACAGGCAAGAAGTTAATTAATGTTTTTACCATCCAGAGCGCTACCATAGGGTGCGTTAACAATGGAATTTAATTAAGAAAATAACACTATCGTATTGCTTGCAGATGAGATCATTCCAGAAGAGCTTCTTGGTGCGCTCGGACCTGAAGGAAAAGAACTAGCAACCCGCTGGAGCAAGATAATGACAGAGGGCCTTGAAAAAGAGTCCAGGGAATCAATTTTAAAGAAATACCCAATCCCTGAAAATTTTCCAGCTGCAGTGCCACCTGAGATAAATCCAGAGATTGCAGCATCTTTATCCGAAACTACAATAAAACGCGATAAGCGAATAGTTGGACGACAAAACCAGCTGGGCAAGTTATTGTCTTCTTTGGGAAGAACCTTAACACAAATGTTGAAAGGAAAAATAAATAACAAAAAGATGATTGAGGAAATAAATGATGCAGCAAAAATTGCTGCGGATATCTATCACCAAGATACTGCCTCTAGAAAGTTCTTTGCTCTATCAAATACCACAACAGTGGTTAGGGATGCAATAAAAGGGAAAAAGCCAGACAAATTTTTATTTGGGGAAGATTGTGGGGAAAGAATAAGATCTGCCCAAACGGTCCAGAAGACAAGTAATCAAATGAGGAATGAAAGAAAAAAGGTGGGAAACTGGAGGAGCCCGCTGCAACCTCAACAACAACCTCGCAGTGGGCAGTATCGTCAGACTCAGAAGACTCGTGCTTACGACACCCCGCCTCAGAGAGAGAACCACAGTACCAGCCTCGCAGTGGACATCAGCAGCAGACACAGAAAGCCCGAGCCTACCACTCACCACCACAGAGGAGAACCCAGAAGCCTGCACCTCAATCCAAACAGCACCGGCGCTAGAGGTACATGCAGGCAATATTAGACATTTTTATTTTAATTGGCAAAAAGTGACAAATGACCCAGTTGTATTAGACTGGGTAAATGGTTACAAAATTATGTTTAATTCCCCTCCACTGCAAAACGAGATTCAACCTCAAAAATGGTCCAAAAGAGATAGTTCAATCATTAAATTAGAGATTATAAAGTTATTAGAGATGGGAGCTATTAAACAATGCTCATATATTAAGGGTCAATTTGTGTCACCTATTTTTATTATACCTAGGGCCAATGGTACTTACAGATTTATACTAAATTTGAAGAATTTAAATAATTTTATTGATTCTTATCATTTTAAATTAGAAGACATAAGAACGGCTTGGAAACTTATTACTAAAGACTGTTTTATGGCAAAAATTGATCGAAAAGACGCCTACTTTAGTTTGCCAGTTGCCGAAGAGTCAAGAAAGTATTTAAGATTCGAATTTGAGGGAAAATTGTTCCAATTTAACTGTATTCCATTTGGTTTATGTACTGCTCCATATATATTTACAAAAATAATGAAACCTATATGCACTTACCTGCGTAAAAATGATATTATTGTAACCTGTTATTTAGACGACTGTATTTTCTTTAATTCATCAGCAATTAAGTGCAAACAAGATGTAAAACTGACCTGTAATCTATTAGAAAGCCTAGGATTTACAGTTAATTATGAAAAGAGTTTAATTGAGCCGGAGAAAACATGTAAATATTTAGGTTTAATTTTAAACTCAAAAAATCTGTCCTTGGGGGTTCCAGAAGAAAAACAAATATCAATTACTAAGAAAATAAAGACATTTCAATCAAAATCACATTGCAGAATCAGAGAATTCTCTCAATTATTAGGTATTTTGAATGCTATTTGCCCAGCAGTCCCTTATGGTTGGTCCTATACTAAAAGGTTAGAGAGAGAAAAATATTTAGCCTTATTAAAATCTAATGAAAACTATGATGAATTCATGCAATTGTCGACTGATATAAAGACCGAATTAGACTGGTGGATAAATAACTGTAAAATTTACAATCCTATTAAACAACATAGGTTCATATTAGAAATACACACAGATGCATCTACCACGGGCTGGGGTGCTGTATGTGGATCGGAGAGAGCATCGGGTTCTTGGTCTATAGATGAAAAGAAGTTTCATATAAATTATTTAGAAATTAAAGCTGCCATTTTAGGATTAAAATGCTTCGCTCAAAGTTATTTTAATTGTGAAATATTATTAAGAGTTGATAACACCACCGCTGTAGCTTATATTACTAAGATGGGAGGAGTTCAGTTTGTTCACTTAAACAATATCACTAGACAAATTTGGCAATGGTGCGAAACAAGAAATATTTGGGTTTATGCTTCATATATAAATACAAAAGAGAACTCAGCTGATTTAGAATCAAGAAGAATAAATATTGAATGGGAATTATCTTCAGATGCATATCAAAAAATTATCAAAAACTTTGGCTTTCCAAAGATAGATCTTTTTGCATCTAGAATTAATAATAAGTGTGAAGCATTTGTATCATGGCAAAGAGACCCAGAGGCCCTAGCTGTAGATGCATTTACCTTAAATTGGAATGATTTTTTTTTTTATGCTTTTCCCCCATTTTCCTTGATTTTAAGGTGCATTAATAAAATCAAAACAGATAAAGCAACAGGCATATTAGTTGTCCCTTTTTGGCCTTCGCAGCCATGGTTTCCACTGTTGAAATCTCTCTTATTAAAAGACTTAATAATTTTTAAACCTAATAAAAAATTATTATCGTCACCTTACAGGCAAGAACACCCCCTGCATCATCAACTTACCCTGGCAGCAGGACTGCTATCAGCCAGGCGTTTGTAAGACGTGGTACTCCAGGCTCAGCCCTTAAGGTCATGATGAATTCCTTATCCCCAAATACTTTTAGGCAATATGATTCTTCATTGCGATATTGGTGGATTTTTTGTTGTAAATACAATCTTGACCCTTACCAAGCGTCAGTTCCTTTTATACTAAAATTTTTAAGTGAAAGGTTAGACGCTGGGGCCGCTTACGGTACTCTTAATACCTCTAGATCAGCTTTATCATTAATAATTAACCCAAACATAGGTAGCGATAATAGAATAAAACGCTTTTTTAGGAGGGTGTTCCGGACAAAACCACCTATGCCAAAATATAATCTAACCTGGGAACCGGGTTTAGTTTTGGATTACTTAGGAGCTCAATTTCCAAATGAAAATTTAGAGTTGCAAAAATTAACTAAAAAACTAGTAACAATTTTAGCATTAACTACAGCTCACAGAGTACAAACCTTGGCTCTCATAAAGATAAAGAATATTAAATTTACTTCTAATGGTGTACATATAAAGATATCAGATCTTATAAAGACTTCAAGGAGAAGCTCAACACAGCCAGTTTTGTATTTAAAAAACTATGATCAAAAGCTAGAAATTTGTCCTGTTAACACTTTGAAATCATATATAAGTGCTACAGAATCATTGAGACAAGGTACAGAAAATCTGATTTTGACTTGCAAAAGGCCTTTTAAGAGTGCCTCATCGCAATCTATAAGTAGATGGATAAAATCCACTTTAGAGGACGCAGGAATAGATGTGTCGGTGTTCTCTGCCCATAGTACCAGACATGCAGCGACATCTGCTGCAAATAGGTCGGGAATTAATATTAATTTAATTAGGAAGACAGCTGGGTGGTCAAATAATTCATCTGTGTTTGCCAGATTTTACAATAGACCCATAATAGAAGACCCCCTATCTTTTTCTTCTACTATTTGTAATACAAGTAGAAATTAATGTCTATTTTATGTCACTATAATTAATGTATGTTAGTTAAGACCCTCTATCTTTTTATTCTACTAATTGTAATAATACAAGTAGAAATTAATGTTTATTTTATGTCACTATAATTATTGTATGTTAGTTTACATAACTAACACTCTTTATAAATTTATTTAGAATACAAATTTTATTAATCCTAATATATTTTTTATTCACAACCCAGGCTTTAAACATCTACAATGTATTATCCTGTCGGACAAGGAGAAGAAGTATAATTATTTGATTAAACGAACTTACCCTAAGTGAAGTTCAATCATAATTATACAAAGCTCCTTGTCCGACAGGGGACTCCCTCCCAACCCATCCCTTGGTTGGGTTGTTCATAAAACTTTAAACTAATGAAGTTGTTGACAGGTGTCAGGACGTTCTGGAACGAGATGTATTTTTTTTTTCCGAGATGCTTTAGAACATGTGATGGCGCTAGCATAGAAGCATAGACTACAATGTATTATCCTGTCGGACAAGAAGCTTTGTATAATTATGATTGAACTTCACTTAGGGTAAGTTCGTTTAATCAAATAATTATCACCTTATTTACGACAGATATAATTCTTCTTCTTTTCTGTCACATAGTAAAAATCAGTACAATTTTATATTTAAATCTTACTTTGGCGAGACAAGTCCAAAGCGGGTAGCCTAACCATAAAAGAATATTAATGTGCCTTTTGCATAAGCTTTAATAATATGTGCGTGTAGAGTGATCGTGCATTGAAACATACACTTGAACACGTTGAAGCACACATTGAAACCAGTGGCGTGCCGTGCATATAGGCAATTAGGCAGTGCCTACCTGGTAGATGAATTGAGGTAGGCAGTAGGTACTTACATATGCGTCTCAGGGGTCAAAACAATCAGAATAATTTTGTGCCGTGTCGTGTGGTGCCGGCACGTTAAAAGAATTGCACCACCCCTTCTCTTCCTATGGGTGTCGTAAGAGGCGACTACAGGAGAACCGCCATAAGGAGACGGGCAGCAGCGTCTCCTCTCCACCATTGGCCAAACTGCGATCGCCAACCCGCCTGCCAAGCGTGGCGATTATGGCAAAATCCTCCTTTTGGAGAGGCCTGTGTCCAGCAGTGGACTGATATAGGCTGGTGATGAGAATAATTTTAGCTGCTAAGTATCGGAACCATATTACTAAGATATATTGCGAATTTATCCTTTAAAAGATATAACTGCAATAATTTGTAATTCATTCAGTTAGTGTATTTAATAATACTAGCCTAGTCTTAATAAGGTATAGCAACCTTTTCTTATTGCAGTTTAGCTCAGCACAATACTTTATCATCCATGAGAAAGGAACACCCATAATGTTTCAAATGCTTAGTTGCCTCGTGATAACATATTGTCTAGTGAAAGCAGGTGCGGTAATGCGATACACTAATATGCCTACAGAAGTAAATCTTACGTGCACTTATTAGTAACAGGGATGTCGACTAACTTTTTTTCTTCGTCTATCAAGTAGATTATTAAAAAGTATTAGACACGTATTTTTTCTTTTTGCACATAATCAACATATTTCAGAGATATATTGATTTGAAATGTCCCATGCCGTCACGCCTAAGTGCAATGTTACTTAGAAATGACAAGGTCACGAGCCCCCACTCCCGAACTTTGACGCGCTTTATCTTTGTAATTTTTTGGTTGACAAAAGAAAAATAATAATCCATATTTTTTTATTAACTGACGGATTAAATAAAATTTTATTTTCTTTACCCAGTCGTCATCCCTATTATCTAAAACAATTTGAACGTAATGGATACTCGAGGCTTAACTAATAGGTTGCATTCTTGTAAAGATATTATTAATTATCTGTATTTAAAACACAAAAAAACCTCTACGTGTACGTACTTTAAATGTCAAAGTGAGATGTATTCATGTTTTAGAAATTTTATATTTCTTTAAAACTTAAAAGATTCAATATAGTTTGACATTATTATTTGGTAATTTTATTATCCGCTACCAAACATAAAAATCTTGCAAATGTCAAATTATATCAGACTCTACTTTAACCAAGTTTGAATTTGAAAAATAATTATCATCTCTTGTTACGATAACGTATTATTTTTCTTTGTACTTTTAATTACAAAAAAAGAATTTCATTTCATTAACCGTCCAACAAAGCACTTGGGAAGCTGTCCGATGTTCCGTCTCGCTCGCACGGGGCGGAGCTTCGTAAACATTTAATCACAGCAACCAGGTATTAATTGTGGGTTGCAGATAAAGAATGGTAAAGGTGAATAGGGCTGTCAAATATTAAAAAGAAGCAAAATACGGGTGTGTCCGATATGTTAATAAATAAATAAATAATGTACGCTGTATGTACCCGAAGACTCGAAATATTATTCATTAAAACCATTTCTTCTATTTTATTGTCAGTCATTAACGAAATGACATCGAATACAGCTATAAAAGCATTAAAGATTCACACTGAAGTTTTTAAATGTCCGTTTTTTGGCTTATATCAAGTACATAATTAAAATAAATTGAATGTTTTTTTACGATTTCAATGTTAGTCTCGTTGAAAAAGTAGCGGTGTTGAAAGAGTATAATAAGAGATTTTGCGTTATTTAAATTACACAGTTGGTCTTACGGAACTCGTGACAGCCCTAGCAGACCCTGGCCTGCGATTATACCGTACTTTACGATGAACAGTTGACCCTTGAGATAGATGGGTGATCGCCTTAATGCTGATGCAGATAATCGGTTAAGTTAATTTTGATGGATGTTACGCTCAGTAACCTACGTTAAATGAAACTTTGTGAAAACGTTTTGCGTTTGCGCACTAACGATAACGACAGTCATACTTACATAAAACGTTTTTAAAAAGGTGTGTCTTTGTCAGGCTCCATAAACCCTGTATTATAGGAAAAAAAATGCAGGAACGTCCGACAGGAACGATTAGTATCTCAAAAAATTTATAAAAATTAGCAAAAAAATATGCCGTATTTTTGAACACTTTTTGTTACTATCAAAGTACAAAAAAACGCTATGAAACTTTTTTTAAAGGTGGTAACGTGTTTAAAGCAAATACCATAATTTTGTGAAATATTTTGCTGTCTTGATTTGAACTTGATTATAATCAAGCTCAAATAAATGACCTGTAAAAGGTATATCTATGCCTTGTGCTTGTGTTTGTACAAGGGGCCCGGAGTCTGTTAGTTAGCTGTCGCACGACAAATGCTGAGCTGGGGTCCTTTTTGACGGATACCCTAAAATATATTTTGTTACATTTCTTTTTTATGTACTTTATATATGTGTCAAATACATATATTTTTCGTACCTATTTCTAAGTGATGATGACCAATATTAATATTTATTTATATTTAAATCCAACCAATATCTAACTAAATGCGTAAGCAGAGAAAGGATGTGGACATTATGAAGACAAATTCTTCAAATGATTGGGTCCATAAAATACGCGACTTCAGTATTCGGTCTCGGCATTCTTCAGCCAAACTTGTGGGCCGAAAGCCGAAAACAGCGGCGCTATGCCGAAAATGCTGAGGGATTGCTTTTGCTATCTGAGACAGGAACAGGGAATGCAATCCTTGCAAACATTATAATGTAATATTGTAAGATTTTTGTGGTTCGTCTGAATTCTTGCCATGAAGTTTATGCCGACGCGAACTTTGCTGAATAGGCTCGTGTCTGGGTGATCAAGGATATAGAAGCAAGAAAATATTATTAGTATTACACAACATTGTAAATTCCTTCCATCGAGATCATGACTTCTAGTGTTATATGTGTTTTTCTGCGCGCGGCCTATTTTGACCATGCAATAGGACAGACAGCGGGGTAACCATGAACTCTTAAAACAATCTCAAAGCTGTCAAATCTGTCAATTTTGGTACGTCATTATTACATACAAAATTTGACAGATTTGATAATGTTTGACAGATTTGAGATTGTTTTAAGAGTTCGTGGTTACCGCCCAGCACCTATAAGTATTAGGTACCTAAAATTTTGCAATCAGTAATAATCGCAACGCCCGATTGATGCCTTGTTTCAAAATCTATTAGCAGTACTGTCGGTAGATTGCTTTGTTTTTTGCTGTCAATTTGCGTTTTCAAAGCCAGAATTGCTTAATTTTCTCCATCGCATTTCTTTTGCAAGAAACGTAATAATGGTACTGGATAGGCAGGTATTCAGCAGTAGACTTCTAAAAACGAAAATAATAAAAAACTAATTTATTTTGATGTAATTTATTGTAATTAGCTCGATCAAATTAACTTTCTGCATACAAAAAATTATACGCGAACAATATCGAAAACATTGACATTTCTCAACAAAATGGCACGAATTTCGTAAGAATAAGGATTTCAATTAATTCTTTAGTATCAAAAGCACGAGACGGAGTATCAGTTGAGTCACAGCTCCGAAGTAAAAGCCAGAACCAGGAAAGGAAAAAAAAAACAAATATAACCCGTAGAGAAAACGAATGGCCTCCTTAGTAAGTTTGTAAAGTGGCAAATAAAAATTCGACTTGTTGTGTTAAAATATGTATCTATGCAACAAATTGTATGCAAACTTACCAAACATAATATAGAACAATTTTTTTTTAAAGTTTTAGTGGGATTTTAACTTATTATTAGAAACAGAATATATTAAGATAATATAAAGCACTCTATATAGAGTACAGTGATAATAAAATGGCGGCAAAACTTTGTATTACAAAAAATTACGTTTTATATGTTTGATGGGCTTGGTTTTGACCTGGTTAAAGGTTAAGGATCTATCAGTTTTTTGTTTCTGTCTCGAGTTCTTTCCGCTGGTTTATTTAATGATTTTGTTTAAGTAGGTATCTGTAGACCGATCTATTTGTACTACACCGTCGGTTAGCCCAGTTTAATTACGGTTTAAAATTAACCGACTTTGGTCCGAGATTATCGCGCCTTCGCGAACTCGCTTTTGGCTCTTAATTAATAATTGTTTATTTGCGTTGTTGGGAGATGACTCATTTATTATCTGTTTTCGAAATTTAGATATTGGAATTAATTGAGAATACACGCATAAAGACCGTTCTTTGCTTGTCCAATTTTGTCAACAATTTTTGCATGTTAATTACATTAGAATACAAAGTAAGTTATTTTATTGTGTGATTTATTTATTTAAATGAAATATTTTGTTAAAAAGGAATGTCAAGATTCTTTAAATACTAAACAAACAGAAAAAGAACATGGAAACAAATAGTAAAAGAATTTAATAAAGTACTCAGTATTTTTTTACTAGCAGTTTTGTTGTTTTTTTAAGGGTCCCGTACCCAAAGGGTAAAACGGGACCCTATTACTGTGGCTCTGCTCTCCGTCTGTCTGTCCGTCTGTCACCAGGCTGTGTCTCATGAACTGTGATAGAGAGTTAAAATTTTCACAGATGATGTGTTTCTGTTGCCGCTATAACAACAAATACGAAAAAACAGGATACAATAAATATATATGGGAGGCTCCCAAACAACAAACGTGTTTTTTTGCCGTTTTTATAGATAATGGGACGGAACCCTTCGTGCAGAAGTCCGACTCGCACTTGGCCGGTTTTTATTTTTTTATTAAAACAAGAACCATTTTTAAAATTAAAACGTGTGTCATAGTTTTTATTATGTAATCACTTAACAAAGAATGTGCTTGGTTTCATAAGAAATACTTTTAAAAAGCTGTTTGATGTTTTTTGACAAGGTCAATATTACCTACCATAACCTTTATTTGATTTTTCTAAGTTTGCAATAAAAACAGCATTGTATAAGCACTAATCAGTGTTCATGGTTAGACCTCTAGTCTATGACACCGTCGTTTAATCTGGCAAACAAATGTTATTGGAACATTAGGCTAATGTCTGGTTTGAGTATTTGCGCGCGACGCGGCGGCTGCTGTCGCCCGATAACGCCACTGCACTGTACAGGGCTGTCACATTACTAACTAAAATTAAATTATGCACATAAGTTCCAAATATACCTACATAAATAATTATGAATTGTACGCGGTCCTAGCTTAAGACCCTGGAAACTGAGAAACTGGAATAATTATGTCCTAGCATGAGCAGAATTATAATCACATCACCAGCCTATAACAGTCCACTGCTGGACACAGGCCTCTCCAAAAGGAGGATTTTGCCATAATCGCCACGCTTGGCAGGCGGGTTGGCAATCGCAGTTTGGCCAATGGTGGAGAGGAGACGCTGCTGCCTGTCTTCTTATGGCGGTTCTCCTGTAGTCGCCTCTTACGACACCCATAGGAAGAGAAGGGGTAGTGCAATTCTTTTAAAGTGCCGGCACCACACGGCAGAATTATAATACTCTGGTAAAATCAGAAATTAAATGACATCATTTTAGAAAATTTAATTTTATACTTAGTTACTTAGGAATATAAATTAAATATGTTTCGTATGTTTTTTTTAAATGATGATGACCAGTTCTATACCATATACTTCTTCTACTAATTAGTTGCGGGTGAAGCAGCACTTAAAGCAAAATAACTTGCATTTAGTAAGTTACCGTGATTTTGAAGCACAGAACACTACCTAATTTAAATACTTTATGCATGTACCTTATACTACTTAATGTGCCATTTCCTAGCGGCTGTAAAATTCTTACTACACAATTGACAATAAATAAACCAAGGCTTAACTGGTTTGTGTCAACCCTACTAAGTATAAGCAGCCGAGTCTGCAGGCGCCTTAATAAGTTGCATTGTATGAGAATTTACACGCCATTGTATGACTTGGATTAAAGGGGGGAGGAGAAAACCGTTTTTATGTACCTGGTATGCTGTCTTTGTTTTTGTAGGAACTTGGTCTAAGAAAAGGAGCTTTAAAATCATAGAATTCTTTATAATTTAATTATTAAAACTTAAATGGACAAAGGAACATGTGTGTGGATTTTTATACCATAAGTAAATCTAATTCAAAGTTAAAGTCGAAACTATAATTAAATATTATAAACTAGCTGACCTAGTGAAGTTCGTACCGCCTAACAGTTTATTTTTTGTCAGCTTTTCCAATATTTTAATTATTATTTATTATTATGCTATTAGCAGAGGCGAATCCAACAAATTATAAACCATGAAAATATCGGTCCAGCCGTTCTTGAGTTATAATAAGTGTTGTAACAAACCCGACTTTGTTTTATATATTAAGATAATATGCACTAGGCAACACCACCAAGTATATCATATACTTAGTATGAGAGAGAAAAACTTTTTTTTCGTTTCATTTGAGTTGTCTAGCCTAACCTGATGTTGTCATCCGAATTTCCAATACCTACTTTTGTAAATATGTGAAATTCGGATGGCAAATCAATATAATAATACTAAGTAGGTTATTTTAAATATACTACCAATTAAATGATTACACGATACAACTCGTATATGTATGTATTTACATGTTACTTGCAATATACATAGAACTAAAACTTATAATCACGGGTCTAAAAGATTAATATACATATAAGTCAAGGTAAGTAACAAATAAAATTCAGTTAGATAGATATCTTATAAATTACAAGCAAGCAATCCTAACTTTACAAGAGTGATTCAAATTCAATAACCTCATAAAATTGCAATCGCAGTTGGTTAAATATTTACTTAAGCTTGGTAACTTCTATATTTTTTCTCGACTATTTGCTACATGTTTATGCAAATTTACGTTCTCATGGATATTTATTACATTACAAACTCGTTTGTCGGTAATATTATAGTTTTTGAATATACCTATATTATGCTAGTTAAATAAAAGTGCTTCGCCAGTTTTCTACAGTCATTGTCTATTTTTCCTAATAACTTGAGCATACGACACACGATAGTAGTTAAGATGTCACATTTTAATGTTTTATTCAAACCGCGCTGTTTGCAAACGACTTTTTATCATACCTACCTGTTTAGTGTAGGTAGACTCTGTTGGAGCACTCATAGTATGCTAGTAGGTATGTAATTAATTTGACTCTGTTGCTAGTTCAACTTTATTGGCTTAAACATAATAAAGAACTGCATGTCGTGCAACAAATTACAATGTGTCAAAGCAAAAAAATTGTTGATTATAGATGTTCATATTATTTTTATATAAACTGTACATATTTGTCGACAAATGTGGCCAACCCACTGCCACTTAAGCTTGCTACATTTTTGGAAGATGTCCGTTACTTTAGTCTTCTGCCTGATGATCTCGTTTCGGATTTTATCCTTTAATGAAATCCCAAGCATCGACCTTTCCATAGCTCGCTGAGCAAAACCGATGAAAGGTGGAGTAAACGGGTTCTCGAGTGGGCCACCACGCCTAGGCAAACGTAACCCCCCAGCTCGATGGACCGACGACCTTAGGAAGATGGCTGGCAGTGGATAGATGAACTAAGCGGGAGATCGTGCTCTTTGGCGCTCTTTGGGGGAGGCCTACGTCCAGCAGTGGACTACAATAGGCTGAGATGATGATGATGATGATGACATAGTTGTCGACCCAATTTGCGTAGTGGCAAGATGGTTCACTCACCTTGAATGCAAAGGTTCTGTGTTCTATTCTCGATTAAGTTCAATTTATCGAATTAGGCTGTGGGAAGAAGAACCTACCAAAAATCATTGAAAAATACCTCGTAAGTATCTTAATACAAATATTCAAGACCTCGACAATTAGTGTGTTGTTGGAAAAATATTCTAAGGGCCTAGGTTTCACAATGATTATGTACGGATAAAGTTATGTTAAAGATAAAGAGTAGAGGATAAAAATGCTTGAAAATCGTGTCAAACATCGTGTTTATCCTTTAGATAAGTAAAATAAACAAGTAAGTAAGTAAACAAGGTGGACCGACGATCTGGTGAAGGTCGCGGGAAGCCGCTGGATGCGGGTGGCACAGGACCGATCGTCGTGGAAATCCTTTGGCCTCTGTCCAGCAGTGGACGTCTTTCGGCTGATGGATGGATGGATGGAAGTAAAATATAGCTTATACAGAACTAATGCAGAACTTATCCGTACATTGTGAAACAGGCCCTTATACTATCTGACAGCTATTTTTTTATTCAGTCAGTTTTTGATCATAAGCGACACACTTAGTGGCGTGCATTGGTAGTAGGCCTACGTCCAGCAGTAGACTAACGTGAACTGATAATAAATCATTGACTGCTGCTTGCTGCTGCTGAATAAATCAAGGTTCGATTATTTTAATTAGTACTATAGATTGGTTAGTTAGGCGCTCGTGTATGTATTATCATCATCATGTAAACCTATTGCAGTACACTGCTGGAGGCTTACCCTCCCCCAAAAAGCGCCAAAGACCACGATCCCGCTTTTTTGACGTCTATCGTAAAACCAATGAAAGGTTAGAGTGAGCGGGTTCTCGAGAGGAGATATCGCCTTGGCAAACGCAATGTAGGACGCCCCCCAGCCCTGGCAGTTGATAGATGAAAAAAGCGAGATATCGTGCTCTTTGGCGCTCTTTGGGGGAAGCTTACGTCCAGCAGTGGGATGCAATAGGCTGAATAGATAGACACTCGTGTACGTACAGAACCTTAGAACACACGTTACTGTCGTTTCTACTCAGAAGTAAAGTCTCCTTTACAAAACCAGTTGCAAATCGTAAAGCAGAGTTTTAAAGGTATCGGCGAAATAACGACCGAACACTTAGCTCTAAATGCACATATTTGCTTAACATAACGGTGTTCGGTTTCAAGCCTGCTTACAAACGCACTGCGCTAGGGTGGCCAGATATTACATAGATAATAAAATGTATAAACAAAAATAAAAGGGTCCCTGATAATTTGCCCATAAACATAAACTGGGTTCTATACCATAACCCATAGTTAAATTGAGCATAAAATATCTTGTGGAGCAGGTGTTTTAGGGTTCCGTACCACAAAAGGAAAAAACGGAACCCTTTATGATCACTTTGTTGTCCGTCCGTCTGTCTGTCAAGACCCTTTATCTCGAGAACGCGTGGCGGTATTGAGAAATAGAAGTTAAAACGATATACTCATGTCTGCAGTCTCTTGAAGCTGTGAGAAAATCAAACTTCTAAGTAACAACGTAAAAAAGATACGGCCATTTATTCTGCAAAAATCCGCATATTTCGACACTTTCAAGGGAATTAAAATTTATAGGGTAGGTACTTCCCGTTGACCTAGAACTATGAAATTTGGCAAGTAATACCGTCTTATTCTACAAGCAAAGGTGGACACAGTTAATCCTAAATAAATTAACTTCGTTAATTCATTAATTAAAAATTTAACTTTTAATCGGTAGAGCGTAAATTTTTTTGAAAATTTAAGAGTAGACTAGACTTCTAAGGATATATTTTGTACGGAACCCTCAGTGGGCGAGTCCGACTCGCACTTGACCGGTTTTTTTTTAATACTTGGTTGCACATAATTGGGTACAGCATATTTTAAAAGTACCTTCAGTGCTCAACCAGTTACCTATTTATGTAAAGAAAAGCCCATGGTAACATTAATAACCAAATAAGTAACCCAAGGAAAAGTTGTTGAGTGGAGACCGCAAAAAGCTCGTTCATAATACGAGTATACCTTTGCTGAAGTTTACAATGTTTTGCTAAATCACCATGATTTACAGTACAAATTATAAAACTACGAAGCGCTTCGAGAAAACCTAAGTAGTGCCTTTGCGCTTCGCTTGGCTCGTCTTGGCGGAGCACTGCCCTTCCCCCCAGATATGCTATTTTCTAACGAATAATAAAAACATTTCATTCTCATCATATCAGCCATAGGACATCCACTGCTGAACATAGGCCCCTCCCCTATTGACTTGCAGATATGCCGGTTGGAAACGGCCTGCATCCAGCAGCTTCCTACCACCTTTACTAGGTCATTTGTCCATCTTGTGGTGGATAAAAACATTTAAACCCATTTAATTAAGCATCGATATTTATTCTATAAAAAAGTCAGTGACATTTATTTTACTGTCTACTTTTTTCCTCGTAGCTTCTGGACCACACAGTTCAATTACCATTCAGTAGTAAACAGCTCTCGATATTATTGCATTCGATGACTAAATTATACAAATATCCTACTAAAATAAGATGTCTGGAGACCCTATCTACAGTAGGCGCAAATGACTAACCCGATCTGCAAATCAGGACTTTAATGCTTTGTAATAAAAGTCATTGAGATTTTTAAATTAAAAAAACATATTATGAAGACCACACTGTTAGGACAGTGTTGACATTTTTATGCCCTGTGGGGTTTTTAAGATATTTTCGTTAAGGAATGCAGGGTCTCAAGCAAATTATGTTGAATTTATCTGCCTCCTTGATTGGTCAGAAGTCAGAACTGGATTGTGTGATTGAATCGAACTGCAATCTCAGATATGAGACGAACTAACGGCCTGTTTATGCATATGGGCTGGGCAGATTGGTGGGTATTATCATCGCTGAGTAAGCTGAAGGTGGGTGGATAAGATATTATAATATTGGTATTGGATTTATTAAAAGTACTTATCATCTGTTTATTAAGACTTGTCTTTTATTTGTCTTCAATTAAAAACTGATGAAAGAGAAAAAAAACTATTTTAGATTCGGTTTCAGAAATTAATTTGAACCTCTTTTACCATGAAGCCAAGTCTGAGATGGCTAAAGGATTTTTCACATTAATTTTGAAAATTTAAGTATTTTTTGTCAGACATGACGTGAATTTCTTTGTTTTTTCTTCTTAACAAACACACTAATAAATAGATTTTTTTAAAATTCGTTTTGAAACCCATTTACTTAGGTCAAGTTCACACTTGACTTGTAAGATTAAGCTATTTAGGCATGCTTATGTTGCGTCGAATGCAATTATACTATTTTTTAGAATAAATTAAAAATAATCGAGCAATGCACTACTCTTGGGTTGCAAGATTCCAGAAATTATAGAATATTAAACGCTAATTATTATTCTGCATCAGCTTTCTGAGAGTGTAATCTAAGCTTTTAGCTCACAATTTACTGATCTATATCTTGAACAAACTATCTTTAACATATTAATACAATTAGTAAACCCGACGGTAGGTATGTATACGTTATGGTCTTTTTGGGTTAGGTGCATTGTGATTCTCTTTAAGCGCAAGGGTACGGGTTCGATTGCCGGTCTAAACAATTCCAAAAACGCGGTTTTTTCTTACTTGGGAGGCGACTTGGAAATTATTCAGGGAAAGTTATTTATCGGCATCTGAATCGATTATCGTCTCTATTAACTCAAACTATTAATTTAAAATAACAGATATAGCTTAATTTAGCAAACTCCCATCATCCAGTAATGACTTGTTCTACAGCCAATTTGTTAGCTTCAATTATGTTCGCTTTATGAAAATATCTCAAACTAAATTGTCTTCCGATATCAATTACGTTATAATAGTTTTGCTACAGTAGAATTAAATCCACAGTAGGCTCAATGTTTTTTTCTTACTGTTGCGTTGGCTCATACAACTACATTATCATATGTCTATAATAGACTGTAGCCACGATATGGTGCCACCGAACTTATAAATACTTAAATTGTCATTTTATGTGACGTTGTTTTTAATAAGAACAAAATTTAACGTTATTATAACGTTTGGTCATTAAACAAAATATCGTAGACTTCAGTAAGAAAAAATTGGTTTCTCTTACTTTATTAAAGTTTGTTTTATTATTCTAAGAATATATTGTAATAATAACGGAAAAATAGTGATTGTAAACGATCTTTAGTTTACAAAAATAAAATAAAAAATTGCAGACCACCTGGTAAAGGTTGCAGAAAGCCGCTGGATGCAGGCCGCTTCCAACCGAGCAATCTGGAAGTCATTGGGGGAGGCCTATGTTCAGTGCAGTGGACGTACTTTGGCTGAAATAAGGATAATGAAATAAAAACTTATCATACCACTACATCCACTATAATACAGGGTTACATTGCAAGGTAGTGCCAATTTTTCAGGAACCACTCAGAATCGGTAGGTAGCTAAATCGATCTACGTAAAAAACAAAACTTTTTTTATTTTTTATTATTACTATCCGCTGTTAAAAGATAGTACACGTAGATAATCTTGTCTCAATTATAAAAAATACGCACGCACTATCTCTGTGCTAACTAGTAATGCAAAGTTCAATGCAATAATAGTCACAATGGCGCGCGAAAACAAGCTTAGCCTTTTCGATGTAAGGTATATTTGTAACAGCAGGAGCGCCCGTTCAAGCCAGAGGTTCAAATAACTAACAAGGACCTTAAGCAGTGCACCTCTAGATCTTATTTTTAACATTTGGCACTACTTTGCAATATAACCCTGTATATCACTTCAGCGCAGGTGTGCACTCTCTGCGCACGTAGAGATGCGCCTACTTAATCTACATTATTTGTGGTATGCTGATAGCATCTTGCTCTATCAGTATCGGAGATCGAGAGACGCACAATAATCTTCATAACTTCATAGCCCGGTCGCCAGTGGTCGGCAACAGTTTATTAATAACTTTGCTAATTACCAAGTTACATACAAGTTTATATGAGATTGAGTAACAGGTGGTTCAAGTTAAGGTTTCTCTAAAACACTTATAAATTATCCGGTAATTACTAGGTCGGGTGCGGCAAATCAACATTTAATTTAGGATAGAAGATTTGATTTTCCATTGATTTAATTTGACTTAGTATTAATTGAATGAAATTGAATAAAGATGCATCAATTATGAATTAATTTTGTTTTAAAAGAAGTTTATCGATATTTTACAGCTGATTTTTTTAATGACTACTTCCGATTACATCACATTATAATTACTAAAGTGACAGAACCGCCATTAAATTTTTAAACAAAAGTTATTTTGGTCTAACATAGTACGAGCACTCACCGAACGAAAGTGTCACATCTCAAAAAAGCAAATTAACTTTTACCTTCATTTAAAGGCAATTTGGGATTACAACTATATTGACCAATCAAAGCTTTAAATCAATCAAAACTTAAACCATTTATTAACATCTAAGCCATCATAGACAACCTAATTTTTACCACAACATCCCATGCAATTATTTTGTTAGTGTTCAATAATTAACACATTATAAAAACTATCATCATACCACGTATGTGTACTTATATGCTTATAAGTTTTTCTAGTCATGATATATTTACCACACAAAATGGAACTATTAAATAATAAGTATCAAGATAGTACCTAGTATAAGAACCCAAAAAAACCGTCTATTTCCATAGTCTCTGCTTCTGATCCGGTGTATTTTAGTTTTTGTTTCTACCATTTATCGTTTTACTTTAGTAAGGGCAAACATAGTGAGGTAGCCAGTACATACATACATTCAGGTAACGTTGGACTTAAAGTCATGATCCAAAATGTTCTAGTTTCATCGTGTAAGGATAAATGAGGTGACAATAATTTTAAATAAAATTACTACATTGTACTTAAACGTACATACTCTGTCAAGGAACTGGGATTAGAATCTCTAAAATTGTTAATAAGTTACCAAAATTTACCATATTATTAAATTTACCGTTCTTTACGGGCTATGTCTAAATTAAGTATTAAAATTCACAAGGGGCTGTATTAATACCGAGTCCACAATAAATTGTGAGGACCGATTTTATCAGACTAATAACTTCTTTGGTAGTCCCAGCTTTAACGAAAAACGAGACAAAAACGATACAAAAACTTGATGGAAACTCTCAGAGTTTAATGTTTTATGAGATGAGCCTTACATTAGAACTTCGTTCAGTAGGGTCATTGTAAGGTTTATTTATCTAAAATTTATCTTGACCCGTATAGTCGGAGAAAAAAGATGACAATTGAATAACAATGGCCGCATCACAAATATGTGCGCGGATTAAGCAAGAGGACAGAACCTGTATGCTCGGAAAACAAGACAACAATTGATATAACAATGGCCCGCGCACACATGTGTGCGCGACGGAAGCTTAAGCAGGTAAGTACATATAGCAGGCTATACCTGCAGCATTTTCTATTAAACTTTAGTGTTTATGTACAATGCCTAATGACGCCGACTTTATACGTTGCGATAGGCGATCTTAGGGGTATTGGAGTTATGGTCCCCACCATAACTCCGTGGTGTCTGAAAGTGAACCTACTGCCCTGTTATTTGTTATGCATATAACGTATTATGTCTTACATATAATTTAAATTAATTGACGGTGCCAGCCATCTGATTTCACCTTAAACGAATGCACAGTTTAAGAAATGATTGAGGCTATCATGAAGAAGTTCAATTCATTGCTATTTACTACAAATAATTTACAATAGACTTTTTTTATTATATTTTGTTACCAGTAAAAAATAGTTCTATAAATCTTAATTTATTTATATAGGGTTTTAGGTAAATGGTAGCCTGTATATCAAGCCGTCTTAATTAAAATACGAACTTAAATAGTATGGTGAAGTCAGAAATATAAAGTCTACATTTTATTTTATTTTCTATTATCATACAAAATTTAATTTTTAGGATCCGATTTATATGCATTTTTTTCTAAATGACAATTTCAAATTTCTAACTTCACCATACTATTTATATGCATAAATATTAACATAGGCTAGTTTCGGCTTGATATTATCATTACCAAACATCCTGGTATACAAAAGTAGGTACGTACCTACACGGCACTAATGATTAAAAATACTTAGTCTAAGTAAAACCTGTATCTTATGATTATTTTACAACTTGATTGTTCCAAATCAGCATGATAATAGTTTCTAGTTAAATAATTAATACAAAACTCCAACTGAAGATTATAACATTTGATATTTTATACAAAGCGTTATATTTCACAATCGAAACATATAAATCGTGTGAAATTATCGACAAAAAATATCAGGCCCAAACTGTTGACAACCGCTGACATCATTTAAAATTAATGGCGGTCGTATATTATTGGGCTACCAGAGTCAGAGGTGGTCCACCCTTTTACGTGGTTCTCACAAAATAATACAAAAAACCATAATGTCCCCTGATGGGATCCGATCACCGAATACTTTAACGTGTGAAATATGTTCGTAATTTTTGTTATTTGAATCCCAAGTCTGTAGCAGTGAGTGTGTATTTTCTTTTAAGTACCTATTTGTATTTATTTTATAACTTTTTTTAACTGTTATTTTTTAAATTATTAAGCTGCAAGGACACAACATACGTGCAAAAGCGCAGCTGAAATGTGAAATAAACAATGCAAATGTCCATTTTTATTGGAATTAAATAACGATTTGCTTTGCTGTATATAGTATATACACTGTGACGATAATCTACAAAGTTTTTAATTTGCTAATTATGAATTCTAAAATGACTTGTTAACCATTAAAATTGTCGCTCTTTTCTGCAGTCAAAAAGCACCTTAAACCGATTTATTAGATATACATCCATTATGCCAGTTTAGACTTCTAACAAAAAGCCTAATTCTATGATATCTTGTGGTCAGCCGTATGTGATTTATGATCGATCATCATTATCCTGCATGAGGAATCATATAAGAGCCCTCGCACATTATACGCCAGCATAACTCTATGCAACTTTCGTAATCTCTTTGCGTGTGACACTTGTACTGCAACCATTGCTTGTTTTACTGAGAGAATAGTTTTAACATCTCTTGTAGAAAGATGGTTGGTTAGAAAATTGTAATACAAATGTAAAGACCATGTAACCCTTACATGTCGGAGTTAGGTCCTTGTTTCAGCTTTCTGAACAGAAACATCTTTCACTTTGGTATAAAAGATATATTACTCCAATTTTTCACATAACAGCGTACTGAAATCCGAGCACGTGAGAAACCAACTCCTATGTCACACAAATGGACACAATGTTATTCTGTATACTAGGGCCAACATCGATTATAGCTGGCACAAACTCAGGTATATGTTAATATAATGTATACAAAGCGCTGTTCACCTCCGATTGCTTTCGTAATAAGGTTAAATTAGTATATAAGTAAATGTATGTTTGTAACGCCATGAAAGCAATAAAACAATTTTTCATTTTCACCATCATTTCAGCCGTAGAATAGGATCTTCCCCAAAAATGCCTTCCAGATTGTCCGGTTGGAACCGACCTGCATCCGCGACTCCCTGCCACTTTTGCCAAGTCGCCATCTTTATTTTTTTTCTGTCCGTCTGCTTTCATTTTATCTACTTATCTATATTTTTACTCAAATACTACCTGAACCCCATCGATATGGTGACAGGCAGGATCAAAACATTAAAACGAATATAAATGTTTAGGCAAAATAATCGATATTTAAGACAGGCAGGATTAAAACATAAATGTTTAATGCAAAAAAAACAAGTGTGTGTATGTCCTTATACAATGTCGTAACCGCAAACTGTGGTGCTGTTGAAACCTCAAACACCGTGCAGTAATATTTTGAAATGTATAAGTTTTGAATTTATACCTTTACCAATATTATTTTTACCCTAAGGAAAACTTTGGAGGCTATATTTGTATTGTTTTATATTAGTAATTTCTGTTCATAGTTAGGTGTTTATTGTTTAAGGTGTAATTCGCACTACGGATGTTTGACTCGGTTATACAAGCTTACGATAAACAAAACAACGAGAATGTAAGTATTTAGTCATCTTACAGCGGGAATCCCCTAAACTGTATTTATTACTTACCACTTACCGACCGACCGACACCGACCGTCTGTTGAGGATTTGATACAACCAGAACCTTTTGTATAAACACTGAAATACGCAATATTTAATAAGCAGATAAAATTAGCTAAATAAACTGTAGCTGTAGTAGTAGTAAATAAGCAGATAAAACTATCTAAAAGAACTAGACAAAAAGCTAAAAACCTGCCTGGTTAAATTGATTATTAAATTTCAAAATTTCGGCACATGGAGATGGTATTTTGTATACCCGTTTCGATTTTCGTATAGACCTATTAATTTCTATCTATTATATTTACTTAGTTGAGTTTGGATCTAATACAGTCATCATCGCGAGTTTCTTGTTTGGAAACTTCGGTATAGACAAAAGCTCTTTTTAAACGCTTTTGAGTGTAAATACAAATAATACTAAGACTACTTCGGATCTTTATTTCACGGACACAGTTCGGATACGGGCCGGATCTTTACAGATCGTATCATCATCATCATCATCATCAGCCCACATTAGTCCACTGCTGGACATAGGCCTCTCCAAGTGCACGCCACTCTGCACGATCCACGGCTACTCTCATTCAGCTCCTGCCAGCAACCTTGCGAAGATCGTCGCTCCATCTAGCCTGAGGGCGTCCGACGCTACGCTTGCCGACACGCGGTCTCCACTCAAGAACTCGTTTACCCCAGCAGTTATCGGTTCGTAAAACACAACATTATTAAAATGTATATGCTAAAGACGAAATGAAATGTTAAAGCAATGTGTATTTTTTGGGTACGGAACCCTAAAAAAGTAATGGTAAACCGGGAATCGAACCCGGAACCTCAGAGATGGGGACGCCATAAAGCCCAGTGTGCTCGCCTCTCGGCTACGGAGGTCGTCAAAAGTTTACCCTCAATTTGCTGGGCATGCTTTAGAGAGCATGTATCAGAATCGTAAGAAAAGAGCAAGCGATCAAGTTCGATTCCCCGTAACAATGTTTCCCTGTGCGATCTACTCCTAACTTCTAAGAACGCCGTGGGAATGGGAACTAACATGGTTATTGCAGTAATGTCAGGAATCTATGGCTAAATGAATTGATATTGTAGTCAGAATTGGTAGGTAGACTGAAAAATAAGTAAACTCCACTCGTACAACGTGATGTAAAGTTTATGCCATGCAAGGGATTTTGCAAGTGTTTTTTGGAGGTTTTTAATAAACCTTAAGATTGGTAGGCGTCTTGGGGATTGCAGTATTAACCAATTATTATTATATTAATTAAAAAATATAACAATTGAGTAACATAGCCCCGTCACACATGTGTGCGTGAACTTAACGAGAGGATTAATTACATCAATCTAGATCATGGTTACACCGCTATCAGTGGTCCCAGTCCATTTGCTGTAAGGTAGAATGGGTTGGTGGCAATAGAAAGTGACCCTACACTTGCAGAACTGACAACCTATGCAGAAGAATGGATCTCGTGTGTGTATTGAAGTGGAAGACGCTGCATGGACACTAAATTACAGAAACTATTGGTATAATCAAGGGAATCTCCATTTCACCCCTAAAATCGGTGTCCGAAGTTATCTTGAAGAATAAAACGTATACAATCTTTATTACCGGGAAATACATAAGGAGACGACAGTGCTCATAAAACTAAACAACTTTCCGAAAGAACAAATGTCGAAAAATTAAAAAAAAAAACGACTTCCCATAGTAAAGTCGATCAGCTGACCGGGTACTTTGTATGAGAAGTCAAGTTTTTTTTCAGTTTTCGACATATATAAGGTGTAAGTGAATTAGTGTCAGATATTTTTAGGAGTAACTTAGACTATCACATGGATCACATATAAGATAAATTTAAAATTATAGAACAAACTTTAATTCACGCACTAAGTAATATGATATTATGATGAACAGTGTTATATGATTATTTGAGTGCATGAATAAGATTCTGGAGAGATTATGAATCGGCTAGCGTTGTGTGAGTAGTCTACTTGTGGTGTTTGGGTTCATGTACAGGATGATGTAGATTCTTTTTTTTTGTTTTTTTTCGATTTTTTTAAGTTTATTCTATAATTTTAAATTTATCTTATATGTGATCCATGTGATAGTCTAAGTTACTCCTAAAAATATCTGACACTAATTCACTTACACCTTATATTTATTGGGGAAAGTTGTTCAGTTTCATTAACACTCGTCTTCTTAAGTATTTCTTGGTAATTAAGATACAATCTGTATCAATTCTGGTACAGTCAGGTCATAACAATAAAACCTCAATTTCTTAACTACAAATACTTAGAGCATTTAGTAAAAACCATCATTAAAACAACAAAAAAGACGGCTCGATTCGCCAATCATTGTCGTTTTATTTAACTACTCCAAACTGTGCCAATTCGTTGTGACTGTTATCTCTGTTGCATTATTGTTTATGGCTTAAAACTTAAACGTAATAGCGAAGATAGCCACATTATGCGGGCTGGTGACAAATCTGAATGTCGGAAAATGTTGTAACAATAAAGACTTACTACAGGGCTGACATAATTTTCTAATACAGATAATCGCTGGCAATCGAAAATTGTTTTAAATTTCTGTTTGTGTGTCGATGGTTTAATAAGCACACATGAGTATTGGATAAAATATATAAAATCCTAATATTAGTTAATCATACCTATTCTAAAGCTCAAATACATCAACTTTGTGTATGGGAATTGGGACCGTCAACGAAAACGGTTTAGGCTGGGTTGCACCATCTTACTTTAACTTTAACAAACGTCAAAAGTCTGTCAAACTCCATACAGAAGCACCGGTATAGTTATGGTTAAAATTGAGTTGGTGCAACCCAGCCTTAGTATAGGATAGTAACATATTTTATGCGCTAACGAGGTTGGTACTATAGAAAAAGTTGCTGAATTTCCCCAAATTAGGATCTTTTACAAAATCATAGCTTAAAAAATGAATGAACACATCTTACTACATTGTTAATTGCGCAACAAATTACATGAAAAGGAAGAAAACCACATTAAATTAGTCACAAAAGATTTTTAGTCTCAGTTTCACAAGAAGAGCATCGTAAATAATTGTATTAGCCAAAGGACATACAAATAAAGGTGTTTGTTCACTTACTAGAATGACTACTATCTATCGAGTTTAAATGGACACTGAACTTTTTTTAAATAGAAATAGAAGCAGAAAGCTATTACTGGGCACAAAAAAGCAGTAGACAAAATCTAACAAAACTTTTACAGAAATCGCAAAAAAACAAGCTCGCATAAATATTATTGGGGTTTGGGTCAATTTAGAAAACTTTTTCATTTTATTTTCTCCTGTCTGGATGTGCTAGGAGATGTCTCTAGCAAAATTAATTGTCTGGCAACTTGTACCACATTTAGGTTAACTTTGCTTCAAGACAACAATTACAACAATTTATTTATTTATGATAACTATTATAATGCTTTAACTCGATTTCAGCGAGTAATCAGTCTCTCATGTGCACAAACCTTTATAAAAACTTTCATAATAGCAATTTTCCGCCCCAATTGCACTGAATACCTATAATAATAATATGAATAAAAACGAATTGCCTGAGAAACTAACATTATTTATTTCGCCTATTGACCTATTTTTGCGAGCCCTATGACATTAGATGTTACGGCAAAATTGGCCTGAAAGATGTTCGGAGTCCATCTACAAAAATACCTGGACCTTTATTATAGAAGATAAAGGCCGAGGTATTTTTGGGATTGCGAGTACTTACTAGTGTAGTGACACACTCATTATTATACTATGCTAGTGACTTTGTCAGTGTTGTTCCTATATTAAAATCAAAATATTATTGCTTTCTCAGACAATTATATTTACAATGTGTTTTTGTGTTGTCCTTTATTTTCTACTACTCATTAAGTATAATATTATAGCATGGGTAGACATACTTTTAAATACATATTTTATAATTATCATCAGGTATAATTTTTTCAATAAAATACCACAAACTCTTGTTGAACAACCTATTCATGAGTTCAAAAACCACCAACAACAAACAACCAAAAGTCCTTATGAAAAAAGGATATTACAAATTGAAAGATTATTTAAACGACAAGAGTGTATGTACTTAAACTGCCTAGCTCGCATTTACTGACAAAGGTGACTGAGTTTGTTGCTTCTTCTCATCACCAGCCGATATGTAGTCCCGAAGTGGTGGTAGGGCTAAGATATATTTTGGGACGTGTATAAGTGCCCGGAAAAGGGCCTATATACAGTATAAATTATTTCATTTCATTTCATCCATGACTCAGGTACAAGTTTGTACTCAGCATAATTATAAATAAAACATTAGCTCTCTGCGAGATACGAACCCACAAACACTTTAGCTCGTAATCCTAGTACTAAAACATCTAAAATTGCGGGATGTAAGTAAAAGGAGAACGAAATTTGAAATAAAAAAAACCGCATTTCTTTCACTACAAAGGGTCAAAAAATAGTTGTAACAGTAAAAGCCTAAATAATAAAACCCTATCTGATTTCTTAAAACCATTTTCACTGGTTATTTCTAAAGACCACTAAAAATCTTAAATCATTATACAAAACTAAATCTATGAGTATGTCACATATTTGAAATATTTAACAGCCACAAATCTCACTTCAAACGACTTAGCCAGTCTACAGTTAACTTTCGACCCGTATCTTTATCAAAAAGTTATTAGCCACCGGCTAAACACTAGTCAATGACCAATTCATATTCATTAGAACCCGATTAGGTTATTACCAGTTGAAAAGCTTTATAGTCGTGTATATAAAGCCGTTTAATATCTCTATTTGACAGTTCTAAATGCTAAGTTACGCCGGAGTTTCAACACGAGGCTAATTTACCGAGTTTCGATATCTCAAAGGTTATTGGGATCGACGAATGACATTAAAGGTAATTGATACCTCAGACGAGGTATAGAACCGGGTTGGACTATGCAGTAGACCTTATACACTTCTTGACGCAACGCAAGATATATTCATTTATTATTCCGCTTGTATGCCTAAGTATATATGACCGTTTGCACTGCAGAGCACAGGCCTCACCTCCACTATGAGGTGGTTTACTCCATACTCCACCACGCGGGCCCAGTGCAGATTAGTGAAGGGGTGTTTTAAGGCCAGTGACTAAACCTTACTGTTAGAAGATGTAATCCGATGTAATCTAATCAAGCCGCCTAGTATCGACTAGTATAGACACGGCTAGTATCAAGCGATATTAGCCAGGACCAACTTTTAACGTGCATTTCGACGCACGGAGATGTTTGTGATAAATGTCACTAAACATGATAAAGCTAGCTAGGTCAGGCATTGTATTAATTTTAGTAGCCCTACCTATTTTATTGGCATATACAAAGGCTTTTATGAAAGGTTCGCATAACAAAATACAACTTTCGACCGCTCCCATCGTAAAGCAAAGGAACGTGATGTGTCAAAACGATTTGACGGCAGAAATATGAAGACAACACAAATTATGAATACTTTGAGACAATGAAAAGAAGTATTTGGATTAAATTGATGGTTCTCACATTGTGTAGAACATAAGTGTAAAATAAAATAAAAGAAAAAATATTTTTTACGTTACAAGCTTTCATGTACTAACCAGTGTTAAACAAGAAATTATTAGTATTGGCAAAGAATAATATGATTAGACTATTCTAAGTGATCATAAGTAGGCATTTGTTTTCATGGTGAATCGTTTAGGTACTTGCCTACTTGAAAGCTTGTCGCTGTTATTATAACAAAGGTTAAATTATTTTCATGATATAGGTATTTCATGACCATGCACGATTAATGGTATATGTTCCACATGGAAATACTAGCTTGATAAATAGAAGGTAGGTCAGCGACAAGCTTTCAAGTAGGCAAGGCATCACCATCATGACGTCACAAATTATTCGCCAAAACCATTTTAATGAGCCCAAACACTAGAGGCTTACGGCAACGTCGGCAACTGGAATCTTAGATCCTAAGGCTAGGTCCATCATCATACCCTGATCATCATCATTTAATTACAAATTATTCACCAGGAACAATTTAATGAGCCCAAATACGATAGTTTTATGGCAACTGGAATCTCAGATCCTACCTATGGCCAGATTCAGTCTCCATCACCCTAATCATCATTATCATCCCATCACAAACTATTCATTAGGACCATCGTACTGGGCCCCAAACACGATAGGTATACGGCGACTGGATCTTTAGACCATATGGACAGGTTCAGTCTCCATCATCATATGCTGATCATTATCATCTTGTTACAAACTATTCACCAAAACCATTTTAATGACCCCAAATACGATAGGTTTACGGCGACTGGAACCTCGGATCCTATGGCCAGGTTCAGCCTCCATCATCACACCTTAATCACCATTATCATTCCATCACTAACCAATAACCAGGACTATTTTAATGAACCCAAACACTAGAGGCTTACGTTACAGCAACTGGAATCGGTTAGATCCTAAGGCCAAGTTTAACCTACATTATCATACCCTGATTATCATCATTTCATTACAAATTATTTACCAGGACCAATTTAATTTTATTTAAACACGATGGTTTTATGAGAACTGGAATTTCAGATCCTATGAGCAGGTTTAGTCTCCATCACCCTGATCGTCATCACCACATCCCATCACAAACTATTTACCAGTACTATTATAATAGGCCCAAACACGATAGGTTCACGGCAACTGGAACCTCAGATCCCATAGCCAGGTTTAGTCTCCATAATTAAACCCTAATTACTATCATGATTCCATCACCAACTATACACTAGGACCAGGACTATATTAATGAGCCCAAATATGATAAGTTTACGGCAATTAGACATATAGATCCTATGGCCAGGTTCAGTCTCCATCATCATACCCCGATTATCATCATTCATTCCATCACAAACTATTCACCAGGACCATTTTAATGCGCCTAAACACGGTAGGCTTACGGAAACTGAAACCTCAGAGTCTATAATCAGTATCCGTCTCTATCATCATACTCTGATCATCATCATCCCGTCACATACTTACACCATTTTATTTAACCCAAACACGATAAGTTTACGGCAACTAGAACTATAGATCCTATGACCTGGTTCAGTCTCCATCATCATACCCTGATAATCATCATTCTATTACAAACTATTCTCCAGGACCATTTAAATGAGCATAAACGCGATTGGTTTACGGTAACTGAAACCTCAGATTCTATGGTCTGGATCCGTCGCCATCATCATACTCTGATCAACATCATCCCATCACAGACTGTTCACCAATACCATTTTAATAAACCCAAACAAATTAGGTTTACGGCAACTGGAACTTTAGATCCTATGGCCAGGTTCAGTCTCCATCATCATACCCTGATTATGATAATTCCATTCATCAGGTGTACTTAATTTACCCCAAACACGATAGATTTACGGCAACTGAAACCTCAGATTATATGGTCAGGATCCGTCTCCATCATCAGATCAGCCCCATGTCACCATAATATTGCATTGTCATCCGACTTACGTAAGTATGCAAAAGTTCAACTCGACCGGGTTCCAGGAAAGGGTGTCAATCACGATTAGAAGTTTGTAACGGTACAGACAGAGATATGTAAAAATATCACGGTCGTGAAACTAAGTAAAAGCTTTTAAAAATATTTGATGATATAACTCCTAAAAAGTCCGACAGTCAAAGTGGGAAGGTATGTACTTTTCAATTGGCAGTTAGTAGATATTATTTGCACATATAACTTTAATATGCAAAAACCTAAAACAGAAATAATTTATTCATTTATAACCTCTATAAACCACGTTTAAAGTCAACAATCTTCAGCGAAGAAAATCTTAAGTTTGCTTTAACCCGTCGTATTTAAGTTGAAAAGTAATAGCTCGTTGATTATTCTAAAAGTCAGCTGTTTGCCTCAATCTAGTGATGCCGCATAGTCAAATATCGATACATATCGATGTCTATACAATCGATAGTTGCAAAAAACGTACACATAAAGTGATTAAGTAGAAATTAAACAATAAATTCCGCGTTTGGCTTTTGGTTTGGGTCAATTCATTAAAATTACGCATCTGGGAAAATTTATGATATAACATCTCATAGCAAATTTACTTTTTTTTTCGAGACAATAATATTCGGTGGTTTAATAATAATTATAATGAAAGTAATCTACTATTTTTTACCATCACAATCAGTACGTAAAAAAATAAAATAAGGGACCTAAAATAACCTCCAAAACTAGTATATGGATGAGTATAAAAAAGAGCCAATCGCTAGTAAAAAGCATTGTTCCACTTATGTGTAAAAATATACACATAATTTGATTTTTATATTTCATACAGAATGTATTTTTATCCACATACTAAAAACAATACCATTGTTATTTATATTCGATAGCGTCGAAACGATTCAATTTTATTCGTTTTATAACCCATGTCAATATATGCAAGACATGTTGAACCACATTTTGGACTATCGATAACTTATCGATAGTTTCAGATCTCTACTTCAACCTTTGGTTTCAACTCAAACAGTTTCCACAAACACTGGGAATTATATGAAAAGTTTGACATCTTGCTAGGAAACTCAGGAACAACTAATATTTTGAGATCGGAAGCTTTTGAATGGGAAAAATAACAGTGGTTTTGGTGAAAAAGGAATTCAGTAAGTATTTTAGTAGCGAACAAACAGGTCGTAAATTAAAATTTAAATAAGAAAAACGTTGGTACAGCCAAAAAGAAGTTTCATTGGCATGCCTGAAAGGTGAACCAATCAAGTCACTTTAAAACAAAAAAGCGTAAACAAAGCCTTTTTAACAAGACAAATTAAAAGTGAGATTTTTCCGAGTCAGTTATCCTGATTACTTAGCAGAGCGCTTAAGAAAGCATGACCTCTTAAAACATTATTACTTCAACCTTGTTTTGTTGTCTAGAAAACAACATAACTTAGTTATTGTTTAGAGTTTGAACTCTATAAAATTGGGCCCCTGACCTGTCCTAAAGACCCATCTTTAAATTCTAATTTAAAAAAACTTTAAATCGCACTATCAAAAATAGTTTCCCAAAGACCTTTTGAAATAAGTTTTCAACAGTCTTTCTTCAAGTCTGCTTATTTTAACGAAGTAAAATCAGTCAGTCTAATTTTTTAAACTAGCAAACTAGTCAAGCTCGAGGTACCCTTGAATAATATTTGGAGTGATGTTGTTTCCCAACACTACATGGGATGGAAGATAAATCCATACATGCCTACTTAATTTTGAACATTTCATAGGTTCATGCTAGAATTCAAACTCCCGACCCACGGATGTGAAGCCACACTCCAACTATAACCATTCAACCACCAACGCTCCAAATAAGATTTACAATTACAATTCACAATTAAAATGTTCACAAACCAATCAACTTGAGAACATTATTAACAAAAGCTGTTTATTAAACGTGGCACACAAACCTGTAACAATCTTTGTTATTTCATTATTTGGCCGTGTTCGTTATTAGCGAACGTGTTTTGTCGATGTGTAGTAGTGATGGGAACTGCTTTTATCGATTATGATGGCGTAGAGAAACTAGATGTGACTAAAAAATTAAAAAAGCATTTTTTTCTTTTGACACTTTCTAAACTTTTTTATATACCTGAAGATTCAATGGATTCTTATATCTTAAATATTTTTAAATAATTAAATTATGTTTCGTTTGTAAAAGCTAGAAATCTAGACTACAATCTTCTTCTTTCGTGTCGACTCACTCAGGCTATTATATAATGACGACCAAAACTCAGCCACCGATTTAGCGCTATCGGTGGCCTTGTAAAGATCCTCGCGTGTGCAGGTGTAGGGACACGCAGGGTATGACAGGAGATGTGCCATTGTCTGGGGGGAGAAATGCCACATAGACATGCACTCTCCAAGCTGTAACCCCACTTGTGCATCATCCAAGTAGGCCGAAGCAAGGACTTCGGCCTACTTGGATCCGTAGTCTATTTAGGGACTTCCAGGTCTCTCTATATTCGTGTCTATGTGATATCACTCCTTCCATAGGTTTAAGCGGGCGTCTTTAACATCCCCGTCCAGAGGGGATACAATAATACTGGAGTTTGAATAAATCTCCTAAGAAATACGTTAAATACGAATAAAATTAATTAAGTTCAGACGAACTCTCAGAATATGCATGTTAATTCAAATAATTAATACTCACTCGTCAAAGTGTGATAATTATTTTAGGTTATTTCAATAACGAATAGTTTTTATTTTTTACAAAACCAAAATTAAACCTATTAATTAAGCAAACAATGATTCATGGTGCCCGTATTAAAATGTCGATATCGACAAAAAATATAATAGAATTGTTATGAAAACTTTCATGCGGGTCATATTAATAGGACCTTTAGTTTATTCAATCAAAACTTGAATAAAAACATGACATACTTCAACGCATCAAAAAATAACAATACTGCGATTATCCTACCAAATAAAAAACATCGTACATCAAAAGTACTTTCCAAATTACCTATCTCTTCCATACAATTCGGCTTACACGAATACAATGCAATAATCGGGCCCTAGCCAGAGAACAGTAACGTATGCAGACACCCCGGGCTATGAAATATACGACCAATAAATAAACAAGGGCCGAAAGGGGTGAAATTAAATATTCATACACAGTGATGAGAAGGGGAGCTAGTGAAAATATCGAGTTACTTTATTTTAAAACCGTATTTCGATAAAATATAATCATTTTATCGAAATACGGTTTTTATTTCAGTGTTCTCATTAAAAACATAACCGCAACTGTAGTTACTTATTAGAATAGTTAATGTAGCACGGTTAGTTAGAGACTAGGATTTTGCCGTTATTCATCAACTTGCTATAAGTTGATTTTAACTATTGAAGCAGCTATGACGGGCTGGTCAATTTATCGGTATGGGACGGGCACTGACTGACTTGTCTTATTTTATGTTTTAAGGACATTTTTAATTTGCAAACTGATGAGTGAAGAAGAACGACTCTCTTTTTCGTCTTCTAGAAAACACTAGTAAGTACCTTTTCTTAAAAATCTATACACGTTACAAGTTTTATAGTAAATAAATAAGTGTAAATAGAGTAAAGAACAGTTTTTACGTTTCTCGATAACGGCAAAAAAATAAATAAAACACGACATCACTAAAGCAGTCCAATATCGTAATAGGCAGGCTAAAGAGTGAGGCGACTTGTATAACATCACCAAATTAGCCGAGCGAGCGATGTGCACTAGCCCTTGGGCGATTATAGGGCTGGCCAAAACTGGTTTTATTCGTTCATTCCTTTTGGTACTAATTGTATTGTATTGTGGTTTTATTGATGTTCTGATTTTTTTTATAAATTACCTTTTATGCTATTAACATAATATTCAATTATAATCTCAACCATTTTTTTCTATCAAAAACAGTATTTGAATAGAAAACTTCAATTTAACTTGATTTTTGACTTACTATGTATGGTCATTTACGTTTACGTTACTAAGTCAATTCTATGTAAAAAAAAAGTAATAAAATATATTTAGCTAATAAAGCTTACATCCCATCAAAATTTAATAGCTAACAGGCAGTAAGAGACACTCATGGGCTATTTTTTGTCAGCAATATTAAGGTAGGTATTTACAATAATTATTATTAATTACAAAAAGTAACTTTTTTAAGTTTTAAAAAATTCAGTGCCAGCCCTAAACCCAGCAACGACATGTAAATGTTTTGTGACGCCTTTATAAATGATTTTATCTGACGCGTTTTGTGTGAAATATTGCCTCGCGGAATTGAATTGGACACAATCTCGGCGTGCCCATGTGTGCTAATCACTTGAGGGAGTTGGGGCCAACGTTTGTGCAAACTTTCAAAGGATAATACATATTTTTTATTTTATTATTTATTTTGCGTTATTAAAAAGGTCCTGTTCGGTGGACCTACTTAGGTATTTTTGGTTAATAAAAGACTTTAACGCGCTACTCTAAACCTAAATACCTACTGAGAAAAGCGTTTATGAAGCGTTTAAAGACAACAAAATAAACGCTTAAATATGTAAAAAATAATAGATTGGGTGATTTTAAATGGGTTTTAAAAATATAATTTATATTAATACTGGATTACACCATAATTGACACGTCTTACGTTCCATTTCAAATAATTTGGTTATTATTTAGACCTGATTTAAACATGGACTATTTTTGTGGCCACATAAATCGTTTATCTTTATTTAAATACCTATCATTTCTTTGTCAACTAAATAATGATATGTGACAGTACAAGCCCGAACTCATTATTTTTAAATAAATACCAAGCACAAAAGTGTTTAAATTATATTGATAAAAGTCGTAAGTGGTTACTTTTGCTTTTAGCAGCACAATGGGGCGTTTTGTTACAATGTTGGCGCCAAACCTGCGTGCGCGCATGGACAGTGTCAAATGCCGTCACAACCGAAATACAAGGGATGCCTGTTCGGTGCTATTATTGTATGTAAACTTAAATGGTTTCTATATTTGTTGTAAATTATTATTGGAACGTGTTAGTTAATTTATAAAGCAGGTGCTGTGTGTTGGTCTTACAGTGCGCATACAATTAATTTTTTTTTATTTTTAGGTTAGTTATTTAGTAAAAGTAGCACGAACAACTCACACAAAGTCATAACATTGGCCCTCGTAAAAGTTTGTTTAAATTAATAAAAGGATGAGAAATCTTAAGCAATATTATTTTATTAAAAAAATGTGTTTTCAAATGTGACAAGATTCTTAACGAGGATTTTTATCATTAAAAAATCAACGACTTAATTTGGTGTAGATGCTACAAGCAGTTTCGTAGATAACGAAAATATTTTTTTTAAATACACGATAAGTCCTTTGCAATATTGGTATAATTTTGAAGTAATCTCTAAAAAGCTATCACAAACACATTCATAAGTGACAACCCTAAATCTAATTAAAGTAGATACATAATAATTAGGCATTAAATTGTCGACAGGGGCGGCACTGGGCCCACGTTGCAATGCTTTATAGCGAGGGTGTCGTCTGATGCCATTGCAACGCGAGCCTTAGTGGTAATGTTCAGACGTGATCAGTTGGCACAGTGACTTGTGGAGCCATTTGCACAGTGGGTTGTTTGCGGTTATTGTAGTTAAAATTAAGTTCTATGTGTCTTCACCCACAAAAAAATATAGAGTTATCCAATTATGTTTTTTTTATTTGATTAGTAATTTATTGAAATTATTTTATCTAGTTCGAACCAGTTTTGTTACGAGTATAGATCGATTTCTCGTATACCTTCACTCACACACGTCATGCGAAAATGATGCGAATGCACGCAAAAAAATCGTGATTTAAAAAAGTCTCTAACTAAAAAGGCACCTCTTTGCTTTGATAGTGCCTTTGATAAAATCATCATGAAATTGTTCCCCAATTGGATGCCAAGTACAAAAAATATGCCAATGAAATATGTAAATCCGATCCACGGATAATCACACTTGGCTCCTCAACTTACTATTCAATGATTATTTATTTTAATAATGTAAAATGTAACCTTATTTCGGGACCATGAAATTTGATGTGTTGTCTAGCGCTATCTCTTGTGTCTTTCTTTATAAATGTTTATATCAAGTAAGGTTATAAATGCAAAGAAAAAGTTACTTAAGGAAGGCTTGCACAATTTAACCCTTAAAACGACGACACCGCTACTTTATTTACAAACGGTTCTAAAAATAAACAAAAGGGGATCGAAACTCGAGAAAATTATTCAAATTTATTCGCCTTTACAACTGTCCCGATATTTATCTATCTCGATGACCTATTAGAGGCACTTTCAATTCATTACGTTATTCATTATACGGATAATAGAATACAATGTGTGTTAATTTGATTAGCAAGCTGCTTTGATTGATAGCTTCCTGTGAAAATTGTTTTGAACATAGATAAAGTCTATGGTAGTAACGCATTGTGTTTTTGTTTAATATATTCCGATAGAAACTTGAATGAAAGCTTAATTAGCATAATTACTCGTTTGAGCATATTTTGTCATTTGATTTTTTATTATTATGAATGTGTTACTTATTTTTTTAATAAGTTTTAACTTTGTTTTATAAAGTTTTACCTTCGTATTTATTTTTACCGCTCTAAAAGATGTTTGTTTATTTTCTTATTTTATTTATTTATTCAAGAAGCACACCTGAGTATAGTCATATTAATTTATACCATATTATTTCCTTATTTTATTTTCTTATGAACAGGGTCATTAATGGCAGACAGATAACTAAAGCCCAGTTCCTATATCCGAGAAACGGTTGGTTTTGCTAACGGATGGTAGGAATTGTCAACTTGACTTACTCAAAAGCGTTCCTATAAATGACGCTTCGTCAAATTTTATAGGAACGACTATAACGGCTCGTTACTTTTGACGCCAATACGATCAATTGCTGATGTACACTTACGCATAGTACAATATAGGAACCCGGTGTTTAGTTAAGTAGGTTACTTTTTCATTTTGAGGTAAAAAGTAAAACCCAATGTTAGATACAATTACAAACGAGTAGTAATTCAGTGCTCTATGTTTAGACTTCTGCTTAATATATTTTTGGGGTATTCTGTAATAAGTGTAATACCTTACAAAACTTACTTTAAAACATTGTTATATTATAAATAAACAGTTAAAATTTTCAAAACTTATCCCAGTGCTGAATGTTCTGAACGGAAGCAGAGAGCCCTACACAGTCCTAGATTTTATACAGCTTGTTAAAAACTTTTAAAAACAAAATTGTTCCAACTACTCAACTACTTTTTCTCCTGACTCCTACGTCAATTTAAAAAACATAAAATAACAACACCCTTTCCAATGCACGTGCATTAAGCTTTTATTACTATACAAAGTATAGGACAGGCAGGTGTTTAAAATTAATTAACTTCGGATTAAGTTTTGTTAGAGTTAAATTACCTCCATATTTTGGTACTATCCCTTAATAATGGTAACTACAGCTGGTACACTAGTATATTATCTATGTTATTAGACAGAGACAATATTTTATAGCCGTGGATGGAGGTCGTGTATCGTCGCCGACAAAAGATTTTCGACGAAAATAATCTCTTATATTTTTGTTTATTACTTTGTTTTGTTTATACACAACTTATAAGAAAACAAGCCTGCTCCTATAAAGTTTCCTTTTTTACTAGATATTTCGAAATCTCTACATAGATTTCAAATAATCAGAGACGTATATTATCCCGTATTTTGGGATTCGAACTCACGAATCATGGATAGGACCGCTTCACTCCAACCACTTCGTCCACCTCTCTCAAAGGAAATAATAAATCTCTAATTAATAATACACTTAATTACTTGAACTCTCACACACTTAGTTCAAAAGCGTAGTACAAAATTCCCGGTATAATTGTCAAACAAGACAAAATAAACGATTCTCAGTAAAATGATTCCGTTCCACACCGTTTGAAGTTAACGGCTCGAATATTACCATCTGCTTGTCTTGTTCTACAGTTTAGTTAAATTTTAATATGGGATATTTTTGTACTCCACAAGGATCAATTCATGAAATTTTAATGAGACGTCGTTTTTAATTTAAAACAAAACTCCTTCAGTCAATTGAATAATGACGTTTCTAGATGGTCTTTGACCAATACTTGCCAAATTCTGCGGGGTTTTGTCTCGCTGACCTCTGTATTTACTGTGTAGGGAGACAAAGATTTAAAATATGGTTTAAATTTTAGTATGCAGTGGGTACTCTCGCGCACCGAGGGTACGATGATGCCAATTGGGTCGGCTTATATTTGGCTGGTATATTAGTTGGTCGTACTTATTAGACTTTTTACTGTTATCACATTGAGTTTTTAAATACTGCTCTGTAGTCTAAGCACAGATTTCTGTGAGTCTAGTAAGGTTCAGAAAAGTCTTATGGGAAACGCTCCAAAGGTTACTAGAAGTACCAGAGTAATTTTCGCTGTAAGAAAAACGTTATTTACTGCTAACTAAAATTCGTAATTTCCACAATTAGAATAAAGATAAACACAATTATAGATCCAAGTATCAAATAAAGATCTTAAGCGTCGCACAGAACCAATTTGAGACGGGCCGATCGGACAATAAAAACAGACATTAATATACAATAAAATCTTAATAAGGCGAACTGCAATTTAACATTATGGCGCTATAAAACTGTGCTCTTAATAATTTCAGAGAGAATGTGGGTAATTATGTTTAGTTTAGGGATGTCATTGACACTTCATTTTGCGAGTCAAATAAGAATTTGTGGGATGGTCTTTTTTTCGACTAAGTATTTTCCTAAAATATTGTTTGATATTTCTTTTGGATGTTTATTAGTATGTGAGGTCATATTTTTACCATCTTTCAGAGGCCGATTCTATTGCTTAAATACAACAACTCAGTATGTAGTATAGTAAAATGGAATTAACATCAAAATCTTTGAAAAAGATGTCTGGATCTAAGCTAACTTTCAACATAATATTTCGGAAGTGAATTTATTTACGCAAATCTGATGTTTGCAATAGAAATACAATATCTTTGGATGTTTGTATTTATTATTTGTTTTTAAATATAGGTCACACTGAATTTAAGTGTTTAACCTATTACGGTTTAAAAGAGATTGACAGACAGTCAGACAGCGGTGATGCACTGTACAAACCCTATAATCGGTTTAAAACTGGTATATTATTTATGTTAAGGCTCCTCTTGCCAATAGCATATCCACCTAAAAATGGCTAACGATTATCTTTAAAATATACCAACGACAGTAAGAACAAAACAATCAAATCACGTTGGCTGTAATTACCTACATAGACTAAGCTTTCTAAGTTCAAGCGTATGCTAGAACACGCATTGTATGAATATGGGGAATAAACTGTTTTTGCGCACTTTCTTGTCGTAAAACCAAATGCTACGTTACTGTTCTGAGCATAAACTTATTTTGTACCTCAAAGATTTTAAAGATTTATTTCACTTACATACATATACAGATTCTGGAATCTCCTTTTAAACAAATTATATGCTTGTGTTAGGAGAAACCGCTCTCTTATTGACAATTTACAATTTTATGAATAGGTATCTATGGTAAGTACAAAAACTGGTTTTACTTTAATTAAATTAGAACATGCAGTTTTAACAATTTACTACAAGTTCTTTGAATGTGTGTATGCGCGCGCGCACGCGTGTGTGTGTGTGTGTGTGTATGAGTACCTACAATCTGAAATTGAATTTCGCTGTCCACTTCGCTCGACTTTGTCTGCGTAGAAGTAGTTAGGCCAAGGAGGAATAAATAAAGATCCTACGGGAACGCGAAAACTGGATAAAAATTTTATATGAGGGGACAAAGTTAATTCATCCGAGATACCTAGATACAAATTATTACTTATGTATGCGATATGATCACACATACTAGCTAACGACCTCCGTAGACGAGAGGCGAGCACACGGGCGGGACTTAACGTCGCCATCTCTGAGGTCCCGGGTTCGATTCCACATTTTGCTTTTCTATATTATCTCGTGTCTGGAAGTCGTGATTCTTTTGTTGTTTCTGATTTCTATAATACAAGACTTTGACTTTTATAGTTATAGTATATAAATAAATATGTGTGCATTCCAGCCCATCCCATTCAGCCGCTAAACGTAATTAACAAGCATCTAAACAAACATACCGTCACATTTATAATATTAAGTAAAATTGCTTAGCGACAGCGACTATTCAGAAGCTGTAAATGGAAGGTACTTCATTCATTCATCAAAATCAAAGACGATAGAGCCGGCTTATTTTCTGTAAGCCAGACTCTACCACAGGCCACAGTACATCTATGGCTAACGCTACGTAAATTTCCAGCTGTTTCCAACAGTAAAAAGCGTTATAAAATGCCTGATTTGACGTACGCACAGATGGACACACGACACGGACACACGAACTCTTAATCCCAGTTCGGACTAGGCAAGTATTTAAATTAAGTGGTGCGTAATTATTTGTAACAGCTGATTGTAAAAAACTGTTAACTAAATTACCGTTATGATCAAGCTAATTTCAAAACTATATTACCAGTCTCTTACCAACATTAAAATGGCGCCGCCATCTCTGAGGTTACGGTTTCGATCCCCGGTCGGGTCAATGTAAAAAACAAACTTTTCTATATTGGCTCGGGTCTAGGTGTTGTGGTACCGTCGTTGTTTCTGATTTCTATTACACAAGTGCTTTAGCTACGTACCTTAGGATCAGAGCAATGTATGCGATGTTGTCCAATATTTATTTAATTTATATAACTGTGTGCTTCTAATCAAATGTCAGGTAAAGGACAAAGCTTTAGCTTTACAAGTAAAACAGGATGAAAATATTAAGTGATTTTACTCAATTATTCCTAAACTATAGAAGCTATAAAACTAATTACCAATTAATTTTAAAAGTGCGCGTAATAAAATGGTAATATTAGTTGTTTGAAAAAGAAACTGAATAGGTATCGGTCATGACACTGTTTCCATCCTTATACTTGTATGATAACTGTGTATGTATTTTTTTTTTTGTTTCATGCAATATTGAAAATATTTGTTTGTTTAGATTGTGTGTTTTTTTTAACTCAGACTTGTATTGTTACCGACAAATGTTTTGTGCAAAATTGATTCAGCTCTATGAAGAGCGATAATTTTGCCATTGTCAAGTACCTATTAGACAGAGACACGCAAGAGATTGGTAGGTGTCATGGTCATGGAAGATTAAGACTTGGTGTAAGACAACACAAAAATGTTACTCGTATTGAGCAGTGAAAGAGTTAAAAGTCTCAAAATCTGCTCACATAATTGAAATCCCAAAAAAACTCATTGAATACAATTTCATTCGTAAATGATTCTCTCGATTTAGAATGCGTATTGGAGTTGTAACGTATCCCCAGTTTCGTTTTGCCTTCGATATCGTTGGAGTGGAATCTTTACTGTAACTCATGGCTACTATATTTTTTCTTTTTTATTAACAATCCATCCGCTCTTAGTCCCCGACCTCCGTTTAGCGGACTGTTTACAAAATAAGCCAACAAAAGGCAGTGAAAGTTATTTGCGCCATTCTAGCCGCGGTATAAATAAATTTTAACTGCCATGCGCAAGCGTCGCGGAAATCGGCGGGCTCAGATCAAAGCTAGACTTAGGGCTGATAGGTAGCAAAGTCCTGTAATAAATCCTGATCAAATCAGACAATAATAAAAGTTCGTACATGACACTTTTCACAACCCTGTCGATTTTTTTAATTATTCCTTTTTGTTTCCTTTAAATAAAAAATACATATGGTTATTTCAAAACGACGACTTAGTAAAGGTTGCAGGAAGCCGCTGGATGCAGGTCGCTTCCAACCGGCCAATCTGGAATGACTGAATTAGTCCCTCTTCAGTTTTTTCCATACTCTAAAGTAAGGTAATGATTTATTTATTTTTAAAAAATTGTCATTAAAGCTAGTTGGAGAGTCATGCAAGATGGTAAGTAACATGAACATCAAAGCCATCTGACAACCTTAAAGTCTTACCCGATTTCATAGAACACTCAAAATGACTGCATAAGCTAAAAGTGGAGTGTGAACATCAAACAATTTCAGTTGCATGGACACATTACTTAGCAACCCTAGATCGTTCAGTATAGTTGAGTCCGTTTTAAGTGAAAAGATTAAGATAAACTTAGTTGCTACTGTTGTAGTAAAATTTTACAACCTTAGGATAAGTATTTTCAAGGTTGATAGCCTGATCGGAATGGTAAAAATTGAAATATATTGATAGAATTGATATTAGCCCTTGAAAGGACATCTTATCAAAATGACCAACGATCACAACGACCTAAACGCCAAACGATCTTTCTTTGAGTAAAAAAACGTAGTGTAGAAAGACTCCATTCCGTTAGATAGTCGATTTAGCTAGGAATATAGGAATGATCACTTTCTATTCAATTTTAAAGAGTTTCAATCTCAATATGATGGTTCTGTTCTCTGTGGTAGATTTAACTAGTCATTATCCTTAGCCTGTGCCTTATTCAGATACACACAAACCAGAAAACGCAATGACACAACCATTATCGTCCAAGCACTCCCAATCTCCCCTTTCATCGCTTCAAAGATATTTCGCACACCTTTCAACAAATCTTTTACACTTCACTTCAACGTAGACCTGAGCGTTGATTTATGTATTCCACTAATTATTTGCCGGTGCACGGTTTAGACCACATGTCAAACAACATTGTTGAAAAAATTGAAATGTAAACAATAAATTATTTATGTTAGATGCTATTTTTAGGCGAGCTAACTTTGCATTATTTTTGGTAGCATTGTTTAGATCGGCTGTAGTGACGAACGACGGTGTTTGGGTTAGGATGAAAGGGTGATGATGGTTCATGTCGTGGATGAAGGTTTTAGATCAGTAGGATTTCTATTTGTTACCTTACAAATTTGCTTTTTCATCTCATTGCACCGCAACCATTGATTCTAGCAAAAAGCAATAATTATGTACTTAATATTAATTTTATTACTCTTAATTTTTGTCTACAGGCTCTTTTTATATGTATTCTTCAACATGTAATAGTTTTCTTTAGAAGCGAAGAAGGGTTTTCGTTTTAATAAAGATCTCAAGAGACACATTTACAGACAGACCTAAGTAGTTTTTGGCTTTGCTTCTTTCTTGTATTTATCACCAAGTTGTACCTATTTAAACTTTAAAATTAAATAGTACATAGTAGCGTACTTATACACTTAAAATTTATTTGGAACACCCTAGGCTTTTATGGTTTCCGTTTCGCATTTTATGGAACTTCAAAACTCAATCCCCCTTCAATAGAAATTATTGATCCATACTTCCGACTGTATATTGTTTAATTTTATCGCTTGCATTCATAACCATTAAGGCATTTTTAATAAAATTTTAACTTATTTTAATTTTATCTGCATGATATCTATTACTTTAAGATGATCAAAATATTTTTTGTAACATATACATATTGCGTTCTACTTTGATGTTATATAGAAATATCACCTGTGAAAATAAAAATTCAGTAAAAAAATAACTTTGTTTATTAACATTATTCTATTTTGAAATGTCTATTATTTCATTGACATTATGCGCAAGAGCATGCTGTCTCTATCGATGACGTTAGAAGCCTAGAAAGAAGTACCTATTTGACATTAACGTAATCTAGTCTTGGTGTCAATGAACTTCGTTACATACCTACTCCTATTAGTTTTAATTAATGAATTGCGAAACGTTTTTTGTATTGGTAGGAGCAAGTGTTTTGATTAATATTAATAGAAAAGAATTTGCAGCAATATTAAGTTATTAAGTATTAGTATTATTACCTTCTTTGATAAAGTAAAAAACAAATGAATCATTTATTATATTGTGACTCATAATTAATGTTTTATCACCACTTGGATTGAAATCACCTAAAATTTTTTTTGGGCATGATTGCAGGAAATATTCTGACCTAAATTAGAATATCGATTTCGATCCAGATTAGGATTAATCGTTCGCAGTAATTATTTTGTCAAATTTTTTTAAGATTATACTCCCCGTAACTGAAAATAGTTTAAATATTTTAAATAATAAATATAATCTTATATTTAAGTTTTCATAAAACAGAAAAGTGTTTGCTTAGTAAAACAATATTTTATTCTAGGTTACTTAATTTTTTTTTGTTTTTAAGTCTATTTGTAATATTTGTTGTTTAAATAAAATATACTTAACTTCAAATTTAATTAAAAAGTAAAAAATCCTGATCTTGATCTTAAATTGAAAGACATGTACTAAGAAAATATTGAAAACCTAAAAGATAAAAATATTTTTTGGATTTTAAAACGTAATCGTTGCCAAGTGGGAACTCGCCTTTAGCTTATGGAATAGATAAAACTTGAATGAACTTACCACCAGTTTCCGAAGACTGCCTGCGCTAGGAGCAGTAGAGAGCATAACACTTTCCAAAATAGCATTATATTGTTTCAAAACCAATACAAGTCACTAAAAGATCCACTTTTTAATGTTACCTCGAAACGACACAAGATCACCGCAAAACTTGTACTCCAAACTTTTTTCCGTTCAAAACTCAAATTACAACAAAAACCAAACACCAAACAATAACCACAAAACCGAACAACATAACAATGTAATCACAAAAACATTTCCAAAGTGCAAATCGAAATAAATACGAAAAAATAAAACTTTTAAAACAAACTTTCTTTAGAGTTCACGTTGTCGAATCACAGAATATTAAAAACAAAACTGATGACTGGCAGCAGAAATTCAATAGGGGAATTATTTAAAAAGGTTTTACTCTTTTTTTCGATTCGAAAAAACAATTTGGGATAGTCGTTGTTTAGGCGAGCGACGCGCTTGCGACCTGCGCGCATGGGAAGCGAAACCAGACTGGCTTGCTTTAAGCCGTTGGTAAGTATTCCATAGGATTCGCCGTAAGGGGAAGGGTCTCTTGGAGGGCGTGTAAATGCAACACAACGCTGCATGAATTCATCCTTCAAAGCCCTTACCACTGGATCGACCGCTTCACCGATTCCGTCGCTCAAAGCCGTCAATGCGAATACGACACAGAAGATCCTTTATCAGGGTACTAGTTGTGAAAACTCATAGTAACGACAGATTTTAAAAATCATTTTCTTCTGAGAACCATCAATTGTAAGCTTATGTCGTCGTCTCATGATGTTAATGCGCAAAAATATTATCACTTATTTTGAAATTGATTTGCTTCATCGAATGATGGGGTTTAGAGAAATTTATGCCGCTGTAAATGTTTATAAAACATTATTTATTGAGGAAATCAGGATTTGTCAAACGTTAACGTTAAGCGACCTCATAAATTTAAATTAATCTTACTTGATTTGTGTACTTACAGTTATTACGAACTGTGCTAAAAGGATTTGCATGAGGTTATAGATAAGATTTGTGTTCAACTTTTGGCTATCATCGTTTTGATTAATAAATAAGTAGACATTTTACTTTACAAACCTCAGTAAAATAAATGAGATAAGGTAAAGTAAAAAAAACATTGCACTGTTAATGGCTAAAAACAATTTAAATAAAAGGGTCACTCAAAGGTTCAACACGGGTCCAATTTCAAAATGCTGATTTAGGAGATTAAAGTTTCTTATCAATTATTTTATTTTGATCTAATATTTGCACAATTTTAACCAAACTTATACATCAAAGCCTGGAGTATCACTTATATCCTTGTCACGAATTTGATTTGTTGAACTTCTTTTGAATGTCAGCGATACATTTCTCCCTCACCATTTAATAACTAATTTCGAACCCCAAGACGGGGAAGTAAAAAACCACTACAATGGGCCTTACCTGAGCCATTCTGTTCCCCTTATTTACGATAGCAGTAAACCTGTAATTGCAACTCATCAAACGGACCGACAGATAGAAGTCTACGATCGTACTGAAATGCATCTGCATCTTTCAAAAGCTGAAGATAAACCTTATGACATTGATGATAAGAACGAAGTAAATGACAAAGATAGCGTCGCGAAAATTTGTCGAAATGTGCAACAGAATTCTTTATAATAGAATGAAGATCTAAAAGCGAATTCGAGACATTGTGCGTGCCATTTTTTGTTCAACGTCTATTTTATACCTTTTGTAATTTGTAGTGGTTTTGAAGTGTGGTTTTGATTGAAGCCCTTAAATTCCAATTTAATTATTAGTTTAATCGTAAATCAGCTAGATATATGAATAAGTCTGATAACTTCTAGCTGAACATCCTAAATTAAGTAAAGCGCTTTTTGGCTTTGAGAAACAACTTGTCTTTAATTTAGTCGGCTTTAATTTTTCCAAAAAATTTCATCATAATTTAGACTTAAATTCCTTTTAAGGTTTATCAATCTCTTAGTACTTGGATAAAAAAAATCTTATAATTTGCCAGGATCTCCAAGTAAGTACACCCAGATATAAACTAATTTAAATAAAATCAGTTTTCTGAATAGGTATCGATGGGAAACCCTTTTTAAGTTAAGTAAAAAAGTTTAAGGCCAATCACCGTGCGTCTACACAAATTGGGTCTTCAGGAATTTCACTGGTGTACTAAATTTGTTATAACATTCAAACTAAATAATTGCAGGGCAGTCAACATTCTGATAAATAAAATTAAGGCTCTCAAGTCTAAATTATAAAGCTTAATATAACGTTAGGTAAAACACCTAACATAAAATTTTAGGGTTCCGTACCCAAAGGGTAAAACGAGACCCTATTACTAAGGCTCCGCTGTCCGTCTGTCTGCCTGCCTGTCTGTCTGTGTGTCCGTCTGTCACCAGGCTGTAGGTATCTCATGAACCGTGATAGTTAGAGAGTTGAAATTTTCACATTATGATGTATTTCTGTTGCCGCTATAACAAAAAATACTAAAAACAGAATACAATACAACAAACGTGATTTCTGGCCGTTTTTGTAGATGGTACGGAACCCTTCCTGCGCGAGTCCGACTCGCACTTGGCCGGTTTTTTTTCTTTGTTGGTTTAACTTGTAAGTACCTATGTAATCATATTTTGGAAGTCAATTGTCGTCCTACTTCTAACTTTATGAGAATATAAAATACTGAAGATAATACCTATATCATATTTACCTTTTTTGGCTCTATTTAGTTTGTTAGTGTCCGCAAGGCACTAAAATAAATATACAACTAGTTCCTTTACTTACCAACATAAGACCTACTAGGTCTTTGTTCGGATAAATAAGTAATTGAGCTTAATGGTACCTAATACAATGAAAGCCTTTAAAGCCTGTTATAAGTTTATTAATTCATAAAACATATTTTAATATCAAAGTGGAAAACAAACAAAATATCAAACACACTTTTACTTTTATGTTGTAGATTCTTCAATTATGATTTAAAAATAAATTGAATGTGACTCTACATAATTAATCTAATGTGCCCGAAATTTGCACCATCATCAGATTATGCTGAAAGTATTTTAATATCTTGTTCAAAGCTTATTAAAAACTTTCAAATCAATACGATACTTAATAAATAATAATAATAATCAATATTGGACAACATCACATACATTGCTCTGATCCTAAGGTAAGTAGCTAAAGCACTTGTGTTATAGAAATCAGAAACAACGACGGTACCACAACACCCATACCCGAGACAATATAGAAAAGTTCGTTTTCCACATTGACCCGACCGTGGATCGAACCCGGAACCTCAGAGATTGCGGCGCCATATACAGTCCGGCGTGCTCGCCTCTCGGCTACGGAGGTCGTCATAATTAAAAGTTAGTTTAAAACGATATATTATTAGAAATTAGCTGTAAGGTACTTAGTTACAAAACCAACATTTGATTAGTCGGCATTAGCTGTTAGTTAGTTAACTAATAATTCACACTAACTCTTTTATACAAGTGGATGTAATAAAAATAGCTTACGAGATGATTGGTGGCCCTAAATGCAACTAGTAGTCGGTGATATTGTCACTGCCCACGTTGCGAGTTGTAGAGACGAGTTAGCTCAAGGTTTTAGGGCAATAGCACACAAAGATAGCCACTATACCGATGATACGACAATCTCAAACCGATATTTATGCCACATACATTTTGTAGCGTAAGTAATCATCATTAATTATTTGCGACCTCCGTAGCCGAGAGGCGAGTACGCCGGACTATATGGCGCCGCCATCTCTGAGGTTCCGAGATCGATCCCCGGTCGATTCAATGTAGGAAACGAACTTTTCTATATTGTCTCGGGTCTGGGTGTTGTGGTACCGTCATTGTTTCTGATTTCTATAACAGCTTTAGCTACTTATCTTAGGATCAGAGCAATGTATGTGATGTTTTCAAATATTGATTTATTTATTTACAATCAGCCAAAAACAAAACACGATATGATATGATTATAGAAATGTATGTACTTCTCATACAAATTCCGATTATATTTGTATAGAAAGAAAGGCAATAAAAACATGCATTTTTTAATAAGTTATAGAACAAAGGTTGTTTACTATTATGTATAGATATGGTTACAAGGCTAACCTTTATTTACGAGACAACCTGTATAATACACAAATAGAATCCGAGATCTTAACGCCCGTACCACTTATTGCCATTCATCACAATAGACAGACAAACAGCATATTTCGTCCAATTGCTACGATTACCCCAATCAGAGACGTTGACACGCCAATTTAAACTGTCTGCAGTTTTATCTGCGAAATGTAGAGTTTCCTTGACGTTCTGAGGTCCCTGATGTATCCAAAATTTTTAAAAAGTCTTTCCTTGGCAAATAAGGCAAAACTAATTAAGTTTTTAAGGTGGCCAACAGTGTTAAATAAAAGCTACAAACTACTTGTACCACAGAAAAATATAGTTATTTATGGGTATCTCAACCCGTCTTAACCCGTCAACCCGGTTACCACTTCATACACAGAAATCGCTCATCACCATCATCATTTCAGTCACAGGAGTTCACTGCTGAACATGTCTCCCCCAGTGACTTCCAGATCGGCCGGTTGAAAACAACCTGTATCGAGCGGCTTCCTGCAACCTTTACCAGGTCGTCTGTCCACCTTGCATTGACCCGAAATGTCCCGAAATTTGGGAACATCTTGGAGCGCCTAAGTGTTCCGATATTATGTCCGTGAGGCGTGAGCGATGTCTATGTGTGCGTGGCTCGAGGGCTCATATACAAGGTGTATAAGAGAATCACGTGGTTGTAAGGGGTGTCCTATTCTTTTGTACACCCTTTATTGTATAAAGGAGATCCATAGCTCTGAAATGAATGCTGGTGCTCATCATTTTAACTAGTTTTAACCCTTTGATTGGAACCCGCGACCGCTAAATTTCAAATTCATTTATTTACATCAAACATGGTACATAAAGATATTATAAAAATAAAGGTCCGACATGTTTCGCCATTGAATGGCATGTAAAATATTTATAAATGTCACAAGTAAGAATCCAAATCGTCGCTAGTTTCGTAGTCCGGGTCGCGCACCGCTAAAACAGAGAATCGTAATAACAAAATAACTTATTTACGATTTAACACGTTGGGCGACAAAATGATAAACAAAATACGGGCCTTTTTTGTCTCTGAAAGTGTTAAGCTACAAATAAAGCATTACTTTTACTAGAGCTAATAGATTGTCTAAACATACTTATATACATTTATAAATAGTTTTGACATAGGTTTTTTTTTTCTAGAGGAAATACATAACGCATACCTGCTGTCGTGGATACACCAGCACGTTATGTGGGGCTCCTTAACAATTTGTGGCGACTGCCCGTCACCACTCGCCAAGTGTACCCACTAAACCCTCCGCGTGTTCTGTCCGGCCGCTATCAGCGGGACGACCAAGAATCGCTGATAGCATGCACTTCGTCTAAAATGGTCATCCATCCATTTACAACCGCAGCGTGGGCAGCTTAACTTCAGTAATCAGTACCAAAGCACTGTCACCGCTGACATAGTTGATTCCATTATGCCGCTAAGCCGTTCGCAACTCTTAACAACACCCAGACCCGAGACAATATAGAAAAGATCGTTTTCCACATTGACCCGACCGGGGATCAAACCCGGTACTTTAGAGATGGCGACACCATATAGTCTGGCGTGCTCGCCTCTCGGCTACGGAGGTCGTCAAAGGTGCCTAAGCTTGTTCTCTCCTCGTGGAACCTGCCACCGCTGGTTTTGTCTCGCTCCACTAAACATAGTCGTTATAATATGTCTATTCCACAACCTTTTACCAACGATACCAACATAACTATATTACACAAAGCGATCTCTGTCGTAGTAAACAAAGGAATAAAGATACTCTATGAATAAAATAAAAATAGTAGAGATGCCATCGGCGGAGTATTGCATATGCCGACTTATTATACACATGTAGGATCATATTAGCTTTAGCGTAGAGCGAGGAAAGGATAGAGCGGGCTGTTGAAATAAACAAAATTTGTAGCAGATCTGACAAACAGGTATGAATAAGTTCAATAGTGCTAGTTGTATTTGTTCACATTAAGAACAAAAACATAACACTAAAATTCATAAAATACTACTCATTTTACAAATTGTATTTTAATTGTTATAATTAATCCATTTACAGCGATCACTGCTTGATTGGCCATTAAATTAATATAATCACTATATCCGAGGTTGGTATACACTACGAAAGCCTTAGGAGAACACGACTTTCAAATAAAATAAAACAACTAAGAAAAACAAGAATCTACAAAAGGGCTGAACTGATTTTGACGGGATTTCTACCAGCAGTTAAGATTTTTTTTTTTAATTAAAAAGACAGTACAAATTATAAAGTACAGATTGCGAAGAAAGAACCTAAATCAATTTATTATGTAGCTTTTTAGAGCTAACAGCTACTAATTAAGCAAGCTCCATTATTAAATCCTAATTAAAAATGTAAATGTCTCCTTTGTTAATTAAAAAATTCATGATTGCCTTTTTAATGCAATCCTTTTGGATAAATTACTGTCGTACTTTCCACAGATTTAATACTCGATATCTTATGCCAGCTCTATAAAACTCTTAAGTCATCACAATCAATGTCTTTAGGGCATTTATAGATTATTCATTTGTTTCTCGTATCGACTCTTTTATGTTATTGTTTGGCCGTCGTTTCGTCTGCTTTTCTATACGAAACATAATTGGCAGTTAGAAGATTACCAACTTAGCTTTACAATCATTTTCATCCTTATTCTTACTGTAACAGAGTGCATATTAGTAATGTCAGAGGCAAAATAAGTTGGCTAAATTTGTATTAACCCTCCAAATGACTGTTCAGCAAATTAAAGAAATATGCTGTTTTTGGATCGGAAAAGTTTTCATTTCTAATATGAGGGGATGAAATTAAAACACAAAGGGTAATGTTTGGTAAAAGGCAGGAGATTGGGTTCAATACCCTTATTAGGTCAGGTTTTACGTCCAAAAATTTTGTTATTAATATTGACTCTTAGTAGAAAGTATTTTTAGTAGTAGAAATTTTAAAATAACCCAGATGCTTTAGGGAATTACTGTATGTCTCTATCCGTCTATAGAAACATAAATCATGTTGACTGTATGCTTATTTGCCTTTGGCTATTCCTTAAAAAAACTGTTGCAAGCGCATGAAACTCGGTCGGAAGCCATTAGGAGTTTTATACTTTTTAAATTGCGGTCTGGGCGTCTGCCTCTATCCGCTGTCAGACTGGCCCCATACGAAAACACTTCGGTAAACGTATCGCGTTTACACTAAACCGATATTTGGGGCTGTAGTTAATCATAATAATCGATATCGATAAATGAACATGCTTCGGACTACTGAAAAATGGTTAAAAAAGAGTTTGAGATATTTTTATCTAGCAAAGTTTTCAAACTGAGTTAAATGATTTAAGTTTTAGATTAACTGCCGCTCTCAGAGACGTCACTTAATTTTAAAAACTTGTTGTACTGAAGTCGATACGAACAAAGACAATTATTTAACAAACAAAATGTTAATCAACACTTTATTCTTAATTGATGTCTCTGGATGCGGGAGTAAGTGTTCCTATAAATAATTCAATAAGATATTCTAGTCCAATATGTAATATTTTAAAAATCATTTAGTGCTGTAAAATAAACAAATTGTTAAGTCAATGCAATCAAATGATAATTTAATCCCACAAAATGCTACATTTCGCCATTTACCTACCTGCAAAAAGCACATTTAAGGTTTCTATTTCCCAATAAAACAGGTTGTAACTTAGCTTTCGGAGACGTTATTAAAACAATTTGTTATCCAAGAAAAGAAAAGCCCTAGTCTTACGAATTGAATCTAACCTTATGTTAGCTTTGATAAATGTGTCTGCTGTATTAGAAAATTGCCCTTATGTACAAGGATTCTTTAAACGTTTTGTTTGTTAAACGCATGTTACATTTCAATCATTTAAATGTTTTAAGGTCTCTAGTATTATTGGTGCCAAATTATAAATTGTAGGAAAAGGTTTTTTCACTCTCGCTAACAAGATTAGTTAAAAATCAAAACAAAATACATTTTTTAATAATATTATAAGCTTTGTAAATTTTTGTTTTTAGCAATTCCATGCAAGGTTTAATTGAAGATAAATAACACTTGAAAAAATCATCGACCTCAGGTGGGACTCGAACCCACGTCCCATCGCAAGCCGGGCGAGTGCTTTACCAACTAAGCTACCGAGGACGTCACGTGACAAGATGAAATTCCTCAAGTGTTTTTTCTCGCTGTCAAAGCCAGCGTATTCTGATCAATGTTGTAGCTATATGTATAGCTGAGTAGTATACTACCGTCAACACCCTATAGAAATATTTTTACAAATATTTGAATATATAATATATATTATTAGCTTTCTTTCATGACATCCTCAAACAATTGTCGATTCAATTGTGTTCTATAAAAAAGCAGTTTGGTATTCATTCAATAAGAAATTTACTTATCGATAATCTCCAAACCTTTTCCCATCACTAAACCTTTATTTATTTATCAAAATACTGGCTTGTATCAGAAGTCAATCATCGAGGTGTTTTCCTATCAATCAGCGGGTGATTCCGACACAATCCGTCTTTATAAAAATCCACGTAAACTCCTTCAGCTATATTGTAAGTTTTTACAGCGTATTAATTTGTTTATTCCATAAAACCGGGGAAATTTACGGCGGTAATAGAACCGAGGGAATGTTTTTGTGAGACAGAAGCTATTTTGGATAAGCAGGCGAAATTGGTGCAGGTTCGGTAGGTACAGCGTATATTTTTAGTCCTGGGGCCTTAGGAGTTAAGAGTTGTATCTAGGACGATCTAGGTGGTATGCTTAATTAGATACTCTATACAAACCACAGATTAGATAGAGAACGTCTAAAGAATAAACTAATGCGGTATATCGACGATATTGTATAGAGATTAGGTACAATTGAGATGTTGCTTCCTTAAAAGATTTTTTAGCATTATTATATGAGGCTTATTTTAAATTTTTGTTTTTAGCAATTACCATGCTAGGTTTATCTAAGATTTTTAATACTTGAAAAAAAACGTCCGCCTAGTCTCGGTAGCTTAGTGGTAAAGCACTCGCCCGGTATGCGATGGACGTGTCGGATCTCACCTGAGGCGGACGATTTTTTTCAAGTATTAAAAAAATGAGGCTTATTGGTTTAACTATTGGATGTGAATCGATATGAAAATAAAATATACCAGGATGACTGGTGAAACACCACCACATCTTAGCACCAGGTTCAATCAGGGCAGTAAAAGGCGAAGTAAAGATGTCCATGACGATCGCCAACCCAAGCAGGGCACCACACCGATCACACCACTTTAGGGTGTTTCACAAATGAACAACTTGCATTTTGAGACTATTATTACTACAAAGCGAAAAAAAAACAACACCCAATTATTTTAATTTATTAATAAGTCTTTATACTTTTCTTATGCATATTATTGTTATATTGAAATTGTTCATTCTACAAACAACTTAATTAAAAATGTTGTATGGCCCCGAGATGTAAACAGTTTATTTTATTTTGAATAAGTTAGATATAATTGCATTAGATAGTTTTTGAAGTCCTTGAGCAGATAACCGAACCGAAATCATTATTTTATCCTCTAGTATAATTATATTATACTGGTTAAAACACTATAACGGGCACTATTGGCAGATACGTAAAATAACTCTCTAAAGTTTTGCAAAAATATTGCGATTTTAACCTTTTATCTGTAAAGTAAATCGGTGACACAGACCAATAATATTTTATTTGCATACGAAAACGACTCCCTATCAGTACTAAAACATTGTTGTCATTTCCTATATTACTACTATGGCCACTATTACAACGGTAATAACTGAATATTTGTTTTGACAGGGCATCTGCCAGCTCCAGACAGTATAATGGATCGGATTGACGATTCGGACAATAACCGGCAGCCATGTTTGTTCCGTTGACGTTTAGCCGCCATATTGGATTGCATTCTGGCGGGAAACAAAGGGGTTCAAGTTTCTATACAATGCATTTGGGCGGGTAATATTATAATTTACATGCATGCAGGCAGAGACAAAAGATTTTAGAGTACTGTAAAATTCGGCGAAAGACAGTCGATAAGCCATGACGTCATTATGGAGTCTCATTTTCATTCTGCATAGCATTAGCTACGTATGAAATGAATTAACAAAGGAATGTTATGGAAAAGAAGTAACAAATCTTCTAAGCCAGAGAAATATAAACAATAACTTACATTCGTAAAATTTAATAATAAAAATAAACAAATGCAAGATTAGACAACGTCAATAAGTACCTAAGTATACCTAAGGCTTATTTATGATTGTTTTAAAAATCTATTTATTCCTATATTTTTGTAGTTTAGTAGTTATATCTCTATTATTTTATTTTTTAATTTCTGCGAGATGGCAAGAGTTAATTAATAAGGCTGCAACATCACGAGCCCAGACCGACCTCTTTGTATGAGTTTGATTCTTAGCCGGGTTTGATAATGCAATTGACAATAAGGAAAAAAATAACCGATTATTAATCTGACAGGAACCAAGCAAACCAATTCAATAACAAACGCAATAACACGCATAAAATATTTAAGCTACATTAGACAAAACGGCTGTATTAATTTTCTAGAACTAATCCTACAAATTAAATCTGCTTAGTATAATTAAATGACAGCCAAACAATAAAGACATCTTAAGTAAAGCTTGCACTAATAGCTTCTCTATTAAATGCAACGGACAGAACTACGGAATATCTCCCACCCTAAACTTCATACAATATTGCGAATAGCGCCCGTTATCTCCCGCGACAGGGCTGCATATCCGTAGAATATCCGTAAATATCCGTACCGGTGCGATACGGTATCCGTAACTTGACGGTATCCGTTCAACGTACGGTAATAAGAAGTCAATATTAGCGCGCTGGGCGGGCGGATTTGAGTTGGCTGCGGTAGTGTGGAGAACGATTTTTGTTATTTTTGAAGTTTAGTGATTTACAAAATCAAAATTGTTTTTATGAAAGTTAGGATTGCAGTTTTATGGAGGAAACATGTCAACTTTAAATGAGACGATAGTCCGAAGACAAGCTTATCTGACTTTTAATTCAGACGAAGATCAGAATAATAAATTATGATTTTTTTTAGTCGTCTGCCGTCATCATGATACAAAGTTTATACTTATTCCAAATTAATTCCAAATCATTATTGCAAAGGATTGTCCGGCATATGCAGTAGGTCCCAAACGCATCGCATCTTCTAAACGCAGCGACATAATAATACTTTCTTATACAGAACGTTTTATTTTTTTATTTTATTTTTTATGAGACCCCATTTTGTCGGTCACTCGCGCTTCCATGGACGGAGTTTAGCGGAGATGAGATGAGCTGATTCCCCCGTGAAATCTTCGTGACTGTCACGGCAAAAAATGCTGAGAAACCTTTTTGACACAAACCCTAGTTTGTTTTTATTGTTAAATATTTTTATTTTATTTGTGTTAAATAAACTCTTTCTTGGTAAAATAAAGAGACTCTATGGTTGATTTCCACACAGCTCAACTCCGCTTAGCACAGCACAATACAGATTTCGTAAAACCGACCTGTTGCAAGTTATGAGCGGAGCAGAGCATCTTAGGGGTAGTAGCCACTAGGATTTGCACCTGGAAATCTACTTTCCTTAGCTCCGCTCTGCTCACCGCCGCGCCGTTCCACCGTAGTTTAACTAATTAAACAGCTCAGCTCATTGAAACTTATGCACACGAGTATTTAATGCAACACGTACCTCTATTTTATGTTCCCAACGTTCGCATAGGCGTTTGCATAGGCCGTGGTCGCTGGAAGACTGGTTATGTACGGTGCGTCTGCCCAACTTGCCCATGCGCGATGAGGCATATTCACCCACCCGCATTTCTTGATTATTTGTGGCGGCAAGGTATGTGTTTAAAAGAGTTATGTGTTGCCTAAATACCCGTGATAGTTTTAGTTTGAGAAAAAATACAATAAGAATGTTTAAAATGTTATACGTTGAGACATATAACATTTTGAACTTTCTTGTTGTATTTTTAAAGTATTTACAAATTTACTTAAGGTGAGCCATAAGTAAATTTGTAAATACTGCGTTTCCACCAAAGCAAATCCTCTCTACCTCTCCAATCCGTTCGGCAAAATCAGAATCTCTTATTGTAAATGCGCTTACCAAGTCACTGATACAAGTTGGCTATAACAAAAGCCGCTGCCACACTATCCCTGTCCCAGCAGCGCCCTCGGCGCCCCGATAACAGGGCGAGTTTACACAGGGCCAATTAGACACCGCCGCGGGCGCCGGCGGGACATCGCAGTGTTTTCGCATGCTAATTGTATCCCCCCGCTTGTACCGCAAATAACGGCACGTCGTGTTTTAGTTGCGGATTTTTAGACGAAGAAAGGGAAATAAATGTGGTAAGTTTTTGTTTTTCAGCATATACACCGTGAATTTTGAAATACCCGAGAAAATTAACTAACATACTCAGATATCGATATACATCGAATTTGGCGAATAAAAAAAACGGAACGGCGTACGGCGTTGGCGTACGGAAGGAATAACTATGAATGAAAAAAAAAATCATTCATAGTTATTCCTTCCGTACGCCAATATTACGCGACTAAATTAGGTGGATTTTGGTTCCGTTAATGTTGTAATGATAATGATTACTATTTGAATTAGCAGGACTTTTATAGTGCATATTTTTTAAGGAATGTTAGGGACCTATTAAATAAATTTCTCATAAAAAAAAAATTTTTTTATTCGCCGAATTCGATGTATATCGATATCTGAGTATGTTAGTTAATTTTCTCGGGTATCTCAAAATTCACGGTGTATAAATATTCGTTAAACAATTTATGTAAGGGATTGAGATCTTAATGTAACCAGAGAATGTATTTTTTTCAGACAAAACGAATTGACCTAAGTCAATTTAGAAAAAATGATTTTTTTTTATTTGACTAGAACCGGGTACTCTCCGCATTCAGGGCTAATCAGCACGCCACTACGCCAATCGGGTCGTCGTTGCCTGCTAGTACCTACTACACAACTTTTTTTCAGAAAACACGATTAGATCTGATACAATTTAGAAATAATGTTTTTTTTATTTGACCGAACCGGGAATCGAAAGAGGTACCCTTCGCATTTAGGGCTCATCAGCATGCTGCGCTAATCGGGTCGTTGTTGCCTGCTAGTGCTACACAACTTTATACATTCTAAAACTGTACTAGTACCACTTTCTGAAAGAATCTAAGGATAATTATTCTTCAACAAATAAAGACAAATAAAATTATACAATCTTAACTAAATAGTCATATATTCTTTGCTCAAAAAATTACTATAAACTTACTTACTTTAAATAAGAAGATATTCAAGTAATTAATACCAACTACGTAGTTATTATATTTAGTTTAGCAATCTCACAGTCAGACCTTACGGAGTCATCTCTTGTCAAATTCTAATAATTTAATAGCATTATAATATTTTTGACAAGACAAAATTAAAAGATTTGCCTTCAAGTAGGTATTTTAGCGAGACACGTGTGCCTTAGAAATTATAACACCCCTTCAATACCTGTTTTTACGCAAATAAATTTGATTTGGTTTCTCGTAGGACCTTATTCTACAATTTCGTTTATGTTGAACATTGAGTAAACTCTGGAAGACTCAGCGATAATGTCCCTAAACGGACGACATTATCGACATGGCAAACAGACAAACAAACGGCTTGCGGTGAAAAAGGTACAAAAACAAAGGTTTTCAATTTGACGACCTCCGTAACCGAAAGGCGAGCACGCCGGACTATATGGCGTCGCCATCTCTGAGGTTCCGGGTTCGATTCCCGGTCGGGTCAATGTGGAAAACGAACTTTTCTATATTGTCTCGGGTCTGGGTGTTGTGGTACTGTCGTTGTTTCTGATTTCTATAACACAAGTGCTTTAGCTACTTACCTTAGGATCAGAACAATGTATGTAATGTTGTCTGATATTTAAAAAAAAAATATGTGTTCAGCTGACTTGTTTCAGATAATAGCGTTTCAACGATTGTTTTTACATTAATAAGTTTATTATATGTGTACTACTAATTAGCTGCGTCTTTAATTCTTGATATGGCAGTCTTGAGTTAAAAACAAATGTCATAATAACTATTACCGGATCTGCTCTAGCACCCATATTGTACTATAATAGTATACCTAGGTACTATGTTTGTAATAAATAAAAAGAAAATTTTCCATCTAAACACAATTTTGGCCTAGGAACTATGTATCAGTAGCAAGCTAGCGGGCATAGTAAAGAAACGTCGTAAGACATCGAGGTACAATCTAGTACCTACAGATTGTTTTTTCTTTTATTTCGTCATTTTACTGCAGGAATAATGCTGAAATGTAAAAAAAAAAATTCTGGCTGAACTTGCTGTTCAACTAAGGTTTAATAAAATGTTTTTTTCTGAATTGCGCTATTGGTTCGATAGTAAAAATTGGCGTGTGCAAGGTGCGTTATTTGCTTACGGTTATAATACAAAATTAACACCGTCATCGAATTTTTGTGTCCAATTACATTTTACAAGTTAACTCGGTAACTAAATAATCAGTAATAATCATCTCAATAGTTAGGTATTCAATTAACATATAAATCTCAAAAATAATAATTCCGAGGAATTCGTATCCGATTATTAAGATTTCAGCTTCGAATTGGAATTGAAATGATTTAAAAATACGTCTTCTGTATTCAAAGTTCTCACATGCCAGTGCACCAGTCAAATGCATGGTCGTACTTGGTTCGATGCCTTGCGAGCGTCGGTTCCTTTGCTTGTACGCTTATCGGTGAAACAATATTTGCTAGGAGCCGGTCGGACGCGTCAAATGGGTACAGTCGGGCGCAAAAGTCGTTTACTTTTAGTTATTTTTTACCTTTGTTGAGAATGTATACAAGAGAAAGGCTACTCAATATTAAAAAAACATTAAGGTATTTAAGTATATTGTTAGCCTATAAAAAGGTAAATAAATAATCAACACGAAGTTGATGGGTCATCTTATTTTTTTTTTTTACGGTTAATTTTGACAGTGTCTCAAGAAATCGATATTAGACGAAACTGCTAGATAAAACTGAATGATAGGTAGGTATATGAAGTTATTCAAAATTTATAAATAAGACCAATTTCAACATAAGGGCTCATAAAAAATATATAATACGCGTCAAATTAAGAGCCTGTTTTGTCAAGTCGATTAAAAATAAATAGTTATACGGGATCATAATGTTAGCGCCTTATTCATATTAGAAGTGTAATTTTCAAGATATGCTCTTTCAATTGAAGCTGAGCTCGTTATAGTTTAGTTTGAACGGAAATAATCTCGTATAATACTTTTGATCTCGACTGTACGCAGAAGACTTTGGTAGAAGCTTTAAATATGTACCTTCGCCGGACGTAAGGTTATTGTTGTCCATGTCAATCTGAGAGAAAAATCATGAGAAAAAATATAATCTCATATTATGCATTAATCAAGGAGTTAAATTAGTAGTCAGAGTCAGTTATTCAGTATACAGAGTGTTAGGTTATTGGTATATCAAGTCGGTGCGAACTAAAACATTTTAACTCTCCTTGGCTGGCACCGACTCAAAAGTATCTGATTAGATAATTATGTTTTACTAAATATTATTTATCGCATTTTAGTTTATTTTAGACGTCGATTTTTAGTTTTTTACAAATCTTTATTTTATTGAACTGTACAGTACAATCACCGGAGAATGGGACAACCGATGGGGCAGAAAGGTTCTGGAATGGAGGCTACGTAACAGCCAGCGCAGCGTGTGTCTCACACCCACAAGATGGACAGGCGACCTGGTAAAGGTTGCAGGCCGCGCGCAACCGGATCTGGAAGTCACTAGGGAAGGCCTATGCTCGGCAGTGGAATTTCGAAGGCTGACGATGATGATTCTACAGCTTTGTCCCGTTTTCTAACATTTGGAGCGAATGTAATCTCACCTCCGTAGCCCAGGGAACCCTGACAATTTGGACCATGGCTGCACATGCAGTATTATCTGATTTTGTTAATATCGGTTACTGTACATGCGGCGTATTTGATCGGCGGCGGAGGAAATAGTTAGTCTTTTTTTTTTCGTTACAGGGTGTGCGGGTTTGCCCCCAGTAAATAAAAATTGGCGGTCTTGGTACCTCATAAGCTCCACGTCTGCTCAACATACTGCGAAATACGTTCTGTCGACAAATTGCAGTATTATCTTCTACTCCTATCCGTTAAGGAGTTCTGTGGCTTCCATCATCAGCTCAGCAACATAACATGATGATTACCAGACCCAAAAATCAGCATTAAGTCAGAAAATATATGCAAAACACTATGGGTGCCTATAAAAATTGAGGGTTGCCCTCGATTTCCCAGGGATCCCATCATCAGAATCTGACTTGGTGTAAATGGGACCACCTCGAGAGTATACTCTTTCAAACTAAAAAAATAATATTGAAATCGGTCCATAATTGATGGCGTAATCGCGTAACAAATATACAAAAAAAAAACAACAACATTCAGTCGAATTGAGAACCTCCTCCTTTTTTTGAAGTCGGTTAAAAATGCAGGACGTAACGTTGACACTCAAACAAAATATATTAGGTCGCTCAAATATTATGAAGCTTCTCATTTTGTATTTTAAGTAACTCAAATTAATGTTTGTAAGTCGCTGTTCTGTTGATTTCTCGTCACTTGCAGTCAGTCGCTCACTTAGTCATACCATAGAGAAAGAATAATACTAATACTACTATAACGTAAATTAATTATTTTTGACACTTAAAACTTTAATTTACAGTCATTCGTTCAAATACTACCCATTTTTTTTAACTGCTCCATACAGACCTCAATGACAATGTATGAAGCATCTGAAAAAAAACACGATTTCGATGTTGCACCCATAGGAAAATTTGTTGTATATGACCAGCTGACCACGTGGTTTTAAGTGTCCTACTCTCTTGTACTCTGTGTTGTGTCCTATATCCCTTAAAGTGCCTATCGCTGCAGGATTTGCAAAAAATGCTGCACAGTCTTAATGCTGCCTCGAGACGTGGGGCTTAGGATGAATTTGGACAAGACAAAGGTAATGTTCAACGAACATGTCATCCCGGAACCAATTTCCGTCGAGGGCACTATGCTCGAGGTTGTCCAAGAGTCGTCTACCTTGGACAAGTACTACAGCTCGGTAGAGACAACTTCGAGCGGGAAATCGCCAGAAGAGTGCAGCTTGGCTGGGCAGCATTTGGGAAATTGCGTCTCATTAAGTCCAGAGTGAATAGGCATCTTCTGGGCAAGCTCGCTCCATCGTAGATCCCATCTATGCTCTAGAGCAAGATTGGGGTCAAGAGTAAGCCCATCTCAAATAAAAAAAAATATCTTCACGTCGACACTGCCGCAGTGCCTGAAAAGCCGGGTGTTTAACCAATGCGTCCTACCAGTTTTAACCTACGGAGCCGAAACGTGGAACATGACAGTCAAGTTGGCCCACCGACTACACGTCACTCAGCGTGCTATGGAATTGTCTATGTTGGGGATCTCATTAAGGGATAAGATCGGGAACGAGGTCATACGACATAAGACTAAGGTGACTGATATTGTCCAAAAATGTAACAAGCTGAAGTGGCAGTGGGCTGGCCATGTCTGTCGCAGAACCGACGAGAGGTGGAGCAGGAAGGTTCTCGAATGGCGACCAAGCTTAGGCAAACGTAGTGTAGGACGCCGCCCGGCTAGATGGACCGATGACCTGAAGAAGGCAGCTGGCAGCGACTGGATGCAAAGGGCGGGAGATCGTGCGCTGTGGCGCTCCTTGGGGGAGGCCTATGTCCAGCAGTGGACTGCAACAGGCTGATATGATGATGTTGACTCTCTTGTACACCCTGTATATTGATACACATAGAAATAACAATAATGACTACCAAAGTGCTGTCGCTACTGGTCTACATACAATCAGCAGTTACCTTACCTAGCAAAGCAATTACCTTTTGTCTGGCTAATAGCGGAGCGTAGCGAGTCTTAGGTAGGTTCTTGTTCTATGGTCCGGCTAGTGCAAGTAGCTTGCGATGGGAACGTTAACGCAGTTTGTATGGAAATGTTTCGCTCTTGTGGCATCAGGTGACGCTACCTTAAAGTCCATACAAATTCACTTTTTGATAGATTTTACGTTAAAAAACTCACGCTAGCACTCGAGTAATATTCATCATCATCATCATCATTTCAGCCACAGGAAATGCTGTGGCTGAAATGATGCTGAACATAGGCCTCCCCCAGTGACTTCTGTCATCGGGGGGTTGTTGCCATATTCGCCACGCTTGGCAGGCGGGTTGGCGAGTGCAGTTTTTTTATTTTTTCGCACGCAGATGATGCTTCCCGTCTCGTGCTACAGGATTAAGTCGCCTTACGACACGCCTCCTTTTGGCGGTGGGGAAGTGTATTCTTTACGGGGGACGGCCGGGTAATATTGTGATTGCAAAAGAAAGACTGAATCCGACTCAAACACTTTAATAACACGACAACAACAGCCAACACTTCACATTACAACAAAAAAAATCTTACGTCTATGAGGTTTTTTACAAAAAAGTTTCCTATTTATACAGTAACCACAAGTTTTTACACTTTATACGAAGAACAATGAATTGCCTTACCCTCAAACGACACAAAGTTAAGAGTTCGTTATTTCATCTGTCATCGCGACATATTATATGGAATGTGGTGACTTGTCTCCTTTTCCATTAATTACAAATAGGTACAAAACATTATCTTGACATCAAACAAAAGTATGTTATGATGACAAGCTATAACTTTGATTAGGTACCAGCTTAGTGCCTTAGTTATAAAACAACTTAAATAAAATGAAATAAAAAAACCAAAATCCTTTTAACATGGCGAAACTATCGTTTCCAGAACGATATTTTAAAATTAATACATACTTTATTTACACAATCTTGGATGACCGTAGATACTGAAATGACACATAAGATATTTATTAATACAAAATATTTTTTCACACAACAAATGCCCTTTTAAAAGATTAAAAGTTTTATATTAAAGCTAAATCGCTCTTCAATCTAGCCTCAGTCAATACAAATAACAAATGTAATCGCTCCTAGCCATAAACTGTCTTATTCAGAGTGCATTTACTAGTCCAGACTAAGCTTAAACCACTGATTTTTGTACGTTAAATCAGTGGTTTAACCTTAGTCCCGGAATAGCAAATGCACTCCGAATAAGACAGAAAGAGAAGAAGAACTACGACTGTCATTCCAGTTTTAGGCCAAAACTCAAATTTCAGTAAAACTAACAATTGACCAACCTTATTCAATTGTCATAAGGATTATTTTACAAAGATACTAGTCACTCGCGTTGACATTTAAACATTTGTATATCTTTGTTATTTCTTACTATAAACAGATTTCATCGCATTAGTAAGCTAACAGAGTTTGATAAGATGATGACTGTTTTTGGTTTTGATATTTTTATTATTTCTGCGTTGTTTCTTTAGTCCACCCACACTGTTTACAGACAGATGTACTTATTCACAGCCTAAATCCATCTTGTACAGTACGATCAAATGTATGCTATCACATACACACTGCAATAATTTCTTTTTAAACAAGTACTTTAAACATACGACAAACCTTTACAATACAAACTTCTAAGAGGTTGATTTGCTATTAAATTCATTAGAAGTTTTAATTATATTATATTTAACAGACTTACAAATACCATCCATCCATCCATCAGCCAAAACACGTCCACTGCTGGACATAGGCCTCCCCCAAGGATTTCAACAAAGATCGGTCCTGTGCCACCCGCAGCCAGCGGCTTTCCGCGACCTTCACAATTTCAACCTTTACAAATACCAAAATGGATGATTGAAACTTACAATATAAACGAGACATCACGTCACGCTATACATATGGCGCTTCTGTATTTGACCCGCAATAATTAAAACAGTAGGTAATAAACAAAAACTTAAAATATTCACTGCTTCTTGCAATATACATTGAACTATTAGGCTCGGACTGTAACGAGCCGGAACCGGTCCGGGTAAGCCCGGATTCAATCGGTCGCTAAGCTAAAGCAATAAGGTCGTTTTTGGAACGGGTTCTAACAAACCGGATCTGTTTCCGGCTGCGTATAGTCCGAGCCTTAGCAGTTACTTCGTGCCAGAAAAATATATTTACAAACGACTGCCAAAGGCTGTGGCAATACTAGGTCCTAGGTCCGCGAGTTTCAAAGAACTAAATAAAGAATTGGCTGTATAGGACGAGTCCAAAGCCATTAAAACTATAAAAAAAGATAGGTTCGCGCCATCAAGTGACAATAATTCCGTCCACTTATGATGAGAGGGCAATAAAACCTGCAAACTTTACAGGCATATTTTTGAAGCATTCGAATTCCAATTCGCATAAGAAATCGTATACAATTTCCAAGGAGTTCGTATGCGATTCTTGTGAATTCGTATGCGAATTAGAATTCAAATGCTTCAAATCAAAATACGCCTCCTGCTAAAGGTTGTAGGAAGTCGCTGGATGCAGGCCGCTTCCAACCAATCTGGAATTCACTGGGGAAGGCGTATTTTAAGTAAAACTAGCGGCACGGGAATTGAGCGCTGGGTGAAAGATGCGCAGAAGACCTACAATTACGAGATTGGCTAGTAGAACTCGCCTGCACCGCCGACTGTGATTGGTTATTAGTTCCGCGCACACGCGTCTCTAAAATGCTCGCCTCGTAAGTTGGGCAAAGCGATCACTCATTGACCTAGCGCTCAACATGGTTGCCGGGTACTGTAGTGGACGTCATATAGTTGAAATGATGACTATTTAGATACACTGCATCTTTCGTGACGTCGTGGCAGCGTCCGATGCATTGCGCAGCGGCATTTACTTAACGCTTGGACACTGCCACGACCTCGGCGCTCAAAAGACGCTAGTGTAGTGTTGTAAGAGACTTGAGTCCTAAAGTCTTATAACAATGGGACTTGAACCCTTTTTTGGTGATTGAGTTCTTTTTAAGGACTCGAGTCCGAGTCCAACTCATGTATTTGAGTCTTTTAAAAAAGACTTGAGTCATGACTACGAGAACACGTGTCGTGACTGAGTCTTTTCAAAAGAACTTGAGACTGACTTTAAGCCAGCGTTCGTTACCACACGCCTACCACCGCTTAAAATAAAAATATACCAAATAAAATAATATACACCCTATTTTAGCTAGGACTCAAAGGACTGAAAAGACTAAAAGGACTCATGACTTGCGAGACTAATAGTCTCGAGTCATGCAAAATGACTCGAGTCTCGAATTTAAGACTGAAGAACTCAAGTCTTTTACAACACTACGGTAGTGTGTGTGTGTGGGGGGGGGGGGTTATTGTGTTTTTAATCGAGCACGATAGTAGGCGGGTCTGGCGAGCGTCAGCTGGCGTGGTAGAGGCCGGCGAGCGCGTCCTGTAGCGCGCGCAAACACGGCAGCTGGGACGAGTAGCCGCCGGCTTTCTCTGTATCCGTTTCCGCTCTAAACAATGATGGGTTTTAAGTATTATACAGTGGGTTAGAAAAGTAGTGTCCTATTGGTCAATGGAATTTTGGTAAACTTTTCGTAATAGTAAAAAAAAATGTTTTTTCCCTGATTTTTGTTGTTTTAGCAAGAAATTTGTTAAGATGGTATGTAATTGAAATTTAATATATTTTTAAGCATATTATTGGACCTTATAATATATCTAGATAATAATCGATGTTATATATTATTTGTTTTGCTTGGCTTAACCTGAAGTATTTTAGAAAGAAAAGAAAAAAAAATTGGAAAACCTAAAAAAACAGCAAAAAAAAGAAATTGTATTGAAATGCACTTTAGATGGTACAAAGATGGCTCGACTACTCTAGCTACTCATAATTATTTCTTGAAATAATCAGAACCTTGCAATTCCCGTATACTGCATGCAGATACCACTTAATGCACTTATTTCGTTTTAAGCATAGGATATCAAATTGAAAAAAAAAACATGAGATAAGCATTTTTAGGGCCACTTTTTTAAAAACCAAAACGATATTTAAAAAAAAAGTTTATACTAACTTGACATGTCGCAGATACCCCTGCGTATAGATTTCATGTAACGATGGAGGGTCAGGCCCGCAGCGGTCAGGAACTGGTGGTGCCTCGTATCGGTACAGGGGACCTTCCTCTATGGTCACCAGCGGAGCTTGGTCAAGTCCACGAGTAAACTTCACACCGGTTGAGAATTGTGTGATCTGTAATGTTTTATAGTTTTTTTTTTATTGTTTACTGCACCAACTTGTTACAGGGTGTTGAACATATTTTGCTTGTCCATTAAAGATTTACAGTCAAAATGATATACAATGTATGTAAAGCACAGGTCACACTAGGAGTAAAGTGAAAAGAAGATGGGTTTGTTTTACCTGGGTTTGGCATTATTTCATACCGCATTATTTCATATTCGGCTTAAGACCAAGAACTACAGAGCAAAATTACGCCAGTGATGTGAACTTGTAAGCATTGTGAATGAAACCATGATTAGGATTATATGATAGTGACAGACCCGGAATGATGTTTTAGTCTCATATTAAGCTAATACAGTGGTGCACCTTAGAGCAATGCTATTGCAATAACTTAAGTTATACTTAGATATTGATTTTTTAATTCTTAGGTATTTTGATGTCAATTTTTTTTTTTACTTACTATGAGACTAAAATGCAAGCCATACCTTTGGTGCTGGAGGCAAGACCTCCTCCTGTTTATTGCTAGCAATAGTCTGTGCAAATGTGTTCAATATATCCTTGGCATCTCCATCCGCGAACATCAACTCGTCGATCAACGCTTCCTTCTCTCTGATCTTCTGTTTCTTGGCCTCTGCCTCCATTCGGGCTAGCTCTGCCCTACGAAGCTCTTCCATCTGTTTTTCTATTTCTAAAATCTCTTCCAATTCTATTTCTTCTCTACCTGTAAGTAAAAGCATTCTACCAGTTTGTAACAGGTTTTTGCAGAGGATGCATGGAAACAGAAGAATTGCCGCAGCATGTGCTTATGGAATGCGGGAGCGTGGCAGAACAACAGGCACAGATTCTGCAATCACCAGGATCACTCCCGGAGGCCTTCAAGAGCCTGAAAGATTGCTGACCTTCTGGGATGACCTGGGCTGGTAGGTGTAAGGAAAAATATGCATCACGCACAATGGCCCAATCAACAGGCAAACTGCGGAAGCTGCCCAGCTAAACTAACAGGTATTTTAGAACTTCTTACTCTAGCTAAAGCACAGATTCTGTGTTTATTTTGACATACCAACAAACCAAAAAAAAAAGGCTTTTTGGACTTTAAAATGAAAAGTTCCTTCTCTTTAAATGTGGGTGTAATTACTAACAGTTCTAAATTTTTTGTGAAGGTGCTTAAGGCTGATTATGGCTAAACACTCGAAAGTCAAAATACCTTTGGGGTACCCAAAAAAATAATTACCTAGATATAAAAATATTTAAAACTGCTAAAGATTAACATCTTAACCAATTTTGTTAAATTTAAGCCGTTTGTTTTCCTTGAAAATATTAAATAAATAAAAAACATCTATAAAGGCTATGGGCATACATATTTTACTTACAATGTAAGCTTGGTGTTTACACTTAACATAAAGTTAATTATAACAAGATAATCAAATAGGTTATGATTTTTATCACAACCTTCTTACCTATTTTAGCTTTATTTTTCATAATTAACTCCTTATTATCCTTCTTATACTGTTCTATCCTTTTATTTGTACCCACAATATCAATATTATTTGTTAAATTGTAGATAATTGTTTCAATCTCTTCTAGGTAATCATTGTACTCTCTCAGTGTGGCAAAATCCTCTTCTTTTTTGTTGTAGTCTTTTAAAACTCGCTTTCTGATGTCAATTTCTTTTTCGACCATGGGGTCTTCGAACAGCTGTACCCTAAAGTTGCTTCGGCGGAGAGGCACGTTACAATCCGGGCATGAACCAGACCCTATAAATAATATGATTTTAGATCCAACAGATATAGCCAATTCGCAATGAACAATAATACGTTGAAATACTTGATCAGAAATGGTTATGTAATGTACAATACCTTTCAAAAACAACAAATCAACGCAACTTTCGCACAAAGCATGACCACACACGTTTACCATCAACTTCAACGATGGGTTCCGGTATTTCGTTGTTTTACAACGCGGACAAGCTTGGTCGTCCATTTTGATGGAAAGATGATTCAATCACAGCAATACAACAAGAATACAAATTTACTACCGGCTCCAATGCATAAATACACAAAGAGGACTTTTAACCAAAGAAATGCAAAAGTTTAGAACCAAATCAAAAAATGTGATTCGATTTCTGTGTTTGACAGCTGGCTGATTGACTTGACAGTGACAGTTATAGAGATGGAACCTTTCACATAAGAGATCAATCGACTTCAATCAATCGACTAAAATATTTAAATCCATCCATTATTATTGCCAATAATACCAATGCAATTCTCTGTTGGCTGGTGTGGCCAAAATGGCGAAGGTCGAATAGGCATGAATTTAAATTTGACAGCAGCAAGTTTTTTTAGGTCAGTAAGAAGAAGGTCTTTAGAGAAAGGAATCAGAATCAGAAGAAGTATCTTGCGTTGTTTTAATAAACTAGGTAGGCGAGCTATTGTCAAATTTAAAAAGGCTATTCAGCTTGGAAATGCAGCTAGCCTTCTGACTCAGAAGGCTAGGCTCAGAAGTTCTGAGCACTATGTTGCTGTCTTTGGACGGCAGTGTGGAATCCATTTTTTCTATTTTGTAAATATATTTTTATCTTAGGGTTTAGTTTTGAGTTTATTTATTCAAAATTGTTTTGTCAAATATTCTAGAACAAATAAAGTACACAGTGTTATTAAGAAGGAATATCAATTATACCTAACATTCTGTATGTATGTATGATTAAAAAAATATTTTTCCATTCTGTTAGTTAACTAAGTGATCTAAAATCAACTATTGACTCGGGCAGGATCAATAATCGTTACCGTCATTATTTATATGTACTCCATGCTCCAGCCCTATCATTCAATGACAACCAGATTTACAAGTTCGTTCTCCTCAACAAACATTTTGGCAGTTTAACTTTCGACTAATCAAAACCCTGTAAAAAAAGTTGTTCATAACGCGAGCCAATAAAAAATAGCTATTTTGACAGTTGGGTGGTAGAGAAAACAATCATTATTTGTATTATTTCAGAAGAGTTTATTCATGTTTTGCTTTAGATTTTCTGATAATAGAGTCATTATTTATTTGAAAACAGTAATAAAATATGAATTTAGCAATAAGGCAAGTACTCTCAAGACAGACTTTTAGGCTCTGCGACAGAATTACGTATAAATCTTTACCAAAACAACTAAATATAACCTCATCATGTACTGTTACACAATTGAGGAATTACTGCGAAGATCGCGTAGAAGCAAGAAAATTGCCGCCACTTATGGAATTCCCGCCTATAGTATGGCCTTCTTTCATCAATTTTATCAAGAATTGGATGTTTGCTAATTTTATAATCCGGCCATACTTTGAGCCAGAATTCAGCCTAAACGAGTTCATTGAAGCTTCCAAACACGCTGTTCAGGTTTGTTTTTAGATCTTTCTATTTCCTATATTTGTTATTTTTATCTCTTCTTGTTTCTATCGCTGCGATTAAGAATTTTTGAGTTTGGATAAGCAAAATCATTGATGTTCCATGTCAGGTTGTTTCAGATGCTCTACAAAAGAGCGACTTCAAGTCATTAGAAGGTATAGTCGACAAAGATGCCATTGCCTCATTAAAGACTGCCATCTCCAAGCTGTCAGTCTCTCAAAGACAGTTGCTGAGTATTCAAAAGGAAGATATTTTCTATGCCTTTCCTTATCAGGTGATTTCTGAGTAATATCTTTTCAAATATTTCTTACCCTTTTTAGTTATAATTCAGTAGTCCTGTATTCATTGTCTGTTGTCAACATATTTGAAAGGCTGCCATAAATTCTTAAAATAAACAAATCCAATAACAATAACACTTGTAGTAGTTTGACAGTGGGTTCACTTGAATTTTAGATAAAATCAACAGCTTATTATCAACCTTCATTCAACATCAACCTTCTACAAGTTGTCAGTGAAGCTCTAACAGCATGTAAGTCATTCTTGGCAGCAAATAATATGGTGCCTTTGGATCAAGAACATTGCATGCTATGTCTCAAGCATTAAGAAAGCAAGCAAATAGCTAACTTATTTATTTACTGATTTAATTTGAAATATCCCCATCCCAAAATGGATGTTATTTATTATAATTTCTTAGTTATTTTGCTGTCTTATGAAGTAGTGATTTTTGACTTATGCACTATTAAAATTTCACTGACGAAATGTAAAATATCCTTAACCCATTTTAAACTTTAATTACATAATGAGAAATTTATATATCATTTATCAAAAGAAGAGTTTTGTAGTAAGTTGACAAGCTGGTGAATACTGACTACATAATCTGCATTTAACTCATATGCTTAAAAAAAAAGACAACAATTGAATAACAATGGATCTGTGATACATGTGTGCATGAACTAAGCGAGAGGATTTAAACATTTGTGCAATAACAGTTTTTATTACCATAATTTCAGGTGGGAGTTATGTTTGACGATTCCGACAAGCGTTGGGTGGAGATCACAATGTGCTACCATGTCTTGAAGGGGCTCAAGAACATGCAGGACTCTGGAGATCTTCCCCCTATTTCTTTAGGGTAATTTATAACATATTGCTTTTTAGACAAAAGGTCCAGTGCAAGCTTTACTCATGCAAATGTGCAGTTTATAATGCAAAGACAATTTATTTTTTTGTTCAAAGTTTAATTGAAATAATTTTAAAACTCTTAGCGGCGAAATCCTAACCAATGCGCCTCAGATAAACTCAGATTCAACTACAACAATAGCTTTTATTTGGGACCAACATAGAAATCTAAAAAATAATCACTTCTTCATACAAACTGATATCAGATCAGGGTTCGAAAGGATAATTATCACGATAATTATTGTGATAATAATAGATAGGTATTTATCGATCGATAATAACAAAAAAATCGTGAAAGTGTATTCGTATTCGACCATATATATTTTCGCACCCATCCCACCGCACGAAGTGTCCACGTGCCGCGCCTTGGGGATTCCCTTGCAAAAAGTTAGTTCTTCGGATTATCCTCTCGTCTGTGACATGTCATCACCTGTTAACCTCCTATCTGTGAGGCAGAATTGTTGGTGATAATTATCAAGAACCATAATTATCTTGATGATTTCGAACCCTGTATCAGATGGTTGGTGTTTGTGTATGAAGTGAATGTAAAAAGATGCTGTATTTAAATAGTAGAATAGTGAATTCTAAGTGTAGATTTAAGGTTAAAATTATGCAATAACTTAAAAAAAAACATACTTAAAGGTATTGCATTCATTAATAGTCTCTGTACAGTTATGTATTAGCTCTGTTTAGTCCCAAACTAGCTAGGTATTTACTTCCGCACCCAGAGACGTCAATGAACAACAAAGTGTGGATTAACATTTTTGTTCATTTGCTAAATGGTCTTTATGCGTATCGTATTTAGTACTCCGGTTTTTCCTAAAGTAACCATTAAACTTAGGTTATTTGTATGTGCTAGTAAAGTACCACATAATAACACTTTTACAATTGAGTTTTCTCTTTTTGCAGAACTCAACCAGAATTACAAGACAAGATATTCATACTAAACTACAGATTTATAAGGGAGTTCACGAAAGGAGTAGAAGACAGTTGGTGGGTAAACATAGTCAACCACTTCCAGCCACAATCGCTAGTAAAGAAATGAGCCAACGATTTTCAACGATAAGTCCAATCCAGTCAAATAGCCAGATTTTTAAATAAAATGCAGTTATATTTAAATATTTTATTTTTTATTTGAAAATAATAAAAAATATTTTTATCTTACACAATTCTATAAAAGTTCTGTAAAAAGTCTTATTCAATGAAATAACATCACAGATACATTTCCAATTAACACTAAATGCATAACAAAATATTGATTTTATAGGAAGATGCATGTACGAGTATAATACTTTCTCTGTGCTTCTACTAAAGAGACAGTTATTTGTAGAACCTAACAGGACAGCCACAAGTTGACGAGTTAATTGGGCGACAGGCTTTACAGTAAAAGTAATTCTCGTACTTATGATATGTAATAACTTTTAAACAGAAAAAGTAGATTGCATGTTATAGACAGATATGTACTGACTTCCATTATTAAAAATAAAAAAAATTGTCATGCATTTCACGAATACATAACATAATCTATTTGTACCTACTTACAGATAAAAGAAAGTATGTACTTACTAATATTGCACAGAACTAATTATAGTTCAAATTATAATCAACCAAAATTAGAACACAACACAATTTTCGAAGTTTTCAGTAACTTCTTTTAATTTGGTTAGGATGGCTTCAGCATCACCTGAAAGTATAAAAAGTTGTGTTACATAGTTTACAGGAATTACTGATTTATCTTTTAACTATTATAAATATAATATCAACTGAAGTTCTGTGCCACTTTCAACTGGTTATGCGGTTGCAATTTTTGTCTTGTCTCTGTCTAACGAGAGATTTTTGTAACACATGCCAGGGCCTGTTTGTTTTTCATTGGTCGCTATCCCGAATGCGGGCGGGAAGCCCCCGCACCGATCGATTATCGACCGATAGATTACATTGTTTGTTGGAGTCCGAATGCGACCAATGTGCAATGTAAATGCGCCTCAAAAGGGAATATAATATCATACCTTTAACAGGATCATATAGAGACCTCTTAGCCACCCCACTTTGTATTTTTATAGGCTTTTGCTGCCTAATTGAATTTTCGACATCTAAAATAAATTTTAAATAATAAATTTACTTATAAAAGTTACAAGCAAGGGACCCTAAAATAATGCCTGCTTTTAAGCTTAAGTTCACACTTGGACAAGTGCTTCAACCCTAAAAAATTATGACATACCTCCATGCACCTTATCCAACAGACTGCTTACATCCAAATCATCCCCCAAACGGCTGCACAGTGCATTCACATACTGGCTACTACCTGGTACAATCCTCGCTGAGTCACCGGTCTTCAGTTCATATGTCACATTATCATCAATTGTTGTAGAACATTCTATCTGCAAGACCTCATACGCTGCATACGATGATTGTGTGGTGTAGACCAGTAGTAAATTACTGTGTTTTGTTAAATCTACAGTGTCCGGTACTGACGCAAGAAGCTTGGGGTTGGATGCTCTAAAAAGTGTAAATAAGCATTTGATGTGTTAAGCTGAAACTGATCTCTTGCTTGGTTTTTTGGTGAGGAGTGATACTTTTATAATATTGAAATGTGAAAATTTATAAATGGTTGAATCGCTTTTGGGAGCACACGCATAAAAGCTTACCTATCTAATTTAATCCTACACACATCCAAAATAAGCAGACAAAGTTGAGGTTTGCATTTCGCTGATTCAGTTAGAAGGAAGTGGTCTGTGATACAGTGGTCTACATCAATGTCTTCTGTAGGACATTCGATCCCAAGCAAATGTGTTAAATTACACAAGCCTCCGCCATGACCAGCATAGAAAATAAAGCCTGGAAATAAGAGATAGTTATAGAAACCTGATGACTCATGAACTCAAATGACACTTTAACTTATACTGATGATAGTGGAGTATTAACTTTGAGTTTCATTTGGGAGCTAGTTTTTAACTCTAAGTAGGTATTTCAAATATTTTTATTGTATTTGTTAATATTATCTAATAATAGGCAAGCTAATGTCTTTTGTTGTTACTATTGCATTGATGTGAATTGTAAGACCTAGCTTGATCAGAGAGTTCTGGGATTGTACACAAATCACTAGAAAAACTAAAAAAATAATAAACAGAACTTACAATAAGAATCTTCAGGTATCTCTTGCAATACTATTGTTAATATCTCTTTTAGTTTTCTAGTAGGAGTATTTTTTATTGTAACAACTATGAAACCTAAGTTTTTAAGGTCGGCAGCAAGAGAATCACAGTCTATTGATGGAGTTGCTAGCTTTGAAAGATGCTGATATTTATCATTAGCTATTAGTATAGCCACTTTTGACTGTGGACGGTAGTAAGTCAAGATAGTCTTGACTTGTGATGCTGCCGCCAAAAAGTTTTTGTACTGGTTAACCGAGTAACCACGCCTGTCTAAAGTCTTCAATAATACCTCACCAGGCTTTTTAGTATCGTTAAATGATATCCTGAAATGGGAGGCAAAATTAAGTAAAAATAGAACAAGTTGCAATCATGTGACTAAAAAAACTTACTTTAAATCCGCCAGCTCAGCGACTACTTCGCATTTTTCTTTTGGAAATCCCAAGGCAGTATGATATTCTTTGTATGGTAAATTTTGTAGCAGAGACATTTTGTTAATTCCGCGGACACAAAACAACGACCAAGAATGATACACAATTTGAATGTTTATCTTCTTTCAGAGCAAGTTACGAGTATCTTCAATTAAAAAATATAAAGCCTTTTAAAAGGAAGGTAGTTCAAACCAATAATCACAGAATAAAATGTGTCGAAAGTTTATAAAACAGTAAACCACAACAAAATCATAATCTTTAGACATACTCTGACTAATCTGTGAACAAAATCAAGTGTAAAACAACAACAAACAAACCACCATCCATAGCAAATGACATTATATTAATCTGTGCAAATGACAAACAGATGGCTGTCTGTCGTTCACTGATCAAATAAACTACGTAGAGACCTTCCGAGCACAGATTAATATAATTATTTCAGGTATTTACTACGTTTACTGCGGGCAGTAACAGCGACAGAATACATGGCGCACAGGCACAACAGCAGAGTCAGCTGTAAAGCTACGGCCAAACCAACGCGGGGGCGTGGGCGTGGGCGTGCAGGCCAGTTCACACCAAAACGGACACTACGCGTTCAGGAGGCCTAGCATGAAAATGTGTCTTTCGCTCGGATGTATAAACCTAACAAGAAAGAGATTAGTCATGAATGAAGTCAAAGAAGATTATGAATGTTAGTCATAATAAAGGTCTCAATGATGTTGTAGAAATTATGATTTAACTATTGTTTATCAGATTATTTGCCGATATACTACGAATATAAAAGCTCAACCCTTTTACTAAATAAAAAAAGAATTTTGTACAGTTTTTTATTTATTTACTGAGTTTCAAATTTATTAAATCCGACGCGATTACGAAGCGAGCGTAGCTATTTTTACTAACACTATAAGGGCTTGTATGTTAAGTTGCCTGCAATAAACGAATTTTATTTTATTTATAATTTATTAGAAGATGAAGGAAAGGAAAGAAAAAGACCTAGTTAGCTTCACTCATTGCTTATCGGAAAAAAAAAATAGTAGCTTTATTTATATTATCGTAGTAGCGCACCATCTGTCTGTTGAGCCTGTCACGTCAAATGTCATGTCCGCGCGTGCAAAAGCTGAATGTCAAGCTGCACGCGTGATGCACGCCACCGCTGTCCACGCCGGTGTAAACCCGTCCATACAAATGCTATAGCACGATCTGAACGCCCACGCCCACGCCACCACGCACGCCACCGCGCACGCGTCTGTTTGGCCGGGACTTATAAGTCGGCGACCACACGAGTAGTCTTTTTTGACCAGGCTTGATTATTTCTGGTCAGTACTTTAGATTACTTTTTGACCTTGCCCTAGTGCCCCTAGCCCTTCCACCCCTTAGAGCATTCAAGTTGAATGCTCTAAGTCCCTCCCTAGTTAAAGTTGATTGAGTGACGTGACCGTGACAATCTATGACTAACTCTGCTCCACATATTCTATGCTGGGCCTACGGCATTCAGCGCCTTGTGCTTATGGACGAGCTGATTGATATTTATGGTAGTCCTGATTCGGTACCGCGCTCCATCCAGGTTCTCTTATTAAATAGCTCGACTTACTTACCTTTGTATAGATTCGTCCAAAGTCATTGAATACTCTGTCTAATCTGTGGTCATTGAAGTATAAAATGTACTAGCGTACTAGAGAACACATCTCGAATCGAACTAAATGTTTCAGCTAAGCATTGTAGCCCGGCGGACTACAAAGCTTCAGTCAGTGTCAATAATTGGAGTTGTCAAAATTGCTTCTTGATTGTTCAATCAATGAATTTGTAGTCCACCGGGCTACAATGCTTGGCTGAAACATTTAGTTCGAGATGTGTTCTCTAGTACGCTAGTACATTATACCTCAATGTCCAAAGTACAGCTGTACAAATCTAATTAGTGTTTATTGTTAATATCACGTGTAAATATGTTTAAGTATTTATTATAATTTGGTTTACTGATCTGCTTAAGTTTTGAGGAATTTTGCTCTTGTACGGACAACAGCTCGTCGACCTACCACAAAATGTCAAATTTTCTCATTTGAAAATTATCTCTATATCAGGCAGGTGTCAGGCTTAAAATTGAAAATCTATTGGAGAATTTTTGACTTTTTGGGTAGGTCGACGTGCTGCTGATGTTGATACTATAAAATTTTGTAAATTATTTTTTAGGTTATGCGGTTTGATATTGTTGTTTGTTGTTGAAATTTTATGAGTTTATTACGTACACAATGTGTTCGAAATAAATATTGTCAGGTTTTTACTTTGGATTTAATATCCGTATCTCGGACTTGAAAGTATAAAACTATTGGATTTTATCACCAGAAAAGACGACTATAAATAAAAACTTGAATTGGTATTAAAAAAAACACTAATGAATTGATTAAAATTTTTGTTTTTAGCAATTACCATGCTAGGTTTATCTAAGATTTTTAAACGTGGGTTCGGATCCCACCTGAGACGGACGATTTTTTTTCAAGTATTAAAAATCTTAGATAAACCTAGCATGGTAATTGCTAAAAACAAAAATTTTAATTGTTTAAGCTTTTCTGATCTTTACCAATAGTTAAATATTTGTAAAATATTTCTATCGGGTGTTGACGGTAGTAGTATATACCGCAACATTGATTAGAAAATACGCTGGCTTTGACAGCGAGAACCACTTGAAAGGTTTCGTCGAGTTGACTAACGTCTCGGTAGCTTAGTGGTCAAAGCACTCGCCCGGTATGCGATGGACGTGGGTTCGGATCCCACCTGAGACGGACGATTTTTTTCAAGTATTAAAAATTAATGAATTGATTTTTAATAGATGAACTAATAAAATATAATACATTACTAATGACTAGGCAGTATGGTCCTAGACCTTAGCCTGTTCCAAGTGGAACAAATGTATAAAAAAAAAGTAACAATGGCTAAGTAGTTTATTTGATCAGTGGACTAAGTTGAGTGATTATTATTTCTTTAGCAATTTTCAAAATGGCCATCGGAGTAGATACGTCAAAGTGGAAACCTAGAAAAATTAAAGGAACTCCTGCTGCTACATTTAGAAATGCTCTAGGTTTAGGATTGTTAAGTTTGGGTATAATCAGTGGTTGCATCTTCCAGTATGTATAAAGTTATTGTATTTTTGTGGTCCTCTTATAACCTCTAAATAATAACTAACATCTTTGTTTTTAGTTTCGCTGGTGCATCTGCAAATATCCGAAAAGCTGTTGAGGTATTATACGAAGATCCTATCGAGGAAGTTGAGAGGAGGATCATGATTGCTAGTGGTCTTCCAAACAGATCTGCAGCTATCATTAGAAAGCATGAAATGGAAGCAGCAAGACTTGATAGACCAGATGCTTAGGATATGAACGTAACTAGTACAAATAGTTGGTAGGTATTTATTATGTATTTTATTTGTTTACTAAATAAATGATATAAATTATCAATTGTTTTAATTCTTGTCAACAAAAGTTTCAGCCCATTCAAAGTGGTGAGCAAGTATTTCTCAAGTATTCCTGTTATGGATGAGAGTTTATCAGAATTCAAAGAAAAAAAAGGATCTTGTAAGGGACCAAAAAACTCTCAAAAACCAACTGTAAACATAGTTAAACCAAAAAAGAAGTTACCAAAGCGTATAAAAGGGCAAAAAGACATTCGGGCTGCTTTAAAGTCAAAGAAAAATGAGCAGTTGACATACGCTAAGGAATTTGATGAGGTTTGTAAACAGGCTGGAGTTGACATTGATTCAGAACAGCTACAACTAGCTATCGTACTATCAAAGTCCCTAAATGCAGCTGAGGATAGTGAAAGTAATACCTCTCAAAAGCCTTTAAACTCTCAAGAAAGAAGTAAAAAAATACGAGCCACTTTGAAAGAGTATGGTTTTGCTGTTCCAGATATAAAACAAAAGAATAAAAGGCTGAAAAATCATAGAAAAAAATACAAACTTTTACTAGCCACGGACACTGAAAAACAGCAAATAATTAGTGATAGATATGCACAAGTGTTGTTCAAAAATGCTTGTAATTCTAAGGCTATAGAAAAAAATATTGATTATTCTCTTAAGAAATGTTACTATGTTGCAACAGGAATAACTTATATGTCCTTTCAAAATAATATAATTTTTTATGTTGGAGATTTAGTAGAAAGGTCTACCAGTAACGGGAGTCTGCTAAGAGACTGGGCTAGTATACCAGGCAGACCAGAAAGTCCAATAAAAAGAGATACTCTCAATATGAACATTAGTGAAATAGAATGTTCTCAGGAAGAACTTGATATTGTTCTTAGTGGTACTTTGAAGTCTGCTAAAGATGTAGTTAAGAACAGAGTTTATTCTAAATCGAATAACACACCAACAATTGTAATTAATGTTGATAATATAAATGCAGAATTGCATGACCCAAAAGTAGATGAAAATGATAAAACATTGGTAAATGAGGAATCAGTTGATGCAGAAAGTATCGATGTGTCTAAAAATAAAACTTTTTTTTTATCTGATAGAGTCAGAAGTTGTTCCCCAGATATCTTTGATGATGAAGTATCCTTAATCATAGATATTAACAATGACACTAGAAATAATACTCCAAAAACTGAACTTAATGTTATTATGGATTTAACTGAAGATGACCATAATAATGTACAGTCAAGTCAAAATATTAATAAACCAGTAGAAAATAGAAATAGTTTTGTAATGGATTTGACACAAACTGAAAATCATGAAATAAATTATAACACTGATCATTCTAAACAAAATATTTCAACAAAAAGTTCTAACGCAATTTCTCCGTTTTCTGAAAGAAGTAACTTTACCAGAAGAAATTCTAATGATTTAATGGAAATTACACAATGTGTTGGAATTTCTACTGCGAAAATCAATCCTAAAAGTGATGATCAAAGTATTTCTAAATTATCTCAGGGCACTAAACCTAGAAGATATTCAGATGAGCTGATGGAAGTCATAGAATGTGTCGCAATTTCTTGTTCACAACTTAATTCTAATAAATATAATTTACAAGCAACAAACTCACAAATTGCAAGCAATACTAAAAGAAAATCGAACGATCTTATGGAGATGACTGAATGTGTTGCTAGCACTTCACATTGTATTCCTCTTGAAGTTGAAGCTAATATTGATCTAACTCAAAATTCCGACGAGGATAAAACTAATTTGGTTGGTGTTGGAATTATAAAAAACATTCAAGATAACATAGATTTGTCTCAGTCGTCAAACTCTAGTGATGAATTACCCACTGTCCAGATGACAGAAAGCAACAAGTCATTAGATGACACTATTTTACTGAACAGTGATGAAATCATTGTTAATAATACACCTAAACCATCTGTTAAAACTGTGATAGCTGAACCAAGCCATATTACAATGTCAGCAGAACATACCCTGGATCTAACAGATACTCCACCAAGCCCAACCAAAATAGAACTTAATGATAAATCCTCAAATAAAAGCTTTTTTGACGACTTTGATTATAATCATTCTGATGATACAATTAAAGAAACTATAGCACAGTCAGTTGCAAGTGAAAATTGTGATACTTTCCCAAAAGAAAGTGATGATAATGAAGAAGTTGATTTAACTCAATCTTCTAATTCATCAGTAGCAAATGTAGAACAAAATAGTAACCATTGTTGCATACAACTGTCAAAGAGTAGTCTTGGTAAAAACGATGATGTATCTATTGATTATGATGAAATGTATGATGTTATTGTAAATAATGGTTCAGATGTAAGTGCAAAAAAGGATGGTTCTAATAGTTCCGTAATTTATGAAATGTCTGATGTAAATGACGTTGACACAGAATCGGAAACCATAAGTCGGAGTTCTAAAGTATTTGATATTTCAGATAAGGAATTAGAGTACTCTCTGAACCAATCAAGACATGATGCGGCATTTGGAAATTATTGTGATGGCATTTCAGTCGTTAATGGCAATTTATCCGTAAGAGAGGCCAGAAGCAGTTTTGAAAAAGAAAGAGATGTTCCTATTCACACTATTGATAGGTCTATGAGTGAAAGTTTTTTACCTGTAGTCAAAGTTAAAAGTAATATAGACATTCTAACGAATTCTGAAGATAGATTCAATACACCTATAACTTTATTTAGTAAAGAAAAAGCGGTTACGCCTTTCAAAGCATTTATAAGTGATAATGCAGTTACTATAGATACTCCTACTTGTAATGAGTATATCGTTAAGACTGACCAAGTAACTCCCATTTTGGATTATGCATCAATGTCCACACCAGAGAGGAATAAAGAATTGGGGAAGTATGGATTGAAACCTTTCAAGCGAAAAAGAGGTAAGGAATGTCACAACTGAAACATGTTTTACATGAGTCTTTACTAGTGATACTGTGTACTCATTCATTCTATACAAATAATAATGTGTGCTTTTACACATTTTTTTAAATTAACATGTTGCTGTCTATAATAATGTAGTTGTATTCATAATAGATCCTACAACTGCTAACTGCGTTTTCACCTGTGAGGTAGGTAGGTATGTATGTATGAGTTTGTAGAATGCAATGGTAGGTAAGCACAACCCTTGTACGCCCGCTGCATGCCGCGCCTAAGCAAATAGCGGTGGTAGGAGAAAACGGCGTCGCAACTTTACTATTGAAAAAATTTAGTCTTACCAACCTTTGTTAGAGTAGAAGACAGAAGTTACGATACATATTATGTTACTGTAATGTATCAGCGTATGTCGGAGTATATAAGTGATAATTCGACGCTGGTCTGCCGTCGATATCCCAGAGTAAAAAAGAGTGCACTTGTTATACCACGCATAAACGAGAATGTTGCTTCGAAGAATTCAGTTCGCTTACATATTGCTTCTCCCTCCTCTCTTGTACATCCTGAACTGCCGACTACTTATCCCAACTAAGTTGTACCAAGCCAGGCACTATTGCTACCTTATCATTAACCATCTTCATTTCTTCCTTCCAGCCATCCAACTTTTAACGCATCTGTACAACCAAACTCATCCCACAGTAGACTCATGTCTAGAAGATCTTCCATCACCATCTAAAAGAAGAAAACCCAGTCAACCTTCACCTAAAAATCACTCACCTGTAAAATCACCAAGAAAATTAAAATCACCAAAGAAGTTGAAATCACCAAGAAAGTTGATGAAATCACCCAAAAAATCGACTGAACCTATAGATTGTGATGATGGTAACAGGGAGAATAATGTTTACGAAGTGACCAACGAAGTTCCAGAAATAAAAGAAATTGCGTGTTCCGAAGAAGACTGGGTTTTTCAAAAACGGGAAAAAGCAAAGGTAAACTATAGTCATTATGACGACCATCTGGTGTAGTGGTTCGCGCTCCGGACTACAATGCCTGGCGGGTTCGAATCCCGCAAGGGGCAAATGTTTGTGTGATGAGCATGATCAATCGTGGATGTTTATAAAACGTGTTTAAGTATGTTTATCCGTTATCTAGTTACCATAATACAAGCTTTGTTGGTGTGATTTGTGGAAACATTTTTTTTATTATAGTCCGTTAAGTTCGTGCGCGATTTTTTTGTGGTTTTGCGACAGTTCTCGACTGGAGACCACGCCTAGCGTCTACGAATGTTGTGTAAGACTCTTCCAGCTTAATGGACCGACGACCTCAGGAAGATGGCTGGTGCTAGCTGGATGAAATGAGCGGGAGACCGTGCTCTTAGGCCCTCTTTGGGGAGGCTTACGTCCAGCAGTCCACAATAGGCTGATATGATGATGATGACCAATTAAATCGGTTTGTTTTCGTGGGAGTTGGTCATGGACATAATTACACATAAAGCTGTTGTTAATAAATGTTAATAGTGAAATGGTATTATTTTCAAAAAACACTTACTCATACTAAACTGCTGATCAGCTATCATCATTAATAAATCAATAATATCATTTGACTGATTTAAGCAGTGGCGGGATATCTCGCCTTGAGTGCAAAAGTACTCATTAGATTCCGGTTATTTTAAACACCAGTTAAAGTAATAGTCATGGTTAAAGTTAAGGTGATCCAACTCAGTCTTAATCTTTATTATTTCAGCCATAGGACGTCCAAGGTTGAACATAGGCTTCCCCCAATATCTTCCAGATTGTCTGTTGAAATGACCTACATCCAGCGGCTTCCTGCAACCTTTACCAGCCGTCTATCCACCAGGACGTCCTACTCTGCTGTCGGTACATGGCCTCCATTCCAGATCCTTTCTGCCCCATCGGCCGTCAGTTCTACGTGGTATGTGCCCCACCCACTGCCACTTCAGCTTGCTAATCTGTCAAGCTATGTCAGCGACTTTTGTTCATTTACGTATCTCCTCATGTCTGATTCAGAAACATCAAGGATAGCCCGATGTTTGAGTGAATTGAACGTATTAGACAGGTGCCACACGAGCGTTGTCTGTGCGTTGCGTTAGCGCTGCGTTGACTGAGCGGTGACGCTCCGTCGTTCTTCATACAAATCTGATCGACATGCCACACGATGCGTTTAAGTGACGGACGGCGAAAGCAACGCACGCGCAACGCACAAGGAGAGGAAGGAGACGAGGTGGGGAAGGGAGCTGCGTTGAAACGACGGAGCGGCAGCGCAGTATTTAATAGCATATCGAAGGTGACAGTTGTTGCACATTTAAATTATTCTCAAAATGAGTGCGGAAGATATTGATTTAGATTATCTTATATCATTAGTACAGGAAAGACCTTTTTTACGGAATTAATCAAAGTCGTTCAAAGACTGAGACATCCTATACCAACGCTGCGACGTCGAGATAGCTGCGTTGACGCAGCGCCGACGCAGCGCTCGTGTGGCATTCACTGCGTTGAAATCATTGCGTTGCGACGACGCAGCGGAACCGCAACGCCCGTGTGGCACCTCCCTTATTTATGAATATTTTGTACTATTTCCAGCTCCATTCCTGTCGCGTTCCGCTACACATATCTCTGCATAATTACGTGTCATGCCGACGGAGGCTCCGAGAGGCTATACTGAGGTACGAGCCAGTCAACATCGACGTGTTACACAAGGAACTGGTAGCCAGCGGACATCGGTACGATCCTAAGGTAAAGTTTTGAACATATCAGTCTGTTCATCACTATCATTTCAGCCATAAGATGCACTGCTGAAGATAGCCTTTCCCCAATGACATATCAGTCTATTATTGTATGGAGGGTAGAGGTAGGGAGAGTAGAACCATCAAACATGGGATAATAGTTGAAAAAGTGTGAAGCTTTATGCAGTAAATAACAGTTCAAAAACCCTCCACATAGAGCTAGTGTCACTAGAGGGTATGAAATAAACTTAGCAGTTGGCGACGGAGTGAAGTGTGATGAGTTGAGAAATTAATACTTTTTGTTTTAAATAAATTCATACTATACAGGGTTAAATTGCAAAGGGGTGCCAAATTTAAAAAATAAGATCTAGAGGTGCACTGCTTATGGTATTTGTTGTCAATTTGAACCTCTGGTATGCGCGGATGCTCTTGCTGTTAGAAATGTACCTTACATCGAAAAGGCAAAGGTTTGTTTTCACGCGCCATTGTGATTATTATTGCAGTTCTAGGTTGCACATAGATAGTGCGTGCGTATTTTTTATGATTGACGCAAGATTATCCACGCGTACTATTCGTGAACAGCGGATAGTAATAAAAAATAAGTTTGTTTTTTAGATTGTTTATATCGTAGATCGATTTAGTTACTGATTCTGAGTGGTCCTTGAAAATTTGGCACCCTTTATTTTTATTAAATGCGAATCGCATCCTATAACTATTTTATAAATTCTTTAGGTACCCTCTAGCTACAGTGGCGCCGCCAGTTTACACTATTCTACGGACTAGTTTCTACCCTCCATATATTTTTGGTAGCAAATAGTAAATTGCAACCCGATTGTACCAAGACAGTAATTATAGCTCTTTTTTCATTAAAAGCAACTAAACTATGTAAATAACATTTGAGTTCTTTAAAACAAGCTCGTACGGACATAGATGTTGCGTATGAGATTTTTAATAAACAAAAAAATGTTACAGTTTGTCCTGTGTATATTTTGTAATATTTCCACGAAACTTTATTTACAAGAAAGTGAAAACCCTTTTTCAAAACAAACTAATTCAACTACTTTAAATTATTGAAGGATGTAATACAAATCATAAATAAACTAAATATTTTAACATCTAACTGCCAAATTGTATGCTTTGAAGAAATATTTTTTTTCTATCAATTTTAAAAGGAATCATAATCAAAATAATCGAATAATATTGTTTCAGGATCTTTTAAAATACTTGGACAAGAAATGCATAACAGTTAAAACAGCTGACAACAACGCACGAAATAACAAAATATAAATAATGTCAATTAAGTAAGACTTTAATTAATCATGGTGATATTATTGTAAATATTAAAGTACTTAATATATATTTCAAAACATGTCTTTTATTTTATTTACATTCAATTGCACTAACAGCTTTTACCCAAAACGGAAAGAGTAGCCTTCACGGAATCCATGAAAAACTATAAAACGCCCGTAATTTGAATACTAAACACTAATAACACAGAGTAAGAATTATACTACGTCAAACTAATAACAAAAATACTCAACATTGGAAAAAATTATCATAGCATAGAGGTATAAATCAATAAAAAACTAACACAGAGTTAAAAAAAAATGGTCTATGGCTATTATAAAATAAGTCAGTATCTAGCAGCTGGCTTCTCAGCAATCGGGGCTTGAATGGCCTGCGCTGTGAAAATTTAGCGATTCTTCTTTACAGGCTACAGAAAGAGAGAGAGAGTCATAAACTTTGTATTATTTATTGTCTGAGATTTTTTCCGAAAAATCTGCAAAAGAAATAACGTAAGAATTATGTGCAAATGCGGTAACTAAGTTATAGGGATCTTTGCTAGTAAGGAAATCTAGGTACATTATACGCAATTGCGTGTTATAGAAATGCAACCTGTAAGTAAACGATTCGGCATTGACACAATAGATGGCGTGGTATCGGCTGTCATATAACCTAACCTAACTCGCGATATTAAAATTGTATGGTGGATCTTGCGCTAATACAATACCAAGCAAATAAAGTGTGGACTTCGGTCCCCGAGCATGGTGTTTCATCTGCTCGGAGGAAGTACTCCTTCCTGTAAACGTTGGTATTATTATCGGTACCGAAATCAATTACGCTTCTCACTATCCACAGCCCAATCGTTGCTGTGTGTGTGTTTAAATTCCCTAGAGCCTAGCTAAGCTAGTGTTCTTTTTGTCTATATTGGTTTTTTGACCAAAAAATTTAACAACTTATACGACACTAAAAAATAGGATAATTTTTATGTAACAAATATAGTTAGCTAAATTTCGGTTTAGAGATAATTTATTGACTTTATAAATGACCTTATAAACTATTTTATTAAAAAATATGTAATGTTTTACATAATATGTCCAACGCATCGCACTTATTATGAATCATGGTGATATTATTGTAAATATTAAACTACTTAATATATTTCAAAACACGTCTTTTATTTGTAAAGTACTCGTTTTAGTTCGAGGCTTTTATTTTATTTTCATTCAATTGCACTACTAACAGATTTTACCCAAAACGGGAAGAGTAGGTAGCCTTCACGGAATCCATGAAAATCTAATAAAACCCCGTGATTTGAACCCTCAACATTAGAAAAATAGTCCTAGAAAGATTTGGTTTCCATAAAAAAACTAACACAGGGTCTACAAATTGTTCATTGCTATTACAAAATAAGTCAGTATCTGGCAGCTGGCTTCTTAAGGCTATACTGAGGTACGAGCCAGTCAACATCGACGTGTTACACAAGGAACTGGTAGCCAGCGGACATCGGTACGATCCTAAGGTAAAGTTTTGAACATATCAGTCTGTTCATCACTATCATTTCAGCCATAAGATGCACTGCTGAAGATAGCCTTTCCCCAATGACATATCAGTCTATTATTGTATGGAGGGTAGAGGTAGAGAGAGTAGAACCATCAAACATGGGATAATAGTTGAAAAAGTGTGAAGCTTTATGCAGTAAATAACAGTTCAAAAACCCTCCACATAGAGCTAGTGTCACTAGAGGGTATGAAATAAACTTAGCAGTTGGCGACGGAGTGAAGTGTGATGAGTTGAGAAATTAATATGTGTGTGTCGTTGGATGTCTATTATTTTTGATTTACATAAATGACCTTCCCAAAGCTGTGGAGGAAACGTGTGTCTTGTTTGCAGACGATATATCCTTATTAACTTCATGCCGAGACGATACTGATATTTATACGAAACTCTATTCACTTCTTACTAAAACTTCAAACTGGTTAAATGATCACAATCTAAAAATAAACTTCTCCAAAACTAAAATACTAACTTTTCATCCCCACCAAAAAACTGCATTAAATTTAAAATTTGATTATAATGGCACAATATTACAAACCGTCAAAGAATTTAGACTGCTAGGTATAAATATAGACACTAACATAAATTGGAAAGCACACGTCCGTAGGGTGGGGTCTAAACTGTCGAGCTTCTCATATGCATTGCGTGAAATTAAAAAAACAACAAACATAGAAACGGCAATTACAACCTACTATGCATATGCGCACGCTTGGCTGAGTTATGGCATCATTCTGTGGGGCAACAGCACAGATGCAGCTGCTCTATTTATCCTCCAGAAAAAGTTGATCCGAATCATAGCTAACATAGATCAGACTGACAGCTGTAAACCGTATTTCCTTAGATATAAAATTTTATGCTTACCCAGCTTATATATTTTTGAAATGTGTAAATTCATCCGTAAATGCAATCAATTTTATACAAAACGCGAAGACATACAAACTAAGTACATGTTACGACATCAAAATAAATTAACATTACCAACTTTTCGATTAAAATTAGCTTCAACAAGTACCTTCAGTTTTTCAATAAAAATTTATAATAAATTACCCGAAATTTTAAAAAAAGAAACCAAGGACACCGTATTTCTTCAAAAATTAAAACAATTCCTAATTAGTAAATGCTATTATAGTACAAATGAGTATTTTACTGATAATACATATATACGTTACAAAAAATGAACATACTAGTAGATAATAAATCAATTTTTAATTATTATTATTTTTTAATTTAAAGCGCTTCCTCTCTCCTAATTCATATTGCGTGCCCGACAGGGCCCATAACACTGGACTAAAATTATACTAATAACACCTTATGCACATTATGGTTCAATAAATTATTGAGTATTGAGTATTGAGTAATACTTTTTGTTTTAAATAAATTCATACTATACAGGGTTAAATTGCAAAGGGGTGCCAAATTTAAAAAATAAGATCTAGAGGTGCACTGCTTATGGTATTTGTTGTCAATTTGAACCTCTGGTATGCGCGGATGCTCTTGCTGTTAGAAATGTACCTTACATCGAAAAGGCAAAGGTTTGTTTTCACGCGCCATTGTGATTATTATTGCAGTTCTAGGTTGCACATAGATAGTGCGTGCGTATTTTTTATGATTGACGCAAGATTATCCACGCGTACTATTCGTGAACAGCGGATAGTAATAAAAAATAAGTTTGTTTTTTAGATTGTTTATATCGTAGATCGATTTAGTTACTGATTCTGAGTGGTCCTTGAAAATTTGGCACCCTTTATTTTTATTAAATGCGAATCGCATCCTATAACTATTTTATAAATTCTTTAGGTACCCTCTAGCTACAGTGGCGCCGCCAGTTTACACTATTCTACGGACTAGTTTCTACCCTCCATATATTTTTGGTAGCAAATAGTAAATTGCAACCCGATTGTACCAAGACAGTAATTATAGCTCTTTTTTCATTAAAAGCAACTAAACTATGTAAATAACATTTGAGTTCTTTAAAACAAGCTCGTACGGACATAGATGTTGCGTATGAGATTTTTAATAAACAAAAAAATGTTACAGTTTGTCCTGTGTATATTTTGTAATATTTCCACGAAACTTTATTTACAAGAAAGTGAAAACCCTTTTTCAAAACAAACTAATTCAACTACTTTAAATTATTGAAGGATGTAATACAAATCATAAATAAACTAAATATTTTAACATCTAACTGCCAAATTGTATGCTTTGAAGAAATATTTTTTTTCTATCAATTTTAAAAGGAATCATAATCAAAATAATCGAATAATATTGTTTCAGGATCTTTTAAAATACTTGGACAAGAAATGCATAACAGTTAAAACAGCTGACAACAACGCACGAAATAACAAAATATAAATAATGTCAATTAAGTAAGACTTTAATTAATCATGGTGATATTATTGTAAATATTAAAGTACTTAATATATATTTCAAAACATGTCTTTTATTTTATTTACATTCAATTGCACTAACAGCTTTTACCCAAAACGGAAAGAGTAGCCTTCACGGAATCCATGAAAAACTATAAAACGCCCGTAATTTGAATACTAAACACTAATAACACAGAGTAAGAATTATACTACGTCAAACTAATAACAAAAATACTCAACATTGGAAAAAATTATCATAGCATAGAGGTATAAATCAATAAAAAACTAACACAGAGTTAAAAAAAAATGGTCTATGGCTATTATAAAATAATTCAGTATCTAGCAGCTGGCTTCTCAGCAATCGGGGCTTGAATGGCCTGCGCTGTGAAAATTTAGCGATTCTTCTTTACAGGCTACAGAAAGAGAGAGAGAGTCATAAACTTTGTATTATTTATTGTCTGAGATTTTTTCCGAAAAATCTGCAAAAGAAATAACGTAAGAATTATGTGCAAATGCGGTAACTAAGTTATAGGGATCTTTGCTAGTAAGGAAATCTAGGTACATTATACGCAATTGCGTGTTATAGAAATGCAACCTGTAAGTAAACGATTCGGCATTGACACAATAGATGGCGTGGTATCGGCTGTCATATAACCTAACCTAACTCGCGATATTAAAATTGTATGGTGGATCTTGCTCTAATACAATACCAAGCAAATAAAGTGTGGACTTCGGTCCCCGAGCATGGTGTTTCATCTGCTCGGAGGAAGTACTCCTTCCTGTAAACGTTGGTATTATTATCGGTACCGAAATCAATTACGCTTCTCACTATCCACAGCCCAATCGTTGCTGTGTGTGTGTTTAAATTCCCTAGAGCCTAGCTAAGCTAGTGTTCTTTTTGTCTATATTGGTTTTTTGACCAAAAAATTTAACAACTTATACGACACTAAAAAATAAGATAATTTTTATGTAACAAATATAGATAGCTAAATTTCGGTTTAGAGATAATTTATTGACTCGTAAGAGAACATAGTTTACTTACAATGACCTTATAAACTATTTTATTAAAAAATATGTAATGTTTTACATAATATGTCCAACGCATCGCACTTATTATGAATCATGGTGATATTATTGTAAATATTAAACTACTTAATATATTTCAAAACACGTCTTTTATTTGTAAAGTACTCGTTTTAGTTCGAGGCTTTTATTTTATTTTCATTCAATTGCACTACTAACAGATTTTACCCAAAACGGGAAGAGTAGGTAGCCTTCACGGAATCCATGAAAATCTAATAAAACCCCGTGATTTGAACCCTCAACATTAGAAAAATAGTCCTAGAAAGATTTGGTTTCCATAAAAAAACTAACACAGGGTCTACAAATTGTTCATTGCTATTACAAAATAAGTCAGTATCTGGCAGCTGGCTTCTTAAGGCTATACTGAGGTACGAGCCAGTCAACATCGACGTGTTACACAAGGAACTGGTAGCCAGCGGACATCGGTACGATCCTAAGGTAAAGTTTTGAACATATCAGTCTGTTCATCACTATCATTTCAGCCATAAGATGCACTGCTGAAGATAGCCTTTCCCCAATGACATATCAGTCTATTATTGTATGGAGGGTAGAGGTAGGGAGAGTAGAACCATCAAACATGGGATAATAGTTTAAAAAGTGTGAAGCTTTATCACATGAGTAAAGAAACGGAACAGAGACAAAGCTTCTAAAGAGCTAGCAAAATTTATACCTATTTTGGTAGGGTTGGCACAATTAAATAAATTTAAAATATAAATGTTCTTTTTTCACATTTTTTATTAAAATAGGTTATTTTTTTTACAAATTACATACTCTTAATAATTTTTTTTATTTCTTTTGGTTTTTAATAATTTGTTGTGTCTTTTTATCGAATGATAAATTCTAAATCTAATATAAAGTTTTTTCAAATAATCCAATGGGAAATAATCACATGGCATATGAAATGTACAATCTTGCAAACGTGCTAATATGTCATTACCAATATTAACAATTTGTACATGAAGATCAAACATTCGCGAAATTTTTGCTCAAGCAATTCAACAAATGCAATAGAATTGTCAGGAGGTATTATCACACACAGTACAATGTACAACCATATTTACAACTCTTTTTAAATACTAAAACAAAAATATTACTACGTATTATGTGAGAAACTCGATAACAAAAACAAAACACGCACAACATTCGAGCGTCGTGTCACGCCTGCACGCCCTGAGATTGACCACTGGCTGATCTAGTTTGAAGCGGTTTCGGCTCATACGTGACAAGCGGCCAGTGAACACGCACACACACGCGTTGCACTTGTAGTGATGTACCTATCACAGCGCATTCGTATGTAGCTTTGTCTCTGTTCCGTTTCTTTACTCATGTGGCTTTATGCAGTAAATAACAGTTCAAAAACCCTCCACACAGCGCTAGTGTCACTAGAGGGTATGAAATAAACTTAGCAGTTGTCGACGGAGTGAAGTGTGCTGAGTTGAGAAATTAATACTTTTTGTTTTAAATAAATTCATACTATACAGGGTTAAATTGCAAAGGGGTGCCAAATTTAAAAAATGAGATCTAAAGGTGTACTGCTTATGGTATTTGTTGTCAATTTGAACTTCTGGTATGCGTGGATGCTCCTGCTGTTAGAAATGTACCTTACATCGAAAAGGCAAAGGTTTGTTTTCACGCGCCATTGTGATTATTATTGCAGTTCTAGGTTGCACATAGATAGTGCGTGCGTATTTTTTATGAATGAGGCAAGATTATCCACGCGTACTATTCGTGAACAGCGGATAGTAATAAAAAACGAATAAAAAATAAGTTTGTTTTTTAGATTGTTTATATCGTAGATCGATTTAGTTACTGATTCTGAGTGGTCCCTGAAAATTTGGCACCCCTTTTGCAATGTAACCCTGTATTTTTATTAAATGCGAATCGCATCCTATGACTATTTTATAAATCTTTACCCTCTAGCTACAGTGGAGCCGCCAGTTTACACTATTCTACGGACTAGTTTTTCTTACCTCTACCCTCCATATATTATTGGTAGCAAATAGCAAATTGCAACCCGATTGTACCAAGACAGTAATTATAGCTCTTTTTACATTTAAAGCAAATATGTAAAAAGCTTTTGAGTTATTTTGAGCTCGTACGGACATTGATGTTGCGTATGAGATTTTAAATATAGAAAAAAATGCTACAGTTTGTCCCGTGTATATTTTGTATTCTTTCCACGAAACTTTATTTACAAGAAATTAAAAACACTTTCGTAAAACAATCTAATTCAACTATTTAAAATTATTGAAGGATGTAATAGAAATCATAAATAAACTAAATATTTCAACATCTTACTGCCAAATTGTATGCTTTGAAGAAAAATTTTTTTTCTATCAATTTTAAAAAGAATCATAATAAAAATAATCGAATAATATTGTTTCAGGATCTTTTAAAATACTTGGACAAGAAATGCATAACAGTTAAAACAGCTGACAACAACGCACGAAATAACAAAATATAAATAATGTCAATTAAGTAAGACTTTAATTAATCATGGTGATATTATTGTAAATATTTAACTACTTAATATATATTTCAAAACATGTCTTTTATTTTATTTACATTTAATTGCACTAACTGCTTTTACCCAAAACGGAAAGAGTAGCCTTCACGGAATCCATGAAAAACTAAAACACCCGTAATTTGATTTTAAACACTAATAACACAGAGTAAGAATTATACTACGTCAAACTAATAATAAAAATACTTAACATTGGAAAAAAATATCATAGCATAGAGGTATAAATAAATAAAACCTAACACAGAGTTAAAAAAATGGTCTATGGCTATTATAAAATAAGTCAGTATCTAGCAGCTGGCTTCTTAGCAATCGGGGCTTGAAGGGCATTTAGCATTTGAATGGCCTGCGCTGTGAAAATTTAGCAATTCTACTTTACAGGCTACAGAAAGAGAGAGAGAGAGAGAGAGAGAGAGAGAGAGAGAGAGAGAGAGAGAGAGAGAGAGAGAGAGAGAGAGAGAGAGAGAGAGAGAGAGAGAGAGAGAGTCATAAACTTTGTATTATTTATTGTCTTAGATTTTTTCCGAAAAATCTGCAAAAGATATAACATAAGAATTATGTACAAATGCGCTGTACCCGAGAACATGCTCTGTGTCTCTATAAGGTAACTAAGTTATAGGGATCTTTGCTAGTAAGGAAATCTAGGTACATTATACGCAATTGCGTGTTATAGAAATGCAACCTGTAAGTAAACGATTCGGCATTGACACAATAGATGGCGTTGTATCGGCTGTCATATAACCTAACCTAACTCGCGATATTAAAATTGTATGGTGGATCTTGCTCTAATACAATACCAAGCAAATAAAGTGTGGACTTCGGTCCCCGAGCATGGTGTTTCATCTGCTCGGAGGAAGTACTCCTTCCTGTAAACGTTGGTATTATTATCGGTACCGAAATCAATTACGCTTCTCACTATCCACAGCCCAATCGTTGCTGTCGGTGTGTTCAAATTCCCTAGGGCCTAGCTAAGCTAGTGTTCTTTTTGTCTATATTGGTTTTTTGACCAAAAAATTTAACAACTTATACGACACTAAAAAATAAGATAATTTGTATGTAACAAATATAGTTAGCTAAATTACGGTTTAGAGTTAATTTATTGACTCATAAGAGAACATAGTTCACTTACAATGACCTTATAAAAAACTTAATAAAAAAATATGTAATGTTTCACATAATATGTCCAACGCATCGCACTTATTATGAATCATGGTGATATTATTGTAAATATTAAACTACTTAATATATTTCAAAACACGTCTTTTATTTGTAAAGTACTCGGTTTAGTTCGAGGCTTTTATTTTATTTTCATTCGATTGCACTACTAACAGCTTTTACCCAAAACGGGAAGAGTAGGTAGCCTTCACGGAATCCATGAAAATATATTAAATCCCCGTGATTTGAACCCGCAAGTCCGCAACATTAGAAAAATAGTCCTAGAAAGATTTGGTTTCCATAGAAAAACTAAAACAGGGTTAAGCATTTCTGATCTTAACCAATAGTCAAATATTTGTAAAAATATTTCTATAGGGTGTTGACGGTAGTATACTAATCAGCTATACATATAGCTACAACATTGATCAGAATACGCTGGCTTTGACGGCGAGAAAAAACACTTGAGGAATTTCATCTTGTCACGTGACGTCCTCGGTAGCTTAGTTGGTAAAGCACTCGCCCGGCTTGCCATGGGACGTGGGATCGAGTCCCACCTGAGGTCGATGATTTTTTCAAGTGTTATTTATCTTAAATAAAACTACAGTACAGTTTATTTTATTATTTATATTTGATTACATTACTTGCAGGGAGTACCCCTGCTCGTGTAGTAGCTTAAAGAAAAATAAATACTACGTTCAACTAGTAGGTAACTAAGGTATAGATGTCCCTAGATTGCATATTTGCATTGCTATAAAACGCAATTTAACGTTTTATAGCAATGCAAATATGCAATGCATCCCGTAAGTAAATGATTCGGCATTGACACAATAGATGGCGTTGTATCGACTGTCATATAACCTAACTCGCGATATTAAAATTTTATGGTGGATCTTGCTGTAATGCAATACAAAGACAAATTAGTGTGGACCTCGGTCCCCGAGTGTGGTATGTTATCTGCTAGAAGGAAGTACTCCTTCCTGTAAACTTTAGTATTGATATCGATACCGAAATCGATTACGCTTCACTATCTACAGCCCAATCGTTGCCGTAGATTGTGGTCAAATCCCCTAGGATTCCTAGCTAAGCTAGTGTTCCTTTTGTTCATATTGGTTTTTTGACCAAAAATTTAACAACTTAATTTAACGACACTATACAGGGTGTAAAAAAAGGCTTAACGAAGCCTTAAACCACGAATTCTATACATCAAACCAAGTAGAATGCAAACAAAATAATTGCTGGGAAATGACTTTTATTTTTAGGTATTAAAAAAAATAACTTATTTCTAACCCGCAATGTATAGCGCGCACGCCACAGACTATGCCTGTGTGTGTAAGCGGATCATGTTTCTTTGTAAAAAAGTTTAGTATTATCAAACAGAAGTCAATTTTGTAAAAATCTTTAAAAAAAAATGCAACTTTTACTGTCAATAACTCGGTAACCCGTCATTTCCCAGGTATAGTGTAAAAGAAAAAAATGATCGTAATAATACGTAGAATATGTGGTATTCAGCTTCGTTAAGCTTTTTTTTACACCCGATATATAAGCTGTACTTTTATGTAACAAATATAGTTAGCTAAATTTTATGCGAGAAAGGCACTCGCAGTCAACCACGAAAGTGGTTTGCATATTGTTCGATTTAAAATTTTAGACTTTATTGGCTCAAAAAACCTTAAAAGTGTTTGTGTTACCCTGGCTTAAACCACGCCCTCAACAAATAAAATCGTCTTATCAACAATGGCATTCGATTTATTTACTTTTGTACGCAAATGTCGACCATATTAATTTAAATTTTAGTAAATTGTGACAAATAAACGATTTTCATTCATTCATTCATTCATTCCACCGTCCAACTCGCATCTTCAGTGGCTTCTCCTCCCTCTTCGACGCGGCGTCAGAATTTTAACCGCTCTCTTCTCGATATTGAACGATCATAATTCCCTTTCTTACCTCAAATCTCGAACTCCAACTTTTCAGCTCATTTTCGTCAAAAGCGTTTTAAAAAGGGTTTCGTATATGAATAAATAAGTATTTACCTAACCGGGAATCGAAACCGAACGCGACAATAAACGCAACTACGCCTATCCAGTCGCAGATACGCAAACAACTTTTTTAATGGAACTGAAACATTAGTGCATCCACACAAGACATTATTACTTTTCCTTACTGTTGCATTTTAATTGAATTCTATAGTAAGGCAGTTTAGCAATCCCGATGGATTTGCCTTCAATATTGCCAAAAAATAAGGAACCGTTTACAAAAAAAAAACATATTAAATCTTAAACAGTAATGCTCGGGCTTCACCTGCGCCTAATGCCATTATTTAGCACGCTATTTGTTAATGTACGCAGGCGTGCCCGGTCTTATATGTGTGACATTAGACGTTAGGCGATAGCTCGGACGGCGGTAACTTTCGACACATCGAAGCGATTTAGCGGGCGTCTAGTGCGTTGTGGCTACACGCACAGAACAAGTAAGATTAGCTACGCTCCGCTGCTACACCTACTACACTGAATATGTTAAAACACTGCCACATTCAAAAACTCTTTGTGAAATAAATGTAAAAGTGCATCGTCATTAAGTTAGGATCGAGTGGACAAAATGAGAAAGTATTGAGTTCTTGGAAGCGTTTTTTTTTCAATAATTTTAAAGACTAGTATGCACATTTCACACCGCGCTAACTATGCCACTAGACCTAGAATCAAACGTAAACTAAGCGCGTAGTTTAGTGCATTAATTAATGAACGCTAATCATGCTGTTATTTTAACGTTAGACGTCACGCAGTTGAAGCCACTATTTTACACAAATTCCAGTTACAGAATAGTACATTATGATACAAGTGTGCTACGTTGGTCATTATACACGAGGCATTATTATAAGCGCGAGCCGCAGGCGAGCGCGGTAAGGAAGCCGAGTGTGATAATGATCAATGCACACGAGTTGCATACGACGTTTTTCAACACAATTGCGAGGAAAAAACAAACTAAAATCTAAAATACCTTCTCCGAATATGACTTGACGTTTTTGCTGTTTTTCTATGCATTTTGGCGGCAACAGCCTATCACTCGCGTTTCGTGCCTCGATAAGTATTTCCGACGGGGTTGAATAACATTTTACTCGTCTTTACTATTTAAAGTATACATTTTTGATAGTAATTAACCACACAGCAACAACTTTACCTAATAATAATGGAAAATAGCACGTAAGTTTTGTTTTTTTCGCGCGCCGCAATTTCGATGCGCGCGCAGGTTCAATAATGGCACAGGAAAAACTGGCTGTTCAGCCGAGTAGCAGCAATTTAAAAAATAAAATAAACTATAAATTATTGTTTCTAAAAATGATAGTTAAGTTAGTTTGTGTTTATTAATATACAATTTAATAAAATGAAATATTTATTTGTCATCTTAACTCTTAAATAATTTAATATTCGTAAAATATTCAATGTTCTTAGACACAAACTTTTGCTGGATTTTTAAAAAAAAAAGTTTACATTACCGCACTAGTGCGATAATCTTTTTACAGCACGAGTGTGTAATATGATGAGTTATGATACTAAAAACGGTGTTATAAGAGTGAATTTACGAGCAACTGTGATGAAAATTAATTAATAATATACTACTTATTCTAAACAAACATACGAACATTGTGAGTAATGAATATGTGAGTAACAAACATGTGAGTAACGAGCCCCAATGTGTACGAGTCTTTACCATGGTGAGACACGTAATGTTATTTACATGTAAGTTAATATTGTTGTTTTTCTACACCTCAGTAAACTTAACGTCCAAACCACAAAGCCTTCTAATATTGTACAAAACTTTTTACAATCAAAACGAATAGTTCTTTTGAATCCACTGATATAAATATACTATTTCACTTAGCTTACTTAAATAATCCTGTCGTTATTCACAGGTTTTCGATTTTGAATTTACGACTTCACTTACATATCCTTACATAACTCTGGCAAAGACGAGGCGTTTTGTTTTTTTATGGTACCAAACGTATTTCTAAGAATTTTTAAACGTATTTTAAAAATTCTTGGACAACATTTTAAATCCATGTACAGATCAAACTATAAACTAAATAGGTACGCCAATCAACACAAGTCACTGCTAGTCTGTAACTCATAATTTGCGTGTACGTCTATTAATGCAAAAGTTGAAGACATTTTTCTAGACGAAGGAAGCAAATGGACAACCGTATTTTGTATGGGACGAAAAAAACCCAACATGTTTTCCTAGCTCATATTCCATAACTATTTGACTAAATAATAAAATTATTGCTCTCAATTAAAGCATATAAACCAAACTGCAAGAAAAATATTCACAAAACAGTTCAGAATTGAAAACTTTCTCACAGTTACGAAATTAAGGTGTTAGACAAACATTTTGACTCAAAGGTACAATTATTTTGATTTTTACCCATTAAGAACCTCCTTTTTTGAAGTCGGTTGTAAATTAATCCGATAACCACCGCCGTGGTATTTTTAGGTATAGTTATCTAAAAAAATACCACGAGGCCCTCGTGGTATTTTTAGGTATTAACCATTTACAAAATAAGGTCTGACAATAGATAAACTGCTTATTGTTTGGCGATAAGTTATGACCCTTTCCTTAATATTTATTAGAAACCATAAAAAGTGCTTCTACTTAAAGAATAGAAAGACTAAACAGTCTTTCTATTCTTTTTGATTCTAAAGAAAAACAAGGTTTCTAATCAGGTTGGTAGTGTGGTATTTATGTCAGTAGTATGTGCATGTGGTGTTTACCCTTAAGTAACTGTGCATTTAGTTAAGTAATTATTACCAATGTTCAAAGCTAATATATAATGTAACAGTTGTTGGTAGACCTAATAAATAAAATAAAAAAACAAGGTTTCTAATCAGGTAGGTAGTGTGGTATTTATTTCAGTTCTAGCCTCTGCCCGCGACTTCGACTGCGTAAACCTATTTTAATATTTAGTAGAAGATTCTGAATTATTTTACTCTTTGGCTATTACACTTTTTGGCTGTATTTTATTAGTTACTTGCAGCGCGCCCTATGAAAACTTTCTGCATGACATGACCCAATAGTTGACTGGCAGAGAATGCTTAAGTCCACCTTTAGTACACTATCTGTAAGTTGTGCAATAAAGTTCTGAATAAATAAATAAACTTTAGAATTAGGCCAAAGAGGCAACGAGGAATTAATAATATCTATAGGTACTCATCATACGCGAACACAAAAATAGTATGTATGATAAATAAATAATATTGTTATGTATGTGTGTGTGTGCCAAATTCCAGCTTATTCTATTCAGTAAACTTACCCATTCATTATACAATACGACACATCAATAAACTACGAAGTATTTTTTTCTATTTCTTGACTATGAGCTTTGATTCTACTATGCTATGAGTGCACACTGTGCAGTAAGTAATATACCTACCTACTAACGCCATGAAGTTGGAACCTTCCTATTCAATACTAGGAAAGTTTTTAATTAGCCAACTTCTTTCGTGTGCCTAGCGCTCCAGTAAAATGGGACCAACACCGAAATGCCAATAAGTACCTAAAGGAAAATTTCCCTTAAAAGCCTTATCAAAGAAACTGCACTACATGTGTCTATTTTAATATTAATAGGCAATATCTACCACATAATTACGAAGCATAGATTAGAAATAATTTGTCTTTGAAAAATATTATCATTTTATCATCCTCGACGATAATAATTTATTGAAAAAATTTGAAGTTTCGTGGTTGGGACGGTTGGGAATGTAATTTTTATATCAAATTTCATTTAGCTTGTTTTTTTTAACAAAACCTACGCCAACTCATTATAGATGATTTACTAAGGCGTAAGTATTACTTGTGGTGGGTAATTGTATTTTCTAAGTTTTTACGGTTACCCGCACTGATCAATAATGTTACCCGCATGCACGCACAGTCGCGTTTTTTTTTATAAGAAAAAAAAAACACCTTTTGACAAGACAGAATACTTACTTTATTTAAGAAATCGTTCTTACATTTTCTAATGCATATGGGCAGCGGAATCATCTTAAAGGAAAGCTATTTTAATAAAATAGGTCCCTTAACCTGTGCCTTAAACTTATACGACCTTATGGTGGTTCTTCTAGTGGTTCGGGCTCCGGCCTACAAAGTCAGTTCAAGTTGTTTGTGTGATGAACAACACCATCAATCATCCCTGTAGCCAAGAGGCAAGCATGCCAGACTAGGCGTCGCTATCTCAGGTTCCAGGCGCGACTCCCGGTTGGGTCAATAGGGAAAACAAACTTATTTATATTGTCTCTCTGGGTGTTGTGGTACCATCGTTGTTTCTGATTTGTATAACACAAGTGCTTTAGCTACTTACTGTGGGATCAGATTGATTTAGGTGTTGTTGTCCGATATTTATTTATTTGTATCCAAATCATGTTTAATGTATTTAGCATGGCTGTCCGGTATTTAGTCGCCATAGTACAATGATTTGGTTAGTTTGGGGGTAGATAATTAATTAAAAAGATAGATACTTTTTATTGCACACCAAACAAAAAAGTTTCAATTGATGTTTACAGAAATATCTACAATTTGGGCGGTCTTATCGCTATGAGCGATATATATCGTAAATAATATGATTGTTGGATATTTTTTATTATAATAGAAAGCCGTAATTTTTGATATTTAGCTTCATACCTCGATGACGGTCATTTATCCCACCATAAAACCTTTTACGGATCAGTGGTGTAAGTAGTGCATGGTGATTTGCCTTAAACGCAAATGGTCCCGGGTTCAATTTAGAAAACATTTGAAGTTAGGAATGCATGAAAATAATACCATTCACTTTTTATCTTATTTTTAACCGACTTCGATAAAAGGAGGAGGTTCTTTATTCGTATGAATGTTGTTTTTTTAAATAGGTACTTAATTTATTGCAAGTTAATCATCACAGTTAAAACTGTGAATTCCATCTTCTTCTTTGAAAACAATAATGTAGGTAATTAAATTAGGGCTCATTAGAAAATAGACTCTAAACTAAGTACTTACTTAAGTACCTACTTAGTATAATTTACATATTAATAATAACAATTTATTAAATACCTACTAGCTGTTGCCCGTGACTTCGTTCACGTGGTATTTAAATGGACTCAGAAACCCTCTTCGACGTATGTAGTTACGCTCACCAACTCACTAATTGTGATTTAGCAATCGTCGTCCATTAATCATGACCACAGATTAGTCAGAGTATCATAACCTCTACTTTATATGAAACTCCATAGAGAAGAGAGTTCAAGTTTAAGCTGTATCGGTAGTTGTGCTTAACAAATCACTTTTAAACATACCCTAGATATTAAGATAGACACTAGGTATGCTTCAAACAATAAAATCAAAATTAACCCAGCCAGTTAATCAGTTTCAGAGCCTAACATACATTCGTACACACAATCAAAATTAAAAAAAAAAAAACAATTTGAACTGACGAAAAAACGGACGAGGTTCCTAAGTCGACGCGTATATATGTATATTTTTTTTTATGTATGATCACGCATAACTTTTTACAGAGTAGTCCGATTTTGATAATTCTTTTTTTATTAGAAAGGGAATAGTTCGAAGTTGGTCTCATATAAATTTGAAGAAAAAATACCAACCTATACCTAACCATGCCTATTAGGGACGCAAAGGATGATTGATTGTTCACTCACTGATTGTAATGTTTGACCACGCATAACTTTTTACAGATAGGCCGATTTTGAAAAAAAAAATATTAGATAGGGTAGGTTTACCTCGAATTCGGTCCCATATCAATTTGAAAAAAAAAACTTACCCTAAGGGTGGGAAAATTTGGGTGATTTATTGTTCACTCTTAGATTTTAATACTGATCTTATACTACAGAAAATCATAAGATAAAAACTTTTTAACAAAAAAATTAAACTGCCGAAAAACTGAGAAGCAAAAAAAATATATAAACTTTATTTCATTTAACCATAATAACTAAGTTTCTTAACTAATGTAAGTATACCCAATCAGTTTTTCGGCGGTTTAATTATTTTGTAGATACTTTACTGATCTTAAAGGAGGCCTGAATATTGTTTATATTTTTTTCTAGTCAATGAACAATAATGGTAGGTATTACTCTAAATTTATTATACCCGAGACTTTTTTCGCGTGTTTTTGATGTTATTCACAAGATGGCCAAATTACACAAAATCTTTATGAATTGTAGCCTATGTGTTATTCTGATGTATAATGTATAAGCTATAATACTGTAGTTTCATCAATTTAGTTAGCTTTTGCGTGAAAGAGTAACACACATCCACTCATCTTCACAAAGTTTCGCATTTATAACAAGTAGGTAGAAATAAGTAGGGATAAGTGAGAATAAGATTAAAATTAATTTGTAACAATACATTTGAATAGGATATAGACATTCAATTAACGTGGTATTTAATAAAATCTCCACAAACATTGTAATAATGCCGTTACCATAATCTCTTTACTTTTTCAAAAGTTCTTCCGTCGTGCTATTTTATAATAGCGGGAAGCGATGACCAATCACGTTCGAGCTCCGAGCAGGTATATAAGTTCGAGGGGTAGTAAAGTTGCTTCACTCGCTTCTCAGTTCTCAACTGGTTCGCTCGCTTGGTTCGTAGTACGAAGTATTTTCGCTATTTTCTTGAAAATAATGGACTCCAACAGGGTTTTACAAGTAAGTAACATTTAATTTTGTTCTGTTATTTCTCGAGTTCATTTGTGATCTTACTTTTGGAACGTAACTTATTATGTGGGTAGGTAGGTATTTTCTAAGTGTGATTTGCAAGTTGGATTTTATTTTTCTCGTTTGAATTTGGAATTTACTTTTTTCTACCTTAGTTTGACGATTCGTATAAATGGCAAAGCCGGGTTCGTTTCAACTGAAAATGATACAAACAAATACTTCTTACTTTTGTCACGTTCAATCACGAATTTTTGCAGTTTTTTTAAATTTAACGTCTTATTAATTAATAGTCGACGAGAATAACGGATTAAACGGATTAAAACTGAATTTCGACTTGCATACTTTTAAATTAGGCTTTTGTAACATGTCTTAAATTTTTATTTTTATCTTGTCTCTTAGGCTGAGGAGGTCGAAGCTTTGGCCGCCATCTACGGCCACGATTGGGCCGTCGAATGTGAAGCGTCTAAGACGTATAGCGTTCGGGTCCGGGTGGCATCGTTGATGGTGCTCCTGACGGTCACGATGCCACCTGACTACCCCGCTCAGTCGCCGCCGGCTTACCAGCTGTCGGCACCGTGGATGGACAGAGGGAAAAAGGCCAGGCTTCATCATTGCATGGATGCAGTCTATTTGTAAGTACCGTGTTTTGAGTAAATTGTAATTGGAAACTAATTAAAGGGGCAATGGGCGGGGCACATTGCACGTGGAACGGGCAGGAAGAATGGGCAAGGTTTCTAGAATGAAACTGGGGGAGGCTTATGTTCATGATGATGATTATAAAATTGTCCAAAAAGCTAATTAGAATTAAGTAGTGTATTAAACAAGTTAAATTTTACTAGCCAATTCAAATAGTTTTTTCCACCTTTTTGATAGAACTTCATTATTTTTTTCTGTACCTACCTTATATAATAAAATTAATACGAATTGTATAAAGATGTTAAGTACACCGTTATGAACTTGCGTAAACTTTTGCTCGTAGAAATTTAGGTTGCATTAGAAAAAAAAAGTGATTTAGTTATCTTTTACTCTTTAACTAATTCCTAAAAAGTGGGTAGGTGCAACTTATTATCATAAAAACGTTGCAGAATATAAACTTTTTTTCTATTGATTTAAATTTGGAACAAGGTTTTAAAAAAATAATATTTCCTTCCCACAGGAATCATATTGGCGAACCGACCATCTTCAATTGGGTGGAGAAGATCCGGTCGGTACTGCAATCGATGAAGCCTGCCACAACGAAGAGAGACGTTAAGACTTCGTCACTGGTATGTATTTTTTTAAGTTTCTTAATTTAAATGCAGCATGATGACACTACACCATTGACTTAGGTACTACTTTTGAGCCGTCAAAACACTTATTGTTTTTTTAAATATTTTTTATAGCAATAGAAAGATTCATTAATCAATGATCTCACTTTCTCTTATTGAAATTGAACTGGGTTTTTAGCTCTTAAGGGATTTTTCTGGAATTATTTGTAAATAGTGGGGCGATATCCTAATTAAGTTTATTCAAGTGTTATATTTATGTACCTCATGAAATTACAAAAAAAAAATCATAACTTAAATACGCCAACAGATAAAAGTAAATGGTAAAATATCTTTATAGTAAGAGCAAACGGTTTAAGGGTTAAGATATATGGCGCAAGGCCTTTAAAAAAGTGAAAAACACTGCACTAGAACATATAATTTTATTGTCGTCGGTTGCTGTCTTAGTTCAGTTGCTCGTAGCTCAGTGGCGGCAGCGCTTTGGTTTCGATTACCAAAGTTAAGCAACCAACGCCGCGGTTGTGAGTGGATGGGTGAACATTCTGGCCATATTTAGTGACATTTATCACGAGCATCTCCATGCTTCGGAAGCCACGTTAAAAGTTGGTCCCGGATGATATAGCTTGATAATGGTCGTGAAGCTTAGTCAGACGCCTTAACGCGACTTGCTTACATCTGACAGTAAGGTTTAGTCACTGGCCTTACAACACCCCTCCACCAATCCGCACTGGGCCCGCGTGGTGGAGTATGGCCTAAACCACCTCATACTTGAGGTGGGTCGTCCCTACAGTGGGATTAATTAGACATACTTATATTTTTACCGTCTTAGTTCTATGCTAATTATATTTCTCTTCACCAGCCTGCACCCAGCTGTCGGGTGCCCCCCATCACCCACGGCGAGGTGGTGACGGACAGGAAGAGCTCATTCCAGGGTCACGCCGCTCAGGTTACCAGCGTCGAAGAAGTACAGTAAGTACCTTTGTTTTGTCACTGTTAAAGTCCCACATAAAAAAACCGCTTCGTCGCAGAATGTCCCTTTTGCAAAATGTCCCCTAGTCGCAAGAATGTCCCCTAGTCGCAAAATGTCCCCTTTCGCACAATGTCCCCCTGGTAATAATAATATGACTAAATAAATAAATTGTTTCTACAATCACACCATTTCTGCTATTGGGACTAGCTAATTGGTGTGATTGTAGAAATAATTAGCTAGGCCCAAACTAAGCATAGCTTGTACTATGGCGACTAGAGAACGGATAAACATACTTAAATACGATATTAATATCCATGACTTAGGTACAAATGCCCGTGCTCATCACACAAACATTTGTCCCTCGCAGGATTCGAACCCCCAACTGCTAGGCTTTGTAGTCTGGAGTGCGAACCACTACACTATTTTAACACTGTATTTCGTAAATATTACGTGAAAAATCAGTATCTCTCCTCCTTACCTTCTGTACTAGAACAGGGCGACGAGTTGGGATCGTCAATTCTGAGCCCGGTACGGGTTTGATTTCCGGGTCAATGGAGAAAATTAACTTTTATGTAGGTATTGTCTCGGGTCTCATTAAATGGAATAAATTAAATATTGGACAACATCACAGGCATCGCTCTGATTCTACGGTAAGTAGCGAAAGCACTTGTGTTATAGAAATCGGAAACAACGACGGTACCACAACACCAAGACCCGAGAAAATATAGAAAGTTCGTTTCCTACATTGACCCGACCGGGGATCAAACCTGGAACTCTGAGATGGTGACGCCATTTATAGTCCAGCGTTTTCGCTTCTCGGCTATCGAGTTCGTCTTGGTTGTTGTGGTACCGTCATTGTTTATGATTTCTATAATACCTACAAGTGTTTTAGCTACGTACCTTAAAATTAGAGCAGGTTGTTAAAAAATATTATTTTTTTACTCACCGCTTTTTTGCTGTATTGGTTCCAAAGTTGGGTTGTATTTCTTGTATTGTTTTCATATTCATTTATTGCGTCATAAGTGTACATTAAGGTGTTGTTACATTGTGTGAGACTATACTTATGGACCCTGTAAGGGTATTGCAGTCTTGTTTTATTTTACAATAATATTATATGTAAAAATAAAATCGTCGTATGTCATGACAAAAAATATATATTGTTATAAGATTAAATTCAATTAAAATTAAATAACATAGGGTCAATGCGGCTTTAAACAATATACAGGGTGTAGTTTTGAACAACAACGCCCGACTCAGGGGTCATAGTACACATGAAAGTAATTACAAGAAAAATATAAATTAATATTTAACTATTACTTCATTAGTAAGAAACCTTGTTCAAAAGTATCCTAAAACTTTCGAGATGTGTGACTAACACGCACGGTAGGCGATAATGCTACGAGTGTTACTACGCTACGACAGCTACGAAGGCCACTTTGCAAAATTTGCCCCAAGAGAATGACCGATAGCTCGCCAGCGTAATAATACCATTATTTCCTGATTTCATGGATTTTTCCATAAAAATTTAAGGTATTCTTTTAATATTTTTTTGGCATCAGTGTCGTGTATACTACCACCCCTGAGATGGGCGTTGTTTAACAAAACCACACCTTGTATATTGATATATTAATAGTTTTATCAAGAAAAACGAAAATATTTTTAGCGCGTTTTTTCACTAACGTTTTTAATTCCAGTGCTGTGCTAGCGTATCTGAAGACCAACAAGAAGATACTCAACGCGAAGCACAATATATATGCCTACCGTATCGAGCGCAGCACCGCTAAAGGATCCGCCATCCTACGGGACTGCGACGATGACGGCGAGGCACACGCTGGGGGCCGCATGCTCCATCTTCTCGAGAAGATGGACCAGCGGAACACTCTGGTCATTGTGACGAGGTGGTAAGTTGTCTTTGCTTTTGTATTAAAAAAAAAAAAAAACTATTGACGGCCTAGTGAAAGTTCCACAAAATAATCGCGTCACTTACTTTAATCGAATAGCCAATGTTCAACTGTATTATTTCTAGATTGATTTGGTTGTTTTGTGCAACTCGCAGTAGGCACCTAGTTCATAAAATCTAAGTAAATGACTTTTCATTATCTTTCGCCTGCCCAGTTTCCATGTCATCTGGGGTCAGCGCAGTATGTTGTTTTTTTGTGAATGTGCCCGTATCAAGATAAGATTTTTTTTCATATTTTGTAATACAGTGACATTTTCATAATTCCTTTTCTTTCATAATTCAAGTCTAGTCAAAATTCTAAAATGAATCAAAACTCATCCTTGACCTATTTATTTAGTCGTATTGAGTATATTATTCTCGACGACGCTGTCTTGGGTTCGCTTACCGGTTCAAGTAAATTTTGGAAACAAACTTCTTAAATTATCTCTGATCTGGGAAAAACATCTCTGGGCTGACTTGAGATGCCTCAGGCATATTTCATTATCTGTAACCTCTTAATCGTAACAAAAAGATTTATGATAGTACAATAGATTAATGAAGTTTTTTTTATCCAATCACCTGTAGGCATTCAAATTCAAATCGCCTGCAGTGCGTGCGATGCAGTGTTTGTGCTGTATAACTTAGTGCTGGAGCTTTTTTTTTTAAAAACTTTTTCTCTATGGTACTACTAAAGGAAAATCGTTCTGCCGTGGGAAAACAACCACTAGAATGTCTCGGTGTATATCAATAAAAATATTTTTAAGCTGACTCTCGTCGATTCTCGCTGATTTCTTCGTTAGGGCTTGCCTTGCAAATTCATTTTAAAAAAAAATCTTTTTTTAAATAACTTTTTTATTTCCCCAGGTATGGTGGTATCCATCTCGGTCCGGACCGTTTCCGACACATCACCAACGCAACCCGGCAGGCCATAGAGGTCGCAGGGTTGCTGAAGTGCGACAATGCCGGAAAAAATAATAAAAGGAAAAAATGATCGTAACATTAATGCATTTCTTGCAATTAACGACCTCGTGTAGTTTACTGGTGTTTAGACGTAAACGAGCAAAGGAATAGACACTTGTTAAAACCACGTAATCGGTTGCAGTTACAGCTTTTATAATTGTAACATCTAAATCGCCAAAAAAATGGGATACTTAATACATTATCATGGTACTTATTCTATATTGTATGGGAGGTCTATTTTTTACGATTTTAATGACAGTAAAAGTTGTTATAGAGCAGCTGGTTACGAGGTTTCAAGGAGTGTTCTATTCCGTTTTGCAGTCCGTATAAATACGCAAACAATAGTAAAATCCACGCGCGTATGTCAATTGCAAGAAATGTAATGTTACATTATTTTTCTTTTTATTATTTAGTTAATTCATTTTAGGTAGTAGTAATTATGTTAAATAAGGTTAGTTATACATTTTCGTAGTTTAAGTAGATGTTAGGATAGGCTATGTTTATTTTTCAATATATTATAAAAATAAATTGGATTGTAAACTTTTTGTAATAGGTGTTTCTTATTTTTTAAGCTATAGGTAATTTGTGAATAAAGTTATTATTTTTTAAAATTGAGCTACTGTGTTGTTTTGTTTGTATTTGTTATAGATTTTGTTTAATCAAATAGTATGGCCTGGTTTCCACCAAAGCCAAGAAGAGATGTATCATTTTCTATAGAATTAAGTGCCGCGCCGCGCCGCGGTCGCTGGCTCGCTCGCGGGCCTTTTGAATCATGCATGGCATCTTTTTAAACAACTATTAATCTTCGTTGATTCTATCTCAATAATTACTTTCTTTTCGTAATTTATGAGGAAAATTATTTCGAATTGAAATTAAAAGCTCGTTTACTAGCTTAAACTTTCTTAGCGCTATTTGCCTAGGCGGCAAGGCGCATTACACCCTCCGCGAAGGCCAGGAATTTGTCTGCGTCAACTGCTCATAGTTTTGGGGCTCGAATCTTCCGTTCGACCCCGAACCTTGAGGGCAAATGGCGGACACTCAGTGAAGATGTGGGAGATTGTTTTGAAAGTGATATTATCGCAGACACGGGTTCGGACGGCTGAGAGATTAAATCTGAACAAATATTCCCGTATGCCACCATGCCCAGTAAAAAGTTGCGCTCGGATATTGGCCATCCAAACTCTGCTCATTCTTTAGCAAAGTACAACGGGAAGCGGTCACAAGCTGGCCGGGTCTTAAGTTTCAGGGCCGGGACTTTCGCGTGCTCGTCAGCGCGCTCGTTTCTCGCAACGATGACACTGATCAGGGATGTTTCGCTTATGAGGGGCTCAATTCTGAGGCCAGAGATGTGTTAGATGGTTTTGAGATTGCAGACCTCTTTCCCTGCCGGGTAGGTTCTAGTACAATTTGTACTAAGTCGTGAGGCTCCTTAAAGCGAGCCTTAGTTTTGAGACTGAAGGTCCCCGAGTATGAAGTTGGTATCGAACTCTTTGGGGATACCGCGCACGACAGCGCGGATTTTCCTCTCCTCAGGAATAATTCCTGCAGCTTTCTGTAAGACATAGGACGGGCTGTTGTACCGTAGATGTACTTGGTTTGTCAATTAAAGTGGCCAAGAATAACTTTAATGTTATTTAGACCGCATACTGGGTTTTTCCTGATCCAGGGCTCTTGGATCAAGGCAACGGTCTTGTTGTCTACCTCCAGCGCTCTGCGTAAGCTGCCGCCGCTGGAGATTGTTTTGTATGACATTAAGGTAGCTAGAGGCTACGCAGGACGTCATCTTCGTCACTGGTGCTACCCTCAATATGCAACGCCGGGTTCGACTCCATCTCGCTCGGACTCGGTTGAGGAGCTGAGGTGAATGGCTCTGTGGTTGGTGTTTTCCCTGCGGCCTTACTCGTCGTTGTCAGTTAGTATACGGTGGTTGCAGACTCTTCCGGGATGAAGAAGCGGATGTAAATAGCCACTTCCGGACACGTGGGCTGCCCAACGGTCTCTCTCCAGGATATTTGGCTTTTGGTCTTCGGGGATTCCCAGGATTAGGTGGACTACCTTTTTCCTAGAACCCTAATCATCCACAGCCATATCATAACACTGCCAAGAATCCACCTTGTACCATGGGTTCTGGGCACAAAGGACTCTATGCAGTGTGGTTGCGTAGTAATAAGAGTGTGGACAAGCAGCCCCGCCTTCAGCTACTTCATCTCTGACTGCTTGAAGACAGAGAGTGGTTCCTGGTATGGATGACGGTAGGGTCTGTGTCTACCAGCCAGCTGAGAGCGTTCGGATTCTCAAACCCGTCGCTAATAAGGAAGCGGCATTTATAAGGAAGGGGCGTACGCGGAACGATGGAGCTTGCGCTCTCGGAGAAGGCGGAGACAGCACGAACTACAGGATAATATCATCGACAGGCTCCCTGAGCTGGTCAGGAGGTCCCTCAGCGGTCCATCTTCGAAGATGGAGCATGCGGCTCCCAGCGTGCGCCTCGCCGGCATTATCGCATACCCGAAGGATGGCGATGCCTTTACCGGTACTGTGCTCGATGCAGCCGACTTACATGTTGTATTTTGCATTTCTTTTTGTTGGTTTTAAGACTCTCAACAGCACTGGAATGAAAAACAACTGTCTGTTTTCACTTGCATAGCAAGTTGCGTACGTGCATGTACTCCTATCAACCATTAAAATACACGAGGTCTTTAATTGCAAGAAATGCATTAAATGTCACTATCATTTTTTCTTTTTATTATTTTTTCAGGCACTCTGTCTCGCTTTGCAACTACCGAGCTACGTCAGGAGAATATCTGACGTACACCTAACAATGGATGATCCCGCGACGATGTGATGTCGACGCGGGGTTATTTGGATTTTGGTGGTTGTAGACTCTTCCGGGATGAACAACTGGATGAAGCTAGGTACTTTCGATCATCCGACGGTCTCTCTCCAGGATGGCTGGACGCTGGTCTTTGGAGATTTCCAGGATGAGGTGGACTACCTTTTCCGTAGAACCCTCCTCCTGGGGCTTATCATACACAGTCAGATCATTACATTGCTAAGAATCGACCCTGTACCACCATGGATTCTGGGCACAAAGGACTCAAAGCAGCGTGGCAGCGTCGGTAATGCGAGTTTGGACAAGCAGCCCCGCCTTCAGCTTCTTCTTCATATCTGATTGCTTGATGACAGTCAGAGTGGTTCCTGGTATGGATGACGGTAGGGTCTGTGTCTACCAGCTACCGCTACCGCTAAAAAGGAAGCGGCATGAAATGATTTGATTTGATTTGGCATCTATAAGGAAGGGGCGTCGGAACGATGGGGCTTGCGCTCTCGGAGACGGCGGAGACAGCACGAACTACAGGATAATATCATCGACAGGCTCCTTGAGCTGGTCAGGAGGTCCCTCGGCGGTCCATCTTCTCAAGAAGATGGAGCATGCGGCCCCCAGCGTGCGCCTCGCCGGCATCATCGCATTCCCGAAGGATGGCGATGCCTTTACCGGTACTGTGCTCGATGCAGCCGACTTACAGGTTGTATTTTGCATTTCTTTTTGTTGGTTTTAAGACTCGCAACAGCACTGGAATGAAAAACATCTGTCTGTTTTCACTCGCATAGCAAGTTGCGTACGTGCATTAACCATTAAACTACACGAGGTCTTTAATTGCAAGAAATGCATTAGATGTCACTATCATTTTTTCTTTTTATTATTTTTCCAGGCACTCTGTCTCGCTTTGCAATAACCCAGCAACCTTAGGAAAACATCTGTCCTTTTTCATATCCAACGGGTTTCATTGTATGTAGTCGATGCGGTAGTCGTACATGTTGTGATTGGCGTTCATAATATTCTTGCTTATCTTGTGGATGGCTAGTGGACGCCTTTGGCAAGCGGCTCTGAACGAGCGGCAATACGTGTTCTCTTCCTGGGGGCCACGGGAGTGGGGCCAAGAGCATGGGCCTCGCCGTCATCATCGCATTCCCGAAGGATGGCGGTACTGCGCTCGTTGCAGCCGACGCACATGTTGTATTTTGCATTTCTTTTTGTTGGTTTTAAGACTCGCAACAGCACTGGAATAAAAAACATGTCTGTTTTCATTCGCACAGTGAGTTGCGTACGTGTAGGTACGCCTATCCACCATTAAACTACACGAGGTCTTTAATTACAAGAAATGCATTAGGTCACTATCATTTATTCTTTTTATTATTTTTTCAGGCACTGCCGTTTTTCAACAACCCACCATATTTATCTATCTATTTATAGTTTTAATATACGACTGGTTTCATTGCAGTCGATGCGGTACTCATACATGTTGTGCTTTGCGTTCGTACTTCGTACCTAAGCTTTTTGCTCATCTTGTAAGTGGCTATTACAGCACAACGGTAAACATCTGTCAGTTTTCATATCCGACTGGTTTAATTGCAGTCGATGTGGTAGTCATACATGTGGTGCTTTGCGTTCGTACTTCGTTCCTAAGTTTTTTGCTCATCTTGTGAGTGGCTAGCACAGCACAACGGAAAACATCTGTCGGTTTTCTTATCCGACTGGTTTAATTGCAGTCGATGCGGTAGTCATACATGTTGTGCTTTGCGTTTGTACTTAGTAAGTTTCTTGCTCATCTTGTGAGTGGCTAGCACAGCACAACGGGAAACATCTGTCGGTTTTCATATCCGACTGGTTTAGTTGCAGTCGATGCGGTAGTCATACATGTTGTGCTTTGCGTTCGTACTTCGTAAGTTTCTTGCTCATCTAGTGAGTGGTTAGCACAGCACAACGAAAAACATCTGTCGGTTTTCTTATCCGACTGGTTTAATTGCAGTCGATGCGGTAGTCATACATGTTGTGCTTTGCGTTCGTACTTAGTAAGTTTCTTGCTCATCTTGTGAGTGGCTAGCACAGCACAACGGAAAACATCTCTGTTTTCATATCCGACTGGTTTAATTGCAGTCGATGTGGTAGTCATACATGTTGTGCTTTGCGTTCGTACTTCGTTCGTACCTAAGTTTCTTGTTTATCTTGTAAGTGGCTATCACAGCACAACGGAAAACATCTGTCGGTTTTCATATCCGACTGGTTTAGTTGCAGTCGATGCGGTAGTCATACATGTTGTGCTTTGCGTTCGTACTTAGTAAGTTTCTTGCTCATCGTGTGAGTGGCTAGCACAGCACAACGGTAAACATCTGTCGGTTTTCATATCCGACTGGTTTAATTGCAGTCGATGTGGTAGTTATACATGTTGTGCTTTGCGTTCGTACTTCGTACCTAAGTTTTTGCTCATCTTGTGAGTGGCTAGCACAGCACAACGGAAAACATCTGTCGGTTTTCTTATACGACTGGTTAAGTTGCAGTCGATGCGGTAGTCATACATGTTGTGCTTTGCGTTCGTACTTCGTAAGTTTCTTGCTCATCTTGTGAGTGGCTAGCACAGCACAACGGAAAACATCTCTGTTTTCATATCCGACTGGTTTAATTGCAGTCGATGTGGTAGTCATACCTGTTGTGCTTTGCGTTCGTACTTCGTTCGTACCTAAGTTTCTTGTTTATCTTGTAAGTGGCTATCACAGCACAACGGAAAACATCTGTCGGTTTTCATATCCGACTGGTTTAGTTGCAGTCGATGCGGTAGTCATACATGTTGTGCTTTGCGTTCATACTTAGTAAGTTTCTTGCTCATCGTGTGAGTGGCTAGCACAGCACAACGGTAAACATCTGTCGGTTTTCATATCCGACTGGTTTAATTGCAGTCGATGTGGTAGTTATACATGTTGTGCTTTGCGTTCGTACTTCGTACCTAAGTTTTTTGCTCATCTTGTGAGTGGCTAGCACAGCACAACGGAAAACATCTGTCGGTTTTCTTATACGACTGGTTAAGTTGCAGTCGATGCGGTAGTCATACATGTTGTGCTTTGCGTTCGTACTTCGTAAGTTTCTTGCTCATCTTGTGAGTGGCTAGCACAGCACAACGGTAAACATCTGTCGGTTTTCTTAGCCGACTGGTTTCATTGCAGTCGATGCGGTAGTCATACATGTTGTGCTTTGCGTTCGTACTTCGTACCTAAGTTTCTTGCTCATCTTGTGAGTGGCTAGCACAGCACAACGGAAAACATCTGTCGGTTTTCATATCCGACTGGTTTAGTTGCAGTCGATGCGGTAGTCATACATGTTGTGCTTTGCGTTCGTACTTCGTAAGTTTCTTGCTCATCTTGTGAGTGGCTAGCACAGCACAACGGTAAACATCTGTCGGTTTTCATATCCGACTGGTTTAATTGCAGTCGATGCGGTAGTCATACATGTTGTGCTTTGCGTTCGTACTTCGTACCTAAGTTTCTTGTTTATCTTGTAAGTGGCTAGCACAGCACAACGGGAAACAGCAGTCTGTTTTCATATCAGACTGGTTTCTTTGCAGTCGATGCGGTAGTCATACATGTTGTGCGTCGCGTTTGTACTTCGCAAGTTTCTTGCTCATCTTGTAAGTGGCTACACTGTCACAATCGCATTCCCGTACGATGGTAGTGCCCTTGCCGGTACTGCGCTCAATGCAGCCGACTTAAGTGTTGTGCTTGGCGTTCATGATCTTGCACATCTTGAGACTGACAAGCTCAGTTTTATTAAAAACAACTCCTGTAGGTTTTCATATTAAACCGGTTTCATCGCATTCCTGCAAGATAGTTTAGTATCTAAATAACTATGTAAATTTTAAATAGTTTATCTAAGTTTCATATCTAATCTGTTAATTCTTACACACTACCTACTATTAAAACGGACCTAATATTTTATAAAAACATTCAAGATGTTGGTCGATATCGACAACGAAACATAACCGTAAATATGAACATAGATTCAACAGTGGTCCTAGGTCTATGCCGACGTTCTTTACACAATTGAAGAAGGTTGGCTGCCCTATGTTAAAGTGCCTTTAATGGCCAATTTGCAGAAATAAATGATTTTGATTTTTATGTTATTCCTGTTGGAAGCATAAAAATATTTATTTTGTTATTATTTTAAGTTTTGCACTACTGGTCTACAAATCATTATATTATATTAGAATTAAGTAGGTAGCTAATACATTTAATTTAAGAGTTGCGAATGATTGCATAGATAATATATTATTTCTATATCAGTTTTTTTATGATGATTTCCAGTTTTGACTAATCTATTAGTTTTTTTTTATATTCTTCCATATTAGAAGTAAGAAGATATCATTGAAATGTATTTAACAATAAATAGTGATTTTAAAAGTAATCTTGTTTCTTTCCTTTTGAGATGTACTACTCTAGAACTACAATAACTCAATTTTGAGAGATTGAGTTCTTAGAAGCATACCGCAGCCACCGCAGGCAACCTGTGGTTGCAGTTGTGGTTGCAGTCTATCTTGGACTTCTACCTTTAAGAACGTTTTAGTTTTCGATCCGAGTGCCTAGTGTCACAAAATAAATTCAAATAATTTATTGCGTGTCACATTAAATAATTAGATTAAATGATAGGTACAGACAGACTAGAATTCATGCAATTTATGAGAGTAAACTACATAGTTTACACAGTAAGCACATGCTTACCAGTGTAATGAACGCAGATAATAATTAATTAACAATTAAATATTACTTTAAAAGGAGGATTACAAAGCAAAAAAAATCCGCGTTGCATAAATTAAATAAAATTTTATACAAATAACACAAACTTTTTGATCGAAATAAAAGAGATCGTTTCGTGGTGCACACTAGTAGTCACCCTGATCATTTACCAATACGAATCCGAGATAAGGCGGTCCGAAGTAGAAGCAGTACCTACTATTTCATGAATGGACTAATACCTTTTATGCACAGAATTTGATCCGTAGCCAAAAAGCTTAGACGAATAAAACTGGATATTTCGGACTGATGTTTTTCAGATTCGGATCGCGAAACCGCTATAAGTTTTAGCAACTGCATTCAACGGGTAATATTATTTCACGTTCGTAAAATACGATGACACTAATAATTTTATTTCAATAATAATTACGATAATCCCTTTTTTTATTCTTAGGACCTTATTTTTAAAAGCACTACTTAGTGGGCTTTTGTAATATTTTCGTGTACTTTAATTGTAGTTATTTTTCAAATCAAATAAAAACATAATATATCAGTTCATAATTTTATTTACACAAAAATAGATTCTACCCACATTTTAATATCGAATTTACTCACCATTACAATAATATTCTGTACAATTCTAAATACATAGAAATATACCATTCAAATCAGACTAGATGATGAATTTTATTATTATCGTTTAGTGAACTTAGTAACTTGTGAGGCCGTATCTGAATAGTAAAACATTGATTATAAAATCCCACTTTCGTTGTTATTTGCTTGATCAATATTGTTAACAACGTTGGTACATACATAAATAACAATCATGTGCTCCTAATTCATTATTTGTTTTTATGAATCCAAAGATGTCAAATCTCTTATCAACACAAAATAGCCAAGTCATTTAAATCGACCGAAAAGTAATACAAATAACATTGACTTTTCGATCGAAGTAAGTGACGCGGCCATTTTGTTGCACTCGCACTCATAGGCCCTTCGAACACAACGCAACATAAGTGTCCGATACTTGACTTAGAGTATTCCAAGATTTCCAAAGCCCTATTTTAGTAGCTACCTTCTTTTTACGGAACATTGAACTGCTTCTAAGTAATCTTAATATATGCAACAACTGGAGTTATCAAAGACCCTTTTATTTAAAAAGCAAGCCCTCCTTAACAACGAGTGATCGAGGCATGGAACAAATTGCCAGCAGAAGTGGTATCAGCACAAACTACTAACCTGTTTATGGACAGATTAGACAAGTATCTAAGGGAAAAGGAAACATAAACTATCACAATGAGAAGCAGGCTGTTATCAGTCAACTGCCTGCCTGCCAATACTCTTTTTTTTTCTTAAATCTGTTGCCTGTAAAGTCGATTTACGGACGTTTATTTTACGTGATAACGTTATAGAAAACAATGATGCTACTCGGACGCATCGGCCGATGGAGTGACGTACCCTAATCTGTGGACGTGTCTAATCTGTGGACGGAGAAAGTTTCTGTATGCGATCAACACTAAAATCACAAAGACACGTCCTCATACTAAATACTCGATCAGTTGTTAAAAGTTGTTTGGGAGAACTGATCTTTTTAAATATGACCTTACGACTACCATTCATAGAACGGATGTACTGTATGTAATAGTCACCAAGATACTCATTAACAAGTATCGAATACTTGCTTGCGTTGCGCCGTGTGTGAAGGGGCTTAGTTTCGTTACAACATAAATACATAGCCTTATAACATAACACCCATTAGGAATCGGATTTCTTTCATTTAAAAAAAATATCACTTATTCAACACATCAGTATTATTTTAAAACAAAATATTATAATATAACTCAAAACAGGTTTTTCAACAAACTATAAATGGAAGGTAGGCCATTTAAAACATAAATACCTATAACGGTAACATTTTATCAACACGAAATTAACATTATAGTTAGAGTATTTACCCATAATTTTACACCTGAAAATACCCCTTGTTGTATGGTCAGTCTCAAATTTCGTTTTATAGTGTTTATACATAAATATTATATACAAGTAGAGTACTTCGACAAGGGAATCGCTATAAAAATACCGGAAGTACCGGGTAATCTTAAATCAAAAAATCTCAATCTGGAGAAAATTCATTTCAAAACAAAATTAACATAGGTATTAGACTAAATGCATACATTAAGAATAACATAATGCCCCGTAGTCAATTGTTATTAACATTCGTTCTCGTCTCTTGTTCTCTCTTCATCTCGCTTACCTTTTTGTATACTTCTATATCTTATATACAATGTGTTAACAATATTCGTACATAAATGCAATGTTGCAAAATAACTAATGGGGACCACAATGTTAAAAAATAATAAGATATATTAAATTTTCAGTCCTCTACATTATAGTTTGATGAACACAAGCGAAAACATTACCATCTACTTGTGTCAAACCTTTAAAAAATTCAAAAACAATTAAAAACGGTCGTGCTTTTTAAACTGCTAGTTACAATTGTTCATATTTTGTCAAAGGATTGACACGAGTAAAAGATAATTTGTTATGTTAATATACGTTCGTAAGTATGAAAGAGACATTTTTGTAATAGGCCCACTGCTTATGCACGCACTGCGTGCACTAGCACGGAGACGTGGCGGCGGTGTGGCTAAACCCTAAAAATCGATGTAGCATATTATGTGGTCAAACTATAGCTACAATACGGGTATACGCCCGGCAAATATCTTGACCGCTCGAGCAAAAAGTGGAGATCGCTTTGCGCATCTTACGAGACGATCATCGTATCGACGCGTGTACGAGGAGCTAACAACCAATAACGGCCTGCGGTACGGAGTTAGGTCTATGGTCTTCTACATCTTTATTGCTCAAGATTCGTACCGCTAGTTGTATTGTAGGACCCTTCTGCGGGATGCTCTTCAGGCGTTCATAGAACACTGCTTGGGAATCACTCATTCTCCTGTATAATTACTAACTGGTCTGCCTTTTTCATACAAAACATAGCTAGTTTTGTGTGTCATACAAATTATAGCAAATCGTGAGTGATCTTTTTATTTGTAAAATTTTATTTCTATTGGTAAAAAGGGTGCGTTGTAGTAAACAACCTATTGTTTAAACTAACTGGTTTTTGCGATACTACCATAGTCACTACCATCCCCAAATCGTAATTTTGCATTTTAATAATAAACATTACTTTATTTAACATCGGACAGACAGCTGTCAAATAGTTGTCCTAGTTACAACTAGCGGCACCAATGTTGAGCGCTGGGCGAAATATGCGCAGAAGACCATCACGATTACGTGATTGGCTAGTCGTGCGACGCGCCTACACCCGCCGGCCGGGATTGGTTGTTAGCTCCGCGCACACGCGTCTCTGATACGATGCTCGTCTCGTAAGATGCACAAAGTGGTACTCACTTTGCCCCAGGGCTCAACATCGGCGCCAGGCACTGCATCTTGTTCTCTTACTAATTTTAGTTCCACGGACAATCACATCTGCCTACAGCGCCAGTAGGACCATTCTATAACTCACTAAATATAAAACATTCTGTAAATGCTTACAGCTTATGTGCGTGCTCGTCAAATATCTTTATCGTTCTGTCATTTCTTCTTCAAGAGACCAGCCTGCTCGATCACTTGCCTGGTCGCGTTGTTTATATGGCGGAACCGGTCAGGGCCGAGCTGAATGCCTCCGTACCTAGAAATAAGATGTTCCACAAATAATAAGTACGAATTACGAAAGTACAATGATTGTTATATTTCCTTAATTTTAAAAGCAGATTGATTGTTTAAAATTATTTATTAAAAATAATTATTTTGTTTATTTATTTTGCCGGATAGAGATAATAATCAATTTTTTTTTAATTTCCTTTATAAGTTGTTAACTTGACTAGATTTAAGATAGCCAATCAGAGACGTCGGCCAATGAGAGGCGTCGGCCAATCACAACTCACCGTCATGTGGTGGGGTGATCGCGCGAGGCATTGACATTAAGGTACGACTGGCAGTCTCGGTTGAGCTTCGAACGAAGTAACAAGTGTGATAGTTGTGTAACTGTGAAGAAGTTGTGTGAAATATTATAATAAATCGCTGGAAGTTATACTGAGTTTATTTTATCCTGACCTAACTCAATAGAATGTTTAGAAGTTAAGTCCCCGAGTAAAAAAAATATAAAAAACACTTGCAACGTTTGGTTTGGTAGTGATAAATAAAGTTAGTCAACCCATGACGCGGTTGTGGTGGATGTGTGAACATTCTGATCATATTTTTAGTGACATTTATCAAAAGTATATCCGTGCTTCAGGAGGCACGTTAAAAGCTGGTCCCGAGAATACCGCTTGATAGCATCTGACAGTAAGTTAGTAGAAATCGTGTGTCAGTACATTTAATAAAATTATCTAAAAGAGAGTGGGCCAATAGAGAGTAAAAGGAAGAAGAATAGATTGCAGGAAGCCACTGTATGCAGACCGGCCAATTTGGGAGTCATATAGGCCTATGGTGGAATTCCTGTCGCTGAAATGATGATGTTCACTTACCATCTAGAGACCACAACGAGTGTGCTCCTCTGATCCAGTATCCGCAGCAGGTGCAGTCCACAGGGTGAACAGACGACTTGGTAAAAGTTGCAGAAAGCTGCTGGATGCAGGTTGCTTCCAACCAATCTAGAAGTCATTAGGGAGGTCTACCCTCAGCCGTGGACATCCTATAGTTGAAATAACGATGATGATGAACACCTACCATGCCCAGCCCTGTTGCATATAAGCAAGCCACCTAATAGACAGACGACCTAATCAATGTTGAAAGTGACTGGATGCAAACGGACATAGAGTCGCTTGCTGCAAGCTCGCTGTCTTATCCTAGGCTGGGGGAAATCTTTACACAGCAGTGGAAGTCTTATGGCTAAAATCAAACAGAGAAACTAGAAAGGAAGGAGAAAGAAACTAATGGACTGAGTGAAATAATGACGATGAAGGTCACTTACCATCTCGACACGACAACGAAAGTGTTCCTCTGGTCCAGTATCTGCAGCAGGTGCAATACCCACAAAGTGAACAGACAACGGTAAGATTGCAGAAAGCTACTGGATGCAGATCGCTTTCAACCGGCCGATCTGGAAGTCATTGGGGAAGGCCTATGGTTGATCCTGTGGCTGAAATGATGAAGTTCATTTACCGCCGGAACACAACAACGATTGTGTTTCTCTGGTCCAGTATCTGCAGCATGTGCAGCACCCACAAGGTGAACAGACAACCTGGAACTACATGCAGGCCGCTTCCAACCAGCCAATGTGGAAGTCACTGGAAAATACCTATATTCAGGAGTGGACTAATGGACAGAGTGAAATAATGATGAATTATGATGATTTTAAAAATAAATAGTGGAGATTTTCAATAATAAATAAAATACAAAATCAATAAAATCACATCTTGTTTATTATACGCTGTTCCTGATAAAAAGGTTAACAGGTATAATTCTAGTTTGATTTATTTAGGTAAGGTGTCGGAGCGTATCTCTAAAACGCTAAAACACTATGACATGCATGCTGCTTTTAACACAAATAACTCATTAAGAATGCTATGTAATGGTAAAAATAAGATAGATAAACATCAGAAATCTGGTGTTTATAAAATAGATTGTAGTGACTGTAACTCTTCTTATATAGGACAGACCGGTCGTAGTTTCAACACACGTTATAAAGAACACATATCCGCTTATCGCAATAATCACCCAGAAAAATCACATTTTGCAAAACACCTTTTAGATTCAGGACATAGTATTTCCGAAAACCATTCTTTTTCAATTTTACACACATGCGAAAAAAGTTTAAAACTTTCCATCCTAGAACAATTAGAAATAATAAAACACAATAAAGATAATACGCTTACATTGTTGAATGAACAGGTCGGTTTTGCCAACTCTCCACTATTAAATATCTTCTCTAACCAACAAAATAGAAACAACCGTCAAATAACGATGAACGTTACTCGTAACGTTACGAGTGACGTTTAAAACTTGTGGTGGAGAGGGGGTATAAAAGGCCTGTTCGCCAGTCTCACAGTTTAGTCGTCGAAGCGCAGCCGAGGCGACAACATCTCTCCTGATGATGCCACGTGAAGTGGCGAAACGCGCGTCGAGGTTTTTATGTCGGTGTTGGGTACTAACTTTTGCATTCGTCTGTTTCGCATGCAATTTGAGGGAGGGAGGGCGGTGCTTTTTGCATGTGCCTGTGATTGTCCTCAGATTGTGGGTTACAGGTGGTGTAATTGGGGTCCTATGCCGGCGTAACTAAGCGGAAGTTGTAAGCAAAATAATTACATTTTCATAATTATTTAGTTATGGATTTCCGCAAAGTAACGCCAGATTCTATCAATTTTTAAATAATGATGAACTTACCACCTGAACACCACAGCGAGTGTGTATCTCTCAACCAGTATCTGCAGCACACAAAAGGTAAACAGACGACCTGGACCTAGATGCAGGCCGGTTCCAACCAATCTGGAAGTCATTAAGTAAGTTTTTCGGTCACTTACCACCGAGACATTACAACGAGCGTGTTCCTCTGGTCGAGTATCTGCAGCAGATGCAGCACCCACAGGGTGAACAGAATACCTACTAAAGTTTGCAGGCCGCTTCCAACTGGCCAATCTGGAAGTTATTGGTGGTTATCCTGTGGCTGAAATGAGGATGATTTAGCTCAGGACTGAACAACTTCTATAATAATGATGAACTTACCACCTAGACACCATAACAAGCGTGTTCAATTGATCTAATCTGCAAGAGGTGCAATATTAATCGTTTATAACTTACCATCTGGACACCACAACGAGCGTGTTCCTCTGGTCCAATATCTGCAGCACATACAAAGTGAATAGACGACCTGGATTTGGATGCAGGCCGCTTCCAGCCGGCCAATTTGGAAGTCAATGGGAACGGCGACCTTGACCTAGATGCAGGCCGCTTCCAAATGGCTAATTTAAAAGTTATTGTTTCCCAATGACTATAAAATATTCAGCGGTGGACTAATGGACAGAGTGAAATAATGACGATGAAGTTCACTTACCACCTAGACACCAAAAAAGAGCGTGTTTCTTGCAACCAGTACCTGCAGCAAATGCAGCACACACAAGGTAAACAGACGACCTACAACTAGATGCAGGCCGCTTCCAACCGGACCATCTGGAAGTCATTGGGGACGGCCTATGGTGGTTATCCTGTGGCTGAAATGAGGATGATTTCGCTCAGCAGTGAACATCCTATGACTTTAATGATAATGGTGAAGTTCACTTACCGGAACGGCGACCTTGACCTAGATGCAGGCCACTTCCAAATGGCTAATTTGAAAGTTATTGTTTCCCAATGACTATAAAATATTCAGCGGTAGACTAATGGACAGAGTGAAATAATGATGATGAAGTTCACTTACCAACACAACGAGCGTGTTCCTTTGATCTCATCTGCAAGAGGTGCTATATTAGTCATTTATAACTTACCACCTCGACACGACAACGAGCGTGTTCCTCTGGTCCAGTATCTGCAGCAGATGCAGCATACGCGCGCCCGCGTGCGCTTCGCCGTCGTCGTCGCAGTCCTGCAGCAGCGTCGTCGTCTTGCCGTTCGACCGCTCGATACGGTAAGCGAACATGTTGTGCGTCGCGTTCAATATCTTCTTGTTCTGTTGTAATTTCTCTAGGACGGCGCTGGAATGGAAAGGTGATCAAAATAAATAGGACAACATCACATAATTATATTGCTCTGATTAATGGAGGATGTAGGTCGCTTTCGACAAGCCGATCTGTGAGTCACTGGGGGAGTCCTATGTTCAGCAGTGGACGTCCTATGGCTCAAATGATAATGATGAATAGAACACATATCCTATTGAGTAGAAATTAATAAATGAATTCTTTCAACACTCTCACTAATTTTCTAGCCCCAAACCGAGCTTGCTACTTACTTGCAAAGCTTGTATTGTGGCGACGAGATAATGAATAAGCATACTTAAATACGTTTTTAATCCGTGATTTTGGAACAAACGCATGTGTTCATTACACAAACATTTGCCCTTTGCGGAATTCGAACTGGAGTCGACCAGAGTGTTCTAGTGCTGTCGTTGTTTCTGATTTCGATATCACAAGTGTTTCAGCTAATTTAGGATCTGAGCAATGTATGTGATGTTGATTACTAAATAGTTAGGTACTTTAGGAGGAGGTAAAGTACTTTAGGATCAGAGCAATAATCTCGTGAAATAAGTATTTACTTATTTCACGAGATTATTGCTCTGATCCTAAAGTAAGAAGCGAAATCACAAGAGACAATATGTTTTTTTTTGTTGAGCTTTTGTGATCTGCGATCAGTCATTATGACTTTTAGCCGATTTGTTGTTTGATAATTGGCGTTTAGGACTGAGTCCTTCAACGACCCGCGTCCTTCTTAATTGCAGTCAAACTTTATCTATAACCTGTCTTCTTTTTAACCTGCCAGTTGCAGTATTACTCAACAGTGCTCGCGCAAGAGGGTTTGTGTGCTTTTTCAGACGATCTAAATAGTTAAAATATGTTTAAGGACTGGAACAGACCCCAGATCTTGGAGGGTTTAACAACTTACTTGACTTCTTCAATACTATGGACCTCAGCAGCATGGCCCTGGAAGTTACTCTTTCTGTCGGTCAACACATTGCCATGAGTTATCGGCGGGCAGCTGATTTGTAACTGTAACAATTTTTGTAGTTTAGTATTGAGATGTGTTAAACAGCTGAAACATTTGGCTGCAAATTTCACACAAGTATTATTTAAGTGATAATACCATACCAAATTAATAATGCTTCTTCTTATTTGTTTCTATTTAAACTATTTTTAAATCATAAAAAAAATTTTTTTTGGGTTTTTTACCTAAATATTGTGTCCTTTGGAATGGTCGCAATAATTTTTTTTTGGTAAAAAACCCTTCATCCTTTTTCAGTTATATCAAGATTTATTGTAGTTAACAAAATATGGTCATTATGAAATTTCGATTATTGTGTTAACCAGCGGAATGGTATGAGCTGAATAAAAGAATTCCCCCAGTTAAATTATAAAAAACATACCCGTGTCATATCAATTGGTTCAGGAGAATCAGGTTCCTCCTCCGGCTCCGGGGTTGGAGTCTTCATGTTCTGTAGAAATTCTCGGATCGTCTCCACCCACTGATATATCACAGTTTCACCAACATTCTCTCTGAAAAATACAAAACAGAATTCTATAGAACAGTCGCAGTGTCACAGACAGACAGACAAGATACCAAATGTTATGGTATTAATTTCCGTGTTATGTAGTACACTGTTTTCTAAATTGGACCCGGAATCAGAAACAGGAACAAGTATTCAAAGCAAACGACTACATCAATTAAATTAAATATTGGACAACATCACTTACACAGCTCTGATCCTAAGGTAAGTAGCTAAAGCACTTGTGTTATAGAAATCAGAAACAACGACGGTACCACAACACCCAGACCCGAGCCAATATAGAAAAGCTCGTTTTCTACATTGATTTGACTAGGGATCGAACCTCAGAGATGGTGGCGCTATTTAAAGTCTGGCGTGCTCACCTCTCGGCTATGGAGCATGGGTTGTTAAATAATAATGCTTTTGGAAGCTTTTTATTAAATCATACAATAATTTTTGTCATTGCTTTGTTTTACGAATGTACTACATTTGGTTTTTCAAACTCTGCTGTAAGTTAAGTACAAAAGATACCAAATAATATTGTAAGATGCACTAAACACTTGTTCCATCTGGTTTGTCAAAATTCCTATAATAGTTGTGTTATCTCTGTAGTTTTGAATAAAATAATATTAAATGTTTCCCTCAAACAGCCAGGAGCAGAAAATGCAATAGCATTTTATTTAAAAAAAAAATTACATTAACTGTTACTGAACAAAATATTGTGCCTTTGTGTAGTACATAGTAGCACAGCTTAAAGTTTATTTAAATATCCTATAACAGAGTGTTTTTTAACCTGTGGTCCCCTGGCCCCCAGGTGTCTGCCGACCTCCCTCAGGACCCCTTAGATAAGTCGCCGGAGGCCTGGGGGTCTAACAGAGAAAAAGGAATAGTAGAAGAGATTATTAAAGCGGCTGAACGATTTAATGGGTCCGTGGATTGTAGGTATTTGGCGTAAGGGGCCCTTGACAGAGGTTAAGAAACACTGCTATATAACAGAAATATACCATGAGTACTTACAAATAAACTGCATCTAATGTCTGGTGCAGTCTCTGCTTCGCTTTTCTATCCATCCAAGGGGCGGAAAGGTCGAATTGAGGCGGCGATTTACTTGGGTAGTCAGGTGGCATGGTTATATTTAGCAAGATCTCTCTCTTCATGTCTTTAACTTTTATACAGTAACATGATTCACTTTCAGTCACCCAATCTTCGCAATATATTGAACTAAGAGCCTCTACCTCCTCGGCCTGTAAAGGAAAAAATTATGGTATTGTGTTGAAGTGAAAATTATTATCTCAAAGTTTCTTTGCTTAAAAGAAAAATTCCCATTTTGTAACAGCGACAAACTTCTATGGTACTTTTTAAATTTACATTTAGAGATTATTAAAGATATACTTAGTCCAGAAATATGTTATGAACTTACTTGACGGGTCGCATTATTAGGATCCATAGTATTGTAAATTTGTACCAGTTGATATATTTGCACAGAAATTAGAAAGGCAAGAAAATTATTGACCAGCCACAGCACAAAATGATTAAAGTTCTATTTTCTTGCTAAATTCTCTCATCTCATTTTCAGCAGCGGACAAATCACAATGCGTAAGTTTGGGACAATATTTTTCATTTGAAAACAATCTGTCAAAGTTCAATTCATTATAAACATATTTCAATTGAATCGATTCTCGTTCATAACGAACTCTCTGTAAACGTGAAATAAAAAATAACCAGTCCGTTACTTAATAGCCGCAGTATGAGTTTTGCTTAGAGATAATTAAGCAATAACAATATTTATTACAAAACCAGAGAGTAAATAAAGAGATAATGATGCTTTTATTCATTTTAAAGTTTTACATAAAAACTGTAATTACTTTATCCACGTTGTAACGACGTTCATTAAATTTATTTTGTATCGTTATGAATAGTGTAACGACCTTGAAAGGGGTTTAATTAAATACTGTAAAATAGAATTAAATATAAAGAAAATATACTTGAAACTTGGAAATTCTACTTTTGGGACTTGGAAACACTACGGGTGACGGGACGAATGATAATAATCGGTTGTCTATTATTATAGTTATACATAAATAAATAAGAAATGTCGTAATCGTGCTAGTTAGTAATATTATTCTTTAACTAAAACTGTTGAATGGAATTTCACATTAATTTTTACATCTGTAAGCAAAAACCACCGATGTCCGACAGTCAACATTATTTACTTTTGATCAATAAAATTTCCCTTTTAATTAATTGAAATCAAAAATAAAAATAGATTTATAATCGTAAAGTTCAATTAGTTAATCAATCGCCCATCCCTTTATTTTCTAGAAACGTGAAAATAGTTGCAAAACCACAGATTAGTCAGAGTATGTCTAAAGACGTCAAAACCTTGAGTTAAGTCAGTGTCAGTGTCAATTGTTGACACTTATTTTTTTATGTTCCATTAGCACCGGAATTTAAATCATCGGAACAACGAGTATTGATGTAACTTTTTTGGAACAATCCATGTATGTAGTAATTTCAAACGAACAATCATTTAATTTTGTATTGTGCTTGTAATGTATGAAGAGCCATTTTCCAAAGCCCACTTAATTAAAATAAGAGTCCTAGATATTATTTACGCCTGGTTTTACGTTTGTGCTTTTCAAGAAAGGCCCTGGTAAATCGGTCGAAAAGTTATGCAAACTAATACTAATTCGCTCGATTTATGCTAATAAGAATTGTATACTCCTAGAGTTCGTATTCGAATTGGAATTCAAATGTTTCAAAATTTTTTTTTCTTGAACCACTTTAAAAACTTACACTACCTACGCCTACGCTCCCTGAGTAATTTAGCATTTCGGCAAACATTTTGCAATTCTTAATTTCCTAGTACTAAGTGTGAGTTAAGTAATGCAGTTTATAAAGTCGATGCACTCTTGTCGCTATCATATTCATTTAGGTACCTAATTATTCATAAGGTTTTTTAATGTGGTAGAAGAATCTTGTTACAAAGAAGAACCAATCGGTTTCCAATTAATACATTACTTACAACTTCTTCTATGCTAAGTCAAGAAACATGGTACCTAAGTACTTCGTCGCGACGGCTATCTTAAATAAGAAATCAGTATCTCATTAATGGGGTTTATTTCTAAGACAAGAGAATAAATTAAGTCCTACTCACCAGTCGTAGGTACAATAAGTTTAAAGTAATCTTGTATCAAGCAATAAGTAGCTATGAAATTACGAGGTTTCCGTTCTGCTCGACTATTTCCATAATACACGTAAGGTGGCCACGATTTGCATACGAGAGGGTGAATTACGCTCATTAATCCACTAATGTCGTTTCGATGTGTGTAATCACGATAGGCTTCAGAATTATTCCAGCTGACGTAACTGAGATTAGGTATGTACTTACAAAACAGGTTTAGGTACTATAGATGCAGTAGGTTCAAAAGGGTGCTATTAAATCTGTTTAAGTTGGTATCTATCCGTCCATTCCATAGCGTGAATACTCTTTGTTCCGACTGATTTCTACCTACTTCTGTTCCTATGGTTCTAAATCTTGAAAGAAATGAGAACACTCATTACTAATTTGTAGAAACTGTGCAGAAACTATTCTCAGAAAGCTATTCGAGAAATGGGCAAAGTCATGGTCAAAAGTCTAAAAATGGGAGCTTCCAATTTACAAAATAAGTACCGAGTAAGTACAATAATATGCACACAAAAGCTCTCATGGCATGATCCAGTTAGTCAAAATATACAAAAACCTTTTTGTATGAAATCATCAACATCGGAACAAGATAAAAATTAAATCGTTCCTTATTGATGGATATTAATTAATTATTAGATAAAAATAATTTATTTCAGACATTTTGGCATTATTATTTTTTCTTAGTACCTAGCATACTTACTTAATTTTAATTAATTATAAGCTTAGTTACTTAATTGGTTGTTTAAATAATATGCAGACACTTTAAAGCACTAATGGATTGCGACTCGGGGCGTTAAGCGATAAATGCGTCTCAACTCAGTACTTCAACATACCAAGAAGTATCTTCTTCCCTTAAACCAATGAAAAGCTAGGCATGTAAATTATTTCCTACAGAAAAAGTTGTGTTGTAACCATTTTATTATTATGTAAAAGCGCTTAGTTTAAGCCTATTTACAGAAATAAATTGGTTTTATTGGTTTTATTTGAGCACCACCGTCAGCCGCTAAAAGGTTTAGCGTATTGGAGTCACACGTTGTACCTATACTTATGAGGACTAGAAGTCAAGGGATACAAATACGACGATAGATACAATGTTGTGCAAGAACCGAACCCACTGATTTAAATACTAGTAGATGATACTCGCATAAATGTAGTTGAAGGTACTTACAGCGTGTCATTATTTCATAGCGAAGTTCCTGTATTGATTAATGTAAAGTTATAATTTTAGCTCCAAGGTACGTACGTATTATACTATATTACTACTTAGGCTTTATCATACCATGTGTTCACAATAGCAGATAGAAATGTTTCTAGAGTGGAGGCCACGTACCGCCAAGTGCAGCGTATAACGTCCACCCCAAGATGGACTGACGACCTGGGCGGTAACCACGAACTCTTAAAACAATCTCAAATATGTCAAACATTATCAAATCTGACAATTTTTTTATGTAATGACGTACCAAAATTGACAGATTTGACAGCTTTGAGATTGTTTTAAGAATTCATGGTTACCCCGCAGCAGTCATTGGGAAGTCATTGGGGGAGGACTGACTATGTTCAGCAGCAGACGTCCTATAGCTGACATGACATACCTTGATGATGATGATGATAGCAAAATTTTACCGCGTAATAATTAAATATATATAATTATTGTCTTTGACTAGCCGATCGTCGCTCGGGTGTAGTGGTTTGCGCTCCGGACTACAAAGCCTGGCGGTTTCGGGTTCGAATCCTGCGAGGGGGAAAATGTTTGTGTGATGAGCATTATACATAACTTGGATTTTTATTAAATATATAAGTATAATTATGTTTATCCGTTATCTAGTTGCCAACATACAAACTATGCTTAGTTTGGGACTAGCTTATTGCTGTGGTTGTGGAAACCATTTATTTATTTATTGTATTACGGCCGCTTTATAATATTACAGCAATTAGCAACCTACAGCTGATTAGAACACCATCGAGAGTTTATTATTGACCTACAGGGCAAATAGACATTCAAAGGCAATTCATTAATATAGGTAGGTATACAGTTCATTTTATAAATTAACCCAAATCGAGAACCGAACCAATCGACAAAGTAGCGCAACAAAGTAGATTGTTTAAAAGCGTTTATAGGATTCCAAAATATCTTTAATATAACATTTAATTCTAAAGTCTACACAGACGAGGTCGCGGGTAGAAGGTAGTTCTCGTACCTTCATTTAAAGAAAATGATCTTTTCAAGCTCTTCAACTCCTTAACATCAAATGAATGGGGCTAGTGTCAACACCCCTAGTACCTAGTACGTAGTATTTATTTACTCTGAGCTAGTACTCTCTACCTACACCACCGTCTCTATTCTTCCGACGACTCTAAGAGATGTTATTTGCAATAAGCTATGACGACCTCCGTAGCCGAGAGGCGAGTATTTCATTTTTATTTTATTTTATTACTACAACAAAATCCACAGCTCTCAAAAATTCAGTTTTATATATTTCTTAAATACTTATCATACAGCCAACATTGGATTTACATTTTATAAAACAAAAACATATAAGTAAGAGTGTGACTGATGTCGTCGATCTTTTTATGCAATTAATTTCAATTTTTATGTGTTTGTGTGTGTGTGTGTGTGTGTGTGTGTGTGTGTGTGTGTGGTGTGTGTGTGTGTGTGTATGTGTGTGTGTGCGCGTGTGTGTGTGTGTACACAGTACGCCGGACTAATATTGCGTCGCCATCTCTGAGGTTCCGGGTTCGATCCCCGGTCTGGTCAATGTAGAAAACGAACTTTTCTATATTGTCTCGGGTCTGGGTGTTGTGGTACCGTCGTTGTTTCTGATTTCTATAACACAAGTGCTTTAGCTACTTACCTTAGGATCGGAGCAATGTATGTGATGTAGTCTAATATTAATAAAATAAAATAAAAAGAATCAGACTGCCTTAATTGTAGGGTTTTCTGTAAAAATCATGTGTAATTTACTTCGGATGTTTAAATAAAAAGAATTAGGATCTATCTTTTCAAAACTTAGGCTTATTAAACTTGACTTAGCTAGTTGGCTACGCTCATGCAAAGCGAAAAACATGATGCTCACAACGAAATAAAACATAGTACCTAATTAGGTCATTGAGGCCCTTTATTCCACGACGCTTTGGAAGCGTAAATAAAATACTTTTAATTCTTGATGTATTTGGTTTATTGTGCTGTTTTAAAACAACTTGTGTTTCTACATTACTTTACAATTAAGTATTTATTCATCACATACGGCTACATCCAAATTGTCTAATTTAACATCAGATCCAATGGTAGAGACAGCACAAAATACTAGTTAGTATATTACCTAAACAAATACAATACAGTATTTTACAATTTATACAGAGTGTTAGGCGTATGAGCCCACAAAAATATAGTGATCATACGAAGATGAATATAATATGAATATGATTTTATGAAGTCCTACTTTATGAGTTATCTTTTTTGTAAGGGTTATTTGTACTGCTCAAATCTCATAACTTTTAATTTACAAAGTGACCTCAGCCCTAACCATGAACTGTTGAAACAATCACAAATCTGTCAACATTATCATTTCTGTGAAATTTTGTATGAAATGACGTACCAAAATTGACAGATTTGACAACTTTGAAATTGTTTTAAGAGTTCATGGTTATGGCCCTGGATATCGGAATCACAGAAAAGTTTCTGTACATGGGTTGCTTCACACATTAGGGCCGGCATTAAAATCGGCAAAGGAGGGGCAATAGTAGTAGATGCTTCGTGTTGGCTTTGTTGTTCGATAAATTTGTTTTTTTTCGGTTTTCGTGTACGAGTAGATTTCATAGTTGTAGTATTTGAGCAGTAGAAATACCTTCTAAGAGATAGTTATCTTATACAATAGAACCTTAAAGAGTGTTTTACACACCCCTGATTAAGAAAAAAAAAGTTTATAAAAAAAAATACAAATACATACATACATTAAAAAGGAATTTAATTTATTTTGTTAAAAAAAGTAAGGTACTTAAATTGTATTATCTTGGTCCATACGCCTATCACCATGTTCAATTTTAAAGAATGTAACAAACTTAAAATAGGATTATGGCTATTTATAAATGTTTTTATTATATTACACGAGAATATCACAGTATCATACCTAATAAAACCTTACACAGAAATAGTTTTAGCTACATTCAACTAATTTCATAATAATTTATTTACAGCTTACAATAAGTATATTTATCGTAACAATAATTTATGTTAAAATAATTTATTATTTACTAAGTGAACTATTTTGTAGGTTAGATACGAACTAAATTGAGTCGAAATAATTGTATGGACACCCAAATGCTACATGAATTTATCTACAAAATTACTAAAAATGAGTTAATTAACTACAATATGGCGGCAAATTATTATAAAAATACTTATTCTTATCTACTGTCAGTTTATTAGATCGTTCAATACAAAGCAGATTAGAATCAACGTCGATTTATCATATTTATGTTTCATCAAGAATAAACATCAATATCAGAAAGTTATAACTTACTTATAGTCAAATAAATAAAATGCGGCTCAGTTTATTAACAGCAGCAAAGGAGACATCAGTAGTTATTGGAAAATTTCACTTCTAGAAAAAACATAATAAATTATGTCAATTTATAAAACCTTCATGTTAGTCAAGATTTCAACATTGATATTAATTAGTGACCTGGGATCTATGGTTTTAAAGAAGAAACCTGCCTTGACCTGATGGAACAATTGTCAGGGTTGCGTTTAGGTCGATAAGAGTACCTGGGCACTAGAGACGTGATAAAAGCGCTTTTAATTGTTATTCTGTTTGACACTCTTGGGTTATTTTGTCAAAGGAATATCAATTGCTGAACCCTCAATTCCCTGCTTTGATTTCTGATGTGACCGATTCAGTAAAGTCATTGGAAACCCCGCTTTGCACTGAGCAGTAGCTGGCCGGCGAACTCCTATTGCTCAAGTTGGCATCCTTCTCTTGATGCTGGTAGTCTATCATGCTCCCACTAGGTTGCCTCAGAAACGGCATTGGACTCGAAGTCACCATTTTATCTGGCTTCTTCAAAAGTTCTTCAATAGAGTATGGATTCTTCTTTTTTTCTTTCTCTGTTGGAGTTTTCCGTTCTTCCATGTCAGGTCGATCGGTGCTATCATCGCTGGCTTCGACAGAAATATGTTCGGAGTGCTCTGATTTGACCTCATCAGAGTTCATTCTGAGGAGGTCATTGTGCAGGTTGATGTAAGGGGGAAAATTTTTGGAATCTGGGTACGGCATCATGATTCGCTGCCAGGGGGAAATGGGGTATGGTTTGAGTAAGCCCTGGGCTTGGACTTGGTTAGCTAGAAGCCAAGAGGTGGTGAGTCGCCTCTCGTAGAGCGGGTCTGCTTGGGGTGGGGGTACCCTGACTGCGGAGTGCGCGAAGTAGGAGGGGTTCTGTGGCACCGGAGTGGGGGGCAGGCTGTTCTTCAGAGACATGTACTCCATCACGTTGGGAGGCAGCTCTGGTTGCGGGTATTGTTCTGCAATGAAAGAAAATTCAATGTTAGTGTTAACTTAATAATTGCACTCGTATTACACAAATAAGGCTTTTACAGAATAGTCGACTGACTACATAAAAAAATTGTAACAGAACTTGTAACATGGCGAGAAGAAAAAGGAAAAAATATTTAAATGTTCGTATTTAGACCACAAACGTCCAAAATTTGAACCCACGATTGATTGGTTCTGCAGTCTGAAGAACGAACCACTAGAAGATAAAGATAAATATTGTGTGGTTGATTTGTTCAAAACAGATTTCTCTTTCTTCCATTATGATACGACATTAAACACGCTACTTGTAACTAATTTAACTAGAATCATTCCAACACTTTCTTTCACTTTTCATTTCTTCTCCGTAATCGCAATTTGATCTTACTTTTATGTCAACAAAAATGTTTACCAACTAAATTATAGGTATATCAGTAAATAACAATATCAGAAAGCTCCTATAAAATAATTTATGGCCAAACATCCGGCCACAAACAATACAACACTAAGCGGATGGCATAAACTGCGCCGAGAGTCAAACCTGCATTAGTGGCACGCTTACACTCCAACAATCTTACGACCGGGCTCATAAAGTGTTCTAATTACTGTTAAAAACAATACTTCCCCGTAAAATAATTATTAACTTGACACTTTTTACTCTAGGCTCATGTGACAATGCGCCTAATAAATTGTTCGAAGCAGAGATAAAATTTAAGATTTTAGTACCCGTATACAATCAAACCAAGAGAAATGTGCGAGCATAAAAATTGTTCAAAGATCTCGTGTCTCCTAACTAGTGATTTATTTGTAGTGTTGAAAAAAGAAAGCTTTTTGCAGCGGTGTGTCTTTCATTTTTTTCCAGTTAGATATTGTTGAGGGACAGTTTTTACAGTTTGTAGCGAGCGGGTTTAAAATTAATAACTTCAACAAACTGAGTCTGGGTACTGAAACTAAAGGTTTATAAGTTAAATGGTTCAGACTATTAAAAATAGATTAAGAACAAATAGAGTGATAGACCACCAATGATCAGTTCAAGCATTTAAGATACCTATTTAAATATTGGGCAAAAACTTATTTTGATCGTTACTGAAATTGTGGGTATAATCAATCCTTACAATATATCATCGTCATCATCATTTCAGCCACAGGACCACTGCTGCAGTCCACTGCTGAACGTAGGCCTCCCCCAGTGACATCCAGATCGGCCAGTTGGAAGCGACCTGCATCCTGCGGCTACCTGCAACCTTTACCAGGTCGTCTGTCCACCTTGTGGGTGGACGTCCCACGCTGCGCTTGCCGGTGGCCTCAATTCCAGAACCATTCTGCCCCATCGGCCGTCAGTTCTACGTGCTATGTGCCCCGCCCACTGCCACTAAAGCTTGCTAATCCGTCGGGTTAAATATATAAATACATATATAAAAGACGATAATACAGACTTTTAAGGCATATAAATGTCAAGGTATACTTACTTAGTAATAGCAAAAGAAAATTGCAAAACAAACCCACAACTTTATCTTTCATCTGCTTCAACTTATTAACACATTACCCTACCTGTCGTCTCAGGGCTCCATTAATTAACAACAAAACTAATTTACGACTGATTTAATGTAACGAAAACTCGCATGTACATACCATCAGATTGCTATTAACGCCGGCGACAAAATGTAGAACCGATTACTATAATTAAATACGAGAACAGCGCTTTACATCTAGTAGTTTCCTTACACCTGCTCTAAAAAGAATTTACGTCCGCCCCTGTGCGTTTCAGGGCTGCCAACACTGTAATAATAGTATATTCCCAATGTAACACATTTCTCAATTTTCTGCGATTTGTTTTTGTATTGGAACAGCGGAAACCGTTTGCAAACTATAAGAGATATGTATTGATTTTTTAAAACTATTTTCTTTTTGTGTTCTGCCTAACAATGTGTAATGAAACATACGCTTACTCATTGTCGTGACAATTTTTATTGGAGTGGTTTGCATTGCATAATAACATAAGTTTAACAGTTTCGCTGTTCCATAGATTAAATAAGCAAACAAAATAGCAATAATTTTGCTTGTTTCTACTCTTGAGAAGGCAATAGGTTTATATTACTTAACTACTAAAAAAACAGAATATCCTGGTTAGACTTAAGTCACTAAGAGGATTCAATACAGATATTCCTCTTCCGAAGAAGAAAGGAAAATGTTTGCTGAACAAATGGTACGGCTCATTTTAAAGTTCCATAGATTAAATAAGCAAACAAAATAGCAATAATTTTGCTTGTTTCTACTCTTGAGAAGGCAATAGGTTTATATTACTTAACTACTAAAAAAACAGAATATCCTGGTTAGACTTAAGTCACTAAGAGGATTCAATACAGATATTCCTCTTCCGAAGAAGAAAGGAAAATGTTTGCTGATCAAATGGTACGGCTCATTTTAAAGGGGGATAATTTTTCTTTTTTTTTGGCATTTACGACAGTTGACAATCGATGGTAGTAATACAATGAATGGTCAGTAACTGAGGACTAGATTGACAGTCAAATTGTATACACACTACATGATAATGTTTGGGTGTTACAGAATATTAAAATTTCTATTATTAAAATTAGAATTCTCCAAACCAATTACTAACCTAGATTACTTATTTTTACTATGATCTCTGATTGAAACTGATCAGTGACAACCCTACATGTAAGCGACCCTAGTGGGTGGTAATTTATATCGATATTTAATAATTTGTAAAAATTATGTTTGTTGATACAAAGGTTAATGTTTGTTGTGTATCTTAATTAACTTATCGTTGTATAAATCTACCTATTAGCTACTTTTTAGCCATTGCGATGTCTATAATAGGTATATAACTACTTACTTGTGGTTTTGAGTGAATTGACATACTTAAGTAAAAAAACCTCTAATTGTGACTATTCGTGAAATATCAAGAAGAAAATCGATTTTACCACGTGAAGTTACCGGGAATTTTATATAACACGTAGAACTGACGGCCAATAGGGCAGAAAGGTTCTAGACTGGAGGCCATGTACCAGCAATCGCAGCGTAGGACGTCCACCCACAAGGTAGACTGTCTGGTTAAGGTTGCAGGAAGCTGCTGGATGCAGGCCGCTTCTAACTGGCCAATCTGAAAGTAATTGGGGGAGGCCTATGTTAAGCAGTGGACGTCCTATAGAATGGTGATGATGAATACCTACCATGGCCAGCCCTGGTGTCGTCGTCACTCCACGCCAGGCCGCTGTTCCTCAGGATCCTGTTGACCGAAGACACCGAGGGTATGGAGTGCGGCTCGCACACCCTCGCACTCAGCAGCCTCTCCCGTATCTCCCACGCGAACATACCGGGGTTCTCTTGTTTAAGGCGCAGTATCTTCTTGACCACGGTAGGGGTCGCCACTTGCTGTGGAAGAAAGGTGGGGTTAGAAGGATAAAAAAATCGTTACATAAAATTGCATAATTAATATATGCTAAACGTGAACATATCGACTAGGCCAGCTAGGAGGTTCCATCTGTTACATCAATTATTTAAATATTAATATAACTTTAAACGATACATTAACCTGTAAACCGTCTAGTCTCAATTCTAAATCACCGTTAGAAAGTCTGGCACTTTTTTCACACTGCATATTTTTTGGATTAATGTCTAAGCATCTAGCTTTGCTCATAGCAGTTACATATAATTACTTTAGTACATATTCTTATCTATCTATGTCACAATAGTGTAAACGAAACTTAAGGAATTATGGGAAGGTACGAGTATTTGAGTAATTCGTCACCTGTTATGGCCATAGTTAATTAGTGAACATTTTGTGACCACATAACAGCACGAGATATGAATTTATTATGAGCTACATACTTGGCTGTTTTAAAACTTTTTTGTATGGTTCAATGAGCTCGATAATATTTTCAATGAATTGACAAGTCAATATTATTGTATTTTAACGAAAGTATTATCGAAAAACGGATATTGTAACAAATCAAAAATGTAAAAAATAAACGTTTAAAAAAGCTTGTAATGAGAGTTCATCATAGTTGAAATATTTAGTGTTTTTTATTTGTTATCATATCAACACACGTCGTCATTGCTGGACAAATTACCTATATTAAAAGCATATTAATAGAGTAGGTACTGTCAGATAGAAAGTAGTGTACTTCTTAAAAACATAATTTTCCATGACTCTATAGGTTTCCTGTAGATGCTATTGGAGATAAGTCCTGACTAAGATGTGTTTAATTCAGGAGTATGTTGAGTGTTTTGTGTAAATATTATTCCTATTATAGTCTTTATATAAAACCCTCACAGCCCTGCCATCAACTAGACTAAATTACAAGCTATCTAAAAATGTTTTTATGCTTTCAACATATCCGATAGTGAAGAAACATGAACATCTAAATAACACTGAATGTGTAGCCATAGTCCAAAAGGATTTGTTTCCTTGTCTAAGAGTTACCAAGGCTGATATTAGCTATTGCTCTATAAATCAATAAATATTTGACAACATCACATACATTGCTCTGATCCTAAGGTAAGTAGCTTTGTGTGTAGCACTTGTGTGTTAAAACGACGGTACCACAAAACCCAAAACCGAGACAATATAGAAAAGTTCGGTTTCTACATTGCCCCACCGGGGATCGAACTCGTAACCTCAGTGATAGCGACGCCATATAGTCCGGCGTGCTTGTCTTTCGGCTTCGGAGATCCTCTATCTATATGTCCTTAATAACCAGACTACTACAGAAATAAGAAATCCGACAAATCACAAGAAACTTAAGTACTTTACTCAAACGGCTGATCCATTGAGGTTTTTATCGATTTACTTTACATAATCTTAATCGAAAACCGTTGACCAATTGCACTTCGCAATAGTCCTTGACGGGTTCCAGGTAGGTACGTACGGCTGTCATACTTTAATGACAGTTTAATAATGATGTGACGGTGACATGTTTTCCGCGGTTCAGCGTAAAAAGTTAAGCGGTATGATGGCACTTGTTAGGTGACCCGGTTCTGTTTGCAAAATGCCATGTTAAACATTGATATCGTAGCAAACATGAAATACTGTTTGAAATCTAGACAATAAACAATCAAATTAATAAAGAGAAGATCAAATTCAAAAATTATTTATATTACTATAGAGAAAATAAATACTTCGTACAATATTACCGACAACATAGCGGCCATTAAAGTTTAATACAATCGGTGGTTTTACTACATAAAGTGTTGGGTATTGGTACTTAGAGATATATATTACTGATATTCCTAACATTATCGAACTATTTGATCGTCATCACTAATTACATATACATGTATCTACCTAGATACCTACAAATAATTGTGAAAGAAGAAAAATGACGATGTCCTATCTAGAAGTGGATGGGAAGTAACAAAACTAGTCTTATGAGAGTGAAAAGTTTCTGTCACCAACCGACCGCAGTCAAAAAGACTTTTCTTTAAGGCTTAGACATGAAAATAAACTTTTTATTGGATCTCTTAGCTTTTCATAACACAGATTATTGTCATCCCAATAACACGATCTTATCATCCACTACAAATTAATTACACTCCACGCTACCGCATCTATATCAAGAGGTAATAAAGCACAAAATAGGAGCTGGAATGAACGTCAAAGATTAAAAGATAGTATGCCGTTATCGAAGTACAAACTACGACTAATGAGCAAAGCCGGGGCATAAGCTAGGTCATTAAGCGAGGCACCTGGTCGCTCTCACGGGCCTTCATTTGAAGCCAATATTACTATGTCCTGAGTGCACGCAGAGATAAATGGCGTTAGTAAAAAAACAGCAATAATGTTCTTGTTTGTTTACTGTAATAATAGAGTAACGGGAATTTGATTTTGAAGCTATGATGATGTTGATAACAATGAAGGTCAAAGGTAATTTCAAAAAGCAGGTATAACCAGTATAACTTACAAATAATAATAAAAAAATTGTCTGCCTAATGATATGCTCTACAAATCATCATAAGAAAAGGTGTAATATGATATGCTCTAAAGCAGAAAGGTCAGTACACTCAGCTAAAAAGTTTCAATTGATTGCGAATAATAAAATTCCTATTCATAGAGAAAGATCGCTTAAAATATTATGACAAGTGCTTTTCAGAACGCATCAATATAATTATAGTTTGACTCCGCAACGGACGTACCCATGAATTAGGAAATAAAAGGCTGTAAGATCACTGTTTCCTTTGCCAACAAAAAAGTAAAAGCTGAAAAAACATGGCGCTACAATCGAACGTTGAATAGAATATCGATTGAGCATCTAATGGCGTAATTATTGGTTTCCAGATGAAATTGACGCCTTGCGATGGGAGTGGGTTCTTTAACACACCTCGTGCGAAGGCTACTATTTACACATTAAGTCTGACAGCCTGTTTAAGAGTCGTATAATTATTTTTTTAAGACCTGCGTGTGAGCCGTAACGTGCGCGGCAAAAAATGGTTCGTCTATAATGGATTTTTGGACTAGTTTCGGTAATTGTTTAGTAGCTTATTGATTCTATCAAACAGATGTTGTTGGAATAATTGGTAGGTGTAAAGAAACGTTCAAAGCTATTATTTTTGCAGTTAAAATGTTAAAGTGGGATCATTTTAAAATCAAATGTGTTATGAGTCTTACACTAAATTACCGCATACCTCTAGTGGTAAGTAAAAGATAAAGGTCATCCTTTATATTTATTAATTTGAAATATTCAATTTTTTTGCCTGCATTGGCTTAAACTCGTTAACATAAGAATATATAAGCAGATCTGATAGAATTGCTACGTATCACATCGGTAATTTAATGTTTATTACCCCATGCTAGTTACAATATCTTTAGGCATTTACTGGCAATAAAAAGCCAAAATAAAGAGGGCTCACATCAGTGAGAACTGCAATCTAACGTCACGATTAGAACGGAAATCCTTGGTCACCATCAAGTATCTTTGCGATGAATAGCTTGGGATATATTGTTAACGCGCTCGTAAAGATTTTATATCACACAAAAGGTATTAGTTAAAGTTACACAATTATAATTATTGTTACTGTTAATTACAATTTAAAAAACCCACGGTGCTACATTTTTGCAACCAAGTGTGTAAACTATAGTCGAGTATATCTACCATAAACTATATTTCGTCTTTTTGCACATAAAAGTGTTATTATCAGAATAAGTATTTTATCATTCAAGTTAAAAATTTCAAATATACGAAGAATGGGATATATAAATAGCGCATGATATGCACCCAGTAATGGATAAATAACCAAGGCTCATGTTCTTAAAAAACAGGCAAAGAGAGTAAAACCGTAAAGCCTAGCTCGGCGCGTAGCGCAGTAGGCTGTATGGACGCATTCCCTCGCGTCACGGAGTGTTCCGTTCTCCGCGCGCGACGCTTTTTGCTTGCGCGCATCAATCATAGCTTGACACATCCAATATCGGTTTTTGCACGGCGGAGTCGAGATGCCGCAATATGCTCGTAACTGTCCACAAACGCGTGGACGATTAGCGTTTCTTATTACCGATTTCTATTAGACTTTCCACCTTCCTGATGGGGTGAAAGATAATTTGCCGGGGCGTGAGACCCGTTGGTTTAATGACGGATTGATTCGATATTAATTTGAGTGAGGAAGAGATGACGTTTCTCCGTTAATATGGACTTAATGGGCTCCTGCAGGTGCATTGCCTAGGAGTTGACATGTTTTTTACCAAGAAATAAATGGGTCAGTGTACAGGAGAGCTGCTGGACTGAGCATGTTATTCATTATTTATCCGCGAATAATAATTTTAGCCTTAATGAGTTGCTTGGCAGCTCCTTAGTCAAATGATAGCTTTGAAACAACTTTGAAACTATATTGTAATGCTCGTAAAACGTAAGTTCCCCGATCGTGTATGCTAAAGAATTGATTATTATGCAATTAAACACGTTCCAGCATATACAATTAGTTATGCAATTGTAAAATACTTGGGCTTAAACTTCATACACATAAAAACGAAGTTAAAGTTAGACTACGTACATAATAAACGACGTTCCAGAGCTCTACAGCTATCCCGCAGCTCTTTACCTTCCCTTAACCATCAAGATTCCTTCACTATACCCACCACTTTTTGTTTCACTTCAACTTACAAGAAATCAAAGGTCCAAGGCTATCGGATGGTGCTCAATGAAGGCCACGGGAACGAGATTTAACATTTAACCAGAACAGCCAGGATGTGAACGTTCCCGGTAATTACGGATTTTTGCAATATCATGGGTGCTCACCTACTAAACGAGTTTTATCGGAAAGACTTCATTAACCGAGAAATAAAACCGTGTGCATTGCAGCTAATTAGACAATCGGAAGCGGATTGGAATTCTGAATGACCATGACTTATGCGGCGTCATCAAAAGCCTGTGCATTTTATGTAGGTACCTTTTCGGATTTTCTTTAATGAATAGGAAGAAAATACATCATATTCAAGTTTAGTAAATAATTAGAAGGAAATGTAAACGTTGTTACATAAAATCATCGGGTTAGGGTGTGCCACAAGGATCTACTCTACGACCAGTTCTTTTTATAGTAATAACAATCTAGTTGAAATACCTTAAAGGACTAATTAGATGAGGTTTAAGGCACGTGATACTCGTAATAATACTTAATCATAATTCAAGAATATAATCACTCAATAATGTAATATAGGGTTACAGACAAACGTTACACCACGTTAGTTTTGTAAACCATTCCTTTGGTGAAAATACATTTCGAAGACACATCTAAAACTAAATGCAAATTGTTTTGATATTGACCGGCTTCGGATTACGCTGAACACAATAACGTTTCGAGTCCCAAGTGAGACATCCAATAAATAGTGATAGGCACAAAAGCGGCAAACCGAGATAAACTGGACATATCGACAATAATTCCAATATGTTTTATGAATCAGCTTTACGGTATTAAGAGGCGCGTAATAATATTGACAATATAATCCGACGGTGGACCATAAACGGTGTTATCGACGCGGATCCAGCTTAAACCCAAGAGTTCGGAGCGTGTTGGATATTTATGTGACGTTAAATCGCGTTGTGATATACGCCTTTCTAACGTAGCTTCAACAGTTACTCGCCAATATATGGAAAAAATATGCAAGCATCTTCAAGATTCTTGGAGGAAGTTTATGTGTGGAGTCAGTTATATAAGAAGTCTTTTAACTTCCATCGATCGAGAGAATTATTTTAAAGGGGTAATGCATGCGTTCTCTAAAATATCATACCTGCATGAAGTCAAAGTCATGCTATACGGATGTTCCTTATTACTAAGAAGGAGAGTTAGTCTAAGCAGGCGAAGCATCTTCAATAGGTATACAGTTGCCATTAGGCGATGTCAACACTCACCATCAGGATTTCAATCGTGTAAACTGTATCTTTTTTATTCCTTAGCCAAAAAAAATATGATTCCATATTAGAAGTCTAATCCAAATCTACGAATGAACACAAATTCAAATGTCACCATTGCATTCTAATTGTCAGGGGTTCGGTTATTAAGCGCTGCGATCGCGATAGCTTGACAGGTGCTGCCCGCTCCTCGCTCCCATGACCCGATGGCCACACTACAAATTACCACAGATCGTCCTTCCGATTGTGTTTCTGTGCTTAATTGTAACAATTTCGAATTTAGAACATGTAAGATTCACTTTTTCGTTTGGCCGAATTGAAAAAAACTGACTGGATGATTTGATGCATAAGTTTGATGTTAGTCTTTGTTCTATTTAGGAGTTGTTTAAATCTTTTAGAAAGTCTTTTCTTTTCTTACTTGCCTGTAGATAATGTTTAGGTATATAATTGGTTATTTTGTCTTATCTTATACTATAAGGACTAAAAAGGAATTAGAAACAATGTCATACTCGAAAATGTTTTTTTTTCTCAGACATCTGACTATATCCATGTTCCATACTGAATACTATACGAACAAATAAGAAATAAAAAATGTTTAATACGTCTAGTCTTCATGTGTAAGGGTTACGGAGATCAGACGGCAATCGACGTAAATAACCACACATTGCAGCCGATCTCGAAACGACCTACGAAGGTACATACTCTTGGCCATGAGGTCAAGTAATTCAGGGACGGCAACCGTATCGCAACCTAATGAATGTTAAAAAAGGTACAAAAAAATCAGTATCTATTTTCATCAAAAAGACCAAAAATCATTATGAAAATAGTGCATTGAAGATGAAAATTTTCAATACCTATCTCTAATGCCTACTGTCCGTTTACCACAAGTCGTGATATGTACGTGTTATTTAGATAAACGGTATCGCCGGATATTAGGGCGTTTTTATATGTCCGATGAAGTTTAATTGCCTTGGGGTGGTTCACGCAATTGACATACGTTTGAGCCACGACACGGGGTCATTTTGCGCTAATCGCGTGTTTTCGAAATCAGATGGGGACGATTCGGTGAATCGTTTTTTGTCTTTTTTGGTTGAGTTTTTTGATCGTTTAAAAGTGTTGGAATTGGTTTAATGTTTTTTATTTTACTTTACGGATTTTACAAAATATTTTGTACTTTCCAGAGCATTTTTAAGGTTAAGTGTAAAAAATAGACCTAAACTAAACAAAGAGTAGCTGATAGTTTAAAGATAGACACTTTAAGCATGGCGTTAAAATACTTTTTAACTCGAGTTTGTTGACATATCATTGCCTTGAAAATTTAGTATTAGCAATCTTATTTAATTCGAAACGCTGAAAAATCAATTTTCATGAATTTAAATTAATAAATTAGTTTATCATTGAAAACCGATAGAGATCGCTGAGCACCATGACATGCCAAGTGAGCATTAACAGCTATGTCAAACAATATAACGTGTAAAATAAAATATTCACGCTAGCAACACTGGTGGCGCTATTACGCTAGCAACACTGACTGTCTCGTTTATTTGTTTTTTAATCAACATGTATTTGGAATTTTTAATGTGAATTAGTTTGTGCTTTCTTTCACGATTTCCATTTAATTTTAGCTTAGTAACTAAAACATTATTATTACTGTATTACTTTAAACATAGTATCCACCATATGCAGGTAAGGATATGAATGCATCATTATTATCATATCAGGCTAAGGTACTTCACCGCTGGACGTAAGCCTCCCTCAAAAAGCGCCAAAGAGCGCTTCTATCAGTCTATCGAGGGGGTGTCCTACGCAAGGTTTTTCAAGACGTGGTCTGCACTCAAAAATCCATTTTCTCAACCATTCATTGATTCTTCGACAGATTCATGAATGCAATACAGGAGAAAAATACCTGGCGTCCTATTAGTAACATAACGCTTATACGCCAGTTGCATGCTTCTAGAGCTGCGCCTACGCATGACTCAAAACATGGTCTAGTCTAGTCATAAATACGCCACTACAACCTCCTCCGTACCCTCCGTAGCCGAGAGGCGAGCACGCCGGACTATATGGCGTTACCATCTCTGAGGTTCAATGTGGAAAACAAACTTTTCTACATTGTAACTGGGCACCGCTGGCTCCTCCCTATCTATACCTATGACTGCATCAGTGATCAATCATAACGTTATGATCTTCTTTGCGTGTCGACTCAGGCTTTCATTGTGAGGACCAAAACTCAGTCACCGATATCGCACTATCGTATTCGTATTTGTAACGGGAAAAATATTAACCTCACATAAAATATTGTTTTGTAGCTGTTTGTTCTTTGCAGCAGTTGAAGTGTTCGTCGAATCTTCATCTTTAATACACCTTAAAATGGCTTCCTTAAAAAATAAGATGAATCGTTTGGGTTTAAAATTATCTGTGTAATAACCATCCGTTTTGAAACTTTGTTTATCAATTACAGATTTTTTCTTAAACTCCTTGTTAAACCTTAATCAACCTTACTAATTGGCATCTTTGTGATATACTGTTGTCTTTTATTTACGCGAACACGATACATTTAAATGAAACTACTTTTACGGATTATTTCGCGATTTACATGATATTGCGTTCTGTATTTAAATGTAAACCTCTGATTAAATAAACAGTCTTGCCAACGCCTCAATAGAGTACAGTTGTTTCATTGCTCCGCACACATACCCGTCACGCACACATTCATAGAAGTCCCTACACTGGTCTTTGTGATATTTTTACAAATGATCTGATTTATTCATCTATATAAATTATCTTTTATCAGCGTTCTATTAATTATAAACAGGAGTTAAGATAGACACGATAAATCTGTGGCAAAGTTATCATGCAACTTCCTTGATAAGAAAAGGCAACTGTGATTTATACAATGACCTTATTGACGCCTTCATAGGACAATTGTTACTGTGGAGCTATAGTAAAAGTCCAAATCTCAAAAAAATCAACTTTCTTCTGCCTTCCTTCAACAACCTCCAATAGTTGAACGGCTATTTAGTATTGAATTTCAATTTTTTTGTGATTTCGATGTTAGCTTCCTTCATACCGTAGTAAAAGTTGCTTTATTTAAACAGTTTAAGCACTCTTTTGAAATAAGTTAACTAATAAAATAGGACCCTAAATACTAAACTAAACTAAATATTAAATAATAAACTAAATAAATAAATATTGGACAACATCACATACATTGCTCTGATCCTAAGGTAAGTAGCTAAAGCACTTGTGTTATAGAAATCAGAAACAATGACGGTACCACAACACCCAGACCCGAGCCAATATAGAAAAATTCGTTTTCCACATTGACCCGACCGGGGATCGAACTTGGAACCTCTGAGATGGCGGCGCCTTAAAGTCCGGCATGCTCGCCTCTCGGCTACGGTGGTCGTCGATACGTAATATTATTATAAGTATTTTAAGCCCAAAACTATTAGACTAACATTCATTGTACCAATTTTTTTTGGGAAAATAGATCCTTCTCCATACTCGGTCCCTCAGAGGTTAGTTTAAAGTAAGTAGTTATGTACATACTACACGAAGGGATATATTATAAGACAAGGCTTGAGCGAATGAAATCGTCTGAAAGTGTGCATCAGAGTTGCGACTGCGAGTTAGCATGCAGGTGCCAAGTTGCTAATTAGCAGTAACCACACGGATGGATCAGTGTCATTTAGTTTATCATTACTCATTTCAGGAAATAGTGTTGTCGAATGGAGTAGCGTTATTGTAGAAATATCAGTAACAAAATAACGATTCAACTTTTTATTTACCAGGTAGAGACATGTCTTGACTGTGAAATAAAAAATTGTATCAAATTTACGGTCGAATGCAAAACATGCTTTCGTTATACCGAAAATTGATTATTTATGGACAATGTATCTAGACAAAATATAGTCTTTCGTTAAATTTACTTTTCCCTATGATTTTAAAAGAAAGGGAAAAAAGAAAATTATCCAAAATAAATTGAGAACACATACAAGTCTGCTTCTAAAGTTGACTAGTTTTTGTAAAAAGATTAAGTAGGTCACTGGTTAACCCCAATGAATATGTTTTCCATTTTAACAGTCATAGACATTCCTTAAAACAAGCCCGTCGGAGTATAACGCGAAATAAAAATAGGGTGCAATTCTCGTAGCAATATTAAACCGCTAAACAACAATAAAATGCAGTGTGAAAGTGTCTGTGGAGCCCGCCCTCCATAAAGTGGATGCCCACTCATTACATTTCCATCGACTTGAAAAAAGTGTGGAGACTTGGCCTTGCCCTCTGCGGATTGAGCCATCTAATAAAGTTTTATGAACTAAGGGGGCATATTTTATGTTCATTTTAATAAATAAGTAAAGATAGAATCTACCTAATTATTGCTTTGTTCTTTTTGCTGTCGAGACTTCAGGTTGTTGGGGGTCTGAAGCAAGGAGTTTTGTTGCAGAGGTGGGTTGTCGTATGTTTTGTTAGTTAGCTAAAGATTTTAATTAAATATTTCATTTTTATTGTAATTGTAATGTTCAATTTAGTTTAATTATTTTGTTATTTTTGTGTCAAAATAAATAAATATTACGATATTATATTAAAACAATATTTAATAAAACCATACAAATTAAACTGAATCTACCGTAGGTACTTACTTCTGAAGAATATAAACTAGACAAATAAATTGTACAATTACAAAAATAAATTGTACAATTGTTCGGGTCAAGTTAAAAAGTGAGTTTCGTTATGTTTCTCGGTGTGTGTGATAGGAGACGTCTCTGACCAACCCTAGTGTCTGATACCTTGTATTACAATGACGCTAACTCCTTTTTGACCTCCGAAATTATGACAGTTGTTGAGTTGTCTGTCTCATGTTTTAAATACAATCTACTTAAATTAGGCACACATTAATATTGATTTATTTCTCTTTGGCTTATTTCAGAAATATTTACAATGAGGTGCTAATCATTATAGACCCGTACCCTGATTCCGTATCTTGCAAAAGCGTGATAGCGAAAATTGTCCATTTCTGGCTTTAAAATCACAAATTGACAACAAAAAACAATAACAAAACTATCTACTGTCAGTGCTGCCCATATATTTTAACACTATCCATCAATCGGGTGATGGATGACTGCGCGATTATTGCTGATTGCTAATTTTTGGGGAATAGGGGTTTATGGTAATATAACACCGGAATTTTGCAGAAATTTTTAGAAAATATTGTTTTAAAAAGGCATTCAACACAAAACTGTGATAACAGCGTCACTTTAAAAAAGGAAAAGAAGCATAAACGGAACAAAAGCCGACCAAAGCAGTTCGCCTCGGTGTGAAAGTACAATAGAGCGCCGCCCATAAAGGCGGACCACTAATTGCCGCGTCGTAAAGGCATCCATCATAAATCGCATAACTCGCCCTAAAGAGATAGCGCACAATCCGATGCAAATATTTAACGTAAACGCTTAAATAAGGAAAAGGCTGGGTGCAGATAATTACTTCATTTGGGGAATGTTTTCGGTTTAAAATAATGGTACAGCGTTTAACCGCGTACGTGGAACGACACAGGCTGTTAAGACTCTAGTCACTTGGAAAATTTTATGTTATTATAAATATTATCAATTTGAAAAGGGACTAGCAAAAGAAAAGTTTTCCCCAAGATTTCTTAGTTTCAGTTATTAGTTTTTATCGGCTTAAGTTTTAACGCAGACCAATGTCTGCGGTTATCAATGATAACCGTTGCGGCCTTAGATCCCAACAAATAGATAGCAGCGAAGAATCTGACGTGAGATCTAAGTTTTTTTTGACACAATACTGAAATTATTTCATTATATTACCTAGACGACTAGGTATTAGCTACAAAACATGTTGACCACACTCAGTACATTGTAATTTTTAATCACCTGTCTAGAAATTTAAGACAGAGTAGTATTATCACTATAGATTTTGAGAAGATTGGTAATTTTACATTTCTTTCTTTTTCATTTATCCAACAACAATTTAACCATCTAGAGCGAATAAATTGGCTCTATTTCATAAGAATTCAGCTTTAGAGTTTTGATCGTAATAAAATAAGAAAAATATTTCAACTTTAATTGCCTTTGGAAATATTAAATAAATTTTGTTACACACAACACAACGAAAACAGTTTATAAATCTTTCACTCGTAGTATTCTGTCACCGATAACAATTTCTACGGCTGTTTTCTTCAGAAATGTTTCGTGGTGAACAACGATTAACGGTATTTAACGAGTACCAGTAACGAATTAACAGCGGGCTCAATTTCAATCAAATGGAAGCCGACTAAATGCTTCTGAAGTGATCGTCGATTATTTTAGAAAAAGCGTGTCGTATCGTTTTTATGGGTAGAAGTGTAATACGTTTTTCGCTGTATTTTTTAATGTTATATAGTTAATAACGGTAAATATTTGTCGGAAAAAACGCGGGCACTATCGTGCATTCCCACAATAACGATTTGCGTTGGTCGCGTTATGATATGTTGGATTTGAACATGCTTTTAAATTAGTTTTGAGTGTTAATTGCTTCGGTAATTCACCGGAGTAAAACGTACATACACATTTTATTAAAAAACTTTTTTGAGACTGAATCTTTTTTGTAATTATCAAACTACCAATGTTACTAAGTAATTAAAAATTGAATGGGTCCTAGTTTTTGGTTTCTGAACATTTCAGGTTCACAGTTTGTGACCCCAAATTAAGGTTTTTTACGTAATGTAACGTTTATCGGTCCAATGGTGCGATCACTTTCGTTATTTTTGTAGTGAAGCACGCACTTTTGCACCTTTATGCAAGTAAAGTCTATTTTTTTCTTTCTTTTAATCTTATTTTAAAGGTCCGAAATCTTTTGGTGTAGTTATTTTATAAAATGAAGAAAATTAAAATAAAATCCGTAAGTTTTACAAATTAATATTTTTGACATTATAAAAGCTAAGGTTTTGTAAATAAAATATTGTAATAAGAATTTTCCTTTCATGGTGTTATTGTTAATTATGATGTTTGGTTTTTCAATTGATCTTCCAATATGAATACTACCCAATTTCAAAATCCTTTTTCGATGAATATTCGCAATTATATTCTACACAAGGAAAACGCATAACAGACAGTCAAAACAACGCGTTCAATTAAATCGTTTGTGACCAAAAACCGCGTGATAATCCAAGGTGCCTTTCGCATGTACATACTTTAACCTTTAAAACCGAAGGTCCCAATTACCAATCAACCGATTTTCCACGACTCAATCGTTTCTGTTTATGCCCACGACTTACCTTTGATTATTTAGAAATCATAATAAAAAACAATTTAGAGTTCGCCACAATAAACTGACATATAAAACTAATTATTAATCAGTTTTTATTAAAGTTCAAATAGCAGTTGTAAAGACGCGTGTTCGGAGCAACTTGAATTAAAATGATCAAAAGTTCAAAACCAATGGCATCGAGTATGAAGTAATTTGTTATTTATTTGAAAATTTCACCCCTTGTCATCAAATACTGAATATCCAGTTGTACTACCTGTTCATGAGTTAAAAAACCACAATAAAAATCATTACGAAAAAATGATATTACAGATTAGAAGATTATTTAAACGACAATAGTGGCCTATCTTGCGCTTACTAATTAATTAATTGTCTTGTAAAATTTTGGGACTTGCAAAGTTATTTTTGGGACTTTTATGTGCCCGGAAGAGGGATAACTACTGAATAACCTTGACTCTGAAATATAGGGCTCGCTAAAGGAATTTCCATTAGCGTTTATTTTTTAATTTGACATTAATTATAAGGTCCTATGTTTAGGTGCCGATAATGCTGGAAATGTGAAATAGGGATCCTTCATCTTATTAGTTTACCGAGGGGTTGAGACTGCGTATATTTTTGTGTCTGCGTATCGTTTTGATGATCTGAGGGGCTATTAATTTACTTTTCTTAAGTTCGATGCGGGTCAGGTTTGTTTTACTCTTTCCGCGAAACTCAAGTACATTTTAAAACTCTGAAAAATTGTGATTGAAAAGTTACAAAAAAAAATACCTAGAAGAAGAAGCCCGACTACAAGACAAATAAAAAACGCCAGCCGCTTATTTTCTAATTTTAGATACGTTTGTAATGCCTACCTACATCATAATTACTAAAATAAGTAATAGATATTATTGACAGCTGTCCATAAATATCCCTAAAACTTCGGAAATTGCCGGAAATTGCGATTGAAACAAATGAGGATTTGCTCTATATCAGACAGGAGGTCACGAATTTTCTAAATATCAAAACGCTCAAAATTCATGTACCGTGAGACAAAGTTTAACCTCAACCAATTAATCGTAGCATTTAAAAATTCGTTGCAAAACTCTTGCTTTACACAAGTTACTTAGTTCCATGAAAAGGATGAGATCACTGTCAAATCGAATGGTTTATATCGATGCTCGACAATCGATGTCGATAGCCGTTGATTAGTAGTCAATTAGGTATTCCCATAACAGCACCAATAAAAGTATTCGGTGATTTCGTTGTATTTTGTTGTAATCAATTTTTGACGTCGGCATCCGTTTGAGTTCGACAAATGGAGGTTTTATTGGCGTACCGAATTTAGTGAGGTCGGTGTGGAATACGCTTACCGAACTTGGAGTGACTGGGGTTCGGCAGGCGAATGAACAAACTATTTTGACCTCTCTAACCCGGGTAGGACACAGAAGGAAACTAATTGAAGACTTCTACTTCAAATAAAAGTATCCAAACGCGAATCGAAACCGGGACTTCAGAGATGGCGACACAAAGTCTTGAGTGCCCGTAGTTTTTTAGCTTTCGTATGAGAACGGTTGGGTGATTCGACTGCCTAAAATGTAAAATTACAAATCATTTTCATATAAATGTTTTTAAACTTAATAAATATCATTGTTTGTGTTTTCAGCCAACCTTACTAGCTAATTAAAGTTAGTAAATGTTTCATAAAGTAAAGGTGTATTAATTGCACCATCAAAAATAAATTGAAAATTCTTGCAAGTTTCATAACGTCGGATAGATGCGGATCCCGTTTAAAGTTTTAGTATGGCGCTCCCCTCGGGCGTGTCGAAAGGCCATCTCAAGAAGCCGAAAGCCTCGGTGCCGGTTAAATCTTTATAGTTTATAATTACGGCTGATTGGCGGCGTGACCTGCTCGATTCGCTCGTGTGTGAACCGGCAACCGCACTGTTGATTCTGTTTTGTTTTTCAGTTTTTTTTCTCGTTTTTAAGGGTGCTAGAGGAATTTGTCTTAGTGGCCAGTTTTATAAGTATTAGAAAATTACTATTGTCTTTTTTATTGGCGCGTGATAATATTGCTCGTTAGTTTTTGTTTCTAAGAAGTTCCAGTTTCAGGGGTTATCTATTATTATTACGAGTATACCCGTAGCAGTATATTTGTTTTTGTATAGTTTGGCGAAAATGTGAAATACTGTTTTGGTTTAGGCCCCAGGGCATACACCTATAATTTCTTCCGAGTAAGACATTTCACATTACCTAGTATTTGTCATAGAAATTGACTCTTATTGTTAACTTTTACAGATAGACGTCAAATCATTTAGTTTTAGTGGGATCTACATTAACATCCTAGAATAATTCAATTTGTTGCTTTGTTACGCGAAAGTTTCAATTACTTTTATATGTAGGCATACTGAGATCAAATTTTTTGTGGTAGTTCATAAATAACTCTGGTACTTTTATCATAAAGATATAATATCACTCCAATCATATAATTACAAAAGACTTAATATGAAATAAAACTCTACGGCTGATAGTAATGTTGTATGCAGCAAATAACTCAGTGGAACGAACTTTATAAATTTGTGCTTCAGATAGACAACAATCAAATACGCAAATGTGTAATGCAGCTTCAAGAAATAAGAAATAAAAAGCGGTTAACCCTTCAAATGATCAGTTTACCTTAGTCTTGCTTCCACCGATCGAGCCCGGCCTAATGGAGCCGGTCTCGTAGAACCGCGTCAGGATCTTGGACACGCAGCCGTGGGAGACCAGCAGCTGCCGGCTGATGTCGCAGGGCCGCACGCCCATGATGGCCAGCTCGACGATGCGCTTGCGCACGACATCGGGCAGGGGGCGCCCGTTTACGAACACCCCGCCTAGCTGGTTCACGCCGGCTTGCCCTGAAAGAAGAATGACACTTTAGAAAAAAAGAAGAAAAAACAGTATTATTGACATATTGTGGAAATTTTTCGTAAGTAGTAAGATTTACAGGCCTGTGATTACTGTCACTATACTTATACGAATACCTTAATAACACCTACTTTTCAACCGACGAAAAAAACGGAGGAGGTTATCAAGTCGACGCGTTTATTTTTTTATTTTTTTTTTATGTATGTTCACGCATAACTTTTTACAGAGTAGTCCGATTTTGATAATTCTTTTTTATTAGAAAGGGTATAGTCCAAATGGGGTTTCCTATAAATTTGGAAAAAAAATCCAACCCTAAGGGTAGGAAAACAGGGGATGATTGATTGTTTACTCACTGATTGTAATATTTGACCACGCATAACTTTTTACAGAGTTGTCTGATTTTGATAATTCTTTTTTTATTAGATATATATATATATCTAATAAAAAAAGATAAAGATATACCTTGAAATTGGTCAAATATAAATTTGAAAAAATATTACGGAATTAATATATGGAAAATAGGGGTGATTTATTGTTCATACTCAGATTTTAATGCTGATCTTATATCCACAGAAAATCATTAAAAGAAAAACCTTTTTAACAAAAAAATTAAACCGCCGAAAAACTGAAAAGCAAAAAATAATAAACTTTATTTCATTTAACCTTAATAACTAAGTTATTTAACTAATGTAAGTATACCTAATCAGTTCTTTTTGGAGTCGGTGCGAATGAACACATTTTAACTCATAATGGCTGGCTATAGTAGTCCTGAATACGTTTATTTTATAAACTGTTTTCTTCTCCCCTCAATTTTAAAATAAAAACAAATTAATATCAACCTGAGGCAGGCGTAATTTGACCAACCTACCTTTATGTAAGTATTTAATTAAATATGTTTATCTGTTATCAAGTCGCCATAGTTCAAGCTTTGCATAGTTTTGGAGAAGATAAATTCAGGATATATTTTGTGCTAATTGAATTTTTGTAAATACTTAAACTCTGTAACTCGTTATCGTTACGTTTGTTACGCGCAACGCAATAAAAAACAAATGAAAGTTTACACTACATTAGTGTCCACAATTATAATCCAATCCAAGAAAATACAAGATAAGGATCCATCCCATCAGTGGTCATAAGCCGTCTCAATCGAAACGTCGCACATTGAGTTATTACGAAATAAGTTATTTCGTTATTTGCAACGGACAACCTCACCTGCCCCATTTAGGCTAATATTTATTTGATTGCCAAATTCAGATACCTCCCTACCTGGCAATGCTGATTATAAAAAATGGGTAGGTTAGGGTGGATAAACACGAGTTTTGGTTCCGTATTTTATTGTCACTTCCGCGTCTTAGCGATAAAAATAAACTTTAGCAATACCTAATCAGTGTAGTCTTACGTAAAACTCTATACAGAAAAAACACAAGACCCTGGACTATTCCTATGTAGCCAGGATCTACAGTTGACCATCAATAAAATACAAATAGTTAACATAAGAGGTAGCCCTGGGGGGAAATAAAAAAAATGGTCTTGTGACATAGGATGAGCAGTTAAACACCCGATTCCAATAATTCAACAGTCTCGTCGCAATTCAGTGACGAACCGGTCCCTGTAACATAAAGATCGAAAGCGGTATTCTCGTCAACCAAAAAATATACAATTATAGTTCGTAAACTGTAAGAAACCAATATGTTTATATAGTTTAAAACATTACCAACTTGAACTTGACAAACAGACAACATTTTCGTAGTCACTGCTACAATCGTAGGCACGTAGCATGGACTACGAAATTATAATGATTTAAAATTACTTTGAATTATTATTTGACATCTTATCACAATATAATATTGAATAATTTAATTGGTGACTAAAGTTTTAAATTTGTAAATAAGGTAATAGAAAAAAACATTGAGACTAGTCCCATAAAGTTTTTGCTAATGTGTTTGAACGCAAAATGTCCAAGGTTTCCCGATTCGGGATGATTTGAACGAACGACCAACGTTATAAAAATAAAATAATTGAATTGTACCAAAACATATTATAAACAACGTAGGTTTTGTCCTTATTACCGCGGACCCCTATTCAAAAGTAGCATTTCTTTTCTTGAATATGATGTCTGCACAAGAATTTATTGTCTCACCGTTAATTAAAGGGCATGTAATAGAAAAACATGGGTCTAACGAGGCGAGAATATGTTAGAAACCTCGTTAAATTGGTCAAACTTATTGTTTTGATGTCCATGTTTGTTTTTTTACAATTTGATGTGGACACGAGGTATTCGGAAATGCGTATGCATTTTTAAGCTTTACATTATCTGTAAAAAAAGGTTTTTTATTTGTTTTTTTTTTGTTTTAGTTTAGTAGCATTAAGTCATTAAGGTGTTTGAAACATTGAGGTATAATGTACTAGCGTACAGTACATGATACCTTAATGGGTTGAAAGTTATTTAAATAAGCAGTATAAGTGAAAACAATTTTTAAATACTTAGTTATGGTAATCTTGTTTTTGTTTAGTAATACCAGCCATTTTGGTTTCATGAAGATTTTTTATATTGAAATAATATGGCGACAACTTTTTTTAATTCCTAGAACTTTGTGACATCGCTCTTAAAACCCCAAACGATAAGAGTATTTTTCGCAAATCGTCATGTTACACCCGTTTTATGTCGCCTGTCTTACCAATTGTCTTAATTCCTTGACATCAAAGTCGTTCTAGATAAAAATCAATTTCCATTAATTCGTCTGAATCCCATTGCATGGCTACCGTTACCGCCATTATGGGGCCATAAAACAATCGGCAAACGCCGTGCGATTTATTACCTTAATGCAATAAAATTAGCGTTCTAATTTGTTCGTAGCAATTTGGTTTTATGACGTTTTCTTTAGTGGCCCATGCAACCGCACCCGCTAGTACGCGATTTCACGCCTTTAGCCTACAAACGCAGCCGATGGGAGATGCAAATTGCGTTCGTTGCTTTACGATTCCTCTTTCAGGCCGCTCAGACTTTTGTAATTGAACCTTGAACTAATTTCGCCTTTATTTATTCCCAGTCTAGATCGAATTTGCAATGACGAGAGGAAGAATGTCATTAAAAGACGGCTTGTAGATCACGTTAAGCTGTCTTCCGAACAGATGGGCCGGTGATAGTGCAGCTTCCTAGAACCAGTTAACACCAGTCAAGAAGCCTAATCGATTCTTTGTAGTTTTACCTGCTTGAGGTGGAAAGGTTCGGAGAATAATTGCCTTTGATTGTGAAACAGCGTTAACATTGCTTCACCTGTGAATCACTAATTGTTTTCGTTGAATAAAAATTAAAGCCCATCTACAATGACCCTTGCCATGAGAGTGCTCGCGCTAGCAGCAACAAACCGCTTAGGTACTTTGGCAAAAAAGAGAACATCAGTTGATTTTTAAAAGAAACTCTAAAATGGATATAATATCGATGAGCTGTTCAGTCATGCCATGAATTTAAACTAGTATCTAGGTATGTTCCAGGACTTTTACCTGATTTAATGATTTAAATACAGCTAAACTGATATATTTAGTATAGAAAGTGCAAAACTAAAGTTTCTCCTTATCACCAGCCAATATGGAGGCCCGAAACAGTGGTAAAGGAAAGTAATATTTTTGAGATTTGTATAAGTGAAGGTTGACTTGACAACATGAAATACATTGCTCTGATCCTATGGTAAGTAGCTAAAGCACATGTGTTTTAGACATCAGAAATAACGACGGTACCAAAACACTCAGACCCGAGACATGCAATATAGAAAAGTTCGTTTTCTACATTGGAATACCGGGGATCGAACCCGGAACCTCAGAGATGGCGACGCCATATAGTCCGGCGTGCTCGCCTCTCGGCTACGGAGATCGTCATTTATGACTGTTACTATAATTTGTACATAGTATTAAAATTAATATTTTCTAAGCTAATATATATTTTTTGTTATGTGGTACCAGACAATATGATTTGAGCGCACTCAGACTGACTGATGTGAAAATGACCTTTTCTAAATTGACCTAATTTAGAAATTCTGTATTGATGAATGAAGAAATAGAATGAACTGGAAAAAAATACACTTTTTACTAACTTTCTTTTTATTTACGTTTTGCATAGCATTTGAAGTAGCTTGATAATCGACCTCCGCTTTTCGTAAACTCTTTTTCTTCTCGGTAAGATCTCATTAAATCCTACGTGCTCGTAAATTTTAGAGCCTCCTTGACTGACACTGAGACGAAATTGCCCTGGATTTAACGCATTAGGGGTTGACCACAGTCCACGACACGAGAATTGTTGTCCACAATTTTAAGTAATTTAAAAAATGTTTCACTATGATGTTCAACGTTTAGAGAATATAGATGAATACCGAGTATTGTTGTTAAATTAATTCTTTTTACAGATATAGAATAAGAATTATTTATTTTCCATAGAACAAGATATGAAAATCACAATTCTGTATTCGTCCCACTTAACCAGCTTTGGGCAGTAGCGGTAGGTAACAAAAAAGGATTGACTATTGAGCGAATTAATTCTTTAAACAATGTCCAAATCAAAATTTTAAAGCACAAGAGAATATGCTCATAGAATAATACCTTTTCAAAAAAAAATTACTGCGAAATAAGGAACTAAGTATGTAAGGTTTACGGAGGTCAAATGACAATCGATCCAAATGGATAACCATCGCTTGCCTCTTCCCGCATCCATAATTATGGTCGATCGACTGGAATCAAGAGAAAACAGTAAGGATATACAGAATGTACAAAAGCATTGGACGATTCCTAAAACCCACGTGATCAGTTGCTAATATACAACAACTTTTCCTATGGGAGCAAGAGATCCTTGAGAGTCCGTTGTATATGCTTATCTATATACTGTGAATGTATTAAGCAGCTAGAAAAAAAACGATTTTGATGTTGCTTTCATAGAAAAAGTTGTTGCATATGACCAGCCGAATACGTAGTTTTAAGAACTGTCCTATCCTTTTGTACACCTGAAATGAAGAAAATGCTGCGAAAGATTTACGTACACGATTCTGGTGAATTTTCTAGGACATCTTATCTGAGGGAAATCGTACCTTACTAAGCTCAACTTTTGGCTCTATAGCTGCAATTTGTTTTAAGTTTTTTTTTTTGTGTTTTGCTTCTGGCTATTTAGCGTGAAAATTATAATATATTTTATAAATATGTTGTCTTTAAAATATTTTTAATACTATTAGAAAACTATGTAAAGGCGTGCATTGTTATGACTTCAAAGAAAAGTTTCCAAGTAAATTTATTGTTCGATTAACTAAAATTCTAGGTATTTACTTTCATCCATAAAGTCTGTTGTAAGGTAATCTAAAGTGTCGTGTTATAATGAATTAGCCTTTAAACCACGTTAATGATTTATGTGATTGTGTCAATAAGTAATTAAGTTTCACATTTGCATAGCATTTTCACATTAATTACAAATGTGACCACATTTACTAGATCTTGTAATGCCTGAAAGTGTATTTAAGATAAATTCTTTATTATTAGCCATTCTGCAAAACTATAAAGCTTTTGTTAACTTCCTTCTTTAAAGTGATTCTATAAATTACTTTGCCACAAGACCAACATAGCACCTGATATTCGAATTAGGAAGTGTAAGAGTAGAGTATTAATTTTGTTATATTACTCAGGCTAAGTTAAATTTATACCTTAAAGTTAATCCGAGGCTTCTGTTTTAAAGTAAATCCAGTTGGTATAAAATATTTCAATGTATTCATCAAGCTCATTGTTGCTTTAATTAACTACTTGCTGCAAGTTTTATAGCTCTCTCAAGCGGCGTTTCATGGCCTACTTCAGGCCTAACCTTACTTTAACGTATTGGAATTTACGATCTACAGACTTTATCGAGACGATTGAGGATATAATATTTGATCTAAAGACATAACGGTGTCGGTAACGCACCCAACAATGTTGCCGCAGAAGCGAAGATTACTCCTCTTATATGTTTCCACTTTATGGTGTAAATTTCAAGGAACAACTTTAAAATTGTGAATTGCATGCGCGGACGGCACACCGCTAATATGCTCCCAGTTTTACAATCGGGAGGCCGTAAAATGTTGTTTAATACGTTTTTTTTTCTTCTCGTACCGAATATCGGTCGTATATCGCGCAGGTTATTGCGCGTTTTACAACATGTGACTGATTTTACAACGCCGCCAATCGTTCGAGGTGCGCGGGAGCTACCGACGTGTTTTTAATTTTAGGTTTAATCCGAGTTTACGGCGAGCTGTAAGATTATCGTCACGGCGAAATGTTAATCAATTGTTAGACATGTTATGATAAAATAAGTTGATAAATTTGCTTGATTACTTTCTCTTTACGTTGCTCAAATCACTTCCATTACGATTGCACTGAAAAACATAAATGATAGGATCTGTATTTTTTAGTTATAATAAAATACAGATTATTTTCCTTAAAATTAATAGACTCAGGTAAAAGCTTTTGAAAATATTCATGTTATTAAGCATTAATGCTAAATATACGACTAGCGGCACGGAAGTTGGGCGCGCGCCTGGCGAAAGATGCGCAAAAGACCATTACGATTACGTATTTGACTAGTACCGCGACGCGCCTACACCGCCAGCCGGGATTGGTTGTTAGCTCAGGGCACATGCGTCTCTGATAATTGTCTCGTAAAATGTGCAAAGCGATCCACACTCTTTGCCCGAGTGCTCAACATCGGTACCGCATACTGTTATATTCTGATTCTTAATATATATTACCATACGATCATTATTATACTAATTTGATCCAGCTTTGATTTGGATTGACAGCAAACTTAATTTGGAAGCTTTAGTTTTATCTGATAATAAACGGCACTAATATGAAATGAAGCCTTGCCTCCTTTGTCGAGACCAGTCTTTAGTGTTAATGGCATAGACAATAAAAAAAGCTAACGTCAAATTAACCGCCATTTTGATGATGGCTGTCATAAAACCCAAAAGATATTTTGTATAATTTTACAAGCGTTTTTTTATGAATATTATATAAAATGGACCGTTGTCGATGTGCGGAATATGCAGAAGCTGTAAAGAGGCTGAGATTTTATACGGTTGGCACTTTAAGGCCAGATATCATTGATAATTTTGATAGTAAGTAAATGAACCTGGAATAAGGATTGTTTTATCATGATTATCTGGGGTCGACGCACACAGTATCTAAATAATTAACAAACTCTGCACTTTAGTCAAAATATGTGGCTCGGCCGTTTCGTTAGTGCAAAAACTATTCTATAACAGAAAACTTAAACGTTACGGTAGCGAAACGGCCAAGAAACGTATTTTGACTGAGGTGTAGAATTTGTAAGTTATCTCGTGTAGAGTTAGAAGCTTGGCTCTAGATCTGATAGTATTTTGACAGTGCGCGCACATTAGTCACGTCTTGGCAACATTTTGCATAAGTTTTTGGTGGGATGCGACTAATTCTTAAATCATTTGACGACCATCTGGTGTAGTGATTCGCGCTCAGGATTACAAAGCCTGGCGGTCGCGGGCTCGAGTCCCGCAAGGTGCAAATGTTACCTAGTGTGATGAGCACGAGTAATTGTACCTAATTCATGGATGTTTATAAACGCATTTAAGTATGTTTATCTGTTATCTAGTCGCCATAGTACAAGCTATGCTTAGTATGGGGCTAGCTAATTGGTGTGATTGTGGAAACAAGTTATTTATTTATTTGCTTTCAGGTACCGGGTACATGGCCGTATGGGTCAAGAACGCCATTAACTTGACAGACCTGAAGGTGTCCAAGCCTCGTGCCCTGAGGGTCCTGAAGGAGCACGAACTGCCTGAGAACAGACTCCCGAAGGATGTCCGCAAGATTGAGCAGATGTGGTGTCCATATATGACGCCGTATGTTATGAAGAATTAATACATTATTGGAAAGAGGATATAAAGGACAATATTTTTTCTTTTTCTACTGCATTGGTCGATTCCTTTGAAGAATTAATAGTTACCTCAACTATAAATTTGCTCGATAAAAAAATATAACAATTGATTATCAATGGTCTCGTCATACATGTGTGCGCGAACTGAGATACTTAAAGGGTTAACATTGTTATTATTAATACATGCGGGGTTCATACAATAGGCAGATAGATCTATTTAGTTCAATAGTATTATTACTTATATTACTTTAGTATGAATTTTATTTAATAGATAATATTGTTTTTATGTAATAAAACAAACTAACATTCAAAGTAATTTATTTTGTCTCTAGGTATCTAAAATAAGAGAGAGGTACGAGTAACCACCCTAACTTCTACCTCTTAAATGTCCCGGTTTCATTTAAAATTACCTCCGTTGCAAGGTTTTAATAAATAGTTTAAGAGGCCTGAGGCTTACAATGAGAGTTTTGCGGTTGTTTGGCGATTTACTGAAACGAAAAATCTGAGGAAAAACATTTATCACAGTACTATTCACTATAGGTGTGGTATTAACCAATCTCATCGCGTTTAATACATTTATATCTCTTATGTGTACGCAACCCACTAATGTTTAATTATACGTTGTATTAGTACCTAGCTACTTAATATTTAACAAACCATATTTCGCACCTAAAACCCGGCCTATTAAAGCTTTAAGAAACTGAAGTGTAACAGATATCATTTTAGTTATAATCCTGTCGGTGTCTATCATCAACGGTCTCCGTAGCGAGTTCTTTTTATATTCAAATTAATTAACAATAAAACAAAATAAAAGTTTACGATATAAAATTGTAACACAGTTGTAAACATCGGAGTAGAAAATCGAATGTGATGTTTAAGATTCATTTATATAGACCGGGCGATATTAGGCGGAGATAGGCATAACGTGGATAAGGCGTTATGTAGGCGAGATCTTTAAATCAATCTTTGACGATCGAATAATCGTGGCTGTGGCTGTTAGTGATATATGCTCGGAACTACAAAGCTAGGAGTATCGAGCTCGAATCCCGCAAGGGACAAGTTCGTGTGATGTGCACAAGTTTTCGTAGATACCTACCTGAGTTATGGCCTCTGACTCTGGGCTAAATATTTATTGTATTTTTGGAAGAGTTTATTCATCATTATAACTGATTCTACCGTTATATGATTCGTTGAAAACAAAAAGAGCTGGATAATTTCATAAATAAATAATGTATGGTAAAATTAAAGTACAATAAATACTTATTCGTATGTCTCAGTGTTGCTAATTGTTACATTCCTTGATCACTGAGGAGATATGTTTAAGGTTTTGTCCTGACAAAACCTTGTTCTGATCTCTTAATGCCTTATATTTAGGTATCCTAGATGGCTTTAGCTTGGACGTTAACTCATTCAATTTTAGATTAGAGGGACTTTTGTTGGTCGTATCCATAATATTACCATCGGTCGCCCCTGCGGCCGCCCGCCCGGCCGTCAATAGGTTAATTTGGCGTCAAAAGCTCGTCGCCGCGACTTGCCGTCAGAGCTTTGACTTTAGGGTTGTCAAACGTCTATGGATAAACTAAGAGCCGCAAGTTATTACTTTTACTAATAGTTTTTGTTATTAGTAATATGCCATTTTTGATGCTATATGATAGCACAAACGTACTATCTCGGTCTCCGACGCCTGACCAGTCTTAAAGCTAAAATCGCTTGCAAGCACCTTATTGCCACTCACTTCAAGCCACGCCCTACGTTCATTATGTTTCGGGTTCAATCAAGACAATATGTGTTTAGGCACAAGCAAGCAAGCTTCTATGTATCTAAATGGTTGTAGTAAAACGTAGTAAAATGCATAACCAATCAGGGCGGGTTGGGGCGTGTCCGGCGCGATGCGCTTAGACAGGAATATTTCTACAAAGCGGTAAGGCGACGGAGACCGTCATAGTACCTCAAAGTTATGTAAACATTATGGAAAAACCTTATTTAGTTAGTTCATGAGAAGCTTTTTTTTATTATTTTTTACTTGTTATACAAGAGCCGATTTATAATTTTAAGACCCTTATGTAAATCTTGATGCGCAAATGGATGAGAGTACGATAACAACCGCATTTTGTGTCATGATAACGAAAAGGAACAAAACATTAATTGACCTACGCCTAAAATTCGTATTGATTAAATTGTAATAGTTGGCAACCCTACATCTGATAGATCTATTGAGATAAGCGTAGGTGTCGCCGTACAACCACTCATAAATTAATGTTAAATCGAACGCGGTCCCCTGATAAGCTCTATCTAGGCAATTTATAAACAGTAGGATTTGGAGCAGAGGCGAGTTGGTTAATGAGAGATAGCCAAGAGATACAGACTGTTACGGTTTCGTTGTTGCCGTATTTTGTGTCAATTAGGTGTCAGAATGTGAGGATAACTATAATAAATGTGTCAAAGAAGCTAGTCACAAGGGTCAGAAACTGAGAAATTGCTAATTTAGAATTGAAAACAGAAGAATTGGAGTGAGAGAGATAGCCATTCCGCTACAATTTCGTTGTCGTATTTTGTGTCAAAGTAGTGTCCGATTTAAATAGGTTTCAAAATTACAGATTATGTAATAAATGTGTCGCATAAGTCACAAAGGTCAAACTGAGGAAATGCTATGTAAACAGAATCCATTAATAAAAAAATAAACAGAAGGATTTCGAGCAGTTTTTTTTACACAATTACACCAATTATCTAGCCCCAAACTAAGCAAAGCTTGTGCTATGTAAATTGGTGGTCCAAATTAGTGATAGCCATGAGATATTTTGTGTTTATTTAGTGTTTGATATCAGAATTGCCTAGGTTTGTATCATCAAGATTAATGTTTCGAATAAACCAAGTCACAATATCAGAAACACTGAAAATGCTACATCAGATTTAAGAAACACTTTTGATTCGATACAATTATAAGGCTTTTATCTCTATAATATATTATTCTTTTTTTTTGCGTCCTTTGCTCGTCGAGAAACATTTTTCTTAGTCATTCCCTTGTGAAAAAAGAAGACAGGCGGTGCTTGATTATTACTACGAGTATACACACAGAGAAGTAGGTAGGTAATAACTTAGGTACTTGTGTTATTTGAGGGTTTGCTTGCCTATTTCAGTTACTTAGTTCTTGCCATATCAATTTGGATTGAAATTAATATAATTATACAAATTTTAATAATATAGTCCATTTCTCCAGTTAATATTGTATGCTATGCATGGTTCTGAATAAACGATCTTCTATTCTATTCTGCTATTTGGTGATAAAATATAGGTAATGTTACTAACAATTGTGTTTTAACTGCTCATTTGATGTCTATCAGCTCTTATGTCCAGCTAATAAGTTGTAAGTTAGCGCTACAAATAAATAAAAGATTTTAATTTCATCCAAGTCGCTACGAAAGATATATATAAGATGCAATATCGTGAGAAAAAACAGTTAAATCATAAAATTGAGTATCAAGTTCTTTCTATGAACTATCAAATCAAAATGCGTAAACGCGGCGCATTTTCATTAAAAACCATTATTTTATTATTAATATTATCATAACTTTCCGAGAAGCCAGCGACCATGAAACCTTAAATTGTCAACCGGAGACGTAATTAGATGTTTATCGTTTTAATAAACCCCGGAAACTTCGTGTGCGATCAGCTAGTTCCACACTAAATACTTCTTTATGCTCTGATATCATCACGTTTACAAAATTATCATGAAAATGACGTTTTATTGCTACTAATCAAAAATTTTATTCATAAAAATACCATTTAGCTCTTATTTTCTGTGCAGCAAAGTTGAGAATATACAAAAAGTAATAGGTAGAGCGCTGAGCGAGTTTTTTAATAAGGTGATTCGTTGTCAGGAGATGTTAATAAACAACTAATGTAAGTTAAAGCATGTATAATGTATTAGAGAGACGCGCAAGAGTACACGGGTGGCCGTCGATACCGATCCGATATTATCTCGATGCGAGATTCGTCTCTCGATTCTCTTAATTACTGTTTATGTTTCAAACCTTGGCACAGGGTAGTAAAGATCAGCGAAACCACTATTAAATGACGCGTCGAAATGGTTAGGTATTTTTATTTAAGTATTAATTCTAACACGTTATATTCATGATTAATATTTTATAGCAATTTACTAGTGGCAGTAAAACATAACTGGATACATAAAATTGAGATAATATTAGTATTTTCTATGCGTTCTACAGGTAGGTAAAGTAGCTAAAAGTTATAATTTTTATATTGAAAATACCTCAACTGTCATTAAATCATATTGGTTTAGGCATTGACCTAAGTTAATCCTAAGATTCGCTATCTATATATATATAGGTTTAGGTGACATTATAAGTAAATAAGCAATATGAAGCAAATAACGTACCTAACTGTGATTTGGTTAGAAAACACATGAATTCTAGTTTTCAAGATGATAAATTATACAACTTTACAAAACTGAAAACATGATAACAAGGCCAGATTTTTAATAAAGCAGACTTTCACCCGAATACTAATAAGCTTAGAGCATTCAATAAGGAATTATTCTTCCCTATAGTATTAACCGAATTCAAAATAAGGAGAAGGTTCTCAATTCGTCTGAATGTTGTTTTTTGACTATTCCTAATGTCAAGGCTCTAATTTACTGTCATTCTGACATATCAACATCGACTTGACCGTATAAGAATTTTAAACTTGTGATATATAGACAGGGTGTGTCCCGATACATTTTACTTTTTAATTGTCGTTTTATACTATCAATTATGTGGCCAATGTGACATTAAAAAAATCCTTCTATGACAGTAAAATAGCAGATCCTTTTTTCAGTATTGAGGCTGTACCTACTGTACAAGTCCCTGCACTGTATCACCCCGTTCTTTGAAACGCTTATGATTTCAATGCGTGAGGCGGATTCCCCGATTACTGCCGCCTAACTAACCGTTAACGGTGTGTTAATTAAGATCTGGCGGGTTGACGCGGCCGCTACTCGGGTTACATGCGGCTGATGCGGCCCGGACATTGATTCGATTGGTAATCCCTGATAAACTGGACTGGGACCTTAAAATATTGGCCGTGGAAAACAGATAAGAGTTCTTAAGATTGGGTTACCTTGCCTTGCAACTGAAATAGTGCTATGGGCAGGCTGAATAAGATATAAACCACAGAGTTTAGCGAGTCTTACTTATTCTGTGATACAAATAATTGTTTTAATTATTTAAAAAAATATTAAAAACATTTTTCAAGTGTTATTTATCTTCAATTAAAAACACGATTTAAATTTAAGGTAGGTATCATCAAAACAAATTATTTAAGCCCAAACTCAATTGTTTCGTTAGTCAATTGAAATTGAAATTGAAAAAGTTTCTGCACTTTCCACCCTCCTGTCGTCATCGTCAGATCTGATTAATGGTGTTATATTATTGTATTATCTTAATCGAGATGGCTGAAAATTTATTTATCTTGTAAGTCAATACTTTCGAGGTTTTTAATACTTTCGATAGTTATAAGTAGGTACAATTGCCTAAATTTAACAAAATAGTAAAACTAATTAAAGCGTGTTTAAAAAGGTTGATTACCTGTGTGTGGCATCTGGATGGCGATGACAATACCTGAAAGAAAAAGGGTAACAAATTAATTTACACATCACTAAAATTTGCTCTACATTTGCCTTAACGATAGTAAATGATGGATGACTGAAAAATCTTGTCAAAAACCATGAGCTCCCGAAATTTATTACTGCCACCTAGTTTTGTTTTTTGACTGTGGAATTTGACGTAAAAACAACACCACTAATTACACATAGTAAATATACTCGTATATGATCACAAGTTTCAATGTTTATTGTAAACCAACATAAAAAAATAGCTAAAGCAAGGCTAAAGTTATTATTTACGGAAACAATTCGATTTCCATATCTTCGTAAACATGTTTATCTTTCTAACAATCGCTAGTCGTTATACCGCGTGACATCTATATCGTGCTTTCATTTATTATGGCTGAAATGTAAGGGGTGTGAGGGCAACTACCATTTTCGGAAATAGTAATAAAATACAAATAAGTAAGTATGATCTCACACAATGTAACACCTTATGACGCAATAAATGAATATGAATATGAATGCGTTCGAACAATAACATGAAAAATAGCATCTCCAATCTTTGAATGGTTTTTAATTAACTAGTTAATTAAATAGTTAATAATTAATGGTGAAATATATTGACTAATCTTAAGGCATGTTTAGTATTATGGAGGTTAGAATACAGGGTCCTACTAACTGTGATCACTTTGAGTATTACTATAACCTTCTTTTGTTTTTCCTAATAGAGTTTTAAACAACATTTCAGCGTTCTTGAGGATGTAGCTGAAACGAATTCGACTCATTACGATTTCTTAATCATTTCAAATGTTGTGTCATAGTGATTCTATAATCTTTATTTCAGTTCGTATTATATACCCCAGGGCCCTAACCATGAGCTGTTAAAACAATCACAAATCTGTCAAACATTATCATTTCTGTCAAATTTTGTATGAAATGACGTACCAATATTGACAGATTTGACAACTTTGTGATTGTTTTTAGAGTTCATGGTTAGGGGGCAGGACTCGAATAGCCACGATGAAACTAGACGAAGTAAATAATCGTTATAGCCCAAAGATTTGAACTCTTAAGGAGGACTGTAATGTCATAGCCCCATGAAGCGAAACTGTGGTGCGCCAAACTGACGTGGCGTTTTTTTTTAACTCAATTTCAAATGATTAAAAAAATGAAAACCCGACTTAGTACAACTCTGGTAGAAAACTAGCGGCCTAGTCTCGTTTATTTACTTGCCTCTATTTTGAATTCTCTCACTGGCAGGAAGGAATATTTAAACGAGGCGACAAGTTTCGACCTCGGTCAACTTAACCATTTCTAAAAATGGCTATTTTTCTTTGCCACTAAGAAAGAATACAACATATTTCTCAAGTGTAAGGGCTCTCATGAGTAGTATAGTAAGTGACATTCCACCGAATAGATTGTCTAAGAGAATCTAGACCAGATGTTTTTGATGACCCTTTTGTCGGCAAAATTATAATTAGAAAATAAAATGTTTCTTTGTCCCACAACAATAATACTTATCGCTGCTCTAGCTGTGTTATTATAATTTTTGTAAGCAAAGGCGTGACATCTCGTGAGCCTTGATTGCGTTAGCTACGCGCCCTTAAACAATAATTTATTCAAATTAAAAATACTTATCAAAATATGATGCGGTACTAAATCAGGAGTAAGTGAGTCGGTGCGTGTTGGGTATGAAAATCGATGTTATCTGGCCACCGATCAGCGTGAAAATCCGAAAAATATGAATAAAAAAGTCAGTGGTCACACGCGAATATCAGTTTAAAATGCGTGGCGTCTTGTCGCGCCCCTTAGGCCCGGCGCGCACGATACACCCCGATACCATCGATGTGAACAGTAAAACGAAATATTGAATCACAAAGGAACTTCTCAAACCTGGATATCAGCTTATCTTATGCATATGCATTTTCAAATACAAATTATGACAGATTTTTAATACAAAGCATAATCATCACATTCATAATCCAAAAAATAAATACAAAGTTATTAGTTTGACCCTTATCCGTGCATTAAGTCAAAGTTTTACTAATATTGGTGTAAATAATATAAAACTAAACTGTATGTATGTACTTAATTAGAATTTAAACAACATGTTAATAGAGTTTAAAGAAAGAAAAAGGACAGGGGAGTAACCATAAACTCTTAAAACAATTACAAAACTGTCAAATCTTGTCTACGTCTGTCAAATTTCGTACGTACGAAATTGACAGATTTGAGATTGTTTTAAGAGTTCATGGTTACCCCGCTGGACTGTGTTTTTATGATACTTTTTATTTCACAGCAGACAAAGTAATAATACGTGATGGCCGTGGTGTTGCCTTTATTAAAAAATATGTATGCATGCCTATATGTCCCAAAAAAGTGATTTAACTACACCGTATCACCAATATTACTTCATGATTTACGATCGTTACACATTTTGATTAAGGCAAAAAACGAAAAAAGCCCGAGTGAGTGGGAGGCCGATAATTTGGCTGTAAATAAGTGTGACCGCGCTTAATGCGGTCACCCATCTGATAGCGCTCCTGTTTTGCATAACAACATCGTTTAGGGACGCGAGCGGGACTGTCGATGTCGATATTTTCATATCGATATTATTTGTGTACTTAGTATAATTACAGTATAATTGAATTATGATTGTCAATCCATAAAATTGTGACATGGTTGATTTCAGTTAATAAATATTTTTAATATCAATTTGAATTACATATTTTTAAGATCTATCTTTTCTTTCCAAGATAATTATTTTTGTTCCTTTCTAAAACTTATCATTATAAATTGCTAAAAATATTTTAGTACCTTACCGTACTGTATACTTAAATACTTATAATTATGAGTAAGTAGAGTATCTACTACGCTTTATATTTTATATCTAAATATCATGAAAATTATGAAAAACTAACTCAACCCGACAATCTCTACCGGATTCCGTGCCCGAGCAGATTGGAAGTCAGGTCGACCGTATCAAAAATATAACGAAAACTATTACCATAATGTCATACGACAAAATGCTTAAATTATAGCGCGCGTGCCCCGCGGTCACGCTAAAATAGCCTCGAGCAATACCGTACGAAGAGCCGCCTGAAATCAGAATCAAGGTTACGTCTATCTTACTGATCTAACCAGGGTAGTTTCAGAAACAAGTATTCGCATTTAACCCTGTGTTTTGTGTGAAACGACCCGCGTGCGTGTCATTAATAATTTGTGCATATTTTACAGTTAAATAATATTTTTATGATGGCGCTTTGTAAGCAAAACTTGTTTAGGGTTAGACCGTTCAACTTTACGATTATTAGCTGTAGGTATGCGACTTATTCAGCTTGACTCATTTCTAGGCCGTTGTTTAACTATTAATTTAAACTATATAATGCATTTTCTGTGAAAAATTAAAAAGCAGGATTCTTTAACATTAAATTAATTTGCATTTTGTATATTTTAGATATGTTGTATAGGTTTACATTTCTTAAATTGCACAGGTTTTAAGATTAACAGTGATTGATGTGGAGTAGGAATGGAAAATCAATCAATTCAATGCATTTAATCATCTTTCTTTTTACATAGGTATTGTTAGTTGCTACCAAATACAATTTGCGTATAGAATGCAAAGTAAGACAAAAAACTTTTATTTCAAATAAATCTATCTTCACTATTCCTTCTAAGCTACCGTGTAGTCTCAAGGATGACCTCTCCAAACCTCGGTTGCATCTTTAAAAACAAATAAAAAGGATTCTAATTAATGCATTTAGTTGCAAAAGCTTCCAGTTTCTTCGAACCTGTATATAGCGCGTTTATAACACTGATATGTCACCAGAGCACACTGGGATATCTTAACCCGTTCAAAGGAGTAAATTATACGGTCCGATAAAAAATAAAAGTGATCCGTCGATTCGCCGCGTGGGTTCCGTTTTATTACCAGGAAAATAGTCCCAATAGACGCTGCAAAACGCAAAAAATATATAATATCCAATCACAAGAGCTAGGTAAACGCCAGTACGTGATTTTCTATTTTAAAGAAAAGGTGTGATATTTTAATTACTGTTTATCAGTTTGTCCCGAATAACTGCATTATTTTGTACCGTCTACGGCGATAACTTGTCTGTGGATCTGTTAAAATTCTTGTTTTGATTGTTTATTGTGTGTCGAGAGGTGATTATTGTCAACAGGTATTTTAAAATGTTTTAAGAACGTATTGTTACGTGTTATAGAGTTTTTGTACCATCGATTCATGTGTTTCGGTTTAAAATTAGGTATGGGTAAACTGTATTGATTATACTATATGTGGTTTAAAATATATTCTTGTACGATAACTAGTCTACCGATATTGAAGAACTAATTAAACATGGTTTGGAATCACATATCAAAATGTATTCGAAAAATAGCGGTAAAATTATATTAATAGCTTTATTAATATAATTTTGCGTCATTAAAAAAATGTATTTTGTAGCATACGATCATATTTCATTCATTTTAGTCAGGCAAATATTTTTTGTACTATTTAGTTTTTATTATAGCATTTAATCAATATATCTAAAACATAGTCTACTTTTAATCATTACCTTTATTTTTAAGTGCGAGAAAATCTCTTTAGAAAACGAATTTATGTCGTCGTCTAATTACCTAATTAATCACGATGCTAAATCTCTAAAACCGTAAACCGAACCCAAGTGTGAATTCCATTCAACAAAAAAGTCTCGATTCCGGTGGCAGTGGTTAAAAAACAAACTGTGGATGGATTAGCATAAACCTCGCCGGACCCCACACACGGTCAATTAAGTCACTTGTCTGTTCGCGCGCCGTGTGCGACCGCCCTTATCTCGATCGCGACAGACTTTATTTCGCGGGTAATTTTATGCTAACGCTGGGTGGGAGGTTTGTTTAAGGTTGAGGAGTCTTTAATTAAGTTCTATGTTTAGTTTTAGAGAAAATTTTCAAAATATTGTTTTAAACTTTCATGGTCACTAACATTAGAATAGTTTGTTACGGGATTGCTACCATGTACCTTATTTTTGAGTTCCCGATATTTCGGCACTGTTGCAAGCGCCATGATCACGGAGTAACTCAAGTACTCAACGGAGTTACTCCGTGATCATGGCGCTTGCAACAGTGCCGAAATATCGGGAACTCAAAAATAAGGTACATGGTAGCAATCCCGTAACAAACTATTCTAAAATTTTCAAAATTTCTTATTTAAAAAAAACTGTGTTACTTGTTTGTGATAATGTTTAAATTTTTCCTATTTAGATATACCTAATAGTTCTTGTTAAAAAAAATGTGGCAACTATTTTGTGGAACTTATTCTTGATGATAAGGAACTTTTATTGGAATAAGTTTCAAATTGAAGATTTTGTACTTGAAAGTTAGCAAAAATACCGTACGGTGTTAACGTTCTTAGTCCAATTTATATTGACTTATTATTGAAAGAAAAATAACAAAACTTCTTGCAAGCAGAATGGTTCGCACGCCGTGTGTGACCGACCTTATCAAGACCACACTTCGTAACATACTTTATTTCGTGGGTAATTTTATGCTGGCGCTATAGCTTTAAAGTAAACAAAGGCTGACAGAAACTTAATAAAATTATTTTATGTAAAGATTGTTATGAGGATTTGAATGTAATTTTTCTCGCCATTCAGAATTTGCTGTACTTTGTTAACAAAATTTATTTTTATACGAAATTAAATATTTTGTCTATTACTTCTAGCCTGACAAGGTGCTTGTATTCAAGGCGCGGTGATGCGGCGATTCGCCCTACTATAAGGGTCCCGGATTCGATTCACGGCTAGGTTAAATAAATTCAGAAAACGATTGAACGAGACACCCCAGGTTAAATATATTGTCTGGTACCAAGTAACACAAGGAATATTTTACACCTTGAAATTTGGTGTACACTTTTCATAATTAAAAATATTTGGGAGTGTAGCCTCATACACATATTTGTGAGTATCGGATATGTTAATAAACAAGTAGGAGGTACCGATTGGGAGGAGGGCTGCCCCCACTCTCATGTCTCCGTGATTGATTGTATTTGTACCTAACACTTTTTGTAATTAATCAAACAAATACGTTTTCGGAAAAACGGCTTTTAGTGTGTTCAAATAATTTAGTCATAGTATGAATGGTTTATACAATAGTTAGATTGCTTTTATTGGTAGTTGCATATTTTAAGTGTGCTTTCTTCCCCTATTGACTAAAATGATTTAGTAAATTTAGCGTTAGATTACTTAAGCTGAAGACATGAATATTTTTTCCAAAAAATGCTATACGGGAGACCGGCTATAGTCAATAATAAGGGTAGGTTGAATAATTGTCAAAAATTCGAATTAACTTAAAGTATTGCATCCAGTTTATTTCACATCCAGTTTAATAATGCAACACTTTCAACTAGGTCAAGTTTATGACACTTTGGTAACCATATGACTACTAATTATTTATTAATATTAGCAAGCTTAAGTGGCAGTGGGCGGGGCACATAGCACGCAGAACTGATGGCCGATGGGGCAGAAAGGTTCTAGAATTGAGGCCACCGGCAAGCGCAGCGTGGGACGTCCACCCACAAGGTGGACAGACGACCTGGTAAAGGTTGCAGGAAGCCGCTGGATGCAAGCCGCTTCCAACCGGCCGATCGAAGACACTGGGGGAGGCCAAATGTTCAGCAGTGGATGGCTGAAATGATGATGATGAAATCGAAATGCGAAATGAGTTTTACGATACACAATTTATTTACCATTATTTTATTTTAATTGTCATTGTTTACAATTTAACTCATAAAGTTTTTTTGGCCTATGAAAGCCAATTTGCTCATACTTGTTTGTTAACTCGTTTTTGGGCTACAGAAAGATTTAAAATACGGAATAAATTCGATTTTCACGGAAACGTCTTATTTATGTTAATTGCCCAAAAGCAATTTAAGCCAGAGTAATTACGTGAACGGCTACATATTAATAACGAGCCGCGTTTGCTCGTTCGAGACATTTAACACAGTTAGCGCAGGAATATATCTTCATTACGGCGTATACGGCAAAAGGGGCGTAGGTATATTGCATTATTGGGATTAAACGCGACTGACGCTCACACCGAAGCAGGTCAGGGGGCGTATTTTTGAAGCATTCGTATTTCAATTCGCATACGAAATCCCGAGAATCGTGTACAATTTCCTAGGAATTTGAAAACAATTTTTTCGTATTCGAATTAGAATTCGATTACTTCATAAATACACTTCCAGCGCGTGCTTAGCTTTAAATAAATATGCGGCAGACAAGCTTAAATTGTCATGATCTCACAAATGAAATAATATTCTTGTGTTACCTATGAATTAATTGTGCTGGGGGCGTCACACCCATAAACAAGTTAAAAGTTAGTTTTTTGTAACGACCCGAACCGGGAATCCAAGCCTTTTAAGGCTATTTACCGCGCCACGACATCAATCACTATGAAGTTTTGGGTCCGGCCGTATTCCGGTACGCACCCGGCCGCTACGCACCCACATTGAAAAAGTTGTTATTCCGATATGCCCCCGGCCGGGACGCCCCCAATGTCTCTTTCTGCCATGATACTTAATTTAGTACAGCCAAGTACAAAAATGAAATGAAAGTATGACCACAATTATGAAAATTCAGGTATCTATCTTCTAAATATATATAACTCAAAGGTGACTGACTGACTGAAATAGTGATCTATCAACGCACAGCCTAAAGCACTGGACGGATCGGGCTGAAATTTGGCATGCAGGTAGATGTTATGACGTAGGCATCCGCTAAGAAAGGATTTTTCAAAATTCATCCCCTAAGGGGGTAAAATGAGGGTCCAAAGTTTGTATGGAACTTTTTATTCCTTGAAGATATTTGCATAAAATTTAGTACGAATTAAGCACGGCAAAAATAATGAGTTACGTATTTCAGCGTTTTCTAAAATTCAACCCCTAAGAGGGTAAAATAGAGGATGAAATTTTTAAATAAACGTACAGGCCAAACCCTGAGAGCTAGAAACTTTAAATTTCGCACACGTATTCCTTTTAAGGCGTAGACATCCACTAAGGAAGGATTTCCTAAAATTCAACCACTAAGAGGGTTAAATAGGGGATGAAATTTTTAAATAAACGCACAGGCCAAACCCTTAGGACCAGAAATTTGAAATTTTCACACACGTATTCCTGTTATGACGTAGGCATCAACCAAGGAAATGCCACCCTTAAGATGGCAAATAAAAGGTGACATTTTGAAGTTAAAGTTCATCTGGATTCAAATGAGTATCTCTGTTTTTTGTTAAGGTTGATGTATGTTAATTCATTTATATGAGTCTCAGCGTTTTGATAAATACTCCCCCGACAGGGAGTTGAAGTTGTGTATGGACGGTCCTTGCGTTTTCAAGGTAAAACTCAATCAAATCATTACTTACGATTATGGTTGGAAACTTACGCATAGTATATCGGTGTTTTTTGAAATTTCAACCTTATGAAGGTCAACCCTTCTAAAGGAGATACAATTTTGAAATTGAAGGCCTTTATTTACCATATAAAACTTACTGAATTCATTTTATAGGCTTATGGTTGGTAACTCACGCAAGGCATAGCGGTGATGTTGGAATTTCAACTTTAAAGGGGTTTATAAGGAGATTAAATTTTGTATTTGAAGTTCTTTATTTTTGAAGTACATATCACTGATATTGTTAAGATTTATGGTTGGTAACTCACGTAAATTATTTCGGTGTTGCTGGAATATAAAATTCCAATAATCTTTAATCTTCAAATTATAGTGATAAAGGGGTGAATTGTTTATTTGAAGCTTATTATTTAATTTATTATGGTTGGAAACCAAAGCAACATACATTGTCTTTTTTACTCAAGTCTTAAGTTAAAAAGGGAATTAAGTTTTGTATTTGGTAAAAGTAGTAAATAAACGTGCATCGTGTAATTACTAAGCCTCTACTGCCACCTCTTCTATCCGTCCGACTGTCTGTCTGCCAAGTTAAAATTTTTCATTGTCATCATCATCAGCCCTTGGAAGTCTACGGCGAGAGGCTCTGGGCTGTTTGCATCAAGCGGCTGCCCGTTACCCTGATGTCGGCAGTCCACTGCGTTGTCGGCTGTCTACGCTTCGTCTTTGAATTCGTGGTCGCCAGTCAAGAATGTTTCGTTCTTAACAGTTGTCAGTTCTGCGAGCAAATTGGCTTGCCAATTGCCAATTTAGCTAAGTAATTCGAAAAGCAACGTCGGTGTGTTTGGTTCTTCTCTATTTCTTCAGGTTTGGGCAAATATCTCATCTGTCTGGCAATGTTTGAGAAACTTTTAGATGGACCTTCGCCCGTCAATCTATCAATCTGTCTGCGGTCTGTTTGCCACAAGCAAATAGCTCAGCTGTCAGCGACTCAGAGATCGTCGACCGACAGTCGAGGGACAGACTAAAGTGCGTTGAGTGCGCGCTTCAACCTAAATACAGCATACGCTATATTTGCGATACATTGATTTACAAATATTGTTTTTTACCATTTAGTTAGTAGTAATTGGATTACCTTTAAAGTAATTTTTTTTTAAATCTATATTAGCGCAGGCGAAGCCGCGCGCAACAGCTAGTCTAATATAAACCTATAGGTAAGTGCAGCCTAAGAAGTAGAAAGCGATCGCCTATACTTCTCAAGTGTTTTAGAACGTCTGCCTATTTAATGTTGATTATTTAAAGATTATAACTGACATTTGTACATGATTGTGATATTTAACATGAAACATATTTTTAAAGGATATACTTAAAAACTTATCTTGCTAATTCTTAAGCATAATGATATAAATACACACACCACAAAACTAAAATCATTAAAAATATATAATTTAAAACACTTTTGTTTTCAACAAAACCTATATATTGTATATATATATATATATATATATATATTGCCCAAAAAATGATTCTTTTACTTGGGGGCGTTCCGGCCGGGGGCGTATCGGAATAAAAAAAAATAAGGTGGGTTCGTAGCAGCCGGGTGCGTACCGGAATGGGACTCTAACGGCCGGACCCGAAGTTTTTGACCTATGCACAAATAAGTAAATCTTGCTCGGAAAAAGTTAAAGAGGCGTTTTTTTGTTAATAAAACAAAGCTAATTAGTACCTACACTTAGTTTAACTATTCAGCGCAAGGCTTAGTATTTATATAGAAACAAGTCATTTCGTTTATACACGGACCAACATTACAATATTTATGACATAAGTAGCGTAAAAACGCGTTATTGAGATTCAACGCCGCTTACAATTACATCGTTGCATTTTTTACAAACTGCACGTGTGTGGAGAATTAAATCTACTCAGATATGGTAATTTAAATTACTTGGGTAAAAAAAATGCAGTGTGACAATTGACTATAATAGTTCGGGTGTGGCAGCCGTCTCGCATAAGGAATAAAATGCAGTCTCTCACGTCTATCAAAGTACATGCCTATCTTTCTCTGAACATCTTTTTCTGAGACTCGTACAATTAATTGTAAGTACAATTTAATCTGCCCAATTAAAATCAAATAAATAAACTCTCAAAGCCAAAAACCCGTAAACGTTACGCTTCGGTGTGATACCCAGCCCCACATAAAGGCGCGCATGTCCGCGCCCGAGATAAAGATAGCAACACCACCACATTTGCATGTAGCCACACAGCGCGCGACCACCCGACGCCGTCGCGGCTCGCTGCGCGGGAGTTTAAGCGCTGCGCACGAGCCTAATTTTTCACTTTGAAGTCTGCTCGGCGATTGACTTGGAAAAAAGCGCCCCTGCATATTAGGCGGCGGCGGCGATCTTGGGAAAATGCCCCTGCATGTTGAAGTGCGATGCTTGTAACTCAGTGACAAAATTATATATAAAATAATTCATAAAAGCTGTAAGCAAGTAACTGTATAAACCTTGTGTCAAAAAGGATAAATGATAAAAAGCAATCTTGGTGCAAATTAAAGTTATGTATTATTTATACATATATCCTCGAAACCCTTTGCCATGACACGGCAAGCGACCCTTGACGGCTACTTTTTTCCTTGCCGTGAGACGGCAAGCGACGCGCCAGAGTTTAATGAAATAAACATCATAGTCAGGCCTTATCAATTCACAGCTACTCTTTGGCCAATCTCAACGCAAGGCATTGTGCAGAATCTCAGCTATTTTCTTCTTTCCGCTGCCAGTATCTCAATAAATAATTGTTCTGCCTTTTTGGTGACGCCCTAAGCTGCCTTTGCAAAAAAAAAAAGAATTATAGAAGCTTTTAATACTAGGAACTTCAAAAATAGTTTTACACACAGCTAATTAAGCGCATAGCCACCCACAATAACTGCTCATTACTTAGATTGTCACAGGGAAATATCGCTAAGGCGAGACATTAGCATTTTCGTGTGACATGAAATACTTTTATAATACGCCACAGTTGCACTCTTAAATTTTTAACGAGTTCGCACAAAATTTGCATGCCGCTTCGGAGATCCGCCGGCAGATAATGGAGCCATATCGTAAAGAACACGCTTCATTAACATTCTAATAGAGACTTTTATGAGAGAAACTTCGATGAAATGTGGTTTGTTTGTTGCAAAAGAAAGCCAGATGCAATACTTCTGTTTGAGCAATTTCGTATTGAACTAACTTATTACGTAGGTGTAAGTGTTTTTTTATGAAATCTTATCGAATGAAGTCCTATACCTAGACTCATAGATAATCATTTACAGTCTAATCGGCCCGAGTTCATAGCTTGGCATGAGCTTCCTATTTACTGCACCATTTGTCGCGGTTCTGTGCCAATATTTCCCAGTTTATCCTAAACGATAGCAGACGCTAGTACTGTCCTTTTCCATCTCTTGGTCACCACTCAGTCACTACTGTTAAGCATTCGTCTTTTTTTCTTGCTAAGTGTCACACCCAACCCCGCTTAAGGCTTAGGCTCGACCTACCTCGCTCGCATATTTCTTAGTTTTCGCCTGTCTGCTAGAATTAGGTAGCGAAATTAAATTTGGAATTAAACTGGTTGACTCTGATGTGCTTGTTTTGGTAAAATAAATAAATTGTTAAACGTTGCCACGGAACCAAAATGGTATTCAAAGGAACGTGCTTTCTTTTATTAATTCACCACTTAAAATTTAGTATAGCAATCTGGTTGTCCCACTTTTGTTATTATAGTATTAATATGTACCCGGAGTCACGGTACAATTTTCTTTAAAGAGTTATTTTACTGGGTATAAATTAAATAGTTAAGCTCGGATTTCCCGTAGCGAGGCCACAATATAGGTAGATGCAGTAGACTCATTCAAAGAGATGGTATAAAATATTAGGGAACAGTACATTTATCCATAGAGATGTAATATATATTTAACTTAGGTAAGATACCGACACTGCGTTATGAGCTGTACGACTACCGGAGACGGTGGGTTCACATATCTCTCGACTGATATAAATGATATGATTTTGATAAAAATAAGGATTTATTGCTTCCTTAGTACCTCGAATTCCTGTTAAGGTTAATTCTAATGGTTCATAAACCAATAAAAAAAACGAAAACATTTACTATCAGACCAACATATTTTAATATGATTGTTGATTTTTCTACATAACTCATAACAGCAAGCATGGATATAATGGGGTAATTTACTATTGTATTTGAGCATTAGTTGACCCATAAAATAAAGTTGATTAATATCAATAGTACATCGTGTATATGCCTTTATGAGTTTTTTTCGCACTTTTTGATACGTTATAGTTTTCACAAGTTAAATATTTCGCAGACAACACAGTAATAAATATTGGGCCTAGTGAAGGGGCCTACCATCATCGACCAAGTGTGGCGGGTTGATTAATATGGAAAACAGGAATGTTTGCGTCACTGCATATAAGAGTAAGTATATCAAAACATTTTAAGGTATGACATTTGCATGAATCCGTTTTTTGTTCCCTAATGCTTTATTTTAAAAATGTTAGTCATTTCATGAATATATAATGAAGTAACGCTGGTATTGTGAAAAACAATAGACTTTTTACTTTATGAAAATAGATGTGTTTTATTAAGAAAGTTTTCAGATGTGTTTTCCGCACCAAAAATCAATGAATACCTAATCTATTATTTATACACATTTTGGACGTCACTTCTCTGGCCACCCTGTATATTCATTTTCCCTTGCCTCTTGTGCTTGTCTTAACTGGCCGGAAATTTGTTCTTTCATGCAGGTCGTCGGTACTGGAAGGTTCTACCAGATCATACCTACATTAAAATAGGTTATTGTGAATAATTTATACTGTGGCTGATAATTAATCGCTGTTATTCAGAACTAATACAGTTTATCGTAAATAAATAATATTAATGCTACTGTATTGCTGTTTTTCAGGATACATATATTTAGTTGTGGATAATTTTAATTGTGGCAAATTTTATTTCTAAACGAATCAAAGATTTAATAGATTTTTTTTGTCTTATTTATAGTTTTATTGGATCAGTTTCTATTCAATTAAAATGCATATACTTGCAAGTGTATTTTCTTTATTATTTCATAAATAACACATGAAAATCATCTCGAATTTGCTTATTATTCTAACACGTTATTACGTTTAGTTTTTACTTGTATCGATAGATGGAGTTATAAGACTTTAATTCGCGGTATCATTCACACTCGCCCATCTACTATATCATTGAATCATATTTTTTCTGACCATCTTATCCTTACAGCATTCAAATCTCCTCTTCTTTGTTTTAACTTTTTGAAGACATATTGCTTGCAAATAATTTAGCAAGAATATGCCGTAAATATTGAGCCTCTTTACAAACATGTGATTAGTTAACTTTTTCTTATGTTTTTTATTGACTCTGACTTACCTGTCTTTTTTCCTATTTAATTTGAAGGTTTTTTGGTGTTATTTTTTTTGATATCTTCGCCAAATATGATCCAATTATTATTTTTAAATTCTAATGTTTTAAGTATTTCTCTTAAAATGGAAGATTTCAACATTAAAATATTTAAAAAAACCTTAGATAAAACCTAGGTCGAAAATAAGTGGCTTTCTGTCAAAATCATTTTCATCGTGTTGTAATACCGTCATTGTTTCTGATTACTATAATATAAGTGCTTTAGCTTCTTATCTTAGGACCAGAGCAATGTATATGATGTTTTCCAATATTTAATTTTAATGTTATAAATTTAATCAGAAACACAGATTTATTTTTTGTAATCAAAGTACAGAAATGTTTATTTAGGTTTTATTTATATGTATACTGCTGATGTTTAGACAGCTTAGCCTAAAACTAAGGTCCAAAGCCTCACAAAAATGTCAGCATAAACTCCCTCAGGTACACAATTACGTTATAAGTATTCCATAAAAACAACATAATGCTCCCGCCAATACATTAAGGAACATCCTTATTTACGGTGTAATTTCAACGAGAATCGCTCCTGAGGCGACGGTCTCCTAATTATTTAAACAAGAGAATTGGGCATGCCAATTCTTTCGTGCCGGTGGCAAATTTCCATTTACGGAACAATCAACCTTATTTGTAAGAACCTAAAGACGTGTGGCACTTGTAACTTTTTCTTAAAATCACCAAATGGGTCGTGATGTTGAAAACAATGGAAGGAGTTTCGGGAAAGGAGATGTAATACTGATATAAGGGTATGTCGTATTGGTAATTGGTGGGTATCGATATCGACACAGATTATGTGGTAGAGATGATTGCGATCGAATTAGGATATTTTACGGCTTGACTTCCTGATTTTGTTTCGGTGGATTAAAATGGGTGATAAAGAATTAAAGAAACAATTATGAAACTCGGAATGGGGACCGTCTTCTTCTAGTCGTTAAAACCAGAGGTCACTGGTTCGGGTCCTGTAAGGAGTAAAGTGTTTTTGATGAGCACGAGCATTTTACATCCTTTGATTATTAACAACTCTAGATAGAGTGTGGTGCTGCAATAGTCACCAATTGTGTGACATTTCCTTTAAAATCAATTAATAATAATTATTTACGTTATTGAATTTCATTTGCCATAGAAATAACAGCCCTTAGTAACCGGTACCGGTATTCTAATTTTAGATTAGAGCCAAATAAGTAATATACGAATACAAATTAATTATTAGAAGAACTTCTTATTGACATTGAGGGAAAATTCCTGACCCCGACCACGTCCTATTTCTAAATGTCAACTTGTCTCCTAGCATCGGATTTAAACACAATAATACTTTTATTTATTTGATCGTGAACGTAGATCCTGGCTGGTAATTTTTCAGTGACTCGTTTGCCGTGGGTCGTTTCCAGTGGCCCCATCATTAGCCTCCGTGCGTCGCTAAGGGGCTCACCGCTCAGGGCACGCTTTCGGTCGGCTTAGTGGCGGCCACACTGCTGGGTGCCTTTGGCGTATAAAGGTGAGTTCAGTACGCGGCACCGAAGTCCCGAGTCCGGTTCACCCTCAGATCGGGCCCGCCAGAAAGGAGCCCGACGGAGGTCCACAGGCCCGAAGCCTCACACTCGGATGGGTCGCGGAGACCGCTAGTGGGGCGGACCTAGGCTGAGCGCCTTCAGCGCTCGCCATCTCTTGCCCGGTTGTAGCTGACGAGGACTTTTCACTGGGCCGTCTGCGACAGGTCCGTCCGAAAAAAAAGGCACCGAATGGAGCGCTGGGGCTAGTTGTACATTATAGGTGACTAGTGCGATTACTTGTCATACAGCATTAGAACCGGACATTAAGCACGCTGACGTTTATGTAACACGAAGCATTAAAACCGGCCAAGTGCGAGTCGGACTCGCGCACGAAGGGTTCCGTACCATTTTCTCTCAGAACGGCAAAAAAATCACGTTTGTTGTATGGGAGCCCCCTTAAATATTTATTGTATTCTGTTTTTTAGTATTTGTTTTTATAGCGGCAACAGAAATACATCATCTGCGAAAATTTTAACTCTCTAGCTATCACGGTTCATGAGATACAGCCTGGTAAGGACAGCGGAGCCTTAGTAATAGGATCCCGTTTTACCCTTTGGGTACGGAACCCTAAAAACAAGTGGAGAATAGTCATTTCTAATTTAAAATTTGTTTTATTAAAAATGGGTACAATTCAGCTGGCAAACAAATATTCAGAAATTGATAAAGTTGGTATATAAATATTTTAGTATAATTAGTTCAACAAAGGGAAAATGAAAAACAAAAAGTAATGTTATTCTTACGAGCATCGCGTCAAAAGCAGCGTCAAACATTAGCAAGAATATTACATAGATATTTTTTTCTATTTCCGATAAATGCAGTTTAAAATTGTTGATTGCTAACTTTTCAAATATTATCTATGTTAATTCATAGCGCAATTTACCGGAACTTTTAGAAATCGTATTGAAGTAAAGCATAACAAAGATTCATTAAACCAACAAACTAAAATAAATATGCACATAATTAGCTAGTATATAGTTTTAAGTCAAGTTATATCCACACTGGTATTTAAACCCAGTACCTCTAAAAGATGAGCGAACATTTTGACCATTGATTCAATAAATCACTAGATTTGAATCACCCTATATTGTGGCTGGTATTTTTCAACGCCCTGTATACGTCTCTACTACGTAAAGCTTGCGCCGAATTGTAAAGACTTTCAATGTAAATTTTAAGCAATTATTATAATATACTGGAACTGGAATGTTAACATGTCCAATTGGTTCTTGTTCGAAGTTTTTGGTCGGCTAATTATCATTTCAAAATAATTTTCTTTGTTAATTTTTGCTGTGGAATTATTTTGATACACTTGGGTAAGCTGTGCACAGTGGGCCAGAAGTGTGTTTTCAGAAGGTCTAAAATGTGGTAACGTGATTGGGGTACGAGGTTTCTTCTAGAGTGACGCTTATTGCTTTTTGCAGAAGCAACACAAAGCCAGTAGTTACTTGGGTAACAAAGATACGAGGGCTACCTATGACGTATACCTACTTCTCGTTATCAATCAGAGGTAGTAAATAAAAAGTTTGTGCTTCTAGTTTATTTTAGAGATATAAGAATAACTTTTTTCTTATTAGGACTGGTTAGGCGTAACTTTAAAATTTTAATTTAATAGTCGCTTTCAATTTGAAATTTTACGTTAACCTGCTTTACGTACGAAGGGTGCGTACAGCTACAAAACCTATATAGAGACTAGTATTTATAATATTAGCTGAACTTTCGTATAAGGGACCGATTATGGAATAAAGTACAGCTTATGATGGACATGTTTAGCTTGACTTATAGCTGGGAACATATATGAGCATATCTATAGGAAAAGCATCGTCATTGCTATTTTGAAGCCCCAGGGAACATCACTCAGTTTTGAGTTTTATTAAAGCAAAAACATATCATTCCATCAAAAAAAAAAAATGGAAACCACTATCTTTCATTCTTTCAACTCAATTTGTAATTAAATCTCGGTCCATTTCACGTTTTTCATTATTTCCATTTCTACTGCGAAAATAAAGGTAAAAGTCCATCGCTCCGCTTCCATAGGACATCGTTAATGACGGTACTTACGCGTTCGCAAATTTTCGGCAAATTCGCACATCCTCCCGCCGCCGTTTGGCGTTAATTATGCCGAATATTACGCCGAATTACAGGCCAGTGGGACGAAGGTGCGAAAATTAGGTGTTAAAACGGCTAAAGGCTCTCAGAACACGCGACCGATGCGGACGCCGTCGGCAAATCGAATATCGATGAGGCGCGAAGTTAGTTCGTGCATGTAACTAATAAAAGTGTTAGTGTTAAAAGCATACGAGAGTTCTCTTAACAGACTAACGTTGATGCGGATTCGTTGTGCAGGTCACTTTTGATAAAGGTTATAAATAAATAATAATAAATAAATATTGGACAACATCACATTGTATACATAGCTCTGATCCTAAGGTATGTAGTTAGAGCACTTGTGTTATAGAAATCAGAAAAAACGACGGTATGTAACACAACACCTTCATTAATTGCTTTTTTATGATTATTTAATTCCAGATTGGCCGGTTGGAAGATAGGGTAATTTAATGTTGTTTAGCAGTGGACGTCCTTAGTCCTATAGCTGAAAACATGAACATTTAGTTTTGTTTCTTTGTTATATATAGTATGTGTATTAACAACCTAAAACTATTTAAAAATATTCTCACTTCTACATCTAAAATTGTACCAGGATGTCTGGCTCATAACGAATTTCAACTAACATTTCTTTACTCCTCATCTACCAAACAAACAAGACCACACATACTTAATAAACTTGATAATAGTAATTAATAATTGCAGCATTACAAATGACACGAGTCAATTCTTATGCAAAATTACATATTAATATAGCATGGCCTGCTTCCGAATTTCCGATTAACGGCTGCGTTCAGCGCCAAAAACAGCCGGGTACCTAATAAGGTGTTCTAAAATTTAGTTTTCACACTTGACCATTTGTATTTTAAGAAGCAGAACACCGTTGTATCTTTGCATAAATGCCGTTTAGAAATGAATGCCAGTGAAATTTTAGGATTTTAAGCAGCTGGTACATAGTGTTTTTTTATCATCCTCCACAGAATACCAATGTCCTCGACGTGGTCTCTGTAACTTCATTGCAGTAAAGAGTATCTATCTCTATGCTGTCATGACCTTATGATAAACGGATACTATTTTTGTATCAGACTGTTTACCTTTTTCTTTTAATGGAGCCTCTCCAACAAGTGAAAGTCAGCTACTAATACTTCAAAGCGGTGACGTTCCCTTGCCAAGTGCAGTAGTCTAGCCGCATTTCCAACTCCTGTCCATTCCTTGATGTTATCCATCCATGCCATCCTCTTCCTACCAATCCCTCTGCTTCCCTCGACATTTTCCATTTTTATGATAAGTTTACATTTGTCTCGAAATTGGCGCATCTATAATGTTTTTTTTTAATAAAGCTTAAAGTTACAATTCATTTCTATAACATTTTTGATTTAACTACTTTATAAAAATTACAGTTATTCATTGCTTTTCACCTATATAGTCACAGGTTAACAGGATGAACACTAATAAAATCGGACCTTATATAGTCGTTTTGCACAATATTAATGTACTATAATATGTATTATTAAAACCGTGTTACACTGCTGTGTAACACGGTCGTCTTTACTTTATAAAATCAATTTGAAAAATATATATAAATTTTGTAACCGATTAAATATTTTTAACTCTGAAAAATAAAAAAGGGTATCGTCAAGTCTATTAATTCCAAATACTCGATAGCTTTTGATCTCAACGTAAACTTGGATTTGTATTGAAAATGTGGTTTCGTTAACATGTCACCATCCGGCGCCCACCCCAAATGCCATACCAATTGGCGTTTTCTTCTCAATCAATTAAAAAGTTTGAATTCAAAAATTCAAATTCTTTATTTGGCTTTTAATAGGGTGATTACAAAAAAATGTAGATGGTTAATAAAGATATATACCCACACTAGGACCGCTAGTACGATTCTGCAAGCGTATCGTCAGTCAGGGTCTTAAGAACAGCTAAGAACAGCTCTGTTCTCACCGCGACCATTGTTCACGGTTACACTTCTGAAGCACAGCCTCCATGAGAAATAGGCTCTAAGCATGCAAACAGTATAATGTGCGGTTCCACCTTAAATTAAACACGCGGCTAGATAAAAGAAACGGTCCAAGTTTGTATGTTTAATTCATAAGCGATTGTAGAGAATGGTAACATTTGAAAGTTACGGTTAAATAAAGGATGTCGGTAAGATAGGATATGGCTCTATTTTTAAAAACAATTACAGCCAGCCAAGGGAAGTAAATCAAGTTTCATACCTAATAATACGTACCTAACACCTCAATCGTACCGTATTTATCATACCCGCCAACGCATCTCGCCCCGCATGAGGTTCGCCTTAAACTATTTAAAATATGTGTAGGTACTGAATTAGACAAAATAAGGATGACGCGATTTAACATATTTTGGCTATGTTTTAAATCAGATCTTATCTACGTGTATTTTTGTAACTAAAATGTCATTGTTTACGTGTCAAATGTCTTTCATTCGTTGGTGTCATCTTTTAATAATAAGTATTTTTATCAGTCTGTGTATAGTGGTATATTCAATGTTCATCTTATTATTGCGACTCTGTACTTAAAGAGACTTTTTTAATTAAAGTCATGACTATGAAACTAAATATTCAAAAAATATATTTCTCTTAATAATTAAGTATTATATACTGAAGTAGTGCTAAAACTACAGAACAGATTCTTTTCTTAACATCAACTTACAGCCAACCATTTCTAGCCGCCAACTCCTATGCCTTGTGGAATACGTGAATATAAAATCTCAGTGTACAAAACAAGACCCTCAAACCACTGCATTAAGGTGTATCAAATATCTGCTTCTCTGTAGGAAGTATAGTTTTGTTATTACATACAATAGCTGATCCCACGGTGGGGAGACACCGTGACGGATTCGCTACTTGAAACTCGCCTGAGATTATAAAAACTTACACACATTATAAAACATATCTAAGGTCTCGGGTTGAATAAAACTCGAGTTTCTAATTGCAACTGAAATACTGAGTTAAATAATAGTACAAAAGTATTTTAACCTTTAGTAAGGTTTCACTTAGCTTTCATTAAAACACCACTCTGAATATCGTTTCAGCTGTGGTGAAATCTTAATGATCATTGATCTATGGAATAAAATATAAATGTTTATTTATTCGTCCTGTACTGTATGCGTTCCAAAATTACTAATTAATAAAGATTCATTTCATCCGATGACATAAAACTGTTACTGGTCAGCTGTAAAGGCTCTGCATCTTTAGCAGACAAATGCAACCCGAAAAACTACATAAAAACTCGAAGTAAAAAAGGATAATGTATCTGATTGGCGAAAAATTTCGATAGTCATCGGCATATAGCTTACTGTTTTACAAAATATCTGACACGGTGAAGGTTTTAGAAGACTAAGAAAAACATTTTTTCTTAAAATAAATTTGGTACCTGAATAAAACACAAACTAAATTATTTAGGTCTCACTAACCCGCAACAGAATAAGCCATTAAAAAACCATTAAAACCAATTTATTTCTGTAAATACGTCCCAATTTTTTTCCCTAACACTGCTTCGGGACAATTTTGGCTAGCGCCGTAGGAAACAGAGCAAGAAACTCGGTAACTATTTGTCAGCCTTTTTTAAAATAGTGTATAGTTTACATTACGAGATAAATGTACCTGTGTGAGCAGGGCAGTATTTATTTCCAAACAATTTTATGATTTATATAATCATTTACAGTATAATATTATTTTAGGGTTCCGAACCCAAAGGGTAAAACGGTACCCTATACTGAGACTCCGCTGTCCGCCTGTCTGTCTGTCCGTCCGTCTGTCACCAGGCTGTATCTCATGAGCTGTGATACTTAGTTAGACAGTTGAAATTTTCACAGATGATGTATTTCTGTTGCCGCTTTATAACAACAAATACTAAAAACCAGAATAAAATAAGTATTTAAGGGGCCTCCATACAACATTCGTGATTTTTTGCTCGTTTTTATAGATAATGGTGCGGAACCCTTTGTGCGCGAGTCCGACTTGCACTTGGCCAGTTTTTTTTCATTAAAGTTCCTTGTTTTTTCAAGAGAAGGGCTGATCCAATTAGGGAGAATAAAATTCCTGGCGCCTATGAAATCTTAGGCCACTCTGTCAGTCTGTGTGTGTCATCTAATATAATATTTTGTAATATCTATTTTTCAGAAAATAGCTTATAATTTAACTTTAATTGTTGAACCATTTATAAAACGAGAGAGTTTGATGTAAAGAGTATCTATTTTTTTATCTTTTTCACTATTTACTGCTGGAAGTTATAAGTAAATAAAGGCTTACAGTGTAATATAATAAGAAAAAACCAAGTGCGATCCGGAATCGCGCACCGAATCCGTTAAATAGATCCGGAACCGCGCATTGTGTATGTTTTAAATAGTCTATAATTAATTTGAAATAATCGTTTTTTAGAGTTCGTCCAAAAATTGTCTAGTAACTTAACTCACTTAGTTTTTGATTGTAAATATTTAAGTTACCTAACAGTTTTTAGAATTGGGAAAACTGCGGCATAAACATCCGTATCTTTTGATTGCGTTAACTTAGAATTGTGACATTTTCACAGCTTTAAGGAATTGTAGACTTGAGTCTTAAATAATAATATCAACTTGAAATCTCTACTTACGCATTTTTGGTAAAAAGGGACGGACAACGAAGTGATCCTTTTTACCTTTTAGGAAGTAAGTACCAAAAATTGAAAGATTTTATTATTTGCCTCCAGTTGTGTCCTAAATTCAAGTTTTGTTTTCTACTTCAGAAGTAATATAATGAGTTGGGGATCAATAAGTTTGTAATACTTGTTTCTAATTATAAAATTGAATCTTTGATTTTTTAAATTTATATCGTGGTTTTGTTACATTTTATTTTATTTATTTTTATCTGTTATTAAAATAGACCTACAATTAATTATAGTTATTAACTTTTAAATATGTGTGTAATAAGACAATTCCTACTTTTAAATATTGTTGGTAGACCTAACTCAGAAGGTCAAAAATCGAAGAACCAAATTCGCGTGCGTTGATGTCTTTCATTGCGTGAAGTGATTATACTTTTGAAATTTGGAAGCATAGAGACGTTTTTTTTTTTCAAACCAATAAGAAACATTTAACAATTTTAGATACTAGATCGATTGATTATCAATTTTTTTGTAAATTCTAAATATGTTATTATTCAATAAATTTCACTTACCTATATCACTAATTCTGCAACGTATTCAAAATTACGCAACCTCGAAGTTTGCATAAATTATCATTATTTAACTCGTTAAAGTCATTATCTTCACTTGCAAAGTTAATTAAAACATAAATAAACTTTATAAAGTCCACGAACAGTCAAAAAGTTCTTAAACACTCGAAAATCGAACTTCTTTTTAAAAAGAAGTAAAATCAGTAGCGTGTCACTGGCATACACAAAAAAAATAAAAAGGCGCGGCGAAAACGTTTTCGAAATTCAAAAACCGTGCGTTCCGTTCCGACTCCGCGTAAGCCCTTCGCGGTGCGTGGCGCGGTTGTAACGGTGAGCGAGCGTGTCGGTCCTCGCGGCCCCGCCTACAACGGAACGAAACGGTGGGGACGATACACCTCTTAGCTCTTCACACTTCCCTCATACCTACTAGTTCCACCAGTATATCTTGACCTCCACTCCCCCCGCCGCCAAACTAAACTTAAGTCTTTGAAGGGGGATTCGCAATCTTCTTGAAGTTCTTTGTCCAATTGCCAATTGTCAGAACCGTGTATTCGATTCGTTTATACAATTATAAACTCTATCTTGAGCTTTTTAAGATGTATTTGTCAGTAATTTTGGATGGGTAGAATGTTTCTGGTATTTCGCGGGGCGGGAAGCTAAGGACTGTTAAATAGATAAGATTAAACGAATGCGAATGTATAGATAATAGAGTTTGAGGACAAGAAATGGCGCTAGCAAATAAATTAATTCTGATATATTTTTGTAGCCGATATTGCGCTCTACCATAATGGTTATCTACGTAAGGAAACGAACAAGAAGGCTTAGTACCTACACTATTAATAGTTTTTTACTTCGTACTTTTAAGAAGGACTCAGAGCAAAATCTGATAACGGGTTAGCGGTACCGTAATTCACATCTTGATCTTACTTAAATGTATGAAATTAAATCTACTTAGATTAAAGCTCCTTCAGAATAATTCACAGTTTCAAAGTATGTTACATTCTTTTTTACCCGACTGCGAAACGAGGGTTATGTTTTTCGAGCGTATGTATGTAAGTATGTCCATTTCTTTGGCACGCCCTACAGCCTAAACCGTTTAACGGATATTAAAGTATAATATATCAATAGATTCGTCTCAATTGTGGGAGTGACAAGGGGTATATTATTTCCCAAAATTCCCGCGGGAACAGAACTTACGCGGGAAAAACGGATCTGCAATACTGATAAACCGATTTTTAAACTTTCTTTTATTAACTAAGGGTCACATATTTTCAGTGCTAATAGTATTCAATACTTTATTTTCCCAAATTTCTACGGGAACAGGCAAAAAAATACACTGAAAAAATAGTAAGGAAAAACCGTTTCATGGATTTCAACATATGATATGTCATTAGATTCGTCTCAGTTGTGGGAGCGACATAGGCTATGTTATTACCCGGAATTCCTATTGGTACATGAATTAACCGGGAAAAACCGATTTAAGATACTACTTAGTCGAGTTAAAACCTTTTTTTTTCAATGAAGAGTTATAAATAAGGCTTTATAGTTCATTGAAAAGTAGTAGTAGAACACTACAAACTAAAAAATCAAATTAATTAATTTAAAAAATCAAATAAAACCCGACTGCGTAAAATGTGAACTTAAAAGATGAAAACAAGATTTAAAGAATAAATTTGCAGTCGGAGGCAGTCGAGTTTTTTGACTTTTTAAAATGTATTATGTAGGTAGAGTTTTGAATGACATAATTATGGATCCAATCGATTTCCAAAATAGTTATACCAAGCTCGTAGGTACCACTGCCCGGCAAGCTCTCTCCAAACACAGACTTACCCAACTGCAAAAAAGGAGTATTTTTGAGTGTACTTCTGTAGGATATCAACATAAAGAATGAATTATATTTTTGCAGTTTTGACGTTTTTCTCACTGAAAAAGTTTGCTTTTCAAGAAAAAAAAATAGGTTTAAACCTATACATCACCTTTTATACATAAAATATGGTGTTTAGTTGTTTTTTTTACGATTTCTGACTTTTAACCTTTTATATTTATATCTATTTGATATTCATATCTCCCGCCTTGTTGTGCCTTTAAATAAAAAAAATAAAATAAAGAAAAATTAACACAAATCGGGATCTTTGATAAAATTATTCTGTGTTAAGGTAGATGAATTTATTTGTGCCAAATAGTACCAATGCAATTGATATTAAATCATTGAAAATTGTTATTGTTTCCTTATTTAGAAAATACATTTGAATAATTGACAGAAACCATGTTTAACCATGTAGGTAGTTCCGAGCGAAGGGACGAAACTCTGTCATAGTTCTTATTTTTCAGAAATACTCCTCAAGCATTTAGTGTTTCTTGTATTAACTTTCAAAATCAACATGTTTCAGTTCATCATTACGAGTAGGTGCTTAGTACGAACTGTCATCCATCTTGCGCTGATAGCATCGTCTGTCCTATAGGTATTTTGCGGCTGCTAATAGCGGAGCGAAGTGTGCCCGTCATGGGAGGCTCGCCCGTCTGACTGACTGTTACTTGTGGCACAATTAAGAGAAGATAGCGAATCCTCTGCGTACAATGTCATAAAAAATAACAGCTACATTTTGGGACGTAATTCAGAATCGAGTTTCGAATACAGGGAACATAGTGTAAAATCCATTGACTTTGGTAGAGTCCATGTTCAAAATGTCAGCTAGTCAGAGGTTCTGGGAGCGTATTTCAAAAGCGTATGTTATTGTTTTTTTTTATTATAACTATAGACATTGTTTTTTAATACTTTTCCTTTATGCCAGCCTAGTAATCCAATGTCAAAGAGTTTCAGTCCGTTTTCTTTTTATACTGACAGACAGAGAGTTGCCTGATTGACTGATTGGTAACTCATCAATGCACTTATTAATTATAATTGAGGTATTTAATTATATTAAATCAATTTGTTGATAAAACAAAAAAAAAACGTTATTACGAGAACAACAAAAACTAAAGCAAATAACATATTTGAGGAGTTTTTCTTTTATAAAATATGTTCTTCGTATAACGGGCGTTTTAAGTACTTATCCCGGAGGGAAGCTTCGCGAAAGCTCGCCAACCCGCCTGCTAAGCGTGGATGATATGGCAAAAACCCCTCGATGACAGAAGTCACTGGGGGAGGCCTATGTTCAGCAGTGGACATCCTGTCTGAAATGATGATGATGAATGATCCTGGAAGGAGAGAAATATAGTTTATTTGTTCGTTTTTTTTTGCTCACAATGTCATCTTATACACAGATAAATTCATAGCGAAAACAAAAAAAATTACAAGGAGAAATTATGGACTCCGCTCTATCTCCTCATTTAACCCCTCGCCCCTTACTGGGCAGTGTGACGACAGTTCTGGTGTTTAAACAGTGCGCTCACTCATTACGCACCTATTTCTCGTCGCACATGGTTATTTGCCACCGCACTGTGGGTTTGATTGTTTAGATAATACCTATTTAATTGCACTCTGTGGATCCGACAAGGGTCTTTGATAAATAAGCCAATGAGCGGTGTGCAGGGCAATAATTCGCTATTCTACGAATCGTATTATTTAGTTCACAGTAGGTTGATGAGTACTTTCATTATGTTGAAACAGGAACGTTATTATCGATCCATTAATAGGTATTTGTGGTTTGTAATTCATTACATACCTCAGTATTTAATATGAAAACACCCGATAGACATCATCCAGTCCAATTTTGATTGAATAATGTATTTAAATATAAATAAATTCCTGTTAATTAGTCTCGCTAAAACCCGAGAACGGCTAGACCGTTTTGGCTAATTTTGGTCTTGAAATATTCGTGAAAGTCCAGGAAAGGTAAAATTTCAATATTTTTTTTCTAATCCCATACAAAACCGTTTTTCGGTAAAAACGGTTACGGTAAAATAAATAATGTGTTAAAATCCCTGTTTGACCGGTGTCAAACAGGGATTTTAACACATTATTTAATTCTGAGGTGGTACGAAGTTCGCCGGGTCAGCAAGTATAAAATAATAATAAATTAATACCTAAGAGAAAAAAGATTTTTAGTTTTCTACAATTTGAAACTTTTAAAACTTTTCTTGACAATATGAAAACAATACAAGAAACACGCTAAATCGCTTTAATCCGTTCTTAAGTTTAATTTAGAAAGTATAAAGAGAACAGACTGTAACTGCTCAAATAGCTTCAAAATCATCGCTTTACTTGACTTCGATCAAAAAGTCAATGTTAATTTATAATTATCATTATTATTTGTTATCAGGCAGGCAGTTCAGACAACTGATGGTTGCCTGTATCTTGCTGGTTTACCTTTTTTAATTTGTATTACTTTTCGATCGATCTAAGTGACTTGGTCGTTGTTGGTGTTCGCACTAGGCACCTCGAACACATATTTTATTTCCTAATTGTCCACAAAAACGGTTAACAAATTTTCTTTTTGACATGTTTCAGGGCAAGGTGCGGTCGGCGTTTGAGACATGCGTCTATCTGCGATCGCCGCACCCGACCGGGCACCCTCTAATTATAGGGGAATTACTGGACACAGCTCGCCACCGCTGCTTAAACTGCGGACATGAGTAGAAATGAAGTTTTAGGATTCCACTCGCTTGAGTAGAAAGTAGTTCTCTCTCACTCTCTCTTAAATTTTCTTATATTTATGAAACGGTGTTATTCGTTGGCTTATGAAAAAATTGAAATATATGCCGCAATGGGTATTTTTTGGTTGCCGGAAGAATGCACATAAACTATCAACTATCGTTGATTTTGAAGATAGTTCAATAGTTTCTTTTATAACTTTTTATTTATGAAAACTATCCTGAGTACGTCCCATAACAAAGATTGGCAGTATAATTACTATGTCTTATAACATTAATTTTAGCTAAGTGTAATTTAACGTTTGTGTGGTTTTCCGGGTTTAAAAAAAATCCTATTAACATTTTAAATGCGAAAGTTTGTAAGTATGGATGGATGTTTGTTACTCTTTCACGCAAAAACTACTGAACGGATTTGGATAAAATTTTGCATACATATAGAATACTAGCAGCCCGTCCCGGCTTCGCACGGGGTAGACAATTATTGCTAATAGTTTCGGCAGCGCATTCGACGAAAGACATTTTAAGACTAATTTTTCTACACCTTCGGTTACATTGTTCAAATTTTACCAAGGATCCCTAATTTTTTTCAAAATGAAATGTAGCCTATGTCAAATTGGAAGAATGTAGCATTCTATCGGTGAAATAATTTTTTAAATCGGCCCAGTACTTTTTGAGCCTATTCATTACAAACATACAAAAATAGGTACAAATCTTTCCTCTTTATAATATTAGTATAGATATAGATTATGATCTGGATTAACATATAGGATACTTTTTTATCTCCGATAAATGATCCTGTGATTGAATAAACTAAAGATCACGCAAGCGAAGTCGCGAGCAACAGCTAGTGAACAATAAATATCTCGGCCACAAAAAAACAGCGTTCATTTTTCAGCGATTATGAATCTCCACAGTTCACGTGGCCACACTAATTGTGCACGTAAAATTTGAAAAGAAGTCACACGCATACGCATCTGCCTTCCGTCTTAAGTAGCAATTACAACATGAAAATAACAAAAAACATTGCCATTTTAACAACTTTCCTTAGCCACCACTCGTACGAATTAACTCCCAAAAAATTACCCAAAATGAGTCATTGTTTCAGTACTTCTTCCTTTACAACTTTATTTTTTTAAATGCACACCGCAGATAATAAAACACTAATATAAGCGCGTGTTCTGAAGAAATGCAGTGAAGTTTTGACCAATTTATTTTATGTACGACCAACAATTTTGGCAGTTTTAGAATGACATTTATTAATTTTATTTATTTGTGATCTTACTGATGATTTCATTCAATCGTATTTACAGATTTACAGACGGACACAGATTGTAATCATTTTGAAATGTTTCTTATGAAATTGTGAAAAAATTGTGTACAATAAAGATTAAATGGTATTATTTTAAACAGGTTACCAAACAAATAAAAGCTATTTACTTTGAGCCTTCTTGCGTTGCGCGCCATGATAAGCCAGAGAAAAGAGACAGCGTAACAACTCGCCTCAGAGTAAAAGGGATGGGCGTGCCTCCGTCGCTTCAGTCCGATTTGAAGGCGGGGCCCATAGACAACTTCCTAGCGGTTTGAATTCGCATCCCATTATGTTTTTATTAAAACCCGATAGAAAAAGGCCAGTAATTGGCAGGATTCCTTATTTAATTGAATTACAATTTTCTATGGTTATTACGCGTAATACTCATACTTTCCGGGGGCATAAAAATAATTTTTATGGAGTAAAATTATAATACAGCAATAAAATGCAGAAAACTGGTGCAGGCCGGTATGGGTTTATGTTTTTATTCCTCCGCGTGTCTTTTGAGCGTGGACGGTTAATGGGCAGCTCACCATGTAATTGGGGTGGTTGGGATGACGGTGTGAATTAGATTTGCCTTAATATTGCGCAGTTTCATATTTTTATTCGATTCATTTTAATAGCAGGTAATTTAATTATAATTGTTTTTATGGTTTTATTTTATAGACGCGAAAGTTTTATGACTTAATGTGTGTAATGTACTCGTATGTATACGACAAGTCATGTACCTACAGGGTTGTTTTATTGTTGGTAATGGTCATTTTTTTAAGCGCCAGAATGGAGAAATAGAATCTCGGAAAAAGAAGAGATACAAATTGTTTTTTAACTGAACAACGTGGCCAGTATTTCTACCAGCCCCAAAGAAATAAAAATAGCGTCGCTCACTAATGATTTAGATCATATGACCTTACTGGTGGACCATACTGACAGTTATCACTTGACCATTATATCATCAGCAAACAACATAACGCCATACAATTTATCTACACCCTATTAATTTTACAGCAACGACCAAAGCTTCGGCAATAAAGAACGAGCGACTTTTTTTGCATCCACCTCATTACGTGCATCCAAACGTCATTTAAATTAACCATAAACGAGAACCATAGACCATTACTCATTTGTCCTTATATTTTTTCTTACGCATCAAGGTTTTTTTTGAGGCACGTGTCCCAGGCAAAAGAAAAAAGCCGCATTAAGTACGAACACCTTTCATGTCGCTACTAATTGATTATAAATTACAAACCAGTGATAAGGCTAGATAATTTAAAAATAGAAATGGATTAAATCGCTTAAGGGACCTTTTTTGTTTATTAGGTAGTTCTGGTTGAATAGGTTGTTGTTTTTGTGTTGAGTTATTTATTTAATACTTGCTAACGAATATTATGTAGTGCTTAGGATATTAAAATACCTGTAGTATTTTGTGCACACTATGCATTTTATGCCGTTTAATTAACATACTGGAATTTAATTATTTTAAGTCAAATTTTAAACTGCACTTAAGCTTTAGTGAAACCTTAAAAAAAGGACAAAAACTAAACAAGAATTTTTTGCTCAATAAAACTGAAATTTCTTATGTGTCAATGTTTCTAATACTCTAAAGCAGTAAACTTAGTATTTCTTTACTGTTACAGATTTTTTTTACCGATTGATAATAAGTTCACTGCCCCGGCACTAAAAACCTTTCAATGTTAAACACAGATTTTACAAGTGAATTATCCATGGTCCATTACCTAAAAATTCCAGTTTTTCACCCTCGCAATCCTAAAAATCCCGCCAAAAACTAATCGCCCGATCATCTGTCAACTGACAGCACCTGTCAAAGTGGCACGCGGGAGATTTTAAGTTGACGTTTTTAGCGGATCAAGCGCGCGACTCTGAAATCCTGGAATACGTGAATAGGGATGGGAAAATCATTGTATATTTGAGTTCTATTAATCAAACTATAAAGCAAAATAATCTGTGCGCAAACTATGCCTTGACTTGTTTTCGACGCTGACCTTTCTACCAACGCAATGGGATTTTTAAGTTTCTTTTAAACCCCAAACGATTTCATGTGATAACTTTTCGACAGGGAAAATTGTATTTTCTTACCGCAAATAAAGTAAAAAAAAAACAGCGACAATAGGCGTAATAAACTTCTATAGTTATTTATGGGGATATTATTTTTGTCTTGAGTGGTCTTGAAGTCAAAATTGGCATAAACCTCTTTCTGTCGCTCGAAATTTATTGAATTTACTTGGACAAAAATGAATCACCGTAAAAAAAATCTAGCATAAATAAGATAATCGTTATTTATTTTATAGTTTCCCACCCCTATCACCATGCCTGGACTGATTCCCTGATTGCCGTCTGATTATTGGCCATTTGATTTTAGTATCGAAAAGTTTAATTAGTGCTTAATTTGAACAATTAATTATACTTTTGCCACTCCATTTAAATCTGGAGTTGTGATTCAATCCATTAACTTTCTAAAGAATTATCATTAGCTTGTTTAACCATTTATAAGAATGAAATAATCGTCACAGCTGTCTAACTACTTTACATCGTGGTCCTTTTACGATGCGAAAAATACAATGTAGAGATGATTGAACTATAATTTTGTTAAACGCATTAAACTTTAAGGCCTAAATTTACGGCGAAAATTAACATTTTTATTATTTTGATAGTCTATATGTATAAATAATAATCAATGTTTGTCCTCAATACGTATTGAACCTAAACCATTGATGAGATTGTAATGAAACATAGTGCTTAGTTGTTTTACGCACGACAGAGAAGGTGTCTAGTGTGAATTGAAGACGTACGATTTTTTAATATTATGATTTATTTTAGGGAACAGAAATCGGTGAAACTTGATTATGAATCCTCAGTTGTTTTAAAAACAAAAACTCTTATTTTCATCGTTTGTCGCATGACAGGCGTCGTTAAATTGGAGCGTCACGATGCGCCCTCGGCGCTGCGACGCGTGGGTGCGCGTGCATCGATGTTTTACCCTTTTTGCCTACTACGAAGAAGCCAAAGTAATGGTTTGACGCGGATGTAAGCATTTATGGTTGAACAACTTAAATGCTTCAATTGGACAAAGAGGAAAACAAAGCTATCGGGCAGTACGAAATTGGGAAGAATTGCTAAGCTGGTTTCACACGACGTGTATGCTATAGTTCTTCCATTAAAACTGCTTTACAAGGCACTGCGACAGCAGCGTTGAGATGTTATACACCGTGATATTTTGGTGGTTGTTTTCCCGCTGCAGAACGATTTACCTTTAGTACTACTATCGAACCATGAGAGTTATTATTATTTTTAAATATTTTTTTTTGTTCTCAACTAATCAAAAAAATAATCATCAACTCAAAAGCGTGAGAAAAGATAGTTTCTTTTACGAGCTGTGACATAGGGGAGAAGGAGGTAAGACGGGGTAGCGGGTAAGACGGGGTACCCAGCAAAATTTACAGTATAAACTGACCAATTACGCTCGTTCCTGCATCGTTCGATGGGCCATCATGACACTTATCCGTCGCCAGGCCATTAATTGTTCGCAAGTGCACACGAGTCGAAAAAATATAAAAAAACTGTTTTACTACAAATTGCTTAACATATTTTCTTCAGGTACGACGCGTGACTGTGATTTGATAAATGATACTAGCTGGTGAGGTGTGGCTGTTATTGACGCTTAAACTAACCTGTAATAAGTTGGACATTGTGTTTCCTTGTGATTGCTGACATATTTTTTTTTCTTTGATTATTAGTAGAAAATGGCTCGGCAGGCAAGATGGGGTAATGACTAACCTAGACTAACCCATCTTGCCTTATATGAAAAATATATTGTTTTTTCTGGTTTTCCATGAAAAGGGTTTAATTTTGTGTGCTCATCAACGGTTTACTGTTAATTATCACGTCGTCTCATACAAAAACAAAACATTTAAAGTCGCCACCCAGAAAAAAGACGGAAACAAATAGAAACAATTAAGAGAAAAATGAATTCAAATAACAGAGAACAACTACTACAATACTCAAGCAATAACCGCAAAACGACAAAAGGTCGTATCATCTGAAAATAAATGTGAAAAAGAGGAATGTATTGTAGGAAAGAATAATCATATTTTTGTCTCATAATACTCATCACCCCATCATACCTCAGGGGGGTACCCCATCTTACCAGCACCATGGGGCAAGACGGGGTAAAACACCTTTTTTTCTATTTTGATTATTTTCTCTAAAATGGATAGTTAAAAGACCCTAATGTCACCAAATATTAGAAGAGTAATAACTAGTTGTTAATTTAAAAAAAATAAAAGATCATCTTACTATGTGATTTTTTCTTTTATTGATCTTTAAAGCTTAAGTACCCCGTCTTGCCACCCTCTCCCCTATTTGGGTACTGCCTGCCGCACAAAATAAATGTTTAAAGTAAAAGAAACTCCCACAAAAAGAATACAGCATAAACTGCATCGCACGCGCTGCAGGCAGGCGATTTGAATTTGAATGCCTACTGTGATTTGAATAAAAAAAACTTTATTAATCTATAGTAGTTCTAAGATAGAATCATTTTACTGCGGGAAAACAACCACTAAAATGTCTTGGTGTATAGAAGGCAGACTATGAAAATATTAAGTTCGTTCAGACGATCTCTGTAGCCGAGAGGCGAGCATGCCAGACTGGGCGTCGCCGCCATCTCTAAGGTTCCGGGTTCGACTCCCGGTCGGGTCAATGTGGAAAACGAACTTTTCTATATTGTCTCGGGTCTGGGTGTTGGGGCGCCGTCGTTGATTCTGATTTATATAACACAAGTGCTTTAGCTACTTACTTTAGGATCAGAACAATGTTATGTTATGTTGTCTAATATATAGATTTATTTACTGTACTTGAGTCAAAACTTTGTCAATGAACACTTGCTTACAGTAGTGTTTAACAATAGTGTTTTCTACGTCGTCCGAAAGAACGAATCATTTCATACAGAAAATACAGAATCAGAAAACATATACGACGCGGCTTCGTTATTGTGTGAGCCCCTTTGCACATGATCCTCAGTTATACTTTTGCCTGAATTATTATAAAGTTGTAACTCGGCGCCAATGTTTTTTTACCCTAAAAGTACTTTTATCAGCCTTTTTAGCCTACTATACTGACTACTTTACTTTGCATGCTTATCATATAAGCGTAACATGTTTGCATTATTTATTTGTAAACAAAGCATTTGAATATGAATAACATTTGTGTCTTCAAATCGTGCTTACCAGTTTTAGCTACAAAACACTTAACCCTAAGACTGAAAGTTTTAAGCTGAAAGTTTCAAGAAAGACAAGAATAGTTTTTATAATTATTTTTAGTGTTTCTAAAATGCATTATTGTGAATCCTACAGATTATCAACATTAATATTCATAACAAAAAGAAGGCCAATTGTATACACCACTTATAAATATAGACCTCATCCAACATCAGGCAGCGTATGTAGCTACTATTATTTAAAATAACATATTTTTCAGGCACTTGCGAAGCGATCACCCAAGGCACAAAATTTGACAATTTGTTCCCAGCGTCCACCCGGCCTCGTGGCTGGCGCGTGCTTGCACTTATTACGTAATCTGTAATATCTCGTTATTACTGCTGTAATACACTCAATTATACAGCCGTAATTACAGCCAGTCGCGTCCTCTGGCGCTTGCGTTATTGGTGGTTACTCCCACGATCTGGGGGAGGGTGATAGATACTGTTTTCTTTATTTCTTCACTGGGCGAATATGATTTTCCTGTAAAGAAATTTGGTATATCCACTGCGGGTATTTATTTACATCAAATTTTGACTATCCTATTCAAATTATCAGTTTATGGTCATATTTTATGAGCGATAAAATAGAGTCACTTTAAGAAGAATTTACTGTTCAAGTAGTATAATACTATCAGTATGGGACCAACATCAGAAACTTAAAAAAATCTTGCAAAATAAAGCAGGATCGCCTATTTTGAATAAAAAGATTTTTTGTGTTTTTGGGACCTATATTTTAAGAAACCACTGTATACCATGTTTAAGAAAATTAAGTTTTTTTTAATTTTAGTAAACTAGCTCAAATACAATTAAAAAAATGTATTTGTGCTATAGAATCCCTTCTAAAAATATACGTATTTAAAGTTAATAATTCTGAAACTTTGAAACGTTACTAAAAAAAATCTTGCCAACTGAAAGCATCCTCAGTTGCGAGCTTGCATGACTGTCTCGAATGGACATGGTAACTACTAACCTGCCAAACTTTTACAGTAAGTTGACATTGATAAGGTTTCGATGGGAAAAGGATATCAATTTAGTGTCAGAAATTATTATCTTCAAGTTTAAATAAAGGTTTCTGAGCCGGTAATTTTTTCCAACTCATGAGTAAGTATCTAGATTCAAAACAGCACTCCACAATTACCTACAATACAGGGTGTACGAAAGAATTTGACACTCTTTAAAACCACGTGACTAACTGCTGGTATAGAACAACTTTTCTAATGGGACCTTCATCAAAAATATTTTAGATACTCTATATATACAATCTTACGTGCATATATAGAGTATAATACTATAAGAAATGTATGGAGCATCTGAAAATAAATTTAAACGATTTCTATGTTGCTTCCATAGGAAAAGTTGTTCTATATCAGCAGCTGATCACGGTTTTAAGGAATGCCCTATTCTTTTGTATACTTACCCTGTATATGTATATTCATGGATGCCACGACACCAAATTAACGGGCTGCTAATGGAGTACCAAGAGTTACTTGACTACTTAGTGATTTATGGACCTTCATGGACAAGAATCATGTTTTTGAATCATTGGGAATCCAATTTGCATACGATATCGCAAAAATCGTAAACAATACCCAAGAGTTTTTTTGATTTCGAATGATAATTCTAATCTTAAGACCTCCGTAGCCGAGAGGCGAGCACGCCGGACTAATATGGTGTCGCCATTTCTGAGGTTCCGCGTTCGATTCCCGGTCGGGTCAATGTAGGAAACGAACTTTTCTATATTGTCTCGGGTCTGAGTGTTGTGGTACCGTCGTTGTTTCTGATTTCTATAACACAAGTGCTTTAGCTACTTACCATAGGATCAGAGCAATGTATGTGATGTTGTCCAATATTTAATATTTATTTATTTAATGCCTAAAAAATATGGTTTCTGAGCCATGACAGGCCACTTTCTGAACCAGCCCCTCTAGCACGATCAACAAAACACGATATGATACGATATGATATAGCGATTTATCGCCTATTTACTTAAAAAATATGATAACATAGCCGCCATCCTGAACTTTTATTAAAACAGTAACGATGTCCGTGCCGGCGACGTCACGGTTATGCTCGCTTTTTTGATAAAAGTTCATATTTTGACAAAAAATATGCGATAAATCGCTATATCATATCGTGTTTTATTCTACATGCTAGAGGGGCAGACCACGCGGGATCTAATCTAGTAGGTAGGGCTAATCGAGAGAAATGCTCTTCTTTATCAAGACTCATACGTAACCAGTAGACTCTATCTTCCCATATCAGCAGATGTAGTCAGTCAAAAAAAAAAAGAACTTTAAATAAAAACTCTACCTCATTTACGAAATCGGGTGGTAATCGATAACTCGGTTAGACTGTCAGTAAATTAATACTTCCATCAGATATTTATTTGATGCGATCACTACGTGCTTATCAAGGCTCGTCAATGATCGCTAACTCATATCCAAAAGTTTACTAAAACCCCCTATGAGCGCCCACAACCGCACATTATAGGTCACTTTATCATTTATCAAACAAGCAGGTAGGGATGGGGCCTTTCGGTAAACTTCTATAGTAACTAAACGATTGAACTAAATTTGTATTGATACATTATGCTGCTGCGACACACGTAGGTTTTTTAAATATTATGATAACGGATGTATTTCACAAACGATGTTAAACTACTAAAAAAGGCTACTTGCTTGTGACTGCCCATTTATAAAACTTGAGATTGAGTTTTTAAGTGAGAATGCGTACAGATCTGGCAATCGGACTGCACTTGTGAAGATAAAGTCAGTTATACCATTATAATATTAGGTATATTCTATTACTACAATGTTAACGAAATCGCAAAAAAAGCAATTTACCCGATATCTCGTAACCGTTTTGCAGTTCAGCATTGGCGCATCAACCAATCAAAATAGTTAAATTGTAGATCCACTACTCAAGGTTACTGTTACTTCCATAATACATTCAGAGCATATTGAGGCCCAAAATTCAGAACCGTTTGATACCAAATAGTCGACCAACCGTCAACCACGTGACATAATATGATTTAACATTAGTGTCACGTGATTTACCGATTGTCAATTCGTTATCGAAGGGTCCTGAATCAAGGACATGGCTTAGGCTTAGCCAAAGTAACAATTTGAAAACAATAACGAATTTAAGTTAAGAATAATAAAATGTATGGAACTTATAGAATATTAAATTTTAAAAATACGTTATAGTTGTCATGGTTAAGGTTATCTGAAAGGTGATGACCATTTAGAAATCGTATTAGCAATACCACTGCCACTTATCTAAAAGCCCTCTGATCGCTAGTATTATCATCATCATCATCATTTCAGCCACAGGACGTCTACTGCTGAACATAGGCCTCCCCCAATAACTTCCAGATTGGCCGGTTGCAAACGGCCTGCATCGGGCGGCTTCCTGCAACCTTCACCAGGTCGTCTGTCCACCTTTTGGACTAGTATCGATATAAAAATCGGAATAATCAAAGATTTTTAACATCCCTAGCGCCCGAAGCGTCATTCAGCGCCCGCGCACGCGCTGGGTGCGCGCGCACCTGCTCAGTTGACAGCGGCTTTTACTGTGCATCTACTTTGACGCACGTCGTACAATGCACCCCGATTCTTAGCCAAAAGAGACCGTATGTGTGCTATGCAAAGTGGCCTTTATTTTGATCACACGTCAGGTGTATTTGCACCATTATACACTCCCTCTTGGACCATCGAAACTGCCAGCAATTTGTATGGACTGACGAAGCGTGTGACAGCATTATTGAAATTCTGACGTTGATCAACAATTAAAGTAATTGTTTGCGTTATTGGCGAAATTATAAGTAAATTGTAGATTCGTTAAATTTTATTGCATGAAGTATGTTGTGTATGTATGTAAGTCTGTGTGCGTGGGCTGCGTCCCCGCACCCCCCGCGAACCTAACGGTCGAATAAACAGTGCGTTGCTAGCCAGCTTGTGTTTCACTCGTGTCCCTTCCTACTGCTCTGCATACTAACCAGTGGCGACTTTGCGTTTTACCCACACTCGCGTGCAAATAAAAAAGTGTGAAAATGTCTAGTGCTCAATTTGGAATTTTAAATAGTTTCGATCACAATATACAAAATTGGAAAACGTATAAAGGTCGGCTTATGCAGTATTTCATAGCAAATGACATTGGCGTAGGTGTAGATCCCACGGGTAACAAACGGAAAGCTATATTGCTCAGCGCACTCGCCGAGGGCACTTATAGTCTGGTAACAGATTTAGCACTACCTAAAGACATCGGTGACGTGCCCTATGAAGATATATTGCAACTGTTGGATAACCATTTCACTCCAAAACGTGTAGGGTTCGGTGAACGCCATAACTTCTACGCGGCCACACAACAGCCGGGTGAATCCCACACCCAATGGGCTGCGAGACTTCGGGGTTTGACAGCACACTGCGGGTTTTTAAACATCGAAGAAACGCTGCGTGACAAGTTCATCCTGGGAATGCGGCCGGGCGTGGAGAAGGAGAAGCTTTACGCGCAAGACCTCTCCGAGTTGACGTTGGCTAAAGCCTTGGAGCTGGCAGATAGCTGGAGCAGCGCGCGCGCCGCCGCGGCCAGCGCGAGCGCCCCCGCGCCCGCTGACAATCAGTTGTTCAGCATCTCGAAAAACGGCAGGAGTGGAAATGTAGTCAAAGTGAAGTGCAGTGTTTGTGGGTACTCTAACCACAAGGCATCGGAGTGTAAATTCGCAAATTACGTGTGTCGAAAGTGTCATGTCAAAGGCCACTTGCGTAGAATGTGTACGAAAGTAAACTACGTTGAGGTGGATGGCGGTGACAAGGGTGAGGGTGACGATGACGGTAAGCTTTTTTACATCCGATCGGTGAGGGGCGAACCCATGGTAGAAACAATTACTTTAAATAATGTTTCAATTAAATTCGAAATCGATAGTGGCTCCGCGGTTTCAGTAATTTCGGAGCGGTGTTACAAATCTAATTTTAAAGAGGTGCCATTATCACGCGCGCGTAAACAGCTGATGTCATATACCGGTAAAAGTATTACGTGCGTAGGTACAATGCGGGTGCCCGCCTCGTACTCGGGACAAACGCATGATCTCGATGTGTACGTCGTCCAGGACGGCGGGCCACCACTGTTGGGCAGAGATTTTATATCACGGTTTGGTTTACAACTAATGCCAATTAATTATTGTGGTGATGTTAATGATTTTACGATAAAAAAACTAGAACAGGAGTATCCCGACCTATTTTCAGAAAAGTTAGGCACATTTAATAAATATAAAATTAAACTTTCACTGAAAAACGATTCAAAGCCGATTTTTTTTAAGGCACGTCCGATTGCATTCGCATTACGCGAAAAAGTAGAAAGCGAGATTGATAGGTTAGTCTCTTTAGGGGTACTAAAGCCAGTCGAATATTCCGATTATGCATCACCTATAGTCCCGGTGTTAAAACGTAATGGCTCAGTTAGATTGTGTGCTGACTATTCTGTTAGTCTTAATAAGCAGTTACTCGTAGAACAGTACCCACTTCCCACAATCAATGAGCTATTTGCAAAAATTCACGGCGGGCAAGAGTTTAGCAAACTAGACTTGTCAATGGCTTATAATCAGTGTGTTTTAGATGAGCAGTCGCAGGGTCTAACATGTATTAACACACACCGCGGGCTTTTTAAGTACACGCGCCTAGTGTTCGGGTTAGCCAGCGCGCCAGCCGTGTTCCAGCGGGCCATTGAAAGTGTGCTATCAGGAATGGACGGGGTTATATGCCTATTAGACGATATTCTAGTCACAGCTGAAAGTAGGAAAATACATTTAGAAAGGTTAAATGAAGTACTTAAGCGGTTGCAAAACGCGGGACTGACCTTACAAAAGGAGAAGTGCGAGTTTCTTAAGGATCAGATTAATTACTTGGGTTACGTGATTACAAAGGAAGGGTTAAAAAAAGCGCCAGAAAAAGTTAAAGCTATGACTAACGCACCTGTTCCTAATAACGTAGCGGAGTTACAGTCGTTTTTAGGCCTTGTCAACTATTACAGAAACTTTGTGCCAAATGCGTCCATGATTCTTAGTCCTTTATACGACCTTTTGAGGAAAGGCTGTAAATGGGTATGGACTAAGGATCACGATATAACGTTCAAAACAATAAAACAAATTTTAGCTTCGGAACAGGTGTTAACTCATTTCAACCCCAAATCAAAACTAATATTGACCGTAGACGCTTCACCGACCGGGTTAGGTGCTATTCTATCACAGCTCGATTCTGACGGCGTTGAAAGACCTATTTCCTATGCGTCGCGAACCTTAAATGCAGCGGAGAAAAGTTACGCACAGATACAGAAGGAGGCGACTGCCATTATATATGGGGTGCGCCGGTTCCATCAATATTTGTACGGTAGATCAGAACCGTTCATTCTGCGTACAGATCATAAGCCATTAATTTCTATATTTGGACAACATAAGGGCGTCCCGGAAGTATCAGCGAACAGGTTGCAACGGTATGCATTATTCCTTAGTAGCTATAACTATGAAATCGAGTACATACGCAGTCGCGACAATAATGCGGATTATTTATCTCGCGCGAGCCTGCCCGTCCCCACCACGACCACGGCGACGCGCGCGGGCGCGCTCCTCCCGCGGCGCGGCGGCCGCGGCGAGTGCGCATGCGCGGAGCCGTGCGGCGAAAGCGAGCCGACGTGCGACCGCGCTACATATATTTGTTTTGTATCGGATGGTAGTATGCCAGTGACATTGGATAAATTACGTAAGGAAACTAACAGCGACTCGGTCCTAAAAAATGTAATAAATTTTATTAGAAATGGTTGGCCATCTAAAGTTAGCGATGTAAGATTGAAACCATTTTTCCTGTGTAGGTATCAGCTTTCGTTCGAAAATGGATGCGTAATGAGAGGTCACAAAGTCGTTTTACCAGAAAATTTACACGGACCACTCCTTAAGGAACTCCATTCGTCACATCTAGGTATAGTAAAAACAAAGGCCGAAGCACGATCTAGGTTTTGGTTCCCAGGAATCGATCAAGCCTTAGAAAGAATGATTAGTTCTTGCGATGTCTGTGTCCAGCTGCGTCCGACGGCCCCGCGCGCCCCTCCGTCACACTGGGAGTATCCGTCTTGTCCTTTCCAACGCGTACACATCGACTTCTTAGGGCCAATTAAAGGTTGTGTGTATTTAGTTATAGTAGACGCACATAGCAAATGGGTAGAAGTCTATAATATGAACCACTCGACGACATCAACAGCGGTTATAGAAAAAATGTCCGACTTTATGTCGAGGTTTGGTATTCCAAAAACCATTGCGAGTGATAATGGCACAGCTTTTTGTTCTTACGAATTTGAGCTTTTCTGTGCGTCTAACGGAATTTCACATATTACTTCGCCAGTATACCACCCGGCAAGTAATGGTCAAGCGGAGAGTTTTGTAAAAGTTGTTAAAAAAGGTATAAAATCATGTATTTTGTCGAACGTTACCGTGAAAGAAGCTAGTTTAAAATTACTTAAATATTTAATGGACTATCGTAATTCTGTTCACTCTGCCACGGGTGTGTCTCCCGCACAGTTGGTATTTGGGCGTAAATTACGATCGCGCTTGGATCTGATTGACCCAAAACCATCTTTACCCTCGTCACCGGCCATTGCTAATCGTGTAAAGAATTCGCAGTGTACACAAACTAAAATAAATGAACAGAGACCAAAATTGTTTACCGAAAACGAACGCATATGGTTCAAAAAATATAATAATAAAAACTCTTATACATGGTGTAAAGGACTAATAATTAAAAAACTAGGAAACGTCATGTATTTAATAAAGGACATTCATACATCAGAACACTTCAAAAGACATAAGGATCAACTAGTACTAGATAAATGGCCAAATCACATAGGAGCTACAAATGTACAAACTACAGTTAATATAGACTTACCTGGTCCACGCCCTCAGACACAATCCTCTCACGTGACTCTGTTGCCGACTCATCCGTCTACACTGCCGGCGCCGCTATCTCCAGTTCAAAATCAGCTTTCAACAGCTACAAACCAACGTCCAGATCTGTCCGATCCAGAACCCTCGGAACCACGTAGATCAAAAAAAGGAAGGAGAGTGGAGTTATATGAGGCAAATGATTTCTTATCACCAGAGGGCTGTAATATCGACGTACCTGACGTTGAGCAAACTACTTCTGGAATATTAGATCCGGCTGTCCCTAGAAGCCATCCAGATTCCGACGAGGAATTTCTAGAGGCGGAAAATGAGGACCAGGCGTCGGATCGAACTGCAGTGCCTGATGCTGCACAGCAGAGATCTTTGCGAAATAGGCCGGTCATAGATTATAAGAAGTTTTTCTAGAATCTCCTTTTGTTGCTTGGTAATTAATTGTATGTGAATAATATTGTCAAAATATTGTTGGGAGTGATGTTGTGTATGTATGTAAGTCTGTGTGCGTGGGCTGCGTCCCCGCACCCCCCGCGAACCTAACGGTCGAATAAACAGTGCGTTGCTAGCCAGCTTGTGTTTCACTCGTGTCCCTTCCTACTGCTCTGCATACTAACCAAAGTAAGACAGTTTGAGGAGTATGTAATTTGTAAAGATTATTTTCGTAGCAAGTAGGTAACTACCTATTTTTGGAGTGTAGGCAGTAGGCACTATTTATAAACTTTGTCTATAAATATTATTTAACCTGTATTCTCGAAAAAAAGATAATTGAATAAACGAGTTTACTAGTTATTAATGAGCTATAATTATAATAAAAAAAAATATAATTTTTATAAGAAAGTACTTATCATTTAATGATTATGATATGAGTGGAGCAGTTGTGTGGTGTTTCGAATTTGGCTCCTGATTCAGATCAATATAATTTGTTGTCAAGTACATACTTCTTTCTCTGTGCTAGTACCAAACCAACACATTGGTTCTATGTCCTTACATCAAGACCGATCGATACTTTGAATTCTGACGTACCGGTACGTACGGTCTGACGACCTTGAAAATTAAAACCTTTTTTTAGTTGTCTTGTGCAAAAAAATAAAAAATAAACAAGCTTAGTAAAAATGATGTTTTTAATATTGTTTTATTACTTGGTTATTTATTTTTAAAATCCCAATGGGACAACATGGTTGGATACCCTCTCACCCTGATTAGTACAAACTTAATCCCCCACTACAAAGGTATTAGTCGACTAATCCTGACGTCTGGCGGCCGAAGATAGTGTCGTTACAACTGTGTAAGCGCGCTAAGCGAAAAGCGATCGGTGACGAAGTAAGCCGAGCGGAAAAAGCGACACGTGTGTTTAATCGAGTTTGGTGGATATTATTATCACTTCAAAACAATAACACAATAGATCTGGTTGTTTACATGTATGTAAATAATATGCAATACAACGCGTAACCCCAAATACGCAAAAGTGTTTGATAATGATTCTGCTGCTCAAATACAATATTTTTAAAATTGGATAACATCGAAGTTTTAAAAAAAAAATATCAGACAAGTAAAAACTTAAAATGTTACGTACTCAAAGGGTAAAATGGAACCCTATCACTAAGACTCCGGGGTTCGTCTGTCTGTCTGTCCGTTTGTCACCAGGCTGTATCTCATGAACCGTGATAGTGAGACAGTTGAAATTTTCACAGATGATGTAGTTTTTAGTATTTGTTGTTATAGCTGTTGCCGCTATAACAATAAATACTAAAAACTCGAATAAAAAATATATTTAAGAGGGCTCCCATACAACAAACGCGATTTTTTTGCTCATTTTTATAGATAATGGAGCGAAACCCTTCTGCACGTGTCCAACTTGAACTTGAATTTTTCTTCAGATTTTGATGTTGTCATCCCATAAGAAACCTTGTTGAATTCTGACAGCTGAATGACTTTTGAGTATTGCAGTTACATGTTGTATTACAGTAAACAATTAATTAAGCTACCAAACTAAATTCTCTTAATGATAATACCTATATCTTGCTTTAAGTGGTCCACTTTGATAGCAGTCTAACTAGTAGGGTAGAAGGGTTTTAATACTATTTTGATAGGTATTTTTTCGTCTCACGTCTCGTCAATGTTAAGTAGTCTGAGCAATACCTACCAGGAGGCGGTTTGAAGCTTTCGCATTTTAATTCGCATATAAAATCCCGAGAAATGTGTAAAAATTTTCAAGGAATTTGATTTCAATTGTGGTGATTTCGTTTGCAAATATTACTTCGAATATTTCAAAAATACGGCTCCTGCAACGTAATCGCGCTAGGATCATCTTGTTTAGATTGCCTGATGCTACCAACCAACCAACCTTGTCCTCGCACTGTCAGTAACTTTTCTATCTATCTAGCTGGAAAACCAAAACACCCTATTCATCATCTCAGCCACAGGACGTCCACTGCTGAACATAGGCCTCCCCCAGTGACTTCCAGATCGGCCGATTGGAAGCGGCCTGCATCCAGCGTCGTCCTGCAACCTTTACCAGGTCGTCTGCCCACCTTGTGGGTGGGCGTCCTACGCTGCGCTTGCCGATACGCGGCCTCCATTCCAGAACCTTTCTGCCCCATCGGCCGTCAGTTCTACGTGCTATGTGCCCCGCCCACTGCCACTTCAGCCGGCTAATCCGTCGGGCTATGTCAGCGACTTTGGTTCGTTCACGGATCTCCTCATTTCTGATTTGATCTCGCAAAGAAACACCGAGCATAGCCCTTTCCATAGCGCGCTGTGCAACTTTAAGCTTCTTAATAAGGCCCATAGTAAGAGGCCACGTTTCAGTTCCGTATGTCATCACTGGTAACACACACTGGTTGTATACTTTCGTCTTTAGGCACTGAGGTATTTTGGACGAGAAGATGTTGCGTAGTTTCCCGAACGCTGCCCATCCGAGTTGGATTCGTCGATTGACCTCTTTCTCAAAATTGGACCTACCCAACTGGATCACTTGTCCCAGGTAAACATATTTGTCAACAATTTCGAGAATAGAGCTCCCAACTGGTACTGGGTAGGGCGCAACATGGGCATTCGACATAATCTTTGTTTTGTCCATGTTCATCTGAAGACCTACCTGTTGGGAAACTCTATTAAGGCCATCGAGCATTGTACCGAGGTCTTCCAGCGACTCTGCCATGACCACAATATCGTCGGCAAACCGAAGGTGAGTAATGTATTCGCCATTAATGTTGATGCTGAATCCTTCCCATTCCAGGAGTTTAAAAGCATCTTCCAATGCGGCGGTAAACAGTTTCGGAGAAAAAACGTCTCCCTGCCTTACGCCTCGCTGCAGAGGAATAGCTTTCGTGCTCTGCTCCTGTACTCGGACCGTCATGGTGGCGTTTTTATATAAACATTTCAGCACCTCGATGTACCGATAGTCAATATGGCACCGCTGTAGAGACTGTAGCACTGCCCAAGTCTCGATTGAATCGAAGGCCTTCTCATAGTCCACAAACGCCAAGCATAGTGGTAAGTTATACTCTTCGGTCTTCTGTATAACTTGTCGCAGCGTATGGATGTGGTCTATGGTACTAAAGCCTTTTCGGAAACCTGCTTGTTCGGGAGGCTGGAAGTCATCGAACCTACGTGCGAGACGATTCGTGATGACCCTCGAAAACAACTTGTAGACATGGCTCAGAAGCGAGATGGGTCTGTAGTTCTTCAGCAAGGTGTTATCTCCTTTCTTGAAGAAGAGCACCACCACACCTCTATTCCATGCCTCCGGCGTTATTCCCTCGAGCAAGACGGAGTTAAAGAGTTTCTGAAGGACCTTCAGTACCGGTGTTCCACCCGCTTTCAGAATCTCTGAGGTGATCCCGTCATCACCCGGCGCCTTGTTGTTCCTGAGCTGTTTGAGAGCCATCCTAATCTCATATAGGCTGATGTCCGGGATATCTTCGGTATAGTGTCGGGTAAGCTTAGCTCTTGGATCTGCGGCTGAACTACTAACAGGTTTAATGACCGAGGTGTATAACTGCCCATAGAACTTTTCGATCTCCCTCAAAACTTCGGCTTTTGTCGACATTATACTACCATCCTCCGTCTTCAGCTTCGTCAGCTGGCTCTGCCCAATAGACATGTCTCTTGCAAACACTTTGGAGCCTTGGTTCCGCTCTATCGCCTCTTTAATACTATTCGTATTAAAGTTGCGGATATCATGTCGCAAGGACTTCCATATCCGTCTATTGTGCTGCCGATACAACTTAGCGTCAACGGAGGACTGCAGTGCCAGTAAACGTCGTTCTGCAATGAGTTTGAGGGTGTGGTCGGTAAGTTTTTGCGGTCTGTCTCTTCGACGGGGCTTGAAAAATTTCGACCCGACCGCCTGGACAGTTTCTACAAACCTGTTGTTAATCTCGTCCACTGACTCGCAGTTTTCTAGGCATTCAAAGCGATTTGACAGCTCAAGCTGAAAGCTTTCGGGGCAGTAAATATGGGCATTAGAGGGTCGGAGCGTAGACTTCATCAAACGGGACCTTTCTAGCTTGACGTTGATGTTCAATGTGCCTCTAACCATTCGGTGATCGCTACCGGTTTTCACCCCGTTGATCACGGAGACATCATTGAACACTCGTCGCTCTGTGGTCATGATGAAGTCAATCTCATTTTTCGTGGACCCATCGGGGCTCATCCAGGTCCACTTCCTCTGAGGCGGCTTCTGGAAAAAGGAATTCATCGCGAAGAGGTCCTCCTTCTCCAGAAATTCGGCCAGCCTTTGTCCCCTAGGGTTCCGTTGCCCATATCCAAATCGCCCCACTCTCAGCTCATTATCGCCTCTCATGCCCAGTTTCGCGTTGAAGTCTCCCATAACAACATTGAAGTGGGTTTTAGTAGTATGTATGGCTCTACTAACGTCCTCATACATAGCCTCCACTTCCTCATCGGGGTGTGTAGAGGTCGGTGCATATACCTGAATAACCTTCAGCGAGTATCTATTTGACACTCTGAGTATCAGGTATGCCACCCTACTCGATACACTTCCGATGGTGACGATGTTGTTAATGAGGGACTTGTGGACGAGAAACCCGACACCACCTTGGGACAGTTGTTCGCCCTCCCGGTAATAGAGTAGGTTGCCAGATTTCAGGGTTATCGTGTCCTCGCCCTCTCTTCGGACTTCTGATATTCCCACGATACTCCAATGCATCCTACTCAATTCTTCTTCCAGCTCAACGATCTTCTCATCAGTCCTTAGCGTGCAGACGTTGTGTGTTACCAGGGCCAGTCTTCTTTGGGGCTGGTAGCCGAAGTGCCTCCTCCGGGGATTCTTAGCACCCCCTGACCCGCCGTCACCCTGACCGCTACCGTAGCCAGGAACAGCGGGACCACCGGAGACTGGGGGCCTGGTCTTTGTCGTGTCTGTCATTGGGGGGTGGTTGCCAGACTCGCCACGCTTGGCAGGCGGGTTGGCGAGCGCAGTTTTTTTTATATTGTTTCGCACGCAGACGCTGCTCCCCGTCTCGTGCTACAGGATTTAGTCGCCTCTTACGACACGCCTCCTGCACGGCGGTGGGGAAGTGTATTCTTTACGGCCGTCCCCACACGGCACGGCACGAATTGATGAAACACCCTATTATCAAAATCAAAAACCATCGCTATCGTGGCTCATACAGGGCGTGAGCTAGTACATCGCAAAGTCACTGAAACTAACTGATACAGTGATTTTGCCACGTGCCGGCTGTCTGTTCGCCTGTCACACGTAGGGCGGGACGCGTCACTTGATATGTGACTGTGATCTGTTAACGCTTGTGCGGACTAATTGCTCAGTGTAATCTGAATCACTCAAATAATAAGCTATTGTTGGGGTGGTATATATTATAGTTTGTTTGAACGTTTAAATATTATAGTTTGTATTTTCAACAAGGAGGTAGCGTTAATAAAGCATATGTTCTCAATTAAATTTTAACTTTAACACAGCCATTCATTCCCCGACATTCACAGATAACTTTCAAAATTAGATCCGTCAAAATTGTATGGTCTTCGCAAAATTAAAATTAAAAATCATTATCATCAGCATTTCAGCTATAGGACGTTCACAGTTAAACATAGGCTTTCCCGTTTTTTTTTTTTCATTTCGAATTGATGAAATAACTAAATTACCTATCCATTTACTTGGAAAACGCGACGACGACGAAGCGCTTGCGTCGCCTAACAAAGACTTACAAATGTCACGACAGTACAATAAAAGCTTGGAAAATCATTTTAAATTAATGTATTGAGTTATAATAAAATTCGTAGAACAAAATGTTGTTGTTAATGATGTTAGAGTTATCTAGTCGTGCAAGGTTGTTGATTTTCTTTTTCAAATAACCTTGTATAATTATCATCGGCTCATCACTCTACCTTGGCGAATGGTGCTCTACTCTGCCAACTTGCAGTCACCATACTTGTGTCAACCAAGTAGCGTCCGACCCCTTTTAAGACTCAAAGATCGCAAGCCAGAAACTCTAATATCAATATTCAATAAAAAGCAAAAATGCGAAACCAAACCCGTCAATGCTTTTTATCTGTCAAAAATGGCCATTGATCAGTGAAATGATGGTTCGATAAATCGCGCCGTGGATCTCATAAAATTACAAAAATAATTTTTGTCCCGTCTAAACAAAAAGTGCGGGAACCGGTTACGTCACCCGCCGGATATTTATGAGAACGTTGCGAATTGTGCGCAGGCGCAGATTTGGGGACACAGCGAAAATTTACTATAGCAGTAACTACTAGAGCAAGATAAGAAGTTGACTCATACAACATTGAAATTAAATTTAAAATTTTACTCACTTAGTACACAATTTTAGGTAAACTTACAGAGACATCTTATATCTGCCTGAAATAAAAACATAGAATTTTAGTTTTGTATTTTGTGGCTGTAACTGCTTGTTGTTGTTTGCTGCTGCTGCTGTTGTTTTATAATTTAGGCATTCACTTTGTGAAGCAAGATTGCCTTCTTTATATTGTCTTGAGATGATCATTTATGATAGATCACCCAACCAACAAACGCACTTGGACGCCATTAATCTCTACCGTGGGCCTTATGAGTGTATGGTTATTACTGTAACGCTTGTTTTAGCACAACTTCTTTTGTCATAAAAAATGCAAAAATTGCTTATCTATTTTTGACCTTTGATGCGTTAGGCTAGTCTTCATTTACTTGATATTGAAGATGGACTTCTGTTTTATTATTGAGTAAGACCCAGGTAGGCTGTTTAGACCTGCCCTACTTGTCAAACGTTAAATGGAAATAAGTTACTGCCGTCTAATCGGTCTACCGTGATTACACGCTTGGCCAGCCTGAGGCTCGCAATTTATGTTTCAATAAAACAAAATGGAGCAAAATTTGACATGATCGCTTTTACATGAAGGCGTCATTATGACGGTCCATCTTGGCAAACGAGAGGCGATCATTTTGACGCTGCCGATAAAGCGATATTGTTTGCTTTCGCCATTAATTTGAATTTATAATTTATGCCACACTTTATCTTTATTCTTGTCCAATCACCCAAAAATTTTAACATACTCGTTATGTTGTTACTTAAAAATTTGTAATTGGCAGAAACAGAAGCATGTACAAGCATTTAGACTTAAAGTATTCTAAAGAAGCAATTACTATAGGAGATGGCAGGTAAGCGGCCACCCTGTATGGTTAGCCGATAATAGCCGATGGGAGCCGACGCGCCCGCGGCGTGCGCAGGCGCACGCGACGCACGCGCCACAATTACAAGCATGCAACTTGACCCTGCGTTTACACATGTTCGATCTCAAAACGCAAATTGACAAACCTTAAACCTATAGAAATAGACACTAATTTCGAATGGTATAAAAATCGTGCTACGGCATCATCGTCCATCGATTATAAACGAATAGAAATAGATCAATTTCAAAAGGTGTTAAAATGGAAACATGGTCTACACGTGCCAATTTAGTTCTGATAACATAAATGCCCAAAATTGTACGATAATCCTCACCAGATTCGAAAATCCCTTTTTTGTTGTTGCGAAGTAGGTACGTTTACAATTCGTTTGGTTTATTTTGATATTTTAAGAACCTTACGAACTTCAAGATATCGCTGGGTTATAATTTTTCAAAAACAAATACGCTCCTTGTTATTTTCCAGTGCTTAAGTTAGATACTAAATTGGACTAAGGTTGATTTAAGCTAAACCTTCGTGTTGTTGAAGGAATGTCAAAAAGCGCTTTAAACATAGGGATCAAATCAAATTAATTTTTATTTACCAACGACTATAAGCCTCACTGTAATCCATCATGTAATGCTTTTGAAAGAAAATACTTATTAAGTACCTATTTGAAAATTAAGAAAAAAAATATATGGAAGAAATAAGTTAAAATGACAATGTAAATCAAACAGCTGGTAAGGGAAGGTTCCCAAATCGAGACGGAGTCGAATCTAGCAAGTATAGCACAAGAAGATCAGCCAAATGGGCTCGAGACCTGATGCACGTTGTAGGAATCCATTGAGTGCAGACCTCCATGGTATAGATCGCCTTTTCGCGACTTTCAGAAATAAATTATGATATATATAAATATGATATAAACAAGGACAAGTTCCAGGACCTGGTAATCGTAACCAATCTTAGTAGATTTTTGTCTTTAATTAAATACATCACATGACCTAGACGATACCATTGATTATTTAGTCCTAGACATTTTTTTGTAGAAAACATTTCCAGGCACATTTAGCAGCGACCTAATTTAATGGTATAAAAAATAATTTTCAACGTTTACGCAACTGGGAATTTAACACAAACCCCTTACGACTATGAAAATTAGACCATCTTGTGCTTATGTAATGGTCAGTTTTCTACAGATCGTTCATCGTCCACCCAAAGGCACTTAGATGTGCGCGGGCGCAGCGCGTGTCGTCACGGGGACCAAATTGGCTCTAATTCTCTGCGGTCTAACGTGAACCTCGGACTCTGTGGAAGTAGGGGTAACTAACTTTGTAGTGATTGTCAGGATTTCACACATTACTTCAATATACATTACAAAATGATTACCTACTTGGGATAGTTGCTTAGCTCTTATAGGTACACCAAATTGATTAACGGATCAACATTTAACAAAATAGTTAGGATATAGTGTCGCCAGAGTGGTGTAAGGACAATTTCGTTTGTGCCAAAAAAATAGAAAATTTACACTTTAGACATAAAGGGCGTTACTACAAAAAGATAGATTATTGTTGAACACTTGTCTAAAGATTAGCTAACCAATTTGAAAGGTTTGTTAATGACAAAAGGGAATGCAAATAAACCAGATTCAAATAAAAATGTGTTTTTAACGACACATCGAATGACCATTCGGCATTCGTTTTATATATAACAGAAATAAAATTTTGAAAGACACATACGTGATGCATAAAACGTCAAAGCTGTACACTTTTCCTCACAGGTTTTCATCAATTACTATAGTTTAGGTCCCTTTTGTAGTAGTTTTCATAGATTCTTGTTAAATTCATTACCTACAATAGACCCAGTAAACAATCCCATATTTGTTGATCATGGTCACACGACAAGTATCCCATAATCGCTTCACCGGAAAGGGAGCATGTGCGCCTGCGCTGCCTGCGATCACGCGACTCCAATTGGAGTCCGGAAACGAAACTGAGCTGCACATTTTTTGCTCAGATTTGCTGCTTTTTTGGTGAAAAAAGTTAACCGGCGAAATGTTTTTCACACCTGGGTCTTTAAGATATGGAAGATTAGGTTTGATTAAGACAAAGATAATAATGACTGTCTGAGAAAAGTCCTGTAGGTTTTGCAGGCTCTGTCGGAGTATAATTTTTGTTAATAATAGACCAAGACTAGTGTTTTCCAGATTTGAAGTGGCCGGTTAGAAGCAGCATCTCGCGGCTTCCTGCAACCTTTACTAGGTCGCCGGTCCACCTTGAGGGTGAATGTCCCAACTTCACTTGTATTACCTTACGTGAGCTTCATTCTATAACCTTTCTATCCCATCGACCCTAATTTCTACGGGCTTTATGCACATGCCACTGCCACTTTAGCTTGCTAATCCATCAGGCTATGTTATGCTATGTGATTGATTTGATCTGGAAAATAAAAATCAAGCTTAGCCATTCGCCTAGCCTTTCTAAAGCTTATTTATGTTTTTCTTTCTTGTTCTTTCCTTTTTATTTATATTTGGCTAATAGTGTAAACCAACCGTTGAACCTACACATACTTTTTCTATGTACACATAAATTGTATGGATAGAGATAAGATTGTATAGTTGGGGATTTCATAGAATTTATGTACAAACCGTTCAAAGTGTAATCGTTTTATTTTTTATTCTAAAACAAATTCCATAAAATACAATTATGAATTCACCACTCCAATTCTCTTTATTTTTCACAACATCGACTAAAGTGAGTGACAAGTCAGAATACAGTTTCTTCGTTGCTACCGGCTTCATATCACGTCTCTGCAATTGAACGGTGGCATCATCAAGAGTGCCATATTTGGAGATAGTATAAGTAACACTTTCAGCTTATTATTTATCACATCCTCCTCCTCGAATGGAGCATCGATATCAATCTCATACTAAATATATGTAAGTGTTTAATGTCAAAATTTTGGATACTTCTCGTTAAATTTTTAAAAAGTTATTGATGTCACTTTACTCATCAGGTAACGTTCTTTCGATATCAGTTTAATTTTTGTAGATATTTGTTAGAGTTACGGAATAATCGCCTGGTCACACTTACGATTACACCCTGTATAGCCGCAACATTGATCAGAAAATACGCTACCATCGACAGCCAGAGACACTTAAAAATTACGTCAGGTTAGATAACGTCCTCAGTAGCTTAGTTGGAAAAGCACTCGCCCGTTATGCGATGGTCGTGGGTTCGGGTCCCGCCTGAGGCGGTCGATTTTTCTCATGATCTTGAAAAAACCTTGTATGTAATTGCTAAAAAAAACAGAGTGTGGTTTCGTGTCCGTGCGCGACGTCTATGTGGGACTTGCTCTAGCGCATTGATAAGCTTATGGTACCTACCCATGACCCACAACTATTTATTTATTTTGTACATTAGGTTTTTGCAGGAAGCCGCTGTATGCAGGCCTTAAACCGGCCGATCTGGAAGTCATTGGGGAAACCCTATGTTTAGCAATCAATGACCTATGGCCGAATTTATAATGATGATGATGTCTTTAAAACTTCATCAGTTATTTTAATAATTGTTTTCCCCTCCCTTGTTCTAGTCACAGTTTATTTTTTCTCTAATAACAAATAAATTAATACAACACAAGTAAATAATCCTTCACTTGTAACGTCACCAATTAGTGACTTGTTACCGACTTAATCCAAAACTTTTCGTCATCGAATGCAGGAACAAGCTATAACGAAACACATGCTTACATTTAAATATCCAGTCGAGCCCTGGTTTTTGTGTTCAGGCCCAACAAAAACAGAATCAAGAGGTTTTATACAGGAAATGGTATTTAATCTGAAAAACTGGGATAAAAGCAAAAATATTGATGAGCTGGCTCGAACCAAACTGTACTAGCTATAAATACACCGATGGATTTCTGGAAAACAAATAACCGGAAATGTTTAGTTATGTAAATAAATATGAATCAAAACCACCAATTAATTTTCTTGTTATCGAAGTTTGGAATAAACATTTTTACACACACACACATTAGTTTCCTAAATAAATCCGACCGGGAATCGAACTTTTGCTTACAGTCAGAGAAGCATGTTTAATTTACAAAAATAACTGCTGATTTTACCAAGTTAAAATCCGTCAGTTCTCTATCGAAAATATATGGATGGCATATAAAGGCGACAAACTTGGGGGATGAGGTGCTCTAAGTATCAACAGCGGCAGGTGGTGTAGTAAAAAAGTTAAGCACGCCCCTACTTACTTATACCTAATAGGTAAGGTCCCAGCTAACGTGTATCGCGAAAGAACTTGTTGTATGTTTCTTAGAAGTCACACATTCAATCAAGGAATCTTACTAACATCATCTCAAACTAATAACTTCACCCAAAGTCTACTTCCAAAGAGTGCAGGAACAAGCCATAACGAATCGCATGCGCGCGCATAAATCTCTGCGCGACCGAACTCGGCTTTTTGTGGCCGCCCTCGCCACCGCGCATCGCCGCGCAAAAACACTCCGTCAAAACTGAGGCATTTAAACGTTTAGTGTATTTCAGAGTTGAACCCTTGAATAGCAACCGCGTGACAATAGCACGAGTGGCACGAGTCAACGGTGACGCGTGCTCTAGTCACGCGTGTGACTAGGTTGACAAGCAACGACCTCATATGAAAAAAGAAGCATAGCCTTGACCTGGCATTTCTTCTTTTAGGTCGTTACTCTTTTGACAAAACGATCATCAGGTATTGTTGATGTAGGCATATGTAATGATTGATGACACCTCATTTCTCGCTATCTCTCTCTACGGTTGTCAGCCTTGTACACTCGTGTAAAAGGCCGCCATCAGAAGATATAAGTATCTATTCGTCCTATTGCAGTAAATGCTGAGCCTCTCAAAGACGGCCAAAGAGCACTAATGGCTGGCAGTGGCTGGATGAAAAGCCCTTTTCATCTAGCCACTGCCAGCCATTTTTCTTAGGTCATCGGTCCATCGGGATGGGGGTCGTTCTACACTACGTTTACGATTTGACTATGATTGAAAAACTGTGCCTAAACGTATCTGCCATGCAAAAGTAATTTAAAGTAAAGTCCGAGATTAGTTTTGCCAAACTGACTATTTGACTGAAGTAACAAGAGTGTTAGTTTCTCTAAAATTAAACATCAGTTTATCATATTTACCCGGTAAATAAAAAAGAGAATATACCTTTAAAATTATAAAGCTGCAGGTATGTTTATAATTTATGTTTAAAATTATATATTTACGTGAATCCATTTCAATATCTACAAAAACCGTAAGAACCATAATAACGTTAGATTTCAGCCTGTCAAACGTTTCGGTCTTCCGTATCCTAGCTCTCCCAAACGAGTCGCCAAACCCGACAAAGAGAAATACACAGCGCAGCTTATTCCAGCTCCGAATCAAAATTCTCCAAGCAGCCATCTTTATGTATGCGCCCGATTCGACTAACAGCGGTAATTTTTTCCGGTAAACAATCACTTTTGCCCGAAAAATGCGGGACGGGAAGAAGACATAAAAAGGACCCGGATTGTCTCTGGAATTTTTGCGGCTCTTTATTGAACCCCTCATAAATATCAGCTCCTTATCGAATGTGGCGGTCAATGCGGTCATACAGAACGGGCAGTTTCGGGATTGGCTGATGACAGCGATCTGTGTGTAATCTGAAACATTTTATTTAGTTATGAAGATTAAATTATGAAGTACAATGTGACGTTTTTGATTGGTTGCTATTGGCGTAAAGAGATATGGCAAAAATGATATTATTAAAATAAGATGAAATAATTACCTATACCCAACATTATTTTTTTTACAAGATGAATCATTTGATTCGAAACAAAATATTGAAGCTGTACCTACGTCGGTTTTGGTTCCGTACAATACACTTAAAGTTTGTAATGAAATAACAAATTGAATTTCTTTATCATTATTTCAGCTAAGGAACGTCCACTGCTGTATATGTATAGGCCTTCCACAATTTTTCAAACATTCTATTAGCAATTATTAAATCATTTTACTAGCTTTTACGACGAAAGCCTAGTTTCCTAAATAGCCAGCAACAGATATGATTGTCCAGAGGAATGACCGCTGCGTAGCGGCGCTCAAAAACTACCTTTTGTTTCGACTCCTGCGCACTTCCATCAAAAAATGTCATATCACACGTCCAGCTCCGAAACGTACCATTACTTGCCCGCGTTTTGGGAAAATGATCGGAATTTTGAAGTGGGGAAATTAATGATGATCTTTTTATAGAAATAATTTAGGAACTCTTCTCATATTTTTTTTAGGTGTGAATGAATTTAATTCAAGTATGGAAAGAATGACAAAATAATTATGAAATCGATCTGAAATTAATAGCTTACAACTATGTAAGTATCAGGGTTGTATTTAAATGGCGCCGTATTTTGCAAATCTCATTGCTAAAGGTCCCCAAACATTTACTTGAAGTCAGTCAAGATCTCTAAGAGACCGTAGGTACACATGTTTCTACTTATGCTTTTAGGTATTTATTTTTAAAATATAAGAGTTACGCAATATTACACATAGACAAAAAACTCCACAGCCATATTCTCTTCAGTACAAATACTCGTAATACGATCTCAAATCTATTCATGAGCGAAACATTCCTGTATTGAAGCCCAACACACGTCGCGACGAGCCCAACCGGTCGCATTAAGAAACGTTTCCCGAATATGAAGTCATGATAAGACCGCACATCTCATCAAAATACCAATAATGAGATCACATTTCAACGACACGGTATCGCGAAAATTACCACAGTACCGGTTCCGTAGCAAGAAACACCGTGGAATATTGCCACATGCGCTAATGACCTGAGCTTCTGCGCTTTAATTGCAATCAAACAAACAAACAAACTTACACATACACCCTTTGTGACCTTATTACTATACCTCGAAAGTTTAAAATCGAGTATTTGCGATTTATTTTGCGGTTGCCTCGACGAGTTTTGCCGCATTGGGTCCATGTAAAATGTATGAGGTCTCATCTCGAAAGCAAAAACTGTAGCATTGGCGAGCCCCTGATTGGTGTCTTGCCTGAAAGGGCATCATATCATAATGTCGCCTCATACCGCTTGGCAATTAGGTGTTTATTTATTTGTTTATTAGACGCGCCAACGAATAAAAAACGGTAAATTAACAAGATGCTTATTAAACACGTTCATTTCACGAGCAAAAAAGTTCATAATTAAGTTATGTAGCATTTAAAAATTTCAAACTCAACATACACATTTTTTTTAAAGTATGTAGAAGAATTTCCACGCAAAAATTTAACAAATTCCGATTCAAGCAATTTTCGGAACAGTACTGGGAAAGGGAACCGAACCCGGACCTCAGAGATACTCGTAGAAGAACGCCGTGCTCGCCTCTTGGCTACGGAGGTCATACATACATATCAGTGCTAGAAAGGTGTCAGCAAAAAAATAATAAAACCGGCCAAATGCGAGTCGGCCTCGCGCACGAAGGGTTCCGTACCATTATCTGAGATAAAAAAACGTTTGTTCTATGTTACATAGACCCCTTAAATAGCCCCCTTAAATATTTATTTTATTATGTTTTTTGTATTTTTTTATTATAGCAGCAACAAAAATACGTCATTTGTGAAAATTTCAACTGTCTTACTATAAAATTTTATGAGATATACAGCGTCTTGACAGACGAACACACAGACGGATGGACAACGGAGACTTATTAATAGGGTTCCTTTTTACCCTTGGGCACGTACCCCTAAAAACAGCAAAAAAAGAATTCATCAACCACTCGACCATGTCTGTTTTTTTTATAACCAAGTAATCAGATAAATAATAGCGTGATTCGCGATAGTCGCGTCTCGGGTACTCCAGAAGCGATCACAGGAACATGAGCCCGCCACGCTCTGGGATAATTACGCATTAGTTTTGCGTGCCAGCCGCGCAACGGTAGCGTGGATACTGGATACTGACGAGCTGACGACGATTTACTAAAGCTGGTGACAACTGTTTTCACACTGACAGGTTTATAAGCATTGTAAGCAAAGACGTGAAAACTGTTGTCACCAGCCATAACTTTTAGAGTAAGCTGGTGACAACTGTTTTCATATCGAGTTGAATGCATTGAAAACAAAGATATGAAAACAAAACCAGATAGTTTTAAAAGTGACATCGTTTCAATTATAATCAAAAAACCTTGCACCTTTACATATTAACATAAAAACAACAAGTTACCCAACACTTCTAAGAAAGACGACACATCACACCACAATTTTTTTAACACATGCCGAAACAACTGCACAAATCATTGAGACTTGATTCCCTTTTAAACTTTCGCGTTGCATAATTTAAAACTCAATGAAACGGGAATTAACGCGATCATAATTTAGGTACAAAATGTTACCTCTTTTGCCTGACGTTTCGATCGGGTTACACCGACCGTGGTCACAGGCTGACTGGAACAGCGATGTCTTCACTCCGTATGAGAGGCAGATTCTTCATCTACCCTCATAATATTATTTTCACGCCAAGTGCCGTCACACACTACACTCACTGTGTCCCTATTCTGCACACTAACCGCCGCGTCCGTATTCAGGTGAGAACTCGATCGCGAAACAAAACGAGATTGTTTGTTTTTAATCACTGGATTCCATGTCGCGGATAATTTGAAACCGTCTTCCCGATTGAAATTTTTATACTTTTTGATTTCAATAGCTTCACGAACTTGCGTTTGATGAAATTCAATCCAGTGATTAGTGCCTGATTCAAGAAGGTGTTCGGCAATCGCTGATTTCGCAGTTTGGCGGTTTTTCACAGCAGCTATATGCTCTTTAAGCCTTTCAGCGATGGTTCGTTTCGTTTGGCCTATGTAGGAACTCCCGCAGCTACAGTTTATTTTGTAAACACCTGGTGTTTGTAACGGCAAGACATCCTTCGGTGTGCCTAGTAAAGTCTGTACTTTTAACCCCGGGGTGTAAATCGTGGGAATAGACCATTTCTTTAGCAGGGAGCCAATTTTATCAGTCACTCCTTTCACGTAAGGCAAAAATGCGGGATGTCTGCTTACATTCGGACTTAGAGAGCGTTTTATCGGTGGCTTCAACAGATGTGGTGACACTTTGTATCCGTTTTTAATGAGAACCTCCTGAACATGATTTAGCTCTTGCTTCAAATGGTCAGGGTTGATTCCCGTAATGAACAAACTATATGTATACATGAGAACTATACAGGGTGTACAGAAGAATAGGTTACTCCTTAAAACTACGTGATCAGCTGCTGATATACAACAACTTTTTCTATGGGAGCAACATCGAAATCGAGTTTTTTTTTTCAGATGGGAACATCTTACTTAATCTTACTTGTATAGCTCGATGATAATGTATTTCCATACATTATCATCGAGCTATACAAGTAATAAATATATAGAGTAGCTATACAAATATATAGAGCAGCTAAAAAAATTCTTTGAGACACCACAAATCTTTGAGACTCGATCGATACCCGTTTGAACAAACTATTGGGACTCGCGCACCAAAGGTTATATCCTTGAATCGCACTTGGCCAGTTTAAAAACTTTTCAGTTTTAAATAAATGCTCACAGCAGCAGAAATCCTTTAATAGTAGCATTCTTGAAACGAATAATTCGTTTTCTTGTTTTACCTACTTTTAACAGTAATTGTAAAGTTACACCATGACCTATTAGACGAATGATGTCGTCGAATTTACCTTAAACCACTGTATTTATCTGTAAACCCAAGCCCATTCATCTTTGCCGCCAATAAAACAATGCATCTGATGGATTGGCACCTTTGGAATGGTTAACTTGTCGGTCTTGTGATGTTCAAAATAGAGTCCAAAATGGATCAAAAAGATACAAATTTTTGGAATACGTTATCAATTATTATTAACATAGCTTCAGGTGTCAGATGATAAGAGTGCCGTCCATCATTGATTAAGGAGGTTTTCATAAAAGCGGCATTTATTCATGGCGCGCGGGGTTTTGAAGACTGTACCTTGTAATCTTTGAATTACGTTGCGAACGTTTTTGATGCTAATATTCTAATTACACTCTAATAAGTTTATCGTTTAGAGTGATTGATTCATGTGGAATTTGATTTCATGTATTATTCATCGGTGCCTAATACTCTGTTGCGGTCCTAAAGTTTAAATTCAAGAAGGTTATTGAATAAGCAAGCAATAAAAGCTGTACATCTTTACATGGCCGACATCTATCAAGCATTGTAACCACAAATGTACAAGGCTAAAACATTGTTTTCTCGGTATACGATTTGAATCTTCTTGCCTTCTTGAAGGCAAGAAGATTCAAATTTATATTATTTTATTTCAAGATTATTCTATATGAAAATTGTAGTCGGTAGGCTTGTTTCCTATTTCTATAGATAAGAAATGTCTTGAACGTATGGTAACGGGCTATATATATACAGATAATAGTTACAGGCTGTTTTCTATTTCTATGGTTAAGCTTGAACTACAAGGGCGCAGTACATTTCTAAAGTGCCAAAATAGCCTAGATAGTATGTATGTACTTATGATAACTACTTCTAAGTATTTTTAATATACGAGTAATTGTAGTGTTATAATTATTACCTAGATAATTTTTAATACTTGAAAAAAATCGTCCGCCTCAGGTGAGATCCGAACCCACGTCCATCGCATACCGGGCGAGTGCTTTGACCACCAAGCTAAAGCCAGCGTATTTTCTAATCAATGTTGCGGTATATACTACTACCGTAGTAGTATATACCGCAACATTGATTAGAAAATACGCTGGCTTTGACAGCGAGAACCACTTGAAAGGTTTCGTCGAGTTGACTAACGTCTCGGTAGCTTAGTGGTCAAAGCACTCGCCCGGTATGCGATGGACGTGGGTTCGGATCCCACCTGACGCGGACGATTTTTTTCAAGTATTAAAAATCTTAGATAAACGTAGCATGGTAATTGCTAAAAACAAAAATTTAAATTACCTACATAATATTTGTAATTGTAATTGCTATACCCTTACAGGGTTTGTACTCTTCAATTGTATTGATTGTGCACAATATTGCAATAAATAAATGTTCTAGTCTATGGATAGATTTGACAAAAATATAGTTGATATTATGAAACGTATTTCATCTGTATTGGTGAAGCAACGACCCGGTAGCAAAGATATCTCTACTGACATAATAATCTGCGTGTTTTGTTGTGTGTCTTCAGCACAATCCTTGTGTACATTTTAATCCTCCACACGGCTGGCTCGGCTCCGTAATGACAGGCCGGTGCTAAGTAATGGCGTAATTGTCCCACTTCGGGACTGCGGGACAGCCGCGGCACAAACTGACACACGAACTTAGTCCAGGAGCTACTGTCGCGATTTCAAAATTTATAATATTCCTATGAAAAGGTTAATATTTTATTTATTTCTTGGTTCCTACTTATCATCATCATCTTCGCTTATTGCAGTCACCGCTAACGTCGAGACGACGTAACAAAAGACCCCAAAGATCGCCAAGGAGCACGATCAGGTTTAATAGATTTCAAAACGATTAGTTCGAGACTACACGAAATTTGTCTTTGGCGAAAAAGATAATTTTTATGATTACAAGGAGTTATTAACTCTATCATCATCATCATCATCACCAGCCTATATCAGTCCACTGCTGGACACAGGCCTCTCCAAAAGGAGGATTTTGCCATAATCACCACGCTTGGCAGGTGGGTTGGCGATCGCAGTTTGGTCAATGGTGGAGAAGAGACGCTGCTGTCCGTCTTCTTATGGCGGTTCTCCTGTAGTCGCCTCTTACGACACCCATAGGAAGAGAAGGGGTGGTGCTATTCTTACCTTATTAACTCTATACTCTTAAACATCTGTAATACTCTAAAATGTGAATTATTTGTAATATATAAGGTCAATACTTACTGAAATTTTAATTATTTTTTTTCTATAACTAGATTTAGTTCTAAGGTCTCTATAACATTTAAAACTTTCTAGTCACATTTTTTAATAAAACTAATAAATAAATAAAAAAGGTATGTTCTAAGGTCTCATACACAATGTTGACATGTTTGAGCACTAGAGTCGCCGTCAGAGAGCTACGGAGGTTATAAATCGTTGTTATACACCTTTTCTCGCCACTATGCTCCTGGCCTACAATCCACGCTTGCACGATGCTTATTGGAAGCCCAATCAACTAATAAACATTTTGGTTATTTGATACAATAAAATTAGGCTGCGTTTTACTGCCACAATCAGTGCTGGGATGGACACAGCTTTATGCCGTTACAAAGTAACGAACACAATACTTAATATCAGTGTTCAGACACATCCAATTTGTTTTCGGAAGTTTAACCTCGCAAACAAGTATTTAATTAACCAAAATTAAAAGAATACATATCATGAAATTATTTACACAATTTCTCGTATATGAGTAATGATAACGTAAAAAAAAACAATATAAAACATATATTTATCTTGAATTGAAAACCATCTTTTGTAGTCTTAAATCTGTTTGAGTAATAAATAGGTAAAAACCTGGTTCGTTATTTTTAAAATGAAATATTCGTAAAAATAACGGGCGTTGTCATTTTAAATGCGTTCCAAAGAAAAACGTCTAATCAAATTAATAAACAGTCTTCACTAAGCCATAAAATAAAACAAAAGGCTAACAGTTTTTATCTAAACGGGTATTTAAAAAACCATAGACTCGATAATGTCACTGATCTAAATCCTATAAACCACCCTTAAGTTAAACCCTCAAGGGGAGTCCCAACCTGTCGCGATGGGGCGCAACCCTACGACCACCCCGGGACAAAGAGACCACCCGTGGGACATTATCTAATCCGAATTAAACTATTATAAAAACGGTCGTCTAGTTAGCGAATGCACCGAAAGATAACGGTTGCATAAATTCGCCACAAAGTTGCGAAAAAAGTATGTGTCGACAAACTGTATAGTTTAATAACATAGAGAACAAAACACCCGTCGGTAGACTTTGTCACATGTCTGTGATAAATAATAGTGATTAGGAATAATTTGCATATAGTGATTAGTTTTGGGCTAGAATGGTAGTAATTTTTCTTAAATGGCATATTCTAAATCTTTTCTTATATAAATGTACTATTTAATAGGTTTAAATACATAAATATGCTACAATACACTAATTTTTACGGTCGTGAAATAAGGAACTATCATCCAATGATTTTTTGAGTTACCCAAACGTAAAAACAAAAGGTTTTTCTAAATTTAAAATCGAACCCGTAATCCACTGCTTTCAAGATAAATGTGTCGTCAAAAATTCAGTTAATTTTATCTCTTCTTTATTCTAATCGCATCTCTGTGGCGTACTCTCGTATCACCGCCCTTCAGCCGGATTACACGAAGTTAATTCGACCACGTGACCGGCGCGCGCGCAGCCCACTCGCAGCTTGTCACTCACCCAGCTAAGTGGAAGATCAGATTCGAGGTGTAATTGAAATGATGATCGACCCTTGGTAAGTGTGATAATGTAAATATTGTTTATGATGCCTCTGTAAATCGGGTGAGAATGATTGTTATCACAAAACAGTATTATGGAGAAAACCATTAAGATTGAAAGCGACCTTAATTAGCAGAAAGCCAATCTGTACACATATGTCCAAAAAATATTACCAAATTAAGACTAAAAATCCCTACACTAAGGTTCAGTAATTAAATCATGCATGTAAAACCGAAGTTCCATTATCGTCCTCATTTCAGTCATAGAATGTCTACTGCTGAACATAGGCCACCCCAGTGACTTCCAGATTAGCCGGTTGCGCGCTTCCTGCATCCAGCGGCTTCCTGCAACCATTACTAGATCGCGGTCGTCTGTCCACCTTGTGGGTGGAAGTACGAGTATATTCACACACTCAACAATTCTTACTCAATGGAAACAGAAGCCGTATTTTTGAAGTAAGTACTATTCTAATTTCAAATCACAAGCAATACCTACCACAAAAATAATACAGTTTCCTAGTAATATGTAAGATTTTTGGGATTTCTTGATTTTAAGAATTTAAATTAAAATCATTTATTTCTTCGTATATTTTTCCAAACAATTTTGCGACAGCCAAAACGGCTTTGTAATGTTTTTTATTTATGAGAGAGAAAATTATTTTATTATGCTTCATATATCTCTCAGACAGTGTATTATTCACCCATTTGCGCATCCCATAACCACACCACAAATCACCAGTATCACAATAGCACAGATCACACTTGTCACCACATCTGTGCAACACCATACAACAATATTAAACACCTATTAACTCGACCAGTGGAACCTGAACTCCCTTCGGTAACCAATATGTTGGTTTTGGGGTGACGAAATGATGATTTTATTATTTCATTTGCAATATTGCTCCTCAAAGTTTAAATTGTTTCTGGCTGAAATATTTCGAAAACAATAGTTCGTACAATATTTAGGTAATCACTTTATACCTCATTCATTAGGTACCTACTCGTACATTGTAGTCTCAATCATAAACAAATTATTATAAATTTTCATTGGACTTTTCAACTTATTAAAACGGAATAAGTTAATGTAAATGTAATTTCATTGCTCGTGACTGTACAAATGCTACTTTTACCCACGAATATTCATCAATAATTCAATAATAGACATAGATCCCAGTAAACTTGCACCACATTCTCACAGGATAGGTACATTAAGGCAACGAATAAGTTCTGAAATTTTAATTCTAAGTGCCTGTTTCACGATGTATGGATAAAGTGCCAAATAGCTATTGCTCAGATAAATTATGTGGAGGATAAAAGTTCTTATACTCATTGTATCCTAACTTCTAACGCTATTTGACGGTCGTGAAACGCTTAAATATTGTTTATCCTTCAGATGAGTAAATAAAAGCTTATTCAGAACTTAAATAATCTACAATGTTAAATAAACAGGAATTTACCACCGTCTCGTCTAGTAGTTCTCGCTTCGGAAACCGGACTGTTGCGGGTTCGAATCTCGCAAAGGAGCAAAATTTTGTGTGTTGAACACGTGCATTAATACCTAATTCGGGGATTTTAATAAATGTATTAAGGATGTATCCTTATAATAATGTAGGTTTGTATCAGCCTACCGAAGGTCATTCAATACAACCGTACTTCGCATTTCATTTACTCTACTGATATTATGGCGCATAAAAACACAGTCGTAGGTCTATCTGCCATGCGGTGATTGGAGTCCAAATTACTTGTCACACATAAATAATCACTTAATTGGATGTGGAATCACAACATTGCGGTGCGTCACCACCCTTGTGCCCCGATAATGGGGGAAATTCACTGTGCCGAAATATTTATATGGATAAGACCTATCGGATAAAATTAAATGTTATGGTTAAGTGTTCGAGTTTTGCTAACTTTGAAATAAATATTTTTTGGATTTCAGAACTTCTAAAGTTTTTTAACATTAAGCAGAGTTTTATTTTTTGAAGCAGAAAGAAGCAGTATCAATGTGATAGTGGTGTGTAATATGCACTTTTTCTATAGTATAATTTTAAGTTTTTAAGAAAAATAGAGTTGCGTAAAAATAGAGCTACTTGAACTAAAGTTTTAAAATACACAAATAATCGAGAACATACTCTATAGAGCTGATATTTCTGCGTTTGTTAGTGATGACGTTTTTATTCATACATTTTGATATGAAATAACAATTACTATCAACTCTTGCCACTACTAAAACAAAACAGACATAGATTTCATAATGGCGGATTTTTGTCGAAAAAATAAAATGATATTTCTACTCTACATCGTATGTGATCCATGGTAACTAGCGGCACGAAAGCTGAGCGCTGGGTGAAAGTTTTGCAGAAGACCATTACGATTACATGATTAGCTAATCGCGCGCCGCACCTGCACCGCAGGCCGTGATTGGTCGTTAGCTCCGCGCACACGCGTCTCTGATACGATGGTCGTCTTACAAGATACGCAAAACGATCCCCACTCTTTGTCCCAGTGCTCAACATCGATAACCGCGTACTGTATATCCATGCTTAGCTATCTTACTAACAGCGGTAATGGTGATCGAATCATTTGAACCGCAAAGGGTCGTTTATTTCAGTTTAGGGTCACAGGACACGGGAGCATAAGGGTAATATATCTGTTTGTAAATATTTGCGGTCACCCTTACTGCCGTAGCCGTAGTCATCTTCATAATAAATTACTTTTGTATCACTTCAGTTAAAATGTATGTCATCTTAGCGCACACAGCGCTTGAGTTTTGTGCTCTTTTTTCATGAACTCGAAGTGAAAATATATTATTTAAGACCTTGTTTATTAGTTAACTTGTTTTATTACGGGATTATTCTTATAAACAACAACTATGGATCCACGAATATCCAAATACCAAAATAGATTAATATTCTATAATAATATGCAACAGCTAATTGGCTATTTAGTATTGAAAAGCTTTTTTGCAATTATTCTTAGAGAAAAAGATATTGCATTTGAGGAGTAGAATTACCCCCAAAAAAGAAGTTACATGAGTAAGCGTCTTATTTACACACTTTTAATATGGATTTGTCTCGCTTTAGAAAATCCCACAAAAACCTCAAAACCATAATTTACTTGTATGCCTGTTCGCGAGGCTTGTGACGACAGTCCTAAACTATATAATTTATTTTAGGACAGCTGATTTTTGTTTCTCAATAGATGCCTGACTTGCCAATGCAGGTCATTTTTGCAGCCCAGCTTGTGGCTTAGAGAATTCCTAAAAAATATGTCAAACAAACCAAATAACTTTCCCATGTGACTCTAACTTTGATGGTACATTTTTTTTAATCCGGGAGCCGTTTAAAAAAAGTGATTCTCGATATAATTATAGGCATAAATCACTGAAAAACAAAGGCTGGAAGAATGCCGATAAATAAGGAGCGAAGCGTTCAGATCACCGTATAACTTAATTACCATCGGGCACAGTAGCGCCCCCACTGCGAGAGCCCGCGGGACGCATAAAAACAGATGCCTTTGCCTCTTGCGGTCGCACAGAAAAAAATAACCAAAGAGGCGCCATCAAATTTTGGTTTTTAAAAAGTTTGTTTTAAAAAATTAAAAGGAAAATCTTTTCACTAAGTTTCTAAGACTTGACGTAGAGTGTAAAAGGGAGATAAAAGGAGGTGTTGTAGTTTTTAAGTAAAGTTGAAACTCGTAAAAACTTTAGTAGGCATAGTAATTGTAAGGCTGTAATACAGGGCCCCAGCCTAGCTCAGAAGCCAGTCTCCCCCAATCTTTCGTATTTATGTCACCTTAGATTAGTTACTTTGGATTCTAAGATTGTGGAGAAAAAATCAAGGATTTTTTATTTATTTAATTAATCTCCTCTCCCTCTTTTTCTTACTACTTAAACCCGTCTCCATCAATTACTGAATCCACCACAGAACATTGAAAAACCTCTTACTTGTGGGCTATGTTATATAATATAATCGTTTTTTATAGAACATTAGAACATCTCCAAAAAACGGTGTTCCCTACATCAGTGCTGACAAATCCAATAATAAAGTCTTTATAGAGTGGTTGTCGTTTTTTGTTAAAAGCTGTAAAATATTACGACCCCCGGTTGTTTGAGGGTGGCTGCAATATTGGCTGACTGTCTATAATACTGAACCTTAAATCACATAGACATAAGGGTGACTATCACCGGCTTCGTTTGTAGCCAAGTGTGTATACCCCGGGGGGTATGTCATTGCAACTGTGTGTGCGATCAGCGCGTTTTTGTTATGTTAATTTAATGAATCTATGACAAGAGCGGACTCGACATTTGAAAATATATTTACTGATGGCGACTGTAGGTCGGTGTACGCCTACTACCGTTTTACGATGGTTTAAGTTGAATACTTGGAACTAGTCTAACAATGTACGCTGTAATCACATTAGATTCATTGATACATTATTTTTAAGTGTTATTTTTATAAACAATTATAGAATTCGAAGGAGTTACATCCAGCGGTTTCATACAGCCTTGACTAGGTCGTCAGTCCATTTGGAAGACTTAGTGTGGCAACACCACTCGAGAACTATTGGCAGCTCTGCAAGCGATGTGACCTGCCTTTTGGCCATTCAGCTTTGCAATACAAAAAGCAATATTGGTGTCATTGGTATATAGGATCTATCTCGTGAAGCAAACACAGCTCTCTTTACTAACTTAGTTACTAAGCTAGTAAGGGATAAACACACTGAACAGTTTATAAACATTTATGTCCAGCTAAAATATTCGTGCTCATCACACAAAAATTTGCCTTGTACGAGATTCGAACCCGCGCGCACCACGACCGGACGATATTATGGTTGTAAAATAAACAGCAATTTCGTATTTTTGGCATAAATCAGTTATAGGCTGGTTTCCGATTTTAAGTAAGTATTCACTTTATTTCCTACACTCGAGGAAGAAAAAAATACCAAATAGGTAACTATCTAAAATCTCCATCTTGAATGAAAAATCATCCCATTATAAAAAAAATCTAGATAAGATAGATACTCTTTATTGGACACCAAACAAAGAAGTTACAGTTGATATCATCAATTGAGTTCAGCAAATATAATATCTCACTGTTGTAATAGGTGCCTTGGCAAAAACTTCATGCAACGTTGAACGTAATATAGACTTTGCGTATGCGTCTCTTAAATACAAAATGAACACCACTAAATACTAATGCTGTTTAATATATGTACTAGATATTAATATTTTATTTATTTATTCAAGTAACATGACTCACAGTTTTTTAGTTATATTATAAAGCTTAACCTATGTTAGTAATTGAACATTTTATTTATTTAATTGTTTTTTTATTCGTTTGCACAACGAGTTTGCTTAATGATAACATTTTTCAAAGTCGGTAATTCAATCCTCACTCTCGTTGACCATGTCAAGTATTATAGCAAAAAACCGTTTCACATCTCAAATTGTCACAGAAATCCGACGACATTATCAAGGCAACTTAGTAACCGCCAATGATGGTATCAGCGAAGCAAGTAAAAAATACAAAAACTATAGCCAATTCTTATCTTTTTGTAACATCGACGGAACTAAATTAAAGGCGGCCGCTCTTAAAACGCGTCAAATTTTATTACAAAGGAGATTTACACACCATTTAACGAAGAAAAAAGGTGGCTCTGTTGATAAGAAAACAAAAGGTCGGCTCGCAAAAGGAACCTCTTTTGGACTATCCTTTTTATTTCCGGATTATTTTGGGAAGTAGACAGAAATATGGGTGGTTTTTTTTTTGCATTTAATGCATTTAATGAAAAAGGAAACAATTTACATAGTTTAGTATCTTAGAAGTAATTAAACTAGTATTTCGTTCTCCTAAATATGTGAGGCAATCAGTCCTCTGCTGGACGTCATGGACTTTGTTAATGCATGCCACTATGGCTATTCCCCGACTCTTCTTTTTCATCCAACGTAACAGCATTTCGTATAATTATCATCGTTTCATATCAACCTTGTCGGAGGGCGCTCTACGCTGCGTTTGCAAAATCACGGCCTCCACTCAAGAACATGATTACCTACCGGTAACCGATGTGACTAGCCCACCTGCTACTTTAACTTGCTTATCTTTTGAGCTCAGTTTCTGCTGTACTTAAATAATGTGAACGTTTGTTTTGTTGCAAACACTAAAATCTTATTGTTAGACAAGTAAAAGTGCTTACATTGTAAATTAGTAATTTTAAGTTGGTCAGCGTTCATTGTGGGCAGTAATTTTTATTTGCGATTTCGATGTCACTCCCTTAGATAAAGTTGTTTGTGTTCATGGAAAGATTAGGAAGAACCACCTATAAAACCCTCCGAGATGGGTTAAATTACACTACTTTTCTTTAATGTTAAGTCTTTTGTCAGATTAGTTAGTCGTTATTGACTTGAGTCGTTATTACCACTTCATTGAATAGTTCGTATCAAATATGCATTAAATTGCTTCCTTTATGTTCCTAAACTACATTTGACCGAAAAATGTCGCCACACCGCATTCACCTACAAAACAGTAGCAACTTGTTTCACAGAAAAAAATAATTGATGCTCAAAAAGCTATAGGAGCGCGACATTCTTCAAATATCTCACGAGAAGAGTTGAACTTGAGATATTATCTCAATATGTTTGGGAATACTTCAGATACCAATCGGTCGAGTGGAAAACATTAGTTTGGAACTATTGACCATTAAATTGAAGTAAAGTGTAAGTGTCTGTTTGCACCTGGTTTGCTACACATTTTTGAATCAAATCGTCAGTAAAAGGTGTTCAATATTTCAGTTCAGTGAAATAAACTGATATTGCTGACTGCTGTACAGTTAAGAAGTTCAAGTTTCATTTCTTGAATTCTGGCTGAAGAAGCTGCTAGGATGGGTTTGTGAATATGAGTAGGTAATTGGTGGATATTATATTTAAGCAAGAAGCTATCTTTGATAAAAACTCATAAGTATCGACTCGTTTAAATACCTAATATTATTAAATGCTACCTTAACGTTTACTTTCTTATTATTTCGCCAAATAAATATTACGTGTACATAACTTTCTTAACATTTTTATTAAACCAAGTATTTAAATGCAGTAAAAATATTTTAACTCTTTAGTAATTTTAGTATCGGAGGTTACATTTTTAGTTTTTGTACATATAATTTTTCAGTATTGTTTCTCTTTGCATCATTGTTCTGTCGCACATAGAATACGCAACGCCTCACATAACACTCACGGCAAATGCGCGTACACACAAACTAGCCTCTTACATGCCATAAACATGCACAACAATATAAAACATTTATTTTAAAAATGCCACAAGACCTCGTATATTTTTATGAAGACAGCCAAATTAACGAATACAACTCGAACCAATTTCCGTAAAACTAAAACTAACAAACCTCATTCGTATGATTTACAGGTTAATTGAGGTATAAAGGGCCTGTTTATTAGCAAAGGAATTAATAGGACGAAATAATCGTAATAGGGAATTCGGTGAACATTCGTAGATGTTATCGCGACAGTTCGCTCTAATGTTAGAAACGAACGCGGTCATGTGAAAAGTTTACGATTGGTTTAAGGATAGAGCTTTGATGCTCCTAGACTTGGCATTTACTTATTGGTATTTATGTACATTTATGAGTGGCGCTTTTTTACCTGATTTATGCTTAAAATTTTACTGCTTGCTTTTACTATTTATAACTAAGTCTGCCAGTTAATAGATCTATCAATAACTCCTCAAGCGCAAGTCTGCTCAACATTACTCAGTTTTATATCTATCTCAACAGATAATTTACTGCCTAATTCACATTTTTTACCCTCATGGCTTTTGATAATGACAACGTATGCACGGATTTTTATAAAAAAATGTGGTTTTGTCACTGAGGCCAAGTTTTATTTACGTTTACTTTAATCAATTTTAAAGTAGAAAATCTCACACTAGGCCTACAGTTTAGCCAGTAGTTAAATATAGTGGCAACTTGACAATAAAATTGCTGCTCATCAATAAATCATCCATACACCTAAAAGTGTGTAGCTTCACAGCCTTTCTTGAAATTTAACTTGTACTTGAAATTTCACGACGCAAAAGTGTAGCCTGCCTTACTTAACTTGTACTTTGCGTATTCGAGTTACTCATAACGCCAGTTCTATCAGCTACTAAGTCTATTCGGAACGCCACAGGTGCTAGCCATCAACACACGTCGGGCGCTTCGTCGTCTGCTTCATAAGTTTACTTTACTCGTACGTATGTGTTGAGCTGGTGACTCAATTAATGGTCAATTTTGTTTGGCTAGGTTCATGATAAAATGCAGGTTAAAGACGAATTAAAAGTTTGGAATTCGTAGTTTTTTCTGCGTTTAGGTACCTATTAAGTTTAGGTATTACGAAATTCTTTATAATGTATTTATGGCAATTTTTTAATCAAACGGATTCATTTGACGAAACAAAACGAATGGAAATTTTTAATCGATCGACTTTTGGTTTTTTTTTTATTTTTCTAAAACATAATATTAAATTTTTGCAAGCTAAATTGTTTGAGTACACTTAAAATTAATAGATAATTAATGAATAATTAATTTCTTGGCCAACTCATCAGTTTGGCTATTCAGCGTGTAAATGCGGCTAGCCCATTTTTTGGGTCAATTTTGTTTTCTCTTTCTTTTTCTTAAGGTTTAGTTTTAAGTTTAGTTTAGTTAGAATTTCATTGAAAATTATCATTATATCTGGGCTTGATATAATAAAATAATTAACTATCATCTAAATAAGTTAATAGAAATAAAGATTTTATAGATTAATATTCAGCAGTGGACTCTATAATTGACCAAAATGACCAAAGATCAAATGATCGTTTTCATTGCTAATACATATTCTGTACCGCAACTGAAAAACATAACCTGCGGATATAACAGCTTGCTTATTATTGGTACGTCTGGAAGGCAACCGCTATATCGTAAAATCACTAACAAGTTAAATTAGGACCTAAATAGTTTTTCATCTCTTGGCAATTTCCTGCTAATAAGTATCAATTATACAATCAAACTAACTCATAACTCAGACTGATTTTCTTACATCAGAAGTTATCTGTACTGTACGTAAATTTAGTAATCATTGTAATCAACATACGGTGCAATTACACGTCAAATTCGCAGTTACCAAACCGACAGATGTATCCAATGGATCAGTGGTTTGAAGGACCGGCCAAGACCGAACGTGGCTACGTAACTACATGTAAACTATCGATCACATTACTAGTGTATTTGGTAATGAAATATACACAACAATTGATTTTTAGTACATAACTCCAAATAGCCGTCTTACATTACCTATTTTACTAACCTGATTTAATTTTCTTTACTATATGTAATCAAATATTAAAAGTCGATCGATTGATGTATTAGTCGTATTGATTTAAATTAAAATGTTATGCTGTTGTTTAAAATCCAAGATCTTTTATTACTAAATCACAGCACGACATGATTAGCAATTAAAAAAATACAAACTACTTTAAACAAGCATTGTGTTTTCATTCAAAACACGGCTATAAAATTTAAACAAACTAATTACTATCAGTCAGCCGATCTAACAAAGACCAAACTCTCAGTCAGTTTAACGAGATTACTCAATCCAATTATTCACTAACCAAGATATTAATGTGACCATTATACAACTAATCTCTTGATACAGGTGTAAGATTACGAACGCCTACAAAAATATTCCGAGCAATAAAACTAAAAAGCCCTATTCCGAACATCCCTTTCAAATTTCCGCCCTCAAATTGTTGTATCAACCCTTAAATGGAGCAATCTAATCTGTCCGATTAATACCGCAGATAAGCCAACAGGGGATAGTTGTACGGTCAAATAGATATTCGAGGATTAATTTTTCAATGAACCCCAAATTACGGTTTGTCAAGAATTTCGATAATATGTAACGAATACAAAAGAGTTTGAGATTGTAATGTGAAATATTTGAAGGTAAATATCACGGTGATAAAAATAGATATATATGTATCCGTAGATAAAATTCAACAGGATATGTCACCCGTTTAATTAGAAGATTTAACAGTTATTAGGGTCCGGTTCGACAGAAAACGGATTTATTGGATTGGCAAACAAACAAAACTGAGCATGCTGTAAGACGTTGTCATTACCATGCAAATACCTGTAACACAAGTATTAAATCCCTGCGTTGAGACCATTGCAATGGGTGTCTAGGGTATATTTATTTATTAATAATAAAAAAGAAGTTGTTTGGTTTGGAAGAGACCAATCAAAGACAAGGTCCTTTACTACACATTTTTATATTTATAATAACAGTTCTCCTGGATTGAAGCGTTCGAATTCCAATTCGCATACGAATTCCGAAAAATCGTAACTCCTAGGAAATTGTACACGATTCTTGTTATTATATTATATAGCAGGTATGGCCAACCGGTCGATGGCGGCTATTAGTTCAGTCGATCGTGGCAAGGCAAAAACAATATTAATTGTATACTGAACTATACTTTTTCATTACCTACCAATTTTAAGAGGTACCTATGTAATTAGTAGATCTCACAGGGTTTCGTCAGTAAACAGTAGATCTTGGGTCTAATTACGTTGGCCACCCCTGTTTTATAGTATGCGAAATGGAATTCGAACGCTTCAATAATTCGCCTCCTATCTGATTCTTCTAAGAAGAATCTTTTCAATGTTACCTTGTATACTTTTGATATATTTTCTTTAGTATTTTATAGCTAATATTTAGCAACGCAATAGGCGTAGTGGAGCAATGATTTGCATTGAACGCAAGGTTCGATGTCCAGTTCGGGTCAATTTAGATAAAGTTTTTTTTTTATAAGATGTTGTTCAGCGTGTGGTTGGAGACTGCAAATTCATTGCTTGGTACCTCGTAGCACAAGGACGGTAGTTCCCTTCGAGACCGCTTACATAAATTTTAACCCTAATACAAATAAATTAATAAGCAAAGACATGTGAAATTAAGCGTGACAAAACTTAATGAACCCTTGTTAACAAGGCAGCAACACAACCTTCACTTAAGTAAAGCGGTACATTACCACACCAATATTACACTGCACTTACCCACAAAACCACTTTTACTTCCTATCAAATTTCGCTCCAAAACAATTACTTAAACTTTTTTTCACGTTCATACATTTTGCTTGCGTTGATAAACCTAATGAGGTATGTTTATTTGAAAAACTACTCTCATTTAATGGACTTAGGATTCATTTTACATTGCAAGTATGTGGGAATTACATCGTTCCAGTTCACGAGAAATTGGACTTTAAAATTTCGTTCATAAAAAACAAAATCAATTGGGATTAAAATTAACCTTAATTTCTTTTGATACGTATGCTGCCACTGTTTTGTTTTTTTTTTAGATTTCTCTCGATTATGTAATGTAATCATCTCGCAATAAGAATAGAACAAACGATTTGCACTTACTTGTATGACTTGATGACAGGTGTTGGTTTTTTTTTTACGTTCATAAAGTTTAATAACATTCCACAGTGTATAGAATTTTATACTATACAGCTGTGTGGTAATCCTGAATTCTGGGGGCCTAGCATGAAAGTGTATCTTTCGTTCGGTCGTATAAACCTAACAAATTAAAATGGCCAGTCTCATGTGTCAGTCAATCCTTTAATAAAATATGACCAACTCAATCTAGCCGTGTAAAAAACCCGACGGTTTTCAATTGTTCATTCGGGACTAAGGTTAACCCACTGTTCTTTACCCACCCACTGTACGCAAGTACAGTGGGTTAACCTTAGTCCCGGACTAGCAAATGCACTCTGAATAAGACACGACAAGTTTGTATGACAATTACATGATTTGCGCTTTTTACGTAACCTAGTCTTGCGAGTAGTGTACATAGTGCTCGTAGTACTACGAAAGTAGCAGAGATTTGGCAGAGAATATAAATTCCTTAGGCAGAGATAAGACATAAACGCGTCAGAGTATGCTATCTACAAGTTGAATTTTAAAAACTTCATTTTTGAAAAAGGTTTATTTATTTTCACGTTACTTATTATTTTTACTAAATTTAAATCACAAAAGTAAAAAAAACCTATGTACAGAATATTGCTGTTTAGCCTATCAAAAAAGTCCACCTTTTGTGTAAATATTATTAAACCGGTACAATATAATTTAAATAAGTAAAGTTGATTCCATGCCAGGAATAAATAAGAAGAGATTATTTGGTAACTATGAAGATGCATGACTGAATAACAATGTTTTATAAAGTCACCCACGGACGTGCAGACAAATCAATCAATCAGGTTTTGTCTTAGATTATCTTAATGAGCGCGGAAAGCGTTGCACAACATCTGGAGTGGCGACGTAACACGTGGAAGTGCATACTGCCACCACTCATAAGCTAAGTAATACTTCATTACTAAGGCGCAGGCGCCTTAGTAATGAAGGCGCACGGGACGACTAATCGCATGCGACTGAGTTAAACGTCCTTTATAACTTTGTTATAATTAAAAAGTCTGGTCTAGTCGTTTTCGCTCTTGTCTAATAAAAACCAGGCCACAAATTTAAAACATGAAATGGACACTAAATCTCGAAACACGCTGGAACAGTTTTAGCCTGAGCGTGCCGCGATTTCATGACCGTAAGCATTATCAATGTGTGCGTTTCAAGCTTAACTTTTGATATAAAAGCAAATATTTATTCTGTAGCCTAGCAGTTGCTGGTTTGACTCCCGCAAGGGGCAAATATTTGTGTGATTAGCACAAACATTTGTACCTAAGTCTTAGATATTTATAAATGTATATAAGCATGTCTACTAGTTATCTAGCACGTTAATACAAGCTTGGATTTAGGATGGATTTTTTATAATTAACTACGTCGCGATTTTGTCGGAGTTTGTAGAGCGCGAGCTAAGTAAGTAATGAGTAAGAGTAAATAAGTAATACCACCCACCACCTTAACGCGCATCGAACATTAATAAGGCTTATATACAAGACGACCAAGCGACAGTCGCGATTCGTTATATTATGTCGTTGTCTCCTCTTGCTATTTTCATATTTTGGCATAAAAATACGCACATCTGTATCGCTGAAAAATATTGGACTAATTAGTTTATGACTAAGGTAAAAACCAAGTAATGACATAATATGTATTTACTTCATAAATGTGTTTGCTAAAAGATTGGTACTACAATATAATTTTTTCTCTATGGTACTACCATATCTTTAATATACGCATAGGCTAGCAGTTAATAAGTTATGCTTGCATGCTACAAGAATAATTTTTGTTAAATTAAAAACTATATAGGTATTTTATTAAACTCTAGCTGTGTCTTCTTTCGCGTAGACTACAGGGTGTTGTTTGAATGGATACAGGCAGCCAAAAATAATAAAAAATACAGTTTTGTGACCCCATTTTTTTATAAATAATATGTAAAGAATTTAAACTGTTACAGTTTTATTACATTAAAGATTAATTTGAATTAACATTAAAGATAAATTTATTTATTATTTAGACCTACTCATCAGTAGGTCTAGTTACATACTAAATTAAGAAATTAAATTTTAGACAACCATTTTAACGTTTAAAATTGCATTGAACAACATTGCTATACAGCGATCATAATCAGCTATGGTTTGAGCTAAGTTTTTTATTATGGCTTCCTACTATCAACATTTAAATCACCTAAGGCAATGTTTATTTGGACTTAACATGAACCTTAAACATTTACAATAACGTTTATTTTTCCATGACAATATTTATTTATGGGGTAGCCACCCTAGAAACCTTGTAACAGATTATAGCTTTATAATGCATAGTGTTTTGTGTGAAGGACACGATAAATTGATTTAAGTTTACATAAGTATTTTTAATGTAGGTTGGCAACTATAATAATGAATGTTTAACTTACAAATAAATTCAATGTACGTACTTTGCGTGGATTTACCTACTACCTGATTAGGCCCATTAATTTAACCTGCTTAAATCTTTCTTATATTCAGTTATAAATGTCACTGTGTCAGTTTATTTAAAACCGATAGACAGAATGACTTTTTAAGTCAGGTTTAGATTAAGTTTCTTTTTAGACGGTTCAAGTGTTTTTTCGACTGCTTTAAAGAATTAAAGACTTATTCATAAGCTTATGCAATTATGACTATAATCTTATTTTGTTTTTTCTGTTTTTAAGTTTGATTTTAAAACAAAACTGCTTAGGTATGTCCTTAGAGTTTATAATTAGACCGCAAGAAGTACGTACCTAACTAACTACCCTTTAAGTAACTAACTTAGTAAGTCTAAGGACCTGTTTCACATTCGCTAAGTAAGTCTGTGTTAGTTCAATCTGCCAGATATTTCATACAAAATGTGTTCTTCATGTAAATTTATTTGTTGAATAGTGCTTACTTTTCGATTGTGAAACTGGCCGTAAGAATAAGGTAGCATAGGTTAGTAAACTTTTTTTACATTGCAATTAACAGATAGTTGGCAAATGTAGAGTTACACTATCATTTTTCAACATGTACAAAGTACTCATAATTTCACAACACGTTTGTATAGTAATTAGTTCAAATGACCATTACAACACGTATTCCTAGCTACATAAGGGGACTTGTAGTAACATAAAGATTTAAATAGCTGTGTGTATGTAGAGGGTCTTTAATTTTATTAACATGACCATATATATACCCTTAAATATACACTTAATACACTAACCCTTTTCAGGGCGGTAACCACGAACTCTTTCAAAAATCTCAAATCTGTCAAACATTATCAAATCTGTCAAATTTTGTATGTAATGACGTACCAAAATTGACAGATTTCACAGCTTTGAGATTGTTAAGAGTTCATGGTTACCCCGCCGGTCTTACTGGGCAACATCTGTTGTTTCTAAATATACATATTGTCAAATGCTGCCCCACAAAAAGGAACTGCGAAATGGAATATTTGTGGGTAAAAAGAAGCTTTTTAAATCATCCCTCCCTCCCCTAAAACTGAACTCAAAGATTATGCATAAGGAATGGAATATTTTTGTCTCACTTTGCTGGCTGGCTTTGTCATAGCGTAAAATTAACATTAATGTTTGTTGTTTATAAGATTTGATTTATCTTTAAAATGCCAACCTTTTGTGCTATTTTCTGTATAGCAGCTATAAAACAAAATTAAAAGTACATTTTTATTCTCGAACCAGTACGATGTAAAAATGGATCCACAATTCGCGAGTGACTTGCATTAAAAAGTTGTTTGACATAAACAACTTTTTAATGCAAGTTAACCCGCAAAACGTTACTTAATAATTTGCAGCGATCTGTGATGAGACCACTGACATGGTGACATACATACGTACATTAATATTACATTGACCTTTGAATAAGAGCGTTAAGTATGATAACATTAGCAGTGCTAGCACAGTGGCTAAAGTCATCTGTGGGTCGCGAGTTCCAAACCCAGTACGCACCTTATGATGTTCCGAAATATCTGTAACGGATTTATCGTACGATTTATTCATTTCATGGTCCGAAATGTTTTTTTTTATTTTGACGGAGGTTTTATGCGTCCTTAAATATTCCTCTGGATGATTAGGTTTTAATTAAATAACTGTTATTTAGGGTACCAGTTTTATTACAAAAATATGGTAACTTGTAACAAAGTCCAAACGATGTACGTACAGATGTTTTATGATGTTAATCGTGAAAAGAGTCTTCCTAATTACAGTTAATATTAAGAGGCCCATGTTCAGCAGTGGACGTCCTATGGTTAAAATGATGATAATGATGACGAACTCTCAAAGTCAAAGACAAACATGTATTTTAAGTATTTACGTCACACTTTACAAATAAACAAGCTTGAAGTAGTACTGCTATCAGAGCTCATAATGAGGCCCTCCATTCGAACAGCACACGTTTCATTGTTCGTGAGAAAACGTTGTCAAACTGGGTTTGTTGACTTACACTGTAATTTAAACAAGGCCCATTCAGCGACCCAAGGAAATGACCGCTTATTGCGAGGAAGGAAGCGTTACAACTTAACTAGTTCTAACTTCTGTGCACTTTTATGCTTAAGTGGTCGGACCACTTTTGCTTTTAGCTCGCTTTCTAGTTAAGTTGTTAAGGTGGCGCTATGATTTTTTATAGTGCTATGTCAGTAACGTTTTATAAATCTTATAATTATGGAGTTTACTTGTGTGACTATAATGAATACTGTTGTTAACACTATTTAACAACAGCATGAACCCCGTAGGGGTTGGTGGGTTGAACTTCCAAGGTAGGGGGGGGGGGGCAAGAATTTCCCGCAAGCGGGGCCTTGGTCGGCCATTGTTTTTAATGTTCCGATAGCATTTATTTTGCTCAAAATTTCATACTGATTTAAGAAAAGAAAATCAATATTTATTTAGGTGTTTAATTAACTAATGTCTCATTATATTGTTTTAAACTTTCATGGTCACTAACATTAGAATAGTTTGTTACGGGATTGCTACCATGTACCTTATTTTTGAGTTCCCGATATTTCGGCACTGTTGCAAGCGCCATGATCACGGAGTAACGAAATATCGGGAACTCAAAAATAAGGTACATGGTAGCAATCCCGTAACAAACTATTCTAATAATGTCTCATTAGTTAGATTGTTGGAATTTAAAAGCCTTGGTCAATGTTAAAATATACTGACGATACAACCTAGCAGTAAGAGAAATTTTAATTTTAGTAGTTGTTCCACTAGGGTCATACTTAAAACATTGAGTGGTAAATATTAAACTCAAACTTAATTTCTTCGATGTCGTTCGATTCAATCAACCAAATTAAAAACTATATAGGTATTTTATTAAACTCTAGCTGTGTCTTCTTTCGCGTAGACTACAGGGTGTTGTTTGAATGGATACAGGCAGCCAAAAATAATAAAAAATACAGTTTTGTGACCCCATTTTTTTATAAATAATATGTAAAGAATTTAAACTGTTACAGTTTTATTACATTAAAGATTAATTTGAATTAACATTAAAGATAAATTTATTTATTATTTAGACCTACTCATCAGTAGGTCTAGTTACATACTAAATTAAGAAATTAAATTTTAGACAACCATTTTAACGTTTAAAATTGCATTGAACAACATTGCTTTACAGCGATCATAATCAGCTATGGTTTGAGCAAAGTTTTTTTTGATGGCTTCCTACTATCAACATTTAAATCACCTAAGGCAATGTTTATTTGGACTTAACATGAACCTTAAACATTTACAATAACGTTTATTTTTCCATGACAATATTTATTTATGGGGTAGCCACCCTAGAAACCTTGTAACAGATTATAGCTTTATAATGCATAGTGTTTTGTGTGAAGGACACGATAAATTGATTTAAGTTTACATAAGTATTTTAAATGTAGGTTGGCAACTATAATAATGAATGTTTAACTTACAAATAAATTCAATGTACGTACTTTGCGTGGATTTACCTACTACCTGATTAGGCCCATTAATTTAACCTGCTTAAATCTTTCTTATTTTCAGTTATAAATGTCACTGTGTCAGTTTATTTAAAACCGATAGACAGAATGACTTTTTAAGTCAGGTTTAGATTAAGTTTCTTTTTAGACGGTTCAAGTGTTTTTTCGACTGCTTTAAAGAATTAAAGACTTATTCATAAGCTTATGCAATTATGACTATAATCTTATTTTGTTTTTTCTGTTTTTAAGTTTGATTTTAAAACAAAACTGCTTAGGTATGTCCTTAGAGTTTATAATTAGACCGCAAGAAGTACGTACCTAACTAACTACCCTTTAAGTAACTAACTTAGTAAGTCTAAGGACCTGTTTCACATTCGCTAAGTAAGTCTGTGTTAGTTCAATCTGCCAGATATTTCATACAAAATGTGTTCTTCATGTAAATTTATTTGTTGAATAGTGCTTACTTTTCGATTGTGAAACTGGCCGTAAGAATAAGGTAGCATAGGTTAGTAAACTTTTTTTACATTGCAATTAACAGATAGTTGGCAAATGTAGAGTTACACTATCATTTTTCAACATGTACAAAGTACTCATAATTTCACAACACGTTTGTATAGTAATTAGTTCAAATGACCATTACAACACGTATTCCTAGCTACATAAGGGGACGTGTAGTAACATAAAGATTTAAATAGCTGTGTGTATGTAGAGGGTCTTTAATTTTATTAACATGACCTTAAATATACACTTAATACACTAACCCTTTCCAGGGCGGTAACCACGAACTCTTTCAAAAATCTCAAATCTGTCAAACATTATCAAATCTGTCAAATTTTGTATGTAATGACGTACCAAAATTGACAGATTTCACAGCTTTGAGATTGTTAAGAGTTCATGGTTACCCCGCCGGTCTTACTGGGCAACATCTGTTGTTTCTAAATATACATATTGTCAAATGCTGCCCCACAAAAAGGAACTGCGAAATGGAATATTTGTGGGTAAAAAGAAGCTTTTTAAATCATCACCTCCCCTAAAACTGAACTCAAAGATTATGCATAAGGAATGGAATATTTTTGTCTCACTTTGCTGGCTGGCTTTGTCATAGCGTAAAATTAACATTAATATTTGTTGTTTATAAGATTTGATTTATCTTTAAAATGCCAACCTTTTGTGCTATTTTCTGTATAGCAGCTATAAAACAAAATTAAAAGTACATTTTTATTCTCGAACCAGTACGATGTAAAAATGGATCCACAATTCGCGAGTGACTTGCATTAAAAAGTTGTTTGACATAAACAACTTTTTAATGCAAGTTAACCCGCAAAACGTTACTTAATAATTTGCAGCGATCTGTGATGAGACCACTGACATGGTGACATACATACGTACATTAATAATACATTGACCTTTGAATAAGAGCGTTAAGTATGATAACATTAGCAGTGCTAGCACAGTGGCTAAAGTCATCTGTGGGTCGCGAGTTCCAAACCCAGTACGCACCTTATGATGTTCCGAAATATCTGTAACGGATTTATCGTACGATTTATTCATTTCATGGTCCGAAATGTTTTTTTTTATTTTGACGGAGGTTTTATGCGTCCTTAAATATTCCTCTGGATGATTAGGTTTTAATTAAATAACTGTTATTTAGGGTACCAGTTTTATTACAAAAATATGGTAACTTGTAACAAAGTCAAAACGATGTACGTACAGATGTTTTATGATGTTAATCGTGAAAAGAGTCTTCCTAATTACAGTTAATATTAAGAGGCCCATGTTCAGCAGTGGACGTCCTATGGTTAAAATGATGATAATGATGACGAACTCTCAAAGTCAAAGACAAACATGACTAGCTCTAAACACAACGGTATTGTATTTACGTCACACTTTACAAATAAACAAGCTTGAAGTAGTACTGCTATCAGAGCTCATAATGAGGCCCTCCATTCGAACAGCACACGTTTCATTGTTCGTGAGAAAACGTTGTCAAACTGGGTTTGTTGACTTACACTGTAATTTAAACAAGGCCCATTCAGCGACTGAAGGAAATGACCGCTTATTGCGAGGAAGGAAGCGTTACAACTTAACTAGTTCTAACTTCTGTGCACTTTTATGCTTAAGTGGTCGGACCACTTTTGCTTTTAGCTCGCTTTCTAGTTAAGTTGTTAAGGTGGCGCTATGATTTTTTATGGTGCCATGTCAGTAACGTTTTATAAATCTTATAATTATGGTGTTTACTTGTGTGACTATAATGAATACTGTTGTTAACACTATTTAACAACAGCATGAACCCCGTAGGGGTTGGTGGGTTGAACTTCCAAGGTAGGGGGGGGGGGGCAAGAATTTCCCGCAAGCGGGGCCTTGGTCGGCCATTGTTTTTAATGTTCCGATAGCATTTATTTTGCTCAAAATTTCATACTGATTTAAGAAAAGAAAATCAATATTTATTTAGGTGTTTAATTAACTAATGTCTCATTATATTGTTTTAAACTTTCATGGTCACTAACATTAGAATAGTTTGTTACGGGATTGCTACCATGTACCTTATTTTTGAGTTCCCGATATTTCGGCACTGTTGCAAGCGCCATGATCACGGAGTAACGAAATATCGGGAACTCAAAAATAAGGTACATGGTAGCAATCCCGTAACAAACTATTCTAATAATGTCTCATTAGTTAGATTGTTGGAATTTAAAAGCCTTGGTCAATGTTAAAATATACTGACGATACAACCTAGCCGTAAGAGAAATTTTAATTTTAGTAGTTGTTCCACTAGGGTCATACTTAAAACATTGAGTGGTAAATATTAAACTCAAACTTAATTTCTTCGAAGTCGTTCGATTCAATCAACCAAAGTTTGACAAATGATCATCAAAATGTCCGAGAGCTAAATAATCAAAACCTGCATAGGTAGTAAAATATGCTGTTGATATTAACATTATTCATTATATTATAACAGATCGATTTCAACACCATCCATTGCTAATGATGTACCACTAACCTCAGAAACCTAACCTTTGATAAAAACACGGAAACTAATATCATTTGCAAATAAAATTTCGTTTACTCATGTATGAATAACTCGAATAGTTAGTGTGGCTGCGATTTCTTTTAATTTATTTAAATGCATGATGAATATTAAAATTAATATGGGCTTATTGGGGCCATGATTTGCAGATGGTCATGGTAAGTTGGCCCAAATATGTCCGTCATGGTAAGAACTTTGCTTTGGTTAAATTGAGTAAGACATGCGTAGATTTGCAATATGGCATCTTCACGGCTCTTAACTACAATAAACATCAATATTCTATTTTATGTCTGGTTAAGTTACATGTTTAAGGCCACTTACAAAATCGTCTCAAGTCGAGATCTTAGCTAAACCTGGCATTTAAATGTCATTCGATATCTATTTTTGGGTTTTCGATATTTTTCCAACAGAAAAAGTATTTGTAGTTGGTAGCAGTATAATCGCCCGTTAAAGTTACACTTCCCTTTTTTTATACCTATTCTTTATACATAATAATCACATTTAAATAAGCATGTATTGCATGTATACTGTATTGCAGTGCTGTTAAAATGTTAATAAGTCCAGATTTAGGCTGAATCTAGATTCAAGAAAAGGTGTGTTATGCACTTGGACAATTGTTCGCAGGCTACTTAGCCTTAACGATACGAGATATACTTTGCTGTTTCTAAAGAGCATACAACAGAATACAATAGTGTATAAGTTTTTACGACATCTCTTTTCAGCTCGAGTCTATATTATTGTCCAAAAGTTGGGCAAACTTATATTGGAACAAGTAGCCTCATTTATGCAGACCCCTAAAAGACTAATCACAACTAACTACACTTATTCTATTTTCTTTGTTTTTAACAATGCTAAATGAAATACAATTGTATTAAATTAGGCATACATATAATTAATAAATACAGGCTGTAAACGAGGGACACAGTTCTATAGGTTATTTCACCGTTACTACCACGGTAAAAGTTGTATATATCTATAAGAAGAACAACCTGTAAGTACGTACGTGGGTCAACCTAAGGTAGGTATTATATCTAGGTAATCTATTAAAACGTTGATACAGAATAAATAATAGTTATTATAGAATAAGCTTTATGCAACGAGCACTAGCCTAGCACCTTAACTTAACTTCTAATGCTTCTAATACTCTAAACTACTATTTTATATGACGTTAAAAACACTAATAATTAACTTCATAATAATATGGTTGTGTGGTCACTTAAGTACATCTTTAAGTGTAATATAGGTTCGCCTCGTAACCATTTTGTCATGCTTTGGCAAACTGTTTCATCTTGTTGCATTTGTTTTACATAATGCTGATCTACATAAACAACATTTGCCTATGGATGGGGTTATTTCGCCACGGAGTGTAATCATGGCAAGCCATCAGAAAATGCTTCATATCTGATCATGTAATGCACCAATTACTGATTCTAAATGAGCAATCATACTTGCGCAATTCGTTGCTCAATAGAAATAAAACTTATTGGTTATTTTTTTATAACGCTACATACGGTGCAATCCAATCGAGGTCAGCTATTTTTATTGTCCACGCGTTGGATAGTGCTAAAATTATTTTTTTAAACTTTCAAGTGGCAAAATGCATCCTTGACCAGATTCATGCGATTACACACTTTCAGTAAAACAATGCGTAGTTTTGCAATAATGAAATCTGGCCATATGATTTCTAGATGCAATAATCATTGCAGTACCTCTAAAATGAGCTGTCGATTACAATAAGAAAACCGGCTTATAGTTATTGTCGCTAAATACTAAGTAACACATCTTGTTCGAAATCAGCATCTTGTAATTGTACATCTTAAATAATTTACGCCCTTATTGTTTCTTAGCTAGGTTAATTTCAAAACAATTTTAAAGGTTTGTTTTACCATTATCATATAATAACTTCAAGGAGAGGTCTTTGAAAAACTCTTAACAAACAAACACTATCAATTTTATATCATATACGATTATAATCTACATAATTTAGGAAGAAATATTTCTGTCTTATTTTAACAGAATTTCATACGTTTCTTATTTGCAAATGCATTGCATGATACCTGGTTTGAATGTTAATTATAAGTTCAAAGTCATAATAATAGGTCTATTGACTTTGTCTTACTTACAGATAACTACAAAATTAGTTAGCTTCCTCTTAGACCATATTTTATTGTCAGAATTAGGGATAGGAATAATTTATTTTACCTGATCAAGCTATAATTATTACTTCTATCTAAAGTTTGGGCAGCAACAGTAATCTCAATATAATTTTTGATATCAATGATTAGACCCATGAAAGGTTTCATTAAAGAAAAGGGCACAACAACATTTCACACTTTTTTATTGGTCAGCCTCAATCCAAAGTACTTCACGTACTCTGACAAGTTACATTTTATAAAAAAAAACAAAGCGTATAAAAGCTAAAACAAGTATAACAGATTATATCTACAACTGGACCACCGCGCACAGTAAACCAGTGCTATGCGGCGTATACATACTATAGCCTTCAGAAAACGAACAAATGAGCAACAACTCCCGAATCACAACCTTTACACGCGTGAGCGAACAGCACCAATAAGACGATTTTGCAAGATATATACACTAAATACTAAAAGATCACATTTTTCAACTTAGCCTAATAAGGTACTGGTGTGAGACCTATAAAACTAATTGAGCTCAGTGCCAACCGTGGTGCTGTTGGTGTTCGTGGTGGTGCTCCACCTCTTTCTTGAAGTAGATTGGCACGTGCACCTTCACGGGGTACGGGACCTCCTTTACCAGCGGCACTGGCACCTCCTTGTACACGGGGTAGGGCTTGTCGATGGGGACCTTGACTTCATAAGGCACCTTCTTCTCGACAGTGTATGGGATCTTCTTGTATACGTCATAAGGCTTGGGCACGGGCACCTTCACGTGAACAGGGTAGGGCTTCTCAACCTCGACCTTGTAAGGCCTGTCGACGGGCACCTTGACTTCGTACGGGACATGCTTGTGCACTGTCACTGGGTAAGGCTTCTCAACCGTAACTGGGTAGGGCTTGGGAACGTACACGTTGTAAGGCTTGTCAACTGGCACTTTGACCTCATAAGGCACCTTCTTGATGACTTCGTAGGGCTGAGGAACCTTGACCTCGTATTTGACGGGTACGGGAACCTTCTTTTCTACAGTGTAGGGCTGGGGCACTGGCACCTTGACTTCGTAAGGCACTTTCTTCTCAACGGTGTAAGGAGTGGGGACTTTGACTTTGACTTCGAAGGGCTTGTCAACTGGGACCTTAACTTCGTAGGGAACTTTCTTCTCTACAGTGTAAGGCTCAGGCACGTAGACCGGGTATTTGACGTACTCCTTGACGGTGACAGGGACTTTCTTTTCGACGGTGTAGGGCTGGGGCACGGGCACTTTGACTTCGTAAGGCACTCTCTTTTCGACGGTGTAGGGGACATGTTTCTCAACGGTGTAGGGGACTGGGACTTTCTTGACTACTTCGATGGTCTTAACGTGTTCAGTGTGGTGGTGGTGGCCATGGCCGTAGTCGCTGGAGATGGGTTTCCAGTCGCTGGAGCCACCGAATTCGGAGCCTCCGTGTCCTCCGAAGCTCAGACCTTGATGGCCGCCGAAGTCGTGGCTTTCATGGCCTCCTTGGCTGAAGCCTTCGGATCCTCCGAAGCTGTGGCCCTCGGAGCCGCCGAAGCTGTGGCCGCCGAAGCTTTGGCCGCCGTCGCCGCCGCCGAAGCCGCCGCCGTAGGAGCCGGTGTCATAGATTCCCCGCTTCTCTTGCTTCTTGTCTTCGGCCGCCGCCTGTTTGGGTGCGCCTTTCTCCTCGCTGGCAAAGGCCACCACGGCCAATGAGGCTACTATAACAACCTGCAACAAAACACATTTCCGTCAACACATTACGAGTAAAAGATAAATACGTAACTAGAGCGCTTTCAGATCGCGTCGTGGTATACTAAATCCTGACTTTCTAACTTAATCTTCGGAAATGTCTAAACGTGCGTTTACGTAATCGTTGTAAATAGTAGTAATTCCTTGCTGAAATTAATTTACTCGTATAATAACGCTAATCTTTCTCGAATATTTCATGCAGTAACGAAAACTGGTTTGTGATTTGCATTTTATTGCTTTCCACGGTCAGTTTTATTTTACATACTCTCAATTGTTTTATAGCATAATCGTGACAAGCTAATCGAGCTAAGCACGAAAGCTGGAACATTTCATGCTTTGTTCCTACTTACACTTATCTAAATATTGATCTCGGAAATCAATTGTACTATCTTCATTATCATTAAGATCGACAGCTTTCGTTTTAGAGAATGTCTACCAGTTGGATTATTTTCGCAACCAGATTAATTCGTTTGTGATCTGTTTTTATCAAGGGATGTTTCTCACCACTTAACTACACATTTAGTATGTATAATTTCAATTAAAATCAAGCCTTTGTTTACTAAAGTTTGAAGCTTTACAATATATGCACAGAGGCTATTTAATATTACTGTAATTTTGACGGCCAGTCCCATTGTCAGTTCACAATAGTCTGAGATTTTTTCGCAACAGTGTGTTTGCAATTAGCCCAGTTTTTAGAACGTAAACAATTGGACCAATTAAGTTGTGAACACAGCGAAAACAAAACAGCCAATTTCATTTGAGATTTACAATAGAAACTGTTTGAAGCCTACTTGCCTTTTCTAGGAGCTGAAAATTGAAACACTGTGTTATGTTAAACTTAGTGCGAAACATCCTTCTGACTTTGTCAACTTGCCTACGTCAATAAATTAATTCTTTTGAAAAAATATAAATTTTACTTTTATCTTTTCTTATTCTGGCTTGAGATAGCGGTATCGATAATTTTTTAACATCCTTAATGCGCTGTGTACATGTTGTTTTGATGTTTTTTTTTTCATGTTTACACTTAATTTTCTATTCAATAGCAGCATTTTTTATTGGAAGTATAGAAGCGTATCTCTTTGTACTGTGAACGTGAGTCATCAAAACAACTATAATGTAGCCTGAATGTTAAAGTGGCATATTAAATACGACAGAGCAGCGAAAGTGAAATGACAGCACTAGAATAAAATCGATAGTAATGTACTTTTGGAAGTACTTTACAATATTTAATAAAAAAAGAAAGTAATGTAAAAATTGTCGATTTTGCCAGTGTGTATCGTAATTTCGAGTGTATATTGTTTTTTTTGGTAAACAATGAGTTTAAAAGTTTATATGGATTGATTCGATACGGTCGATATTGTGCTTCTCTTTAAACGCTTTAGTAAATGATAGTCAACAATACGAAACCATTGTGAAAAGTAAGTTAGTATAAAAGTAAGTTATGATTTATTAAGTAGTAACGATGACAAGAATTAGTTAGCATAAATACCTGAAACATGTGACCCTTTCCATTTACCCTAGTTTTTGGATTACAGTTACAACTTATGGTGAAGATTTAGCAAAATAAAACAAAAATATTTCAAACACCTTCTAAAATTAGTAATTTGTAGTTTTTCAGCTCTCTAATGCAGCTTGTTATAAACAGTTGGGACAAGGCAACTTCCTTGAAAATTATATCACTTTTACAAGTGTAATAAATCTTATGATGACAAGTACAGATTACGATCCGATATAATAAGAGTTGCAGAGCTTATGTAAACTGTTCGAGTTATAAGGAAACCGATACAGAAGTATATTTACCTGAAGTGATGTCAGAAAGCTTGTGTTTAACAATGACGCTGCGCTTTCTAGAGCTTTTGACAACCATTGAGTACTCGTATATACAGGAAGGTATTTTTTAAGTCTTTAGATTTATAATCTGGTAATTAGGAACTCCATCTATCTCTTGTAACACGTTGATTTATAAGTTGAAGTCAATTTTTGAAAATTTTATTTTAACTAAGTGGTAACTTTTATTTGATATTTATTTCTTAGTTTCTTGTTAGATGTTTCTTACGCTTGCTTACGGTGATCGCTCTGAATTCTGCTAACACCCTATAAGTCGTAAATCTAAGCTTTATTTACATTGCCATCACGTACCCGGGTCTATACCCCGCTCCTAACTTGCACAAACGCGGAAACCGTACGACCTTGCGTACCGAATTCATAACATCTCTCGAAATAGAAAATCGTATGCAAATTGCAGATTCTTGCAAGTGAAATAGTAAACGCATAATTTGTAGCCAGTCTTTGTAGAACGATTAATGGATTTAAAGTTATCATTATGTTAATGTTGGTAAGAAATAGTTTTAGTGATTTTCCCACGATAATAACACTTTTTTTGAACTTTTTAAATGGTTTTGCTTTAGACATTTTAAGATTTGAAACTTGACCCTCTCCATTTCTTAATTGTACAGTCTGTACCTACATTATTGACGAGACTACCTGTTTAGTCTCTTGTATTTGTGTATATTTATGCATTTTTATATTCGCTATTTCTCTACTTGTAATCATGAAACTAATAAATAAATAACAAACAAAACCAATAACCTTGCTATAATAATTCAATTTAAAATATGTGATTCTTGCCACCGCCAGACACATTTTTCAATGGTAATTGTGGTTTAGAATTTAACAAACAGATGAGATGCAAACAAATATTTGCTACAATTAAAAATTACATGATAATTGGCGTTCTAAGAATATTACATGTGTTCGCCGGCGCGCGTCGTCCGCGTATGGCATAATCGATTGCGCAATCGGTTATGCGCATCGATACTATTCCGATTCCGAGTATCGATGTATGATAAAAGATGCTGTTAAAGGTGACCAAAATTAAGGACTTAGTTGTTATTCTGTAAACTGTAATGTAAATGACTTGATTAAAATTAAAACATGAAATCATTAGAGATGTTTCTATTAAGAAGTTTTAGGGACAATTAATTCAAAACCTAAAGATATATTTGTAAGGCAAATTGACAATCCTTCAGGAAGTTTTCCATTTTTTTAATACTTGGTTAGTAACTTCGTTAAAAAATTCAAATAATAAAACAAATTATCATTAGTTTTGTTTCATAAGTGGTCATTAGTATGAATTACTAGGTAAATAGATCATACGAACGTACATTCTGCACGCAATGATAAATAACTTGTCAATCAATGTAATACACTCGTCATTCATGTTTGATTTCATAAATAGTTCAAAATTAACATACTATTATTTCAAGAACAGTTTATGTGATAATTTTAAAGTGTATAAGCGTATTTAAAAATTTACTTTATAGGGGCAATTTATGTTGACTGTACTTCTTTGTTCTTTCAAAACTTATTTTTTTTTACAAACTGTGAAAATTACAATTAACTCGTATGTAACCGTAACTTGTGCTAGAGGCTGCAATTTTCATACTTTCACATTTTGCAACATAGAAAGTGAAAAGAAAATTACATTAGACGGAACCTGTTTCACAAGACTGAGAAAATTGTATGTTCCGTGAGAACCGTAGTAATTGCCCTGTGTTATAAATCAATTACATGTATTAAGTCATCAACTATTCTTACTCACTATTCACTATCAAGATGATACGAGTAATATGAATGTATTTAACGTAGGGATATGATTAATTTTATTAAATTAAAACTTTTTGATTAAACCTGCAACACTGGCTACTGTTACGAAATCCTAAAAAAGTATAATGCCCGAAAAAAAAACAGATCACTTTTTCTAATCTCCGCGTTCTGAATTCTAAAACCGCGCCCTAATTTGACACTTCACAACACAACACTGCACTCGACTCACCAAGAACTTCATGTTGCTGCGGATCTTCGTCCGACGCCGAAGACTGGTTGTGTGGAGTGGCCAGTAGTCTCGCGTTATATACCGTCCCTCCCACACGCGAGATTCGTCCAAAGAAGGGTGAACGCCTGGGCCACTAATGACATGTTTTAATTGTAACTTGCATTTTGAATGTTACATTTTCAAACTGAATCAATGGTCAATTCAAATCTTCTTTTTGCCTAAATGTAATTGTAGGATTTTATCAAATGGGACGACTGATCGGCCAGATCAAAAAAGCTCTTTGCATTTAATATTAAATGATATAAATATTGATATTTTCTTGTTAAATGACTGACCTACTTACAGTCGTTTATCAGGAAATCGTGAAAAATTTAAAACAAATAGTCAACCCGCAATCTAATTTACGTTGAGGGTAGTTCACTTATCTTAAATTGGGGGTTCTAGAAATAATAAGCAACCCCCTTCAAGCCGAAGCAAGGCAAGTAGGAGCTTCACTTAGTGCTACGCTGCGGGCTTGGTAATACGGTCGCAAACAACATTGTTAGCTGAGTTAGTAAGTCATTGGAATATTTTTAGAGCTAGGAGACTCACCAAGCGAACCTCCTAGCTATGTAAGTCCTAAATAAGTCCAAATCTGGACTTATTTAGACAATTTATTGTAAAAGCCTTCAAAGCGCTAAGCGCTTGGCAACTAGAGACTTGTTTGCTGTACAAGATCACAGGACAGATCTTTTAAAAAAATGCTACAGCACAGGCCTACAGAGCCTTGCATATTGATCTTAGATCTTAACAAAGATTTGTACCTAGATATAGGATCAAATTCACATAGCCTTTTTTAACAATTAATAACATTACAAACTAAACATTACAAAATATACCTTCATTGGTAATTTAAATGTTTTGCTTTGCAGCATTAAGCCTCCCGCAGATTTCTCCATAGTTCCCCATCCTGAGCTTAAGCTTAGATATAGGATAACACCATCTAAAATAACTATATAATAATAAGGTGGCTAAAAGTAAATAATAGCAGAACAAATAATTTAACTAGTATGTGCTTTCGTTGACCTAATCACGACATAGTTAGGGGTATTTTTAATGAGTAAATAATTTTATATTTCTAAAGTTGTATTATAGAAATAAAATATTTTACAAAAATATAATAAAAATGTCTTTTGGTGAAAAACCGAATTTTACTTAAGGTGAAACCGCAGGCATTCGCCAGCTTTTAAATAAACGAAAGATTTCTTAGTGACACTTTTGAGGAGCCATTTCCATTTTTGATGAAAACGAGCATACTTTTTTTGGTAACGTAACCATGAATGACATTGGAGTTTTTAAATCTGCTGCTAATGCCAGGATCGATTCGTTGCAACGGATGACAAATGTTGGCAGTGGAAGCTGAGGAAGTAGGTCGAAATAAAGTGTAACGCTTGTACTGTATACATTTATTTCGTTAATAATACTAAGATTTTATTTTTGAGTCAAATAGTATTTAATTTGTCAGTTGCGTTTGGAATAAACCAAATAATTCGCAGACTATTTATTTGGATCATTTGGTAATCAGTAGTATTAAATTAAAAGTCTTTTAAAAATATTTTTTTTTAATAAAAAATGTATGCCAAAACAATAGAACTAACATCGCAAAAACTAAATGGAAAAGGGCTTCTGAGATATTTTCGATACGATTTATTAGTAGGAACTACGTAATAACTAACGCGTAAAAAGTTAGATGAGCGAATGCGGCTTAATGAGACTTAATCAAAAACAAAGGTACATATTTGACAATTTGCACACCGAGTAATAAATTAAAAAAAATCTCCAATCAAAGCAGTAAAACTCTTCATGACCTAAATTTTACTGTTGCAAATTCAACCCATTAGGTTTTTCAAGGGCCTGATTTATCTACCCATCCAACTTAGTACACAATTCTACTATGACAGCATCATTCCTGGCGACGCTAGTACTTATAGCTTTAATAGCACTATGCAGAGTCAGGCCACTCAGATGTTTTCCCACCGTTACATTTAAATCAACATAGTCAACATTCTTTTAGTTCGCAGTAGCTCAGTTGTATGCTTCTGCTACTTAGATATGTTAACTGATGAGTTTACAAAACTTAGCTTACTGCCGCACTCAGACGCGTCAATCACTACATAGTATAAAATAAGTCGCTTTCTCTGTTTCTATATCCCTATGTATGCTTAAATCTTTAAAACTACGCAACGGATTTCGATGCGGTTTTTTAATAGATAGAGTGATTGAAGAGGAAGTTTTATATGCAGTAGTGTATTTAGTATCAGCATTACACCCGTGCGAAGCCGGGGCGGGTCGCTAGTTAACAATAAAGTGTGGATTAACTTTTTTTTTCATTTAATTATAGTCTTTATCTTTATTCGTATCGACTTTAGTAGTACGAATTTTTTTAAGTATCTATTAAAGATAAATGACGACGTGATTGACGAGTGCGGCATTTAAGGGTAGGGACCCTTAAATGCCGCACTTAACTTTAAGCATATTCTTGTGTAAGTATAAAAGCTATACTTTAGATTCTATAAAAGTTTAGTACTACTGTAAAACGTAATGTTTACTGTGCAAACGACGTGAAAAGGAACACATTGTACAGACAGCAAGAAAGTAGGTAAGAAAACGATTACACGTAAAGTGTAACAGCGGGCCGATCGCATACTTGTGATCCAATAACTAGGCATGGCAATGATTGCTATTTTTCAGTCAGTGTCATATGACAAAATGACGATTTTTTGTCATATGAAATCACCTGTGATAAATCATTGGCAATGATTTTTTGTCGCAGTGTCATAATGTAACACTTTTGCTATTTGTTACTTAAAATGAAATATGCTTTATTGTGAACAGTTGCTCCTTGCTACTTTGCTACTTTTTTATGAAATGTCATATATAGTTCGTGCGCTACCTAATGTGCTATTTGTGTGTATTATTTAAGCTTTTTTTTTTAAACAATTAACTTCCCCTCATACTTGTACAGGCTTGGGACTGACAATGTAAAATTTTTCATGTGAATTTTTTTTAAATCCTGAATGTGTGAGTAAACTTATTTTTACATTGGCGTATGCACCTATACACTCATCACCGGGCGACTAGTGAATTTAAAAACAACATCATAAAATCATAATTCACACATCATAAAACGAAATTTCATTGTAAACAAAACGAGCTCGACGTTTCCTACTATAAAATCATAACAAGATAATCTAAACCTTACGGCGCTCAGCATAAAATTCAACAAACTAGAAGGTTTCAACCTGCCACTCGTAACAAAAATCATGACAAACGAATCTAAACTTTACGGTCATAAGTTTAAAGCTCTTAAAATGCTCGGTATCGTTATCGTTCGTCACCTATGATGGCATAAAAAATAGCACAGCATGTTTGTCTTTTTCTAACACGCATCTGTAGCAAATCATTCCTACTCGCTCGCGCGCTCTAGGCCTGCGCTCGCTAGACCCGCTCTGCTACATGTCATCAACGAATGAAAAGGAATTTGCGCATGACATATGATTTCGCAGTCTGTGATTTTTAACAGTCAATATGACAAAAAGTAGCAGGTGTGACAAATGATTTTCAAGTCATATGATTTTTCACCTGCTCCTCATGATATCGTCCATGCCTACCAATAACACATCTGCTATGATGCACTTATGTAATGCAAATAGGTGTGTGTGTGTGTGTGTGTTCGTGATAGACGAAGCGATGAGTGGAGCGACGAGCGGAGCGGTGACCTAAATAGTGAGCTATTTTTTTTAAGAACCACAAACAAGTTTACAATAAGCTTACACTAAAACATATACAGAAAAACCTAAATAATTGTAAACTCAACTACGATGGTTACATTTTATATATTTAAATAGTTTTTTAGTCAAGTCTATACAGTTTAGTTTTTAAGAAAAAACAAAAGGTTGAAGTAATACTGCTTTATAAGGGATCATGGTAACACCCATGGCCATAGTTCTTTGATAGAGCAATGCTCGAACATATAATTCGATCGTGTAGGTGTTTTTAGTGGACAAACATTAAGTGGTGTAATAACATCTATCAATCTTTAAAATACTTTATTTTGTAAATACTAGGTATAGATATTAGAAAGCAACACTAGGCTTTTTAAAACTATAATTTACAAACATTTCTAATCTTATTTTGGTATAATTTTAATGACAAATTAAGTAGGTAAGATTTGTTGTTTTAAAAAGATCTAGGCTTTATATAATCAAATTAGGCATGAGCACATTTTGAGAATCGCTTATCTTTGCCACGCGTCGCCGCCTCTACACTTACACACAGTAAGTTAAGTTAAGTCACGTTCAACTTAAAAGCCGACTTTACTAAGTTTTATTGCCGTTTTAAGCAAATGGCTAAACAATTGGCTTTGGTTACTTAGCGCTTTGACCGCAAACCTGTTATGTAAAGTTATTATAACGAAACTTGTGTCCGACGCTTGGTAATAAAAATAAAAATATTTTAGTGTGGAGAATTAACACCAATCTTAAACTGACCCTGGAAAAATAAAAAATGTATACAAAAACGTATAGAATGACGGTACTTAGATTTCTGACTTGCTATCTAGTCAGGAATCCTAATCTAATCCTCGGTATCTAAAGTATCTACAGCATGTTGATATACATATAAGCCAAGCTTTTAAAGGTTGGTTCATACAAGCCTATAATTTACAGGGAAAATATATTTTAAATACCATGTTTATCCTTATTAGAACCATGATTTAACTTGATTAAGAATTTAGATTCGAAATCAAAAAATATTTTGTAGTCCAAAAGGGTTTCGCCATTAAATGAATTTGAGAACTGCTGGGGGGTAACCATGAACTCTTAAAACAATCTCAAATCTGTCAATTTCGTACGTCATTGCGTACGAAATTTAACAGATTTGACAAGCAGCAAAAGCTGTGCTGCATGCATCATATAATACAATTAAGCGCACAGAGTGCCTGGTGACTGGCTAAGAAAGGAAACGGCTTTTCGCACCCAGTTAAACAATGCACCACTTTTAAATAGGTCAAAGTTTTTGACAGTCAGTCAACCTGGCCCTATAGCAACTATCCGCAATTTTTCCAACCTAATCATTTAACCACCATCATTTCAGCCATAGGACGTCTAAAGCTGAACATACCTGCCTCCCCCAATCTACCTTATTTATAAACAAATTACATTAAATCAGGTTTACATATTAAGTTGGTATTGGTAAATAATTGCTTATTAACAATGCTATGTGACATTTCGTAACAAATAGAGTCTTCCTAAAGTAATTTCAAAGTAATAACTATAAGTGTATACTATTGTGTAAGTTAACATTATTATAACGTGAGAATTATTTCCAATGTTTTGTTTCCAGTAAAATATTTATCCCAGACATAGCGGTGCTTTAACGACAGTCAAATTGGTATAATATACTTCGATTTATTCATTAAAGTTCGAAGTTAAGGCGCTTAAAGTACTACTATTGGTTACCGAATGATAAATTGAATGACAGACATTGCCGGATATTGCGGCCTAAGGTACTTGTATGAGATAAGTTTTGGCATTTCTCCGTGCTATTTGCAGTTATACGTTTAATATTTAGTCATAAAGTCAGGTTTTCTGGTTAAAGTTGTTTTTATTCTGAGCTAGAGCCAATGTCACACCATCACCAATAAATATATTATTTTAATAAAACTACCTAAAGGTTACCTGAAAGAGATTGCTCTTAGCCACAAGACCGCCTAAATTTTGCATCTTTCTGTAAACGTCAACTGTAACTTTTTTGTAGGGTGTGCAATAAAGAGTATACTCGTATATCTATCTATCTATCTTCATGGTCTAACAGCAAAGAAATAATATCCTTGTGTTAGATAGGTGTCCTTTTCCACCCAGAGCCAAACTAATATATTTATATTTTCTAAATTGACCTGACCGGAGTTCGAACCCTTTTGGGTTCAAAGGGAATTGTAATACTACACCAACGATTTCAGCATCAGTTTTTATGGCGACATTAAGCGAATATTACTAATGATTTGCGGACAAATAGGTAAATGAGTACATTAGAAAAAAAATGCGTGTTCAGTCCTTGTAAAAATATTGGCGGGTAATCGCACATTTGCTTTGCCAATTTTATTTGTCTACCATCGTTCCGATGGTCGGCTCCCACACTTGCTGGGCAACCGTTGTATTGAGCACCCGTGTGCTACGTGCGCTCTCTGCCAGTCATCGTGTGACGTTCACACTACGAAGACCGTGTCTTTGTCAATACAATACGCGTGTGTTGCCGTGCATCCACGTCATTTTAGTTCCTGAAGACCAAAACAAGCTGTTCTCCGCCCAAGACGCCGTGCGTTTTCTGGTTGGCTACCGTCCGTGGCGAGGGTCGACTTTAAGGTTGGTGAAGCTGTTTTTACCCATCAATTTTCAGGGACTGAACGAACATCCTATTGAGAATTCACACACACAAAACTATACAGTCCACTCCTATTCCTTATTCCTGAATCAGTGTCCTTCTGCCAATCCTAGTGCGACGATCGCACAATTTTTTGGCCTTCGAGCCGATTGATTCATATTTTTTCGTTAAATACATATAGCTCGTAGCTATATCCATTTAGCCCTAGCTAAAATCCTCTTTCTTAACATTATATTACATAGACGTTCTATGTCAAACTACCTTACAATATTTTTATTCGAAACTTCTAGAAAGCCATCCACATTCTTTCAACTACAAACACTTTTGCTTTAATTAATTTGCATTATCACTTCATTGTTCGACCTCGTAGGTGTTTAACATCATGTCTAATCCTAACGATAAAAGTATTCGGCCTTCTGGGGTACCTGACGAGGTAGAAATACCTCCAGAGTATTTTGTATTAATGTCCCGTAAGGAAAGATATTTTGAACAAATGCAAAGCTTATATGATTTAATAAAAACACCCCAGACCACAAGTACAAAAGAATTATTTTTATTGCGGGTCAATGAGTTAGATGATTTAAGAAAGTCGTTCGAAGCATGCGTTTTTAATATTTTTGAGGTTGAAATGAAATTTAAAACTGACGCTTCGTTGCGCAATCAAGAGTTAAAAAATTTCGATGAGCTATATTTTCGTATAAAATTATTTGCATCCAAACTTCAACCCTCTGTTGAGAGTATTAAGGTCGTTAATTCCACTGAATCTAGGCCGAATTTGCCTAAGTTAGAACTTTATTGTTTTGACGGTGAGTTGGAAAACTTTACAACATTTTACGAAACCTTTTGTTCCTTGGTTCATAATCAGCCAAATATTCCAAAAATTGATAAATTTCATTATTTGTTATCTTGCACAAAAGGTTCGGCGTTAAACATAGTTAAAAGCGTTCCAATCACTGCCAACAATTATGACTTGGTCTGGAAAAGCCTACTTGATAAGTACCAAGATAATAGATTGCTTGTTGGGAGATATTTAGATAAAATGCTAAATTTTTCACCACTTACTAAGGAGTCCTCAGCTCATCTGAATCTGTTCATAGAAACATTTGAGCACTCATATAAAGCGATTCAAGCGCTAAATATCAAAGATTTAAATAGTATTATCCTGTGTCATGTTGCTTTAAGGGCTTTAGATCCCAGTACAAGAAAATCTTTTGAACAAAGTGCTAAACAAGATGAAATACCCACTTTTATTCAATTAATGACATTTATTCACAACCAAGTCAAGGTACTTGATCATTCTATGTCCTATTCTAGCACATCAAATGTGCAGAATAAGCAAAATAAACAGGTTTTAAAATACGACAAAAATATTAATAAAGTTTCTCATAATTCAACAATACGTTCTAATAATAACCCTAACAAGTTATGCTGTCCGCATTGTGGAGAAAATCACATGATTTTTCGCTGTGAACATTTTCGTAAAATGACCAGTACACAACGTATTAGCCGTGCTAATCAATTAAAACTTTGCCACAATTGCCTTAAACTGAACCATGAAGCTAAAGATTGTAAGAGTGATTTTAGATGCGTTGTTTGCAAAAAAATGCATAACTCGTTATTGCACGTTGATTCACGCGCTGCTGTCGGAATCGAACCTGTACCGTCGCAAGCGCAGCCGCTCATCCCAAGCGGCGCGAGCGACTCGCCGCGCGCAGCCAATACCTGCCATGCGTCGTCGTCGATGCATAGCTATAGCTCGGTACTGTTGGGAACAGCTGTTGTTCACGTGAAGGACGGGTTAGGTAGTTATCAGCCGTGCCGCGTTCTTATTGATTCCGGTGCGCAATCTAACTTTATTTCTACGTCTTGTTCACAACGTTTAGGCCTACCTCAACGTAAATGTTCTTTTAATATTTTTGGACTCGCCGGTGAAAGCGTGAAAAATCATGGCATGACGTCATGCCTAATTAAGCCACGACATAATAATGATTTAACTTTTAATATAGACGCAGTAGTGTTACCGAAAATAACTTCCGATCTACCTAATGTACAAGTTCCTCAGCACGTTGTTAAGGAATTTTGTAATTTATTTTTAGCGGATCCTAATTTCTATAAAAAATCATCAATTGATATAATCTTAGCGGGCGATATTTTCCCTCACATTTATGATGGAAAAAAAATCATAATAAATGCCGACACACCTGCTGCGTTGGGCAGTGTGTTTGGATATGTTATCACTGGAAAACTGTCCGTGCAGTCAATAAATAACGCACGTGACATCACTGTTGTAGCGTCTACAACATCGTTGGTGTCGTACACTATTGAAGAGAATGACCTCAATGACACTCTCAAACGATTTTGGGAGGTGGAATCTGAGCCGTGCTCGATTGCTTTAAGCCCGTCAGAGGAAATCGCTGAAAAAATGTATTCTGAAAAACACTATCGTGACGAAACTGGTCGATATGTTTCTCCGATTCTTATGAAGCCTGATCACGAGGATCTGGGCGATTCTTATGATGTTGCATTTAAACGACTTACACAAATTGAGCGCCGTCTCGCTCGATCACCTGACCTTCGTAAGGCTTATGGTGACTTCATTAAGGAATACGAATCCTTAGATCACATGGAACTGTACCAAGGTACAGAACCTTCTAAATATATTATTCCGCACCACTGTGTTTTGCGCCCAACAAGTTCTACAACCCCCCTCAGGGTTGTGTTCGATGGTTCTGCTTCCACAGATAACGGCTTGTCACTAAATGACATACTTTTGACCGGACAAAAGTTACATTCAGACATAATTAAAATAATTACAAACTTCAGACTATATGAAGTTTGCTTTACAGCTGACGTATCAAAAATGTATCGTGCGGTTCTTATCGATCCATCCGAACGAAAATATCAGCACATACTTTGGCGCGACAATCCGTTGGAACCGGTCCGCATCTATGAATTAAAAACAAATACGTACGGGCTACGCAGTGCTCCCTTCGTTGCGGTGCGTACGCTGCACCAGCTTGCGCGGGATAATCCGGACAGTTCCGCATCTAAAATACTACTAAACGGTTTTTATGTTGATGACCTGTTGTGGTCATGTCAATCAATCTCTGATGCTTGCACGTTGCAAGACGAGCTTATGTCACTACTCAAGAGTGGCGGATTTGATTTGAAAAAGTGGTCAAGTAATAGACCTGAGCTCCTAACTCGGATGGAAGGAGATTATATTTCAAAAATTGACTTTGAAGACGATACGTTATCGTCGTCCTTAAAAATCTTGGGATTGACATGGTTACCCTCGTGTGACTGTTTTTCTTTCAATTATAATTTTCGTGACACAGTGTCAACAAAACGTTCAGTTTTAAAGTTACTTGCGAGTATTTATGACCCCGTCGGCTTTATATCTCCTTGTACTTTTGTAGCAAAATGCATCATGCAAGATTTATGGAAATTAGGTCTAGCCTGGGACGATAGTTTACCGTTGCCACTGCAAAATAAATGGGGTAAATTCATTAATGAGTTACCATCGCTGGCAAATGTACGCATCGAACGGCATTTGTTGATATCTGATTTTTCCGACATGCAGTTAGTAGGTTTTTGCGATGCGTCATCGCGCGGGTATGCAGCCTGTGTTTACCTACGCAGCGTAGATAGTGACGGAAACATTAAAGTTAGATTGATTTGTAGTAAATCTAAAGTCGCTCCACTCAAACCTATCATGTCAATACCTCGGCTTGAATTAATGGCAGCCGTGCTGCTTACTAAACTTATTAATTTTATAAAACAAAATGTATTTATCGATTTCAAGGGTCCGATTAATACCTTTAGTGATTCAAGTGTTGTGTTATCGTGGCTTCACACGCCTCCCTATAAGCTTAAAACTTTTGTGTCTAGTCGGGTCAGTCAGATTATAGATGTTGTTCCTCCTAACTGTTGGCATCATATTAACAGCGAAAATAACGCAGCGGACATCTGTTCGCGTGGAGCATTACCTCAACAATTTATTGATATATCTACTGATTGGATTAACGGCCCTCAGTGGCTTTATAGCAAGCCACAAGATTGGCCTACTAATACATTTTTTTTAAAAGATGACACGAAAATTCCTGAATTAAAATCAAACGTTGACACTTACTGTTTTAATTCATGTGACGATAAATCGATGACTAATGATCTCGAGTTAACTTTTAATAATTTTTCTTCTTTTAATAAATTACAACGCGTGATGGCTTGGTGTCATCGTTTTATTAATAACTTAAAAAATAAATTAAATCGAACTGTCGGTCCTTTGACTTCATCTGAATTGAAACAAGGTCATGATTCGATTATTTTGACTCTTCAATCAAATCATTTTAAATCTGAAATTGAAGCATTACAGAAAAATGGCTACGCAGTCTCATTGCGTAAGCTTTCTCCATTTATTGACACCCTCGAGTTCCTCAGGGTGGGGGGTAGAATTTCACAATCTAACCTCTCTTATGATATGAAGCATCCAGTGTTGCTTCCTAAAAGGTGCCACACCACTTCTTTAATTATAAAGTATTACCATCAATTGTATCTACATGTGGGTCCTCGTACGTTACAAGGTATTCTATGTAAAAAATATTGGATAATCAATGCTCGTAGCAGTATTCGATCAGTCCTGTCAAAATGCGTTCAATGTTTTAAGTGTAGACCTTCTTTTACACAGCCGATAATGGGTATGTTACCCGCATCTAGGCTGTTACCTGATAAGATTTTTAGCCACGTTGGTTGCGATATCGGCGGGCCTTTCTTTGTAAAGGAAAGTCTGCGTCGTAATGCAAAGGTGCATAAGGCATATCTTTGTTTATTTGTATGCTTTTCGACAAAAGCAGTTCATTTAGAGGTTCTCACTGACCTCTCGTGTGAATGCTTTTTAGCTGCTTTTGATAGGTTTGTGTCTCGTCGCGGTCTGTGTAATTGCTTGTACTCAGACTGTGGTACAAACTTCATAGCTGCTGCTAAACATTTAAAGGAAGTTTATAATTATTTCTCACGGAAGGAATGTCAAGATAAGATACTAGATGGGTTAACATCTAGATCTGTTGAATGGCGTAAAAATGCGCCAAATGCTGCTTCTATGGGCGGTATTTGGGAATCTGGCATAAAATCGGCCAAATATCATTTGTGTCGCGCTGTAGGAGAACGCTCTCTTACATTTGAAGAATTGACAACAATATTTTGCAAGATCGAGGCAATAATGAATTCTCGTCCTCTTTGTTCTCTGTCAAATGATCCAAATGAGTTTGACGTTTTGACCGCAGGACATTTCTTAGTAGGGCACAATTTGCTTGCTGTCCCTGAATATCCAGTTGAGGATATTCTTCAAAATAGATTGTCACGTTGGCAATTAGTTCAACAAGCTTCCCAAATATTTTGGAAGCGATGGTCGGATGACTACCTTCATACTCTCCAGCAGAGGGAGAAGTGGTTCTCTTCTTCTCCTAATCTAAAAGTAGGGGATTTAGTGTTACTTAAATCTAATCTAACTCGACCTCTACAGTGGCCACGAGGTAGGATTGAGCAGGTTCATCCTGGTTCAGATAATGTTGTTCGCGTTGTAACTTTAAGAACTCAAAATGGGCTTTTTAAAAGACCAGTTAATAAAATTTGTCCTTTGCCAAATGCAAATTAATTTAAGTAACACAGCACCCTAGTAGTAAAAATTTTAGTTATGTAAGGTTCTCCTAAATTTTACTTCACACTGTATTATACTACACATTCATATCTATTTTATTGTAAACTTCGTAAGTTTATTTATTACACATACCTGTCACTTTCATTGATAGGAAATCATCACACTGATTTCGGTGGGGGGTATGTTCAGTCCTTGTAAAAATATTGGCGGGTAATCGCACATTTGCTTTGCCAATTTTATTTGTCTACCATCGTTCCGATGGTCGGCTCCCACACTTGCTGGGCAACCGTTGTATTGAGCACCCGTGTGCTACGTGCGCTCTCTGCCAGTCATCGTGTGACGTTCACACTACGAAGACCGTGTCTTTGTCAATACAATACGCGTGTGTTGCCGTGCATCCACGTCATTTTAGTTCCTGAAGACCAAAACAAGCTGTTCTCCGCCCAAGACGCCGTGCGTTTTCTGGTTGGCTACCGTCCGTGGCGAGGGTCGACTTTAAGGTTGGTGAAGCTGTTTTTACCCATCAATTTTCAGGGACTGAACGAACATCCTATTGAGAATTCACACACACAAAACTATACAGTCCACTCCTATTCCTTATTCCTGAATCAGTGTCCTTCTGCCAATCCTAGTGCGACGATCGCACAATGCGTTTTCCCTTTTATGGTTCCGTACCCAAAAGGTCCGTCCGCTGTCCGTCTGTCTGTCTGTCTTATTTAAGGGGGCTCCCATACAACAAACGTAATTGTTTTGCTCGTTTTTATAGATAATGGTGCGAAACCCTTGGTGCGCGAGTCCGACTCGCACTTGGCCGGTTTTTTATTCATAATATAATATTAAATCAGCCTTTGAGAGGATGTCCGTTATTTAGGTTACATCTTATCGAACTGAGACTTGCTAGACCTGCTACAATTTTTGAGCGTACAAACTATTTGCCATCTACGGGCATAAATATCGTAGCAAGGCTGCACATGCGTTCTCGTTGGCAATTGGCCTGATACTATACTCATGTAAGTAGCTTGAGAAGTATAAATTATCCTAGCCAGTTTTGAGTGAGCTAATCATCTACGGCCTTACTTATAAAAATAAACTAATCAACATCTTAGTAACTAGTTAATTAATCACTGCTTAACTTCTTAATTAGTGATTAACTCTAGTCATTATGTAAGACCCAAAATCTTGTCATTCAAGCATAAATTAAAAAAAATAATGTTTAAAGCAATGTCAAATGTTAATCAAAAAAACCAAAGAGGAGTACTTATATTTTATCCACGAAGGGAATAGTACAGAGCCATATAGACATATATAAAAAATCTTTTATGTCATTTAGGAGTGATTTTATGTCATTCAAGATTTAACACATTAATGTGTGCAGGACCCCCAAGATGACAGCTAGCTAGGCAGAATACAGCTGTTGCTGATTCTAATTCAACTTTAAACAAGGGTACGACGCTGTTTAAATTGACAGCTAGTTACAAAGTCAATAATACAGTATAATACTTACTCTATGCTAATACGTTGTTTAACTTTAATTACCGTTTAAAAGTAAACATATTTTTAAAAAGCTGTTTAACAGTGTCTTAAATGTAATCAACGTTTATAAGTAAGGCCGCTAATCTAAAACCCAGTCAACTCTGCATTTCTGCAACGAAGATCCATCCATCCTGTCCGGTTACACCCACAACCGGTCTTATAGACGTTATGCATTAAACCTGTTCGATTAAATTAATCAATTTTAGTGGTCAGTTGAATAATAAACTTTAATGTTATAAACAGTGAACTGTCGTTGGTTTTGGACCCTTGAAAATGTATGTTCTTGTGCTTTAAATCAAATCAAATCGATAATAAAAGTTTTTGTATTGATGATGGATTTATTTTGCATTGTTTTTTTTATATCTGCAAATTGGCCTTTAAAGGCACTTTTTTACTATACCACATTAGCGACATTATGTGGGCTAGTGCCGAGAAGAAGCAGCGCAAGAAACTCGATCAATATTATCAGCCTCTTTTTGAAATATATTTTTTTACAAGATTTTAAATCCACACATTTGTATCATTTAGATAATCACTAACGGTGTAGTAGCCCTTTTTCATTAGAATTTAACAATAGTATGTGGTAATTTATTTAAGAAACGAATACAATTACCCATGAAAGAACTTCCTACCCTGGTATTGGTTCCATACTAAGAGTTGTAAAATAGCATGAGAATGTGACTGTTTTGGCTACAACATCAATGAAAATTCTTGGCCTACAATTATTGTGTTATTATACTATCAATAACATTACAAAGAGTTACTTCTGTTTACGAAACTTGAAAATGTAACGCGTTGATGTCTTTTGTATTGGTAGATATGCAATGCGCAAGAGCATAATGTGTGCGCAGGTGGGGGGAATTAATTCCATTAAATTTAGGAAATCGATACCCTTTAATAGCAGTGTTGCCAAATGCCAAATTGTGAAAGTAATATACTTTTTAAATTCGCTGGCTGACAGAACACAGGTGACACCCAAAGACTTGCCACGCTGTGACCATCTTTTTATTGATATTTAAGCCATAAGTATATCGTCATTAAGATCAGTTTTGGAAGTCTACTGGTGGACATAGGCCTCACCTGTAAAATGCCACAGCAAGAGCCTCCGGGACTGTTTGCATCCAACAATTTCTCGACACCTTAACTAGGTCATCTATCTTTAATTAAATGCCTTTGCCGAACATTTACTATGCCAATTAATAATTTAAATAGTATTTACATGATTTATACATGAATAAAGTTACAATACGGAACTCCGATATCTCAAAGCGATCACTCTTTTCAAATATGATAGCAAAATAAAGATTAATGGCGGCAATAAATATCACCCAACCTGCAACTATTGCGAACTGGTTCGTGAAGGCGTAGTTGGCGCCGGCCTTTTACTCTTGGAAGAGTAGTTTGAAGGTAAACTTTGGTCTAAAAATTAAGCGAACTGTGCATCTTAAAGGCGAGCCTAGGGTAAATAATTCTTAGTTAAATCTCGGAAAGCTCAGCCTTGAACCACTGTATCAATCAAATTGTACCATGATGCTCTACCGCGCATTGTATCAAGCCTAACTTCTGAACCCCATTACTATTCTTAGGCGAAACCTTTACTGTTTTTTCTTTATTTATTTTATTTTATTACAAGATCCACGGCTCTAATTACAATTAAATTAACTAAAGAGCTAAACATACAAACAATAACGGATCTACTTTTAAAATTTTGTAACTTTTAATCGTCCGACAATCGCATTCCGAATGAAATATCGAAAGAATTTAATTTTTAAACATCTTTAGGAATCTTAAATAATTTAAACGTGAAAACTTCTTAAAATGAATATTCACCAGACCACAAACCAAGGCAGAACAACCTCATATTACGAGGAGCTATTATTATTTTCAGGGCTTCTCTCGACACACACATATAAACACAAATTTAGAAAAGTTTCTTTTCTATATTTCGATACAGAGACATATCCAACTATGACAAACTATGTTTTATTTACCCATACTAGCTGCTCCCCCGACTTCGCTCGCGCGGTCTATACTTTATTCAATATATTCCACAAAAACATTTAACCGGGATAAAAAGTATTCTTTATGTTAATCCAGATCGCATTCTATGTATGTGTGCAAAATTTTATATAAATCCGTTTAGTAGTTCTTGGCGTGAAAGAGTAACAAAAATCCATACATCCATACTTACAAACTTTCGCAATTATAATATTAGTAGGATACATACGTCCCACAGCAAGAACAGGCTTTGAGGTGAATGTGGTGGTTTTACATGACTTATTAAAATTTGACCTCGATGTACCAAATTTTCCATACAAAAAAAGTTTTTTCCAATCAAGCTATACCGAAAAAAACTTGAAGTTTATTTCGCGTGCTCAAAACTGAGAAATTCAATTGACCATGTGCAATGTGCTGAGCATATTAACTTTTTCACCTTATTTCTCATACGATCATTTAGTATGTATAAAATTCTAGCAACTTTATACCTACTGGTGTTAGCTAATACAGTGTTCAGCACTATACGCTTTGTTTTCAATTGAAAGCATTAATTAACCATCTCTTGTTTTAGATCCACACCCCATAACTAACAATTAAAATGCTTTAACTACGTTGCAGTTGAATAAAATTTCCTCGTTTGCAACATTATTCCGCACAGTTAGCAAGTAGAGTAATAAACTTCATACTAAGTGATAGCAAAAGTGTTGACTTGCTTAATCACTGTTACAAAAACTTACAATAAACGTTCATGTGTTACACAAATATAACACATACGGACGTAAGTACGAATCTATTTTGTATATACCATTGACCGCATTCTTTGACTTTCAGCAATTAGATAAACAATTTCAAAACCCAAGGAAGTTTAATTTTCATTAATGAGTTGATCAATCTAGGTCTATTCATTTTTAAATGAATTCTCGTAAATCTATTTTCTTTAAAGCTCGTTAGTTGAACTCAAATACTGGTTGCAGAGATTAATTACTACCTACCTATTTATTTAATGTATTAACATTCTTTTAACGGTTGATGAGGTGATTTCGTTCACCATAGAATAAACATCAAAATTACCTAAAAAAAATTTTTTTTCATATTGGCTTTACGATTAAAATTCCCATTTATATTATTATTTGTCTATAAAAAAACAAATTAAATCCAAAAAGACAGCGTTACTCTCTTTTACTCGTAAGAGCATTAGAGCATTTTACTATCTTTATGATTTCACGATATTTAACGTCGTGAAATAGTATGGTATCAAGACAGATACCATACTATTTCACACGGTGTTAAATAGTCTAAATACTAAGTCATAGCAGACAGCCAAATGATGCCTTGCGGCTACTAAGTTACTTTTCTTTGAATAGGTTTAGTCTAGATGTATTGCAGCTATCTTACTCACCAGAATTCGAGTCGGTATTTAACAAGCAAAAGTCGGTATTTATCATTATTAATGATACTGATAATTTCCTTTAAACACACACATAAGAGCGTTATGTAAAATAAGTTGTTCTAAGTAAGCTTAGTGTGTGCTGTGCCTCGTTAAATAAGTTACGATGAAAGTATTCGCAATACACGATGGACATTAAACGTATATATGTCAACGACACGTTTAGAGCTGCTAAAGATTGTAAATGTTTAATTTTTATTATAGTTTTATAAGCATTTACGACTTTCAATTGAAATACCAACATGCCATTTAACAATGTTAAAAAAATGTGAACCATGCGCTTTTTTTGTGTGGGCTTATATGTGGTTGTTGAGGTGCTAGTAGTGTAAGAATCAGCTGTTCCATACAAAATAATTAAATATTCATTCGACCAAAATGTTTGGAACAGCTGTTTTTTTTTTGCAGTTTGAGATATGGTCCAGTAGAAAGAGTTGTCGTTTGTATCACGGGAAGACTCTCAGAAGGTTTGGATAGTGATAAAAAAGTCAACCTGTATATCGGGATTTGAAATCCTACCTACTTCTAATCTCAAACCACAACATCACTTAGGTAATGCCGTTAAAACATTCGCAAAACAAACAGACGATTAAAATTATCGTACGATGCAATTAAGATCTTAATAAAGATTTCTATTCTATTACACATAATTATACTTTTACAAACTAAACATAGAAATGGGCAAGTTCTCATCCTAAATAGTAGTAAAGGTAAGTATCTTGTTGTATACGAATGATTCTTCCCCTAAAAAGAACATATTTAATAAACAGGACCTTTTAACAATAAATGTGACGTAAATCTGTAAAGGCTGCAAAAAACCTTAACTTTGAAAATCGTTCCAACATTCGTCTTTAGTCATTTTCAGCAAAATCTTACGGTCATTGAACATGCCTTTTTTAAAAACTCGAAAGAGAAAGAAATATTCGAAGATTATTGGTAGCTGCTCACATTTTCAAGGTTAAATACTAGTAATTCGTACCTTGTGTTACATTAAGCTCACACAAAATTTTATTAAAAATGCCAACGCATTACCAATGAAAATTATAATTGCGAGAATCTGTGCAGAAATAAATGTACAGTCAACAGCACGTCGACCTGCCCAAAAAGTCAAAAATTCTCCAATAGATTTTCAACTTTAAGCCTGACATAAAGAGATCATTTTCAAATAAGAAAATTTGACATTTTGTGGTAGGTCGACGAGCTGTTGTCCGTACAAGTCCGTTTTACGTAACGTCTCAGTACCTATATTGTTTTTATTTTATTTTGCGTCGGTCGGAATCGCCTAATTAACTTTACATAACTAGATTCATTATGTAACATACAAATATGGATCAAAATGCTATCTAACGTCGTATTGTAGATCAACTGCTTTCGTTCTTTCACCATTTCAAACTGTCTGGTAACTTTAATAAGTAGCAATTATCTTGTTTTGTTTATTATCATTTCTATTAGACTTAGTGCGATACATGTATAATTGAATGGGGAAAATTCTATATACATATACCTAATTCATTTTTAGAATAGAATGGTCATATTTTATATCGTTTGATATTGTTTTATCACACAGTTGAACCTCAATTGAATACCATCGTATTGCAATCGGGCCTTGGACACCTAGGAATTCCTGACATAGATCTAAACGGTTCATGGACTTAAGCAAGCATTCAAAGAAACGATGTTCGAGCAACATAATTTTAGTACAATGTATATTTATTTCTGACTTAGGACAATAGTTCAATGCTACGACCAAAATACATAAGTCCAGTATATTACCTCCAAGTCTGGACTTCTGAATTTTTGATAATTTCACAAGTTATGACCAAGACGTGGTGAAATAGTTATGATCTGACCATGTACACAGGATGTCTTAAAAATGTATTTGTTTATTTCAAAGGTACACCAAGGAAAGTTGGAATATACTTACTCGGGTCATCTGTAATAAGCACTATTTAAAGATTTTATGCTAAATTCGCATTTTTGGACTCGATGACTCTTTAGAGGTCATTGTTAATTTATACAGACCATTTTGCATTCATAATTAATAAATTTTTAGCTATTTTAGTAAAAAATATTACAAATTTATTCATTTGCATTTTTATTACTATCATCGGTTTCAGTATACTATCCATGGTCAATAATTATTAACCACTCAATAAATACCTAGTTGAAATGTAATAGTAAGTAGTTAGTAAGTATGTAATGTAGGTATATGGGTTACGGTCCCGCTCATAATGGTAACTGCCTCTTTCTTTTTCTTTTGAATCATTTTCATCGTTAATAAATAAAATATAATCAACACATAATGAATAAATTGATAGGTCAAATGGCAACAATTGCATCACTACAATAATGCGAACGCACTACATAATACAAATTGCAGTAATAAATAGTTAATTATCCATCACGCACGTAACAGGTAATGGACTACGCCTCGAAACGACTCCGCACAAGAGTTTATAGTTAATACAGCCACAGTGTAGAACAAGCAGTAGCTCTAGTCACAAAACATAGCTTAACAAGGGGCCATAAATTACGTCACACAATAAGGGGGGAGGGGCTCGAAAAAGTGTAACTTTACGTGACAAGAGTCGGAGGGGTTCAAAGTTTTGTGACGTCACAATTAAAAATCTTAGATTTCTACACACTAGAGCCGCACTAGGGAGGAGGGAGTCCCACAAATGTGACTACCTGTGACAAGGGGGAGGTCAAAATATCATGAAGTTCGTGTGATGTAACTAGCCTGGCCTAGCCGTGGCCCCTAAGATAAAGTGAACAGTAGCGTAGTTCTCAAACGTAGTGGTCGGAAATCATTTTGCATGATCCTATATTACCTATTTATACGTAAAGTTAATACGTACATCACAAATTACGTATAGCGCTGGCGTTTTTCTTTTTTGTGCATACATCATCATCATCACCAGCCTATATCAGTCCACTGCTGGACACAGGCCCCTCCAAAAGGAGAATTTTGCCATAATCGCCACGCTTGGCAGGCGGGTTGGCGATCGCAGTTTGGCCGATGGTGGATAGGAGACGCTGCTGCCCGTCTTCTTGTGGCGGTTCTCCTGCAGTCGCCTCTTACGACACACATAGATAGAGAAGGGGTGGTGCAATTCTTTTAACGTGCCGGCACCACACGACATGAAAGTAAATACGTACTGTCGAGAGCACGCGAGCCTCGCCACTTTGCAGAAATATTCCTGTGAAAGCGCATCGCGCCGGACACGGTCCCACCCGCCCTGATTGGTTATGCATTTTACTACGTTTTACTACAACCAATTAGATACAAATACCTAGTAGCTTGATTGCTTGTGCGTAAAAACCTATTGTTGCGCCGCTGCTTGATTGAACCCGAAACATAAATGAACGTAGGGCGTGGCAATGAGGTGCTTACAAACGATTTTAGCTTTAAGACGGGTCAGGCGTCGAAACCCACGATAGTACGGTCCAGTCTATTCCGAAATTTCAAAATACAAACAAATGTTGATGTGCACAAGCGTTTGAACCTTACTCCATAACTCAATAAATATATGACTTAGTGCCTAATTCAACATGCTCAAATAAACATATTTGACAGTTCAAGTAATTAAATAGGTGTATATTTTTGGAGAATTAACTAAGAATTAATAGTTTTTATTTTGATATAACTACAAGAATCAAGCATGCTAACTAGTAAAATAATTATATCAATGTTGAACTACTGATACCTTACTTAACTGTGGGATAGTTTGTTATGTATGCGTACAAAAATGATTCAAGCAAGAGACGATTAATCGATTTAACGTAATCTATTATCTTTTTGTAGTCACTATATATTATTATTTTACGTGTTTTGTCAAAGTATTAGAGCCCGTGTACTAACATACATATTTTTATCGGCCTATACTCAACTCATGTCATCGTCATGATTTGAATATATCTTCTCATAATTTGTGACTCACGAGGTATTTTTATCGTTATAAAATTTGTAACAAAAACACAGTTTGATCCAAAGAGGGGTGATTTTCTTGCTCAAATACAACAAACTTTACCTTTACTATTGAACAAACATCCAAATCGCAAAATAAAAACGTATTCCCATACGAAACCGCCGATCAGCTGACATCAGTTTGTATGGTGAGGTGCTCTTTTTTTGGAATTTCAATGTTGGTATTATCACAGAGTAAGAATTATATTATATAGGGTGTTAGGTTTATTTATTTATTTAATTTAGAACACCCAACAAAGCATACAGTCATACACCACACATTTACATACTAAAAAAATAAAATACATTGTTACAGTGTTGCCTTACTTATAGGCTGCCACGACATTCACAAAAATACTGCTGAGAACAGATATTATGCCTTAATTAATTTGAAGTGGATAAAAGTAAACAATATGACTTGATTATTACAACCTCTTAATATCAAATGAATCCATGAGTGAGGACTTAAATTTACGTAGCGAATAAGACATATCAACATTGGCATCGGGCGAACGAGAAAGTTTACTGAATTGGGGCTGAATCCTATCAATTGCGGAAAAATGACCTAGGTTAGTCCTAAAAGTATTTGCCTTAAAAGGCAAATATCTGGATAACCGAGCCAATTTGGCTGGGACATTGTAATTAATACTCCTCAAGAGGTCAGCACAATCAACGTTATTATTAATTAATTTGAACAGAAACAGAAAATCCAATATTTTTCTACGATCCTCCAACGATAAAAGTTTAAAGTATTTTAATCGGGTCTCGTATGTAGGCAATCGCTTTGCTAACTTGCACTGATAAGACAAGTGATAAAGAAACTTCCTCTGAATGGCTTCCAACAGCTGTTTGTGGATTTCATAAAAAGGGGTCCAGACTACGCTGCAGTACTCCAAGCCTGACCGTACCAGTGAATTGAAGACTGCTATTTTACGAGAAGCATGCTTAAAATGTCTACAATTACGTAACGCAAAGCCCAAAAGTTTAAAGCCTTTTTTAGCGATTTTATCAACATGCACATAGAATCGAAGTTTATTATCAATGTGAACCCCCAAATCCCGAATTACGTCCACTTCCTGAATAATTTGGTCACCAATTTTGTAAGTATTTGAATTTGGAGTTAGTTGACGCGAAAAGTGTACAAAATTGCATTTGTCAACGTTCAGTTTAATTTTGTTAGACTCACACCAACTCGAAAAACGGTTCAGGTCTTCCTGGAGTAAGCGATGGTCGCTTACGTTATTTATGCGCATCACAACCTTAAGATCGTCAGCGTATAAGTATATTTTTGAATTTAGAAAGCAAGAATCAACGTCGTTAATAAAAACATTAAAAAATAATGGACCTAAACGTCCCACAAGGCTCCCAGCCTTGTGGGACGCCTGATGACGCCATATACGCATCTGAAGTAAAACCGTCAATGGTTAATGGTATATCAAGCTGAAACTAGCCCATGTTAACATATGCATTATACTATGGTGAAGTCTGAATTTCGATATCATCATTTTTGAAAAAAAAGACATACAAATCTGATTCAAAAAAAATTATATTTTGTATGAAAATTTAAAAAAATTTAATGATGTTTTCTGACTTTACCATACTATTTATATGCATATGTTAACATAGACTTGTTTCGGCTCGATATACCCTTTACCAAACATCCTGTATATATAGTGGTTATATTTGAGCAGTGGGCTTGGTTATAGTTCAGCAGCGGACGTCCTGTGGCTGAAATGATGATGATGATGTTTTAAGAAAATGTAAGTCCAGTCTACCTAGGCAGACAGTAGCTAGCAGATACCAGCGTCCATTCATTACATGTTCCGAGTCTGTTGGCTGACCACAACTTTCTACTGCCCACTATATTAATTAAGACACCCATTTGCCAAATGAAAGTGCGATCGTATTGATAATTATCGGGAACTATTAACCTTTTGAACGCTCTCGATAAATGTGTGATTAAAATCATATTTTATGCTGTTTATGAAGGTTGACCGATCCACTTCCTATTTCTTACAAAAATTTTATGTTATTAACTTACATAATCAAATTCCTTTTCGTTTGTCAATATTTTAGTATCGTTTATAACATTAATATTAAAAGCCATTTCACGGTAAAAAGCGCAATATAAGCGTGTATGGTCTGACAAAGAAATAAATAGACCAATTGAGATAATACAAAAAGCAAAACGGATACAAGCGGCCCAAAGCCCCAGATTGCCGACAACGAAAGTGTTCAGACGTATTAACCCTTAACCAGGTACTGATATTGATAGACCTTATACACCTACCTGACGGGTGAAAACCAATTAAAAATTTTGACTCCCAGGCCTGGTTAATAACTTAAGGGTTAACCTATAAAATTGAATAACAATTGACTTGTATCAAACCTTTGACCTCCTCCGTAGCCGAGAGGCGAGCACGCCGGACTTTTAATGATGCCGCCATCTTTGAGGTTCCGGCACAAATTACGTATAGCACCGGTTTTCTATTTTGTGGTTCCGTTTTCGATCCCCGGTCGGGTTAAAGTAGAAAACGAACTTTTCTATATTGGCTCGGGTCTGGGTATGTGGTACTGTTGTTGTTTCTGATTTCTTTAACACAAGTGCTTTAGCTACTTACCTTAGGATCAGAGAATTGTTTGTGATGTTGTCCAATATGTATGTATGTATTTGACAATTTACAAACAATTGAAAACGGTCGTGTTTTTAGACGGCTAGTTTGAGTTGGTCATATTTTGTCTTAGAGCGTTCAATTTTGTCAATAGATTGATACTTGAAGTGACAGATGATGATAACTGACTTAACTACATTAAAATGGAAGACATTCCTAGAATGGGTGATGTAAAGTCTAGTTCAAAATCACTTCCAAGTGCCACTTTTAAGTTTGTCGTCAGTGATATGGTATTACTCGGAATTTCTGTAAGTCAAGATGTCAGAGCCAAGTTATTTGATGTAACATGCAGGTTCAAGAATGCAACATAGTTCAGTAAATGTCTAATCCAATACTGCAGAGTAGTCGACGATACATTAGCAATATAATATGTTATTTTCTTAATCAAAGGAATTCACCATTAAATTGTCAAAATATTAGGTATTTCCAAGGTTGAAGGGTTTTATGATGTTGCTAACGGACTTTGGCATTCCTTTCTATCTTAAATTACGCAAGTTTGATGATTTATAATGAATAGGTTTACGATTCTTAGAGAAATGTTGGTAATAGTATATTTCGTAGTATTATTATTATGTCTGCAAAGGTTGTCTTGTAGAGAATGTCTTATTTACGGCATACACTGGCCTTTTGGACAAAGTTACAGTAATCTTAAACGTTAAATCAAGTAAGTTTTAGTGTTAACGGATCCGAAAGGTCTTCTTCCAATAGGCAATTAAATAAATAACGAAACGAATACTTAACTTAACTTATTTATTTGATAAGTAGACAGACAACAGTCACCGGGTTTCTTGCGCTGCTTGTTCTCGGCACTAGCCCACAATATTGTCCTGAAGCAGTGCAATTGGTAGGTTAAACAATATATTGTGACGTATAAAAGTGTTTAATTTAGGATTATGTATTTTCAGAAATAAATTATTTCATTGATTTTGCAGGAACAGTTTGGTTATGTATTCATGTAGTTATGTATATCTACGTACACAATACATTGTTATACGGGGGTTATTTTTAATATAACAATCATTATGGTAGCAGTCATTTATTCAGTAAAGAAGCCTACCTATACATCTGCGCACTTGTACACTTCCGATTCCTGTTATTAAGCAATAACATAATGTAATATGCATAAGAAATCATAAATTATTTAAGGGATTTTAAAAAATGTGGTCTATACCTAATTTTATACAGTCTCGTTCTATCATTTGGGGCTGGGTGCTGCAAAAGATATTTAGAATGTAAAAATTGTGACACAGATATTTTAGTATAATATGTGTAGACGATACATATTCTAGAAAGTTGTAATTACTAACTACTCGGATATACTTGAAAATTACAGCTGAGTTTTATTAGTATCTATTCGGATCCGGATTCCAAATTCTCGAGTCATAAAATAATTCATGACCAGAGTGGAACTAAAGGTCATCTTATTTACTTTACCAAACATTATTTTCATTTAAATTAACAGCAGCACTAGCAGCACTCGGTACCGCCAATAGATTCTACTGTCTAAATTTTAGGTGTTTTGCAGACGGCGGGGCGGGCCGGGCCGGTCTGTCCGCGAAGCAATAAAGACCGCGTCTGCCGTCGATATCCGCGGCTGCCCTCGCCGCGAACACAAAGCACACCGCCGCGCCGCCAGTGTCCGCCGGGCACCTGCGGCGCGGTCTTTTTGCCCTCCGTGTGCGTTGGTAGTATAGTTTCCCTTTGCGCTATCCTTCGCGGTGAAATTGTCCGGCCCGGCCCGCCCCACCCCCTGCAAAATCCTAAAATATAGTCTACTATATTTATTTATATATGAAATAATTACGTGAATTAATTATCGAATCTATTCGATAATTAATTCACGTAATAATTTCGTTAGATTAAAATGTAACATTATTTATTATCAAATTTTTACGAAAACCTTTTAATAAAAGTTCTTTTTTTTTTCGTTTTTTAAGGGGAATTTGTAAGTTTATTAGTCTAAATCTACCTCTCACCTGACCTTTTCTCTTAATAGGTAATATAACACTGTGTTTGTTCTGCTTCTGACTTTAAGGCTTAGTCCCTGGTAAATAATGTCCAGTTTATAGAAGATATATGTTCAAAGCATACCTACTTTATTTATGCATAACATTATTTTGTTGCTTTTTATAGCCTCAAATGTGGCCCTGTGCATCAAAATGGCCTAACAGATATCTGCGCAAGTTACGCACAATCTAAAGTCAACTTCCGTTGCTCTAAATCTAAACAAAAGTGGAACTAATTTGAGATGGCATCACTCGCAACCTTGCAAGGCGAAATTACATCGAATGCAAACTGGACTTTGTATTTTAAACAAGAGAGCTCAAATTGGAGTGTTTGGAAATATCTTAAAAATAATAGTTTTTTGAAATTATAACGAAACGCATTCCCAGACACGCGTGATGGTTTCCGACTTGCGTGCATTGTTTTCGTTATGATAAAGTTAATAAACAATTGCTAAGTGCCGGTGTCTTACTAAATTTCGTTTTGCAATCACATCAAATTGCATTGGGACCAGCGGGTCTAAAACGGCCGCATTGGATGTTTCATTTTTAATCTGATTCATTTAGTGAAATGTAGCGGAAATGATTTGACAAACCCTAAAACGGCCACACTAATAAATGAATCATATGCAATTCATTTCATCAAATAGATCATATTTGATGACGTTAAAAAAATATAGTGACGCGTCCAATGTTACTTTACGGGTTTTGTGAAAATTAATGTTTTTAACAACACAAAGGAACAAAATGTTTCAAAATACTCAAGTTTTGTGTGTTCTACAAATATCAATACAAAATAATAATAATATAACATTAAAATGGTGGTTCACCAATTTGACTTTTAATATGAATTACTCTTTTCATAATAAGTAGACCATATTACGAATTTCCATACAAAACTGTCAAATTAGATGAACTGCAAATATGAAATGTTCGAGGCTCATTTTATGATTCATCAAATAACATTTCATTTTAAGATTTGCTAAATGAAACATATTATGAACGGAATATGAAACATCCAATGCGGCCGTTTTAGACCCGCAGCTATAAAAAGAAATACAGCAGCTATTGTAGGTACGTTAAGTACTATGAGTCTGTGGGTGTGTTAAGGTATTTTAATATGAAGTGCCCATCAACACGATAAGTTCTTTTAATGTAATGTTTGCCAATTAACAATTAACTTTAATTTATTAAGCAAAATTAAAAGAAAACTTTTGTACTCTTTTTAAATAGCTCGATGCCAATCAATAGGGTATTTATTCTTCTTCTTTTGTTCTATTAAATCTTAGATGCTCTGGGGCCGAATTCTACAGTAAGTACTTGAGCAGTACTGTTTGTATGTCACACTTTGTACACAAAAAAACAAGGTAGAAGTAAAACTGTCCGAATATGAGTGTTGACAAATATTTCACCACATGGACAAAGAGTTTTGAATATACTTCTAAGTTGCAATACCTATTTAGCTTCAAAAGATCATATCTACATAGGTATGACCTAGCTTGGAATATTTTTTTTACTGCAATAAAATCCATTCTTCCAGTAGGTAAAAAACCTATTCCTTAAACGTTTCAGCCATTCATATCATCCATTCAACTCTATTAAATAGTCCGAGTATTGCAAGTCAACAGCCTATACATAGCACAACCCTAGCTGTATTCTCGCGAACAATGTCTTTGAGCGCACTAAGCGCCGCACCAATCACAGCGAGCGCCGGGCAGGGGTGGCACCGGAAACTTTGTGAGAAATTCAATTAAACTTGAGCGCCCGCCCTTATCTGATGACTCCGTGGAGAGGCCGACGTAACGAGATGACGCAGGGTTGCCAGAAGGAAATTGAAGTTTTGATATTATAAGGACATACATTTTTCGAGAAATTTTATTATGTAGCAAAATCTTTTGCGATTTTAAAATTCGAGGCTTGAAACGAAGAAATGTAATAAATCTATCCATATTTTATGTGTTTATACCTAGTTATAGTCATTACGTTTTCCTTCTTACTTATGCGCAAAGAGATTTTAACATACGATAAGATTTTACTTACATTTCCGTATCGGCTTGCTTGTTCCGTTATACTGACCTTAAACCTAATTACTATGGCTCTATTGTGTTAAGAAATGAGAAAGTCGAGAGGTTCACTCAGTTATTAACCATGAGAACTAACATTAAGGTGCACTTTTATTTTTGCACTAAAACCCTTAACAATAAGGGTTACAAATGTAACTTTCTTTTAATCTGTGTAGTATTAACTTAACCTTTGTCGTATCTTTTCTCAAATGAGGCCCCATATTACATACTTAACTTTATTTAGGGAGTTATTCAGTACTCACAAAAACTCTTACCTAAAATAGCCGAATTGCACCGAGCTGGTGCAGTGATTCGCGCTCCGGGCTACAAAGCCTGGTGGTTGCAGGTTCGAATCCCGCAAGGGGCAAATGTTTGTGTGGTTAACACTAGCATTTGTACAAAAGTCATGGATGGTTATAAACGAATTTAAGTATGCTTATCCTTTATCTAGTCGCCATAGTACAAACTTTGCTTAGTTCGGACCTAGATAATGTATGTGTGATTATGGAAAAAAATATGGTATTGAAAACTGTAATTAGTTGAATTAGTTCCTCTTATTGTTTTTGAACTTCATAATCATCACATCAGTCTAAAAAATAGTTAATGAATAAAATAAGCCCTTATGCAACGAGTCGCAAAAGGTCCTTCGAGCCGGATTTTGAGCACTCAAGGAGGCAACCCTAAATCTTAAGCCAATAACAGCTAAATCCCCATCCCTCTAAGCGGAGCCGAGCGCGACTCTCGTAACCGCTAGCGACCTGTGACGTTATCGCCCCACTTAAGTTGCCGACCCTTACAGAGCACAACCCTAGCCTCTCACACAACAAAACCCCTGTGCTTCAATTCTCAACCTTAACTCAAAGCGATAAAGTCCATAAAATGGTCGTGCACCCGTAACCAGGGTTGTCCAAGGCATAATCAAGGGATTCACTGTTACGTAACGATAGCTTTCAATGGATTTTGCAGAGAAATTGCGTTCCAATCTGCGTTTTAAATGACATCTATATGAGATAGACTAAGAGTTATCCACACTGAAACGAATCTTTGCGAAATACACAGGTAAATTACTTAATAAAATACCTAAATAATGTAATATTTCCATCCCTTATCTATCTCCGTAGTACAAGCATTGAAATCACAAACTGAAGGCAATCATTTGGGGGAGCAAAATAATTTTTACGATCTCGATGTCAGTCTGATAGAATAGATAAATCTATCAGAATAGATGAAATTAACTAACATATGGGCCCTTGTTTTGATAAAAAATTAAGTCAGTATTTAATAACTCAACAAGTGCCAAATATCATTCAGATTTTTTTATACTTTTCAAATAGTAGATAGTAAGTTGAAATAATATGTTGTTGCAATTTCGTCAGACTAAACAATCGGTGCAGTGGCTCGGTGGCTCGCCTAAAGCGCAAGCGTAGGGTCCCGGGTCTGATTTCCGGTCGCATCAATTCAAGAATCTAACTTTTTTAACTAGCCTAGCTGGGAGAACGCCCTACGCCACGTTATAAATCCTCCTGACCTTAGATCCTTTTACTTTTCCTTTGACTTGACAGCCATTGTATTAAATTTTTATCTTCATAAAACCCATTGTTGAACCTACACATGCACCAGTCTCCCACTAATGATGACATTGTTATATTTTTATAAATAGAGATTCATTGTTATTAATGCAATGTACCAGTTTGTCATTTGTGGTGAGAAATAAACAATTTTTTGATTATTATTATTATTGCTAGTTTACCAGAAACAGAATAAAAGCTGCAAAGTCATATAACAAAAACATAGTTTCCGTGTCACCTTAAAATGTAAACAATAAGTGGATTAGATTATGCAAGTCGAGAAGGGGCGCCCTAGCCCCTATCGGGGCGCCACAGTCTCGCTACGAGTCGCTACACCAAGACTACGAACTTGTCACTAAGCTTAAACCGTGGGCACCTAAATACAGGGTATAAGTGTAATATCTAAAGAATATATGAACTAAATAATTTGTAATGTTTTATTTATACCTTGTTAATATTAAAACAAGCGGCTTTTCGTTTGCGTTCAGCGGCTTCCCGAAGCCTCGACGCCTACTTATCGCCTGGTTTCCAAAAGTGGTCAAATGTAAGGAGACGAATGTATTTATCAATACAAGCACACTTAAGTTCTACCTCGATGATAATAAATAATACATAGAGCAGCAACATTTTGTGTCATGATTTTAAAGATTCCATATTAAAAGTTCCTCGCTCACCATTCGCTTCCTTAAATTTCGCTCAAAATCATTTAATCAGTATATAGGCCCTCTTCCGGGCACTTATACACGTCCTTAAATATAACTTAGACCTACCACCGCTTAGGGACTACATCTATCCATCCATCCATCAGCCGAAAGACGTCCACTGCTGGACATAGGCCTTCTCCAAGGATTTCCACGAAGATCGGTCCTGTGCCTCCCGCATCCAGCGGCTTCATATACACTATTTAGGCATACATATCGGCTGTTAATAAGAAGAAACAGCGCAACAAACTCGAGTCACATTTGCCAGAAGTCATGTAAGTGCGAGCTAGGCAGGTTAATAAGACCATGCACTCTTGTCGTCTAAGTAATCTGCAAGCTTCTGATCAAACCACACTCTGTATAATTCTATACAGACCTTTGTCCAGCCATAGACTTCCAAACAGATGAAAATCATTCATTCAAACAGTCGCTTAACGTTTAATTATTTCAATGCAAACAAAACAAACCTGAAAAGCAATTTTCGCATCATTTTAAATTCCAATTATGGAAATGTAATAACCCTTCAATTAGTTGTCGCCCATATCAGCATTTTACCGTGCACACGCGTGTCTCTACTATCAGCCAAACCGCAAGATAAAATAATGAAATCATTAACACACGCCAAATCCAATATTAAATTCGGATGCCAGATTTCCAAAAGAGGATATATTCGAAAAACCGCATTGTTAAACCCACTTTTACAACGAAAAGACCTTAAATCCAGGTTACAGTTAACCCATTTTAAACTTTATGACATTGTTTTATGTTCCAACATAGAATGAAGGAGGCTTTCAGTTCAGGGTTTTCAGGAATGAATTTGGTGGACGCGGGAAAAATGGGAAAACGGTGACAGGGCTGAGAGGCGTGATAGCGCGATGAAAGCGTGCTGGCATCGAACAGGGCTGGACTGTTTTTTATGTTTATTTATTTATTTTTATGGTTACTTTTTATTCAGGAAAGCATAACATAATTATACAAAGATGTTATAAAAGGGTTAGTTCGATTTCAATCTTTAAAACGCATCCGTGAAACTTAAAATATAAACTTATAGTTGAAGCTTTATTTTATTACATGAATCTTTTGTGAACGACCTCCAGCTTAAGCGAACACCCGCTTAAGCTGGAGGAGCCAAATTTTGATTTATAATCAAAACGTCGTACATCTTCGTACCATTTGTAGTATCCGCACCGAATCTGGAGGCGTATTTTTGAAGTGTTCGAATTCCAATCCGCATACGAAATCCTAAGAACCGTATACAATTTCCTAGGAGTTTGTATGCTATTCTTGTGAATTCGCATGCGAATTGAAATTCGAGTGCTTCAAAAATACGTATTCTGGCATTTTGCTGATAAGAATTGGTAAGTAAAAATTCTTTTGCCGCATTTGGCGCAAGAAGAGCACAAGAGTGCGATTTACTCATTAATAATTTCTAATTTTTTTTTTTCTTATCGGTCTTGGTGGTTCGACTTAACATGTCACAAGAAAGAAGCTCGTAAAATAGCACAATTTGAATAAAAATTAAATCGGTATCAGCCCTAGCACCCAGGCTGTATATAGCGCGGCTGTTGAGTGTAAAAATTAAAAAAGAAAGCGAACCATATTGGCCCCGCAAGTTCAATTAACTCGGGCCGGGCGGTGACACTCCGTCCGTCGGGATTCAGCCTCGTTCGTTTCACACTTCAATAATTCCTTCATTATTTTCAGTGCGGGGTGCGGTGCGGTTCCGTTAGGCTTTTAAATGGGGAAATGAAATCTATGGAGGATTTTTTTGCTTATTCAATTCCATTGATTGGTAGAGTATTCACACTGTTTATGTTACGCGTAATCTTCTAGATTGCATTGAAACAACGGAACACGAGCTCAGTTAAGATTAATTAAGGCGCTTTAGTACTTACTGAGTATACGGAAAGACAGCAGACTGCTTCCAATGTCCCTAATTTAAGGCAGGGTGGCGCTTACATTAGAGTCCCTTTTACCTCCAAGACAATACACAAGTCCCAAGAGCGCTAGTGCGATCACTCTTAATGAAAATATATTAATAGGATGATGGTGCATGTACTGCATGTGCATGCAGGGTCCATGGGTAAGTTTCAGGCTTATCGCTGACGGCGCACCAAACAAATACGTAGCATATTTTTTTTCTCTATGGTAGGATCTACCTAAGCTACGATAATTAGCATCTTCAAAAGACGAAGATGGGCATTTCTCAGGAAGGGTCGATTTTTCTCAATACGGTGAAAAACTTTTTTTTGCTTTAAAAGTGTTAATAATACAGTGAATCGCAAATACATTACCATCCAAAGCTAGTCATTCTAAAGGGCAGTTCAAATCTGCCATATTTCTTGAAATATTTTGGATTTAAGTTTTTTTGTAGGCTCTCCAGTTAGCCAATAGTACATAGATTGTTCATGTTTTTTACCAAAACTGCAACAAGTCATTTATGCGGCTTAGGAAAGCGGACGGAGCGAAAAAAACGGCGTCTCTGGAGAAATGCCCAGATGCAAGTAGAAATGCATCTCTGATTAGTGTTGTTGCAAAACACACGTGTGTGTATGCGTGTGTACGACGTGTGTGTGTGTGTGTGTGTGTGTGTGTGTGTGTGTGTGTGTGTGTGTGTGTGTGTGTGTGTGTGTGTGTGTGTGTGTGTGTGTGTGTGTGTGCGTGTGTGTGTGTGTATTTAAACTGACCAAACAATACTAACCGGATGTACATACGTATGTTAGTATTATTTCGTCAGTTTAACAAAAATCTGGGATTATCGGTAGGTACACTAAATATATTGAATGTTAGCTACTTAGATCACTCATGTTAATATTACATAGTACCACCTACTAGTAGCTCAAGATCTCCATTTTAATTCTTATGTATCTTATTTCATGTTGTTATATTGTAGTCTAAAACAACTAGGTGTAAGGCGCAGAAATCAATTTTTCAATGGTACATTTTTTTTTTTTGATAATTTACCTCCAGTGTACTATCACGGGCTCCGACGCCTGACCAGTCTTAAAGCTAAAATCGCTTGCAAGCACCTCATTGTCACTCACTTCAAGCCACGCCCTATGTTCATTTATGTTTCGGGTTCAATCAAGACAATAGGTGTTTAGGCACAAGCAAGCAAGCTTCTATTTGTATCTAATTGGTTGTAGTAAAACTTAGTAAGATGCATAACCAATCAGGGTGGGTTGGGGCGTGTCCGGCGCGATGCGCTTACACAGGAATATTTCTATAAAGTGATAAGGCATCGGAGCCCGCGATAGTACGTTTACCATGCCCTTTTTGAACAGCCTGTATAAAACACCCAAATAAAACCGGCCAAGTGCGAGTCGGATTCGCGCACGAAGGGTTCCGTATCATAACTTATCTATGAAAACGGCAAAAAAAAACACTTTTGTTGTATGGGAGGCCCCTTAAATATTTATTGTATTCTGTTTTTTAGTACCATTTGTTGGTACTTGGTGTAGTGGCAACAGAAATACATCATCTGTAAAAATTTCAACTCTCGTAACTATCACGGTTCATAAGATACAGCCTGGTGGGTGACAGACGGACAGACAGACAGCGCAGCCTTAGTAATAGTGTCCCGTTTTACCCTTTTGTACGGAACCCTAAAAATTATGTAACGATATTTTTTATCAAGTACTTAAAGGTGAAAAACAATTATTTTCAGTGCAAACACTGTGAATCTTTATCGATTGCAAAGTATCAATTCTACACGCGCGGGCGTGAATGGATACTTTTTAGGGCTCCGTACCTAAAAGGTAAAACGAGACCCTATTACCACGGAGACAGTACTATACTACTATGCATGCAGGTAGACTCCGATGTCCGTCCGTTTGTCTGTTTGACTGTCTTTCTGTCAACAGGCTGTACGCATAAACCGAGATAGACAGTTGAAAGAAATGACAGATAATGTAGGTACAGTCAACAGCACGTCGACCTACCCCAAAAGTCAAAAATTCTCCAATAGATTTTCAACTTTAAGCCTGACATATAGAGTTCATTTTCAAATGAGAAAATTTGACATTTTGTGGTAGGTCGACGTGCTGTTGTCCGTACATTCTGTCAAAAAAGTTTCGGGACTTGATGATTTGTTTAAGGTTCCAAATTATTATTATTTTTGTTGTTGTTAGATTGTCACAACTGTTGAGTTACATCCGATAATTAGATTAAATACAGTATTGTTTTTAATTATACCATATCTAGTGTGTATTGCGAATTTCATAATGGACAAAAACATCGAACAAAGAGTTTGTCTTAAATTTTGCAGCGCCAATGGGATTTCGTGTTCGGAGTCTCTGAAAATGACTTTATCAAAAACACGTGTTTATGAGTGGTACAACCGTACAAACAACGATATTAAAAACCCCAAAGCTTTCAAAATCGGTCAAGATGTGATGGAAGATTTGCCTCGCTCTGGTAGGCCATCAACGTCTGCTACTGAAGATAACATCGCAAAAGTGAAGGAAATAGTGACTGAAAATCCTCATTCAAGTTTGAGAAAGCTACCCGTCGAACTTTACCATTTTAAATAATCAATTGGGTATGAAACATGTTGCCGCTCGGCTAGTCCCAAAAGACCTGAATTTTCTCCAAAAACTCAATCGCAAAAGAGTCGCTGAGGACATGCTAGAACGAGTCAATTCCGACCCAATATTCATGAAACGCTTTGTTACTGGTGACGAGACGTGGGTTTACGAGTTTGACATGCAAACTAGTCAACAAGCTTCGGAATGGCGCCTTCCAACTGAACCGAAACCGAAGAAACCGCGCCAAACTCGATCGAAAGTCAAAGTCATGTTGACTGTTTTCTTTGACTGTCGCGGTGTTGTGCACTCAGAATTCTTCCAGAAGGTCAAACCATAAAAAAAGAGTATTATTTAAGCGTTATGCGGCGTTTAAGAGAGCAAATTAGACGAAAAAGGCCAGATTTGTGGAATGAAAACTCTTGGATTTTGCACTACGATAATGCGCCTTCCCACAAGGCCATCATTGTAAACGAATTTTTAACCAAAAACTCAACAAATACCATCGAGCCATATCTGGTGAATAAGGTGGCTATTCACGAGATAGGTATGGCTCCAGCTGACTTATTTCCTTTACCTAAACTCAAATTACCACTTCGTGGCACCCGGTTTCATTCGGTAGAAGACATAAAGGAGAATTCGCGGCGAGAACTGAACTCGATTCCAGAAAAAGTGTTTTAAAATGTTTTGATGATTGGATTATTCGTTGGCGTAAGTGTATCGCTTCTGAAGGAGCATACTTTGAAGGTGATAAAATAAATTTGGATGAATACTAACATTTTGTGTATTATTAATCTTTTCCCGGTACTTTCTCGACAGAGTAGTATTTTCTGTTGCCGCTATTAACAACATATACCTACTTTATAACACAATAAAATAAATATTTAGAAGGGCTCCCAACTTGACATCCCATCAACAAGATGATGGTACGGAACCCTTTGTACGCGAGTCCAACTCGCACTTGGCGGGTTTTTTAAATGTATTTCTTAGCTTAGCCTACTTTCCAATTAATGCTTACTACGTACGTTTAAGATATGAATGGACCATTTAAAAAGTAATTACCTATACGTAAGTAAGTGTATTATTTAACTCCTTTGCCTGTAAACAAAGTGACAGTGACAGCTGACGGTCTTCGTGTCATCTACTTTTTACCCTGCCAACGAGGGTTATGTCAAAAGTTTTGTAAATTTCTGTTTTTCTCTCACTTACTCACGCTGTTAGACGCTTTGGTCAGACAGAGAGGTAAGCAGAGTTCTATTATATCGGATTTGAATAAATTAAGTACTGTTCGTTCGCTAAATTACAGTTTATTGTGTTTTAAAGTACAGTAAATTCTATTCATTTTATATTTGATGGTTCTTTAACTATAAATCAAAAATTAATCATTGTCATTTGTCACCAAATACATACATGTGAGATATTTAGCGACTGTTACGTTTTATTAACAAGATACATACTTTCGCCGGTCGTACACTGTAGCCTACAAATTTAATTCCTTTTACAGTTACTTCTGAAGTGCATGATGGCTAAAAAGGCACCTAATAAAGGTCAAAAAAGGGATTCACAACCACCTCCCTCATCATCCTCGTTTCCGGTAAGTTATTTTACTTTTATTTAATAATCAAAGAAATATTGAAAATACCAAAAAACAACATAAAATCCTACAATTTTTATTCTAAAGACATTCAACATAAAAGATTATAACATAATTCACAATATACCTGCAACTCAAAATGATTTGTTGTAATTAGGAGGTACCATGACATGCCCTGGAGAGGATGTGTGATATGTTAGCAATAGTTTAAAACTTCCAATATTCTATTAATTTCAAAAGGATGTACTTTGTATTAACTTATTAGCCATGCATAATTGAGATGCAATAGAAATTTAATTATTTTATGACCTCATAAGAAAGCTTGAGTGTTGATGAGTTAAAATAAATTAATCATTATTATTATGAAAGCATTAACACTATAGTTGAGATCAGTTAAGAATTATTATTTGTCACTAACTACATATACACACATTTACTGTTACAAAAAAGTATTACTTCTTTTTGATTTTCAATTTTATTTTCCTTTCTGTTAAATGATATAGACCTTTGTTCTGATTAAATCTAGTAAATAATAAATATGTTATTGAATAATTTCAGACTTAATAAGAATGTTTTTTAAATCTCCCATACCTAATCTTGCACACATTAAATGTGGGGATGATATTAACATTTTATTTATCGGTGTCAAGTAACACAATACTACAATAATTAGTGCAAGTAATTTTAATGTAATATCATGGGTTTGGTCAGACTTGTTCTATGGAATTTGACTTATCAGAATGACTCAGTTTTTCTTTCATTTGTTTCCTAGAACAGATTAAAATATATATATTTATAAAAATATGTTTTATTTAGAAATATATGTATAAATACAAAAAATAAAGAGAAAACTTATCGATTTGTTAATGTTGTTGATGTTGATCATTGAAATTGTGGCTATAAAGGTTTCCACTCAGCCTTTTCATGAAAGATATCTACTAATAGTAACCCTAGATGAATGATATCTAGGGTAACTATTAGTTTCATGAATTAATTTTTAAAAACAATTTGTATATTGATGTTAAGTTCCACAAAACAAATGAGACTGTCCCTAATCATAATTAACCAGATTGGGAATAAATTATTTCAACACCATGGACTTACCCTAGCTATCTAGAAATAGCATGTTGTACCCGAGTAATATTAAGTCAATGGTCGTACCCATCCATACACAACCAGGCATACAAAGTAAAACACACACCTTCTTCTAGATTCGTCTACTTTATGTCTGATTATTCTCCAAAATGTATTGCTGCAATTTCTGTGCAAGACCTGATGCACTTCAAATACACTAAAATGTATATTATTTTTTCAGATCGGCAAAATCTTCCTAGCATCTGCGTTGCTGGCTGGCCTAGCCTCGTACTATGTGTACAAAGTGCTAACTACCCCTCCGGAGCTGCCTCAGCTAGACCTGGAGCAGTGGTGGGGGCCATACCCGATAGACCAGCAGCCAGATATCTTTATTAGACCCTTTAAGATTGAGTTCTCGGATGTGGTAAGTACCAAAAACCGAAGTAAAACCGAAAACCAATGTGAAAGACGTGTTCTCGCCGTTTTTAGGGTTCCGTAGTCCTGACAAGGAACCCTTATAGTTTCGTCATGTCCGTCTGTCTGTCCGTCCGAGGTTTTGCTTGAAGACTGTTAACCCTAGAGAATTATAATTTGGTGTAGATATGTATATCAATCACGCCGACAAAACGGTAGAATAATATTATAAAAAATTTTTTTTTTCAGGGTAGCTCCCATACATGTAACGTGGGGATATTTTTTTTTTAATCGTCTTTCCCATCGGGTGGGAGATCGTTGAATAAAATAAAATAAAAATAAAAATAAAATAAAAATAAAAATCATTTATTATCAGACCAAAGATCCATAGATTATTAGTAACAATATAACTTAGAGACTATGTTAGTATAAATAATAATAACAACAACACACACAAATGGAATATTAACACCCCAATAGACAGGCTCACCGAACCTTTGTCACGTGCAGCTCGGTGAACCTGCCAACCAGGGCCGAATCGAGTCGATCACCCACCATCCTCAAGACTCGGTTCGAGCTCCGTCTCACCCTGTTTACCAGCGAGGCAACCTCTTTTCGCATTAATGCGTAAAAGTCATCCACGCTGGCATCGGCAAACATACCCGACGCACTACAGTAGCGTGGTAGCCGGAACAGAGCCCTGAAGATGTTGTTGTATTGGACACGTAGTGCATTGTAGGATTTCTGTGTAAAGTCGACCCATAGGCTACTCGTGTAAAATGTCTGACAATAGGCTTTAAAAAGCGTGATTTTGACTTCGGCTGCACATCGAGCAAACCTTTGTGCCAACATATTACCACGAACCGACAACGCCCTACGCTCCCTCTCAATATCCAAATCATCACACATATTTTCGGTAAGTACATGACCCAAATATTTAAACTGTGCGACACGGTTCAAAGCCACTGCGTTCAGTGTAAGTGGTGGTATTGTGGATGGCCCTTTATTGTTAGATTTAAATAACATGAACTCACTTTTTTTCGCGTTATACTTTAAACCGTGCGACAGAGCATAAGACTCACAGATCCCTAACAACTTTCTTAGCCCCCCGATTGAAGGGCTCAGCAACACCATGTCATCTGCATAACTTAGATTATTTACGCACACATCATCTACAAAGCATCCTACATGTGTGTTGCTGAGCTCCACAATCAGGTCATTTACATAAATATTAAAAAGACGAGGGGATGTCAATCCCCCCTGTCTCACCCCACATTTCATATAATACTCATCAGAGTATGAATTTCCCCACCTCACAACACTCACCTGATTGCTGTACCAATATGAAAATATTTTAATAACCTCAGGAGAGACACCAGCGTTTTTTAGCTTTGTCCACAGCTTGCTATAAGAGACCATATCAAAAGCCCTGGACAAATCCAGGAAACACGCATAAACAGGAGTCTTCCTTTTAACATAATAGTTGACTGTATGTTTTAAAGCTAATATGGCACTCTCTGTAGAGAGCCCCGCCCGAAAACCGAATTGCGAGTCCTGCAACGATGAAGTCACTGCATCAAGCTGCTTATCCAGTAATCCATCCAAAACCTTTGCCATGATTGTGGCTAAAGAGATTGGTCTATAATTTAATTTATCTGACGTGTCTCCAGTGGGGTTCTTCACAATTGGTACCACAATCGTCTTCATAAGATCCTTAGGTAAATAAGAATGTCGTACGCAAAGAGTAAACAGCATAGCCAGTACTCTACAGAGATGAGGTCCAGCATGCTGCAAGTGCTCGATGCTAAGTCCGTCATGGCCAGGTGACTTACCACGTTTCATATTCTTTACTATTGTTAATACATCCTTAGCAGAGAATCGAATAGGCTGTTGACCATAGCCGTACTCAACATCTCGCACCAACATCAGACCAGATTGCACAGTAAAGTTGTCCTTAAAAATATTAGCTATTTTCCCCTGGTCACTAACCCCATCTACACTAACAGGGAGTCTCATTTTACTATTCAACTTCTTAGTGCCATTCCAAAACTTATTAAACTTTTTTGCCGAGTGCTGCGAAGCAAGAATGTCCATTCTAATTTGCACTTGATTATTAATACAATATTTTAACCTAGATTTAAATAATTTCCTACTCTCACACATTCTTTCAAAAATTGGACCACTATTGGGCTTTCCATAGTTAACATAACGTTGGAAATCAGCTCTAGCCTGTTGATGTGCTTCTTTAACATGCTTATTCCAGCCATGCACCTTTTTAAATTTTGCTGGCCGCGCTGGCCTTCTACAGCTTGCTATTGATGCTTGGCTTAGAGCGTGAACAGTGTCATGATAAAGTTTCTCAAGTACTTTTCCATGCTCTAAGTCATTACACATCCTATCCGCACAGTCACTAAGTTCACTAGGAAACTCAATGCACCTCAGACTATCATTACATAGTTGGTAATATTCATCAATTTCATTTGCTTCTCTCATACCCCAGATATTATTTTTACTTATAGAATTATTACTTATTTCTAACTTAGACCTAATTAACCCTAGATTACATATTATTTCCAAAGGAAAATGGTCAGACCAATACACATCATAATGGACCTTAGTGCCATGCACTAACTGCCAAGCTGACTCCGTGACCAAGCAATGATCTAGCCAGCTTTTACAACCATTAGCATCACTACAGAATGTATAGGTATCCGAAGAGATGCCTAGCTTTAAAATATCGGCACAGACCCACTCATTGTCTGAACAAAACTCTAACATTTCACTGCCAAATAAGGCTGTTGGGTGGGCATTCAGATCACCCAAGATAAATACCTGTTCCACACTGTTGTCCTGTATAACAGCACTTATCTCGCCTAGAACATGGGCGAATTCGGGGAGGTTAGACTGACAGTCCGTCGGCATGTATACACTGAAAAACATAACCTCACGATTTACACCTATTATTGCTCTTATTGCAACGATGCGATCACTCGCGCACTTAACGACCGAGACACTACGAAAAACACTTTTTCGCCACATTAGCGCAACACCGCCGAAGGGCCTGCCCCGAAGAACGCCAACCGTTGGGTCCATGGATGACTTCGCCGTGTACCCAAAGTCTTCATTTATGTCTCCAAGCAAAGCTAAATCGTGCGAGTACAGCCAAGTTTCCTGTAGGGCCAACACATCTGCTTGTCTACATAAACTTCTCACACATTCAATACCTTTCTTGACGTTTTTACAGTTAAATGTCATTATTCTGGTTTGATCCATCAATAATTGGTATATTTGCACATGGTACACTTTTCTCTGGCCCCCCCAGAGAAACATTTTGTCTAAAATGTATAAACTTTCTAAAAGTGATCCCATTGGGCCATAGGCCGTCATTCAAGAATGTATCAATTTTGCTTTTTGACACATATATTTTATAGGAATTGTACAACCTCTCCCTTTTCATTGTAATTTTCGCAGGGCTAACCGTCTCCTGCGTTTTTTCCAGGATGTAATCACGAATGTCATTTTCCGATGTATTCTTGTTTACATTAGAAATAAATAAAGGAATCTTTATATCTGCCGCCTTAAAGTTAGCTCCCGGCTGACTAACTGCCTTTCCTTTCTTACTCTCAAATCTATTTCTAATTTTCTTTCGTTGGACAACTGTCCAGTTTTCATCCTTCCGTTTATTTTGCAAGAAATTTCCACCTTTTTTTACTATCTCCGCCATACTTAGATGTGCCGTATTGTTAATCCTTTTTGTTTCCAATTGATCTGTCACTGTGGTGCACTGTTGCGATTGTGAGCGCACCGTAGGTGCGAGCGTGACGGAGGTATTCTCTATTCTATAATATATAGAATAGGTCTTTTAAAATGATTTAGGAGTTGCTAAGACAATTTTTCAATTTAGGAATCCGTTTGCGATATATTAAACTTTAAAGTGTCCATTTTTGCTCGATTAGGGCGGGGCGCCCTAAAAGCTAAACTATTGGTTTGAAAAATCTGGAAAATTCATGATAATAGTGCTTTTCATGAACTTTCATGAAAAAACATAATGGTTAAGGCAGACCAGTTAGTTTAAGAGTAATAGTTGTTGAACTTAGTCGGTAAAAAATTAGAGGAAAACATTAAAAGTGACTTAAATGAAGTAATTGCTGAAATATATTGTCGTTACGACAGGCAACTACGAAACCCTATACTACGCGTGGCACGACACGCACTTGGCCCGGTTTTTTTACTTCAACTGGAAGACAGCATGTGCGTGCAAATCTCACACCCTGTAGGCTAACTTACCAGTCATTATTCTGTGGTCAACCTTTTTGTGGCGTTCTATATGAGATATAGGCCTATGTTCAGCTGAACTCTGTAGTCTCCCAAATGCTGATAATGTCATTTTTTTACCAATTTTTTCACCAACATGTTATGGTACATAGTATGTTTAAAAAAACGAAAAATTTGTTTATTGCTTTCATAGAGTTACAAATATTATTTTTAACATTTCATTCAAGAAAGCAATTGGAGATGACAAAATAAAATACAGGTATTAAAAAAGTACAGACAATCGACATCATGCCAATCATCCCTGGGCTGTTTTAGCACTTTGCCTTTTGATTGGGCTATTGTGCGTGCTGTATTTCTTTTTGCTCCAACCAGCTTATGTCATCTCAGAAGATCAGCAGCCTTTTCTCCACTCTTAATCTCCTATTCTGACGACCTTCGAGAGGCGAGCACACCGGACTATATCGCGTCGCCATCTCTGAGCTTCCAGGTTCGATCCCCGGTCGGGTCAATGTAGAAAACAAACTTTTCTATATTGTCTCGGGTCTGAGTGTTGTGGTACCGTCGTTGTTTCTGATTTCTATAACACGAGTGCTTTAGCTACTAACCTTAGGATCAGAGCAATGTATGTGATGTTCTCCAATATTTTTTCTCCACACACACAGGTTGTCAACGACCTCCGCGAACGATTGCTCCACCGCCGTCCATTCGCACCCCCACTCGAAGACGCCGGCTTCACCTACGGCTTTAACTCGAACTTCCTCACCCGAGTACTGGACTACTGGCAGAACAGCTACAACTTTAAGGAGCGGGAGACGTTCTTGAACCAGTACAGCCACTATGTAACCAAGATACAGGGGCTGGATGTGCATTTCATGCATGTGAAGTCGAAAGCGTCGCCTGATGTTACGGTGAGTAGGCGGTAATACTACGGTATACGACGACCTCCGTAGCCGAGAGGCGAGTATGCCGGACTTGGCGTCGCCATCTCTGAGGTTCCGGGTTCGATCCCCGTTCGGGTCAATGTAGAAAATGAACTTTTCTATATGGCTCGGGTCTGGGTGTTGTGGTAACGTCATTCTTTCTGATTTCTATAACACAAGTGCTTTAGCTACTTACCTTAGGATCAGATCAATGTTTGTGATGTTGTCCAATATTCATACTGTACAGTGGTTCGCAATGTTAAAACACAGACTTATCTGCGAGTCCGAGGCAACAAATTACATGAGAATTATTTCACTTTATTTATATAAATTAAGCTGTAACTCACACCATTTGTGTCTGTTTCTACCGATGTGGATTTAAAAAAGTTGCCTATGTCCTTCCCTTTAACAGGCTCGTAAAAGCATAATAAAGTATCCATACAAAGTTTCCATACTCGGGCATAATGCCACAGACAGAGGGGCTTGTGGACGAGCATTAGCGAATGGCGCCTAAAGTGCTTAATTTCGGCCTATTTAAATGAATAATTTTGTTTGACGTGATAACGTTTCTACGTGCTATAAATTCGCAATTGTTTTTAGCGTAGGACGCCCACCCACAATGTGGGCAGACGACCTGGTAAAGGTTGCAGGACGACGCTGGATGCAGGCCGCTTCCAATCGGCCAATCTGGAAGTCACTGGGGGAGGCCTATGTTCAGCAGTCACAGGAAGCTGTGGCTGAGATGATGATGATGATGATGATAACGTTTATAAATCGATGACCAGCTGCACGCACAAAAAAATGACACGTTCCGCGTGCGAGCGAGGTCGCGGAGCAAGCGATAGAGAGGCACGATCGGCCTAAGCGTTCGGCTTGTGACGCATCTATCTTTCTTCCATTCCATCGGCCGATGCGTCCGAGTAGCATCAATGTTTTTGTTTGACCTTATCACGTATAATTTACATCCAAGGTGACAAGGTGGACAGACGACCTGGTAAAGGTTGCAAGAAGCCGCTTGATGCAGGACGCTTTTGACCGGCCGATCTAGAAGTCACTGGGGGAGGCCTATGTTCAGCAGTGGACGTCCGCCGGCTGAAAAGATGATGATGATGATGATGAAACCGACTCTACGGACAGCCAATTGTTTTTATTAAGTACGTTTATTCAATGTATCTAACAGGATCATTTAACGGAGATAAAAAGTATGTATTCTATATGTTAATCCAGATCATATTCTATATGTATGCAAAATTTAATCCAAATCCGTTCAGTAGTTTTTGCGTGCAAGAGTAACTAGGTAACATCCATCCATACTTACAAACTTTCGCATTTATAATATTAGTAGGATGATATTTATTGTTAGGTGCCCCTACTCCTGCTGCACGGCTGGCCGGGCTCGGTGCGCGAGTTCTACGAGCTGGTGTCCCGGCTCGCCGCGCGGGGTGACGCCTTCGCCTTCGAGCTCGTGGCTCCCAGCCTGCCGGGCTTCGGGTTCTCGCAGGTCAGTGCTGTAGGTGTAGCTAGGTAGGCACATGTCGATGTTAGGTTACGCCTCCCCAACACTAGCGTCTCTCGAGCGTCGACGTCGTGGCAGTGGCCAATCAGCGTTAGTAAACACCGCTGCGCAAGTATTGCGTCAGCACTGATTGGACGGTGTTACGACGTCCCTTAGGAAATTCACGTGCTGAATAAAAAGTAAAGTATGCCTAATACGTCCCACTGCAGGGCTCAGGCCTCACCCTGGGGGCCCAGGGCACCGCGGTGGAGGGGGGTGTTTTAAGTCAAATACTTGGGACACTGGGTCACTGAGGACCTAAGAGACAACCTAGACATAGCGAGGGAACGTGGATCGCTGGCTGTGCGTTGCAACATGCTGGCTCGAAGGTTTGCGCGGTGCACAAAAGCAGTCAAAATAACGCTGTTTAAAGCGTACTGCCAATCACTCTATACCTGCAGCCTGGGGGCTGGTTTTTCCCAGCGGGCATACAGCGATCTACGTGTACAATACAATAATGCTTTCAGGATATTGTTGGGGTTGCCCTGACGATGTAGTGCTTCAGGCATGTTCGCGGAAGCACGACTCGATGGCTTTGCCGCAATTATTAGGAAACGGTGCGCCTCAGCGATGGTTCGCTTGCGCGGCAGCACCAACACTATCCTGAGGGTTTTTATTGATAGATGGGATTCACCTATCCTTCAAAGGTGGGTGAAAACCCACTTAAAATAACATGCATGTGATGTAAATTAAATTATTATTAAATTAAATTGAATTGGATAAAATTAATTAAATTAAATTGGATTGATTGAATTAGATTAAATAAAATAAATTGATAAAAGTATTACCTACTAACACTAGTTTCGTAAGGAAAATTGTTACTAACTATCTATGGGCCTTGTTGCCTGAAATGAAATATTTGAATGAAATTAAGGCCAGTGACTAATTAAACCTTACTGTCAGATGTAATCAAGCCTCCATTCATCAATCAAGCCTCTGACTAGGCTTCACGACTAGTATTAAGATCAATTTTTAACGTGTCTTCCGAAGCACGGAGATGCTCGTGCTTAATGTCACTAAATATGGTCGAAATTGTCACACATCCACTCACAACCGCGGCGTTGGCTTCCAAAGCGCTGCCGCCACCGAGCTACGAGCATAAATTAGGAACACATTGTATTGTTAGGAGTTCGCTCATTAAATAAGTTATGAAGAAACTTAGTACATATTGTATTGTATTGAAGCACGGACGTAAAAAAAATACGGACGTAACATCACATTAAAAATATGTGAAGCATGCAAGGTACTACAATTTCGTTTGTTGTACATGATTTACACTCACACATACACACCAGGTACGACAATCCGCCGCCATTTCGCCCCGAGTGACGGCGCTAGTGACACGTAGTAAATGCGTTCGTTGCGTCAACGATTTATTTTCCAAAAATGCCGTCTTGTGTTGTTAAATCATGTAAAAACTACATGAGTAAACGTAAAAAGTCACATGGAATCACCTATCATACGTAAGTTATTACGATTCGTGATAAAAAAATATATTTATGTTTTAAATACTTTGCCGAGAATTCTAGAGGTAAAATGCAAACAGTGTTGTCACTTTATTAATGGGAAAATTACCCTAAAGGTGGGGAAATCTATATTTGTATGCAACAAACTATGTATGTGACTCTCTGAAATCAGATTTCGTCAGTTTTTGGGTACCGTTTCTTAAAAGTAAAATAAAAGATCCCCATACTTTTAATATAAAATATCTCTTACGTATTTCATCATATTTCTAAAATAGAAAGTATTTCCCGTACATTAGATAACAAAAGACAAGTGTACAAAAAGTTGACACAACATAAAGGATTTTAGCGCATCTTTATTAATTATAATAATAATATACGTACTTAACATTATTATTATACTATTATGATATATGATGTAAACGTATTTTTGATTTTTAACCCCCGACGCAAAAACGACGGGGTGTTATAAGTTTGACGTGTCTGTGTGTGTTTGTGTGTGTGTGGCATCTTAGCTCCCGAACGGATGAACCGATTTTGATTTAGTTTTTTTTGTTTGAATGATTAATTAGTCGGAGTGTTTTAAGGTCTGTTTGATGAAAATCGGTCCAAGATGGCCGCCGTAACAAAATGGCGGATTACATATTTTTGTTAAACTCCCTCAATATGGGTATCCAATGAAAGGCCTGACTAGTAGAATTTTTATCCTTTTTCAATTACGTATTAAGCGTCGTGGGGTTTTCAAAATTTTTCAATTTTACTTTTTGTTATTAAGGGGTTAATTTTATAGATAGTCATAGCCTTATCACTATTATTGTCATGTGTAAAAATATATTTCTTTGTACGTAACATGTGTTTTATTTTCTATCACAGTGATCATAAAAAATATGTTTGGTAGGTCAACATAAATCAACCGTTTATATTTCTGTTAAAAAATATATGTAAATTACAAAAGTTAACTGAGATCGATTGGTACCACCAAACAGCAGGGAAATTGATGGTTTATATAGCAACCCTTAAATCACGCACACAGCCTAAACGGGCGGCCATTATTATGCTTCACTTATGGTTAGACGAGGTTACGTCCGTGTATTGAAGTTCGCTCGCTAAGTATGTCATGTATAAGTTATTATGTGACATGTGTGTCATATAAAATGGGACATTCTCTTTTTGCAAACGTAAGACTTTCAATAAAAATTTCACACAGTTAGGGCACACACAGTAAAACTTCGGCCAAACCAACGCGGGGCGTGGGCGTGGGCATGCAGGCTAGTTCACACCAAACACGCGGACACTACGCGTTCAGGAGGCCTAGCACGAAAATGTATCTTTCGCTCGGACGTATAAACCTAACAAGAATGAGATTAGTCATGAATGAAGTCAAAGAAGATTAAACATGTTAGTCATAATAAAGGTATCTAATTATGTTGTAGAAATTATGATTTAACAATTGTTTATCAGATTATTTGCAGATATACTACGAATATAAAAGCTCAACCCTTTTACTAATTAAACAAATATTTTTTGTAGATTTTTTTATTTCATACATTTACTGAGTTTCGCATTAATTAATTCCAACGCGGTTACCCGAGTGAATCTATTTGAAGATGTAGGAAGGAAAAAAGCTAGTTGGCTTTACTCATTGCTTATCGGAAAAAATTTAGTAGCTTTAACCGTAATTATTTATATTATCATAGTAGCGCACCATCTGTCTGTTGAGCCTGTCACGTCAAATGCCATGTCCGCGCGTGCAAACGCTGAATGTCAAGCTGCACGCTGCCGCTGTCCGCACCGGTGTGAACTCGTCGATACAAATGCTATGGCACAATCTGAACGCCCACGCCACCACGCACGCCATCGCGCACGCGTTGGTTTGGCCGGGACATAAAAAATAATTAATTCAAATAAATTATAATATCCTATTTAATAAATAAAACCATTCAATTTGGAATTTTGGACACTGAATTTCTGAAATGTTAGTAGTAAATTAGTAACAAACGTTTTCCTTATTTTAGTTTTAAATATTATTTAGTTAAGTAGCCTGCTCGAAAAAAAGTTTTTTTCTGTAATTAAGGTTTTCGATGATTCAATCATTTACATTGATCTATCTATAAACTTCGAATCCTCAGGCCCCCGCTCGGCCAGGCTTCGGCCCCGTCCAAATGGCGGGCATACTGCACACGCTAATGCAGCGCTTGGGCCACGCCAAGTACTACGTGCAGGGGGGAGACGCGGGGCACACGGTGGGCTCGCTGCTTGCGACGCTGTACCCAAACAACGTGTTAGGGTTCCACACCAACTTCCCCGCGCTGTTGTTTAGTACGAGGGCCAGTCTTTACGTATTCCTAGGTAGGTGACTAGTTAAGCTTCTTTCTTTTAAAGTGGCGTGGCATGTTGCACCCTCTAATGCAACGCTTGGGCCACGTCAAGTACTACGTATTCTTAGGTGGGTTACTAGTTTAGCTTCTTCCTTTTAAAGCTACGATATAAATGGCGTGAATGTTTGGGCCACGCCACGTACTACGTACAGGGAGGAGACGCGGGGCACACGGTGGGCTCGCTGCTTGCGAAGTTGCAACGCTGTACCCAAACAACGTGTTAGGGGGATTTCTAATAATTTTCTAAGAGTTAATTTGTTGTTACATAAATATTTTACTTTACCAGTCTACAGGGTGTGCAAGAGAATAGGACACTCCTTAAAACCACCTGATGAGCTGGTCATATACTACAACTTTTTCTATGGGGGCAACATCCAAATCGATATTTTTTTAGCTGCTTCTTACCAATTACTTGTATACCCCTTTGAAAATGTATAGAGCATCTGTCAAAAAATAGCGATTTCGACTTGGCTCCCATAGGAAAAGTTGTTGTATATCTGCAACTGATCACTTGATTTTAAGGAGTGTCCTATTCTTTTGTACACCCTGTATACTAATAGTAAGTTGACTGGTGTAGTGGATTAACAAATTGAGTATATTCCAGGTTCGTTCTGGCCCAGCCTCATAGTAGAGCCTGAACTAGAAAGCCGGCTGTACCCCATGGGCAAACACATGTCCGCGCTGTTAGAGGAGTCCGGCTACATGCACATACAGGCCACCAAGCCGGATACCATTGGTAAGTATTCATGTCAGCATTGTCAGCCTATTCGGTGTATAAAGAAATTGCTAATTTCAAAACCATGGCTAATTTCAAAACCATTTGGAGATTTCAAGCTTATAAACTGTATTTTGGTATTTACATCACTTATAATTGATGACGTATATTTTTACAAAAATACAATAAGTATATGCCATTCCTACGGCCTTCAATCACGGAGAAGCTTACATCTGACGTCGCAGAGTTTGCATGTGAATGATGTGTCCCGTGTCAGTGCATGAAAAATGCCACAGATTTGAATGACAGAAAATGCCAAATGTGAATGTGTGAGATATATAAATAAAATAAATACTGTTTAAACCAATTTTTTATTCAAATTAGTTTCCTTAATTGGCTTATACTTTCAATTCAAAATAATACTGGTAGTCATTGGGGGAGGCCTTGTTCAGCAGTGGATCAGTAGACATCCTATAGCTAAAATGATGCTGATGATGATCTAACATACTTATTTCCTCTAGGCACGGCACTTACGGACTCCCCAGCCGGCCTAGCAGCGTACATCCTCGAGAAATTCTCCACCTGGACCAACCCTGACTTCAAGAAGGCTGGAGACGGGAAGCTCCTAGACAAGTTCCAACTGACACAATTACTAGATAACGTGATGATATACTGGGTTTCGAACAGCATTACTACTAGCATGCGGATGTACGCAGAGGCTTTAAATAAGAAGATGCTGGGTTTGAGGATCGACGAGTAAGTAGTACCTACCTATTAATCAATTCTTTGAACAATCACATTAGACCTAAAGTAAGCAGAGTTTGTACTATGACGACTAAATAATGTTTTCATAAAAATGAATTTTTGTTGGTAATTTTCAGTCGGATCACAAACTTTATTAATTATTAGCCACTTTTACGCCCTAGAGAAATATAAAAAAATATTATATGGCGTAAAATTTTCTAATAATATAAAAAACCGGCCAAGTGCGAGTCTGAGGATGCACACTTGACCAATTTAAAGGATTTTGCAAATTTGCAATTGATATGAAATCTGACTAGAATTTGGCATTATCAGAATCTGGAATCAGTGTCTAGAATAAATAAATAAATAATGAATAAATATTGGACAACATCACATACATTGCTCTGATCCTAAGGTAAGTAGCTAAAGCACTTGTGTTATAGAAATCAGAAACAACGACGGTACCACAACCCCCAGACCCGAGCCAATATAGAAAACTTCGTTTTCTACATTGACCCGACCGGGGATCGAACCTGGAACCTTAGAGATGGCGGCGCCTTTAAAAGTCCGGCGTGCTCGCCTCTCGGCTACGGAGGTCGTCAATTGTCAATTGACAATCTGACATTTGTAGAATCTGCCGTTTGTAGAATATGGCATTCATAGAATCTGGCGTTTTAAACTCATCTGACATTTCCAGATTTTCATCAATAAAACACTTAATCAGTACCTACAGCCTACTTCGAAATGAAACCAATGCCCGCCACTGTCTACTTCTAACCTTTTCTTTCCCCAGCATCCCAACCGACGTCCCGACCTGGGGTATCAAGTTTAAGTACGAACTACTCTTTCACCCCGACTGCATACTGCGGCTGAAGTACCGCAACTACCTCCACAGTACAGTGGTGGAAGATGGCGGCCACTTCGCCGCATTGGAGATGCCTGAACTGATGGCAGACGATATCTATAAGGCTGTCGCCACGTTTAGAGAGTTCCATGACGTCACGTGAGTTCCTTTTTTAACCGACTTCAAAAAAAAGGAGGAGGTTCTCAATTCGTCTGAATGTTGTTTTTTTTTTTTTTTTTGTATGTATGTTACGCGATTACGCCGTCAATTATGGACCGATTTCAAAATTTATTTTTTAGTTTGAAAGGGTATACTCTCGAGGTGGTCCCATTTCCACCAAGTCAGATTCTGATGACGGGATCCCTGGGAAATCGAGGGCAACCCTCAATTTTTATAGGCACCCATAATGCTTTGCATATATTTTCTGACTCAATGCTGATTTTTGCGTCTGGTAATCATCATGTCATGTTGCTGACCTGATGATGGTAGCCACAGAACTCCTTAACGGATAGGAGTTAGAAGATAATACTGCAATTTGTCGACAGAACGTATTTCGCAGTGTGTTGAGCAGACGTGGAGCTTATGAGGTACCAGACCGCCAATTTTTATTTACTGGGGACGTACCCGCACACCCAGTATCGAAAAAAAAATTTGAAAGTTCCTTTCTTAATTTAACCGCGAGACCTTATCCTATGGTTACGACACCAAAGTAGCCGCCGTTCTGGTTGGAGTGTAGGTAAACCCTTTTCTTAAGACTTAAAAATTTTCGTCGAAAAATTGACCCTATATAACACCTAATTTTTATCATACCATTGGATGGGGGGTCCATAGAGGACCAATATTAGTTAAGGTTACTTTGCTGTAAAGTAATTTTCGGCGAAGTTAGGAGGGAAAAAATAGAGGACTTAACACTTAAAATTGTAAAATAAAAAAAGTTTAATAAAAAACTAAAAACCGACTTCAAAATGAAACTAAAAAGCGAAAAATAATATTGACTTAAACATACCTAATCAGTTCTTTTTGGAGTCGGTGCCAGCCATCGAGAGTTAAAATGTGTTCATTCGCACCGACTCCAAAAAGAACTGATTAGGTATGTTTAAGTTAATATTTTTTTTCGCTATTTAGTTTCATTTTGAAGTCGGTTTTTAGTTTATTATTCCTTTTCAGCATCCCAACAGACGTCCTTACCTCGGGTACAACAAGCGGCATGGATGTTGAGCGCTAGGCGAAAGATGCGCAGGAGACCATTACGATCACGTGATTGGCTAGTAATGCGCCTAGCCTGCACCGCCGGCGGTGATTGGTTATTAGCTCCGCACACACGTGTACGATGACTGATGATCGTCTCGTAAGATGCACAAAGCGATCCCCACTTTTTGCCCCGCGCTCAACATTTATAACGGGGATTGTACAGGCATTGAATTATGTATCTGATCGTAAATAAATAAAATTTTACGTCCTTGTATTAATCAAAAAATCATGTAATATTTCAGTTTTTTTTTTTGCGTAATTACAGCGCTCTTAACTGTTTTCCGTCTTCTTCGACTACAAGCAAATTTAAATACACTCTTTGTTCACACAATTTATTTTGGACAAAGGATGCAACAAAATCATCAAAGTAGAACTCAATAGTCAATAGAACTGAGATAAACTATCAGGGAATATTGTTTTGTGTTCTAATGTTATCAATGTGTGAATGGTAAACATTTGTATATTGATATTAATTAATTTATAATTACCTAACACGTTTACACTCGGTCCATTGTTTAATATCACAGGTAAATAAGAAGTTAAAAATAAAATTTAAATATGAAATCCTATTTGATTAGTAAAACCCGGCTTAGTCATGCTAATTAGATCCATTTATTTTAAAAAACTATAAAACACACATTTATTCTCAAGGACTTGTCAAAACAGATTAAATGCAAACACCAATGTTTTATAAGTAGCCATCTAGCCATATGAGGAGTTTTACTATTCAACTCCTGCCTGGCTACATCATGGGATGAGGACGATGGTAATAAATTATGATGATATTGTCTTCTTATATTTGATTAAATAGTGCATAGTTAGTAATTCATCCAAATAAAATAAAAATTACCTTCGAGGTTTAATCATGTCCCATAGGACATAATACAATATCATAATACAACTTTGCTAATTAGTAGCGCGGCTAAGCCGCAAATTCGCCTAGTGTGAAAGCGTACTAACACAGTAAGATAGATAGAATTTTTCAAGTGTTTCTCGCTGTCGACAGCGAGAAACACTTGAAAAATTCTATCTTAACTTAAACTTGTAGGTAGCTTAGTTGAAAAAGCACTGGTTGTGGGTTCAGGTCCCACCTGAGGCAGTTGTTTTATTTCAAGTATTATATTATCTTGAATAAACCTTTGCATTTAATTGTAAAAAAGATAAATTTAGATATATAGTATTCCAGACACACTAGAATTTTTAATGTTTATAACTTATAAAGCCTACGTCACATACAAATGATGATAAATGATCCAATGTGTTAAAAGGATGATTCTGCTGCTGAATAGAATCAAAACTTCATATCAATAATAATATCTTATATTTTGTTACAGAAAGGACACCATACCAGCAAAATCAATTTACGAGTTTACGGTCAAAGACCTCAACGGTCGAGAGGTGAAGCTCGACAAGTACAGAGGGCACGTCCTGCTCATCGTCAACGTGGCTTCCCAGTGTGGCCTCACCGACACCAACTACAAACAACTCAACGAACTCTACAAGAAGTACGAGTCCAAGGGCCTACGAATACTGGCCTTCCCTTGCAACCAGTTCGGCGGCCAGGAACCAGGGAACCCTACCGATATCTTCAAGTTTACCAAACATAAGGGAGTCGAATTCGACCTCTTCGAGAAAGTAGAAGTGAACGGAGACGAAGCCCATCCTCTGTGGAAATATCTCAAGACGGTTCAAAGAGGCACGATGGGAGACTACATCAAATGGAACTTCTCAAAGTTTTTGGTGAACAAAAATGGAATGCCAATTGCACGGTTCGGCCCCAACACCAACCCGGTGGAACTTGAGCCTTATTTGGAAAAGGAGTTGTGATACATTGCTCCATTTCATCAACAATACGTTATTGTGTATTGAATTCGAACTTGAAGTAGCGTTTTAGTGCAAACTATCTGGTGAAAGCAGCTTTTAGGTGCAATAAATTTCTGAGAACTGCCTTTCTTGTAGGTAAAATTTTACGAATATTTTCTATTTACAAAGCATAGTGCTAATATATATTCCGTGCCATAGGCACTTAAAAGAAATTTAGTGTATAAGTAGTACTTATTGCAATAATATGTGACTGACTAGTCTTTATAAAATTAGTCAAAGCTCAATATTGTTATTAATATAGGGTGAATATGGAATCGTATATTTCTTTGAGGCCTGCGCTGATTGCTGACAGTACCCGTCAAAATAGAACGGACCTCATTGAATACGCAGGAGTTCAAAATCATCATCATTTCCGCAATACCATAGATCTACTGCTAAATGTAGGACTCCCCCATTAACTTCCAGATTGGCCGGTTGGAAGTGGCCTGCATTCAGCGGCTTCCTGCAACTTTGCAAGTTGATCAATCCACCTTGTAGGAATTCTTAAACTTTAACCTAATTACAACACAATGTTATCTCTGAATAAAAGTCTCCATGGTGTACGCTTTCCAAATTATCAGACAAAGAAATGTTTAAAACCTTGGACCGAGTCCGTAAAAGTCAAAGGACTTTGCTGGGACTTTATCCGCCGCACAAACAGCTAATTCATCGTCTGTGCAGGCCTTATTAATATAAGGCCTGCACAAACTTCTTGCGATTTCGATTTTTGTTTTTTTCTTTCATGTTTAGACAAAATACACGACTTTATATTCACCCTCTTTAGTAGATTATGCCAATAATCAATGTGATTTATCTTTATTGTTATAGAAACATAGCTCAGAGATATGTTAACAGTGCATTTAATTGTTAGTAGCCTAAGAAAAGATTTTGTCTAAATAAAAAGAAACGATTTTAAGAAAACATTTGTTTTAATTTATGGTCCTGATCGGGCCAAGTTCTAGCCCACATAAGAGAGGAAATTTATTAAAAGAGAGCATGATTAAAATAAAAGTATTTTATTTATCTAAAATAGACAAAAGTATTAATAGGTCTAAAGACATTGAATTTATTTTTACACGGTTTGCCTGCTAAGCCGGAGTTTGGAGAACTCTTGTATTGTGTTCCTCGAGCTGCTTGACTCGCTCCATTGAAGCTCTGGTATAGCTGCAATCATCTATAATAATGAAAGGATAAAAAAAATAGGAAATTTTAGTTTCGATTACATCTTTCCTAAATATGCATAGTTTATACAAATCTCATTATTAATGAAAAGTTTGTTTAACAGCTTTAAAATACTGTGCCGACAAAAATGTCGTGATGCCTAATAACGGAGCCTTCATTAATATTGAAATACTAATATATTATAGGAATGTAGTTTTAAAAGTTATAGCACAAAATAAATAAAAACTGTGGTACTATGATTGAGTATAAAAATGTAATACTTACCGTTTATTACCTACACCGCTACTTTTTAACACTAAACCAAACTACGCCTATACATTAGGTACTCGCTTTCTACATATCAAAGTTCTAATATAAATAGGTATAAATAATACACAAAATATATTGATTTCTTTTATTAAAAACTGTGAATACTTACCATAATATTTAATGATTTTAAGTAATGTTTCAAATAAACCACCGTCAAGTGCAGTCCCATAGCGTCTAAACAACATGCTGTTCACATTTTTTGCAAATTACTCTGTAACTATGATGGTCAAGTAATACAACAAAGTACATACCAGATATACGTTACAAATAGACTTTACAATACCATGATTAACTACACGATAATACAATTTACTTCAAATATTACTTATGATGCTTCATGAATGTGATCTGAATTTGTTGTAAATACAAACGAGTTTGCAATGCTAACCAGAACTTTGCAAGAATTGTAACACCAATAATACCTATTGGGTATTTGACATGTCTATTTAATATTGTAAGTTAATGTGGGTACAAAGATAATAAATCAGTTATGCTTTGACTGGAGTTGATGTTGTATCTTTTAATACCATTAATTCTTTTGAGAGAATAAAAAAAAATTGGAATGAAAAACTACAAAATTCAGATCACCACTCCAACATGATCAAATCTAAGGTATGTCCTGAATGACCTCTGCTAACTGCTCCCTAGTGAACATATGGAACAGCTCTCCCGGTGTCATAGTCACCACCTCCACATTGCTTGCGGAGAGCTTCTCCTCCATAACTTGCTTTAGGATTGTGAGTGCCGACTTGATCGCTTCCTTCAGAGTCATTGACTTGTGGTAGACTTCCTGCAACCATATAAAGAAGACTTAACTGCCTGAATCTTCTTAAGGTTATCATAGGCATTTAGTGGAGAGAGAGAGGCATATTTGAATCCAGCAAATTGTGAATGGACAACTGCAATTTTATTGATAACTCAGTTATTTCTTAAGGAACAAGTTGAGAATCACTTATCCTCTCTGGACAAGACAGTGTTCATAAACTATTAATTTTTTATGTCTTTTATTGTTGGTATGTTTCTAGCTAGGAATGTATTGTGTTGTGCATTATAAAGGTAAGTTAGAAGATATAAACAGACTATTAAAACCTTTCCTTAGTCTAGGAAACAGTTTAAAAATAAAGGATATAGCTTGCAATAATTACCTTGAGACTTTGCTGAGCACCCTCACTACCCGAACCAATAGCTTTTGCATCGTACTGAACAAATGTACCGCTGGGGTCCATGTGGTATAGTTGGGGACCCTTCTCATCAATTCCTAAAAATGAGACAGAATCAGATAAAAACAAGTTTTGTGTTTAATTTTGGAAGACCCATAGTTTTTAAATACTTTGTAGCCAACAGATAGTTAATCAGTAATGTTATGAGCTATAGATTTGTCTTCATCATCAACCGATGACCACCAACCTGCAAACATAACTGCGACTCCAAAAGGCCTGGACATGGCAGTGCCACTATCATCATCACTGTCTCCAAACTGTATCGCCAGGTTGGACACTGCCTGGGCACATGACTCGACACTCATTCGCTCATTGTACACAAACCAGTGGTTTTGACATTCCACACGGGCACGTTCCACAAGGGTTCTGTAATAATTGTAATCATTTCATTTTAAGGGACTTTTTACATGAATTAATACAAAATATTAGTCTTTACAACCTTAATTACGTTATTAATGTCTGGAAAATCTGTAGGAAACTGCATTACCTGACCATAAAAGAGCTGACAGTACCTACAATTTCAACTAATTTCACACTTTTTGTCTTAGCAAACATTTGTATAGTATACCATACCTAGAATCGGCCATCAATCCCGACACGGCGCAGGCGATATGGCGGTCCACTTCCACAATCTTCTCGATAGTTGTGGGCTCCATCAGAGGAGACGTTATCCTCTTCTCTACCGCTAAAACAACCCCTTCTGAAGTGCATATTCCAATAGCGGTAGACCCAAGTTTGATAGCCTCAATAGCATATTCCACCTGGAACAGCCTACCTTCCGGACTGAACGTGTTCACCCCACGATCGTACTCCGAGCGAGTCAGGAACATCTGAAAATAAATACCATTTTACAATAGAAATATACCGGGCGTACAGGTTATGCTTCAATGACAAAGCGATTTGACAACTTTCTGCAAAAATTTCTGATTTATGAATTTTATATTGTTCTATACATACGTTTGCGTTATAAATTTAAACAACAATGAGAAAGGTTGGTCAAAATTGGTCAATTTTCATTAAATTCACACCAATCAAATAGCTGACTTGCAAACAATTTTTTACTTTTTTTTTTAATGAAATGTCAAAATCAACCAAGTATTTGGCTCAGTGAAGTTGACTGGCAGCAGTAGCAGCCTCGCGATAACGGTTTTTAATCCATAAAAACAAAACGAGACGCTCAGTCAGGGTCAGGACCATAAAGTTATTATACAGGCAGGACACACGGCCTAATAAAAATCAAAGAAGGAATAGTAGGATTGAAGAAATATCTTATTACACGGTTTTATTATTGTGTCGTTTGATGCTCGTAATTTAGAATAACGTTTTTAACAACATTAATAGACTGAAAACTTTTACGTGAAACGGAACTTAAACCAATACACAATGACTTTGCCCTATCTTTACTTTCCCATTTCTCAATTTTAATTTTCAAATTGTGCTCTTATTATTTTCATTTTCTTGTTAGTAACTGCCTCCTGAATATAGTAATATACCTTTTACATAAACTTTGCTTTAAAACAAATGTTTGGCACGAAAAAACTTTAGAAAATAATGATCGTAAGTTCGCAACAAACAAACTAACAAACCTACTCCTACTACTTGTAGATTAGTTTGTTGTTTGAGAATTTGATACGTGTTCGTTTTGCGCTGTGTTTGTGTTTGTTAAATATAAATTCAATAAGTGTAAATGGTCCCATTTTAAAGTAAAAATTACAACAGCCGAGCCTATTTATAATGGACATTGTGCGTAACATTGTTTAGTTGCTATTACTTGCTATCCTCCACGAGTAGTGTACAAATTATATTGTTATCTGGCAGATACCGCTAGCCGACTGGTGAGTAAATAAAGCTACTGTATTATGGGTACCTATTTAATCAGCTTTTCTTGTCAAGACAATAACAAAAATATATATATAAATTAAAAGGTCATATCGAAAATTTTTGCGTATGATGGTTCCTATTTGGGGCGTAACTTCTATATCCGCAAGTTTGTAGACTAGGGGCTAGATGCGTCTGAAACTACATTATTGAACTTGAATAATAAATAAACCATTAATTAATTAAGGTCTGTTTAATATAGAAATAGACCTCCATAGCCGAGAATCGACCACGCCGTACCTGGCGTTGCTATTTTTAAGGTTCCGAGTTCGATTCTCGGTCGGGTCAATGTAAAATTCAAATTCAAAGCGTTTATTTCTGACCAAAGGTCCAAAGGAAAAAGAGAAATTGCACAATTCAACTTAACATAAAATAAATATAAAAGCGCATTCAGGTTACGACGTTTAGCCGAAACGTAAAACGAACTTTTCTTTAATGTCCCGGGTCTGGGTGTTGTGGTACCCTCTACCCTCGTCGTTGTTTTTGATTTATAAAACACGTAAGTGCTTTAGCTACCTACCTACCTAGCCTAGGATCAGAGCAATGTATGTGATAATATTGTTGTCCAATATTTAAAAAATATATAATATTAGAAATACAACCATCCAAAAATTTATCACTAAGTATAGTTATTCAACTGGAAATGTTGCTATAAGTACCTACCGTAGTAGAACTAAAATGACGCACGCAATTTTTTTCAGTTCACCTACTTATTTTGATCTTATTACCCGACTGCCAAACGAGGGTTATTACTTACTTACTTATTGTTTTGATTGAGACGTTTAGTCAGATGGTAGTGTTTGAATTTACCTAGTTTACACCCTAATACTCTCGCTCGTCACGTCCGATTATATGACGTGAATTAGGCAAACAGATTGCAGATATAAAACGCGGTTTCCAATTTTCGCATTTGATATTTGTTTTCAGCGGCAATTAGAGACAAATAGACCTTACACTTAGGCCGCGGACGCACTAGCAATACTTTTTTCCAGTTAGATTTTATAACCCTTAAATGTTCGTAAGTTTATTTTTTCTTGCGTCTCACCATAGGCTAAGTATAGATATTTTACTTAGCCTATGGTCTCACTTAGGGCGCATTCCGAATTGGCACTATCAGCGCGAATCCAACCAAATTTAATAGTTACAAATATTACACAAAATAGGGGTTTTTACCTCCCTACTGCATTTATGTGGATTTGTGCTAATAGTGCTTTTAGCACAATTCGGAACACGAGGTTAGACGCTAAGCGAGGCATGTAAGCGACGGGACAAAGTCGAAGCCACTAAGTATTATAACTTTAATAATAATAACTTTATTTATTAATTAAAAAAAACCTTATTACATTACTCCATTGTTGCCCTGCCCTGACTCCCGAGCTAGAAAACAATCTGTTGTTAACTTGTAAGAGCCAGCTTAAAGGTGCAACAAACCAAGCACTAGCTAGTGCGTATATCTCGTTAAAATTTCGTAGCTGCGAGTGACCGAGTGTGGTAGACTATTGCTGCAGCGCTTAAGGTATCATTCAATTTTTGGCAGTCACTCCCCAGGTTGCGGCTGCTGGGTACTGTAGATAGACGTAACTAACACATTTAAACTTTTAAACATTAAGAAAATTGTTTCAATTTCCAGATATTTACTGCAAAGAAGCCGAGCTACCGCGGAAGCCCTCTAATCAAAAATGGCGGATAGCAAAAACGAAGTACCAAAATCAATAGGTGGCATCACATCGTTCCTGAAAGTGGACGAGTTCTATGAAATCGAATACGAGGGAGGAGAGGCGGCGAGACTGTACATTTTAAACAACCATGTCTTTAGATTTTACATGTCTCCCAGCAGAAAATTCTTGGAGTACCCGGAACCTATCGATCCTGGAGACAATGCAAAGATCAATTCAAAAACCATGAGAGACTATGGCTTAAAAGCCTTCGCAGATTCCACGATCGATTACGATAGCAATTCTTACATCGTAAGCACTAATAAAATAGAACTGTTGTTTGATATGGTAAAGGGAACGATAGCGATAAGAGATAAAAGGACTGACAAGAACGCAATAGTAGAATCGCACCCACTATCGTACAATGACAATAAATCTACGCAAATCTTAAAGCAACGCGAAGAAGAGTTTTTCTTTGGTGGCGGAATGCAAAATGGCCGTTTCACTCATAAAGGAAAAATTATTAACATAGTTAATACTAATAACTGGGTAGACGGAGGAGTGACATCTCCCTGCCCTTTTTATTGGTCTACTTTCGGGTATGGAGTGTTGAGAAATACCTGGCAGCCAGGCATTTATGACTTTAGTTCCTCTGTCAAGACCGTTCACAAAGGTGAAGATTTCGATGCGTTTTATTTTGTCAACTCTCAACCGAAAGATTTATTGAATGATTACTACGAACTCACTGGTAAACCTCTTATGATGCCTGAATACGCATTTTACGAAGCCCATCTAAACGCATTCAACAGAGATTACTGGGTCAAAGTGAGCCCTGAAACTCACTTGGCAATATTATTTGAGGATGGATATTACTATAAAAGCTACCAGCCTAAAGATATAGGCGACAAAAAAGGGATATTGGAATCTCTAAACGGAGAAAAAAACAATTACCAATTTTCTGCACGCGGGATGATAGACAGATATAAAATGCACGACATGCCATTAGGCTGGTTTGTACCGAACGACGGCTACGGCAGTGGGTACGGGCAGACTGATTCGCTGGATGGAGACATACAAAATCTTAAAGAGTTTGCAGATTACTCCAGATTACAAGGCATTGAAGTAGCATTGTGGACCGAATCGAATCTACATCCTGTGGATCCTGAGCATCCAAAAAAGGGGGACAGGGATTTAGGAAAAGAAGTCAGTTTAGCAGGTGTAGTAGCTTTAAAATGTGACGTTGCATGGATTGGAAGTGGCTATTCTTTTGGACTGAGTGCTGTTGACGACGCAACTAACTTGTTTAAAAGCAGCACAAAGCAGAACACAAGACCCATGATAATTATGGTGGATGGATGGGCTGGAACGCAACGATATTCTGGCATTTGGAGTGGAGACCAAAAGGGAGGGCAATGGGAATACATCCGCTTTCATATCCCTACGTACATCGGCAGTGGTCTATCGGGACAACCTGTTATCGGCTCGGACATGGACGGCATTTACGGAGGCGATATTAGAGAAGTAAACATAAGAGATTATCAGTGGAAGACATTCACCCCTTTACAGTTAAATATGGATGGGTGGGGCCAAAAACCAAAAACACCATTTACGTTCGACGTGGAGGCCACAGATATCAACAGAGCGTACTTAAAACTCAAGTCAAGTTTGATGCCATACAATTACACAATAGCTCATGAATCAGTAGAAGGTTTACCTATGGTTAGAGCTATGTTTTTGGAATTTCCAAAAGAAACTTTAGCATATACGACTGATTCTCAGTACCAATTTATGTGGGGGCCATACATATTAGTTGCCCCAAAGTACAACGAAGAAGAAAAAAATGAAAATGGAAGCTCCGTACGAAATGCGATATATCTTCCTGATGAGAATCAGGTATGGGTGGATTTCTTTTCTGGTGAAAAATATTTAGGTGGCAAGGTATTGAATAACGTGTTGACACCGTTGTGGAAGATCCCAGTATTTATCAAAAGTGGTGCTATTATTCCTATGGTCAGTCCTAACAACAACCCCTCTGAAATCAAAAGAGATAACAGAATATTCACTTTGTACCCTGACGATAAGACGAGTTTTGAAGTTTATGAAGATGATGGTATGACTTCTGATTATTTAGAAGGGCATTATGGTAAAACTTTAATCACAATGATTGGGCCAAAAACTAATAATCATCTATACGTTAATATTGGGAAAACATTTGGGTCATACAAAGGTATGGTAAAAGAAAGAAGTACACTATTGCAAGTGATGACCGTTGAACATTTTAAAGAAATCAAAGTAGCGATTAATGGTAAATCAATAGAAATCCCAGAAGCTAAGACAGAAAAAGAATTTAATGACAAAGAGAATGGATATTTCTTTAAAAAGGACTTTGTTGTAAATTCCTATTTTAGCGGATTTGCTCATAAAGAATTGCATCAAAGATGTATTTTGATTAAAATTAAAAAGATCGATGTAACTGAAAACGAAATTCAGTTAAAAATCAAGGACTTTACAAACGAAAGTAAAGTGTTTGGTCATTTGACGATAAATGCAGTATTACCTGCCACGACTTTCATAGACGCTATGATTGAAACAACTCCAACGACTATTACATTGAATTGGAAGCCAGTACAAGAGGCAGATTTTTATGAAATCGATAGGGATGGCGCAATATTTACAAATATTACAGAAAAAGCTTTTACTTTCGAAGGATTCGAGTATGAATCGAAACATTCCTTTAGAATTCGTTCAGCTAAAGATCAGGATGTTACAGAGTGGAGTGAACCTATTCAGGTTGTAACGAAAAAGGATCCCTATGTCAACACAGTAAAAGGAGTCAAAGTCTGTAGTAACATTCCATGTCAGCCTGAACAAGAAATATGCAAATTAACTGACGGAGACTTAAGCTCCATGTGGCACACAGACTGGGGAAAGTGTGGTAAATTCAGTCCGGATAAAAATCACTTTTTAACATTATCCTTCGACTTGGGTGATGTCTATGAGATAAACAAAATCGAGTATGTACCTCGTGATGACGCTGGCAACGGCACTTTCTTGGAACTTCAGTACAAGGTTTCAGTTGACAACAAATCTTGGAGTTCTTTCTCCAATGCAATAGTCTTCCCTGAAGATGAAACTGTAAAAGTTATTTCTTTGAACGGAGCAAAATTTAGATATATGGTAGTAAAAGTATTAAGCACTGTTGGTGGTTTTGGATCTGGCAAACAGATGCTGTTTTATAAAGAAATCACTCAATAAACTTTTTTTACATGTTTATGACTAAGACTTTCTTTATAATTATGTACCTATTAAAATATTTATATCAATGTTTAACCACTGATATTATTTTTATATAAGAAATGAAAAGCAAATTGTGCTAACCAAATATATTTTGTGCTTGAATTAATTATATTTATGCAATAAATAATCTTAATAAATAGAGAGTCTAATTTTGCAATTCCTCTGCGTTTCTTACTGCGATAATATTACACACAGACGCGTTTGAATCGAAGACACAACTGATCGACAGATCTTCCAGTACGCAATTGTATTCGTGGTCGGGGTATCGAGTTCGGACGTAGTGAGATCTCGGGTCTTCGCTTAGGAGCGATTCTATGTTAGATTTGAAGGCCTGCGCTCTGTTGCCGATGAGTTCGTTCAGTCTTTCTAAGGCGTCATCTGTAAATCGGACGTCAAATGTTTGCGAGGGTGGATTGGCGATCCATGGGGCAACTCTTATGCCATCGTGTGCCATGCTCAAAAGATGTGCGGATTGAGGGGGGGTAAACCGTTCTTGGCCGTCTGGCGCTCCTCTTTCTGTGTCCGGTCTTCGTATGGGCGATGTAGTGGGAAACCCGCTGCCATCTAGTAAGTCCGCGCTGGGCGGGGAGTCGGGAGACGGTGAGATAGGAGTTAGAAGTGTGCTGTGGTCGTTCGGTGACGGAATATCGTCTTCGAACGGCGAGCGGGATAGTGGACTGGTCGTTTCGATGCCGATGTGGTTTCTCGAACGAGGGCTTAGGCTGAAATTACAATTAAAGATTAGGTTAAGCAGTGTTTTAAGTGGTTTATTGAAGGAATCTAAGCAGAATGTGGATTTTTTAAGGGCTTACTTTGCAAACTAGATACATTACATACATTTTCAACTGCTGATTTAATTTCTGACAAAATTTGAGTTGATGACATGGCTAATAAATAGTCAGTGTAGGCAATTGTCAATATAGGCACACATTGCAGGCCCAAACCTTGCAGGTGATTATAAAAAAATAAGTCTTGGGGGGCGCAAAAGTTTAATCACGAGTACTCACGTCTAGCTACAACACTGGTTTTCACTTTTAGTAAATTATTACAAGTTGAAAAACAGTTCCTGTTTTAGTAACAAATAACAATAAGTAAAAATACCGTTGCTAAAATATCCTACTGATATTACACACATGCGAAAGTTTGTGAGCATGGATGGATGGAAGTTTGTAAGTCTTTCACACAAAAACTACTGAACAGAATTCATTTTTGCAGTAATATAGTAGCAATACACCAGAATATCATATGTGCTACAAATTATACAATTTATAAAAGATTATGTGTAATTTGGCCTTATTATGAATAAACTAACAGTTAGTTTAGTCTAAAAGAAATATGAGTTACTACAAACCTCCCAGTGTCAAAACCCTCATCATCAATATTCAAGCCGGCCAAGTTTTCGGCAGCATCACTGATTCCCTCGGTGGGCGGCCTGACTAGAGCCGAGATGGCTGTGTCGCCGAATGGAACTGGATAATCGTATTGCGGGATGTAGGGCTTTATGTCTAGGACCGGGGTGCCGTTGACCATGTCCACACCCAAGAAGTGGATCTTGTTGCCTAAAAATAAGTATAACACAGGACTATGTAGAACATGTTTAAATTTTCTACTAGGTGATTTCTGAAATTGAAGAAGTAATTTATCATCAGGTCAATTCAGTCATTAATATGGTACAAACCAGAAATCGTAAAAGAATACCAAATGTTTCATACAAAACGATGTATAAAAAGAATTATGGAACAGCAGATGTTATTGTACCATTTTATGATTGTTTTATTAGTAAGGCCTATTTGGGGTAAGGTAATTCCTAATGATGACTACAATGATCTATGATATTGTTTTTTTTTGTTATAAATGAAGTACCATCCCCATTGTGCATATATTAAGTGGTTATCGTCTTTTCTTGCCCACAGATGATCAGTTTTAAGGTGCCTTTTTGGTTCCTTAACATATTGCTAGGTGGGAGCCATTTTAGAACTGCTAAATAATCGCCTTTCGGCTACGGAGGTCGATAAGGAGGTATGGTTTCTGAATAAATTATTTTATTCTTATAATTAAAAATTATATACTTATAAAAATTATTATACCTTCTATACTGTGTATCCTGACAAGGGAAAGCCCAATGGGGCACGGCCGGTGGGGAGACCTGGTCGAGAACACGCCCCTTCGCTCGCCCCCGAGGCGCGGTGGGGCCACTTTCGCAGGCATTGCTGTGCTCTCAGTTACATGGAAATGGAATATTACCCTGAAATCAGACAGGATAAAGATGTTAAAAGTTATGATAAAGTTTTATTGTGATTATCATAGTGTAGGACGCCCCCCAGCCCGATGGACTGACGACCTTAGGAAGATGGCTGGCTTTGGCTGGATGAAAAAAGCGGGAAGTAGTGCTCTCTGGTGTTCTTAGCGGGATGCCTACGTCCAGCAGTGGACTGCCATAGGCTGAATAGATACATTATTTTTGAGACAATAGGAATGACAATTAACTTTTTTTTTCATTGTCTACCAGGTAAATTATTAAAAGGTATTGGGCACATATTTTTTCTTTATTCACATAATCCAAAAATATTACAGAGATATATTGATTTGAAATGTCGCATTACATCACACACAACTAGTAAATTTTTTACCAATTCTAAGTTAGAAGTGATCTCACAAGCCCTCTCTCCCGAGCTATGATACACTTAATCTTTGTAATGGGTTGGTTGAAAAAGTAGTCCATTAATTTTTTATCATCTAATTGATGGACTAAACAGAATTAAATTTTCTGTATGCAGTCGTCATTATTTAATTTGCAACATTTTAATAAATTCATTAGTATAAAATTGGTATACACTATTTTAAATGAAATCAACTAACCATATATGAGAGAACTCTTCCAACCCACTCAATGCATGCTCTGGATTGTTGAATACACTTGTATCAATGACCACAGTTCCTTTAGCCTTGACTAACACCGATGGCTGCCTTGGCACACCACGTTTGTTCTGGAATGCTGTCTCTATCACTCCTATCGGCTTGTAAGTGATGCCTGCTGTGTCACTTGAGGATGTGGATGGCACTCCGTTGTGATTGTTTGTAACAGTTGTTGCTGGATAACAGAGATTTTTTTTAAACAATCATTTAGCTAGATAAGAAATAAGTATGTATTTAAAAAAGTTACCCTTAATAAATGACATAAATTACTAACAAAGCACTGCTGTAACTTTTATGCTAAAATTTATTTTTACCTGTTTTACCACATTCACCACATCGGAATCTGTTTAGCGTAGATTTGATTAGCTTGATTTCTTTTAAATGTTCGTGTTTAAGTGCGGACAACTGCTGTCTACAAAATGTTTAGCATCATTTAGTCAAAAGAGAAAATAATAATACAGAGTATTTTCAAACAAACCTAGAAACTTAAATTATTAGGTACCTTAAGTTCTTAATTTCTGTTCGCGCTTGAGCGATTTGGCTTCGACATAGTTCTAAGTTTTCAGTCATGGTTGATAAAAAATATGCTTGCTTTACGCAAGATAATTCTGACGAAAGAAGAAATAAATAAATAAAATTAAAAATACAATTGATTGATTTCACATTCACAGAACGAACGAACCACTGACTGATCAATCAAATAATACTGAACGAACATGAACGAACGAAGTACTAGACCACAGATTAAGCAGTAGCACGGCAGTGTGACAACTACAAGTGACAGCGAAAGGTGACAACAAATCTGCATAACACTGCCCTGCATAAACCTGGACAAACTTTTGTAAACAAATTTTAACATTTACGCCATTCTGGCGCTGTACTTTAGGCCAACAATAGTTACAACAACAACAACACTTTAAAAAAATACAACAAAAACAGCAAGCGTTTATAAAATTGGACGACGCTATTTAAATAATGATAAATCACACACAAATCACAATATGCCGACGACATCCGCGTCGTGCTTATGAGATAACATTAGTTCTACTGTAGTTGTATTGTAAGTTACAATTGTTAAGTTAAAGTTCCAATTGGTACGAGTGGTGTTTCAAATCGACAATCATGGATTCGAAAACCAGTCCAGGGTATTATTTTAAAGGTCAGTGTGCACTGCGAAAAAGTAGAATTTTTAAACCAAGTATTTCTATTCCAAGGCAATCAATCGAATCGTTTATATTTCGATTAGGTGCTCTTGATTAGTTAACTAACGGATAACTTAGTTTTGTGAATGTAAGCATGGTTACTGTGTGTTTATTGTTAAATATTAAAAGCCTAATTTGCATGATCTGACCTAAGGTAAGTAGCATAGAGCACTTGTGAAATCAAAAAACGAAGGTACTACAACCCCCAGACCCGAGATAATATAGAACAGCTGTTCGTTTTCTACATTTTCAACAGTGGCCCGACGACGACGCTCGGCTCGGCTTGAGGGAGTGTTTCGCCGAACACGCGGTACTGTAGCTTAGAGGGTACCGTTCTGGTTTGCGGTTCCGCTTTTGCGACCGCTTCGGGTATACCATCCTGCATCCTGCGAGGTATTCAGTATGGGGTAACCCATACTGAATACCTCACAGGATTTCGTTTGGGTATTACCGCTCCGCTACCCACGACGCGACGGTGGTGGATAACTGCGGTTTTTTAAATAAATCTTAAGTCCACCTTTTGTATGGTTTTTAAATATAAAAAAGCTAATAAGGTCACAGAAACTACTCCAATTATTCCAACTCCGAAAACCCTCAGGTGGGTGAGTGGCTGATGGGGCTCCTAACCTGTGTGCAGTACGTCTAGACTTTGAGTATCTAATGCTCTAAAGTCTACCTGTCTTATTCAGAGTGCATTTGCTATTCTGGTGCTAAGGTTAAACCACTGTACTTATTTGATCAGTGCACGTATTATCGTACAAAAATGTCAAAAATCAGTGGTATAACTAGTAACCGCACTCTGAATAAGACAGTAAAAGAGCTGTGTGTGGTGTGGTGAATGACTGGTGGGCTTACTTACTGGTGAGTTTTGGTTCGTCCCTTCGTCCAATCCAAGTAGGTACATTATTTGATCAGTGGTAGGTACTAGTAAGTATTTCATTTTCTTAAAATGTAACAACAATGATCCTTCTTTACAAAAACCTTAAAAAAATAATTGACTGACGTAAAAGTAACGTCAGTTTTGGACAATTTATTTGTTCTTTACAAATTGCAATTGTCATTGCTTGATTTAAATCATATATTTTTGAAATATATTTGTTAAAATAGATTCTGTGTTTGTATCACTACGATCACGCATCAAATCAAGCAAAAGGATTGAACTCGACACAAAATCTATAGGTGGTAACTATAAAAAACTCACCTGTATGCACGGACGTAAAAAAAAAAATTTTTTTTACGTCCGTGCCTATATGTATGTAACCCTTGATTATTTTAATTATAAAGTACTAGCTGTGCCGGCTTGGCTAGCGTTGATTTTCGTGTTTTTCTGATATTAAGGCTCGGTCTATACCCAGCCGGAAGCCGGACCGGGTTAACGCGGATTCAATCCATCACTTAAGCAATAAGGTCGTTTTTTGAACAGATTTTTACGGAATCCGGCAGCGTGTAGACCGAGCCTAATAGTAAATCTGCTAATCGGGTCAAATGAATGTTTAACACAGCGTAGCGTAGCGAGTCTTACTTGTTCTGTGGTTAAGCATTGGTCCAGTCGTTAGTTATTAGATTAGCTATAAGTAGGTAGGTACTTACATACATTAATGATAGACCAATAGAACATTAGTGATCGACAATACTTTTTTAAATTAATCAAGCAGCAGCTAAGGTTCTATTTATTATCAGGCAGGCAGTTTTAATAATATGTTTAATAACAAACATAAAAGTTCTACTAACCACCACTATTCGTTGATCCCCGGCCCTGCGCTTTTAGACCCGGCACTAGGCATGGAAAGGATGAGTACAGTGGCAGTAGTATTTCTACTTTATATCGATATCTGTACAAGTGCAAGAAAGTAAAACAACATTAGGACTTTTTTAATACAGCAGTAAACTATTACCTACAATATTATATTATGAAGAATATTATGACGAATATTATGACGAAGGTCCCGGGATCTTTCGTACCCGGGTACGATCCCGTCCTATGTATATTAGTAACAAACTTTTCTAATATACAGAGTGTTTAAAAGAATGGAATACTCGAATCCTTTTAATCACGTAATCGGCTGATCATATACAACAATCTTTCTATGGGATCAACATTTTTTTAGCTACTTCATACAAACTTACGCGCATACCTCAAGGATAATGTATGGAGCATCTGAAAAAAAAAACACGATTTCAATGCTGCTCTCATAGGAAAAGTTGTTGTTTAAGAGCAGATGTAGGTGGGATTGACGTTGGATTGTCCCATCCTTTTGTAAACCCTTTATATCATAATAAGTGATTATTTAATCCTATAAAACATCTTAATGTAATCTTATAAGTATACGAAAAAAAGCAAACATACAGGGTTCCACCTCACCCAGGGTTCACTTAAAATACGGATGTAATTTTCAATCTGAGCAGTACTTACAGAGGTGATTCTATAACTTCTTAGTACACAAATCACGAAAAAAATGAGTTCAAGTAATTTTTAATTATTAAACTTCAAGAATAAAACGGACGGCACATAATAGTTATCAATGCCAGCAAGCTTCCCGCGATATTGCGCGTAATTTCTAATCAGTCAGTGCAAACTTATTGCAGTATCTTACGCCATAGCACAGTAAGGGTTTTACAAAAAATATTCGCCAAAAATTTGTGGTCTTACGTCTTTTTAGTGAATACTGCTGCTCAGATTAAAAATTTACACCCTGTTTATGAGAGGGCCAATAGGTACAATTGTGCAAAAAAATAAAAAATACTATGTGTACCACTCGCAAGGGTTTTTGTGATTAATATTGGTTTAAAAATTATAAAAGGAAATTAAATGAGTAGTTTTAGAATTACCTCCTGCAAACAAACTGGCTCTTTTCTACATTCACAAACAACTTTGTACAAGGCCCACAACGGCCACAAGACGACGAAGTATCAAAAAAAATAATGAATATATTCTTTTGCCAATGACGTCCCCCAAATCATCCAAAACCGATTCAATTTAATTAATAGAGTTCCTTTCTGTATTGACTTAAACCAGGAATGAACCCGGCTCTTTGCGTTCAAAATGAACCAACTATGTAATCGATTTGATTCAATCGACTACTACGTACTTAAATTGCTTCTGCGTGCCTAGTGCGAGTTGCATAAAACAACCAAGTCACATCGATCGAAAAGTAATACAAATTAACATTGACTTTCGAAAAAAGTAAGCGATGACGCGGCTATTTTGTTGCACCTGTAGTAGGAGAGGTCCATTCTACTACAATCAGTCAAGTCAGTGCAAGACATTCAATTTTGACAAATTGAATGATTTCATTGGTTCCTTGTAATTTACAATTGCCAAGTCCCAACACTAGCGGTTTGCCATTTGCCGCACACGTGCTGAGATTTTGTGGTGATATTTTTTACTAATTATTTTACTTTACAGCGTTCAAAGAGCAGCGTAGACTGTCTGCTGCTACAAGATATTGTTTACCAACATTTTGATCATCTTTGTATTTGAGACGTGAGTGTATTATTTTTGTTATTTTGACACGCAGGGTGGGGCAAAATGTCTGTAGAAAAAGGCCGCCACGTGTCCCTAATTTAAGTTTTTCCATTTTCTTGACCATATAAATTACCTTTTGGATCGAATTATATGAATAGTCGTTTTAAAAGACTTATTTCATGTAGCAGTCAAAATGCTAGAAAACACTGATGGTGTATTGCTGGATTAAGTACCTAGTTATTTTGTTTTCACATGATCGATTATTTTTGGCCACCGGCTGTCTCTTCTAGTGTTGGACCCTATGTATGTTTTGCTCTGTAGTCAGAGTTCTTGCCTCGCAGCAGCACCCTACGTGGCATTGTCTACAAAATAATTATATAGGTATTTCAAAACCCTAGAACCTCGCCTTCCACTAGTAAATAGGTTATTAGTCGTTGATAGTAGAAATAACTTGGTAGGTTTCTTGAATCTACTGCATTTAACCGCTTTTTAGATTTTTCAATATATAGTGATTTTAACTATAAGTTTAATTAAACGAGCAAGGTCATCTGATAAACAATTCTGAATTTTAAAACTGTTTCTGATAAAAGTTGCAAAGAGGCTAACAATTTTTTTGCATAAGGTACTGTACACTTTGCTGCTACCCTCCACTTCTTAATAATCATGTTTTTTTTATTTTAAGTGTCCGGGTCAGTAATCAATTCTTTTTTATTGTCTACAGTGTGTAAATAGTGTTCATGGCCATGGTGACAGAAGCAAAGGTGAACGGTGGAGAGCTGGAGGCTCCTGCTGAATTACCGCCTGCGTTGGCTGAGAAGCCAGCAGGTCTACCTCCGGGCAAGTACTCCCTGGTTGGCTGGGACATGGATACAACTGGCCGAAGGCTTATTGATGAGGTGATTTTTTTATTTTGAAAATTGACCTATTTTAAAACTAGATAATTAGATTTAATGATAGGCCCACTACTTTTCTGTTATTTGTTATTGCCATAACATTTCTTTGAATTTTATTAATTCTATGTTTAAATAAATAGGTATGATTGGACTACATCACATAATTGTTCCGATCCTAAGGTACATGTTTAAATGTCTATATTAGAATTTATTAATTTTCTTTTAAAATAACCTTATTGAATATAATGTAGCCAAAACCAACAAACTAATTTTATTGGGCAAAATAACCACAACTTCAGTGTACAAGAGGGTAAATTTAGAAGTTAATTTTGGTAATGTGATTATAACATACAAAACATATCTATCTATGATAATTATTATGTCAAACTATGAGCACCACTGTTCCTCTTCATCAATGTTAGGATTCATTGACGACCTGATTGGTATAATGACGTAATAATTCGCCTTGAATAAAAGTCCCATGTTTGTTTTCCGATTTGGGTCAATTCAGAAAACTATATTTTTAAATTGGCTCAAGTCTACTAGGGTCTAGGAGAAACCTCTGGCAATTTTATGCTCTGCCTGCATTTAGGGTTACCATTTTGGAATTGTTAAGATTCCCGACTTTTTCGCAAATTAGAAACCACTCGGTTACAGTGATATATGGAAGGCATGGTAGCAGGTATTTGATATTAGATAATTGTGTAGTTTTATTGCACATATTCCATATAATTTAAAAAATCTGGACCAATTAAAGAGTGAGACTGTCCGACTTGGGCAAAGTTTGGACATGTCCGGGCTACTCCGGACGGATGGTCACCCTACCTGCATGCTACTATTTGATTGAATATGAATCAGTTTTATACTTACTAGGAGTGATAAGAAAAAAATAGCCTAATAACAATGAGTACCTTATTATAGCATAATAATATCTTACTAATAATTACTGTTTAGAACTTTAGAACAATGTATTTACTTATTTATACACTTCTTTATTTGATAACAGCGACATAGCATTAGTGACCTCTTATTTTAATCTATGGTTTTCCTTACAAAGATTATAGCACATTGTACAAACAATTTGGGTGTTAATATTTCAAGCAAAGAGTAATAAATGAAAGAGGATGTTAGGTGGAACGTTATAGACTCAATAATTTTAATGTAGGAAACACATTGCAAATATTGACTGGACTGATATCTAATTCCATACGCGCTTGACAACTTCCGTAGCCGAGAGGCGAGCACGCCGGACTTAGCGTCGCCATCTCTAAGGTCCCTGGTTTGATTCCCGATTGGTCTATGTAGAAAACTTTTCTGAATTGTTTCGGGTCTGGGTGTTGTGGTGCCGTCATTGTTTCTCATTTCTATAACATGTTCTTTAGCTACTTGCCATTGGATGTATGGATTTTGTCCAATATTTATTTTTTATGTTTGTGTGATGATTAGCAAGCATTTTTACTTAGCAAAGTACTAAATGGATGGACATCCATTATCTAGTTACCATCATCACAAGCATTTAGTATGGAACTAGGTAAATGGTGTGTTTGTTAAAATAATAAAAATAAAATATTAGACACAAATCGAGATTAAATAGTTATGTAGATAAGGAGTGAAATATAAATATAGACAAACAGTAGGTTTGTTTGGAAATCTTTATCAATTACAAACTATAGAAATCTTTATCAATTACAAACTTTAATTATGAGTCGAGGAAACACAATAATTATGGTCATTTAGAAAAAGGCATTTAAAATGTTATTTTTTTCAAATATCTAATTATCCAGTTTTTTGCTAATTAATATTGTTTGATTAACAAATTATGCATCCAAAATATTGTTTTTCCTGTAAAGTAGTGATAATGTTTTATCACAAAATTTTTTTGCACATTCCCAACCTATCGATCAACTTGCAGTCATCAGCTTAGGAAGTTATTAATATTATTTATTAGGCATGCAATTATTATAAGTCGTTAAGCTATAATAGCTGCCTGTTTACTGCTGTTTGTCCTCTTGTTTTTCTATTAGCAGTTCACCAGATGCTTTTCAAGTGTTTGGTGTTTAAATAAATAAATATTAGACAACGTCACATACCTTGCTCTGATTCTACAGTAAAGCAGTTGTGTTATAGATATCACAAATAACGACGGTACCACAACACCCAGACACAAGACAATATACTTAGTTAGCGGCCATGCCTGCCCCTCGGCTACGGAGGTCGTCACATATTTTCATGTCTTGGTTGCTTGTCTGTTCTTTGAGATAGGTACCTACTGCAAAAGATACAGCACTTTATAATTATCTTTAAGTAGTGAACCTACAACTTTTTTTCGTTTGAATAGATCAGAAAAGTAGTTATGCAGACGGCAAAAAGTTTCAATACGTATATTTTTCCTCAGATATGCCAAATAGCAGCGTACACGCCGAAGCAGACGTATTCCCAGTATATCATGCCTTACGGGGATCTGAACCCGGGAGCGCGGCGCCGCCACAATGTGCGCGTCGTCACCGTCGGCCGCTACCGTATGCTCAAAGATACTGTCACTCATAAGGTCAGTCGCTTTACTGTTTTATCGTCAAGCTTTTAAAAAGTTGTTTTTACTGTATATTCGTCAAGTTCGTCCTACTGCACACTACTGCGAACTCGTCGTGCTCTGGTCGATGCGAACTCCTCCAACTCTGGCAAATTCCATTCCCATTATTCCAGTATTGGAAATGAGAATAGAAGCAGTTAGCTCATGTGCAGTTGATCTCTACAAAGTCAGTTAATTCTAGGCATGGCAATGATTGCTATTTTTCATTCATTGTCATATGACAAAATGATGATTTTTATATGAAATCACCTGTGATAAATCATTGGCAATGATTTTTTTTCACAGTGTCACTATGTAACACTTTTGCTATTTGCTACCTAAAATGAAATATGATTTATTGTGAACAGTTGCTCCTTGCTACTTTGCTACTTTTTTATGAAATGTCATAGGTATATAGTTCATGCGCTACGTAATGTGCTATGTGTATTATTTAAGCATATTTTTTTCAAACAAATTGTTATAAAAGTCCTGACCTGAGTCAAATAACTACAAAGTCTACAAACTAAATATCCGTTCACTATTTACAACATTTATTAATGCTACGCTCGTCACAAACAAAACAAATTTTAATAAACATACATAGTACTCAAATTACTGTTAGCTAGGAATCGATTGATGGGAGCATCCCTATGAGCGGTTCCCGACACTAGCGGTCATCTGTCATCGGGACGTCACTACTACGCATCGTACTTGTGCTTTCGCGCGTTAATCCGTATCAATATATTATAATTAGTAGTTGTACCGTTTTATTTAGAAGATCCCTGTAATAGTTCAGAAGTGGGATAGTTACTCACGTGACGCGAGTGTTTACGCGCCCTTTTAGTGATATTTCAGATTAAAACCCGGCGTCCGATAGCGGTATTTGTTGTGACGCTATGCCATCTAAAAACATTGGAAATACAAATGCATCTGCAATGGAAGGGTGATGGGATGTAAAACTTACTGAAAGGTAAACCGAGAACCCAAGTTACCCGCAGGTAAAACGAAAAATATCGACTGTAAGTACCTTTTATTGTTAACTGCGTAGACGCAAACACCGCGCCTTTTGTAGACAAATTGAAGTTGTCTGTACGAAACGAAGGTTTAAAAATATTTAATTATGGTTATGTTGCATGAGGTTTTGAGCTAAAAAACCAAGATAAGTGAAATATTTAGTAAACAAATAAGTGTGTGAAAAGCAGTGGCTGAAGGACAATGCATTCATGACATACTGTTCTATCAGCTGCTGAGCTTAATTAACTTAAAAGCTAAAGGAATATCTGTGTAAAGGGTTTGTGGTTTGCACCAAAATTGGCACTAAACATGAATATGATTTTGGCATCAAGGTGTTCTTGCTTTGACTTTATTATTTCTTTATTTTATTTAAAACAGGCAGTGCAGTGTGGAATTAAATTATGTTGTGTGAGTGTGTGTTGGGGGACACCAATATGCATTTGTAATAAATTAATAGTTAATTATATGCCTGGGCTGCGCTTAGGGTCATATAATGGTTGTTCATGTGTGTGTACTGTCTTGAATTGCAATCTGCTTCAGAGACTGAATTATTTTATAACTTTACTTACATTATGGTGAAATAACAGATTGTGTCTTTTATTAATATTTGATGATGCTGATGGTTGATGTTTAAATGAGCCGAGCTCTCAGCTTAGTAAACCTTTATCTAATGCTTATTTCTTAGCATACAGTATTAATGATGGTAGTTGGGAAATGCCAGATGGGTTCTGAACTTCTGATACCAGATGCGCAGAAGTAACAAGATTTTATGGTATGTGAGCATTTATACAATACATGTTAAGCATACGGGTTAGAGGTTGAAATAGGAAACAGAGGTTGTTACTGAAGTAAGCAATGTTGATGCTTACTGTAAGTTGCAGTTTCTACTGGTAATATCAATTAATGATTACAGTAAATAATTGTGCAAGGAACAGTATCAGAGTGTAACAAACTGTGATGAGGTTGGTAGTTGTTGGTTAATTTAGCAACTTGATCAGTTATTATTAATATTAAACTTAATAATGTTTCTCAAGGTTAAGAGGATGCAAACATCATTGTGTATTATGGAGTGTGATTTTAGCAACTTGTTTGCAGTGATGTTAATTGACTGAATCTCTGAGTAATATTAAGCAACCATCACAATAATGTGTAAATCTTATTGAATTAATAAAATACAGTTACTTAAAGATTCACTAGCAGTAAGCTAAATAATTCCCTCCTCGGGGTCTGAATTGGATAATGCGGCTCAGCTCCGTGGACATAGTCACTTTAATATATATCCATCCCTTGGCTGTGCAGGGAACTGCTGTTTTAGTTGTGCATGTGCAACTGCACTGTGATGCTGCATCTGCATGGATGATCACTAACACCTGCAGCTGATTGTAACACTGTACAGGAATTAATTGAAGGTTGGCACAGTGTTAATGTGACACTCAAACTTATTGTAAGTGAGTTTTGAAATAGAGAGAAGCGCAATGCTTGGTGAGTATCAATAAATATTGCTGTCTTATTACTAGATCTTGTAATGATATGCAATATCCTTATTAAAGTTTGACAAAGAATGGCAAATAAAACATTGCTCCTGCCAGATTATGATAGTGAGGACTTGATCTTGCTAATGGTCATCAAGTTGATCAAGGTAAAAACAAAGTGTTTGCCTGTCTTTGAAAGTTATGTTATCTATTGTTGAAGTTATTAAACACTATAACATTCTTTATTTGCATGATGAATATTACTAGGTTTGGATATACTGACTTTTGGCTTTACTGGTCAAATATTGACAAATGATTAATGACACCATTTTTGTATCAGAAGGACCTAATGCCTTGTGGTGTCCTCTACCAGTCAACCACTGATACTGCTGACTGACTGAAAACTGCTCAGAGCTTAATTCTATGTAAAGTGACTATATGAGGAAATGAATAACCTAATAGAACTTTGAGCTAAACAAGTTAATTATTATAGGCTGTGTCATTCATAACTACTGTGAAATAACATGTTGATTGAATGTAAAGGAAACTAGAATAAAGTATCTGTGATGGATGTTGGGTTTACTGCTTTAAGGGGGAAGCAGACCAAATAAAGATCTTGTTTCTGTGTTTTATTGTTGTGGCTTGCAGGCAATGGCATGGAGAAAGACAACAGTATTAGAAGCATATGTATTACGACAAAAATAAATGCATGGGATGGAGTCCTGTTTGCATGAAAGAGCTGTGATCTATGACTAGCTGACTAAAAGACCACCTTGGTGGAGTGACGGATATGAGGTCTGATGCAGTTAAGACCTATTACAGTAAAATGGTTTGGTATGAAAACATAAACAGGTCAGTAATGTCATTCGGATTCCTTCATGGCTTATGAGTTGTCATTTTCATGTATGTTGGGAGCATGCATCTTTTCATGATGCTAAACATATATTTTGAGTATTGGAGGATGGCAGTACAAGGTAATTTTAATGATACACATTATGGTTATCATATTGAACTATTATGTTTTTCATGTTTGTATTGCCAGCATACAACATGTGTTGTTATGTGGACTATTGGAATATCTGGTGAATAACATACATTGATAGATACAGGGTGAGTAGCTGTGGTGTATGAGAACAATCACTTTGTACTGTTGGCAAGTTGTCGCAAATACTTGCATTGACATTTGACATATTGTCATTTAAACAGTAAGGTTAATGATCATGATGATACGAAATGTGTATTGCCAATAAAGTCTACTTCATCTGTTAACTGTAAAGTTAATGTCGTAATATACTATCCATGCTATTATTATGTGAACAGATGTCTTGGTGTGGAGCAGTCGTGGCTCGCCAGCTGCCTCAGGAGCTAAGCTGGGATGTCGCGGCTGCGAGGCTGACTGCGGGGCCAGAGCCGGAGTATAGCTCCGACTATGCGACTGCCGAGCGGGGCGATGGTCGCGATGTTTTTGGTAGAGCTTTGGACCGCATCAGCAAATATAGTGTAACAATGACTGCCCACAGGGGAATGCATTAACACTACATCCAACTAGAACGTTGCTCTGATGATGGCCGCGAGGGGATTGCATCAGTAGCCACAGTGTAACAATGACTGCCCACAGGGGAACGCATTTATACTCGTACTAGAACTTAGCTCTGATGTTGGCCGCGAGGGGATTGCATCAGTAGCCACAGTGTAACAATGACTGCCCACAGGGGAACGCATTTATACTCGTACTAGAACTTAGCTCTGATGATGGCCGCGAGGGGATTGCATCAGTAGCCACAGTGTAACAATGACTGCCCACAGGGGAACGCATTTATACTCGTACTAGAACTTAGCTCTGATGATGGCCGCGAGGGGATTGCATCAGTAGCCACAGTGTAACAATGACTGCCCACAGGGTAACGCATTTATACTCGTACTAGAACTTAGCTCTGATGATGGCCGCGAGGGGATTGCATCAGTAGCCACAGTGTAACAATGACTGTCCACAGGGGAACGCATTTATACTCGTACTAGAACTTAGCTCTGATGATGGCCGCGAGGGGATTGCATCAGTAGCCACAGTGTAACAATGACTGCCCACAGGGGAACGCATTTATACTCGTACTAGAACTTAGCTCTGATGATGGCCGCGAGGGGATTGCATCAGTAGCCACGGTGTAACAATGACTGCCCACAGAGGAACGCATTAGCACTACGTTACATAAGAAAGTAGCTCTGATGATTGCCGTAAGGGGACTGCATCAGGAGCCCGTGTGCAATAGCGAGTGAAGAGAGGGGAACACATTACTAGTATATCGTACAAGAACATAGCTCTGATGATGGCCGTCAGGGGAGTGCATCAGTAGCGAGAGTGCAACAATGAGTGCCAACAGGGAAAAGCGTTATCACTAAATTATGCAAGAAGGTACCTCTGATGATAGCCGTCAGGGGATTGCATCAGGAGCATTCACAAAGAATATTGACAGGGAGACGCAAACGCAGGCTGTTAGGGGATTGCGTCAGTGAGCAAGTGTAACCTATGAGACTGGGGACTGCATTGCACTTTCAGTAAACATAGTTCTGATGAATCGCCGACAGAACACTGCATCAGTAGACGAATACAAAGGTGGCCGATCGATAGGGATCTGCTAACGTAATACGGAATGCATAAAGATATCGGATGGCCGACAAAGGACTTGTTGACAGAAAACTTGATTCGATGACTGTAAGTTACTTAAAATATTATCTAGAGGTGACATATACCAGCGATGTCGTTTCACCGATGGGGTATGGTGGATGTTGTATCAGTCATCACAATCATGACGTGAGAGTACTGAGAAGGTGCCGGCAGTTCCACACCCCTAACTGGAACCGCGCTGAACCTTAACAATGTTATTGTTGAGGGTGTCTGTGTCGCTCAAGACATTCAAGTTTAACCGAGGACAGTTGAAAGTCAGCTTATGTTAAACACAACAGGTATGAGGTAACCAATAACACTATGACTGAATGAAGGCGTAAAGCAATTACTTTTGGGGGTAGGTTAGTGAATGGGGAGTAGAACCTGAATTGGTCCAATAATAGGGTTTTGTGACTTTTAGATGAATACTTGACGTAACTCTATGCTCAGGTTGGTGTATGTGGAGTAAAACGAATTCAGTTCAATATCAAGTATATGTAACATTTGAGTTAATTTAATGAGTGATGTGACGCTCCATGTGTGTGAGATTTCGCCTGGTAGAATGATTAATCTTGTTAATGATAACTTAACCTACGCTTTCTTGTTGTTGGGTGAATAATGAGCTGAATGAGATGTTAGTTAATCTATCTGAGGCGCTTGTTGTCGTATTTCGTGGTTGAGCAACTACGCTAAGTGTAGTCTCCGAATTTCACTTTGTGATAAATAGCCGCCGCCTTTTGGTGGGAGAAGAAGAGTAAGAAGAAGAGAACAACTTTATCGTGGTGGCTATGGTAACCGAACAACCAGGCGCCCACGGATACATCGGAGGAAGACGCAACTTCACATCGTGGCGGACCGAGTTCTCCTTCGGGACGAAGGAGCTGCAGGATGGCCGAACTGTTAGCTAGGAATCGATTGATGGGAGCATCCCTATGAGCGGTTCCCGACACTAGCGGTCATCTGTCATCGGGACGTCACTACTACGCATCGTACTTGTGCTTTCGCGCGTTAATCCGTATCAATATATTATAATTAGTAGTTGTACCGTTTTATTTAGAAGATCCCTGTAATATTACGTAACGCACCTAGCAGTCATCACCGGGCGACTAGTGAATTTGAAAACATCATAAAAAAAATCATAATTCATACTTACTAAAAACGAAATTTCATTGTAAACAAAACGAGCTCGACGTGGCCTACTACAAAATCATAACAAGATAATCTAAACCTTACGGCGCTCAGCATAAAATTCAACGAACAAGGTTTAAACCTGCCACTCGTAACAAAAATCATGACAAACGAATCTAAACTTTACGTTCATAAGTTTAAAGCTCTTAAAATGCTCAGTATCGTTATCGTTTGTCACCTATGATGGCATGAAAAATAGCACAGCATGTTTGTCTTTTTCTAACACGCATCTATAGCAAATCATTCCTACTCGCTCGCGCGCTCAAGGCCTGCGCTCGCTAGACTCGCTCTGCTACATGTCATCAACGAATGAAAAGAAATTTGCGCATGACATATGATTTCACAGTCTGTGATTTGTAGCAGTCAATATGATAAAAAATAGCAGGTGTGACAAATGATTTTCAAGTCATATGATTTTTCACCTGCTCCTCATGAAATCGTCCATGCCTAGTTAATTCCCATTATTCCAGTATTGGAAATGAGAATAGAAGCAGTTGGCTCATGTGCAGTTGATCTCTACAAAGTCAGTTAATTCCCACCAGTTGAACTCCTGTGCAGTGAAATTCTAATGATTGATTCTACCTCTGTACCTACTGTTATTTCTAGTGCTTGATTGACTGCCAGTGTTGCACTGTCTTGTGCAGCAAGAAAAGTACATTGGTGTTTTTAAATATAGTATAGACTTTTCTCTGGTACAAAGGCAAAATTGATTAATGGTGAGCCTTTTAGACAGTAATATACACCATAAATGTCAAGGAAAAAACGCGAATATACCTACTAGCAAATAACATTACACTTGTAATGCATAGGAGTAGGGTGATATTATCTTTCCAATAAAAATCATATTGTTCATTTGTTATGATAATGAGTTTTTTTTTGAGATTTCAAAAATCAAATCAGCCTCCAAGAACTGTCTGCATTTTACCAATAAACATATTCTAGATACTAATAATATATTAGACAATTCTCACAGCAATATAATATTTTTTTTGTAGATTCTAAAGACAAAGTCTGAGATCTCAGCTCTGTCCGATTTCCTGGACTGGCTGGAGAAAGAGAAAGGGGACGGCAGCGTCATCCTCATCTACCACGAGCCGCGGCGCCTCAGCCCCACCATGCTACTGGAAGCGCTCACCAGGTTAGTGAATAAGAAATACTCGTACTCAATCGTTTATTGCTTCCATAATAAACTTAAAATAATTAAAACTATAAGACATCATGGGCCTTGTATGGCACTGCTATGGAAGAGGAAAGGACCAACATGAATTTAGATACTATAAAAAAGAAAATAAACTTATTACTATGGATATCACTACGACACACAAATTTAACATGAAATTAATACAAAAACAAACAAACAAAGAAAAGGTTTTATTAACCTATCAAATCTAAACTGCGGTAAAGGTCTCCCCAGACTCTTCTAATTCATCTTTATATAATGTTGGAATGAAAGTTCATTCCTAAGTTAAAACCTGCAATGCACAATCTGGCGAGCTTAAATGGCGGTGCGCCGTTGCGAACAGCTTTTAACCGGTAGTGCGTTTGAATATTGCGTTGCCATTGTCACGTTTTATTTAGGCAAGGAATTAATAAACGCTAACAACTTAGATTTGGAATAAAAAACAGCTTTATTTTAAAACTTAGGCCTTTTTTTGATTTGTCGGCACAGCAGCGACGCGACCTCAGCATGCTCCGTATACGTGGTACAGAAACTATGGAATCTGTGCCGCGCCGCTCCCGCGCATACCGAGCCAATCAGGAACGAGCATGCTGATGTCGCGCCGTTGCTGCGCCGACAAATCAGAAAACGGCCTAAATGCAAAAAAAGCAAGGTCTTACGGTTAGGTTCTGGTCTTGGTTCCGTTCTTCACTTCACTTTTAAAGCTCAGTACTCCTCTCAGTTATCCAGTCTAGTACAGCGGACGGTTGGTTCAGAATGGCCACAGTGGCCGGTTGGTTTAGAACGCCCCATTTTCTTCAGCACGTCATACGAGTTTGGTGTCGATTAAAACCCGGCTGGTCGGGATAGTGCGTTGTGAGATTTGCAAGTTGGTATAGATCACGTTACGTCTACCTAGGTACAAGTTGCTGGACCGCTTCAAGGGCATCGTGGCCGGCTTCGCGGACAGCTACGCGCTGGCGGCCGACAAGTGCAAGACGACCGTCAAGTCCGTCTCGCTGCGAGTACTCGCGCGCGTACTGCTCGACGCGGACTCGCTGTGCGTGGACAGCGCGCTCGACCGCGCCACCGCCGCCTACAGGATCGTGGAACATCTGGCGCAAGGTGGGTACACTGTGCCGGCTCATACGAGACGACCGGCATGTCGGTATAATTGCGAATAATCGTGACTTTTCTAAAAAATTACTAGCTAACTTCCCCCGAAACGCATCTTATATAAGCGCTTGTAACCTTAATTATAGGATCATTATATTGGTGATAATAGTCAGAACAACTGTGTTTCCTTTGTTCGACGGTCCCAACCTTGCATGGCGACCTTGCCAGTGCTGCCTTTAGGGTAGCGCTGTGCAATAAATTTAATATAATTGATTTGAAATTGATAAAAATTATATCAATTAGTGTGAAGCAAAATAAAATTAATTGCAAGAGTTAATCCTAAGCAAGTGGAAGACTAAACTGAGTCGTCAAGTCGACCCATCGACGTGATTTTCATGTATTGGATGACTAGGTTTTACGCACCACGTTTGAGTGTTATCTTTTATTTTGCCTATGTTACCTAAATACTTTATGTTAAGAACTTGGTAATCGTGTTTTAACGCATCGCTTTTGCAGTTTACATGTTCCAATAACAACCACTATCAATATTCCCCATAGGCGAGCAACAAGAAGTGGGTGCGGGCGGCGAAGGCGGCGGTGCGGGCGCGGGCGCCAGCGCGGACATGGTGGAGACGGCGCGCACGTGGGCCCGGCCGGTCGCCACTGAGCTGGCCGCGTTGGCTGCGCTCAAGCAACTGCTGGAGAGGTACGTTGTACACATGCGCTATCAGCGTTACACACAGGCAGCAACAAGTAGGTGCGGGCGCGGGCGCCAGCGCGGACATGGTGGAGACGGCGCGCACGTGGGCCCGGCCGGTCGCCACTGAGCTGGCCGCGCTGGCTGCGCTCAAGCAGCTGCTGGAGAGGTACGTTGTACACATGCGCTATCAGCGTTACACACAGGCAGCAACAAGTAGGTGCGGGCGCGGGCGCCAGCGCGGACATGGTGGAGACGGCGCGCACGTGGGCCCGGCCGGTCGCCACTGAGCTGGCCGCGCTGGCTGCGCTCAAGCAACTGCTGGAGAGGTACGTTGTACACATGCGCTATCAGCGTTACACACCGGCAGCAACAAGTAGGTGCGGGTGGCGAAGGCGGGGTGCGAGTGCGGTCGCGTTGTTTGCTGAGCTGAAGCAGCTGTTGGAGACGTAGATTTTAGTTGTTACTGGGTGTCAGTGTCCCATACAGGCGAGCAATAAGAAGTACAATCCCTGGCATGGATGTTGAGCGCTCGGCAAAGAGTGGGCATCGCTTTACGCATCTTACGAGACGATCATCGTATCAGAAACGCGAGCTAACAGCCAATCACGGCCGGCGGTGCAGGTGCGTTGTGCGACTAGCCAATCGCGTGATCGTAATGGTATTTTGCGCATCTTTCGCCTAGCGCTTGACATCCGTGCCGCTAGTTGTACTAGGTATCAGTATCCCACACAAAAGCAAGTAAAGTTTTTGAATGTTTATTAACTATACCCGAAACGTTCGCGTGGACTACGGGATATTTGGTGTGTCTTATAATTAAGCAACATAATGGCCTGCGCTCAAATGCAAACTACTAGACTAGTCTGGTGCGTTTACCACTAGACCAGACGATTTGTAGTCCGGTTCGCAAACTGATAGTCCAGACGACCGCCTGGTACGTGAACCACTAGGCCAGACAATTTTTAGTCCGGTTCGCAAACTGATAGTCCAGACGACCGCCTGGTACGTGAACCACTAGGCCAGACGATTTGTAGTCCGGTTTGCAAACTGATAGTCTAGACGACCGCCTGGGACGTGAACCACTAGGCCAGACGATTTGTAGTCCGGTTCGCAAACTGATAGTCTAGACGACCGCCTGGTACGTGAACCACTAGGCCAGACGATTTGTAGTCCGGTTCGCAAACTGATAGTCTAGACGACCGCCTGGGACGTGAACCACTAGGCCAGACGATTTGTAGTCCGGTTCGCAAACTGATAGTCCAAATGACCGCCTGGTACGTGAACCACTAGGCCAGACGATTTGTAGTCCGGTTCGCTAACTGATAGTCCAAATGACCGCCTGGTACGTGAACCACTAGGCCAGACGATTTGTAGTCCGGTTCGCAAACTGATAGTCTAGCCGACCGCCTGGTACGTGAACCACTAGGCCAGACGATTTGTAGTCCGGTTCGCAAACTGATAGTCTAGAAGACCGTCTAGTACGTGAACCACTAGGCCAGACGATTTGTAGTCCGGTTCGCAAACTGATAGTCCAGAAGACCGCCTGGTACGTGAACCACTAGGCCAGACGATTTGTAGTCCGGTTCGCAAACTGATAGTCCAGAAGACTGCCTGGTACGTGAACCACTAGGCCAGACGATTTGTAGTCCGGTTCGCTAACTGATAGTCCAAATGACCGCCTGGTACGTGAACCACTAGGCCAGACGATTTGTAGTCCGGTTCGCTAACTGATAGTCTAAATGACCGCCTGGTACGTGAACCACTAGGCCAGACGATTTGTAGTTCGGTTCGCAAACTGATAGTCCAGAAGACCGCCTGGTACGTGAACCACTAGGCCAGACGATTTGTAGTCCGGTTCGCAAACTGATAGTCCAGAAGACTGCCTGGTACGTGAACCACTAGGCCAGACGATTTGTAGTCCGGTTCGCTAACTGATAGTCCAAATGACCGCCTGGTACGTGAACCACTAGGCCAGACGATTTGTAGTCCGGTTCGCTAACTGATAGTCCAAATGACCGCCTGGTACGTGAACCACTAGGCCAGACGATTTGTAGTCCGGTTCGCAAACTGATAGTCCAGAAGACCGTCTGGTACGTGAACCACTAGGCCAGACGATTTGTAGTCCGGTTCGCAAACTGATAGTCCAGAAGACTGCCTGGTACGTGAACCACTAGGCCAGACGATTTGTAGTCCGGTTCGCTAACTGATAGTCCAAATGACCGCCTGGTACGTGAACCACTAGGCCAGACGATTTGTAGTCCGGTTCGCTAACTGATAGTCCAAATGACCGCCTGGTACGTGAACCACTAGGCCAGACGATTTGTAGTCCGGTTCGCTAACTGATAGTCCAAATGACCGCCTGGTACGTGAACCACTAGGCCAGACGATTTGTAGTCCGGTTCGCAAACTGATAGTCCAGAAGACCGTCTGGTACGTGAACCACTAGGCCAGACGATTTGTAGTCCGGCTACTGGTAGTCGAGATCAAGTGATCCAGCTAATAGTTTAATATTTATCTGGTAGATAGCACTATCAGTCACCTGTGGAAAAGAAATTTGAATGCTATCTATCAGATATGGATATCAGTGGTTATGAGGCTCTTCAGCAAGTGGTCAAACAGGCCCTAAAGCTTGCTTTGTTTGTACAAACAAATGAAAGTTTCAACTTCAGGTTCACAAGTGTTCATCATCATTTCAGCCATTGGACATTCACTGCTGAATGTGGACATCCTACTCTGCCTCTCACCGTAACATTTAACTGTTAACAGTATATTAATATAGTGACGACCTCCGTAGCCGAGAGGCGAGCACGTCGGACTTTATATGGCGTCGCCATCTTTGAGGTACCGGGTTCGATTCCCGGTCGGGTCAATGTAGAAAACGAACTTTTATGTATTGTCTCGGGGTCTGGGTTTTGTGATACCGTCGTTGTTTCTGATACCGTCGTTTCTGATTTCTATAACACAAGTGCTTTCGTTACTTACTTTAGTATCAGAGTAATGTATGTGATGTTGTCCAATATTTATTATAATTATTTTAAAGTGTATGTATGTGTGCAGACAGAACACGTTCCGGCCGGTGTTCGCGCCGCTACTGCGCTCGGCGCGGCCGGAGCGCAAGCGCGTGACGCAGCTGCGGCGGCTGCTGGCCGACGCGGGGCTGCTGTACGACCAGCTCCAGGCCGCCTGGCAGGACCACAAGCTGGAAGGTGAGCCTGGCGCGGGGCGTGGGTGCACGGAACCCGCCATCATCCAGGGGCGTGGACACAGGCAATAGGCTAGTTAACCGACTATGCGGATATAGGCTCCCGAAGGATTTCCACAAAGATCGATACTGTGCCACCCGCATCCAGCGGCTTCCCGCGACCTTCACCAGGTCGTCGGCCTACCAACACTACGCCTTCTGGCCCGCGGCCGCTATTCAAGGACCTTTTTTGCCCCAACGGCCATCAGTCCTGCGAGCAATGTGCCCCGCCCACTGCCACTTAAGGTTTGCAATTCTGAGAGCTACTTCCCTTCTTCTCTCTCCCTTTTCCCTCCCATCATGCTTTCATGGGTATGCAAAGTTTTAAAGCTCATTTGCGCTTGCAGCTTGGCTGCAGTTGCCGATGTATCTTTATTGAACATGTCATTGAGGGGGGGGGGGGATTTGGGATTTCTGATGACTGCATAAACAACAGATTTATCATCTCGTTAACAAACGAAGGTCTGATATAGCCCAGATGGATTAGCAAGTTTAAGTGAAAAACTTTAAACATTGAAGCCAAAGTGCTTAGCTGAAGGTGCTTATTGCTTCCTGTCTAGCAATATAAATGATTTTAAAATAAATTGCTTTTGTTTGCAGGATTAGAGAAACAATTGGCTTCGCTGACAGTATCGGCGAAGGAAGAAGATATAAAGGAACTCATAGATATATTTGACTGCCACTTTGACCCAGCCAAAGAGCCCAAAGGACCGAAACCCAGGATTCCCAGAAATAGGACGAGGGTAAGCATTATTTGTCTTGATTTTAAGCTTTGATGTCCTAATTTATACATTCAAAATTGCAGAGACCGTTATGCGAAGTCGCAAAATAGATTACAATTTCCACAATGGTCTGTGGGTCTCATTAATATTAGGAAACTCAAGTCAAGTCTTTGTACAAAATCTACATTTGTGGATATAAATTGGACCCTGTTTTGTGCCGAAAATTTGTTTGAAGTAACAAAATAAAATATTCCAGGCAACATCGTCTGCGGGCGAGACCGGCGAGGCAGAGGGCAGCACAAGCGAGTCGCAAAACAGTTCACCACACAATTCACCTAATAAAACGAGCAATGGTAAGTTAGCACTAGTATTTCTTCTATTGCTAGGCAATCCTTTTTGTTATAATATCCATCCACAAGCAATCAGAATTTCACTATATATATTTTTTTCTATTGGTTGGAAGTCCTTCTGTGTCTTATCATCTACCTACAATCAACCAGGATGGGCGTGGTCAAGCTATAATATCCCGAATTATCATGGTCCAATTTCTCAGTTCAGTCACCTGTCTGGAGTGATTGGCTTTCGTTTCTTCAAATGTTTACCAAGTTCGAATAGTTTTTCAATAGCTATTCCCAGTTTGGGTCTAGATAATTAGTGTGATTGGTGGAACAATTTACTAGCTGTTGCCCGCGATTTTGCTCGCATGGGCTTATTTTGTTTGTAGAACCTTCTACCAAAGTATTAGAAAACTTTAACAAAAATCATGGGTGAAATCGGTACAGTCATTCTCAGATATGGCGTTACCCAGGAAAATAGTTTCATATTAATAAGTTTACTTATTATTTGTCTAAAGTGTAATAAATGGTTGTGTTCGCAGACGTGTCGGCGGGCGAGGCGCCGGCGAGCGAGGTGGCGGTGGCGGCGAACTAACGCGCCGCTTAGACTTTTCTACCACATTGCTATCGTTCAGTATCTACCAGGCCATAGGAATGTGACAAAAACATTTATTCGTATTATACACTAGGCTAAGTCTCCTTTGGAATTGAAACAGATTGTTTTGCATATGTCGGTGAACGAGTTTACACATTTTTTTTTACTATAATACAGCGCCCAGATTATACTTCAGATTTCTTTGCTTTGTGCATAAATTTTTCTATTTGAATAGAGTAAAAAATGTAGTTGAGTGCCTTAGCAACTCAGTGTAATAAGATATAACGTTTTGTATATCCATAATAATATTTTTGTGTCTACATATTTGTCGTGAACAACGTTTTTGTTGTTTTTGCAATGTCATACATAATAATAAATATTAGGCCGAGTATACACGGACAAAATATTTGAAAGGTTGCTATTATGTTAAAGCGGTGTGCCGGACCGTGGTTCGGTCGCGATGCGATGTTTTGTACTATTTGTATATCACAGATTTAATATAGCTTAAAGGAAGCAATATTTTATTGATTTAGGTTTTAAATTGGGGCTTTGAACAAGGATATAAAAAGTACAATATGTTTATTTATTCAAAGTTACTTTTTATTTATTTTGTAAATGTGTGCAATCGCATATAACTAAAGGATGGACTGATTTTTGCATCCGCATATTTTAAAAGAAATTTTATTTATTTTTTCTCTTTTCAATTTAAAGTTTCATGTAAGTTATTAGGCCGTCTGTTGCATTTGCTAAACGCTGACTGCTCAGTGCTCTATGTTCTGTTTGCCATAGGGAAACTGGTTCTCGTTGAATGTTAGTTTTCCTTTACCATACAATAAGCTATGTAACGAAAACAAAGTGTGTACCTATTAACTTACCTCTAATTTAGTTAGTTTTAACATAGACTGTACATATAATTTAATTTCTTATTTTGTTCAGATCTCTAATAAATATGTAAGTCTACATTTTTGTTTTTTATTACTATGCTGGTGCTGGTACCAGCTGCCTATCACCCTTCTACAAAATTTCAAGTTCCACAATGATTCTCAATACATTAAAATACGTACATTCAATTAATTGAGAAATGGTGAGATTTGGCAGTTAATCAAAAAAGCTATCTTTGATTGAGAAAAGCTTAAAAGCTTTAAAAATGGTAGGTAAAAAAGAAAGGCAGAAAAATTTTGAGTATCGAGTCATTATTTAACGCCAGTAGTAGTCTTGTAGCTAGGTAGGATTCGTCTACTTGACCTTTCCCAAAGTAAAGATTTTGCTATAAAAATAAAGAAAAAACGTGGATGCTTGCGTAGCGTAGATTTTATTTCATATTGTTACGACATCATCTTTTGTCCAACCTTCCGCTAAGTGTTCTCGTACAGCTTTGTCCAAAATTACCTGAAAATAATATAATATATCATTTAAATTGAAATCTGAGCGATGCAGATACCAGACTGCATCAAAGAAGAAAGTCAAGATTCTAATGTCTAATTCCTTTACCAATTTTGTAAATAATCTTAAATAATTTATTCCTTTTAACGAAATTATTTATTTAAAATATTTTTTTTTTCAAAAATAACCTCTTTACACTGATTTACTATACTAAGGGACCGTTTACACATAGTCTTCGTATTTATTTACGGTATCCGTTTTAACGGATACGACAAAAAAATATGCTCTGTACACACGTAGGCACCATATTAGGTTCAACGTATCCGTCGTTACTTGATGCGATGATCACTCACACACACCACACCGTTCCTCCTTACCCGCACACAGTATTTAGCCGTGAAGTTGTACGAGTGAGTAGTGAGTCCTACTTGTTCTGTGGGTTGTACGGCTACATGACGGAGACGTATTTCGTTCATCCAGTATTTGATGACAAAAGAAACGGAATGTTACAATTTAATGGACCGATATTTTTTTACTGTATACAGAATACTGTGTCCTATGTGAAGTCGCTCAAACAACTCCATACGCCATCGATGAAAAAAAACGTTTCCGATAAAACGGACCAGTAAAAAGGAGACCATGTGTGAACGGACTGTAAGACTTATTGAAATTGTTTTATAAATATCGGTCAAGCAAAGAAAAACGGACTAATATAGTTTAAACACTTTAGATAAAATTACAAATTTTGAGCTATTGATAGTCGAAATATTGCTAGATTATCAAAAGCAGCTTATTGATTAACAACCAACACACCTCTATGTCTCTGCACCCCTGCATAGCCCGGCTCAGAACGACGTCAAAGTAGTCCATATGAAGTCTGTGGGACATCTCCAGTAAGGCTATGCTACCTGTAGGTAACAAAAAGTACTTTTCGTAAATGTTAATTAGTTTAAGATTTAAAATTAAGTATTTAAAACGTGAACCGATAAACCAATTTGCCTCTCTGGGCTCTGGATCAGTGTGTCGATAATAGCAGTAGCATAGCATTAACCTCACAAGAGCAACAAAAATGCTTTTGTCGCGAGGTCTCTAGCGGCCTCATGCGACCGCTCGCCAGCTAGTATACGTACCGGTGCTAGGCAGACTAGCCACAGTGAGCACGACGCCGCCCGCGGCCTCCTCCACGTGCCCTACGTCCACCAGCGGCTCGGGCTGCGCGCGCCACGCCTGCGAGGCGGAGCACGCACACGCGTACGCGCGCAGCGGCACGCCCGCGTCGACTAACGCGAGCGTGGCTGCGTTCACGCCGCAGCAGTACGCGCCGCCGTCGGCCTGGAGGGGATATCAAAGGGAATAAGGAAGGTCTTTGTCACAAACAAAAAGGTTTAGAACAAAATTAAGTAAGAATAAATTTAAAAACGGAGGAATTTTTAATTATAATTTATATCCCTAGGGCTTTATATTGGTTACAAAAACATACCTGTAAAACCTCCACATAAATATCAATTTGTGACCTAGGGTACAGCTCAGTCTTGATAGCTGCTGTCAAAGCTTGTCGCAAGTGCATGGACATCTCTTGTGATTTGCGGTCACCACGAGGACGATTTTTTCTTTCGCCTGAAATGGAAACATTCTGTTTAGGTTCATACTTCATATCATGTATTGCTGGTTAATTTAACTCTTACACTATCAAGTCATCTCAAGAGACTGCGCTTGCCTAGCATATGCTGTTCTAACTAATACCAAGAGGACTCGGGCAACTTACTCTGACTTTAGTTTGTATTTGTTATTATAGAGCTTACTTTTGAATGAATAATTTTAGCAATAGACAAATTAGGATAAAAAAGTGTGGAAATAGACATTTACCAGTAGAAAATGTGGCCATACTATACTGACAGTTTACAACCACTCCATCAGTTGAGCTTTTTGATTTGTTTGCCTGAAAATTCAAACAAATGTACATTGACATGAACACGGTGACTAAGTTTCTTGAAATGCTTATTCTCATTGATAGCTAATATTTAATTGCTGTGACATGACAAATGGTGAGAAAGCTATATATGTAAAGACAGTAAAGAGTCAATGAATGAATAAACTCTTTTAGTGAATAAAAGATGAATAATTACTTAAATGACTAATGATTACAAAAGCTTGGTATACTTACTAGGCTAGTATAATTCATGCAGCGACCGCCGTTATACGTAACACAGATTTGCGCGTTTACAACAAAATAATAGATTGGGATAAGACTTACCTGATGGGGTCCATACACTGCAGCCAAAACTTTCGTATTGCCTTGCTCTAAATAGGCGCTACCGTCAGGCTGTGTAAATACTCCTAGTTTACATCTTATTCGTCGTAATTCGTTGGGTCTTCTACCATCAAGTCGCAACCCTTGGCTGGATAATAAATCTGGTCCTGGCATTATGATGGACCACTGTTTAGTGTTTATTTATATATATTTCTTGAGAAAATATGATGATGAACCGTTTATAGCTGATTGCCTAATATTAAGAATAAGTAGGAAATTTAATTACAACAAAACATTCACAATTTTTAGGTTATAAAAACATCACCATTGAATGCCATTGCCATTTGATTATTTTGACGTTCTCCCGACTGGTCTGTCACTGATTGATTATACAGAAGATTATTTAACCGCTCCAAGGTGTCAACAATCCGTGTGTGACCGCAAAACCTTTGCTTCTCGAGTTCTCGACTGTCTTCATAAACTCTCTTGATAATTCCTTACATAATCTATGTGATGTGTTGTGTACCGTATAAAAAAAACAAAAGTGACGTTTTGTAATGTCGTCCATTACTTTTTGTGGAAATGCATTGTTTTATTCGTGATTATTGACGAATTAACAAAACTGGTACTTAATTTCAGATTATTTACATCTTGCCCATTGATGCTAGGATAAGAGATAACAAATAATTACAATTTGGCAGTGGATTGTTGTGATTTTGTCTTTGTCTTCTCTAATTTCTGTCACCCGGTGGTGCGTGCGTGTTCAGTAATTTCCAAAAAATTGGTATTAGTCTAATTTTATTCAAACTCGGGGTCATAGAGATATAATCTAACGATATTTATATTTACCATTACCTAAAAAAATGGAGCCAAAACATCACATGTGTTTTTGATATGCTTGTTTTGTTAATTAATGTAATAGATATCGATTTTTGGTGTGTACGATTGATTGCTAATTACCCTTTACAGAGTGACTTAATCACAATGGACGTGGACGACTCAGCAGTTGACCTTAGTGTCAGGTAATGTTTGTTTTGTGTTGCTACTGACTGTTGTTGTTGTTATGTAGGTACTGGCATAGTATGTAGCTATACTTATGTAATTTTATCTGCAGATCCTTGCCTCCTGAGTTGAGTGAGCTCAGAGCTCTAACTGCTAGTGGTCTAACTATTACACCTGCTCAACCTCCACCCCATGTAAGTGTATTTTTAGTGAAATAATATGGTTCATAGCATAATAAATAATCTAATAAAACATAATAATATTGGAGTTTGTATGACTAGACTGTAGACATCATATGCCCATATTAATGTAATGTTTTCTCATGCTCCTATTAGATTGACAGAGTGAGTATCACTGTAAGTGGTTTCTATATACTATGTAGATTACTAAATAGATTTATAATATTCTTTTAATTTATTTCACTTTTATATTATACTTTGCTGCAATATTAAGAATGTGTAGTATAATATAAAAGTGAAATGGATGAGCATTTTTACAAGGCTCTAATGCAAACAAGGTCAAATCCAAAAAAAGCCTGGTTTTTAACATACCTTAGAAAACTATTTTCTAGCTAATTAGCAATCTTAACAATTATCAAGAGGCTATAGTCCATTCTATATTATTGTAATGAATGCTGTGACCTATGTAATAAAAAAAAATGGCCTTAAATGCACTGTATTATTCATTTTACTGTCTATTAATGTATATTTGGGCTCATAAGGAAAATTAAATATTTTCCTGTTGCAATACATAATATGTTTTTTTGTTACTTTATGTAGCATAGTCATCTTAAGAATGACATCCTTACCAAAAGCAAATAGTCATTTTATTACTTGCCCTTTTTTAGAAATTAAATATTTTTATTATTAAACTGCTTTTTGTTAAGTTTGATTTGACTAATAATGGTATCGGATCATAAAAACTTAACACTACCGCTTTTTCAGTGTGTGTTTGTGTCTTTGTCCTGTAGCCTAAAAGTCTCAAAATTTTTCGTGTTGATATTATCCTTGCCTGTTTGGAGTACCATAAGCTACCTTTTCGAGGTTAAACATTTATGCATGCAGTCAGGTTTTTTTAAATCAAAAAGACACTTTGTATTATCTGAAAGTGCTAATAAAAAACCCTTTTATTTTTTCAAGCTTACATCTAATTTCACCTGTCCTCATGTTAATCTGTGTAATAGGGTCTTGCAATTAAGTAAATTGAAAAAATCGGATAAAAATTCAATGTTATTTTAGCATGGAGCTGATCTGATAATGGTACCAGATAGAGCCATGTGAACTGTAATAATACAATGCAATCCCTTCAAGTTTATGCTCATTTGATTCATTTGTTTTAATAACTACTAAGGCATACCCACACTAGTGTCTTCGAGCGTTGAAGTCGTGGCAGCGTCCAATCAGAGCTTACGCAACGCGCAGCAGCATTTACTTAACGCTGATTGGACACTGCTACGATGCGACGTCAACGCTCGAAAGATGCTAAAACAAAAGCTTGTTTTTTTTTCTTTTTACATTTATAAATTCTAAAGTGATTCTGGTCAAACATGATTGAATAGTCTTTCATGTTCGCCAGGGTTCAAGCGGTCGCCGGGTACTTCGCCCCCGTTCGGAGCAGCGCAGCTATGCGGAGATCCCCGACATCGTGCTGCTGCCGGCCGCGCCGCCTCTTCGCAAGCCCTCTATCCCTAATTCTGCCCCTTTTACTGGTAATTACTCGTAATTAAAAACACATGAGAAATTTAATCGTAGTCGTAGTTGGTAAAGCACTCGCCCGGCATGCGATGGGACGTGGGTTCGAGCCCCACCTAAGGTCGATGATTTTTTTCAAGTGTTATTTATCTTTAATTGTTTTTACGTAGATCGATTTAGTAATTGATTCTCTGTGGTTCCAGAATAATTGGCACTACCTTGCAATGTTACCCTTAATGCCTTAAGCTCCACACAGGATACTGCTTCACTGCTCCCTATCCCAACAGACGTGAGCAGCAAACTGAACGCCGGCTCAGTGAACGTGTCGATAACGCCGAGCGCGCCGGCGCCCGAGTCCCCGCGCGACCCGCGCGACGATGACGACTCGGAGGACGACGAGAACGAGCCGCCGCTTGCTCTGGCGGGACACAGGGTGAGTGACGATACCATGTTTAGGGTTCCGTACCTCAAAAGGAAACGGAACCCTTATAGGATCACTTTGTTGTCCGTCGTCCGTCTTTCTTTCAAGACCCCTTATCTCGGGAACACTTTATCGAGTTTAAATTAAAACGATATACTTAGGTCTACAGTCTCTTGAACCTGTGTGACCTAGAACTTTGAAATTTGGTAAAATAATAATACCTGAATAAAATCTGAAAACTATACATTTGTTATTAAATCATAAAAAACTGGGTCCAAATTTTGAATTGAGTTAACCGTGTCATGTGAGGTATCGTATGAAAGGGCTCCATCTACAAAGTATGGAACCTTCGTGGGGCGAGTCCGACTCGCAATTTCCCCTTTCTTTTTAATAATACGTATGAACCGCTCTAAGTCGAAACTTGATAAGTCGAAAACCTCTAAAACTCGAAAATTATATTTGCTCCTTCCCTTTAAGGCAGAAATTCACCATTATTCTAAATCTGAACTCTCTATAGGCCTAAATAATCAGTGAGCACGACACATTACAGTACATATTTTCCTTCTATAACTCGAACATAAACTGAAAACTTTGTGTCTCGCTGAAAAGTTACAAGTGCATGTGTTGTAAAATCTTGTGTGACCCTTATTTTTAAATCATTTATAGTTTATAAAATATTAACCGGTACATACGAAGGTTCAACAGATACATACATCCCTTTAATGGTAAGACACAGATTGTTAATTAATAAGTTGTGTTCTTTTTATTAATTATAGAAGTTCGTATAGTTGCCTTACTTATCAACGTAATTATGGATCATACTAATTGTCACTGTATTTTAGGCGTAGGTAAACATCGTTATCTAGGTTATTAAACAAACAAGCAGAGACTGTAATCTGTTGTTGACAAAAATAAAAGCTTATTTGCCTTTAGTTTACGTTTGTAACAGATCTTTGGTAACCAGATACGAATATGGAAAAAAAATCTTGTTTAATAACCAGTTACGGAAACGAAATATAACTGTCGTTTTCGTAACCATATTTCATAACCAAAATAAATATTAAATGAATATTAAGAAAACAAGCGACAATCGAGAAAACAAATGACAACTAGAAAAAAACCGGCCAAGTGCGAGTCGGACTCGCGCACCGAGGGTTCCGTACAAACCTGCAAGGTTTACGTTGCTTCATGCCAAATTTCAAGATTCTAGGTCGACTGGAAGTACCCTTTAGGTTTTGATTCCCTTGCGAGTACTTGCGAGTTTCAAAATATGCAGCTTAAATTGCTGTTTCTTTTAATTGCGTTGACATAGAAGTTTGATTTTGTTACAGCTTAAAGGTATTATAGACCTGAGTATTTGGTATGAATTTCAATTCAATACCTCTACGCGTTTATGAGGAAATGGGTAGTAAGTTTAAAATTATTAAAAAAATATATATTATGTGATGTAACTAAAAATTTATGGTTTTCGTAATTTTTCCTTTATCTATGCTAAGGCGTTGCTTCGTACCAAATTTCAAGATTCTGAGTTCACGGGAAGCACCCTGTAGGTTTTGATTCCCTTGCAAGTGTCGAAAATTTGCGGCATAAACGGCTGTATCTTTTGATTGCGTTGGCTTAGAAGTTTGATTTTTTCACAGCTTCAAGGGACAGTAGACCTGAGTAATTGATAAAAATTTCAGCTTCATACCTCCACGCGTTCCTGAGAAAAAGGGTCTTGACAGACGGACGGACGGACAGACGGACAACAAAGTGATCCTATAAGGGTTCCGTTTTTTCCTTTTGAGGTACGGAACCCTAAAAACGAATGAAAATTAAGAAAACAAGTGACTATCGATAAAAAAAAGACAATCAGGAAAACAAATGAAAATTATAAAAACATGTGACTATCGAGAAAACAAACGAAATCAGGGAAACAAATGAAAATTAAGAAAACAAATGTCAATCACAATCAGTATTGTGTGTGTGTGTGATTTGTTTTCTCGATAGTCGCTTGTTTTCTTAATTTTCATTTGTTTTATCGATAGTAACTTGTTTTCTTAATTTTCATACGTTTTTCTGGTTGTCATTTGTTTGATCGATTGTCGCTAGTTTTCTTAATATTCATTTATTTATTTTGGTTATGAAATATGGTTATGAAAACGACTGTTAAATTCCGTTTCCATAACTGGTTATCAAACGAGATTTTTTTCCATATTCGTATCTGGTTACCAAAGATCAATTACGAACGTGGACTAAAGGCTTAATGTGATGTATGTATTTGAAAGTCGACTATGCCTGATCTAAAATGCGGAAAACCACGCCCAACTGTCTATCATTGCCACACAAGAAACTTGTTATCTACATAATTTTAGACAATAGGACAAAAAATCGTTTCGCAACTTTAGACATTTATTGTATATTTTAAAGGTTAGTAGCATAAGTTAGTAGTATCTAATGGGTGATGGCGTATTCGTCCTGCTGTTTGTTATTCCTAATAAAATAAAAAATACTGTTTAACGTGTTACAAAAGTATAAGAAATTTGGTTTACTCTTAATTTTAAATCGTGTAAGTATAGCGTATAGTTCATTATTTATAATAATCTTGTTTGAGTTTGGGCTATATTCCACGTAGGCTCGGTATATAAGTCAGTATAAATAAGTATCTGCCTTATTATAATAAATAAGTTAAGCTATTCCTGTTAATTGCTTATTGTATCAGCCGCCTTCAGCCTAGTCCTAACTAGAAGCAATGTCCTAAAAATGAATAAATAACTTGATTAATAACATAGTGACGTATTCAAAGCATCGACATCAACCGAAATAAAACTATTATTCTGGCAAGCACAGCGTGGGACGTCCACTCACAAGGTGGACAGTCGATCTGGTAAAGCTTGCAGGAAGCCGCTGGATGCAGGCCGCACGCAACTGGCCAATCTGGAAGACAATCGAGGAGGCCTATGTTCAGTTCCTGTGGCTGAAATGATGATGATGATGATGATAAAACTATACGAGTTTTATCTATGACATTGATTTCCGTTTTACTCTTGGTCGAACTGTCTTTCAACGTAAAAAAGTGTGGGCATTTGTGCTTCTTTATAGTTACAAACATTGACTTCAACTCAGCGGTCTTCTGATTTCTCATACCCCACCCCACGAGAAACCAGTCCACTCAACCAGTGAGGTAACCCACTAAAGTTAACACAGTCATCCACGTAAACCTCACTATTGGGTACTGGACACCAATCATAAATAATTCTAAGACATCATTTACTAACTTGACAGCTTATTTTAGGCCCAATAACCTAGAACATTATAATTTATTCGAAGAATCTGATTTTTGTTTGCGTCACAACCAATAAAAAGTTGTGCAGTTGACTCTGGTAAACAATGACGTCAAAGCTTGCTATCGCCATACAAAATATAAGGCGTTTTGACTGCACATAAAAAGTATGTCAATTGATTGTTGGTGTCATCTAGCCTATTGTTCGCAGGAGTTGTCAAGCGCGGAGATATGGGAGCGCGAGCGTCGCATGCGAGCGTTGCGCGAGAAACTGCGCGCCGAAGAGACGCGGTTGGTTCTGCTTAGGAAGATACGCCAGTCCCAGCAGTCTACTGGCTTGCCGCCGGCTAAGGTAACAATTGTTTTATAACAAAGAACATTACTGTACAGTTACTCGTAATGTAATGTACACACTTTACAACTTATGTGTTGCTGTAAATGTAAATAAGGTAATTAAGATTTTCGTTCCACGCAGAAAGTACTAAGAATCGGAATGCAAAAACCTATTGATTTTAAAAACCGGTGATGTATCGCTTAAAACGGAACGTATATAAGTTACTATGTCAATGTCTCATAGTCAAAATCTGTCAACTATATGTTTTCTTGTCAATTGAATTTTTCCGAACTTTCTACTAGCAGAAACGAGTGGTTAAAACCACTTGTAGTAGTAGGTTTCACGGAATAAATTGTCAAAAATAGTGATTTTAGAAAAAATCGCATACTAATCTTGCGATTTTGTATTCGAATTCCATTTCTAATGCTGCAAAATACGTCTCCTAGTCTGATCTTTGATCTAGCAAAATTGGTGCTAGATCTCAGTATACCGACATTACAGTAATGCTATCTCGGGATACCGAGGTTGCAGTAATGCTATCTCGGGATACAGTACTCGGAAAGTTAAGCGCTGGGTCAAAGAGTGGGGACCGCTTTGCGCATCTTACGAGACGATCATCGTATCAAACACGTATGCGCGGAGCTAACAACCAATCACGGCCGACGGTGCAGGCGCGTCGCACGATTAGCAGCCAATCACGTAATCGCACGTTATGGTCTTCTGCGCATCTTTCGCCCAGCGCTGAACTTTAATACCGTGGTTGTACCGAGGTTGCAGTAATGCTAATGCTATCACTGGCATCGTTAGGACACGTCGACTGGCACGGCTCTGGCCGGCAGCGGCTGCGTGGTCCCGCCTGGGGTCACCGTCACGCCCGCGCCGCCGCCCGCACACCAGCAGAGCAAGGTAAGCCATAAGGTGAGAACTATCGAGTATCGACACACACTTATTACTATCTACATACACTTATTACTATCTACATACACTTATTGTTACATTTCACTTCCAATTTAAAGATTTTTAGGGACAGTAAACTTACGGTTATTGTTACATCTCATGATCTCACTTGTATATTATAGGATTTTTAGGGACGGTATCAGTTCAACGTCGTTTCAGCTTTAGGACGTCCACTGATAAACAAACATGTTACAAGATCTTAGGGTCTGTATCAATCCTTCATTATTTCAGCCATATAAATTCCATTGTTGAACATGTTACAGGATTTATTAAATCAATCCATCCGCATAATTTTAGCTATAGGACATCCAATGCATGAACATAGGTCTCCTATGACATATAAAAAAAGCTTGCTATCAAACGACAAACTATAGAAGCCGGCAGACGACAGACGGCAGAACTAATACACCGTGAATTTTTAAAGACCACCGTCTTTCCGCAGCAGAACCAATAAGTATCAGTAGTACTTTCGATTCACAAAGTTAAATTTAAAAAATAACATAATTTTATATTCAAATAATAATAATAAAAAATCGCCAACTCGAAAGCGTGAAAAACAATAGTAACTCACTAGACTGTTAGACCACTGAATAAAGTAAACTACAGAAGGCTCACTTCCGAAACAGTTACAATAAATTATCAATCTTTGTTTCGCGACAATAAAACCCCGCACTCCGCACTCCTACCTAACTCATTTAACTACCAACTACCGTTTACTACAAGCGAAAATGAATCATGTCTATACGTAATATGGTACTTATTACTCGGATACGCTTATGCCAAATTTGTTTTGGGTAGTTTTGGTCGCCTCACTACGGTTGACTGTGCAATGTAATTTTGAAATTCTGTTTTTAAATAAATGTTTTAAGTAAGTAAAATAAATAACAACCGTGTGAAATAAAATTGCTAGATGGTAGCTTAAATGATTTTTAAATACAGAAAGTGGATATTTTGTAATTTAGTACGTATTTCAAAAGTAGTAGAGTAGCACTTTTAAAATAGGTACTAAATTACAAAATATCCAATGGGTAAAATTAAGCAATTTTACCCATTTTGCAATGGGTAAAACCACAAGGTAAAACACGTGTGTCTTGGCGTGAAAAAAAAAAAACTATTTTTTTTCCTCTTACCTACTTAGTCGCGTCGCGACTGAACTGAGCGCGCGTGACACCCGCCTGATATTGTATACAGTGCGGGGGCCCGGCCGCGTAGGTAAATAAGTCGACTGAACCACGCCTGGTTAGACTACCAAACACCGCGCGCCGCGGCCGTTTACCCTTCGCCCGTCGCGACGGCGCCCTGGGTTACTACTGTTTCTCGTCAATTTCGAGTCTCATTTTTCACAATTTGTAAATCAGTCATTATTTGACTTTTAGGACAAAAGTATTTACGAATGGATTGTAATATTGAGACAAAATCTATAAACTTACTACACTAAAATTTGTTCTGGTTGGCCTAACTTTACCAAAAGATCAGACAGCCAGTCCATATTTATTTCATGTAAGTGTTCAGTAGATTACTATTGAACACTTATTAAATGATGTGTGTTCCGCAGCGACCAAGCGGTGCAGGCGCGGGTGCAGGCAGTGCGCCCGCGTCGCACAGCATCGTGCCGGGCGGGTACGTGTCGCGCCGCACGTCGTCGCTGCCGGGCGGCGCCACCCTCACGCCCGGCGTCTACCGCTCGCAGGTACGTACATACTAAGGGTCGCACAGCATCGTGCCGGGCGGGTACGTGTCGCGCCGCACGTCGTCGCTGCCGGGCGGCGCCACCCTCACGCCCGGCGTCTACCGCTCGCAGGTACGTACATACTAAGGGTCGCACAGCATCGTGCCGGGCGGGTACGTGTCGCGCCGCACGTCGTCGCTGCCGGGCGGCGCCACCCTCACGCCCGGCGTCTACCGCTCGCAGGTACGTACATACTAAGGGTCGCACAGCATCGTGCCGGGCGGGTACGTGTCGCGCCGCACGTCGTCGCTGCCGGGCGGCGCCACCCTCACGCCCGGCGTCTACCGCTCGCAGGTACGTACATACTAAGGGTCGCACAGCATCGTGCCGGGCGGGTACGTGTCGCGCCGCACGTCGTCGCTGCCGGGCGGCGCCACCCTCACGCCCGGCGTCTACCGCTCGCAGGTACGTACATACTAAGGGTCGCACAGCATCGTGACACAACAAGCTTCTCCTTGAGCGGTAAGTTCAAACGTATGGGTGTTTATAGGAGCGTTCATGCAAACGTGATGAGCGATGAAGCGTCGCAATACGATGACCTTATAAAAACACGTCGTTTTACATTCAGTTTAAAATCCTTACGGTAAACCTGACACAAACGTAAATTATTTCCTAGGATTTATCCGCCATATTAATACTTATTCTAAAAAAAACTATTTTTAGTCATTAAAGAAATGAAACATTACGTAATTAATACGACCAAAACGTAAAACTACATTTGAACTTTGTTTCAGTCTTCAACTAGCGGCGGCGCGAGCATCACTCCATCGGTGACCATCACTCCGGCGCCGCCACCGGCCTCCCACAATGCTTCGTCTAAGGTAATTATTATATTCGTGAAAAAACTCAGAAAATAATATTTTACATTCTATATATTAAAATTTCGAAGGCAACCGTTTGTATTCTCTCCTGTTAGTTTAAAAATGCCCCATCCTTAGTGAGTGAACATGGTAGCTAAATATCAATGTATAACTTTTCACAAGCCACATAGATGAAAATAGTGTAGGCTCATTAATCTCGCTTACTCATTATACTGTGTGAGCGAGAGGTGCTGACTGCTGTCGTGATTTCTAATCTCATTCTTTATCTGCATAAATTTGAAATATCCACTCGGGTGAAAAAAATGTGTAGGCATCTTTCTTGCTTACTCCTTACACTGTGTGAGCGAGAGGCACAGATTTCTAACCCTTTGTTTACCATTCGCATTGAGTTTAATTTATTTTTTATGAATACATTTTAATTCTATAAAAATATAGGTAGCGTAAGTTAAATGTTAAGTAAAGAATAGTCCTAGTTTTGAGCTAAGATCTCTATAAAATGTAATGTCGTATTCCAAGCCGGCACAGGACAACTCGTCGGTGACCAGTAGCACGAGCGATGCAGTGAGTATGGAAAAGTGATGTCATCTTGTATCACTCTATTTCATTTTCTTTATCTTCATTATTTTAGTATTCACTATTCACGTGCAACGCTTACTTTTTCGAAAAAAAATAAGTGAAAAGAGATACTGCATTGCACTTGTTTATTTTACGACTCTTTGGCAAACCTACAGCTAATGTTACAATTGAGTAGTGATAATAATAGATAAAGTATAGCCAGTTACGTACGAGTATCTACCGTACCTTAGTTATGCCAACTTATTTACCAGAATGTGTTTTTCATGTAGGTATACCTACCTATTACCTACCACGCGATCCACCAACATATTCACAGAACTCGCAAGTAGTAACCCTAAATCCGCTCAGGCGCCAGGGGTCTACTTCGCAAATAGCAAACTTCTCTTTATACCTACTTCTCTGTTTTCCTACTTCGCAAATCGCCTACTTATCAAACAGTCTATTTCGCATTCAGCCTACTCTCAAAGAGACCACTTCGCATACTGCCTACTTGTCAAAGAACGACCTAAGTACAGACAAATAGATAATTGTTTGTTACATTACCATTATTTCAGCAAATTTCAACCTACACGCGACAGATTTCCTTCGTCCACGACGTTTGTAACCAAGATTTCATAATAAGCTGCCTCTAGCAAGGGCATTTCTAAACTGTTCAAGTAAATTAAATTAAATATATGTGTATTATATTATTTATAAACCAAACATACTTAGAATGAAATTAAACTTAAACTGTAATGTAATAACAAAATAAAACTTTAAAAAAACTAATGAAACTTCAATCTCATGTAAACTGGTTTTTTGTAAATATTCTTTAACTGTTATTTCGGCAGCTTCTAGTTGACACACGAGTTTTTCCAATTTTTGGTTAAATTGTATAACACAGTTCTTACGGTTTTTTTTTCAAGGGGTGGAACAAACTTCTTTGAATTTCAAAATTGAATGTTTTGCCCTCTTTGCCAGTTTATGAAAAAATGAGAAGAAAGTTGGCTTTTTAGGTATCCTGGCATTGAGACGCCTATGCCAACCTTCTAGAACATTTGTTGTACTTTGCAATTGGTGTGCACAACTCAGGATCTCCGCAAATACTTTTCTCAGCCACTGTGTTTCAAAGTATTATAAAACATCGGATTATATAAAAAAAGTAGAAAATCAAATTGTAAATATTAATAAAAAAATATTAAATATTAATTTAATTGTAAAAATACTTATACCCTTTAAACTAACGCACTGAATACACATGACATTAATATGACATTATTTCATGTTATTTGTCATTAAAGGAAAATAATAAAGGATACTTCAGAAAATAAAGTGGCCAGTAATTTCCTCTAGCAAAGAGGTAACGAATGTGCATTGTGCATTCTATTGCTACGAGTATTATGTTATTATCTGTCCGAAGATGACATTACAGAAAATAGTAGTCAGTTTGCGAAGTAGTTCAATTGAAAATAGACGGAATGCGAAATAGGCTGATTACTAAGTAGGAAATTTGCGAAGTTGTCTTCACGAAAAGTAGTCAAAATGAGAAATAGACAGTTTGATAAGTAGACCCCTGGCGCCTGAGCGCCTAAATCGTGCAAACGAGCAAGCGTTTTGGGACTGTCATAGAAATATATATTGGATACATTTTTGCTTGCTTAGGCGAACTTAGGTTATTATAGCAGTAGGCAAGCGATATCAATGCGACCGGTAATAGACTTTATTTTTGTGCGCCAAGGTTTATTTTTATTTGAATGAGTTTGCAGAGTGCGTCTTCTGTACTTGTACTATTAAGTATTCTGTGGTACTGCTTTCATTCAGGATACTTTGTACAGATGCTTTTAATGTCAGTATAGAGATTCGCCAGTTTAACTCGGGTAGTGGCAACGCGCGACTGCGACAGGCCGTATGTCTCTGGTGTGTGGATGCAGTGAGTCGCGTCGGTTGATAGCATCCTGTATACGTATATTGCGGCCGCGTGGCTAAATAGATCCGACTAGACAGAATCCCAGCACCGAAGTTTAGCGCTGGGGTAAAAAGTAGGGATCGCTTGGCGCATCAAACGAGACGATCATCGTATCAGAGATGCGAGTGCGCGTTGCACTACTAGCCAATCACGTAATCGTAATAGTATTCTGCGCATCTTTCACCCAACGCTCAACATCCATGCCACTAGTTGTACAACTTACCGGATGTCTTGCAGCTTACTGCAACAGTGCGTCGTACCGCTAGTGCGTTTTATGCCTCAGACCGAAGCAACAAGTATTTATTGCCACGTTGCTTTACAACTGTCACATTGATCAAGCGAAGTGTGATACAAAGTTGTGTGGCTACGGTATAAAAATATAATTAACCTCTATATTGTAACACAAGGATGTATATTCTTTGCTGCTCGACCGTGACAATAAGTCTCTTATCTGGCTCATATTTATTTATTTTCTATCGCGACCCAAGTATAGCAATATGTCATTGTAAGTAACCCCTCGATACGTACTCCAGGCCAGTTCCCGCAGTTCCGAAGACACGCAGACGCCGGCGCAGCGGCAGGCCGCCGCCAAGTTGGCTCTGCGGAAGCAGCTAGAGAAGACATTGCTGCAGGTATGCATGTGACTACTTCCACGTGTGTATACGTTGACGATTACATAATCTGTACACCTAACCCTTCAAGAAAATTTAAATCTTAACAAATATTAACTGTCCAGTCATGTCCCTGTCCAAATTTGACAGTCAAATCAGTCAATTTGGGAACATTGTAGCAAAAATTCCATAAGAAAAAGTACTCAGATTTTCCGTATTTACCAGGTAAATTTCCAAAAATTTTTTCTCCTTAACATGAGTTAAACTAATACGAACATATAAACAAAAATATAAAATAAGAATTCTATCTGAGTAATGTGGTAACAGTCATTAAACGAAGACCTCAGATTGGCTCATTAATTATCGGTAGTAAAATTAAAGAGGAAAAAAAAATAGTTTGTCTAAGCCACATAGAACATATCTTATTTTTGAATAATGATATACGTGGATGATATGATCCTAGTGAAGTGTATCCCCCACTAGATCCCGCCTCCTAAGCCGCCGCCGCCGGAGATGAACTTCATCCCATCACCGAGCAACACCGACTTCGTGTACCTGGTGGGCCTCGAACACGTGGTTGACTACATCACTAATGAGGACCGGTGAGTTAAACGTACATTTACCTTCAATTTCAGAGTAATATTTTTTGAAAGGCGAATCTATCGTTCACAAGAGCGTGCTTTCGAAGCAGTTCTTGCAGTAAGAATGGACGCGTAGCGCTCAGTTGCTCAGATTATAAGTCAGTCAGTGTATAAGTGCCCGGAGGAAGGCCTACATACAGAATAAATAATTTCATTTCATTTCATTTCAGTTTGCAGCGCAACTTGTGTGTGTGAGTTAAAAAAACTTCAAATCTGACTTCGTAGAATTTTCATCATTTTGATAGATAAGCTACAAACGAAAATGTTATTGGTTTATATACAACAAATGGCTACTTCATGTGAACTGCCCGCTCCGATATCTTTGATGCATCAACCAATCATTGTCGTTGTTGTGTGTAGTGCCTATGAGATCACTCTGCGTGCACTTGCGCACGGATAAAAGTGCTTCTACATGATTGGGAAACGCTTGAAATTGCGCGGGGACGCGTAAGAACCGTCACCCGTTTTGTTTTTTTTTTGCTTTTACGGCAAATGTGGCCCTACAAATCTTAATCCGTCCCTTCTGTTATCAACTCTCTCCCTTCTTAGGCTTAGACACCACGAATCCCTCCACCAACCTCTTTAGTTCTACAGTTCTATTGCTTTACGGCATACGATCCTAGCCGAAACACGAGATTGCGTATTGCGTTGACTCCTTACTCCAACATATCTTCCCTGCCTACAAAATGTTAACTCGTCCCTTCTGCTGCCAAATCTTCCCCCTCGACACTACACGTACGTTAGTTCGCGTCAGACTACTTACGTCTCGGTTGGATAATCTCTCCACCAACCTATGGGTCTACATGTCATACGGCATACGAACCGAATTACGGGAGAGCGCCTGGGTGGGTTAAATCTTGCAGAATATTACTCTGTCTTTTTTGTTACCGATTCTCCCCCTTTTGGGGCTTGAAATCACAAAAAGGAATCATGGGAGAGGCCGTGGATACTGCAAATGTTACCCCTTTTAAAATCTTGTATATCGTTGTGTTGCAAACTCTCCCCCTCCTGGGACTGGACACCACTATTACGGTAGTTCGCATCGGGTTACTTACGTCTCGGTTGGACAAACTCTCCACCAACCCATGGTTCTACCGGTCTTACGGCATACGAACCGAATTACGGCGGGATTACCGAGCTACATCTTGCAAAATCTTACTCTGTCTCTTTTGTTATCGATTCTACCTCTTCTTTGGCTTGAAATCTCAAATGTAATGAGTTTCTTCTGTAACTAATTCTTCGGATTGGGATTTCGCTTCGGGCCACTTGGGTATTGGTAAGAGTTTGAATAGTTGGCGTGTCGTGTAAGGCCTCCCCCACACAAGTGTCTTTCGAGCGTCGACGTCGTGGCAGTGTCCAATCAGCGTTAAGAAAATGCCGCTCGCAAGCGTTGCGTCAACACTGATCGGACGCTGCCAAAACGTCGACGCTCGAAAGACACTTGTGTGGGGGACGTTCCCTATAGTGCGATGTTTGTGTGCAGCATGCCGCGCTCGTCGGTGCCGGCGGTGTGCGCGCAGTGCGGCTGCGACTTCACGCCGGTGTGGCGCTGGGAGCGGCCGCCCGCGCGCCGCCAGGACGCCACCTTCACCTGCGCGCCCGCCGCGCGCCGCCTGTGCGAGCTGTGCGTGTCCGGGAACGTGAAGCGCGCGCTCAAGGTAACCCGCGCCGCCCCCACCAGCACAGCACAGCACTACACCGAACACTTACACCTGTGTACGAACAGGACGCCACCTTCACCTGCGCGCCCGCCGCGCGCCGCCTGTGCGAGCTGTGCGTGTCCGGGAACGTGAAGCGCGCGCTCAAGGTAACCCGCGCCGCCCCCACCAGCACAGCACAGCACTACACCGAACACTTACACCTGTGTACGAACAGGACGCCACCTTCACCTGCGCGCCCGCCGCGCGCCGCCTGTGCGAGCTGTGCGTGTCCGGGAACGTGAAGCGCGCGCTCAAGGTAACCCGCGCCGCCCCCACCAGCACAGCACAGCACTACACCGAACACTTACACCTGTGTACGAACAGGACGCCACCTTCACCTGCGCGCCCGCCGCGCGCCGCCTGTGCGAGCTGTGCGTGTCCGGGAACGTGAAGCGCGCGCTCAAGGTAACCCGCGCCGCCCCCACCAGCACAGCACAGCACTACACCGAACACTTACACCTGTGTACGAACAGGACGCCACCTTCACCTGCGCGCCCGCCGCGCGCCGCCTGTGCGAGCTGTGCGTGTCCGGGAACGTGAAGCGCGCGCTCAAGGTAACCCGCGCCGCCCCCACCAGCACAGCACAGCACTACACCGAACACTTACACCTGTGTACGAACAGGACGCCACCTTCACCTGCGCGCCCGCCGCGCGCCGCCTGTGCGAGCTGTGCGTGTCCGGGAACGTGAAGCGCGCGCTCAAGGTAACCCGCGCCGCCCCCACCAGCACAGCACAGCACTACACCGAACACTTACACCTGTGTACGAACAGGACGCCACCTTCACCTGCGCGCCCGCCGCGCGCCGCCTGTGCGAGCTGTGCGTGTCCGGGAACGTGAAGCGCGCGCTCAAGGTAACCCGCGCCGCCCCCACCAGCACAGCACAGCACTACACCGAACACTTACACCTGTGTACGAACAGGACGCCACCTTCACCTGCGCGCCCGCCGCGCGCCGCCTGTGCGAGCTGTGCGTGTCCGGGAACGTGAAGCGCGCGCTCAAGGTAACCCGCGCCGCCCCCACCAGCACAGCACAGCACTACACCGAACACTTACACCTGTGTACGAACAGGACGCCACCTTCACCTGCGCGCCCGCCGCGCGCCGCCTGTGCGAGCTGTGCGTGTCCGGGAACGTGAAGCGCGCGCTCAAGGTAACCCGCGCCGCCCCCACCAGCACAGCACAGCACTACACCGAACACTTACACCTGTGTACGAACAGGACGCCACCTTCACCTGCGCGCCCGCCGCGCGCCGCCTGTGCGAGCTGTGCGTGTCCGGGAACGTGAAGCGCGCGCTCAAGGTAACCCGCGCCGCCCCCACCAGCACAGCACAGCACTACACCGAACACTTACACCTGTGTACGAACAGGACGCCACCTTCACCTGCGCGCCCGCCGCGCGCCGCCTGTGCGAGCTGTGCGTGTCCGGGAACGTGAAGCGCGCGCTCAAGGTAACCCGCGCCGCCCCCACCAGCACAGCACAGCACTACACCGAACACTTACACCTGTGTACGAACAGGACGCCACCTTCACCTGCGCGCCCGCCGCGCGCCGCCTGTGCGAGCTGTGCGTGTCCGGGAACGTGAAGCGCGCGCTCAAGGTAACCCGCGCCGCCCCCACCAGCACAGCACAGCACTACACCGAACACTTACACCTGTGTACGAACAGGACGCCACCTTCACCTGCGCGCCCGCCGCGCGCCGCCTGTGCGAGCTGTGCGTGTCCGGGAACGTGAAGCGCGCGCTCAAGGTAACCCGCGCCGCCCCCACCAGCACAGCACAGCACTACACCGAACACTTACACCTGTGTACGAACAGGACGCCACCTTCACCTGCGCGCCCGCCGCGCGCCGCCTGTGCGAGCTGTGCGTGTCCGGGAACGTGAAGCGCGCGCTCAAGGTAACCCGCGCCGCCCCCACCAGCACAGCACAGCACTACACCGAACACTTACACCTGTGTACGAACAGGACGCCACCTTCACCTGCGCGCCCGCCGCGCGCCGCCTGTGCGAGCTGTGCGTGTCCGGGAACGTGAAGCGCGCGCTCAAGGTAACCCGCGCCGCCCCCACCAGCACAGCACAGCACTACACCGAACACTTACACCTGTGTACGAACAGGACGCCACCTTCACCTGCGCGCCCGCCGCGCGCCGCCTGTGCGAGCTGTGCGTGTCCGGGAACGTGAAGCGCGCGCTCAAGGTAACCCGCGCCGCCCCCACCAGCACAGCACAGCACTACACCGAACACTTACACCTGTGTACGAACAGGACGCCACCTTCACCTGCGCGCCCGCCGCGCGCCGCCTGTGCGAGCTGTGCGTGTCCGGGAACGTGAAGCGCGCGCTCAAGGTAACCCGCGCCGCCCCCACCAGCACAGCACAGCACTACACCGAACACTTACACCTGTGTACGAACAGGACGCCACCTTCACCTGCGCGCCCGCCGCGCGCCGCCTGTGCGAGCTGTGCGTGTCCGGGAACGTGAAGCGCGCGCTCAAGGTAACCCGCGCCGCCCCCACCAGCACAGCACAGCACTACACCGAACACTTACACCTGTGTACGAACAGGACGCCACCTTCACCTGCGCGCCCGCCGCGCGCCGCCTGTGCGAGCTGTGCGTGTCCGGGAACGTGAAGCGCGCGCTCAAGGTAACCCGCGCCGCCCCCACCAGCACAGCACAGCACTACACCGAACACTTACACCTGTGTACGAACAGGACGCCACCTTCACCTGCGCGCCCGCCGCGCGCCGCCTGTGCGAGCTGTGCGTGTCCGGGAACGTGAAGCGCGCGCTCAAGGTAACCCGCGCCGCCCCCACCAGCACAGCACAGCACTACACCGAACACTTACACCTGTGTACGAACAGGACGCCACCTTCACCTGCGCGCCCGCCGCGCGCCGCCTGTGCGAGCTGTGCGTGTCCGGGAACGTGAAGCGCGCGCTCAAGGTAACCCGCGCCGCCCCCACCAGCACAGCACAGCACTACACCGAACACTTACACCTGTGTACGAACAGGACGCCACCTTCACCTGCGCGCCCGCCGCGCGCCGCCTGTGCGGGCTGTGCGTGTCCGGGAACGTGAAGCGCGCGCTCAAGGTAACCCGCGCCGCCTCCACCAGCACAGCACTGTCCGGGAACGTGAATTGCAGCTATAGGATATCCATTGCTGAACATAGCTCTCCTCCTGCTATGCTATGGCACGATCTGAACGCCCACGCCCACGCCACCGCGCACGCGTTGGTTTGGCCGGGACTTAACGCAGTGTTGTAATCTTAAAATTAAAACTTTTTTTAAATGCCTTGCCTTTTCTTACTCTTACAGTATTGGTAAGCTAAGCAAACGAGCAGACCTCCTTCAATACTTTACAATAAAGGAACGTGTACCTAAATAAGTATGTCTGTACCCCCAGGCGGAGCATACAGCGCGTCTCAAGACAGCATTCGTCCGCGCCTTACAGCAGGAGCAAGAGATCGAGCGCCGCCTCGCCGCGCCCGCGCCCTCCCCGCCGCCCGCGCCGCCGCCCGCGCCCGCGCCGCTCCCGCCGCCTGCGCACGCGCACCGACTGCAGGTCAGTGAACGATGCTTTCACATCACCAGCCTATATCAGTCCACTGCTGGACACAGGCCTCTCCAAAAGGAGGATTATGCCATAATCGCCACGCTTGCCAGGCGGGTTGGCGATCGCAGTTTGGCCAATGGTGGAGAGGAGACACTGCTCCCCGTCTTCTTATGGCGGTTCTCCTGTAGTCGCCTCTTACGACACCCATAGGAAGAGAAGGGTGGTGCAATTCTTTGAACGTGCCGGTACCACACGGCACGGAATGATGATTTAGGGTTTCCAAAATTGCAATGCCTTTGTAGACACTGTGTAGACAGCATTTGTGCGCGCCTTGCAGCAGAAACAAAAGATCGAGCGCTCCCTGCGCTACCGCCCGCGTAAGCGCATTGTTTGCAGAAATGCAGGGGGGAGAATAAGGAACCTGTAGGTTCTGCGTAGACAGTATACAGCAATAGGCGGGACATAGCCCGTCCGCGCGTTACGACGAGAACAAAGGGACGCCGCCGCGCTGCCCCCGCCGCTGCACCGACTGCAGGTAAATGAATGATGCTTTAGGGTTCCTTGAAGCTTGTGCTTCGTAAGCTACAACAGATGGGACACAGCCAGTCCGCGCGCTACAACGAGAACAAAAGAGCATCACCGTGCCGCCCGCGCCACTACCGTGCCCGCGCTCAGCAACATGTGGAACACAGCCCTTCTGCGCTCTAATACAAGAACAAGAGAGCGCCGCTGCCGCCGTCCGCGCACTTGCATAGACTAGAGGCTATGTTTAGGATTACTTGTAGCTTCTGATGTGTAGACAGCAGTCGTCCGCGCTCTGCAGAAGAAACAAAAGATTGAGCGCCGCCCGCGCACTTTTACTTGCGCTGGTTCTTATAGCTTGTGCTGCCTACACAGCAACAGACGGCGTTCGTCTGCGCGCAGCGACACAGATCCAGCGTTGGCTCGCCGCGCCCGTGCCCTCTCCGCCGCCCTGCGCATTCGCATAGACGGTAGGCTGATGGGTGGTCAAATACCGCTGTTAGTTCATTGACTTTGTGCGTCATATGAGAAAGCTACTATCGGGAAAAGACGGAAAATGTCCGTAGACCAACACGATGGTCGGACCTACTAGAGACGGCTCATCATCGAGGCGACAAAGTAGACACGATACTCAAACCGCTGAGGGACCGACTATGGAGGAAGAGGTCATATGCGTTATAAACAGAGTTGATGTTTCACGTGACCAACGTCTGTTCATTTACCTCGTTTGTCAGCAATGCGCAGCTCGCGGCGCGCGATGTAAGCGCGTGCATTTTATGTTTTGCAACTGCGCGCGCGCGACCTGTGAGCTACCTGGAACGTGAACTAGAAATGAACGCGCGCAAGACGGCGTTAATTTCGGACATACGAAACTAAAGAATTTCTTAAATTATTCATTATACACATAACTGTCCCTCAAAAAACTTTATTGCAATTTTTAGGGTTCCGTACCCGAAGGGTAAAACGGGACCCTATTACTAAGGCTCCGCTGTCCGTCTGTCCGTCTGTCACCAGCAGTGGCGGGCATCGGTTTTATTTCGAGGTAGGCACTAAATACTTAGAAATGAGTTTTATTGATCAAAATCTGTGGTTTTCGTCAATAATACACAATTTTTATTTCGAGGTAGGCAGTAGATACTAACACATGTGTTTTATTGGTGAAAGTCTGTCGTTTTCGTCAATAACACATATTTATAAGTACCTTCTGCCTACCTCATTTCATTTATCAGGTAGGCACTGCCTAATTGTCTATATGCACCGCACGCCACTGGTCACCAGGCTGTATCTCATGAACCGTGATAGCTAGAGAGTTGAAATTTACACAGATGAAGTATTTCTATTGCCGATATAACAACAAATACTAAAAAACAGAATACAATAAATATTTAAGGGGGCTCCCATACAACAAACGTGTTTTTTTTCGTTTTTTCTAAATAATGGTACGGAACCCTTCGTGCGCGAGTCCAACTTGCACTTGGCCGGTTTTTTGTTCTCTCACATCAGATGACGGTGGTTAAAAGATTGGCATGGTTTTATAAGTGTTACCTGGCCACGGTTTAAAAGCGGCACGTGTTGGCAGATGTCGGTGTCGCGCGCCAGCCCGCGCTCGTCGGGCAGCAGCGGGTCCGCGCCGCCGCCGCAGGCCAAGCCCGCCCCGCCTCCCGCCAGGTACGTGCATACATGTTAATCCTAATACAGAGTTACATTGCAAAGGGGTGCCAAATGATGGTACGCGTCGATAATCTTGTCTCATTCATAAAAAATAAGCACGCACTATCTCTCTGCAACCTAGAACTGCAAAGTTCAATGCAATAATAGTCACAATGGCGCGCGAAAACAAACCTTAGCCTTTTCGATTTAAGGTACATTTCTAACAGCATTAGCGTCCGCGCATACCAGAGGTTCAAATTGATAATAAATACCATAAGCAGTGCATTTAATTTTGGCACCCCTTTGCAATGTTATAAAACCTGTATAAAACAAAAATCCGTATCTTGCAAAAGCAATGCGATAGCGAAATTTGTCCAAATCTGGCTTTAAAATTACAAATTGACAGCAATTTTAATTTGACAGCAAATTTGATCCTTTTCTTTTACCATGCTATGTACACATGTCTGTGGAATAACAGCCTATCGTTGTTTAATGTTATAATTTTCTAACTTGTCTTGTAATTGTTGTACTTCTGTTTTGTGTACTTTATAAATAAAATAAAAATAAATAAAATAAAAAACAAAAACAAAGCAATATATTCTTTTAAACTTTCATGGTCACTAACATTAGAATAGTTTGTTACGGGATTGCTACCATGTACCTTATTTTTGAGTTCCCGATATTTCGGCACTGTTGCAAGCGCCATGATCACGGAGTAACTGAAGATCTTGCGGGTAAGTTGTTAAGGGCAAACATATCGGTCTACCCTCTTTCGCAGTCTTTTATTGCACGCGTCGGTACCATTGTCTACGAACTCACTATTTTCTCGCACCTGTTCTCGACACACAACACTAACAGTATCTGACCGCGACACAGCAGTTTGTTGTTTTTTCCGGTTTTTGCACATACGAATCACTGGATTCCAGACACTTGACAATTTAAACCCATCCTCACGATTGAAATTTTTGTACTTTGTAATTTCAATCGCTTCCCTGACCATTCTTGGTATGTAGTGGCGTTCTGTCGAAATGATCTGAGGGTTGTGAAACTCAATCCAGTGATTGAGACCTGATTCCAACAAATGTTCCGCGATTGCCGATTTCTGTTTGTCGTTGTTTTTGACCGCTTTTATGTGTTCCTTCATTCGGCACGCTATGGTACGTTTTGTTTGGCCGATATATGAACTGCCACAGCTGCAGTCAATCTTATAGACACCCGGTTTCTCCATTGGGAAACTATCTTTTGGAGATCGTAGACATTGTGTTACTTTTCTTAATGGAGTGAAGACAGTATTAAGTGAGTATTTATGAAGTACGTTTGAGATCTTGTCTGTCACTCCTCTTATGTATGGCAAGAACACAGGTTGCCTGTCTACTGTGTCTTTAAAGTGTCTTGATTTGTGTCTAGATGGTAGCTGCCCTCTATATCCGTTATTCTGTAAGACTTTCTGAACATGTTCTAACTCTTGGTTTAAGTGTTCAATGTCACACAAGTCATAGGCTCGGTTTGTCAGTGCAGTTACTACAGAATTAAGATGTCGAGGGTGGTGATGCGAGGTTGCGTTGAGATAGCGGTCAGTGTGAGTGGATTTTCTATAGACAGAGTGACTCAGTGAACCGTCACTCCGCACTTCAATCTTCACATCCAAAAATGCTAGGCTTCTGTTTTCTTCTATCTCGCAGGTAAAATTTATTTTTGGATGGATACCATTTAAATATGACAGGTGAGTTTCTACATCTTGGTTGTTTCCTCTCAATACACAGAATACGTCGTCTACATACCTCTTCCATAGTTTGATTTCGGTGCGGGCGGTGGCCAGGGATTTTTCTTCGAAAAACTCCATCCAAATATTAGCTATAACTGGAGCTACGGGGCTGCCCATCGCGACTCCGTCTATTTGGAGATAGTATTGACCCTGGTATACAAAGAAATTCTTCGACAAACAATGATGTAGAAGTGTGCCATATTCCATCGGGATGTCATTATCTTCCAACTTTACCTTAACCACTTCAAGACAATCTGCTACTGGGACATTTGTGAAGAGTGATTCTACGTCAAAACTGACCATCAACTCATCCACATCAACCTTGTTTTGGTGCAGAATTTCAATGAAGTGACGAGAATCTTTGACAAACGATGACGTACGGCCTACTAATGGTTGCAAGACTTTAGCTACGTGCTTGGCCAGGTCATATGTAGGTGAGTCTATCTGACTCACAATCGGTCGTAGTGGCACGTTCTGCTTGTGTACTTTAGGCAAGCCATATAGTTTCGGGGGCTGGACATTTCTAGGCCGCAGTAAGTATTTAAAAGTCTCGTCGTCGAAAACGTCCTCGCACTGTCTAATGAGTGAGCGAGTGCTTCGATCCGTTCTCGCCGTCGGGTTGTAATTTACCTTCTTGTATGTATTGACATCACTGAGTAGATTTTGTATCTTTCTATCGTACTCAACGACATCCATTATAACAGTCGCGTTCCCTTTATCAGCTTTCAGAACCAGTATTGTTTCATCCTTTCGGAGTTCATTTAGCGCAGTTGATTCAGAAGAAGTGATATTCGGTTTTGGTGGTGCTACGTGGCGTAATATCACGGCAATATCCTGTCTTAATGTATCCGCGTCTACAGATGGTATTTTATTACGCACGATACATTCTTCAACCGACCCAATCACCTCCTCATAGGGAATACGTTTAGGTGTAATGGCAAAATTCATCCCTTTTTCCAGAACTGATTGTGCAGCAGCAGACAACTCGACACTCGACATGTTGACTACCGTTCGAGTTGCGATCGAGTTCTCGTGGTAGGCCGCTGGCTTTTGTTTTCGTAGTAATGATTCGAACTTACGATCCTGTTTCATAGCACTAAGTTCTCTAGAGCGCTGAGCTTGTAGGTAGGTAACACGATCACAAGTATCAAAATCACTTTTAGAAAGCAACTCACTGCACTTTTGATGTATTTCGTATAACTCACACTGAAACTGGTCAAGTTGGTACCTACAATTGCGTATTAATTTTCGCAATAATTTTACACTCGCATATCGCAGAATACTTGCGGCTCCGCAAGTATTCTGCGATATGCGAGTGTAAAATTATACATTCACGGCTCCCGGCTCCGGCTCACGGAGCCGTGAATGTATAATTTTACACTCGCATATCGCAGAATACTTGCGGAGCCGCAAGTATTCTGCGATATGCGAGTGTAAAATTATTGCGAAAATTAATACGCAATTGTAGGTACCAACTTGACCAGTTTCAGTGTGAGTTATACGAAATACATCAAAAGTGCAGTGAGTTGCTTTCTAAAAGTGATTTTGATACTTGTGATCGTGTTACCTACCTACAAGCTCAGCGCTCTAGAGAACTTAGTGCTATGAAACAGGATCGTAAGTTCGAATCATTACTACGAAAACAAAAGCCAGCGGCCTACCACGAGAACTCGATCGCAACTCGAACGGTAGTCAACATGTCGAGTGTCGAGTTGTCTGCTGCTGCACAATCAGTTCTGGAAAAAGGGATGAATTTTGCCATTACACCTAAACGTATTCCCTATGAGGAGGTGATTGGGTCGGTTGAAGAATGTATCGTGCGTAATAAAATACCATCTGTAGACGCGGATACATTAAGACAGGATATTGCCGTGATATTACGCCACGTAGCACCACCAAAACCGAATATCACTTCTTCTGAATCAACTGCGCTAAATGAACTCCGAAAGGATGAAACAATACTGGTTCTGAAAGCTGATAAAGGGAACGCGACTGTTATAATGGATGTCGTTGAGTACGATAGAAAGATACAAAATCTACTCAGTGATGTCAATACATACAAGAAGGTAAATTACAACCCGACGGCGAGAACGGATCGAAGCACTCGCTCACTCATTAGACAGTGCGAGGACGTTTTCGACGACGAGACTTTTAAATACTTACTGCGGCCTAGAAATGTCCAGCCCCCGAAACTATATGGCTTGCCTAAAGTACACAAGCAGAACGTGCCACTACGACCGATTGTGAGTCAGATAGACTCACCTACATATGACCTGGCCAAGCACGTAGCTAAAGTCTTGCAACCATTAGTAGGCCGTACGTCATCGTTTGTCAAAGATTCTCGTCACTTCATTGAAATTCTGCACCAAAACAAGGTTGATGTGGATGAGTTGATGGTCAGTTTTGACGTAGAATCACTCTTCACAAATGTCCCAGTAGCAGATTGTCTTGAAGTGGTTAAGGTAAAGTTGGAAGATAATGACATCCCGATGGAATATGGCACACTTCTACATCATTGTTTGTCGAAGAATTTCTTTGTATACCAGGGTCAATACTATCTCCAAATAGACGGAGTCGCGATGGGCAGCCCCGTAGCTCCAGTTATAGCTAATATTTGGATGGAGTTTTTCGAAGAAAAATCCCTGGCCACCGCCCGCACCGAAATCAAACTATGGAAGAGGTATGTAGACGACGTATTCTGTGTATTGAGAGGAAACAACCAAGATGTAGAAACTCACCTGTCATATTTAAATGGTATCCATCCAAAAATAAATTTTACCTGCGAGATAGAAGAAAACAGAAGCCTAGCATTTTTGGATGTGAAGATTGAAGTGCGGAGTGACGGTTCACTGAGTCACTCTGTCTATAGAAAATCCACTCACACTGACCGCTATCTCAACGCAACCTCGCATCACCACCCTCGACATCTTAATTCTGTAGTAACTGCACTGACAAACCGAGCCTATGACTTGTGTGACATTGAACACTTAAACCAAGAGTTAGAACATGTTCAGAAAGTCTTACAGAATAACGGATATAGAGGGCAGCTACCATCTAGACACAAATCAAGACACTTTAAAGACACAGTAGACAGGCAACCTGTGTTCTTGCCATACATAAGAGGAGTGACAGACAAGATCTCAAACGTACTTCATAAATACTCACTTAATACTGTCTTCACTCCATTAAGAAAAGTAACACAATGTCTACGATCTCCAAAAGATAGTTTCCCAATGGAGAAACCGGGTGTCTATAAGATTGACTGCAGCTGTGGCAGTTCATATATCGGCCAAACAAAACGTACCATAGCGTGCCGAATGAAGGAACACATAAAAGCGGTCAAAAACAACGACAAACAGAAATCGGCAATCGCGGAACATTTGTTGGAATCAGGTCTCAATCACTGGATTGAGTTTCACAACCCTCAGATCATTTCGACAGAACGCCACTACATACCAAGAATGGTCAGGGAAGCGATTGAAATTACAAAGTACAAAAATTTCAATCGTGAGGATGGGTTTAAATTGTCAAGTGTCTGGAATCCAGTGATTCGTATGTGCAAAAACCGGAAAAAACAACAAACTGCTGTGTCGCGGTCAGATACTGTTAGTGTTGTGTGTCGAGAACAGGTGCGAGAAAATAGTGAGTTCGTAGACAATGGTACCGACGCGTGCAATAAAAGACTGCGAAAGAGGGTAGACCGATATGTTTGCCCTTAACAACTTACCCGCAAGATCTTCAGTTACTCCGTGATCATGGCGCTTGCAACAGTGCCGAAATATCGGGAACTCAAAAATAAGGTACATGGTAGCAATCCCGTAACAAACTATTCTAAAAACAAAGCAATCTACTAACAGCGCAGCCCATAGATTTTGACACTAACTATTAATCGAGTGGTGAATGCTCGATTATTGCTGATTGCTAATTTTTAGGGAATAAGGGTACGGGTTTATTTTAACACTTAGAGACCCCCCACACTAGCGTCTTTCGAGCTTCGACGTCGTGGCAGCGTCCAATCATTGTTGACGCAACGCTTGCGCAGCGGCATTCACTTAACGCTTATTGAACACTGCCACGACGTCGACGCTCGAAAGACGCTAGTGTGGGGGAGGCCTAATAACTCGAGAACGGCTGGACCGATTTTCATGGTTTATAATTTATGGAATTTGTCTCCGCCCCGAATAGCAGAATAAATAATAAAAACATTGGAAAAGCTGACTAGGAAAAAAATACTGTTAAGTGTTACAAAATTCGCTCATACAGGGTGTAAAAAAAGGGTTAACGAAGCCTTAAACCACGAATTCTATACATAAAACCAAGTAGAATGCAAAAAAAATAATTGCTGGGAAATGACTTTTATTTTTGGGTATAAAAAAAAATAACTTGTTTCTAACCCGCAATGTATAGCGCGCACGCCACAGACTATGCCTGTGTGTATAAGCGGATCATTTTTCTTTGTAAAAAAGTTTAGTTTTATCAAACAGACGTCAATTATGCAAAAATCTTTGAAAAAAAAATGAAACTTTGACTGTCAATAACTCAGTAACCCGTCATTTCCCAGGTATAGTGTAAAAGAAAAAAATGATCGTAATAATCGTAGAATATGTAGTATTCGGCTTCGTTAAGCCTTTTTTTACACCCGATATATTGCTCTGATCCTATGGTAAGTAGCTAAAGCACTTGTGCTATAGAAAACAGAAACAACGACGGTACCAAAACACCCAGACCATAAACAATATGGAAAATATCGTTTTCTACATCGTCCCGACCGGGAATCAAACCCGGGACCTCGGAGATGGCGCCGTCAAGTCTCGCCTCTCATCCACAACAACAGTAGATACTGCATTAGAAAAACCGACTTAAAATTTACCTAAAGAAAATATTACATATTATTATTCGTTCGTTAGAACGTTCCTATAAATTGTAATAATTAAAAATTATTATACAGGGTGTTTAAGAAAATTTATCGAGTCATATCTGTCTCAGACAAAGTCTCCAATATATATTCCAACATTTTTTTTAATTTTTTTTGTGAAAAATACCAATATTTTCCAACTCCATATTGCACAGGTCCCTTAGTTCATCGGAGTCGGCGCGCAGCCACCACTCGGAGCGGCGCGAGGCGAGTGAAGTGCCCGCGAAGAAAGGTAAAGGTAACGCAACATGTGTCCAAAATATCTTTTATTTACACACGTTTCATAAACACATTTCAAAGATTTTTTTCTTCTATTTATTCAGGACAACAAACAGTCTTACAATGATTCTTAATTTAAAATACTACATTACTATACATATAAGTAATTGTAGGACAAACAACAAAAGTTAGGGATAAATACTCATCCAAGAGGAACACAAGTTTCAGTTAAAACTATAGTCATTAAAACGTGATTAATTAACATAATCTATTTTCTATCTATACAAACAAAAATCAATGTTCGTCCTCTATGCGTTTCTAAATGCAATCAATATTTTTCGAGTTAATGTGCTCAACTCGGAGGTTTCTGAATTGAATTGAAGAACATGAGTGAAATCGCGGGCAACAGCTAGTTTACAATATGATATTCATAATATAATTCATTGTTTGTCTTGATTTAACTATTACTCCTCGTTCTAGGAATAATGTTAATATTTAATTTTTTTTCCTAGTAAAACCATATTTATTAATTATCTAAACTTTTTCACAATATTCGATAAGAAAAACACTAGAATTAAATAAAACTTTAAATTAAACTAACTTATCCTAAAACTAAATACCTACTCAAAAATAAAACCGTGATCGTGAGGCAAGAAAGCAAGGATATATTTTATTAAAATTGAGACCAAACTCCAAATTGGTATATTGGCCTATTTGGTACATGGCTGTTTATAAATTGTGTACCGTGAATTTAATCATTGTAAATTGTGCCAAATAAACGATTTTCATTTATTCATTTAATTTGTTAATATTTAACACGCGTGATAGTAAGTTCAAAAGACGTAGTGTTATCTGCTCGCATTTATGTTGAAGGGTCGTCTTCGAGCAGCGCCAGCCAGGGCAGCAGTAGCAAGCAACACCAGGTAAATATTACATTAAAAAATATTAGGCTACTGATTTCTTTTTAAAGATTAAGTTAAGCAACCAACGCCGCGGTTATGAGTGGATGGGTGACCATTCCGTCTATATTTAATGACATTTATCACGAGCATTTCCGTGCTTCGAAAGGCGCGTTAAAAGTTTGTCCCAGCTGATATCGCTTGATGTTAGTCGTAAAGCCTAGTCAGAGGTCTTATAGCGGCTTGATTACATCTGACAGTAAGGTTTAGTCACTGGCCTTAGGATACCCCTCCACCAATAAGCAGTGGTGGAATTTGGCCCAAACCACCTCATAGTTGAGGGTGAGGCCTGCAGTGGGGCGTACATAGGCATACTTTATTTTTTTTAGGGTTCCGTTCCCAATGGGTAAAACGGGACCCTATTACTAAGGCTCCGCTGTCCGTCTGTCACCAGGCTGTTTCTCATAAACCGTGATAGTTAGACAGTAGAAATTTTCACAGATGATGTATTTCTGTTGCCGCTATAACAACAGATACTAAAAGACAAAATTAAATAAATATTTAAGGGGGCTCCCATACAACAAACGTTATATTATTGCCGTTTTTATAGAAAATGTTACGGAACCCTTAGTGCGCGAGTCCGACTCGCACTTGGGCGGTGTTTTACTTTAAATGTCAGAAAATAAGGCCCACCCTAGTGTGCATAGCGCATAATATCCCTTGTGTGTATAGCTGGCGGCGGCGGCGGCTGCGCAGATGGCGTTCGAGCAGCACAGCGCGGCCGCCATGCAGGCGCTGCAGCACCAGCTACTTAGGGGTAAATATACTGCTCGTTTATGCCCCGCCTTATTCTCACGCTCCTACCATGTCCATGTGGCAATGTAAAAGTATATAGACAATAACTAAGCTTACACAAGGAAAAACAGTGGAACGTTTTTTTCTTGGATAAAAAAAAATAAATTGTCCGTCAATTCCCTCCTGAATCATTTTAACTGTTCGACCTTGCCCATTATCACAATTTAATTATGAAAAATCTCATGCATTCGGGACTACCAACAGTATCAAGTAACTGAAGTCTGAAGTCGCACCATAAATTTATAATATAACCACGCGGCCATGCATGTAAAACTAAAAACTGAATAAGAAGATCCATTTATACAGTACTTACCTAACCCGACAACAAGATTATACTCTAGTTAAAACTAGTGTCATTTACGTTCCATATACAGGGTGAGTAGAAACGTTAATATTGTATATTTTTTTTCATTATACATGTTATTGATTTAATGCTTACTCAATAAGATTAATTAATAGCAATAAACTTTGTTATTTTTGTATATTACAGAAATTAGGTAATACATTTTTCTATCTTGCGCAGTTTCTTTCTCCTATCTAAACTCACTCTGTATATTGCACCTATGCTTATACAGGGTTACAAGTTAAATAACGGAATAACTTTAACAGGATGTTGTGTCCATGTGTGTCATAGCACAAAAATAAATGTTATTGCTCTATACATTATCTTTGTAGTAAATGGCTATTTTGTATAGCAAAGTAAACGCTTTTCTCCCGGTTTCAATGGTTCCTTACTGAAAGTAGTTTATTTTCGATAGTAGAACATCTTGAGCTATTTTCTTGTCTAACCAGTCACCCTGTATTGCTTTTACATTGATGAATGAATTAAAGTATTTGAGTGTGGTAAGTCTGTAGCATTGCAATGTAATTTATTTTATTGTTTAAGTATCGTTACTACACTTCCATGTCCTCTTGCAGGACACAAGTCTTCTTCAAATATCTGGGAAAATGGACTCATGTCTGGTGAGTCAATGAACTAATAAAAAACAATTGTATTTATATTTGTAGTATATGTAAAATATCATTCACAATATTTATGCTATCTTGTAGCTATCTACCCTTATACACTGGTGTGATGCAAGCTCTGATTGTATTTACAAATATCTTTATTCATTATTGTTTATTATAATTTATAATAAGGCAGCTTGAACATCTCAAAATAAACTTTAGTTTGTTGGAACCATTTGAAGTGAATGTTAACAGCTTCCACTTTTTAATGATAATGGTAAATGTATGTTACATTAAATGACACACAAGACTTACGTATTTGTTTTGTTTGACATAGTCAAATAAATAAATTTGCTTCGAGCAACAGCAACAGTTGGAAAGTTGGCAAAAGTGCATAAGAATTGATCAATTGAACCAACCAAATTACCAGTTAAATATTGAATATGTTTTTACAAAATGTATTTATCTAAAAGATAATAACATTCAACGTGCCAAACGTGGCAATGTGTGAAAGAGAAGGAAAAAATACATAATGTCGATTTTTACTGGTTTTCTTTCTCCATCGTAAAGATTTTAGTCTCAATATACCAATCCTTTAAACATTTTGACGTGGAAGTTAAATAATGACTGATTTACGAATTGTGAGAAATGAGACTCGAAATCGACGACAAACAGTTGTAACTCCGGGCGCTGTCGCGACGGTTGCGAGTTGAACGGCCGCGGCGCGCGGTCATCGGTACGTATAACAGAGTTACTATCGTTTTTCACGCTTTCGAGTTATTGTTTTTTTATTATTCGAACACAAAATATGTTATTTTCAAAATTTTACTTAGTGAATCGAAAGTACTACTGATACCTTATGGTTCTGCTGCGGAAAGACAACCAGTAAAAAATTACGGTGTGTCATTGACTAAGCGCCTATCCGATGTCTAGTAACAAGTAATGCCGTAGGTCTGAGCGGCGCGGGCGGCACGAGCGGCATGTCGCCGGCGGCGGCGGCGGCGGCCATGATGCAGTTCTCGCCGCTGCTCTACACCTACCAGCTGGCCATGGCGCAGGCCTCCGCGCTGGGGAAGCGGTGTACGTATGCAAACAATTATTATCTACTATAGTTCTTTCAAGATAAGAAGACTTCCGTGACAGCTAACATTTTTGTTTTTTGTTTTACGGTAAATCCACACGACCAATGCTTCAATTTCTTTTCCATTGTCCTGTATCTGGATATCGAGAAAGTTTAAATTAAGGTTTTTTTTATTCCTATATGTTTACTCTTAATTTATATTAATTAATTAATTAATTATTTCACTTATAGAGACAACATTTTTAAGATTTTCGCATCGATCTACATTTTTTTTTGTAAAATATCGAATTATTAATTCGTAAGTAAAAACTGGGTAAATCGGTAAATGTAAAGTGTCTAAGAGAACTCATCTTATCTTGAAAAGGATATAGCTGTTAAGTTTACTTCTTCCTAGCATTTTATTCTTGTGGGGTACGCTTAACTAAACCTAGATGCAGACCTGTCGTTATATTTGGAGTGATTTGACTTTTATTGAGAAACCAGACATGTTTAAACATACAAATTAATTATTATCCACTCATCCATTAATTGTTATCAACAAAAAATATTTTTTTATGAGTGCTTAAATTACACCATGCCAAGTTCTTTACCTGTACAGTTTGTATTGAAATAAGTTTATCTGATCAAAAAAATTGCCCGGCCAAAGAGAAATACAGTTTGCAATTTTCTACGTACGTATGTGGAATGAAATACAAATTAATAGAAAGGTTTGCAATTGCCCTTACCATTTCCCACACTCAACCAATGTGTAGTGTAGGTTTATTTTTTATGTTTTAATGAGTGTTTTTTCAACAATAACAACTTTAAACAAACAATCAATACAAAGTGTAACAAAAACCCTGTTCGATCCAAAAAAAAGTTTTGCGATTTTGATGTTGTTGTTTTATTATGGTCCACTTGCACAACGACTCATTTAATACAATTAACGCTAAACACATTTAAAACATTATTATCATTTAAAACGTCATTCGACACTGACTGAAACAGAATCATGTTTTAAATATGTTTACTGGACACCACCAATCAATTGACCCAAACGCACCTCTGCCCTATAATTTGTATGGCGATAGCAAGCTTTGACGTCATTGTTTACCGGACTCAACAGCCTATCTTTTTATTGGTTTTAAAGCAAACCAAAATCTGATTCTTCGATTTTTTTTTACTTACATAAGAGTTGTTGACTCAGTAGTAGCAGTAGATTCACCCTCTTTTGGAACGAACAGGCTTTTTTTACACCTTGTATAACTTGATACACCGATTGTTATGTCACGTGTTACTATCTACCATGAAGTCAGAACAACAAATCTGGTCATACCACTTTTCCCTTAGCGGGTAAAGGCAGCAGCAGTAGCAGCAACGCGGCTATGGCGGCCGAGATGCAGCGCGTGGCCGAGGCGCAGCGCCAGTACCTGCTCGACATGATCCCCGGCCAGCACGCCAGGAACCCCTGGCCCAAGAACTAGGGAACAGGTATAAACTCAACCCCCTGGCCGTACAACTAGGGAACAGGTATACACTCAACCCCCTGGCCCTACAACTAGGGAACATTGGGTATGGGTGGGTTCATTTTAATGTTTATTCTGCCTGATATAGCTACGATTTCGTAAGGAAATTAGGATTAAAAAGCTTCAAAAATACATCTCCATGTAATTTTAAGACAGAGACTAATAGTTTAATCTATTAGACAATTTGTTGATTACAGGCCGAGTAAATAGCAGTGAAGAATTTTGAAGTGGAAGAAATTTTAACTAAGTGTAATTTAAGCTAGCTAATAAGGATCTTTCGAACATTTTAACCAGATAGATCAATTAATGCACAACATTTGAATGAAATACGTAAACCGTTATAATATTAAGTAAATGAATCAGTAAATGGCTAGGTTTATGTGTGCGAGATAATTTTAAGGGTAACATGATCGTTTTGTATGAGGATTTTAAAGAATAATAAATGATGTAATTGTATGTAAATATTGTTTTATTTTAATAATATTAAGATTTAGATTGCACTTCATCTTAGAAGCAATTTTTGAGTTTAGTATAATACATAGTAATATTTCAGTATATATTGTAATTATTTGTTAATCCTTTAACATAATGGAAGAAGATACTTGTTCCTGTAAAGAAAAAGATAATGTTAAAATTAATTATAAAACTATTATTGCTCCACAGTTGAAACGAGATAGAACTAAAATAACTATACCTATAGACTTAAAAATGTCATGATAAGCAAGATAGAATTCAGAATTTGGTTATGCCATTTCTCGTAAATTTTTAAATACAAAAAACTAGTTCATATTTGAAAACACATGACGCGACATGATTTATCCAGTGGTAGCAATGTAAAGTCCCGGCCAAACTAACGCGTGTGTGGTGGCATGGGCGTGGGCGTTCAGTAGCATTTGTATCGACGAGTTCACACCGGTGCGGACAGCGGCGGCGTGCAGCTTAACATTCAGCTTTTGCACGCGTGGATTTGACATTTGACGTGACAGGCTCAACAGACATATGGTGCGCTATTATGATAATACACCGTGAATGTTTAATTACCCGAGAAATTTAACTAACATACTCAGATATCGATACACATCGAATTTGGCGAATAAAAAAAAAAAAATTATGAGAAATTATTTAAAAGATCCCTAACATTCCGTAAAAATATGCACCATAAAGTCCTGCTAATTCAAATAGTAATCATTATCATTCCAACATTAACGGAACCAAAATCCACTTAATTTGGTCGCGTATTATTGGCGTACGGAAGGAATAACTATGAATGAAAACAAATTACACAACCTGCCGACAAAAGACGTTTCTATCTCATTCGGCAAACTCGCGTCTAAGCTCGAAGCTGGCCAGCACTCCCTTCATCAATGAACGGGCGGGCGGAGTCTCACGCGCATCCCCCGCCCGCCCGCGCCATCATTGACCTCAGCTCAGTCCGTCGCGAATCTTAAATGGTCAAGGTTGTGTCACGCAAGGTCACCGGCGCACGCGACCTCCGCACCTGTGTTTCCTTTAAAGTGAAGTGAGGAATACCGTGATGGCCTATCAGTACTGTGTACAGTGCGCGCGTACCTAAACGGCGAGTTCGGAGCGCGGTTGATCGGCCGCGGCGGGTCCGTGCCCTGGCCTCCTCGGTCCCTGGACCTTACGCCTGTGGACTTTTATTTGTAGAGGGAGATCAAGCCCCGAGTGTTTGTGAGTGAACCTACTAGTGTTGGTGATTTGCGAAACCGAATCATTGCGGCTTTTCAAGAGGTTCAAGCTCAAAGAAACGTGCTTATTTCTTTGAAGAATAACTTGCGGAAAAGAGCACGTGTTTGTATCTCGGAGAGAGGAGGACATTTTGAAAAAATACTGCAATGCGTGTAAGGTACGTTGATATTTGTTTTAAGGTTTTTAGGTATTTGTATCATTTGTTAATCTTGTAAATACCTAGTGGATTTCATATTTTAAAATACACCTTAACTAAGTAATTAAAATAAACAATTTATTAAGCAGATAAAAAAAACTCGTGAAAAGTGCTATTTTTATTACTTCGTAATGGCCACGACATACAAATCAACAGATATCACGTTTATTAAATGCTAGTGCAGGATGCGATGCGAACCCGCGATGCTTGGCGATCTTGACAATCGTTAGCACTAGGCGTAGCAGACGCGCATGCGCGGGAGACTGCGCGAGTGCCGCGCGAGTCTGAATGAATGCATGCGTCTCTCTCTCTCTCATTCAACAAATACTACGAAGATGGTTTCCATGTTTTTGGTGCATTAACAGGATTTATTTGAAGTCCTATAAAACGATATTTTTGTATGAACGCTATAATATTTGTGTGTTACTTACTGATATACATATTTTGATCAACGCAAATTTTAGTTTTCTCGGGTAATTAAAAAGTCACGGTGTATAAATAATTACGTTTAAAGCTACTAATTTTTTTCCGAAAAGCAATAAGTAAAGCTAACAAGCTTTTTTCTTTCCTACATCTTCAGATAGCTTCGCTCGGGTAACCGCGTTGGAATTAATGAATACGAAACTAAGTAAATAAATAAATTAAAAACTCTAAAGAAATTCTCTGTTTATTTAGTAAAAGGGTTGAGCTTTTATATTCGTAGTATATCTGCAAATTATCTGATAAACAATTGTTAAATCATAATTTCTACAACATCATTAGATATCTTTATTATGACTAACATTTATAATCTTTTTCGACTTCATTCATGACTAATCTCTTTCTTGTTAGGTTTATACATCCGAGCGAAAGATACATTTTCGTGCTAGGCCTCCTGAACGCGTAGTGTCCGCGTGTTTGGTGTAAACTGACCTGCACGCCCACGCCCTCGCGTTGGTTTGGCCGTAGCTTAAGTGCCGTAAAAAGGATACAGCTTTTTTGCCAATCATAGGTTTTTTTCTAAACCAAGATGTATCTTAATTATATAAAAATCCTATCAAATCCAGTTTCGTAGTTTACAAAGAACTAATATCACAAATTAGGACAGCCAGTTTGTTTGATCTTCTTCTTCGTGACACTTGTCAGAGCGGTCGTTGTCATCCTTAGAGCATTCAATGCTTTAATTTGTCATTATGTGCTATGCTTAGAGGCCGATGTTATGCGCTTCACGATTTCCCACCACTTATCGCAACATTTGGTATTTTTGGAACACTCATACAATGGATCGCCAACTGCGGATTTGATTTGGTCGGTCCATCGCATGGATGATCCTTTTGCTTGTTTGATACTACATGTTAAAATGTACCTTGTGTGCATCCAAATAATCCAAGTCAGTGTCTGCGGCCAGGATTTGCACAGCGTCGACGATCACGTCGGCTGCCTTCTTCACGTTCTTGGCGAACATCGCTAGCACCTCGCTCACTGACACCTGGCGATGTAAACACAAAATAAATATATAATAGTTCTGTGTATATGTCGCAGTCAACTGTTTGAAATAGCCGTTTAATTCGACGACTAGCCCTTTTATTGAACAACGCTATTCAAACACATCGCTAGACGTCGATTAGCCGACTAGTTGAGCGTAACATTCAACAGTACAGCTGGACGACGTTCAGCTAAATAGCAATTGTACTAATTCTATAGCCGTGATGTTGAATGTTTCAAATGCCATAATTATTTAACTATAAAACTAGGCGTGTGGTTGAATGGCGTTGCTAAATGAAAGGGCTAGCCGTGCAATTGATTGGCTAATTGAATGAGTTGGCTGCGCTTATACTCGTACAAACTATTCCAGCGTATTCGATATTTCGTGTTCGTCAGCGATGACTATGAGTAAGTTTCTCTAGCGCGTGTACGAAGTTTGACTTTCGTTAGGCTGTCTGCCCACCTCCGATAATCGGTGACCGATTTTTTGTAGGAGAAGAATAGAACGCACTTATTGCAATAGTGCACTGTGCAACGCATACGTCCTACAAAAAGTCTGACGTGGGCCTTAGGCGGTGGTATTGTGTGATGTAAGGGAATAAATCAACTTGAATGTGGCAGGGAAGTATTAAATGAGGTCTCTCTAACTCACCGAGGTCTCATTCTCCCGCCAACAATCGTAGTCGGTGACGAGTGCCACGGCCGCGTAGCTGAGGCCCGCCTCTTTTGCTAATACCACCTGAAAACAAACTTAAGTTTATTTATTGTAGCTAAGTTAACTCTTAAATAAGGTATTGCAATTAGCTAGTGTTTACCTCTTTGGGCTTCTATACATAGTCAGATAGTTAATACGAACACCTATCTAGTAACTTTCGTTCAGAAATCATCGAATAGATAGGAAAACACTTTTTGTATCAGACATTGGAAGCAAGTCGTGTAAAACTGACATTGTTCTTAAAATCTCAAAGGGTATAATCTTTTTGAAGCCGCCTTTTAGCTGGAGTTTGATTTTATACTCACGTTTAATTTAAAAAAATAGATTAATAAAAAACAATTGGTAAGTTGGGATAATAGAATAATATAGTTAAAACCTAGTCACCTCGGGTACAGTAGTCATATTGACTAAATGTCCGCCCCACTGCCGGTGCATCAAGCTTTCGGCGCGACTTGAAAATCTGTAAGAAAAACGTGAGAGAAGGCAGATTAAACTGTGTCTTAAGTATAGCCCTGTTTCATAAATAATAGGCAGTATTCGGTTGCAGCCCGTATATGTTTGACGGTTTCCGGCTGTGTAAACTAAATAAATAATACATTTTCCCGTTTTCGGTCAACTACTGCTTATAGATAGCCTCTTTCATAATAATGCAGTAGAAGCATTCAACACCGACCTACGTAAGCAGGCCAATCAGGTTAACGAATTCGATTACCACCGAGGCCGACTTAGGGCGGTCATACACAGACCGCTTTTGCAGTCATACTCAACTGCTTGAAACTGCCATTGATAACTGCTGGAGCAGTTGGTATTAACTGCTCAACAGGTCACAATTTCATTTTCATTCAAACCACAAGCAAATGTGGAATTAAGAGCGCACGCGGGCGGAGGTAACTGCGCGAGAGCAGTCGACAGCTCGAGCAGTCAGTGTATGCCTAGCGACTGCTTGACCGCTCGGTGAAATTTCACCGTGCTGCCATCCGCCCAAAGCAGTCACAACTGCTAGAGCGGTTCCGTGTTTCTTTGTACGTAGAATACGTAGTTTACTATGTAGTCGCAGATTTAAACTCGTCAGCTTCAAGCTGCGACTACATAGTTTCGTACATAGTATCGTCATACTAGCTGATTCAAGCTGTCCGTGTATGGCGGGTCTTAAAGTAAACGTAAAAGTGGAACAAAAACGTGGCTTCTCACTATGGGCTTTATAAGAAAGCCTTATCAAGGTTGAATGACTGAAGGAGATCACCAAAAATCGCTATATAGCCCGATTGAAAAGCAAGCTAAAGAGGCAGCAGTGGGCGGGGCACATAGCACGTAGAACTGAAGGCCGATGGGGCCTAGAATGGAGCAGCAACAGCAGTGTAGGTCGTAAGTTTGCAGGAAGCTGTTGGATGCAGGCCGCTTCCGCCCAATCTCAAGTCATTGGGGGAGGCCTATTCAGCAGTGGGCGTCCTATGGCTGAAATGATGATGAACGTGAACGCGCCATAACTCACCTAGGTCCCTGTATAACCACCGCAGTGCCCTTCTCGTGGTAGGAGTAGTTCCTCGCTCGCGCCGCTTTGAGCAAGGCCTCCCTGGCGCGGTCGCAGAAGGCGGGCCGCATGGGCAGGTGGCAGACGCCGCGCGGGCCGCCCTCCGTCCGGTCGTAGAAAGTGCATTTGCGGCCCCATGTTCTGTTGAATTATTGTGACTTAGGGCTAAATAGGTTCAATTAATCTTTCGAACTAAATAAAAACAGGAAAGAATAGCAGTTCTACAGTATTTCTTAACTCTGTGGTTCTGCTAAAGGAGGTAGACTGAGGCCAATTTGTCTTCATTATCACTCTGGCGTTCATGAGGGGAGGCCTACATCCAGCAGTGGACTTCCAAAGGCTGATGATGGCGATGATCTTATGATGGTTTCTTAACCTCAGAAAAAAAACCTTTATAAACCCAGAAACCACTCAGCCCAGGGAAACAAGATACAATAGACATTTTATTACTAAGCTAAAGTAAAATGATAAAGTCTGATACTTACTTACCTACTATCTACCAACATGAAATAAATATAATGTAGGTAGGTAATAATACCAATTCGATCCAAGAAATACAACAACTTTTACTATGGGACAACTATACAAACAGATGTCAACTAAGAGCGGCGGTTTATTAAATGGAACACCTTTAGCCACCTGAAAAGTAGCGCTTGTAGTCACACTATAGTGTTCGATGTTACGCCTAGACTTGAAGACACGACGCCATAATACCAGATGCACAGTTTGCTCCGAGTTCCGATACACTTTTGCTCGAGCCTTTGCATGCGACCGACTGATAGCTCTGACTCTGTCCGTTGTCATCTTTTTTTTTAAACCATTGTGAAATGTACCATCGTTGTTCAGTTTCATTTTCTTTAGCAAATTACTGTGCCTGATACCTAAAAATTGACTTATACCTGTCAATAAAATCGTCGAGTATGACGAGGTCTCCCGGCTTGTACTCCTCGACGAGCGAGCCGGTGGCGGTGGTGGCGAGCACGTGGCTGCAGCCAGCCTGCTTCAGCGCCCAGATGTTGGCGCGGTAGTTCACGTCGCTGGAAATAACGTATTATAATATAAAAGTCGTATTGAATAGGCACTACTGAAGGGAAAATACTCTGAATGTTGTATACTTTTAGGAAATTTTACTGAAGCCTTAATTTTACTATTTATAACTTTATTTATAAATAATAAGGTCATGATTTCGAAGTAAGGAATTAATATTCTCGTATCACGGGGTACTTTACAATATATTTAGCTTAGGTGGGCGAGGCTTTTCAGGGCATACCTACCCAGACCTCGAGGCAATTTAGAAAAAATCGTTTTCTGAACTCGCCCGAACCGAGAATCGAACCCAGGATTACACTAATGGTTTCCACGAGATATTTAGTTCGAAGTCGGTTATTTTTAAAGGACTAAAATGCTACTTATTTTAAGAGACGATTAAATCTAGAAAGCAGTTGGTTTAAAATGCTTGATTGGTTGTGCACCTCATTTTATAACAATACCTACGACCGTATGATGTAAGTAGTGGTTCGCGCTCCGACTGCAAAGCCTGGTTGCGGGTTCGAATTTTAAAAGGCAAGGTTGGTATGATGATCCTAAGAATTAGTATCTACCTAAATCATGGATGTTCATGAACTGTATTAAAATATGTTTAACCATTATCTAGTCGCCATCCATTGTAACAAGCTTTGATTAGTTTGGAGCTAGATTATTAGTTTGATCGTGGAAATAATTTATATTGCTTACCTAGGTTGAAACTGATGCTTCCTCCCATGCCTAGCCAGCAGCACACACGGCACTCCCTTGATCTGCCCTTGAATGAGGACATCCGAGGGCTCCCCGAAAGGAGTGCTCACTTTTGACTCGGTCTGGTTTTCGAACAGCGCGGGGTCATCGAACCCGGACCCTCCGATGATTCCGATCTGAATTAGATGATTGTATCAATTGATTCATGGACATTCATGATTTGCGAGTTTAAGTGTGGTACCTATTCTTGATTTTGTAACACTAACTTTAGGTGACTTACCTGGGTTTTGTAAAAAATCGTGTTTCGGAAGTATCCTAACACAGTCAGTGTGATGACTGTTTTAATTGGTTTTTGAATTTAAATGAAGAATTAAAGTTTAATAATTGTGGCCATACTTTAATAAAATATTCATGTTATTGATCCTTAATATAGACTGTACTTGTAGTAATAGTTACAATAGTCACAAGTGTTACAAAATTGACTTTTAAAAGTAGACTTTCTTTACCCTTTCAACTTTAATCTTATAATATTAAGTATGTATAAGTATATCATTTCAAAAAATAGGAGATTTAAAGAATGGTAGATTCTTTAAACCAATAAAAAAAAAAAACTTGTAACAACATTTTTATTTTATTTTAGTAAACATCATCTACAATAAATACTTCAGAACATTTTTTACACATTTTAATCACATAAATGCAAATGATTTTTGATCTCTTTTGAAACTATTTCCCATCTAAGCCTTGCTGGAATTTAATTTCTTTTGTTGTTTCGTGTGCCTTCTGTAGATTTTGTGCAATTTCAAAGTATCTCTTGGATTCATCAAGATTTTTCTCTACACCGTCTCCTTTTTTATACATCATACTAACATTCGCACATGCATACATATTGCCAAGTTCACAAGCCTTTTTCGCAAACTGAAATGCTTGTTTCAAATCTGGCTTAATGAGGTAGTCAATGTTTTTGTTTTTCTCCGGATTGTGGGGATTAAAGTCTGCAACATTTTTGGGGACACCAGTCAAGTACATTCCAAATAAGTAGTGGCATGCCATATCGTCGTTTAGGTCACAGCCTTTTTTTAAGTAGTTGTATCCTGGAACATAAAATTATAATGTAAAAAAATGGCTATAAAACATGCTCACAGATATAAGGTACTAGTAAAAAAAGGTACTTGAAGAACTTAATTGTAGGTAAGGTTATGAATATTCACAACAAAGGTAAAGACTGGTTCATACCTTGAGGGACATCCCTTTTAATCTTAACAGCTGGCCCAGTGGCAGTGAGGAGCATACCGGCGTGCAAGCAGGCTCCTCGCTCATTCAGCTCACAACCTTTCTCGAAATAGGTTAGGGCTTCCGCAGCGTCGCCCTTGTCCCTCCCGCGACCCACTAGCGTGTAGTTTCCAAACTTCAAACATGACTTCCCAAACTTATAATCTAAACAGTTGCTTTTATACACTTTCCCCGCCTTCTCAAAGTCTTTCTTGATCGCTTCCAAGTAATCACCCAAAAGGTGACATACTTCTGGCTTCTTCTCTTTGTAACAACCGAAACGATATTCAATACCAAGGTTCTCAATATATTCCTTGACCTCTTCTTCTTTTTTCAGGTCAAAAGCCATGGTAATTAATTTATTTCACAATCCAACCAAATGAAGAGGTTAGATAACAGTATTAGAAATGTCAAACTGATAAGCACTATCAATTTGTAAACAAGTCATTAGAAGTACTATTAAGTATGTTCACACCAAAATTGCTATAATAAAGAATGAAAAAAATTGTAATTTAAATCTTGACTATAATAATCTAATCCACACTATAAAAATATGCAGAGGGAGTTGGCAAATATGAAATAAATTACCTTTAATTTAGGTCTATCGCCCATGTTCAGACACTCGCAATAAAGAGACTATATAAATTTATAGAGTACTAATTGTTTTATGAACCGTCTTTTATTTTGAGCTAATAAGCTATGTAAAATTATACTTAAATGTGTAAAAATTATAATTTCCGGCTAACTACGAACGAGAAACACATTTAACACACATTAGACAGTTGCGTTCACAGATTAATAAATGTGTTGCGTGCTTGCGTACTGCACAGATTATGACAGAGTACGGCGTACATGTCTGTCTGTACGATCGAGCGGGACGGTGCGTTTTACAACAATAACGTTAAGTTTGTTATAAAGGAACAGGTATCAAGTAGGTCGAATCAAGTATTATGTAACAATAATAATTTTAGAGAAAGTAGAATTTGTTTAAAAATTGATTGCTTTGATAAAAATTATGATCGAACGAAACGCTATGATTAATGTCAAAATCCAACGTGCTGTCAGTGCTGTCATTCCGCTGTCAAATTCAGATGATTTATTTATTTTAGGGACGAGGAAGTGGAAAAAATGTATTGATTAAAAGGCATAATCGGATCGACATTTACAAATAATCACAAAGACCATTACTATTCGGAACAAAAGGTAGTATTTTGGATATCAGTATACATGTCGTAGCCCGATCTTAGAATTAATCACTTCATGATGTGGCCAACCATTTCATAAAATTGACGTTTTTCATGATGCGGCACTGTACCTGTTGCCCACATCATGATGTGGTTAGACCAGATCAATGAATCAATCAGCGTTTGATGATATGACCGAGAACTTCATGAAATGGCCAAACGTTGATGGTCATATCGTAAAACTGTTATATTATCCACCGGTAGAGGCGCTGATGTCGCTTTGTTATTGTGGTACATCATGGCGGCGGATAATTATTCTGTTCTTAAAGTGAATAATAATGTGTAAAGTGAAGATAAAAGTGCAGTGAATTATCGTTAAATCATTGAGCTAGGCGATTTTTATGAAAATCAGTCGAAAAACGGTTGTAACGTCAAAAATTTATGGATTTCGACATGTAATTTTGGAGGTTAGTTAGGTTATTTAACTATTTCAATCTCTTTTATTTATAACTTTACTTTCAAAATTACAAATATTTATAATGTTATATTTATCTATAGCCCAAAACTCACATTAAACAAATTCCAGTAACTTGTAAACGTCTTTTAACCTATTTTAATGATATGGCCAAACGTTGATTAACATATCATCAAACGTTGACGTTAAAACGATATAACCAGTTTTAGTTGGCTGTTTTATGAAATACGACAATTTTATGAAATGGTCGGCCACATCATGAAGTGATTAATTTTAAGATCGGGCCACGACATACATATTGATATTTTTGGAAGAGGTCAGCAAATATTTGTAAAATTTTGTTTTGTAAAATCGGTAAATAAAAATACTCGAGTTTATAATTTAAGAAGAAATCAAATATGTGTCCAACAGGTGCCATGGTTTTAAATATTGTATAGTTGTTTGGTTTTAAATTCAATATGCAGATTCGTTTGTAATCGAACTAAATTAACTTGTTCCAAAAAGAACAGTGGGCCTAGTGCGAGTGCAACAAGACGGACACGACACGTCGATTATTTTTTTTTTAAATTACCGTTTATTTATTACTTTTTGATCTATGTAAGTGATTTGGTTGTTTTGTGCCACTCGTACTAGGCACCCAGGTAACAAGAGACAATTACTAAAAAAAACTATTGAAACCAAGTACCAACTAAACGCAATATGTAGGTATTTAAACACACACAATCAAATCAAATGTTTGATTGAATGAATTTTGGCGTATGTTACACATTCCGAAAAAACACCACTAACCAACTTATGATGGTTTAAAAAGGAAAATGCCATAGTGCCATAATCGTAATTCGTGACATGCATGAGTTGCATTATCATGACCGTCTTACTTAAACAGAATCTAGACTATTTTACATCTTTTTTCTTTTCTGTTCAAACCAGTAGGTAGTCTTCAAATCCTCAAAAATCCTCCTCCTGCAAATTGAACCACATTTAACTACATTTTTAATTATCAAAATCTTAACGTTAAATGTAGGTATATTGAAAAAAAATCGATTGAAAACAGGGATCGATATTTTTTAACACACACAACTTCACACTTCACAGATTAATCGTAAGTTGCACTTCTACGTAGTATTATTTGATCAGTGGTTGCAGTGCACAGCTGACTGACCTGAACAAAAGGAAGAATAATTAGGAAACTGAAAAGCAAAGTAGAAATTAACTTTAATAGAAATGTCTGGAAGTACAGATTTATTTACTACTCGTATGAGAAAAGCGACCAGAAAAATTCACTCTGTTAGCGATGCTCTGGTCAACGCCAAATTTGCAATTTGTGAGTATTATATTTTCGCTGTCACCACACCACAGAAGAAATTGCTTTGTTTTGATAATATGATTTTACTTTAATTGTACATTAGATAAATGTGTAGGATGAATAATATTTTTTAATTTTACTCCTAAATATGTAAAATTAACTTAATGTAAATATGTACTACCCTCATTAAAAAAAATGTACTCATGGTTTTATTAAACATAGAATATTAATAAAATAGTAGCACATTTATTCAGGACACTGTAGAATTTAGGTAATTTAGGAAGAAATGGTAACCATTAGATTTTCTTATTTCAGCTCTTAGAGAAGAGACTGTATGGGGCGGCGGACTGTTTGTATTCTATCATATATTTGCATTCCTAGAAGATGCAAAGGATCGCTTAAACTTGCCTGATTATAACAGATTGTTTGTGCACAAAATGCTTTACAGGTTTGTTTTTTTTTTTACTGTTTTTTTGTTAACATACCTCGAGAGAGTTATCTACAATCTATATATTCAAGCTATGTATGGCCCTTTTTATTATTATGTAATTCACTAAATCATTATATGTCTTTTTTACCTATCAAGCTTCAATTACCCACCGGTGGCCGCGTAACAATAACATTTTTATTGTGTCTTTTGACCTTCGCCTGACAGGTTACAAATCTATTGTGTTCCAATGCTAAGCAAAGGTTTCCCTTTAGTTATAATTTCTATTTATTTATTTTTCTAATTAATTAGAGACTATGGTAAAAATTATTCCCAGGACACTTTGAACCTTATTCATTTAGAAAAAGACTATGATTGATTAAAGGTTAAGACTAACCATAATTGGACGTAGTTTAACTTAAAGGACTCAACCCACACGAAGTCACTTTTGAGATATGATTTTTTAAAGTTCCGATGTGTATTCTTCTGTGATAAAGCAAGTAATCATTTGAAAGTTACATTAAATTAAAGGTAAAAAATACAAACATTTATGGATTAACTCTATAGAATCATTTCGTACATAGTTTGTTAGATATTTCATGAAATATGGCTTTGAGTCCTTTCGGCTAATTGAATATTTGCATGAAGTGACCCTTATTTACGTTTCGCTGAAAAGACTCAGGTTTGGAAACTTCTTAAAATAAATGATAAAATTATATAAAATGAAAAAAATATATAAGAAATAAGGATCAGTAGCCCGCTTGCCGCGCTTTCCCCGGTGGGCTCTTGGGTGGGTTTTGATAATAAGTCAGCCAAATGTACAGCCATAGTCGCGGCCTGGAACTGAAGTTTTTCTGTGGCCCTAATGTCGACTGGCAGCCCTCTATTTTCGAAAGTTGCTATCTGCAGTCTGCGATGCGGCGATGCCACTTATTGGTGGCACTCTTTAAAAGAAAGCAATGCATTGGTGATCCTGCAAAATATCGGTTTTTTGTTCCGCCTGCTTGCAAGCTCGCTGAGAGTATCTTCGGCAACGTGGTAAGCGTTCCTCCCTAATTGTAGATGAGGGAGTAGAGAGACACCTCCTTGAAGTATACTTCTAGGCTACAAAAACCTTATAAACCCACAATTTACAAGGCAAAAAGCCAGACCTGGGAGAAATTCATAGGTGACCTTAATTGTGACTCATGTGGATGCCCATGCTGAGTCGTGCGCAAGAAGATGTTAATATGTTACCATATTCTTAGAAATAAATTAATTTGATTTGATTTTGATTTGGTTTGATTTGATTTGATAAGCTGTGCACTCCCAATTCTCAGATTCTTACCGTTATAGTAGCTGGTCTATTCCCACGGTAAGAGTCCTCCCACTAGTTTCATTAGACTCCATCTGTACAGAATGAGCTGGTTCAAAATATCTTTCCAACTACAGGGTAGGAACTAGGCGGCATAATACTGCGCCCTCAGGCCAAAAAGACTCAAATGGTGTCCCTGGTTGTGTGTTAGCGTTAGCGTCAGACTCAGAACCCCTTAGAAATCACCTGATAGGAATGTTTAATGAGTGTTTTAAATCTGGTCGCTTCCCTTAAATCTGAAAGGATGGTCAGTTAGTTTTTCTCTGTAAAGAAGGGAGACCGGCGGACACTCCCTCCAGATATCGCCCGATTGTCTTACTCGATGAGATAGCTAAGATATTTAAAAGAGTTTTAGCCCATCCTTGAAGAATGGGTAAACCGCTGCCACAGGCAGAATAAACATTGCCTTGCCAGCATTTAACCTTTTTCGTCGCTTTTATTTTCGACATTTAATAGTATTCTGACAACTCTTTTCATCTTTGGATTCTGTCGCCACTTTTACTTGATGTAACCTGCACAAGCACTTGTGATAAATACACTCGCTACTGTGGCTTAGATGACTAACTTTATAATCTCCAAAGATAAAGGGTTGCTTCTTCATAAAATGTAAAATAGCCTCAAATAAAATAGGAACGGCTCTCCTATAATGGAACTTGAGAACGGCTGAACCGGTTTTCATGGTTTATTTTGAAATTTGTCTCCACCCTGAATAGTAGAATAAATAAATAAATAAATATTGGAAAGCCTGCCGAAAAAAAACTGTCGGTTAGAAGTTTGCCGGGTCAGCTAGTTGATTATATTTCATACAGCCAATATACGAAATAAATTTTTGATATAATAACGTTGTATTATTAATTAGTTTATAATCGTTTTTATTTTAAATATTAATAATATTTACCACAAACAAAATACATATAAACTAAGTCTGAATTCTTTTTCTGAATGAATTTATGACTCTCGTTATTTTAAATTTAATTTAACTGAAATGATAGATTGTATGGGTTTTTTAAGTTAAATAATAATGCGGAGTCTTTAATACATAATCATTTTATCAGAACTGACCCAGGCAGTTTGAGTCTTTATAGCTGAATAAAAGTACGGAGCTTTTAATAGATGATCATTTTATTAGAAGTGACTCAGGCAGTTTGAGTTCTTTTAGCTAAATAAGTATAATGCTTACTCCTTAAGAATTATATTTATCTAAAACGACTTAGATGGTTTGAGGCTATTAAGCTGTATTAAAATGACATGTCTTCAAACATGTGGGTTGAGTCCATGTATTTAAAAAATAAACTTATAGTGCGTTTATTGCTATGATTTTTTCTGGTATGAAAGACCTACCCATAAAGGTTATTTTGGCATGCATAACTCATTTTTGACAAAAATGTGGATTGAGTCCTTTCTGCTAAACTACGTCCAATTTGTGTTGTACTAATTTGAATTCTAGAAAATCTGCATTTGAAGAGGACCTAAAACATTACCTTGGTGAAGATTGGCAGTCCCTGCCCAAGTCAGCTGCACTGGAGAACTATTTGGAACACCTGCAAGACCTGGAGAAGGAGAACCCAACCCTCCTGATGGCCTATGTGTACCACCTTTATCTGGGGCTTCTGAGCGGTGGCCAGATATTGGCTAAGAAGAGAAAAATGTTTGGTGGCAGTATGTATTCTATGTTATTTTCTTGATATATTTCTCAGCAGGTATATTGAATATTCACCTTGGTAAACATAGCGTAGAATGCCATCAGCTCAATGGACCAACAACCTCAGGAAGATGGCAGTGGCTGGATGAAAAAAGCGAGAGGTTGTGCTCTTTAGCACACTTTGGTATGATGATGATATTATTTTGAGTTAAGATCCATACAACAACCAAAGAAATGAAAAATGATTATATCAAATTCTGTTTAATAAACAAGTAAAAAATAGAATTTTATGGTTTCACTTGCTAGAAATAATAGTTTTTTTGGATTTGCAGAAAAGCCCTCTGACGATTCATACATAGACAAATTAACAGACTTCAGTGATGTCGATATTAGTCAGCTTAAGAATGACTTCCGGGCTGTTATGAACCAGATAGCCGAGAAGATGTCGGACGAAGAGCAGCAAGCCTTCATTGAGGAGAGCAACCAAGTCTTTCTAATGAACAACCTTATTGTCAACTCTGTCGGTGGACAAAACCAAGTCATACGCACCATGCTTTACAAAGCCTCAGCTGTTTTCTTAGTAGTCATTGGAGCTGCCTTAGCATATAAGATGCATAAGTAAAATGTTAATTAGTAGCTTATAGGTGATATAAGTAGAATTGTTATTTTTTATTAGAATTGTGATATTATGTATTTGTTGTGTTTTAAAGACTGATTATATTTGAATTGAATTGCAGTGATAAATAAGTTTTCATTTTAAAAAACCTAGTAGGGATGTGTGGTGAGACTAGCAAATTGCATTAACATTTAACAAGATGTCCTACCAATGCAACTGAAATAGTTTCACAGTGGCACCTTTTTGAAATAACGTTTCCGTACAAATTTGTCATTTACCTTGATGATGCTCTGTATAGAAACTGCATTAGTATATTTTTTTCGTTGGCCTTATTTTAAAGGCTGGACATTGTTACAGTGATTTCTTCATTTTATTTATCACCCGGTATAAGATCTTTCTTTATTAGTAACTTTCTACAGGGGATGTTTCTAATGCTCAAATATGTACAACTCGAAAGAACTGATCTCAACTGGTTAGTATGAAATTTGCTTATAATAATAATAATAAAGCATTGCAATTAATTTTAACATTTCAAACGATGTTAGTAATGTTAGTGACTTAAAGGTACGACGTCGCGTTGTGCATCATGACACGTTGCGACGTCGTTTCGTGGAAATCTGCATAGTTAAAACCACGAAACGACGTCACAACGTTTCACGATGCATGACGCGACGTCGTATCGTGTTTATGTATACGAGTTACGAGCGAGTCCTTAGTTGTTTAGCTGCTTCTAGAGGTATGGATCGCGATTGAGAAAGGGGAATTGGCTTAAAGCAGTAAAAAAGTGTGAAGGATGCATCCGTATAGGTCGGGCCCATATTGCTTTTTTTTCACGTCGAAAAGGTGAAAAAAAAGATGATGCGAATAATTGTTTAACCTGACTAAGAGTGGTAATTTAGAAGTCATTGGCGATGGATAATAGGGATCGGTGGAAGAGCGGGTGGGGAGATCTTTGGCAAACTATGGGTTTATATTTGCTCACAAATTCAATTTGTTCTTTCTTTAGAACTTATAAAAAAAGATTTATTAAATTTACAAAAATAATAGATATAATTTATTTTCAATTCATTCTTACATTAAAATGGCACTTATTTACAGCTTACAATGTTGCTATGTATACTATACAGTATATAATTGTCTATCTATCATTAAGTGGCTAGCCACAGTAAACATCGAGTTACAGCAGTATCTCAACTTCAGACTAACGACCGAAATGACGGACTCTAAAGAAATAGAACAAATGTTTTGGTAGGATACTAACTCGCTCTGTAGTCCCAGGCTTAACAGTAAATATTCGATAAAATGAGTTATCAAATAACGCAGTTGTACGCAAACATAAAGTTTATAATTAGACTAGGAATCTCTAGTTAAAACGTCAGATTAACTGATCAAGATAAATGTTTTGGTATTAAAAAACCCCCTTTAGTTAAAGCCTTAGTTGAGCTACTGTGTAGTATGTTAGCTGTGGCTCAGCTGAGCGCGGGCAGCGTGGGCGGATCCATCGCCATGTCGATGAGCTCGTCGATGTCGTCTGAGTTCCAGAACGATAACTCCGCCTAGGAAATAGCAAATAATTTAATATTAGGATTTGTTGGTGCAATCTCTATTGGTTATTGTTCTGCGAAGTATCTACGTACAGAGAGAAATTGTCGCTATCATTTTAGTCATAGGAGTCCACTCTATACCACGCCATAGGCTCGTAGCTCGGTGGCGGCAGCGCTATAGTATTGATTACTAAAGTTAAGCAACCAACGCCGCAGTTGTGAGTGGATGGGTGACTATTCCGACCATATTTAGTGACATTTGTCACGAGCATCTCCGTGCTTCGGTAGGCACGCTAATAGTTGGTCCCGGCTGATATCGCTTAATATAAGTCGTAACGCCTAGTCAGAGGCCTTATGGCGGCTTGATGACATCTGATAGTAAGGTTAAGTCACTCCCCTTACAACACCCCTCCACCAATCCGCACTGGGTCCGCGTGGTGGAGTATGGCCGGAACCACCTCATAGTTGAGGTGACCTGTGCCCTGCAGTGGGACGTATATAGGCATACTTTTACCATCCTGTGCGCTAGGGCGCAGGGCCGGCACAGCAGGCGCGCGGCGTACTGTATATACTGTATGAGGCACGTACCATCCTGTGCGCTAGGGCGCAGGGCCGGCACAGCAGGCGCGCGTCGCGGCACTCGCAGCGCGCGGCGGGGCAGGCGAGGGCGGTGGCGGCGGCGCGGGCGCCGACGACGGTCGAGAAGCGGCGCGCAGTGCCGCGATCGCTTTGCAGTTTGGCACCCGCGAAGATTGTGCCTGAATGTACGAACGACACGTTTATTTATCCATACTAAACAGGGTAAAGAAACTACGCTGCAAATTTATCCTAATAGGGTGCTTACATGGAGACGCAGGTTTTCGGTTCTCGTTAAGTCGGTACATACAAGTCTTTAACGATCGGTGAACGCTAACTTATAAAGAAACCGAATTATTTTCTTTCTTTTTGCACTGTTTCTTTATGCAGGTTAGTTAACCTTTGACTGCAAAAGATTGCGAGAGTTAACAAGGTAACACTTTAATGGATAAAAGGGCATAGTAATTCCTTAGGCAACTACGCCGCAGAATATGTGCTGGCGAGGAGGGGCTCAGACATGGTCATAAAGGGTCCACCTTAGATCCTCTCCATACCATATTCCCAACTGCGCGCCTGGATCAGACGAAGCGCACTATCGTAATAAAACGAACGATCGACTCTGAGTACCTACAGCATGCAGACAATCATGCCTCGAACTACAGACCTATATCAATACTACCAGCTCTTAGTAAAATATTTGAAAAGATTATATTTAATCAACTCTTATCACATTTTAGAATTAACGAATTATTGCATGAGAAGCAGTTTGGTTTTACTAAAGGTAGAAACACAACTGATGCGGGAGTTGCACTCATTACGCATATATTCAATGCATTTCAAAAAAAGAAAGATGCTTTAGGAGTGTTTTGTGATTTGTCTAAAGCATTCGATTGTGTAAATCACAAAACGTTAATAATGAAATTACGGCATTATGGTGTCTCGAATGATTCAGGAAATTTGTTAGAGTCATACCTCACTGACAAATTGCAAACAGTTAGTATTAATGGAACTGACTCTTCTGGAGCCCCATTACGCATGGGTGTGCCCCAGGGCTCTATATTGGGACCTTTATTATTCCTAATATATATAAATGACCTTCCTTACTTTACTAAAGACCTTTGTGAGATAGTATTGTTTGCAGATGATACATCTTTGATTTTTAAAACTGATAGAGGTAAAGCTACCTTCGACGATGTGAATGATGCGCTCTCACAAGTAGTACGCTGGTTTACTGCCAACAATCTCTTACTAAATGCGAAAAAAACCAAGTGCATTAAATTCACTATGCCCAATGTAAGGCAGGTCAGTACGCATTTAAATATGTCAGACGATCATATAGATGCGGTTGATTCAACAACATTTTTGGGAATCACATTAGACTCACGACTGCAATGGGGTCCCCATATAAATGCCCTGTCAGGAAGGCTCAGTTCAGCGGCTTAGCGGAAAATAAGGCTGTTAACTGATGTCGAAACGGCAAGACTAGTATACTTTAGTTATTTTCATAGTTTGTTGTCGTATGGTCTATTGCTATGGGGCTCAGCTGCTGACATTGCATCAATCTTTGTGTTGCAGAAAAGAGCCGTACGTGCAATACTGTCTTGGTCCTCGAGAGTCTCTGAGGGAGATTTTTAAAGAGGTCAACATATTAACCGTTGCCTCCCAATACATTTTTGAAAATATTATGTATGTAAGAAAAAATCTAAGTTTGTTTAGTCTAAAAAGTGATTCACATCATTATAATACTAGAAATAAAAATAAACTTGCCGTTCCGTGCTTCAGATTAAAAAAAGGTGGTAATTCATTTATGGGGAATGGTATAAAATTTTTCAATAAATTACCACAAACTCTTGTTGAACTTCCGATCCATGAGTTCAAAATCAACATTAAAAAAGTCCTTATGACATAAGGATATTACAAATTAGAAGATTATTTAAACGACAAGAATGTATGGACTTAAACTGCCTAGCTCGCACTTACTATTGCCTTGTAAAATGTATTTCCTGTAAAATGTATTTCCTGTAAAATCAGGCTGACAAAGGTGACTGAGTTTGTTGCGCCGTTTCTTCTCATCACCAGCCTATATGTAGTCCCGAAGCGGTGGTAGGGCTAAGTTATATTTTGGGACGTGTATAAGTGCCCGGAGGAGGGCCTACATACAGAATAAATAATTTCATTTCATTTCAATCGAAACTGACCCTCAATGGGGTCACACCCAAATTGACTTGGCGTATACTAAACCTCGAAAGATAAAACCTGCGCATAATCGTAAAAAAACAGTGACGTCTAACAACAGATGAAACCGCAGCCCACGCAGTCCTGAAATGCGAGGCTGTAGCATAATAAAATCCTTGACAACCCAAGGTCGCTCCGCGAAGTCTGTGAAAAACCCAGGGAAAATCTGCGTTTCTGGGCTGGTTGCAACCGTAACCATCACATCACCCACGTACAAAGGACCGACTTTGAGTCTTAAGTGCGGAAAAGGGAGTTCACTCTCATACTCATATGCCGGTTAGGTTGACTTTCCGTCGATCGGTACAGACCCGTACCAAAAACCTGCTTCTTTATGTAAGCCCCCATAGGTGTCGCATTGCCTTGATTATTTGATCACTCATCGTTATTCTGACACTGATCAAATTACCATTATGTTATAGGTATTAATAGTGCTAAACTGGTAGCGTAGTTGCCAAACGCATCCATCTTGCGTCAAACACATAAAATTAAATAACTAACCAAATCTCTATTTAAAACGATACCTCTTTAGTATCTTGTTACTGTCAACTATATTTTTTTCTCTATGCTGTCAATACCAAATGCGACGGTGTTTAGATAACGATCACGAAAAATCAGGCATTGACAATATTGGTTGACAATCTTGCAATTTCGTATGCGGATTGAAATTAGGTATAATACTTTAGAAATGCGTCTCTGCATATTTCAAGCCCAATTGATATTACAGTTCTTGTCATTTCTTACCATGGAAGGGTATGCCGCAAGGATCAATATTAGGACCTCTGCTGTTTCTAATCAAATAAATGACATTAATTCTTTTATGGATGATTTCTGTGAGACGGTATGGATAGTGGATACATCAATAATAATGGACTAGGAAAAATATTTTTTTAAAGATGTAAATGATCGAAGTATCTGCCAAATGCGTCGTATTATAAAGTACTGTAATGAAAACAGTAATGAAATAGCTTGTGCCTTTTAAGAGAAAATTTGCAATTTATGAAAAAATAGACACTTTTTAGTGCATGTTTTAATCCAAGGGACTTAAAGGAAAATCAAAATTATTCAATTCAAGATGTTTATTAAATACTAGCCTAGCATATCGTATTTAAAATTTTTAGATTAAATTAACAGGTATTCTGACAATCTGATTTTCATATTCGAGATTTTAGGCACTTGGGTGGTGTTAAGGCCTTAATACAGCAACAATACTGTGACCGCACATTTTGATGATAATGAAGCGAGTGTTCGACCGAGCATTGGTGTTCGCTTGCCAACCGAACGTTGCTCGCTGTCGTTCGCTGCCATTAGCCGCTCCCCGTTCACAGTCCCCGGTCTGTGCTACGATGCCCGTGTGTGGACAGTACCTAAATAATAATAAAGCAATACATGGTACAGTCAACAGCACGTCGACCTACCCGAAAAGTCAAAAATTCTCCAATAGTTTTTCAACTTTAAGCCTGACATACAGGTTGTACATAAGAATGGGATACTCCTTAAAACCACGTGATCAGCAGGTTGTATACATCAACTTTTCGTATGGGAGCAACATCGAACTCGTGATTTTATTTTCAGATGCTCCATACATTATCATCAGGTATGCGAGTAAGGGCTGAAATAAAATTTTCGATTTCAATGTTGCTCCTATAGAAAAAGTTGTTGTATATGACCAGCTGATCACGTGGTTTTAAGGAGTGTCCTATTCTCTTGTACACCCTGTATAGAGATCATTTTCAAATGAGAAAATTTGACATTTTGTGGTAGGTCGACGAGCTGTTGTCCGTACTAGACTCACCATTAGTCTCCATGGCGAGCGAGGTGCAGAGCCCCAGCTTCTCCTTGGGCAGCTTGACTTGCTTGCGCAGCGCCGCGTCCCCTACCAGCCGCTCGTAGTCCTTGTTCGTGTACGCTAACGTGCTGTCCACACCTGTGGTAGGGGGCAGTTTGAGATAATACTCATTTAAGGGTATGTCTAGGGTGTTATATTAAGGTTCCGCACAAAAGTAGCGGCAAAGTACACAAAAGTAAAACGGGACCCTATTACAAAGAGTCCGCTGTTCGTCTGTCTGTCTCTCTGTCCATCTGTCACCAGGCTGTAACTCCGATGATCAGGATATGATCAAATTTATATCGGTCAAATCTTTAAAAGTGTTTCCATTCGACCAAAAAAAAAGATTATCAAAATTATCAACATGGTTAAGAATTATCGGTGACCATACGTAAAAAACCGGCCAAGTGCAAGTCGGACTCGCGTACAAAGGGTTCCGTACCATTATCTATAAAAATGGCAAAGAAACACGTTTATATATTTTGATTTTGGTATTTGTTGTAACAACGGCAACAGAAATACATCATCTGTGAAAATTCCAACTGTCTTACTATCATGGTTGATGAGATACAGCCTGGTGACAGACGGAGACAGACGGACGGACAGCGGACTCTTAGTAATAGGGTCCCGTTCTACCTTTTGGGTACGGAAGCCGCCTATAAACGATTCCGATAAATTGAGAACCTCTACTTTTTAAGTCGGCTAAAAAGGCTCACTTATCATCATCATCATTTCAGCCATAGCAAATCCACTGCTGAACATAGGCCTTCCCCAATGACTTCCACATTGTCCGATTGGAAGTGGCCTGCATCTAACTTTCTGCAACCTTTACCAGGTCGTCTGTCCACCTTGTCTTACTCACCGAACAAGTACTTGGCGGCGCGCTTCTTGGACAGCATGAAGTCCTCGTCCATGAGGATGTGCAGCGTCACCGAGCTCTCCATCAGGTTGTGAGAAATCGTTGAGTAGTCCAGCTGCGGAAGACATCATGATTACATCTCTTACTGTGTAGATTCTACAACTGAATTTTTGATGGCTTTGAAGCCGAAAAACTCAGATTCACTTGCTCAAAAACAAAAATGTTTATTTAATACTAATGGTGATTTACTATGTTTACTTTTTCTTCTAACGAAATTTGGATAACATGTTCTGCATACAATGTAAAGCGCAGGCAACAAAAAGCGAAGTGAACCGAAAATAAGTTCAATTTCGCTCATGTCGTTACGAATAGTCGTTCATTAAATTTTATTTTTGATAACTTTTTCAAGTATAGATTAAAAGGTCACAAGTACACTCCTCCTAAAGGTAAAACAAAAGTTTGTATTTGATAGTTTTATTTCTGTCCCGTTATTCCTGTTGTTTTTTCATCTTTGGCTTAATTTCTACGAATTCTGCGTAGACGACTTGATAAACTGCATACTCGCGTACTCAGCACTCAGCACTCACCGCCATGTACTCCTCGCGGCAGGCGGAGCAGGGCAGCAGCACGAAGGTGCGCGGCGCGGCGGGCCGCAGCCTATACCCGCGTACTCAGTACTCAGTACTCAGCACTCAGCACTCAGCACTCACCGCCATGTACTCCTCGCGGCAGGCGGAGCAGGGCAGCAGCACGAAGGTGCGCGGCGCGGCGGGCCGCAGCCTATACCCGCGTACTCAGTACTCAGTACTCAGCACTCAGCACTCAGCACTCACCGCCATGTACTCCTCGCGGCAGGCGGAGCAGGGCAGCAGCACGAAGGTGCGCGGCGCGGCGGGCCGCAGCCTATACCCGCGTACTCAGTACTCAGTACTCAGCACTCAGCACTCAGCACTCACCGCCATGTACTCCTCGCGGCAGGCGGAGCAGGGCAGCAGCACGAAGGTGCGCGGCGCGGCGGGCCGCAGCCTATACCCGCGTACTCAGTACTCAGTACTCAGCACTCAGCACTCAGCACTCACCGCCATGTACTCCTCGCGGCAGGCGGAGCAGGGCAGCAGCACGAAGGTGCGCGGCGCGGCGGGCCGCAGCGGCAGGCGCGTCGCGAAGCTGAGCGCCGCGAACACGTCCGCTCGCGACGAACGGTTGCCGCGAACTAAGTCCGATTTGTCTGGCACACGAAGCAAAACAGGGTAATAGTAGGTATAAAGGCCTGCGCAGACGACGGACAGTCCTCAGAGTACTATTTTGTCCGTCAAAATAGATCGGCTACAACTTACAACTGCATCAGCTAACTCACACGAGAGACTAAAAGTACTGCGTTCAAAAGTCCCCCAGACAACCAAGGACATCGCACTCGACAACTTTAAGTAAATTACGACACATCGTTTTCTCTGAGTAAAAGCCCCCGTTATCGTTGATGTCGTGTGATTTAATAAGCTTCTGGCCACCAAGTTTATATGTATTTCAAGTCAGCGATTTGTGTACTTTTAAATAATAAATATGCGAGACACAACACGTTAAATGACATAGTCTGGGAGCTAAGCTGCACTTTTAATATTGGTAGGTACCATAATTTTTACCAGGGCGTCTTCCAGAACACCCAGACCTGAGCAAAGTTAGAAAAAAATGATTTTACACTGTCCCGAACCGAGAATCAAACCCCACTGAGCTAATCGTATTCTCCCAAACATAGATGAGATAAAGCTAGGCTTGGCTAGATTTAAACTGGCTGGCGAAATACTTAAAATAATTCGTCAAGTTATTTAATATCCTTGTAGCTCATTTACAAGAGATTTTTTTATTAAGCCCTAATATTGTCCCTACAATTATAATAATCAAAGGAGCCTGCTATGATCAGGAGACCTTAAAGCCAATAAGCTATAGGCAAAACAAATAATGTAACCTTGAAACTATGTGTTGGACTTTACGTTAAAAATCGATTGAGCAAATTTGATTCCCCTGTTCTATCGACACATCGACACGTCACACGACTGCTACAATGTAATTAAAATAATTCTCACCAATATTGAGGGCATCGAAGTGGTTAGCGATATCGATGGAGTCAGTAAACAGAACGTTATTCACGTAGAGGGCGCGCGGGGAGCGGTACACGCCGCGCCCGCCGTACCCCACCACTGCGTATCTGGTTAGAAAGAGATAACACTATTCACTATTCATTGGCACTAGGTAGGTATTAAGTGACAGTGGGCTTGCCATATCTATCGCAAAACCGATGAAAGGTGAAGTAAACGGCACCCTTATTCCCTAAAAATTAGCAATCAGCAATAATCGCGCAGTCATCGCCCGATTGACGCAAAGTGTCAAAATGTATTGGCAGCACTGTCGGTGTTTTTGTTTTTTGGTGTCAATTTGCGTTTTTAAAGCCAGAATTACTCAATTTTCACTATTGCATTGCTTTTGCAAGATTCGGAATCAGGGTACGTTTCCTCCTGGCAGTGGCTGCATCAAAAAAAACAAGAGATCGTGCTCTTTGGCACTCTTTTAGAGTGGCTTACGGTCAGTAAAGCTTTATTTTTTAAAACACTTTCTATTCTTGTTTCTTGTAAACCGTTTCTTTTAAAGCAGAGGCTTCACAAAGGCTGTTGTTGATGATAATGTTGATTTATTTCCTATTTTCCCTGTTGTCAGTAATGCCGCCTCCCTGCAGCCTGCTATTAAATGCCTCCACTAACAGTTCTATATTCTTGTCTTGCGCTTGCGCAGGCACTTGTGTTATAGAAATCAGAAACTATGGCGGTACCATAACGATAATATTATAAATGCGAAAGTTTGTGACTCAATCACGCGTAAATGGCTGAACGGATTTGGATGAAATTTTGCACATATGTAGATTAAGATCTGGATAAACATATACATTTTTAACATTTTTATCACGGTTGAATATTACTGTAGGATATATGTGATATACCTACATCCTGTAGTTCATGCAAACGAAGTTCGGGCACAGTTATTAATTTTTATTGACTGTTTTACCTGTTGTCAGAAATACCCCCTCCCTGCAGCCTGCTATCAAACGCCTCCACAAACAGTTCTATATTCTTGCGCTTGCGCAGGTTCTTGTTGCAGTTCTGCGCCTCGACTATGAACACCACGTCGGTGGAGTTGGGCGGGCTCTGCATTTGGTAGAAGGAACCCTCCTCGATGATGTCGCCGTGTGGGGTGGTGCATCTGGGGATGGGAGATATACTTTAAAGGGGATGAGAGTCAATGTATTGAGTACATTTTTTGAATAAATAAATATCGTTGGTGCAGCGGAGCGGTGATTAGACTTGAACACACAGGCTTAAGGGTTTGATACCTGGTTTGGGTCAATTCAGAAAACGAACTAGTTATACTAGCCCAATTCTGGATGTGTTGGGAGACGACCTTTGAAAAATAAATTGTCTGGTACCTTGTAAGAAATTATTTAATTTTTAATTCTTCTGATAACCTAGTAAAGGTTGCGAGAATTGGTAGCAAACGGCCAAGAGCCTACATAGAACTCTGTAGTGTTCTTTAGGGTACCCTATATTCAGCAGTGGTCTTTAAAACGATGATGATGATAGCTTCTAAAGAATAAACAATGTGCTATATTATGTATGTAATTGACGTCTAGCAATCTGTAAAGCATGTAATAAATATATCAATTCAATATGTGTATAAATATATCAATTCAATTTGAATTCTTTTTGTAAATTGAGTAAAATTTCAATTATGAAATGTAATGTTATTATAAGTTTAATTTGATTAACATTTAATCATGATAATCAGCGCTGCGGGCAGCCGCTAGATGTAAACAGTTCCGAACCGCTTGCTATGATGTTCTGTAGGAGAGGCCTACGTCGAGCAGTGGACTTCCAAGGGCTGATGATGATGATGACGATGAAATGAAATTTGAATATGAAAAAATGCTAGACTATGTAATATTACTCACTGCACACAGTGGTCGGGTATGTGGGTAGGCACGTGTTGCTGCTCGCACAGCTGCAGGTAGGCGCTGGCCAGCGCGCACGCGTCTGCGCCTTGCGCGCATTCCGTGTAGAACGGAACTGCGTTTATCTGAGACAAAATAATGGATGTTAAAGTCTAAAACGGGCTTTGCTCGGTGTTTCTTTGAAAGATCGATTCAGAAATAAAGATATCCGTAAACGACCAAAAGTCGCTGATATAGCCCGACGGATTTGCATGCTAAGTGGCAAAGAGCGGGGCAGATAGCACATAGAACTGGGGGCAACTATTGGGGCAGAAAGGTTTTGGAATGGAGGCCACGCACCGGCAAGCGCAGGGTAGGACGTCCACCCACAAAATGGACAGACGACCTGTAAAGGATGCAGAAAGCCGCTGGATGCAGGCTGCTTCTAACCGGCCGATCTGGAAGTCACTGGGAGAGGCATATGTTCAACAGTGGACGTCCTATAGTTGAAATGATCATGATAGTTTAAATATTAAAAAACACTATCTGCTCTGACATGAGGTACAAATGAGACACTTGTTCTTGAAACCAGAGTTTTTGTTTGATAGTTGCCCAGCTACAATGACTTACCACAGAGAAGCAAGGGTGCAGAGGCGACACTTTGTTCTGGAAGAACTTATCGCACTGAGTATCGTTCCCTCTGTCAGCCACGACAGTTGCAGGCGTAGCAGACGCCGGTTTCAATCTCCAGCCTTGAGCGAGAGTGACGGAAGAGTTGGTATATGTGCCGTTCGGTAGTTGGAGCTCGTCATATTGCTCGTTGTTGTACGTCCCTAGAAGGCCGCCTAGGGTTCCGTAGTACCACCCTGTAGGTAAATAATTATTTCAATGTCAAGCGTTAGGTTTAGCTGCAGAGTATGTTCAAGATTGTATTGTAAATATTTTTTTAATACTTTTTATCCCTTATTCTATGTACTTAAAAGAACGTATAGTATTCTACTTGGATATTTATTTACTGGAAAAGATTCATCAGGCAACATAACAATCCAGAGTAATATGGTCAACATGCGTAAAAGATATGTCCTACTGATTGTCTACTTAAATAAATAATAAGGGGGTATCTAATGAACAAAAACATTAATTAATTTTAACATTTACTAGCTTCTGCCCGCGACTTGTCTGCGACTTCTAGGAGAAATTAATATTATTCCACAGAAACAAACAAGGTGGCTACTCTATCACTATTTATTCATTGGACAATGGTTAACCAAATCCCTATAACTTTTGAGCAAAATACAGAGCAAAAACGATTGGTTTACAAACATTTTATCCTACAACATACACATTTATAAAAATAATAGTAAGATTCATAAGTATAATGGCATTTATGTCGCTTAACAAAATGTCCATCGCAGTGTCGTATTAAAGTTAAACAGCATAATAGTTTAATAACACATAACAGTATTTCCTGTTATATACTTTACCTGTGACCTGCAACCTGCAAGTGTGGAACCGGAAGTTGCAGTAGATGTTGAGGCCGTTGGTGCCCGATATCTTCAGCTCGTCGCCTTGTCGGTCGATGACGAAGTCGTCTACTATGGCTGGAAGGTTGAGCACTGACCCGCCTATTGATACTTGCTGTCGAGAAAACAATGTAGTAAAATATAGGGTGTACAAAAGAATGGGCCACTCCTTAAAACCACGTGATTAGCTGGCCATATAAATACAACAACTTTTCCTATGGAAGTAACATCAAAATCGTGGTTTTATTTTCAGATGCTCCATACATTATCATCGAGGTATGCGAGTAACTTTGTATGGAGAAGCTGAAAAAAAATGTATGATTTCGATGTTACTCCCATAGAAAAAGTTGTTGTATAAGACCAGCTGATCACGTGGTTTTAAGGAGTATCATATTCTCTTGTACACCCTGTATAGTCACAGTATTTACAGTACGCGGCGTCAATGTTGAGCGCTGGGTCAAAGAGTGGGGTTCACCTTGCGCATCTTACGAGACGATCATCGTATCAGGGACGCGTGAGCGCGGCGCTAACAACCAATCACTGCCGTTGGTGCACGCGCGGCGCGACTACCCAATAACGTACTCGTAATGGTGCAACTTTCGTTTAGCGTTCAACTTCCGTGCCGCTAGTTGTATCTGTGACTTTTTCATTTAAGACGGAGCGATATTGTATGTATGTATGTATATGCTTGGCGTAGTGTGAAGTGTTATAGAGCGCTGGCCTTTATACCGCTGGGTTCGTCTTGAAACAAGCTAACTCATTGCTAAATAATCTAAACATTTGAGATGCAACGTTGACAATCTTTAGTTAAACTTGTAGCTTTGAAATTTTTTCTAGGAGTTTTGTATTTAAGCCAACAATTCTAAAAAATGAAACACAAACACAACACAACTGTTTAAACGTTGATATTATAGCTTAGAGAAGGTAGTTTTAATAGACGACAAACCTTCTAAGGTAGGTCACGAATGGCCTTTAATGTGTAGGGTAATTTGTTCCGAAGGCCGTATTTTAATTATTTAAATCAAAGATCATGGCTAAAGTAAGTATAAGTAATAAAATAACTTACCTCTTTGTACAAATGTACTTGTACAGGCGCTCGGCGAGCTAGCACTAGAAGATTGTATCTATGCTCTTCATCGCTAGACATGAGTACTCCGAATTTGTTCTGCCGGTAGTCCTTGCTGAGGAGGAAAGTGCCGGGTTCGGTGATCGTGATCACTCGCTTGTCGAACGTGACTAGTGTTCCTTGGCCCGTCATCATCGCCATGCCTGAATAAATCATAAATTATGGTAAGAAAGATTTAACATAGTGCCAAGAAAACAAAAATGCGATGCGAAATCATAAAATGAAATAGCTGGATTTATTAGATTCAAAGTAAATATAAAGTCTTGTTGTGTTGTATGGAAAGACATATTTTTTGGGTGTTTCGATGACATACTAACTGGCACACATATTTTTTTCTTTTAAAATTTCATTAACGACACTGCACTGTTGGCGGACACAAGCGTTAACGTACCTGCAAAAGGCGGCAGCACATTATCCAAGTCCAAATAAGGTCGTATCTCATAGTAATACGACCAGATACTCCTGTTGGTGTTCAGCCATTCGTCGATGAACTCCCGCACGGCGCGGTACTCGGCCACCTCGCTGAAGTCCGGAGTGCGGTTGAAGGCGTGCCAGGACATCGGCAGCTTCTGTTCCAGTAATATCGTGCCTTCGCGAGGGTCGAAGATGAAGTTCGTTTTGGGGGTGCGGTGGCTGGAAGAGTTGAGTTAGGATTTGTTACGGCCAAAGTTTTTGACGCTCTTTGGGGAAGGCTTACGGCAAGCAGAGGACTGCAACAGGCTGACATGATGATGATGACAGCCAAATACTGACATCATAATCGGAACATAATAGCATTGACAAAAAATGGGACTCTCGCGAGGGAATATACTGTGTTTGCGGTGGCTGGAAGAGTGGCTTGAGTTAGACAAATCGAGTTTTTTGAGGCTCTTTAGGGTAGGCTCACATCCAGCAGTGGGCTGCAATAAGCAGTCATCATAATCAGAACATTACAGCATTGACAAAAAATGGGACTTATCAAACGAGATGTAGTTGGCCAGAGTTAGAGAATTCTATGTTGCCAGTGATGTATTTACAACACTGACTTGACTATTGGCCTCTTTATTATGCTCAAACTCACCCGATGTGCAATGGATGTTTAGAGTACTTTTTACATAAAAGGTATATACTTTTCGTAGGAATTGCAAAGTAAATGGCAAAAGCCAGGCCACACCGCTCGCAGAGCTGGTAGTGGTTAGGGAAGAAGCGTTCTTGAGTGGCGATCACAAGCTTGAAGACGTAGCGTTTGCTGGTCTTCCACCTGGTGGGCTGGCGACCTCAAAAGGCTTGCGGGAAGCCACTGGATGTAAGCGGCAGAGATCCACTAGATGTGGTATTATATTAGGGTGGCCTACGTCGAGTAGTGGACTTCCAAAGGCTGGTCTTGATGATGACTATTTTTTTTTACAATAATAGGATTCAAGTCACCAAAATAATTACATATATTCAATAGGGCAGGACCATGTATTTCTTTCTTTGGTGGCAAAGATCACAAGTGATGAGGAAAACCTTAGTGTACTTACAGCTCTTCATACTGTAACGCTGTCTTGGCCAGGTCTGTGAGCTTGGCGTACAGAATGTCGCCCACGCGATCTAAGGCCTCGCCGATAAGGAAGTAGTCGTACCACCACTTGAGTCGCACGTACGCCTCCGTGTACTGAAACAACAAAACAACACAGGTACGGGTCAGGTTGCTACGATAGCGCATGACTTAGGCCGCATTCAGAATCCAAAGCACTGTTAGCGCGAAGCCGACCAAATATAATAGCCACAAATATCACACAAAATAGAGGTTTTTTTACCCACATTTGGAACAAGGGATTAGTAAGACCCTCAAATTGCTGGAGCCTCGAATATCTGGCGTGGAAGTGAGATGGCAAGAGAAAAGAAACGTTTGAAAATATATAGGAACGGTTGCACTGTGTAAGGCAACTACCGCTGCCAATTAAGTGGGCAGTACAGCTGATCCCTTATATGTTAGACTTAGTACATACCGCATCCCAAAGCGCTAACCTATCTATACGAATTATTTCAAACCCAAACTTTGTAATCGATACGGCCTTATTGTTTCGAATTTTAAAAGTATCATCGACCAACCGCTCTCTGCCTGCATCTGGTCGTATTTTTTTTATTAGACAACATCACATACATTGCTCTGATCCTAAGGTTAGTAGCTAAAGCACTTGTGTTATAGAAATCAGAAACAACGACGGTACCACAACACCCAGACCTGAGACAATATAGAAAAGTTCGTTTTCCACATTGACCCGACCGGGGCACGAACCCGGAACCTCAGAGATGGCGACGCCATATAGTCCAGCGTGCTCACCTTTCAGATACGGAGGTGGTCAGACTTTATCGACAGTGAATGTTGGGTCACAGTTTCATGTGCTGAGCACAATATTTTAGAGTCTACGTTTGGTTCTCTTTTCAGGTATCACATATGATTCATAGCCATGGTTTTTTGACCTTCCATTTGTATAATATTACAAGCGCCATTTTGTCTATTTTTTACCTAGACTGACAACTAAAAGAGCCTACCTTGTCCCTCACATAGACGACTTGCTTGGTCTTCAAGAATGTCTCCCAAGCGTTCCTGAATTCAGCATACAGTTGCATGATCTCTTCCTTAAACGGTATGTACTTCTCGATCTTGCTCCACACGACGTTGAACAGCGCTCTGCTGTACTTCTTGACGTTGGTCACCAGGTCGTTGTTGACAAGGTCTTTGTATATCCTGGGAATAATGATTTGTATGAATTTTCAATACAGTAGGTCGCTGAGCCAACGAAGTGACTATGAATTTTTCAATTCGCAAAATGTAGTACAGGGTGGCTGATTTGATGCCAGAAGCACTTTTACAGGATATTCTAATAATTAAAAATCAGATGTTACTTAAAATCTCGGCCTGTATAATTTGAAAGACCAATCTTCTGATACTGATTTTTTTTTCTAAAAAAATAGGCTCTATTATAATGTATCATTACGATATAACGTAAACTCAACAATATCTATGGCTAAGTTAAACCATAATGACGGCAAAATAGTAGTGGAACCGTATTTTTGAGCATATTTCAGTATTCAGCAGTAGGAACCCAACTTACTTGTCCATCTCCTGAGTGAAAGTCGATACATAGTTAAAGTACGGCGAATCTGTCAACTCTTGGGTCCTATTGTAGAAGAAGTCCATCACACCCTTCCATATCGTCACAACAAACGACTCCGCGTAGTACAACACTTTGAAGAACAACGGCTCTATAGACTTCAGTAGATCATGCCAGTAATTGTATAACCTTGTGGTCGCATTCACCCACGTCTCCTCCCAATATTCTAGCAGCCTCATATGCATGTCTCTTACAAAGTTATCGTACTGCATTATCATCGCTTCAAGCCTATCCGATACTAATTCCATCAGATCTTTTTCCAAAGCCTTGTTAACAGACTCTATAAAGTTTGAATACGCCATTCGGATCGTTTCAGCCACGTATGTGAGACTCTGTTTGATGGACTGGCTGGTATTACCCATCATACCCCACATGTCATTTACTATTCCGGGTAGACTTTCCAAATGGTTTCTGATTGCCATTTCATCTAGGACATAGTATGTGAATTCGACTATATCTTTGACGTAGAAATCGTTCGCGCTGTACGACTCATTTAAGAACGTTTGGAATTCATTTAAGTCGTCTTTAATGACGTGCAAATCGTTTAAATCGTCCAAGAAGTCTCTGATCCTAGGTTTGGCATCAGACCATATTTTTCGTAGAGCCAAATGAGCTTCCATGGGCATTTCTTTGATGATGACTAAGGTTTCGTTTATCTGACCATAGACAGTTTTTAGCGTGTACACGGCAGTAGATCTGACTTCGCTAAATATCTCTGGTCGCCATATGAGTGAGCTGGTGAGGAGACGAGAGTGATTAAGTCGGATGTAAGAGGCTAAGTCGACGGTAGTGACGTCATCGAAGTCTCGCCACGCGTCGAGTTTGGCTGACCGAGTATCGATGATGTGCCCGATTATGTGGTACGAGATATCTGTTAAAGAGATAAACTAGTTAGAACTTGGTTTTTGGTTTTCTACAAAAAGATAGAGGAAGCAGTGATTCCTAGGATTCGAAAACACTTATCTTTAACTTACCATCTGTACTATTGTAGTGAGCTACAAGAGACTTATCTCTCATAGACAGTACTGCAACGCCAGTATCGTTGCCGGTCGGGCGAAGTACAGATGTCATTGCCTTGTAATCAGGGAACGAGAAGTCCCAGGTACCGTTTACTTTGTAGTAGTAAGTTTCGTTGGCACGCTGAAATAAGATTATGGTATAAAAACATATTTACGAAAATCATTCTTTTAAAAAATATTAACAAAGTTCGGGTCTGTCTTATTCATAGGAATGGTTATTTCATTCTAGTCTACCGCGGAAGAAAAGGACAGACGAACATTAAGAATGATCATTAACGATTCGTTCAATTTCGGAACAAGGCTTAGTAGTGTTTATTTTCCTTACTTAATAATAACACTTTTAAAAATATGGTTAGCCAGTGGCTGAAACTACAAGTCTATAAACCAAAAGTGGTCCTTCGAGCCGGATAAATCTTTAAATAGAAAAATCATTTACCTCCCAATGTATAGCGCTGTTGTTCATATCAATCAGCATTTTATTGTGCCTCAATTTCTCGTAGAACAACGACTTAGTAAACCTATAGTAGGTATTTAGGTAATACCATCTACTATGAATGTTTATGTCTGAATTCATATCTAAGTCTAAGTTCGTTGAAGGATGAGTACATTTTAGGGCGAATCTGTAATCTCTGATTGGTCCATTCGAATTGTCAGTCAATATGGACCGGAGTTTGAGATACTCGTTCTCGTAGTCCGAATATTGGAGCTCAAGAGAAATGTTTGACATTATTTCTGGAGTGCTCAGGTATTTAGCTCTTAGGTTGACGTCCTGTAAATACAGATTTAGGTTATAAATTATTGTAGTTTTTGTAATACGATGTTTAGAAAAAAATGTCGTTACCGGTAATACCCCTTGATTTAGAACCACTCGACAACAAAATGACAACAGGTAAGTCACGTGACAATAAACTCTAATCAGATAGTGTCACGTCACGTATCGATTGACAATTTGCTATCGAACGGTTCTGAATCTTCTCCGATAGGATTGGATACCAATACGAGTGAACGGATATTATATCAAGCATTTATTCTGTGTAAACATGTACAATTGTTCAGTCTTCTGAACCGAGCGTTACATTAATTGACAGTAAAAATATGAAGAGAATGATAACTTCTTACCTTTCTAAACGACGGGTGAGAAAGAGATAGATCGACATTGTGTAAATTCCCTTCGGTGATCGGCGGGTTTTCCCATTTCCCTTTCAATTCTGCTGTTTTGTTCTCATCCCTGACATTCCAGCTGAGACGGGCGTTGCCATCAAGCATCGTATCTTGTAAGCGGTAGAGAGCTACGAGGTTGAACGAGCGTAGCGGGTACCATACGTTCATTACTATTTGCTGGGATTCTGTTTCGTCCTGTAGTGGAAGAAAAAATATTAACAAACATACGAGTAGATAGATACATCTTGAACCGGGTGCTTGTGTTTCCCAATAGCAAATAGAACAGAACATTATACAGAAAGACAGAAATAAATTTTCTTTGCAAAACAGATGGATATAATTTACACTTTGGTATATGCATATTTGTCCTTCAACTGCTGTCCTTTAGCTGTAGTATAAAAATATAAAACGTCATGAGCATTGCATCATCATTATAATCAGCCCATATCAGTCCGCTGCTTGACATAGGCACTTACACAATACTGAAAGCAGCTTTGCGCATATCATCATCCACCGCATTGGTTACCGGTTCTATGGTACAAGTGACTAGCCCATCACCACTTCAGCTACCTTTGATCTATATCAATTAATTTCCGTTCTCTGTTGTATGACCTCGTTTATGATATTATTCTTAAGATTAATTAAAGCAATCCCGAGCACTGCTCTCTTAATAGCTTGCTGAGCAACTTTGAATTGTTTTACTAGATGTTAAGAACTTACCGAAGTCATATTTGTAACATGCAGATCGTACTTCAGCCATGTGTCCTCTGCCCATTTGACTTTACTCCCTTGCTTCAGTTCCCTGTCGACCGCTTCGTACTTATTCTCGAAGGTCCAGGTTCTGTTACCGTGGATGGCAGTTAGTTCCACGTCCTTGCCTGCCTCGTAAGTGAACACATCTAGTTTGCCTGTCACGTTGAATTTTGTGGCGTTGTGGAGGTGGAATACAGTGGCTTGTTTTACGTCCTGCAAATATAGTACTATTGAGGCTGCAGTCTTAAATACGGAAGCTTCGTGTATGAAAGATGTGTGATAAGAAACGTAAGATGTGTGACAAGTCTTTAGCGAAAGGAGTTGCTAATGCGGATTTGAATGTGGACGACATTCAATTGTTTTGGAAAAGGACTCAAATGTTGTTGTTTTGTGCTGCTGAACGTCTTAAATAAAATAAGATACTGACAGAAAACTAGCCTTCCCTTTATCCCAACATATATTTGTATGAATGGGCAATACTGTTCTCGCTCACGCCATAAAGCCCTAACGGAAACTACATTGACAAAACACGTGTACGATCTTATTAAAACGGGTCACATTCACAAGCAATTAATGAAAGCATGTTTTCTAAGAAACAACTTATCAGATTACGACCTTTAATATGATTACCTCTCACTCCCACACATATAAAAGACACATGAAAAGATAGATAAAATTAGACTCTCTGATATACTCGTTGCAAAATTCAAAATATACACTTACCACATTCCCGCTATTATCAAACTCATGGATATAATTCACACCAACCGGCGTATGTACATTCTCCACCTCAATATCCGTAGTCGCTAGATCTAACTTCCTCTCACTCTTACCGAGTATCTGTTTGAACGACCCTTTGACGAATCTCTCTCGATCCAAATCTATTGTTGCGTTACCATTGCTCCATGAATCGGTTTGTATGTAGTAGTACTCTGTACTGACGAGATGTTGTGAGCTGAGCGGGATGGATAGAGACATTGTGCCGGTTTGAGTAAAGCCTTTAGCTTGGGGCGTGTATTGGTGGGTCGTGTTGATTGAGGCCTTTTTGTTCGGCCAGAATAAGTCGACTTTGTTGTCAGAGGTTTCATCTAAGTAGTTTATCTGTTGTGAGATAAATAACATAATTACAATTTGTTACAACAATTATACAGGGTGTACAAAAGAATGGGACACTCCTGAAAACCACGTCACGTCGTGATCAGCTGGTCATATACAACAACTTTTACTATGGGAGCAACATCGAAATCGTGATTTTATTTTCAGATGCTCCACACATTATCATCGAGGTATGCAAACAAGTTTGTACGGAGATGCTAAACAAAAATTATCGATTTCGATGTTGCTCCCATAGAAAAAGTAGTTGCATATGACCAGCTGATCACGTGGTTTTAAGGAGTGTCCTATTCTCTTGTACACCCTGTATAGCACCAAACTAAGCAAAGTACTATGGCGACTATACATATAACTGATAAACATGTTTAAATACTATAATAAACACCTATAACTTAGGACTATGACTTATTCAAATACTTTTGCTAATCAAACAAAACAATTGCCTTTTACAAGATCCGAACCCGCAACTGTCGGCTTTTAAACGTACCACTAGAAAGTCTTAAAAAAATCGACCGCCTTAAGTGGAATATTGATATGTCAACCCTGGTTTTAACAGCAAAAAACGAACGAAACGAACACAAGTTGGATAGCACAGTGGATTCGATTCTCGCATCATAACCTTAATAAAATCGTTTTGTTAAAAAAGAACAGATTGAAATATTACGTACATTTAGTATAGACTTAAGCCAGGGTAGTCTTCGGAAGGGCGTGGTCAGGTTGAAGTGTCCGTCGGTGTGCGCGATTCCGCCGTATCGTATATCCAGTTCGCCGATCTGACTGCTGCCTGGGCGATGCATCACGCCCCTGTGATACACATACAATAATTATAATAAATTCTTCCTTTGACTATCTAGCCCCGAACTAGTGATGGTTGCACTGTTTACAGATTTGTGCTAACAATGAAACCAGTTTCTCTTGATTAGGATTGTCTTTGCGGTTCGTCGCACGGCTTGTTATACGAAAGAAAAGTGCCAACTGACGAAGGTAGTCAGTACGGCAGGACAATAGACGATCAGTAAAAGATGAAATTTCGTCCTTTACCTGTGACGCATTGTCTATCGTGCTAAATTTTTAACACACGCTCACAGAGTGAGCGTGTGTTAAAAATTTTAAAAGCGAGCGATGGATGGCTGACAAAATGAAAGAAAGTACTCCTTTACTAGCAATATAGCGTCCACCGTTTTCTTTATGTCCATAGTCAAAATAGTGGCAGCGTTTCATCATTATGTCAGCCTATTGCAGTCCACTGCCGGACGTAAGCATCTACCCCCAAAGAGCGCCAAAGAGTACGATCTCCCGCTTTTTTCATCCATCCAAGCCAGCCATATTCCTAAGGTCGTCGGTCCATCTAGATTGGGGGGCGTCCAACACTACGTTTGCCAAGCATATACTCACTTGATAATCTTATACTTGTGCACCATATCTTTCTGATACGAGCCCTTAAGTTTGAAGGTCTCCGTATCGTCGTATAGCGGCGACCGCAGCGCGTAGTCTACGAAGTGGGATCCATTCATGTCCCATTTGTAAGAGAGTAGGTTGTTCACGTGTGGGTATACGGCACTAGACGTCCAGGTTATGGTCGAGTTGGTGTCGAAACTCTCTGGGAGTATGAGGACCTGGGGAAATGAATGAATTAATATATAAATATGAGGAAGAGAACACACCAATACGCTAGTTGATACCACCAATCATTCGATATACTTTTATGAACTGTCAAAATGCTCTTATTACTTAAAACTTGTATGGTGACAGCGAACTAACAGGTCATTGCTTACATAACTTAACTTATGAATTTATGAGTCAATAATTATCAAAATGTAATATAAATAGTTTATTTTTAACAGTAACATTACATTTTGAGATGGTGTTGTCATAAAATTAAAAGTGGCGACCGACTACATATTTTTACTTACCTAATTTATGCGACTGGGTGAAACACAAAAGTGGATATTTCATCATTCTTTTAAAAGCTAAAGTGAGACAGATACAGAAAAAAATGAGCAAGACAAACTTTATCTATTTATTCAGCCTATTTCAGTCCACGGCTGGACATAAGCCCAAAGAGCACGATCTCCCGCATTCTTCATCCAGCCACTGCCAGCCATCTTCCTAAGATCATCCGTCCATCAGGCTGGGGGGCGTTCTTCACTACACTCGAGAACCCGTTTACTCAACCTATAACGGTTCTGCGACAGACGTGGCCAGCACACTGCCACTTAAGCTTATTTCATTTTTGGACTATGTTCGATACTTACATTCCCTCTAATCCCAGTTAGTAACATCAATCTTGTACTCCGCAAATATGGTCTTCACCAGGTTGCACGAGTAAGTCGGATACAGAAGAAAAGAGCAAGACAAATTTCTATCTATATATCTTTTCAGTCTATTGCAATCCACTGCTGAACATAAGCCTCCCCCAAAGAACACGATCTCCTGCTTTTTTCATGTAGCCACTGCCAGCCATCTTCCAAAGGTCGTCGGTCCATCGGGCTGGGGCGAGGGGGGGGGGGCTACACTACGTATGTCAAGGCGTGGTCTCCACTCGAGAACCCGTTTACTCAACATTTCATCGGTTCTGCGACAGATGTGGCCACTTAAACTTGCTTCATTTTTGGACTACGTCAGATACTTACATTCCCTCTAATCCCAGTTAGTATCTTGGTAACATCAGTCTTGTACTCCGCATCGATGGTCTTCACGGGGTCGCTCTGGCTGCCGAGGTTGCCGTCGATATACAGGGTGTGCACGTCCACGTTGGGCTTGGGGAGGATCGCGTTTAGCTTCAAGTTGATGCGCTGGTCCATTATATAGCCAAAGGAGGCGTTGCCGCCGATCCTTGGTAAAAAATAAATTTTAGCGTGATTGATTAAATTAATAATTAACTTTAACACACACTGACCAATGACCTCAAATAATATGAATTTATTGTTCCATGCAAAAGACAACTTAGTTTTTAAACCGCCACAAGTAAGAGTAACGATAACAAATTTTAACCTATATTGACTGCCTATCTTGCAGCCATAACTAATTTAGTTTTCTATCCTTCCGCACTACAGTTCACAGAACCAAAATGGCGATTATAGGCATTAATTTGATTCGACAGCACCCGGCAGTCCATATTTATGTACTACTACTACTACTTTTTGAGAAATTAATAGGAGTATCCCACTTTAGTTATAGGATACATTTCATTAGGATACGTTTAGGGCATTTTCTGTACTGCCAGCAAAAAATCATACATTTCTTTCCACTTTCTAAAAATCAATAACTTGTATATTGCGCGACTGAGCAAAATTTATTTCTACAAAAACATTATTGAATGACAAGAAGTCACTGGTGAAAAAATATGGTAATCAAAAAGAACAACCTGTAAACTTGTAGCTTTATTGTCGTAAACAGAAGTACTTACTGCCAGATGTGGTCTAAGTCCATTCGGAAGCCGGCGTCGGTCTTGTCTAGGCCGTCGGGCGAGGTGCTGTTGCCGAAGTAGATATCTAGATCGATGCTCTTTTCTATCTTTTTGACTAGTTGCCGACCTATGGCCTGTGTGGGTTGTAAAATACGAAAAAAACATTAGGCGGTTGACAGACTTAGGGTTAATGGAAAGTTCCAGTTTGAACACATAATAAGAAAACCAATAGAATGGCTAAGAACAACATATTATATTGTTAGAATCAACTTCCACTGCTCATTGTTTGTTGATATAGTACACAGATTTATTGTAGATGGCAACAGCTAAATGTTATCTTGTTAAATGTGTTCAAATTGGAACTGTCTGCAGTGTCCAATCATTGCCAGTTTACCCTACGTGTGTCGTATGTAAGAAAAGCTACTTTATACAAATATAAAAAAAATAAAATAATTATACTGTCTCCTTTACAATATTTTACTTTTAATATTATTTATTAACCTAGATAACAAAATAAAAACTTTTCTCTACCTGTATGTTTTAATGTGGACAACAAATTAAATGTTTTATTTTATTTTAAGTAGGTGTGTTGACTATACAATGATAACATTCATAATTCGTCGATTTGTCGGCGCATTAAAAAAACACCATGTTTTGGTAATTGTAAAGCGCTATCTTAAATTAATGTGCCTTACAAAAGCTTACTTACCTTGATAAACAGATCTCCTATCAAGAAACTCCATTTCAGATCGCCGTTGCCTTTCATATTGGGCAGCTCATATTTGCAAAGAAGATATCCAGTTTTAGGTGCGAAACTATAGAAAGGGAAAAAATGGGAATTTTAATTCTTACTCTTAGCGAATCGTAACAAAATAATAAAGACACGGTGAGCCCAGTCATTAAAACTGATTATTATTTTATTTCTTGTAATGTAATTGAGACCACTGACATTGTAAATGATTTGCATGATATTTTATAAGCGAAACATGAGCACTTTCATTGTTTTAATAATTTATACAGTGTTTTGTGCAAATAAACGATTTATTATTATTATTTATTATTATCTATGTTTCGATTCCATTTGCTATGACTCCTCGTTATTCACCATATCACATATTATAGCAAATATATATATATATATATATATGCATATAGGGCAAAGAGTAGGTATAGTTATGTAAATACATAACATTAACGTACATTAAAGTGGTCGTGTAATTCGTATGTGTTGGTAAATAAAAGATTATTTTGTATTGATTTGATTTAAGACATACTTCGACTCTAAATCATAATCATATGAATAGTAGCATGATACGGAAAGCATAGTAAACTTGTAATCACGCACAAAGAGTGAAACCTTAAAGCCCTATACAGGGTTATTTGAAAACAATCAACAGCCTCGCACGACTAGATAGCTAACATCATACACAACAACATTTGTTTTACGAGTTTTGATAATTTGACACATTTTACCTTCATAAAAAACTAAATAGGTATCAATTTAATTTTACATCTGAATGTTCTTATCTCTGTGCGCTTCACATCGGGCGGGGCGGGGGAGGGCAGGCGCGAGCGTCGCGCGCGTCGTCTAACATAGACTTACAAATGCCGCGACAGTACAATAAAAGCTTAGGAAATCATTTTTAATTAATGTGTTGAGTAATAATAAATCTCGCAGGACAAATGTTGTTGTTTATGATGTTAGCTATCTAGTCTAGTAGTTAAAAGTTGAAATTAAAAATCACGATAGCTGTAAACATCCTCATATTATGAAAGTAATAAGTGAAAACAGCTGCCACAATTGATAGCATTTGATATCTACAAAAAACAAGCAAGAATAAAAACGTTATGCTTACATAAAATCAGCGTCTCCCCTAACGAAGCTGATTCTCTCGAGTGGAGTAGCGGCTTGGACTCTCACCGCGCGATGGAGGCCGGCGTACGAATTCACGTGCGATTGAAAGTACAACTCCTTGTTTTGTAGGTGTGGCGAGTCCAGCTGGAAACATTTGATAAATGAGTAGGTACAACTAACATGATAGTAGTTTTTCAACGCGGTTTTTCAATAACCACTTGGTCGAGACAATCGTTTATTTATATAATAATATTGAAGGGATAAAGAGAATGCTCGATAAATTTAAGTGACAGTAGTTAAGATTTTTAACAGCAGGAACCAACAAAATATCACACATTTGAATCCGGATTTATCTCTCGGTACGCTCATAGTCTTTTTTTCCTGTCATACATTTTAAGTTTCATACCACTTATCCCAAATTAATGTACAAACACCACTGTTCCGCTGTGACCCTCGTTGTGATGATGTGTGAAATTTTGTTTACAACTGATCTCTTTGTCTGGCGGTTTAGTATAAGGAAGTGAATTTCGATGCTGGCCCATAGAAAAAGTTGTTCAATTTGAGCAACAGAATCAACCCTTGTTGCAGGGTACTTCTGACCGGCAAATCTGCAAGTCATTGAGGTATGTTCTGTAATGGACGTGCTATGGCTGAAATGATGACGATATCTTAAAGGCCTTAACACGCTTGAATGACCTTGACGCGTCGCGCCCATACAATTTCGCGCGTGCGGATGACCTCTAAAAATCGGAAAAATATGCTTTTTTATGAAATTAATGCCTTTAACAAGAATTTATAAAATAAAACTCTCAATTCAAAACATGTATATTTCCAAAATCTTGTTTTGTGTGAAAACAGTAATGAAATAGCTTGTGCCGTTTAAGAGAACATTTGAAATTTATGAAAAAATAGATACTTTTTTGTGCATGTTTTAATCCAAGGGACTGAACGGAAAATCAAAATTATTCAATTCAGGATGTTAATTAAATCCTTTTCTAGCATATCGTATTTTAATTTTTTAGATTCAAGTAACAGGTATTCTGACAATTTGATTTTCATATTCGAGATTTTAGGCACTTGGGTGGTGTTAAGGCCTATCAGTATAGTTCGCTTCCATATTAGCCCCAGCTCTAAGGATCGGTCTATACGCTGCCGGAATCCGTAAGCATCCGCAAGAATGCGTTCAAAAAATGACCTTATTGCTTAAACGATAGATTGTATCCGGGTTAACCCAGTCCGGTTTCCGGCTGGGTATAGACCGAGCCTTACAGTGGCCTGCACGCCACCGGTCACCTGCGCGGTCGCTACATACTGCGCACGCGTCGCTTCGAGCCGCATGAGTACGTTGATTGGTCCACCTTCGTCTTTGGGGGATAGGACTAGCGACATCTAGGGGTTGGGTGGGTAAATTAAACATAGAGGTTTGCTTACATTAAAGTAAACATCAGTATAGTTCGCCTCCATATCAGCCCCAGCCCTCACAATGGCCTGCACGGCGCCGGTCACGTGCGCGGTCGCTTTGTACTGCGCAGGCGACACTTCGAGCCGCATGACCACGTTGATAGGCGCGCCCTTGCCGTTAGGGGTTAGGTCTAGCGACATCTAGGGTTGGGATGGGTGAATTAAACATACTAATTAACTCGTAATTTACTTTAAAGGTCTTTTAAATCTTTAACAATTGTTGGCAATATAGCTGCCACGATATTTTGAATCAAATGCTCTTGAGATATCAGATAAGATTGCAATTAAAAAATAACTATACCAGTTAATAATGCTTAACAATTTTTTGTATTCATATCCGCTATTTAGAGATAAACAACAGATTAAGATTTTACTTAATGCATGTCAAATCAAACAATCACTTCATCTATCTTAAAAATTAATTATTCAAAATGGTGTCCATCCAACAGTTGACTTATGATTCTGAATTATAATATGCAACTTAAGATTACTATATTATTAGCATAAATAGCAAGTTTTTAGAAAATAAATTTCAAATGTAATATTAGAATCAGACACATAAAAAAGCATACCACAAGCGGTTCCCTTGATGTAACTTTTCCAGTAATAGTATATTCCATGGTGTCTGTTGACAAGGATCCTTTAACATCATCATTTTCAAACTCGGTGATTATTTTCATTGCCCTGCAAAAACAATGTAGATATTATAATCACTACCGGGGCCAGATCAAAATCAATTTTGATTTGGTTTAAGTTGAAGGTACCTACTTAACTGTTTTGATAAAATTAAAATTCTGGTCGCCAAAAATACTGAAGGATCGAATTAAGATCATTTAAAAAGAATAGTGTAATACCCTACTAATTAATGTTCTGTCTCTTACCTATACCCTTCGTGAGGCGTGCTCAGCACTACACTAAGCAGAGTCGGTCTCTGGTCTGCCTTGAGCGAATAATACGTATCTTCACTAGAGAAGTCTGTGGTGAGAGTCTTCTGGCCATCTTCCTCGCTGTACAACACGGCCAGTTCCGAGGGTGGGAGTACTGGGACAAGCGCACCGCGGGATTTGAAGCGGAGATGTCGGTTGGGCGGCGGACGCCATATTGCGTCCGCGAATAGCTGGTGAATAAATAAATTGACTATGAAGACTAAAGTGTGTGTGTGAGAGAGAGAGATATATAGAAAGATAAGTATATATGTGGACAGTCGATGAGATGATCTGCTTAGTGTGAGGGAGATAAACGTAGTATTTACTAACACTCTTATCACACTTAAAGCGAGCCGATAGCGCAGCGGACTAGCCTTAAGTTTGCAGCGAGCGCGAAATCTTCCGCATCCATGTAAATTCGCTCGCAAATTGCCAGTGTAATAACGCCCTTAAATATAGTGTAGTGATATTCGGAACGGAACGCATACAAAATGTTATCTTAAAACTTATGTTTAAAGATGATCACTACTTACATAGTTGTTTTGTTCGCCCTGCTGTATATGAATACCGCCGCCGACCATGTTTTCGCTTTCGCCAAAGTCTTTCTTGAACACCATCTTAATATAGTAGTCTTCTAAGAACGGAGATGTCAGGTTCAGGCTTCCAGATGTCTCGACGAAGGGGTCGTCCAACTAAGAATGTACGATATTCATTACATGAATCATACAGTATGTAAATGTAATCCAAAGTAGCGGCTACAATATCAATATGTGGATAAGCCAGGTACAATTTGTTATTTTTACCCGACTACGGCGAAGCCAAAAGGAAGGGTAATGATTTTGGCAGTCTATGTATGTATGTATGTATGTATGTATGTTTGTATGTTCCACCATAGCACCTAAACTACTAAACCGATTTTATTGAAAGAGGTGTCAATAGATTCGTATTAATGGCCCGGGTAAAATAGGCTGTATACATTTTATCACAATTGTCTCAGACGGAATTAAAACGTCAGTTTTTAACCTAAAAAAAACTTAAATTGTGATAATCATCACGTGTTTGGTATCAAAAGAAAGTTCTTGGCTAGCACATTACGAATATATATATATGTCATATTGTTTCAGTCATAATCTATACATTTAAATGCTTTGTCCTGAATGACTGTCTGACGGATCAACGCACAGTCTAAGCCGCTGATCGTAGAGATCTGAAACTTGGAGTGTGTGTTTTTTGTATGACGTAGGCATTCGATAAGAAAGGAGTTTGCGAAATTCAACCCCAAAGTGGGTGAAACCGGGGGGCAAAGTTTGTATGGGACAACGTGATTCCATGGTCCAATCTATTTCAAATTTTGCATAAACATTCTTTAACAGAATTGATGGAAGACATGTTTTGTATTTTATTGAAATGCATCCCCTAGCGGGGTTAAGCTATTTTGGGGGTGATTTGCTTCGAAGTTGATATCAACACTTCATAGCGAAGCTATAAATGAAGAATTAAAAATAATTTATTTTAAAGACGGTTGTCATATCATTGTCATGTAGAGTCAAACACACAGACATAGCAAATACATTATTTTGATGTGAAAAAAATGTGTTCGTAAGCTTCCTTAAAATTAGGATTCGCTACATATCTATGTAATCTTCTTTAATATATAAAACAAAGTCATATTTCTTACAACACTTATAACTCGAGAACGGCTGGACCAAGTTTCATGGTTTGTAATTTGTTGGATTTGTCTCCGCCCCGAAAAGTAGAATAAATAATTAAAAAATGGAAAAGCTGACGAAAAAAAAAACTGTGAGGCGTTACGAAGTTCGCCGGGTCAGCTAGTTATTAATAAAAGTAAACCGACTGATCTGAAGACTGGAACTATAAGATTTCTATATTACAATGAAGTTCTGACGGTACGATGGAGGTAGTAAAAGGAAGTCTAGAGACCATTTTTTGAAGCAGGAGCAGGTGACGCAATCATTGAGGATAATGTACCTACTTGGACGCAATTATCATTTGGGGCTAGCCAAGTAAAATAAGGCGGACTGCAGCCACGGACGTAAACTGCAGCCTCGCTCTGTTAATTCTGACCATGAACATGACAGAAGAGACGTTACTAAAACGAATGAGATTTGATATAGCATACCAGCAAGCCAAGATACCTACTGTACCTACAGACAATGGTGGTGTGGTAATGATGTGATGACGTCAGTCTACTGATGGACAGATGCCTCTCCAAATGCACGACAGTGATCCCAATCCTTGGCTATTCTTTTCCATCCATTTCCAGGTTTAAGTAGAACATCGCATTATGACAGCAGATATTAAGGTTTAAGTTAGGCCAGAAATTGTAATGAGAATAAAGATGTATTAATTGTAATTTTAAGTATTGAGTAAGGACCTAGGTATAATGTTTTTATGTTTAGTTTATTAACATAATTAAAAATAAATTTCTTTTCTTTAATTTTGTCTTAGCTGTTTACTTAACTAAGTTTACTTTTGTTATTTACAAACACTAGCGTTACAGAAAATAACCCCAATAATACTGATAGGTAGCGCCGCGCGCGATCCGCTCGTGAGCTGTACGCACGCAGCACGCGTTCCGTTACTCAATCGTTTGGTGCGCCTCCTTAGCGCAACTCATACTAGGCTTGAACAGAGCGCGCAATTTGCGCGCGTCCAGATCTGGCGAACGCGCCGCGAATGCGCAGGTCGCGCGCAGCAATACACGCGTGCAGATCAAAGCCTTGCATGAGTTGCGGTATGGAGGCGCACCAAACGATTGCAGTTAAGCTTCAACCAAACCAACGCGTTCAGCCTGCATGCGCGTTGGCGACTTCTCGCGTGCAAGGCCAGTGTACATCAAACGCGCGGCCTAGGTACGCGTTTAGTCCAGTCTGCATCTACCTTCCGTTCCAAACATACTCCTACCTAATGAATTTGGTGATAATAATAAATAAATAAATATAAATATTGGACAACATCACATACATTGCTCTGATCCTAAGGTAAGTTGCTAAAGCATTTGTGTTATAGAGATCAGAAACAACGACGGTACCACAACACCCAGACCCGAGGCAATATAGAAAAGTTCGTTTTCTACATTGACCCGACCGGGGATCGAACCCGGAACCTCAGAGATGGCGGCGCCATTTAAAGTCCGGCATGCTCGCCTCTTGGCTACGGAGGTCGTCATAATGGAAGATAGCGAAACTAAAATCAAAGCTGAAATGCTTCTATAAGCAGCAGTTATTTAAGATGAAAAAAAATGCGTATCATTTGAAATAAATTAATTTATAATCAATCTGGTAACCATTATTGACGCGGGTTTCTTTTAAACAATTCGTAAAAAATCAAACGTTACAATAAAAGTAATATGGATATTATCATACTATCATATCTGTCCATGACATCAAATGAACGCGGCCGCCGGATCGCGCGTGCGAACGCTGTATTTCAAGCCGCAGCTGCGCAGGACGCACCGGTTTGAACTCGTCGCTACAAATGGTATTTTACTATCTGAACGCCACCGTGCACGCCATCGCGCACGCAGGATGAACGCGTTGGTTTGGTCAAGGCTTAACGGATCGCGTAATGCGCGCGTGCAGCTCACCTTAACTTCTTTTCTTAGAATGCTACTATGTAGATACTAAATGGCTAGTGTATTATGTCGATCGGGAAACGGAAAAATATTAAATAAAAAAATAAGTTTAAAAAACTATAACCCGACTACGTAAGAAAGTGATCTAAAAAGGACGAAACAAGTAAATAATTAAGATAGAAATCCAGAAATGCACAGGTACAAAAATGGTCAAGGTAGAGCCGTGGTCGTACCAACTCAACACACAGATAGATGAGGTATTAGAATGTGGTGTCTAATAAATTCAGAGTCTGTCTGCCGTTACTACGGCACTATTAATTTACTAGTATTTGATATGGGGCTCAGCAAACAGTATTAATTTCAACTAACTTTTGCGATCTCGACTATCAGTCAAACGAAATGGGAATAAAGTTATTTGATGATAAATTATACTTACAAGTTTGGTATTGATTTATTCGTAGGCTTAGTTTTAGAGTTATAACTGAATTAGTGATGGAGTAAATCTATTAAACTGTTTTGATAGCAGCTGTTATATAATAAGGATATATTTAAAGAGAAAATAAGCATAGTTTTGGCTAATTTGTGTGACTTTTGTTTCTTGCTATATTCATCATTGAATACTCATTTCAGCCACATGATTGCTGATCACAGGCCTCCCCCAGTGTCTTCCAGATTACTTTCTACTATATTAATTAAAACAAAAAAACAAAGATCTTTCATAAATAAAACGGTCAATGTAAACCCAAACAAAATATGATTATTGTTTTTATTTTATTTTATTGTATTTTCATGGAAAACAAACAACACTTTATAACAATAAAAAAATAAGTTTAAAAAACTATAACCCAACTACGTAAGAAAGTGGTCTGAAAAGGACGAAACAAGTAAATAATTAAGATAGAAATCCAGAAATGCACAGGTACAAAAATGGTCAAGGTACCTACCTACCATCACAGTACCATTTCAATAGAAGTGTTCCTGGCACCCACAATATCATAGTAGGTGTACAGTGGGTACGACCACGGCTCTACCTTGACCATTTTTGTACCTGTGCATTTCTGGATTTCTATCTTAATTATTTACTTGTTTCGTCCCTTTTAGATCACTTTCTTACGTAGTCGGGTTATAGTTTTTTAAACTTATTTTTGTAACAAAACTTGTACTAGGCATATCCATATTAATATTGTAACAGCTACTATAAATAAACTCTCTACTGCGGGTTTCTGTTTATTACTAGCAAATGAATGGATGGAAATGACAAACCGAAAATGTTTAAAAACGTTATAAAAAGATACAAGATAATAAAATATACAAAACATTGAGCTTGTAGAATATAAATTCTTTAACTGGCATGCCATAAACGCTAGCATAAGCTATCGTAAAAACAAAGTAAAAATCTTTGGCAATATCGTTGGTATTTTCGTAAAAAAATTAACAGTCATAACTTTTTCATTTCTTGTCGGACAGCACATTCTCGTAACTTTCTTAAATAAAACTGCTGGTTAATCTATAAAATATTTTTGTCACTTACCTCAAGTCTAGCCGCAGCAGTGACAGTAAACGAAGGCATAGCGATATCAGCAGCCATCTTCCACAGCGCGTCTTCTAGCCTGGCCGACACTTTAGCTTCTAAAGATGGCAACACTACCAAAGGAGTCACGATGCCAACTGAAGCCAAGTACGATTGGAAGGTGTCGTCTTCGCCGCTTTCTGTTTCATAGTATAGTTTGTAGGATATCTGAAAAAAGACAAACCATTGCATTGTTATCTATCATGGTTTTTAAGTTCCCAAGAAAAGTCTTGGGAATTGTATTCTAAATGAGTCAACTGATCTTACTTGATAAAGATCAAGTAAGATCAGTTGACTCATTTGCAATTACCACCTATATAGGCTTTCCGAATAGGACGCCCCAAAGATTGGCTCTTTTTGCAACCTTGACCACGTCGTCAGTCCACCAAGATGGAGGGCCATGGTGAGTCTACCAGTTTGTAGTCGCCACTCAACAAGTTTTTCCAAAATAATTGTCATTAGTGTAAATTGCCTCTTACCTCATGCCAATAAGTCCCGTTGTACAGAAGCACTAAGCATGTAGTGTTGAAAGTCTGTCCGATGGTGATGTCGACCGTGTACACCGACTTCAGTTCGCGCACCGCCGGGAACGGTGTGACCAGGTTCAGCGTGTTAGTCATTACCGTGAATGTCTATAACAAACGCGACGTAATATTATACAGCATGAATCTTCATGATGAGTCTTGCATGCTACCGTAGTTTATGAAATTAAAGTCTACGGTAAGCTAATATATTACCCTTAAAAATCGAAAGAAAAAGGTCAAGGTGGGAATCGAACCCATATCTCTTGGATGAGCAACTGACTTCGACAAATAAGCTGACGTCATGCTAGTGTTTTCTACTGTCGACATCTGATAAAATATCTTTGCAAATATTTAACTATCAGTTAGGATGAGAATAGCTGAAACGATTTTTAATTATAAACTAGCGTGTAATTAAAAATATTTGATTAGCATTCATCAGCTCATTCACAAACACTTTAATTCAGGGAGTTAGTTAAAATCACTTAAATACGTTTCAGGAACATCTAATTCAAATATCCAAAAATAAAGTTGAAAGTGACGTCCTTGCTTTAATATGATAACTAATAAATATAAATAACACAAAACTTGATCTAAAGAAAAAACATCACTTACCTCTAGAACGAAAACGTCAGTAAGGACAATGGGAGGTTTGTCAGGCAGGTGCAACGTTGCATTAATTTCCAAAATGTCTTCCTCGTCAGCACCGACAAACTGAAACAAAGAATAAAATATAGGATTAGTACTTCAAAAGCGCCAAAATTATACATACCATATTTTTTGAGAAAGTAAAGGGGACTGGGGAGGGTGTTGGTAATTTAGTTCTCATTTTTTTGACCCACTTATGGTCATTAAGCTATTTTAATACCCTCCGTAGCGCATATCACTTAATAACACGTGAATAATTTAATAGAAATAATTTTTACCAACTAACATAGCAACTCGAATGAGTAGATATCGGGTCATTTATCTTCATTTAAATACCCTTCGACATCGCTACTTCCTGAATAAAAATGTATAGCGCCTCTTCCTAAGGGTGTTGGGATAGATGCGCGCGACCGTCGCCTAAAGTAACGCCATAAATCACGGCTCCGATCGGTCGCAAAGGGTTACCTTAATGAGATGCACGTGGAAGGTGTCAGCAGTGCAATAACGAGCTTTGTCGATGACATAGATTTTTAAGGTACACGGCTTATATCACCTGTGTGGGTCTTTCATGGATAGGAGAACAATCCCCAGTAGTCTCCAAGATAGGGAACCACCAACTTGCTACAGACCAAAATTCGTGTCAACGCGTTTTGTCCATGGTAGAATTAAGATACATTTAGGATTAACCTAAAGGTCTGCTGCTAACTGCTAACCATTTTGCTGTTTTGGTAGTCATGTGACCCGTAGGAAACCCAGTGTGGGAAGAGCTTCCATCGGACGCTGACCCTGACCTTTGAGATATAGGGTTGTTTCTTTGTTTTTGTCTCTGATAAAGCTACAAAAACAAAGAAACAACCCTATATCTATATTAGCTCCGCGCGCACGTATCTGATACGATGTTCGTCTCGTAAAATGCGCAAAGCGATCCTCACTCTTTGCCCCAGCGCTCAACATCGATGCCGTGTACTGTACCTAAATGAGATGCGCGTGGAAGGTGACAGTGGGGTGCAGGTGGTAAGGCGAGTTGAACTTGTAACAGCTGTTTTAGAGGAGAGAAGGTTTATGCCCTGTATAGGTCTCCCATGGATAGAAGAACAATCCTAGTCCCTAAGATATAGGAAGCCACTAACTTGCTAAGATAGACCAAAATGTGCGGGGTCAACGGGACCGTTCATTTTGTACATCTAAGACTTAGATTAACTTTACGATCCCGTAACTGGCGACCACTTGGAAGGGCTAAAGGGCTTTCAGTACCTGGTAGCCATGTAACCCGTAGTGAATCAACGGGAACCTAGAGTGTTGGTTTCCAGCGAACCTAGTAGTAGTAGTAGTAGTCCGCTTCCGATTATTCCACACCTGACCCGAAATCCTAACCCGGTCGCGGATTTGATTAGGAACTTGAAAAAAATATAATTTTTGTTCCGAACGTAACCCTCTTTCTAGGTTACGATAGGAACGATACGTCGGGGCAGGTTAGGAAGAGGGTTACGTTCGGAACAAAAATTATATATTTTTTTCTAAAATTTTAATACTTGAAAAAAAAAATCGTCCACCTAAGGTGGGATCCGAACCCTCGTACAGTATATAAAAATCTTAGATAAACCTAGGACGGTAATTGCTAGAAACAAATTTTTTTTTCAAGTTCCTAACCTAACCCAACCCGCGACCGGGTTAGGATTTCGGGTCAGGTTCGGAATAATCTGGCCTTTTTGCAACTCACTGAAACTTATAACGACAACAACAGTTTTTTCCTCCCTGATAGAAGTCTATCACCCCAAGTAGGTTACCTTAATGAGATGCGCGTGGAAGGTGACAGTGGGGTAGTAGAGCGTGTCGACTTGCAGACGCGCCGTGGTGTCGAAGTTGTCCACGAACGTGTCGTAGTTGTTCCTCTTGTGCTGGAACTGCTCCTGCAGGACGTCCAGCAGACCCTTGCCGGTGTCGTGCAGCAGGATCGCTATGCCGAACTGAAAGATAGATGAAACAGTTAAATGAAGGCTGATCCCAACCTTCATTTAATTTCCACACCTTTTTAGGGGAACCCTACCCAAAGGGTAAAACGGGACCCTTTTACTAACGCTCCGCTGGCCGTCTGTCTGTCTGTCTGTCCGTCTGTCAGCAGGCTGTATCTCATGAATCGTGATAGTTAGAGAGTTGAAATTTTTACAGATGATGTATTTCTGTTGCCACTTTAACAGAAAATACTAAAAAACAGAAAAAAAAAATATTTAAGGGGGTTCCATACAAGAAACGTGATTTTTTGCCGTTCTTATAGATAATGGTACGGAACCCTTCGTCCGACTCGCACTTGGCCGGTTTTTATTACAGGCATAAACTATAGCACAGACTGTCCTCAAATGCTGACTAAAGTTAGATTTCGAGTGCCTAGCATATATTCTTGTGCGCCAGTCCTTTTCTTTTTTCCATCACTCAGAAAAACTATCCTTAGATTCAACTCTCCCATCCCACGGATGTGCAAATTAACTAACAAGTGTAGCATCCGATTCACTTCCGCATTTAAATGATAAAATATTGAAGAAGCAAATACATATAGCTGTATTGTTTTAGATGCTGTTTATGTCTGTGTTCTGTGTAGATAACTTGTTAATTACTTCCATTTCCGACACATGGAACTTTAGCAACATGGAATTTGGAACAGGTTTATTAATTTACTAGCTGTTGCCCGCGACTTCGCTCGCGTGGTCTTTAGTTTATTTAATTTATCCCACAGGAACATTTAAACGGGATACAAAGTGTATGTTAATCCAGAACATATTCTATAAGTGTGCAAAATTTTATCTAAATCCGTTCAGTAGTTTTTGTGTGAAATAGTTATAAACATCCATACATACTCACAAACTTTCACATTTATAATATTAGTAGGATGATGCTTATGCGAAGGTAGTCTATAATTTCAAATTGTTAATTGTTATATTTTAAGAAGTCGTCGCCAGTTTTTCACTCCTGGACCTTTTACAAAGCAGTCCTTTTAATTTTGTAAAAAACACAAACCATACCTTATGTTTAGACAGCCTCACAGACAGTTCTGTGTCCAACCCATTCCCGTAGACGTTCTTCATCACAAGCCCGTTTTCTTCGAACCCTTCCAACGGAGTATACAATTTGTATACGTATACAAAGTTTAGTACGGACTGCCAGTGCCAGATACCCGTGAAACCGAAGTCCATTGTTCCCCAGCCTACTCTGAAGTCCAGCTGTGGGATTAATAAATTTCAGAATAAGAAACCTTATTTTTAAGTGAGTTTATTCGACTTAACTACACTGACACTCTTACTTAAAGAGAGTTCTCAAGAAATGACCTATATAACATTTTATAGGCCCTCACTCTTTCATGATCTGCATATCTCTATGCTGTCGTACATCGCGATTGAAAATCTTTTGTCTGTGCAGGATGCTTACATCGAGATTATGATATGCAATTTTAGGGAGTATCGTCCTCATCAATTTACACCCTGTATATTGATGGGGAAGATATTTTGCAGATAACAGTGGTAAATCATCCTAAGCTTTAAAACTATGTAGTTTTAAAATGAAATTATGAATATCCTTGTTTCGAAACTTTTTTGGCGACAGTGACTGTACTATTTTAAATAACTTGATTGCCACCCTATATTATGTTTTGTCTAAACTACTTTACCTCTTCAGGCGCTCTCTTAGCAGTCACGATAGCTCTGTTCAAGTATTGGATGGGTAGTGCTACATGACCAAATATGTGGAAATCTTGAACTGTTGTCAGCTTTAGAAGCACTTCGATACCTGTTAAACAATTATTGATTTAAAGCAGTAGCAAATTTTTTAATACAAATCCATTGCAAGGTTCGACGACCATGACGATGGTAAGAATCCCGGCTCGTTACTAAGAGGCCCTGAGATCGAATCCAAGTTCGGATAAAACTATACACCATTTGATGCAGTGTTAAATTTTTGTGTTCGTTGTTAGTTTGGGTCTTTTACCTAATCCATTTTAAAAATGTATTTAATAATATAACAATCGTTTTTTCTTTCCCTGCATAATTCGATTCGAAGCTGCTGGATGCAGGTCGTTTGAACCGGCCGATCTGGAGGTCACTGGAGGAGACCTATGTTCAGAAGTGGACGTCTTATTTATTTATTGGAACAGATTCACCAGCAACACATCAGTAGGTAAACATTACAGTTCAGAGTGGCATGGGTAACATGTGTAATAGTTATGTCTTTTAGCTGAAATGAAATGATGATCAGTAGTACCTGGGGGGTTACCATGAGCTTTAAACTATCCACTCAAATTCCAGGCAGTTTAGTGTGTGTGCAGCTAACTGAATTTCAGAATATGTAGCAGAAACTCACCCGTAGTTGTGTTGGGCGTGACGACCATCGCCACGAGATGCCGGTCGGCCTCAACGAAGCCGAACCGCGCGGTCGTTTGCGGGTGCTCCGTCACTGGGCTCGTCACGTTTACTACCAACATGCAGTTTGTGATGCGACGCATGTGCCCTGCAGCATAATGTGAACGTAAGGATTTTTTGATATTATAAAGTGCAGGCGACGATCTAGAAAGCCACGTAAGGGATTGAAAACCATTCCATTTTGCTTCGCTGTTAGTGCGGTTCGCTTTAGCTTCTCGCTCAAGTCGCCTCTCGCCAGACTACAAGAGCTCGTATGTTCGTATTGCTGGCATAGTTTAGCTCTTTAGTTACGAGATGTATTTATCAAAAAAGATTTGAAAAGAAGAATTAGGCCTCTGACGCTAGTTTACAAGGATCTAGATACCGGACGCGATTAATCGTTTTCTTCGGTAATAAATGGAGTCTATGTGCAGCGTTTACCGGCTTTAGCTGGCTGATAAAAAAATGAAAACGTGGTAAGCTAATTATCTGCGCTTCGGTAGTAATTACTAAAGTGAAACAACGCACACCGCGGATGTGAATGGATTCTCACTGCAGGTATAATAAAAGAAGAGAAGAAGACTTAAAATGACAAGAATTTCGAATTACTAGATCCAACTATCGATGAGATAGATAGAAACTAGAGAACCGCTTTAAGTTTTTTATTGAAACCATTCAAGACATTTAAAATAAAGATAACATATTTATAAACATACCATTGACGTAAATCTTGACGACTTTTTCTTCTAAATCCAGATAAGTGATTCCTTTGATGTCACGCTTGTGACCCAAAACGAACTCTGTTTTCAGGAATCCTTTCGTGTAACCCTAAAATGTGTACATTAATAAGTCATCAACGTACGAAACTGTATAGTACTTCAACCAAATAGCTTCTATTACTAACCTGGAATGGAGTGAGTAATGTAACTCTCCCAGTGATATTATTTTCAGTGCGTCCTCTGTCCAATGTCCATGATGAGTTTATCATCATTAGACCATCTTCATTATACTGAAACAATAGTTTCGACATTAAGAATGGATTTTCTAGTGTTTCTGCTGTTTTGATTGCTATAGTTTAAGTTTGACGTATATAATTTTTACAGTTAAGAACTTTTTTAAAGAAAGGAAAGATTCAGGTGAAAGCAAAATAAGGTTTAGAGACACAAAACTTGTTACTAAAATAGTTACTTGGTTCTTTTCATTCATTATTTCTTTAAAACCCGTACCTAACTATCATAGCTTATTACGTTTACGTTAAAAAAGTATGATTACCTGAAAACTAAGTAAAGTATCAGCGCTCTTCTTCCACACAACCCTATGCTTGGCAATAGCAGCTGCCTTCGGTAAAGTCGGTATCGTTGAGTTGACCACAGCATTGATTTCTCCATAAAACTCGTTGGTTTTGAACAAGTAGTCGGCTAGGAGACTAAAGGCTAGGTAATCTTCTTGCCAGTTCATGCTGCCGTTGAGGGCTTGGAGGTTGTCGTGGTAGCGCCACCTAGCGGGATAATGTTTTCTTGTCAGAAAAGTTTTTGTATAGAAAGTCAAAGAAGAACGTAGCAACGAGACGCGTGGCCAATTGCGAGTTTATGCATGCAGTCGATATGTATTAACGAAGGCGCTATATTTTTAAAGTTTTGTACGGATACTGTTTGTCTGTCTGTGTTATCGTAGCTGCCAAAAGAATATACCGATTTTGACGTGTTTTTTTTCTTTTACAATATCTACTCTTCAATATACGTTTTACTTACATTAGATTAAAGCTGGTATCCTTCCACCCAACAAACGGCGTGCTCATGCTTGAAAGCAAGGCGTACACCGTTTGCTCTTTAGCCTCCGAGTACATCTTCACTCGCCATAGGATCGTTGCATCATTCGCCCAGCCCATGCGGACGTGCCACTGACAGAACCAGTCTGAAAATAACATAAAATTGTTTGACTATTGCTTAAAATGACATTAATATCGTTGGTATTATCTATAAGCGTTAAATTTAAACCTATTTGAACACCAAATATAAATTTTTAAGTATTTCCGTTGGATAGTCGTATCCCTTTGGCCATGATATACTGTCAAGTGACGTCACAAGCCTTGAATGAACATAATAAGTGTCCACTTTTTGGTCAAAGACGACTTGTTAATTACGTTTTTTCCTAGAATGACGTAATTGACAAGTTAACATCGGACTGTCGGCTAATAAGAAAACAGATTATGTGAGGGAGGAACTAAAAAAACCTTACTACCAACATTTGCAACTGCATACACGTATCCACGGATGAGCTTCAAAATATCGATAAGCGGGTCTATTGATTCAGAAAACCCGAAGTATTGCTAAATGCACAATAGAGGGAGACGCCCTCGGAAAAATGTAAGTCTTTGCCTGGTATTACGTAGCACAAGAATAATGTTAATTTCTTATTCGAGACCATGATAAATGGTGCGTTGTCTTGTCTGACCTATTATGTTTTCTGGTTAAATATGGAAAGTACCTTGGTAATGCTTCAGTCATGTACATTTTTGGAGACCGAGAAAACTTAAACTAGACCTTATTACCTCTCAGTAAAAACTCAAACTCCCCGTTCACGACTCGGCCGGGATAATACAGGGTGACATGGCCTCCGTGGTGCAGAACTCCTTTGTTATCCAGTTGTATGTCTATGCTGACTTTCTGGGACGGATCTCTGTTCGCGTCCCAGTTGAAAGATGCGCTTAGCAACTTTTGTCGGGGCGTGACGAAGCGTTGGTAGGTGATTTGAATGTCGCGTAGCCTGAAAAGAAAGTTATAGTTAAATAAGCCATAAAGGTTTGTTTGCATAGAAGTACCTTAGCAATAAGGTTTTCTGTAGTACCATACATATCGTCTAATTTAATAAAAGACAAACCTCTACCAAACATCAGCACCCATAGACAAATGTCGAAATCATAGAAATTCTTAAATGTTCAATTATACTAAAAATTACGGTTACTTAATTTAGTTTGACCACATTTTTAATATGCTTTATTAATTATTTAAATTATTAATATGGGAAACAGACTAAAAAAATATTAATATGTCTATTTTAATACCATAGAGTCTTACAGGTTTAGAGCCCCCTTCCTCTCGTTACGAAAATACTAAACCTAAATTAAAATAAAGTTGGGAGGAGTGAATGAATACACTTTATCCAATGACTAGTCATTCATGGAGAGTGAACGTGAAACACTTACTGGTCAAAGTGAACATCCATGCTGAACTTAGTGTTATTATTCAGATCGGCATTGAGGTTGACGCTGTACGCTTTCTCCCCAATGTCCACCTCAGCGTATGTCATGAAGTTCTGTTCGGACAACTCCACGTATCGGACCAGAGATCTGTACTTGTTTTCGTTGTATTCTCCCTGTAAAAAAATTAAATTGGTATTAAAATATTTAAGGTCTTACCTGCATTAGCTGTCTCTTTCTCAGCGTGTGCGTTTCTCTAAAATGTGACGGGTTCACGCAAGTGTTAACTGTCACTATAGGGTGAAAACGCTCTACATTGCCGACTTCTTTTCAAGAGCTTGCACGCTTCATAAGGCAAAAACTGCAAGCGACAGCTCAATAGGCCTCGGGTGATAACGAGAGGTTTTGACATTTTGACAGTTCTGATACCATATGACACTCTTGAGTCTTGATGACAAAATAATCTCTTACATTACCACTCGAATCAGTACTTATTTAAAAGATTGTTAGAGTCAAGATACGCATATAAAAAGGAGGTTTTTATGTTGGATTTGGGTACTTTTACATTCATCTGTCACACATGCAATTTGAGGGAGGGCGGCCGGTGCCCTTGCATATGTTTGTGTTTGCCCACGGAGTGTAGTAGGTGGTATTATCAGGGAGCCTTTGCCGACGTAACTAAGCGGAAATAGTTCGAAAAACAATCACATACATTTTTATAATTGTTTCAAGATTCTGCATGCCATTTTTATACCTTACGCATCTTGAAGTTGTCTCTATAATTTTATCTACAAAGTTTACGTTAACGATCGCTAACGTGCTTTTAGCAGGTATCGATAAATACCTGTCCGATAAACGTGATCTGCCGGTTGTCCTGCGTGAATCGCGCGTGTACCGCGATGTCCTTGAAGTGGCTGCTGTTGATGAGCAGTTTGACTCGATGCGCCGCCATGTTGGTTTTGGATTGGTCTTGGTAAAGCGCATCTATGTTGAAGTCCATGCCGGTGAACCAGACGCCTGTTGCGTGCATCTAAACGATGTAATAGAAATAATTATACCATAGTATTAAGTTATAAGTATAACACTTCTAATGTTTTAAATTAGCGCATTGGTTTATCATCAGCAACTCGCCATACGCAATAAGTTTAGTTTGGCGTGTGGATGTTATCAGAACCAATGCCATAAATATCACTTTGACGGGTTCAGGTTCGGTTGCGGGCCGTCGACGTCTCACCATTGTGTGACCAATATACGCCAGATACACCAAACAATAGCAGAACTGACGGCTGATGGGACAGAAAGGTTCTAGAATGAAGCCACGTACCGGCAAGCGCATCATAGGACGTCCACCCTGACGAACGATGACGAGGACAGACGACCTGTGCCCTGTTTATCAAAAGTCACTCACAAGTCTACACGTTCACAAGTTACACTTTACAAGGATGATTTTACAAGTTCGTGTGAATTATGTTTATCAAAAAAATCTACACTCAAGGCTTGTAAAACAGTGAACTCGTAGGTTCTACTTGTCGCCGGACACTCTCTGGATTTGGTATGATATTTATACAGATTTTAACTAACAAGGGATTTTTGATAAACAAAATCACGAATACGAGTTTAAAAATATACTTGTGAAATAAATAATTACTTTTGTAACTCGTATCTTATAAGTGTAGTTTTGAAAAACATATTTGTAAATTTTACAGGAAATTTGATTGTAATACAAGGCTTGTAAGTTTTGATAAACAGGGCACTGGTAAAGGTTGCAGGAAGCCGCTGGAAGTTTTAAACCGGACAATTTTGAAGACAGTGGAGATGACTATTTTTAGCAGTGGACGCCCTATGGCAAAAATTATGATGGTAACTTCAATTGTCATGGTCACAAAGTACCAATTTTTTCCCTACCAAGTACACCCAGATCAAATGAATATAAATGAACTTACTTGATACTCGTTGGGCTGCTTCTCATGTACTTTAGTCTTTATAGTGCATGGATGTAACGTAGGCAAGGTCATATTTAGTTCCGCGTCCAAATACAATTGCGTTCCCGGCGGGTAGAACAAGTACCCCGATATCAGGATCTCTCTAGACTTCGGGTTGAAGTTTAGTAACGCTAGTGCTGTGTATTTGGGCCCGACCTAGAAAAGAGAGTCGTTGCAAGCGAATGTGAACCTTAACACGTTCACAGAAAGTTACAAAACTTATTTTGCATACTCGCATCAAATGACTACGAACAAATTTTGTTTAATTTATAATTAATAGACAATTGATTCGAAGTAGCTACCATTGTATGGACATGGCCACAGCATTTGTTGTTACAAGAACAACAAAACATATAACGATGATCATATCCAAAATATTTTTTTGATATCTACTTCTAATCCGCTTTCTAATGATAAGGTCGCGGTAGATTTGAAAGGGCATGCTAATACAATTCTTTATAGACATGAGTGTATGAATACAAGTTTTTAGAGTTTAAATCTACCAGAAAATATAAAGCATACGGATATAGTGGTAGATAAATAGTTAGCCCACACGTATATTTATAAACAGTATATTAAAATGTCAAATATTATAACGTATAGAAAAATAAATTAAATAGAAAAATAAAAACCAGCCTAGTGCGATTCAGACTAGCAGGCCTAGGGTTCCGTACAAACTTGTAGGTACGTAAATAGTTAAACTATCACGGGATTTAAATTAGATTTTGATCCATCATCTACACAAAACAACCTTATTTCAAGTCTGTTACTTAATTTGTTTAACTTTTCTGTTTTACTGACAAACAGCAGAATATCAGCAATAGGGCTCCGGTTTTGCCCTTGAGATAGATATAAAAATCTAAAAAACCGGCCAGTGCGAGTAGGACTCGCGCACAAAGGGTTCCGTACCATAAAAACGGCAAAAAATCACGTTTGTTGTATGGGAGCCCCTTATAAATTTAGTTTATTCTGTTTTTTAGTATTTGTTGTTATAGCGGCAATAGAAATACATCACCTATGAAAATTTCAAATATCTATCACGATTTATGAGATACAGCTTGGTGACGGACGGATAGACGGGCAGACAGACAGACGGACAGCGGAGCCTTAGTTATAGGGCTCCGTTTTACCCTTTGGGTATGGAACCCTAAAAAGAACCTTACCTGGTCGTAATGGAATTTCATATCGATCATTTTAGGCCGTTTCAGAGTAAGTCGCGTGTCCAGTTCTACGCCGTTTATCTTGTCTATGTGTTTGTACATGAACACGAAGGCGGGGTCCTCTTTCGCCTCTTTGGATGCACTCACATTGAAACTCACGTCTACGTGGGTCTGGGTTTTCTGAAGATATAATGATTTAAATATAGATTTGCTTTGGTGATCGAAAACATTCAGATTGACAGGTTTTAAATGGATACTTATGTATCCTTTACAGAAAATATTAATTATACAACAAAAGAACGGAAAATAATAATTTAAATAAACTAACTTAAATCCAAATTATACCTACTAAATGATAAAAGTTTATCCGTGAGGCAAGCACGCAAATATTTTTAATCAAAAAATATTTTTTATTCAAATTTATGACTATGCTAATTGTAATTTCTTACACCGCTTTTTGACCTCATAGTGACGCAGAGCATTTTTTATTTTTATATTACAAGCTTTAGAAACTATACCGATACACGGAAACCAATTCTTTCGTTTCACGATAAATACGATAATTTTGTCACTAAATAAAACAGGTTTTGAAACAATCTAGCTATACAGGGTAACTTGAAAAAAATCAACAACCTCGCACAATTAGATAGCTAACATCATAAACAACAAAATTTGTTCTACAAGTTTTATCATTACTCAATACATTAATTAAAAATAACTTTTTTAGCTTTTATTGTACTGTCTTGACATTTGTAAGTCTATGTGCGCACGACGCTCGCGCCCCGCCCGATGTGAAGCGCACAGAGATAAGAACATTCAGACGTAAAATTATTTAGATATTTATTTTTGTATGAAAGTAAAATATGTCAAATTATCTCAAGTCGTAAAACAAATGTTAATTTGTATATGATGTTAGCTATCTAGTCGTGCTAGGTTGTAGATTTTTTTCAAATAACCCTGTATACGAGTACTTACCACATTCCTAATCGCAGAATAGAAGTTGTAAGCTGGATACGCAGAGAACTCCATCTCGATATCAGCGTACAGATCATGCCTATACGTCAGTGTCCTCTCGCTATACACGCTCGCCATTTTGACCGTCTGTTTCGGGTTCTTATAGAACTGGTAGTCTAACTGAAGATTGGTCCCGTGGGTGGGACCGTTGATAGTGTAGTAGCCTACGAGATGGCTGGCCAGTTGTTTGGTCTGGAACTCGGCTAGGACGTCGCATTGTGTCACTCCACCTTTGGACTTGAATTTGAAGATGCCTGAAGAATACACGTGAGTGAACAATAAATAACATCAAGTCATGTTTGGTGCAAATTATAATGGTGACTACAGAGTCGTGGGCCTTTAAACAGCGTACAAGGGGCCCAAGCTAAATCGCGGAGGACCGTTTCACATCATTTCCTGTAATGTTATGTGAAACAAACTAACAATCTTAAAAAAAAATATGAATACGCACTTTTTTATTATACCCTAGATATTATTTTTAAAATTTGGCACTTCCTTGCCATGTAACCCTGTATATAAGCAAATTTTTTTTTCACATTATTTTATTACTTCCCTTAAATTATATTGAATTTTGACGGATGGTCCAAAAGTAACCCTGTTTATTTATACTAATATTATAAAGAGGAAAGATTTATTAAAGATATATTTTTGTATGTTTGTAATGAATAGGCTCAAAAAGTACTGGGCCGATTTAAAAAATTCTTTCACCAATAGAATGCTACATTCTTCCAATTTGACATAAGCTACATTCATTTTGAAAAAAATTAGGAATCCTTGGTAAAATTTGAACAATGTAACCAAAGGTGTAGAAAAATGAGTCTTAAAATGTCTTTCGTCGAATGCGCTGCCGAAACAAAAATGAAATTAAATAATTAGAATAACGAGAAAGAGCAAATCGGTACACTGATTCCGTATCTTGCAAAAGCAGCATTTCTTTTGATAGCGAAAATTGTCCAATTCTGGCTTTAAAATCGCAAATTGACAACAAAAAACAAAAACAAAGCAATCTAATGTGAGTGTTGCCTATAGAATTTGACACTAACTATCAATCGGGCGATAACTGCGCTATTATTGCTAATTTTTAGGGAAAAAGGGGGCGGCAATTCTCTGCCAGTGCTTTGCGGATATGCCGTGGGGCGATTGCTAAATCATACGGTATAGTTTATACTTTCCTTTAAAATAATTGATCACTCACCCGACAACTCCGCAATCTTCTCATCGTCCACCACCCAAAACGCCCTCGGCACCCACACATACCCGTGTTTGATATCGTGTCTTTTAAGCGACATTAAAGTATCAAACTGTTTCCGTCCGTCTACATCCAGTGTCGCTTCTATGGTCTTGTCGTCGGCTAGGTTTCTGTAGGCGGCTTTAGCTTTGATAGTACTCTTGGCCGATTGCATCGTTATAGCTGCGGTACTGGAAGTGTTTGATACGCTGAGGATAGCGTTGAACATGCGTTTTTCCTGAGAATCATAAGTTTTTATTTAATGACAGTGTTTATGTTTAAAAGCGGTTGCAGGAAACCATGGTTTTACCTTGAATGCAAACGATCTTAGCTTTGATTTCCAGTTAATAGAATAGAATATTATTTATTTGGCACTCAAAATTGACACAAACATGAAAATGAAAATAACATAGATTGACACAGAACTAATAATTATATTATAAATAAAAATAAATAAACGTGCCAAAAAGGACCCTCGCTCAGTATTCGCCGTGGCAACTTAAGGCTGCCACGACACTGATATTCTGCGAGGGCCTCAAACAATAAAAAAAAAAAAAAAAAACAACAAAATCCTAACAAACAATAACAAAGAAAAGAATATACACCGCACGAAGTAACACAAGAAAGAAAAAAACATTAGACCAGAGACAATGACAACCAGCTCAGCCGATAGCTCAGCACCGATCGTGTGCGTGTGCGCATGCCTTTATAAGAGTCGGCCGGAGTGTTTGCACTGTCTCTGGTTGCACGGCCAAAGAACTTGCTACTAAGTGATTATTGAATACTACTGCTCACTCTGTCCGCCATTTTCGCAACACAGGTAATTTGCGTAAAATGGTGTGATGCCACGTAATATGCACATATTATGACTCATGTGGCATGGTTTATATTTTGAAAGTTTTAAATTTTTGAAATTTTTAAAGTTTATAATATGAGTGGTTAAATACTTATAGATAATGCTATAATCTTTGGGATACATCAAATGCATAAGATTATGAAAACAAAAAGGGTTATTTTTTAAGAAGTCCTCTAACATGTCATTGATTTAGACTAGTTAAGTATATCCTCAATTTTCAGGAAATCAAAAAGAAAGATCTTACAAAGACCATGTCACATTTACCAGTAATATTGCCATTTATCTGTTCGTGAAGAAAGTATGCGATACTGGACGTGGAATATTTCATAAAACGCTGGGGAAACGAAGACGCCTCCTTCTCAAAGGTCATTTTTTTTAAACCCAAAGGTTACCTTAGCTGGACTCACGCACCACCGGATTAGTTTAGTACGAGATTAAGACATCTTTCTGTCTCTGTCATTGTCATACAAACTGACAGCTATAGAATGATTTTTAATAAAATGTTAGTGGATAGTTCAGGATTAAATTCGCAAATCTGACATGCGCAAGTGGACCTTACAGAACTTGGTGAAATGGCGTCATAATCATACATACCTTGCTATTAGGCGTGTCGAACGAGAACAGTAAGTTGTTGTTCGTCTCGTTCTTATCCCACTTGTACTCGAAGGCGTAGGTCTTGGCCGACGGGTCGGCTTTCTCGAGCGATAGAATGTACTTCGCAGGACCACTCATTAGGAAGTACGGTGCGTTGTGGAGGTTCGTCATGTTTGGGAACTGAAATGTACATAATTATTCAAGACAATATGACATGTGACTCACAGCAGTGGACGTCCAGTGGCTGAAATGATGATGATGATGAACACTTGAAAGCTCCAGCTCGATGGACCGACGACCTTAGGAAGATGGCTGGCAGTGGATGGATGAAAGCAGCGAGAGCGAAGCGCGCTCTTTGGCACTTTTCTCTTTTTTTTGGAGGATTACGTCCAGCAGTGGACTGCAATAGGCTGAGATGATGACAACTTGAAAAATCGACTACCTCAGGTGGGATCCGAACCCACAACTTAACGCGTACCGGGCGAGTGCTCTGGTCAATAAGTTCAGATCAAACAGAAATACCTACATCATGTAACATAAATAAAGGTTTGCGACTGTATTCATAAATTGAACAAGTTTGACAAAAGAAACGTTAGTTTTTCTTCGCTTGTCGTTGGTGTTAGTCATTCCCGGTCAAATTATAGCTTAAGCATGTGCGTCCAAAATATTGAAGTACTTAATGTTATCACTTTAAAATTACAGAATGACTTTAACTAAATGTAGAATATTACAGCAGGATATTAAAAAGTTTTTAACTAATACCGTCACACACACAACGTATAAAGAGATAACCTAAATTTCGTGACATATCTTTTGGCTGCACGCACGATAAAGTGTCATATTCCACCTGAGCCAAGTGTGCAAGCGAGAGCGTGGAACAAGCGATAGAGAGGCACGATCGGCCTGTGACGCACCTATCTCTATGACGTTATTTATGACCTACAATTATCGCCCGTAAACTGACTTTACAGACAATCAATTTTTTTTTTGGAGTAACTGATTCCAAGACTGAAGCTGACTGAAAAAAATCTGCATGCTAAAATAAACATTTGTAATATTTTACCTGATAGGAGGCGCAGACTTTGATCCCGATAGCCTTGTCGAAAGTACTCCAGCTGCAAGTGTTATGTTCAATCCTATTCTGGTTGAGGCCTTGCTGTTGCAGCTCTTGGTCACCATGGAGGATTATCAGCTCTGATCTGGTAAGAAAAACAAAATAGATGTGGGTTACATAATTAATGATTTATCATGCCATCATCATCATCGTATCCTATTGCAGTCCACTGTTAGACGTAAATCTCCCCCAAAGAGCGATTTATTATTCAAGATCTTAAATATTTACAAATAGTTAATTTCCAACTATCATGGTTAAGTTTCCTTGCAATAAAATGAAATGAAAAATACAAATCATTTAAGTTAATAATGGGTCTTAAATGAAATTGGATATCGTTTTTTTTAGTGACAAGCATATTAATTGTGCGATGAATGAAAGTGAGCCAAGCTTTTAATGACAGTTTTTTTTCTTTTAATAGTAACACTTTAGCTTACTTTAATGATCTCGAATGAGAAATACAAGCTCAAAATGTAATGTTGTGTTTATAAAATAAACATACTAAATACTACTATACTACTACGTTTGCAACATACTAAAGTGATGATCTGAGTATGATTCCCTATAGCGCTATTGGTTTGAAAGTTGACACCTAAGTTTGGAATCTATCACGAATCGTGACTCCAACTGGCCTTCTCCTCTTATAATTCCTAACTAACACTTACTTGGCAGCGAATATCTCCTGCTTATCCGTAGGCAGTGACAGATGAAGTTTCACCAAACTCAGCCCTCGTACTGTCAGCTTAGCTTCCACATCAGTAGCAGTATACAGCCGAGAGTTCAACCGAATACCGCTGGAAGCAAGCCCGCCAGCCACCACACCCATGGTGGCTGCTATGTTCACTGCCACACTGGGAAATAAACACATGTCTAATAATTATGAAATACTTACAATTATATGACAAAACATGTCACAGAAACTGTATGGCACTTTACAGCAATATGTCGACTTTTTAAGGACCATCTTGGCTAGTGGGCTGCGGTCTAGACTATAAAGCGAGGCTGCAATTTCAAATCCCGCAAGAGGCAAAGGTTTGTGTGGTGACTCACCACACAAACCTTTGCCTCTATACTCACCACTGGTGAGTATTGTATTTTTACCTATGTTATGGATGTTGCTAAAATGTATTTAGCTATATCAATTTGTTATTAAGTCTATAGTTCCAGCTTTGCTTAGTTTTAGGTTATTAATCATTGAGCAACTTGAAATGGCTTTGTTTAAGTATTGTGTACGTCCAGTATTATATCAGTCAGAATTATTTATAACACTAGCGCTCGTATCATGTAACGAACCCTCTGAAACTGAACTGAGCTCTGAAAACGTTTAGTCGAAATCGTGCTCGCACTGCAGGGATGTCACAGGTATTTCTAACTAGTACATAATACTTACTCTGTGCTAGTACATTGAAGTGTTTTTTTTTAACTAAGACATTTTAATTTTCCCACCTTGGCTGTATTTTCCCTTCAAAGTCCAAACTTCCGGATTCGGTATACTTGTCCTCCACAGTCCCCGACAGCTTGGCGTTGATGTAGCTGGTTCCCATAAGGTTCATGTTCAGCGGCAGGCCGGCACCAGTGGGTACCGAGAAAGTTGTATCGAGAAATAGGGACGCTTTCTCGTACGATATTTCCTGTGAAAGTTAGCTCTATCTGTCAGTATTCTATGATGTCTATGTTTTAATATTTAACATTGTTATTAGGTAGATACTATGGATAGTTTATGCCATGGTTTAGCTTTATATTTTTTATATTATACGCATCACCCACAAAACAATTGTTAGAAGTCAGAAGATGCTTAATGGCAGAAAGTTTACCTTTTGTATGATTTTATCTATGTTGAAATTTAATAAAAAAATAAGTCATGTTAACTTTGCGATGCGTTATTAGCAGAGACCAATTTTTAACGTGCCTTCCGATCTGAGGCATGGAGATGCTTGAGTTCAATGTCACTAATAAGTCACTCATCCACACACATCTGTCGCGTAGGTAACTACCAAAATGCTGATACCACTAAAATGCCACCATGTTAAATAACTAAACATAGTTTACGTCAACAACTAAAATCTTACAGCCAGCAAACAATAAACTTGCGCTGCAGCTTTTAAATTTAAGCGCCATAAAGTAAATCAGCAACACTCACCTTCCCAGAAAGAATTTCCAACACCCTCAACTGAGGATTAAGCCTTTGCAGCGACTTCATAATCTCCTCGTCTCCTTCCGCGCTCCAAAACGATATCTCATTACCAAAGACCTTAACTCCCAACTCTGCCATTGGAAAACGGTGCTTAAGCGCTTCGTTCTTGTAGTTTAAATCGTCGATTTTTCCTCGCAGCTCGTCCGTTTCGTCCGCTGAACGATAGAAGCGCAATTTGTCTATGTGTTCTGATACGCGCTCTTTGCTGAGCGGACCTTTGCTACCGAAGAATTTCTCGAAGTACCGCTCGAAACCCTCTACTCGGCCTTTTACCTAAAAGTGACAGTTCATAAAAATATCATCTACGTATATTTCATTCACTTGCAGGGTTTAGATTGGCATATTCACTAATATTCAGAGACAATTTTCTGGCTTAGTAACGATGAGACATGATACGAGGTGGTTGTCCAGGCATGATCACTTAAAGCCTGCTTCTGTAAAACCAGCATCCATATTTTAATAGATTTTAGTAATACGGGAAGGGGCTATAAAGTATAGCTTTTTTATCTACAATTCTAGACCATATCAAAAGGGGGTCAAAAATCTGACCAATAAATAAAATAGAAAGTCTGACAAAGTGTCTGACTCTGATAGTAGCCGATAAACTATAGAGTAATGAATGAATATGTGATATTGAAATTTAATGGAATAAGTAGATGTGCGTAAAAAGAAATAGTGGACCTCCTTTTTTTTAAAGTCCGTTAAAATACATTAAACTATACTATAAAATTATTTGTTATAGTTTCATTTCCATACCTCCAAGATGTTGATAGATTCTCCAAACATATCGATGGTCAAATTAAGTCCAAGGGATCTTGGAATATAGGAGTCGGGAGAGAACACTACATTAGCCTCGTAGTTTCCACCTAAAAAAAGAAAAAAAAGTACACTATTCCATCCAGAAACAAAAACGAATATAGAAGATAAGTAGCAATTTAGCTTACCTGCGTTATACTGATCAAAGAAGACACTCTGTTCGTAGTTTCTCGAGAACATTCTAAAGTCGGGACTGTCTTCGAGTTGAGGCATCGCATGTCCAGAGAGGAGACCTTGGATCTCTACGCGAGAGGGCAGGGAAGAGTGCTGCTGGTTGCTGAGGTGGCTCCAAACGAATGTCGCCGCTGTCGTAGTAAAAATAAGGTTGAAGTTAGATTTTAACACCACAAGATAACATGACAAGCGGTGGCTTGACATTGCCTTAAAATATACCCTCTGAGTCTTGACTTCATTTAGCACATAAAATACCAAGAATCGAATGCGATTTCTAAGAAATATGGTTATGAATGTTTCTAAGTAATTCGGTTTTAAATATTTTGAATTTGGGTTTGAAATGGAAATTTAAAAATATTCACAATAATATATGACAGACAATTCATTTACATTTCTCCTGTGCTCCTCCTCAATACTGTTTATTTGTATATAAACTTGGAATTTATAGAAACCTATCATTACATACAAAAGCCAGCCATTTTTTTACTGATGAATTTTCAATACATTTATTTAAATATTTTACTTAGGATATAATATAATTTAAACGTCTCATACCTTGGTTGACCGGCTCGTTTCGTACCGCGTGGAATATCTTCCTCACAGTGCTGAGGGTGGGACACTTCATCACTTGCAGGTACGACGCTATCCGCACTTCGATGTTTACGTAGTCCTCGCGGAACATCTCTAGGAAGTATTCCCTGGGGATCGAAATAGGTACTAAGTAGGGACGGAATTTTTATATTTGTGCCTTCTGTGATCCGTTCCTAGTTCGGATACCCTTAATAAACTTTAACAGTCATTTTGCTATAATGAAATTAGGAATTACAGTATGTGGTATACTTTATTTACAAAGCCCTTAAATCGTAACCGTGTTTCCGAATAGTCAACTTTAATGATGATCCCAGAATTTTTTAATTTAAAAAAATGTTGGTCGGCAGATTTTTAATTCATATTTTTAGAATTTAAGCTTTCTAGTGTGAAGGAGAAATGGACCAAGTTCAAAGAGGAAGGGAATAGAGAGAATACAAAGAAACCCAAAAAGACTAAAAATTTCTAGATTGATAAAAAAACGTTAGTAAACAAATAATACAATTTGTTGTTACGAGGTACTACACTTTATTTTTTTCACCATAGTCATAGCATGAACTGCTGGAAACGAGTCAGTATACAAAAGTTCGTTTTTTAAATTAACCCAAATCGGGAATTGAACCCAGCACCTTTTCTAGATGCATCACCATACCACAACAAAAACCCCTTAAACAATTTCTCAATACACGGCGTCCTTCTAAACGCGACGACAGCCGTCAGTCGTATCGGTATCGGTACAAGAGTATCCCTGCCGATTTCACTCATCAGTCTCCGAGTGATTACAACATTCACCAACAGATGGCGTTGACAGTAACTTGCACCGCGCAAGAGTATTGATTTCTTAATATATAAATAATAGAAGCTCTTTACTTAATAATATAGACAGTTCTTTAATACAGACCATTTCCTTTAAATAGTGCGTTTTAATAAAGATCGACTCTTGCGAAAACCACAATATTAATCAGGTCCTCAAACAAATCCACTTGGTCTCAAAACACGGCGACCTTCTAAACGCGTCGACATCCGTCAGTCGTATCGGTATCGGTACAAGAGTATCGCTGCCGATCACACTCATCAGTCTGCGAGTGATTACAACATTCACCAACAGATGGCGTTGACAGTAACTTGCACCGCGCAGGAGTATTGTTTTTTTTAATATATAAATAATATAAATTATAAAAACTTTTTACATAATATTAAAGACAGTTCTTTGATACAAACCATTTCCTTTAAATAGTGACAGAAACCACAACATCAATCAGAGGGCCTAGTGCGAGTGCAACAAAATGGCCACGTGGCTCGAAAAGTCAATGTTAATTTGTATTACTATTCGATAGATTTAAGTGACTTGGTTGTTTTGTACTAGGTAGGGACCTAGGTCCTCAAACAAACCCACCTGGTCTCGATACACGGCGTCCTCCTAAACGCGTCGATGGCCGTCAGTCGTATCGGTATCGGGACAAGAGTGTCGCTGATCACGCTCATCAGTACGTTGGCGAACTCCTGAGTGAAACCTCCAATGTTGCCTAGGGCCTTGATGCCAATCACCAGCTGAAGACAAAATAATAAATGATTGTAATCGAATTAATTAGCTTTGAGCTAATGTCAGGGAAGGTGTCAGCGTGATGACGTATCATTTTTACGTCATTTATTTTGTTAAACGAAAATTCCATGAATTTTTTATTTGATTTACTGTTGTTTGTTTTACATTTTAACATACTCAATCGTTTATTGCTTCCATAATGAACTTAAATTAATTAAAACTATTTGACATCATGCGCCCTGTGGGCACTGCAATTAGGAGAGGGGAGGATTATCATGAATTTTAGAATAGTTTGTTACGGGATTGCGTTCACGGACATGATCACGGAGTAACAGATACTCCGTTACTCCGTGATCATGGCGCTTGCAACAGTGCCGAAATATCGGGAACTCAAAAATAAGGTACATGGTAGCAATCCCGTAACAAACTATTCTAATGTTAGTAACCATGAAAGTTTAAAACAATATATTATCATGAATTTATTATGGTCTTATCATTTCATACTAAATGTAAGTGAAAAATCACTAACGTGTTTCGGGGAAAGATCGTCCGTATTGCTGGTCTTTAAGGTGTGTGCTAACACTTTTACGGTCAAAATGTTAGATTTTACACCATGAATCACATTTTATAACTTACATTATCATTATCTTGCCTTCCGGATGTAGATATCCCTTTAGCCACGAGTGTGCTGACCAAGGTTTGGAAATGTTCCAGGATTTGCTTCGGTATTTCTTCATCGCAGCATTCGCGTACTAAAGACATACAAAATTAAATAAATAAATAGAAAGCTTTAAGTATTCAGGTGATTTGCCATTAAAAAGCTCTTTAATTTGGATTACCTTTGGGATTTATTATTTATTTATTTTATTTATACTTGCAATTGTCTCCATGACTGTAGCGTTTATGATGAAAAGTTCTTAACAGACAGACACCGAAATTATCCTACATGGGTTACTTTTTTTCTTATAAGTTATACGGAACCCTATAAAATCAAAACCCCTTAACTAACATAAGGCGGAACAAATGTAGACTGATTAGGGTTCCTAGGGGTGTTCTATCTCTAGATTTAGGTTTGACACAATTATTTACACTTACATGATTTACCACTGTTTCTGCAATACGAATGTACCATAGACGAGACGGTGAAACTGACCACTTTGTCGTTCTTCTGACTGCGTAGTAATTCTAACATGCTGTTCAGCATTTCCAGTTTTGGTCTGGACGAAAAAAGTAACAGATGTAGAGATAATTTTAAAATTAGTAACAAGGTATGAGTAGTAACGTCCACGCCTTTTCTGACACGGTTATGTCAGCAGAATCAAACCAACTTAACCTCCCCTTACGTATTAGGTCTTGATGTTGAATGCTATGGTTAATAGGAGTTGAAGTGCTGCTATATCCTTTGTATGGTTAAAGTGCCAGCTATCACACGCTGGCACTTTAACCATACAAAGGCTATAGCAGCACTACAACTCCTATGTGTTACACATGGGCGTAGGGCATAAAGCTACACGCAGCTACTAAGCAGCGGGAGCTTGAATTTAGTAGCGACTGCATACAGCGAGCAGTGCTGTTTCGTGACGTGTGTGGACCGTTGCTGACACCGTAGGCGGTGAGTTTATATACAAAATGTCATACATGTATGTCATACAAAATGCAATAGATTATAGGTATAGTAGAAATTGTATAGTTATTAAGGGTTTTACTTGTTTCTGTTTTTTAGTCGCTTCGCTATCGCAATAGGGCAACCTGTAATGGTAGTTTGTAAGTTAAGTTATAAATAAATAAATAAATATATTTTAAATTTATAGTAAATTGATTAATTCTTATTCTATGAGTTGTTCAGTCCGTAGTTCGGTAATGGCGTTGTGGCTGTCGCGAGTGGCCCGTGTTCGGCGCCTAAGAATGCGTGCTGCCAGGTATGTCACTTACAATAAGATCCAGCCGACTTAAAGCATGTGACTAGGTAACGACAGTTCCCATGCGATACCTAGCCAAGACTAATGTTAAACGTGCGTTTCGAAGCACGACGATGCTTGTGATAAATCTTATTAAATACGGTAGCAGTGGTCACCTATCCATTCACAACACAATCGCGGCGTGCGCCCCACTACCAAAGCAGTGCCGCTACTGAGCTAAAAACATCTCATGCATAAATATGATATCTGCAATAAGTACAAAAATAAGAGCCACTCACCTGGGTATCATAGCCATAGACATGAGCCACTCGTGCCGGGTGTCCTTGTCGACGGCGTCCCTGACGATCATGTCTTTGATCAGCTCCACTGAGCCCGCGCTCGCTATGTACGGGAGCGCGTCTAACATGTGCTTGCTGGAAAAAGCAATAACGTAAAAGATGAACACGGATTAAATATGAGATTACTAATTTCTCAGTTTTCTTAACCCATGGTCTATGGATCCTTAAAAGCGGACCGCTTTATGAATGTTGAGCGCTGGTCGAAAGATGTGTAGAAGACCACTACGATTACGTGATTGGCTAGAATGGCTAGTCATGCGCAGCGCCTGCGCCGCTGGGAGGGATCGGTTGTTATTTCCACGCACATGCGACATAAAAAAATCGGAATCTAAACTAATTTTTAAGAATAAAGTTCGCCAATTCATACAATAGATTAATTGCACTTATATGTAGGTATTTATGTATAGTATATATATTTTTAGGTATATTTGTATGTATTATATTATATATTTGATGATTATATTTGCTATTTTATTTATTCAAGTATGTTAATATAGTAGAAGTTTCTAAATTATTTTATATTTTTTTGGCTATTACACTTTTTAGCTGTATTTAATCAGTTATTTGCACCGCGCCCTTTGAAAAATTTCTGCACGACCCAATGGTTGACTGGCAGAGAATTCTTCTAGCATTAAGTCTACCTTTTGTACACTATCTGTAAGTTGTGCAATAAAGTTCTAAATAAATAAATAAAAGTACAATAAAAAAACTAGTGCCATCGGGAATATTAAAGAGTTTAATTTAAAATGATACATTATAATGCGCGAGCTGCGCATTCGCCACCCTTATAGGTCATAGATACTCACGTGGCAGGCTCGCACATGACCGGCGCCCGGGCCAGCAGCTGCGCCAGCGCGGGGTACTGCAGCGGCCGCGCCGCGCGCACCAGCCGCCCCCACAGCCCCACCGTGGAGCCGCTGTCCATGTTGAAGTCGATGCGGGACGACTGCATGTCCTCGGTGCGGGATTTCTTTACCCTGGACATAAGTGTAACATTTGTAACACGCACAAAGGCCCAATTAAGAAGCTAAGTACAGACACAGCCCTGTTAAACTAACTATCTAACTTATTCGATCACCGAGATAGCTTCAGGAAGTCAGGAGGAGTCTGAAAAGGCTGCTGACTTCCTAGGAGGACCAGGGCTGGTTGGAATAAGAAAGTATCTGTAGCACGCACAAGGACCCAATCAAGGGGATAAATGCGAAAACATCCCATCTAAACTAACTTAAATGTGAAGGGTGAAAAAACACTACATATCTTTAACTGCAAGTCAAGTAGACACTGCACTTTTACTGCAAGGAAAGTAAAATATGCCTATAGACGTCCCACTGAAGGGCACAAGGTGGTTTGGACCAACTATTGCAAGGCACTGTCGTCACCTTTCCTATAAGGTTTAGGCCATACTACTCAACCACGATTGATGATTGATGTAACGATGGTGTACGGCACGGGTTTTCTTTATCCTGGATAGCAGCCCGTCCCGGCTTCGCACGGGGTAGACAATTATCGCTATTAGTTTGGCAGCGCATTCGACGAAAGACATTTTAAGACTCATTTTTCTACACCTTCGGTTACATTGTTCAATATTTACCAAGGATCCCTATTTTTTTTCAAAATGAAATGTAGCCTATGTCAAATTGGAAGAATGTAGCATTCTATTGGTGAAAGAATTTTTTTAAATCGGCCCAGTACTTTTTGAGCCTATTCATTACAAACATACAAAAATAGGTACAAATCTTTCCTCTTTATAATATTAGTATAGAAGTATAGATATAAGAATACCATGAGGAGAGAACGTAACAGCACGTGCTTATCGAATGCAGGAGCGTGGCAGATTAACGGGGACGGATTCTCCAATAACAAGGTTCGCTTCCCTAAAGGCTTAAGAGCCCGAAAAGGCTGCTGACTTTTTGGGATGACCTGGGCTAGTTGGAGTAAGAAAGGATCTGTAGTACGCACAATGGCCCAATCAAGAGGCTAAGTGCGGTAATATTCCAGCCAAACTATCTAAATAACATGTGAATATATTGAAATATAACATAATACATATGTACAATATTCATAAGTATACAACATTCATACTTTCAATCGGTTCTGACCGTGACATAAACACAGATTTTAACCGACTTTAAATATGGGCAATTCACCTGAATGTTTTTTTTTCATAATGGGTATTTAACTCACAAGCAAAGCAGTTTCAGAACATCTCTCGCTGCCTTCAAGTCACCAGTCTCGTCTTTAGTGTATTGAGTGTGATGGTGAAGGAGGTTCGATCGTCTATGAATAACCTCCCAGCCTGAAAACAATTATCTAGATTTAGGTATATTGAAATACGATATCTAAGAACGGGTAAATAATATATACTTTAACATACAGAAGAGATCAGGGCTATAAATATACTTTAATGAGATAATGCTAAGCTATGCAGCAGTTTACAGATCAGATCGCTAAATGATAAAATAAACCTTATAACAAAAGGGGAAAAGGGAGTATTTAAATATGTACGTGTGTATTAATATTTGTTGTAACCTACCTATCAGAAGTACTGTCAACTTCTCTTAAAAGCTCTAAGTCTTATACAAAAGTCATAGACCCAGAGCTACTCCTTGAGGTATGCCTTACCAAAGAAGTTTCAAAAATTAATCTTATTTCTAAAAAATATAGTACTTACCTTTAGGCTGTGTGTCCATGAACTCACTGTCAGTCCTATTAACCTCTCTGATGAGCTCCAAGTCTTGTATGACAGTTGTCATAGCCCCAGAGTTCTTCCCTGAGAATGGTTCGAAGAGGTGTCTTTCGCGGCAGTTGACTGATTTATAGATGTGATGGTCCACCGTGATCCGGCATTTGCTCTCCGATTTTAAGACCGGCCAGGTTTGGAATTTCTGTAAGGGTCAGGTTTTTTAATTTTCTTTGTTTAATATCATGTTAATAATACTTCCATAACAGCAGTTCTACCTTCGAATTCTGCTGCAATATTAAGTTACAAACAAAAGTTATCAATCACCTCTTAAATGGATAATACTCACGCTCTGAAAGTCATATCTGACAGTTTGTAATATGGACATGTATTTGTATCTGTTCTTGCAGAGAGCTAGGTCACGCGTCTTCACTAGTATGAGGCTGGTGTTCTCTTGTCCGCGAACTATGTAGTCCACACCGCAGGTGCCGTGGATGTCTTTCTGAAATGGACTTAAGCATTAGAAAGAGACCGAAACATTACCAGAGCGAGTATGATAGTGGGGAGCCCACACCATTCAGCACTTAGATGAAAATTTGCTCCTTGTGTCAAATGCCACCAGGCTTTCATAATCGTGGCGCGTAGGGACCACACATTTCGAGTCCAATTTTGGACAGTTATATTTCGAATGGACGGGGACCTAAAATATTGCATTTTAAACCACTATTATTGGCAGTTTTCTCATAGGGAGATTATTTCGGATCCGTATAGGCTTAAATGATTAATAAATAATAATAAAGTAAAACATTAAAATAGTTTGGCCTAGGATAAACTAGTTTTACCTGAAATCGGGTTCACTAGTTTTAGTTTACCAATTATAAAAACTTTAATTTAGAAGTACGGAATTACCTCAATTCCTTTGAAGTTGATGTCAAACCTCTTCATGCTGTTCTGAAAGAGTGACAGTATGGCTCTCTTGAAGTTGAGAACCCACTCCTGCTCCCCTGACTCTGGGCAGATTTCCGATATAAGCCCATCATGGAAGGCAAACCTGCAAATAAAAGAATGTTTCCATTGCAAAAAATGTGCCATTATCCATAATCATTTATGGAACTTTCATCCATCCATTCATGCCCAGTCAATCTCTTTAATTCGCCTCAACCCTATTTACTTAGTATTACCATAATATCCTTTATTTTAGTTACTGCCTGTTCGAAATATCACTGCACTCACAAGTGCGTTGCATGCAATGGGTGAAACAGATAACGGGTATGACCAGCACAATCATTTCTAATGGCTTATACACAGCCACATACAAAGTTATTCTTTTCCTACGCGTAACACGACCAACTTGAAAATCGCAAAAATAAAATACACTTCTCCATATTAAACTGCAGTATAACTGCCAAGCCAGATGCACACACATTGTTGATTGGGCGGGCCACCAATCAAGAGACTAAAACAAACAAACTAAACTGCAGACCAGCTGACCTCAGTTTGTATAGATGTTTTTTTTGCTATTTCGCAGTTGGTCCTATAGAAAAAGTTGTTTTGTTTGAGCTTTAGAAACGGGTGATTCTGGATAAATAATAAATTTACTTCTTGTATATCGTATAAGCCATTGTCCTGCAGAGTAAAGTTAGAAGATCTTTCTTACCTAAGGTCATAGAGTGAAACTGCATGTATAAACTTCTCAGCGCGTTCGACCGGGTAGCTTTCATCTTGATCAACGAGTGTGACATCTCTTAGCTGCAGGAGACCTTCACAGCCAGTAATGAACTGGATTGTTACCTACAAATATATTTAATGAAGAGATAGTTATAACTATTAACCTATACCTACATGGTTTGAATTTTTATTTTTTTTATTTTATTGTAACTTACCTAAGATCTAAACAAATGTTTACAAAATATACAAACATCAATCAAGCTAACATGTGCTTGATCCCTCAAGACCTAGCTTTAGAGATAAAAGACTGGCATTAACCTAATATTGTGTCAAATTTAATAACTTTGCTTTGCTTTCGTATTGAAAACAAAATTGTGTCTTTAATATAGGATGCAATTAGTAAACTTAAGTAATAATAACATAGTATAATTTAATTTGTTACTTTAAAATATGTCGTTTTTTATACCTGTGCTTTTACATCCAATGTGGAGCGGTTGTTACTGGAACCAGCGAAGTAAGTCTCAACATTTACTTTGTATTCATAGTGGTAAGTGACGTCTGATAAGTAACTGAACTTCTCCGACACTGGAAAATGTAAGTTTCATTCATGAGTTCAGAAAAATGTTGAGTATGATAAAATTAATAAACCACATAACCTGTTATTAAACAATTTTTTTACAAATATGGGTCTCGTTTTGTAAAACTACCATCACATTTTATTAGGATAATAAAGGCTAATGTATGTATTATTTGATTCGTAAACCACTTTTTAATAGTTAAAAGCGGTTATTAAGAGCGAAGAAAAGTAATACTTATTTCAAAGTCATAAAGTTGTGTGTAATATGTCGGGAGGGTAAAAAAGAGTGCAAAGATAATAATTTTACTTACAAGCACATGATGGGGGTCCACAAATGTATGGATCTTTTAGTGAATCTGCAATAAAAAAATATTTTCTTTAATAAAGAGTGCTTCTTGTTAACAAACAAACATCATATGACTATGACGGCCGGACGGTGACAGTAGTTTTTTTAAATTTTAGTTCGTAGTTCCGTACTTCCTAGCATGCGCCCTGGAATGTTCCATTGGCCATGTCATGTTCGTGCCAACGAATAAGTTATTTTACTGTTTCACAAAGACTAGAAAGTTAATTGAATGTTCAAAGAAATGGTTAGTGTTTCAAACTATTCAGTTTAAGTTTTCATTAGATTCATATAATTTTTTCACTGAAATAACTTTTGTTTCTTTAATTATTTCTGTTACAACAGCCCAGTTTCAGTGGTTTTGTATGACTGTAAATAAAATAGCTTTTGAAGTAGGTACCAGATTTTTTTGGGCAGACCTAATTATAAGTATGACATCTGACTTTTTTGTAGGAATGTTCTAGTTAAGTACACTGCGCTTCAGACTCAGCGTACCTACTTAACTACGGGCATTTAACAAATCCATATGGCATTGGCTCCCTACCAAATGGCGAGCCGTTCAATAAAACAGACCGGACCGCAGACGGATTGCGAGCCCGATCAGGGAGCAGTGTCATGTAGGCTGGGCTCGGATATCAGCTCGTCGGGCTCTGGACCATAGTCCGAAAGGTGAAAAATAATAAGAAAACAATCGCCTGTATCGTCGGACAAAATGAAAAACGTGACCTCGCAAGTTACTATAAACAACCGTCTTTTACGGGAGATAATTTGATGTCCTGATCTACGCAGTGGTAATAAGCAACTTTAAAAGACTTGCCAACTTTAACTCTGAAATGTTATTCATCATCGGTACTAAAGGCCACGAAAACTGCAAAATGTTTGTGAACTCAGCATTCCGTGCCCTGTCTATTTTACATATCGGCCAATAAATAAACGGCCTTATAGGTATTTCATAAATCAAGGGATGCTATATACGTTTCCTAGTGAGCGATAGCTGTGAATTGCGATCCATATCGTACCCTTGTCTCAAAGGGTCACGGTCTCGCTCGACTCTACAACGGAAATCGTTACGCAACGTTGCGCAGGCAGGACTCAGCTGACGAATATAAATAGTTACTCCTTCGGAGATGCACTATCTTGCTCTTTAATTGGGCAATGGCCCAAATAAGTACTGATACACAAATTTAAAAAAAGTATTAGGCTGATTAAGTATTTAATTTCAATCCCAAGCAGTGAAATTTCACGTTGTGTAAAAAGCTCGTCATCTGAAGCCCTACTACGAAAATGCTTCGTTCGTTCGGACGTAAGTATAAACCTATAAACCATCAACTTGTAACTCGTCTATCCGTTGACAAAAATTAACAACTCAAACTATCCTTGAAACACGACCATTTTCGAATGTTCAAAAATGGTCACAGGTCAAGTTACTATAAACAACCATGACATTAGTAAGATGGTAATTTTAAATTATAAGGTTTATAAGTCCGAACGAACGAAACACTTTCATAGTAGTAAGACTTCTGGTACCGAAAATTAGTAAGTAGGTAGTGGTCACTCTTTTTGAGACGAATTGAAAATCATGGGTTTTAAGGGTGATACGTAAAAGTGCCTTTAATGACCAATTTGCAGGAATAAATTATTTTGAATTTTGATAAATAAGGCTCTTTTGAAAATTACTCAACCGTCGATAAGTAGGTATGCATTAATACCAAAACCACAATTCGAAATGGTTAGTTTATCTGTAATCTAACCATTTAGAATTGTGGTTTTGGTATAAGGTCACATGGCACTATAATTTTGCACATCTCGCACCTGATGAAGGAGTTATTATACCTACCTACTGAAGTTTCTTGCTTTCTTTCTTTCTTCTGAAGTGTTTAAGTGTATTGTCTAGAGGGCCTAAGTAGTGTGCGTTTTTTATCTCCACTTTTAAGCGATTGAAAAAAAAAACGAGAACTTGAATGGCATTCGGTCGGGATTGGCGCGTGTGTTGGCTTGCTAATATGCGTTTACTTCTCGATCAAGCTTATGTACCTAATAATATTAGGCCCTTAGTATTATTCCAAGTAGGTAGGCCGAAGCGAGGAGAACATGCACAGGGGTTACAGCTTGGAGAGCGCATCCCTACGTGTCCCTACACCTGCACACGCGAGGATCTAACAGGCCACCGAAAGTGCTAATATCGGTGGCTAAGTTTTGTTCCTTACATAACATTGAAAAGGATGTCTTTGGTTTGATTGGTTGGCTAAATGGTTAACAAGTTTAAAAACGAGATACTTATATTTTTTTTGGACCGTGCTGTGGTGTAAGGAAGCCTTGTATGTTTGTTTGAAAGTATCAATTGAAATATAGGTCTGTAAGTTGTGGTATATGACGCCTAGTTATAAGTTACTATTTATTTATGTCCCGCTTAGATAAAATAATGTTCTTAATTAGGTCCTGTTTTGAACACGTTGGAGACACTTGACAGATATCAGCTAGCTAAGCTTAGAAATAGGTATAGATTTTACTAACCTTGATGCGGGGCATCATAACACGGATAAAATTACGTTAACAACCTAACTAGGCAATTATTTATAGACATGTGAACATTGCACAATATAAATAAGTAACATAATAGGGGAAATTTCTGATCGTTCGAATGTTTGCCATTACTAATAATTATACTGTTATGCCCCCTGTCTTAACTAAAAGCAGTTCTACCTTAACTTTTAGGGGTCATGCCCAGGGAACCAGCTTCACAATAGTTTTTTGTTACCTTTAACATCCTATTGCTGGGGAAAAATCCAAAATCTTCCACTGATCTCTGTTCAGTACTAAAGTTTGCTTAAGCATACCCTGGATATCCACAGAAAGGTTCCTCAAACCGTATCGTTTTTGAACCAAAATCGTTTAAACGGTTAATTTCAATCATCAACATCATCTCAGCCTATTTATTGTAGGCCACTACTAAACGTAAGCCAAGAAGGTAAGGAAGATGGCCATCTTCGATACACATACTAATTTACAAAAAAACAACATTCAGTCGAATTGAGAACCTTCTCCTTTTTTGGTGTCGGTTACAATAAAAGTAAGGACACGTGACTTCTATTACCACGTGATCGGCTAATGACTTAACTTCTTTTAGGGGATAAGTACATTGGTAGCACGTTAGTTTGTGTCAAAAATGTAACGATCCTGATGGTAGAAGTTGATGATATCTGTGTGTGATAACGTGGTATTTAAGGAGGGTCTTGTTTTGTACACTCGTATACTAGAAGACTAGAGGCGTATTTTTGAAGCGTTCGAATTCCAATTCGTATACGAAATCCGAATCGTATACAATTTCCTAGGGGTTCGTATGCGATTCTTGTAAATTCGTATGCGAATTGGAATTCGAATGGTTCAAAAATATGGCTCCTGGTGGGTCAAAGCGCAGATGGACGGATCAATAAAAAACTGTGTTTCTAAGAACATTTGACAAACATAACTCGTTTATTTAAAAAGAAAATGAATTTAGATACTTTCAAATGTTTTGTATAAGTATTACATATTTTTTGTAGATGTCTTATTATATGCCTTTGCCTTATTAATTTCATACTGTACTTATTAGGACAAACTATTTCATTCCAAAGATTTAGCGCATAATGGCATCGCAAAAATTATTTTATAAAACCCACACTAAGTAGGTCCTCTGATCTCAAGTCGCAAGCACAGGTTCGTAAGTAAGTCAAGGGTGTGTCGCGAGACGCTCCTGGCACAATTAATTGTCTAGTTAATAACCCAAGGACGTTAATTCCTTTCTTTAAATCCAGCTAATATTTGTTATCGCATTTTTTATTTTATTTACAGTCGTAAACCGTAACCGTAACCTTGAAATTTGATTTGAAAGAAACTTCTTTTTCGTCTGAATGAGGAATGGGATTTGTTTAATGTTTTCGTGTCTGACCTTACCATCATGTTTTTAATACTAAGAAACAAAGAGAATACGTACTCCCTGATCCTAGGGCAGCTCCAGCAAAACACAAACACACAAATATCACACACCAGTCCATTTTGTCACTGCACTTACTCCATCCCCGAAAACGACTTGTCGATTCTGCGAAACGACACTAAATAATAAATTTCTGAGATCCCTTATCAGGGGTCGGATGGTGGGGTTAAAGTCAATGTAATTATCACTCCATTATCTGTTCAATGCAGAATGGCGGTTAGTTATGAGTAATTTGTAATGAATATTGTAAGCTGATAGGCAAACATGGTTATCGAAAGTTGTGTGCGGCTGCGAGGGAGTAGGTAGGTAGGGATCGGGCCGAAGGTAGGGTCTCCAATCCTTCGATGAATGTTTGGATAAGATCGTTATGGTTTTATTGATGATGCTATGACTCCAGTCAATTGGTCTGCTTGATAATTATTTATTCTAAGAACAACGTTGAAAATCATCAAAGTGCTTAGACCGATTTTTGCTTTCTTGATGATTTTTAGAACTATCTTTATATGACATGGTAACAACCAAGTGCATTTTATGTAAGTCTCAGATAGCACTAGGAAGTATTGGAGACTTATAAAAAATACACGATGATAATAGGTGTGCAGACTGTAGGCCCATACGGGATAGTTTATTACGTGTCATTCTTTTTGTAAATTTATAACGCGAAGTCGACTTGTCATAAATCATTTCATGGACGGATTACCTAAGAAATAATTGTTGATTTGTCGATATCAGGCCTGATATTTTTCTTTTTTTTGCCGCTTAAATCTTTTGCATAGCTGAATAATTAAAGGCATTAACCTAGTTATTATATATATTGCCTTGATCAGTGTCTAAGTTCAGGATAATACCATTAAACCTCCACTTCCACTTTATGTTATTATCATCATCATCATTTCAGCCATAGCAGGACGTCCACTGAACAAAGGCCTTCCCCAGTGACTTCCAGATTGGCCGGTTATGTAACTAGCAGACAAAATATTAGGCTTGTCATATTTTTAGTTCATTCGTGTTAAGGGCTACACAATGCGAACTTAACCAATTAACCAGATTAAGAACCGACTAGACTAGACTTACGAATGGTATGTAAAAGGAAACCTTGTAATTGGCCTTATATTTAGACAACATACTTATCATATTTTGACACTTTTGTAACGCTGTATGGTTTCTAAATAAAATAAAATAAATAGACAAGTATCCGGAGGAAAAGAAAACTTGATCTATGACAATGAGATGCAAGCTGTTACCAGTTGTTTCAACTGACAATAATTAATGATAATAATAACATCACCAGGACCTTAGTATCCAAATTCTAGAACATGTGGTCACTGTACAGACGGGAAGTCATCGGAAATCGGTGCGGGCTCGGGTTACGTTCCGAGTTGGCGACCCAAGTGCACGGGGAATGTTTGTTTGTCCATTCACACGATTCATTAGCAATTTTGTCATTGTTGTCGTTCATTTGTTTATTAGAATTTGGATAGCGGACAACTGAATGTGAGAAATAACATGTCAATATTGGCGAATAAGGTACATAAGTAATTAGTAATATGACTGATTGTTACAAATTCCTTAATTTTGTACTACACTTAATGTTCAGCATTTAAAGACACGATGATGATAGTAAAAAAATATTATTTCGATTAGTTTAGTTACCTACAGGACCATAACAATTTACGTAGCCTATGGAACCCGGTACAATAAAATAAAAATATGCGGAGGGGCTGGTAAGTGTTGTTTCATTAATCACAATACTCCAATTAATTTTAAAAAGACTTATGATCTTTTTAAAGAAAAAGAAAACATAAACTGAAGACCATAAATATGTTGTCGCCCCCAATCATCACCAATATCATCATCAGCAGCATTTATCAGGTCCTAAGTTCATTATTGTCCCACGCTTACAAAATGATAAGACATTTTCCTGTCGATCTAAGATATTTTAGAAGTTCCAAATTGTGTTTATTCATTCCAAATTTTATTAAATATTTTTTTTAAATATTGAACAACATCACATACATTTCTTTAATCCTAAGGTAAGTAGCTAAAGCACTTGTGTTATAGAAATCAGAAACAACGACGGTACCACAACACCCAGACCACAGACAATACAGAAAAGTTCGTTTTCTACATTGACCCGACCGGGAATCGAACCCGGAACCTCAGAGATGGCGACGCCAAGTCACCTGCTGTCATGCTCGCCTCTCGGCTACGGAGGTCGTCTAATCTTAGGAAGTATTGTAGAGATAAAGGGTGTTAAGGTCATTAACGCAAAGCGTGAATGCGTGTATTACGAAGCGTTGAACTATAGTTTATCTGTTCAATTCAACGGCTTTTTATCAATGAACGGTCTTTTATATAGGTACCTAAGTACGTCGTAATTTTACGATTTTTTAATTTTATTCACAAAAAACTAAAGTAAATAACGTTAAGTTTCAAGCGTTAGGACGACCTGTTAAATTTCTCTGTGTAATCAATTATTGTCCTAAGTACTTATAAGTATTTAAAATGCGAAAGTTTGTGAGGCCATCCTCACTCACTCACTCCTCATGGATGTATGTATGTTTGTCACTATTTCACGCAAAAACTACTAAACAGATTTGAAGAACACTTTACAGTTTCATTTATCATAACATTAACACATAGGCTACCATTTTTTAAAAAAATGTGTAAATTAGTCATTAATGAATAAACTAAATACCATGCAAACGAAGTTGCGGGCAGCAGCTAGTGTAAATTCATATAACTTTTGAACTACTGGCACCACAGAAATATATTTCTGTGACTGGCACTTTAAGCTTCCATAATCCATAGCATGTCCAGCTTAGAATAATGAACTAATGAAGGTAGGAAGAAGGTAAGAAAATACTTTACCTGATTAGAGGTATAGCCACAGAAGACACATTTAATAATATAAATAGCTCCTATTTCGAAATATTAGGTTCTTATAAAATAGTGCACTTAAGTCATTGGGACTAGAAGTAAGTGTTTATTTATCACTTATCAGAATTCCGCATTCTGCAAAAATGAACACATACTATGCTGGTTGACAAGAATCCGATATTTGCGTTGTTTCAAGCAGCCCGCATTTCAAAACCCAAAAAAAAACATTTGATTTATGCAACTGATATATGACGCATTTTAAACGTCCTGTAATTTTAGTCTGCTATGGCTTCGAGACTAACTGGGGCTCGTGCCGAGACATAAAGCAGCGCAAAGAACTTGGCTAATATTGACAGATGATATTGGAATCGCATTGATATTGACTTGGGTCCTTAACTTTTCGATTCGTAACGTTTCCTTTACATTAATGTTCTCATTACTTACGTATCACGTTTAAAGCATCTTCATAGCTTCAAGTTAACGACACAAACCTGAGAATTACTTAACGACAGGAAAAAACTGTAATCGCCTTGCCAGCTGTCTCCCGAATTCTGTCAAGTGAAAATCTCTGGAAATTATTCTTATCGACATTGCGAAGTGAAAAAGCAAATCAGGCAAATTCACGCGTTGCAAATTGGGATCAAAACGGGAGGAATACAGCAGTTCCAAGAGGAGCACATTATTTCGAATAAGATCTTATTGTGTGTGGGGTAGCGGAGATTTTGCTGTGGATATTTTTGTTAAGGGTCAGTGTTTGGAGATGGGTACTTAATTGGCCCGATCTGACGGGACCCAGATGTCAAGCTTTGTCAATAAATGCGATTGTGAACGGATAGGGCTGTCTCAAGAACGAAAAACAAGATTTTAATCTTTAAGCTTTACAAAACGCCTCAGTATTTGTCACTCTTTTTCTTTCAGAGGTTTTCCTAAAAAAATTTTTGTGTAGTTCTACATTTACCTACACACAAATGTTTTTTTTGGAAATTAGACCTCTAAATAAAAAAGGTGGCTTATTTTTTAAACAGCTTTTACGTTAACTAGAGTGTGAAATGGAAAGGCAATAGGAACCCACTCTATTCCAAAATTACAATAATCACAATAAAGATTTTTTTTTAATTTTTATTTTTATTACCTGCCTATCTAGGATAGATAGGCAGGTAATAAATAATAAATAATAGGATAAAAAAAATTAATCAAAATCATTTAATTTCAAAATCATTTAACCAGATTTTAATAATTTGCGTCAGAAAACACAACTATTTTCATGGTTTTAAGTCAGGATTTAATATCCTTGTATTACAAGGTGCCAAAAATGACGCGACGGACGTCTCAGCACACCCAGACTCAAGCCAATTTTGTTATTTACTGAATTGACCGGATCCGGGAATCCAACCCGAAACCCTTTGCTTTCAAAAAGAAAACCGCTACCTACTGATGTCTATCGGGTCAAAGTAAAAATTGTAAGTCTATTGTAACTGCGGTTAATTAATTTAAGAGTGAACAAAATTGTGATGAATCATCCTCCTATGTATATCGGGTCGTCAAAGTATGAATTTAATAAATCAATTTTGAACAACATCCCATACATTGCTTTGATCTTAGGATCAAGATAAGCCTTAGGGCTTACCTTAGGTGTGGCTAAAGTACAAATCAGAAATCATAAACAACGACCACCAGCACCCAGACCCGAGACAATAATATCATAAAGTTCGTTTTCTACATTGACCCGACCGGGGATTGAACCCAACATCTAAATTGCAAGTCTACTGCAACTGCGATTAATTTATTTTAGGAGTGGCCAAAATTGTAAGATATTTGTTACAAACTACAGGTGAACTACAGGCAGCCCCAACAATGAAACAACCAGTTCGCCTCTCAGTCAAACAGAAGGTTTAATAGCTACCTATTGTTTTCAAACGTTGAATTGATTCGTCGCTTCATAATACCGTTCTCACGTTGAAAACCTTGTATTATTCTCCCGGTAATGCGTGTGGAAATACCGATAACGGTATCAATTACGTTATATTTATGTATGCAATGTAACGTTCTTTTACCACGGCGGGAAAGTACGTTACTTGTAAATCTTAACTAGTTAAACTAATTTATTAATTTTAATAGAATTAACCTCAGCTTTATTCTAAAACAAACTGATATGTTATCTAGGTTGAGTGGATACGAAGTTCAGATTCCCTCAAAACGCAAAAAAATGCTAATTACCACTGAATACTTATTATAAAATATCCAATTGAATGATTTATTCAATTGAATAATTTATTTCAATATCATTATTTACATGGGTATGAGGGAAAATGTCGCAAAAGACTACGAGCCCAATGTGGAACCGAACTGAGCACATTAACTTTGGGGCTAAAGAAGATGGAAAACATTTAACTTCTAGAATGACATAATGATGGATTAATTAATTAAAATGTAATTGAGAATGAATCATTTTGTGTAACCTATATTATAAATAATTATAATATTTACTACTTATAATTTATTAACTACTATATTGGTATGTGTAATGATTTGATTGATTATTTATTTGGGATTAGTAAATTTAGTTTGTACTGTTAAACTCCAAAGGAATAGGTACCTTAAACTTTGGAATAGATAGAATAAAATGTAGTAATTACTTTTAAACTTTCGCGTTGCATAATTTAAAACTCAATGAAATTTAAAAGAGGTAACATTTTGTACCTAAATTATGATCGCGTTAATTCCCGTTTCATTGAGTTTTAAATAAAATTGTAGTCTTTGTAATCACGGAAATATGATTATTAAAACGCCTGTGTAAATAATAAAGGCAAATTCTACAAGCTGTTTATTTAGGCACGTGTATTTTTCACTAATTAGGTTTAATTAGGATATTCATTATATTCTCATAAACGTTAATGAGGTAAATATGATTATCTGCTCATTTGCAAAATTAGAAAATTAGATCTGTTTAAGTTCAATATGGTGGTTAAAGGAGTTTAAATAATCAAGTTTATGAAATAATATTATTTTAGATGATTCTAGTTTTACAAGCTGACATCTTGCCCTATTTTAATAACTTAGACGGCCTCCGTAGCCGAGAGGTGATCACGTCGGAATTGGCGTCGCCGTCTCTGAGGTCAAGGGTTCGATTCCCGGTCGGGTCAACGTAGAAAACTAACTTTTTATATTGACTCGGGTCTGAGTGTTGTGTTTCTGAATTCTAAAACACAAGTGTTTTGCTACTTATTTTAGAATCAGATCAATCTATGTGGTGTTGTGCAATATTTATTTATTTATTTCATTTATGCTAAATAAAAACGCTTCCATAAACTAAACCACTAGCAAACACTAAACTTTTTATTAGATTTTTAGATATTGGTTCCGTAATAGTCATTTTAGGAGCAGTAGAATCACACCCTTATAGAGAGTTAACAAAAAAAAGTATGATCTTGTGTTTAGTTCCTTTGTTTTCATTCAGTTCATGAAATCATCATGACATCAGACAATATCATGATCATCATCATCTCAGTCAGGCAATTTAGTCCACTGCTGGGCGTCAGCCACCTCGAAAGGCAAACAGCACAACCTCCAAAGAGCACAACTTCCAAAGATCACAATCTCCCGCTTTTTAGGGTTCCGTACCCAAAGAGTAAAACTGGACCCTATTACCGTCTGTCTGTCCGTCCGTCCGTCCGTATTCAGCCACTGCCAGCCTAATCTACCTAAGGTCGTCGGTCCATCAAGTTAGAAATTATACAGATCCTTAAACAATAATTATGATTATGTATGTATATCCATGTATATCATGTTCATGTAGTAGGTACTCTAAGTAATACTTACTTACTACAATAAATAATTAAAATTAGCCAACATCACACTCATTACTCTGATCCTAAGGTAAGACTAACTTGTAAAGAAATCAGAAACAACGACGGTACCACAGCACCAATGACTTCCGCCACTTTACGGATTTTCTCATAAGCTTACCTTACATAATTTATTCACCTCTATAGCAACACCCAAGTCGTACACGTGGTAGGGATAACAACCTAAATCAATATACGTGAATCGCATAATTAATATTACGACTGCGCTGACCCGCTTTAGTCCGGGTCGTTATTTAACTAGCTACTTTAGCTGATAACTATGTAAATTATAAATATTGCATACTACTAGTATAAACGTATGTATACCTAGATATATTATAATAATAATATTTAATTGTTTCCACAATCACACCAATTATCTAGCCCCAAACTAAGCAAAGCTTGTTCTATGGCGACTAGATAACGGATAAACAAACATTAATACGTTTTTAAACATCCATGACTTAGGTGCAAATGCTCGTGCTCATCACACTAACATTTGCCCCTCGCGGGATTCGAATCCGCAACCGCCAGGCATTGCAGTCCGGAGCTCGAACCACTACACCAGACGGTCGTCTAATAAAAAAATATATTATCATATTTTATTTGTATGCGGCTGTGGGCGGTGTTACGGCTAGAAAATGTTGCTTCACTTTTGGACTATGTCACGTTAACTTATTGACATCGTCAAATTGTATAGGACTGTAAAGTATTTTTTAAATATATTGTTTAGGCGTTTATTTATTAAATTTCTATAATTTTAACATAGTCAATAGTATTAGATCATAATTATGTCTCGTATTAACTGACTGTACAAATTAAGGAACACCATTGAGTTTTTTGCGGCCAGTAATAAAAGTAAGCAGTTAAGCTTAATCTGAATTCAGATGCTTATTTACTTATAAAAAGAAAAAGACATATAAAATAGTCTATCAACTAAAACTTTATCAGACCATGGAGTAGATTGCATGCATTTGAAAGTTTTATGTTAAAATAGTCGGTCTAGCCCGGTAATAACTTGGGGCTAAAATCCAGCTTCAAAAACCTAAGATGTTGTTGCTCGCAATGAGACGTCTAATTACGAGCAGGAACGCGACGATTCCATTACGAATGTATGAAGCCGGGACCGCGACGTGGCTTGCAAGCGCACTAGTGAACAATCATCCTTCCTTGCCAGCAAGCGACCAGTCACTCACGACCCCTCATACTGCCTTTGTCAAGCCGTAATCTCTAGCTGAACTGCGGGCTCTAAGGGGCGCGGCGGCTCCGCTTACGCCGGCCGAAGATGCCCCCAGCTCTTTCCTCCAGTACTCCGCAAAAAGTCGAAACGTGTGGGACTGCAAAGGAACCCGTTTCTCCATACAAGGCTCTGTACGAGAAGTCGCATCCCAACGCACCACCATAATATTGTTAGCTGCCGCCGATAGCTTTTTATGTCGAATGCATTATTCGATACTCATTTAAAATTCTAACATACGCTTATAAAGAAAGCTCGCCATTTTCATGCGGTCCCCTGCTGTCGCCGGTCGTCTTGTATTAAAAACGGACGGATTTATCTGTGCTTTATTATCTTTAGATTACGCAAATTCGTTTTGGGTGCCGGCTGCTGCGCCCACGCGCCAAAAATCGCGGGGGCGATCGGAGGCTTCGGCGCGTGCTCAAATGAGTGTGCGCACCGACTGACGCACACGCGCGTATAAAAACCTCTTTGCTGACGAAAAAATGAAATAAAAATTAAAACACAAACCGTGTTCCTTTTTCAAAAGTGACAGTGCCTGGTTCACGACGGAAGTTGTACTTTTCAGTTCCAGCCAGTGCGTCCGATGACTTATCGAATCTGTGGTCGATTTAGTTTATGAATGGAGTGGAATAGGAAGTGACGTCATGGATAGTGTTGTGCCAGTGTCAGCATTGGTTCGGTGGGCCACGATTTGATGACAATGCGTGATCATTAGACCGAAAAGGTGAGTGTGAATGCCTGATGACTATCTCATTAGAGTTGACTACCTACATGTGTATTTTAATGCTACTAAAACAAATATGTTTGAATGACACTTGCTGTGCTACTTTGTAACACTATGTTTAAATATGACATCCAAGTTTTGTATATTTTGACAGCTACAGTAATGGATCACTAAAGCGAAACCTACGCATTTGATGGAAAAACTTCAAATGTGCGATTTGATAGTTTCGAACCTTAGAGCACCTTTAAACATAGCGACTTTTTACTGATATTTCAGTTTTATCAACAAAATAAATTAAAAGTAATTTAACTTCGACTGCATTTTAGTATTAAACCTTTTTCTAGTTGAAAACATTTTATGGTTACAATATCAGGAGTAACCACAATTATGGCTTACGATTGGTGTCATTGTAAATATTAAGAAATTAGTCAATTCTGTGTCATCTATTACATCTGATATCTAATGTTAGTATAAAGATTATTTTAAGTACTTATTCATCATTAGGAAGTCAAGCGGGGCAAAGTATGATGGATGATGAACCATGGAAAAGATTTATATTTATTTTCGAAGTGTTCCGTACTTGATATGGCAAACTTTATGATTTTTAGGGGCGAGGGTGGTCTATGCTTAAATACATCGACTTTTACTATTTTTTTAGTACGAGACCAACATCGAAAGTTTTTGTGTTAAAGAAGAATCACCCCTAAATAGAAGGAAGTAAAAAAGTTCAGTTTTTTTTTTATTAAAGTACATTTTAAGTCCACTTACATGAGCTTGCTAATTCAAAACAAAAACTTTTTTTTAAGTTACATAAGTAAATGCCGAAAAGTATTAAAAAAAGAAGTTAATAATAAAGACCGTCTTAATAAAAAGGCAAGGTACATAAAAAAACTAATTAACGGTGATTACCTTCTCCTTTTTTTGAAGTAGGTTGTATTAAGCCACTGCGTAAGTGCGAACTGCGAAGTATTATTTATTAATAATACCAAAAGTAAAAAAAAATCTTATCAGTAAAACCTTTATCTTATGCACGAATAATGGGTAGGTATACAAAACATTTTCGAAAAGTATTTTTTCCATAAACACAAAACCAGTTTAGTGCATATGCAACCATTCTGGCTGCAGCGTGGGTGAAAATAATAGACCGTACGTAGCGACATTTCGAAACCATGATACTCACCAAGATAATCACTTTACAAACATTATTAGTCACCTCTAATGTGTTAAAGATAGGACCTAATTTAGAATCTCAATCGTGTTCAGCTCTCGTAATGATAAATTTGTATTCGAACGCCTGCGGACTTGGGCCACAATTTTGGTGCTTCTGATTAATCATAACAACAATCCTGTCTCGCTTGTATATGTTAAGAACAGCTTCGTTGGAAGGGGACGGAAGGTTGTCGACGTATGTGTCGTGTGAACCAGGATTGGAGACCGGTGGTGGGATTTGAATAAACTTAGCATACAATGAGTCGAGCGCATTGATGCGCAAAAGATGCTGTAACTTCAACGCAGTAATGGATGTTTGAAGTTGTAATGAATAGTAATTATTTGACTCGTTCAAATCAGGTTGAACGCGTGACCTCGTGTGTAGTAGAGTTCATTCAATCGAATTGTCGATATCGATTATGAATTATGGCCGCACTATCACTATTCATATTGAAAAGATTGATATCGTTGATTGATTGGCGATATAGGTAAACACTCGACATAGGTAACTCGATAGGTAAAATGTTAAATAATTTAACCTGTGCTAGATGCACTGATTAGCTAGATGAGAAATTGACGAAGAAACTATGCATTTATACAATTTTTTTAGCCGTATGGATGATTTGATGTAGTATTGGCAGATTTTCTTAAAAAGGGGGCCGCGATCGCAATTGCTGATACAGGGTGTACAAGAGAATAGGACACTCCTTACCTACAACCACGTGATCAGCTGATGATATACAACAACTTTCTCTATGGGAAAAACAACGAAAACGTGTTTTTTTTTGACGCTCCATACATTATCAATTTATCATCGAGGTATACGAGTAAGTTCGTATGGGGGAGCTAAAAAACATCTTGATTTCGATGTTGCTCCCATAAAAAAAAGTTAATGTATAATAACCATATACCTAATATATTATAATAACCAGCTTATCACGTGGTTTTGAGAAGTGTCATAAATATCTTGTATTGTACACTTTGTGCGGCCTGCAGCCTGCAGCTAATGCACTTAATAAAGTTGCCCGTCCATCAGGCAGTTGTTTGACCCACGCTGAGCTCGCTTGGGTCAAAGCGAGCTAACATAAGTATCGCGCACGAACTTGATAGAATAAACGCGTTATTCTTTGTTAAAAGTAGAAGTACTTTACTACAAGTGAAAGAAGACTAATTGCAAAGAGGTACCTGGTGCACCTCGTCCTGATTCCCTGTCCGCGTCTGTCGCCTTACTGCTACAGCCGATATGCAATGTGATATGGGCGGTAACTTCTAACCCGCTAAGGCTAAGTTCGGTATCTAATTTTATTAATAAAAAAACTAAAAGTAATTTGGGGTCAGAACAAATCAGCAAAAATAAAGATTTTTTCAAAAATAATTTAATGAATTCTTTTTTTTTCTAGCCAAGAAAACCCTAAACACCAGAAATAAAGTGTATGGTCAGTTACTTTGTTCTGTTAGATATTATCTTGTGGTATTTCTTTCATGTTTCTACGACACATAAAACCTTTGTTATTTCCTAGTGTTAAAAAAACAAAATGGCCGCTATTCATAGGAGGTGAGGGTTTGTTAAATAATGATTGTCGATAAAATTAGATATTGCACTTAGCCTTAACGGGTTAGAAGTACCGCCCATATCATACTGTATTATCCTTATATCGGCCAGTACTTTTAACGAGCTAGAAGTACTGGCCGATATGCGGATAGCCAAGTTCGTTTATTCAGCTTGTAAATAGTTCCGTACTCCGGATACTGGCCGCGCGGCCGCTGAAATATCGCTCGCAGTTTGTCTCCTGATTCAACCTATTTATGGATCACAGCTGAGCGCGGATCTGTGCCAAGCCAACTAAATATGAGAAATAGTCGCTGTTAGATTTGTTTAATAATTTTGAAGCTATTATCTCCAATTTTATTAATCAGAAACTTAAAATGTAACTGACAAGTGTCCACCTGTGTGACCTGAAGAAGGCAGCTGGCAGCGATTGGATGCAAAAGGCGGAAGATCATGCGCTGTGGCGCTCCTTGGGGGAGGCCTATGTCCAGCAGTGGACTGCAACAGGCTGATATGATGATGATGATGATGACCAGTGTCCAGTGTATGCAAAGAGTAAAGTAAACTATAGTGTATATTTCGCGCTGCGGACTTTAAAGCCGAGCGGTTGCAGGTACAAATCTCGCAAGGGGCAATGTTTGTGAGATAACCACAAGCATTTGTACCTAAGTCATGGATGTTTATTTCAAAACGTATTTAAGTATGTTTATCTGTTATCCAATCTATTCGCTATAGGACAGGCTTTGCTTAGTTTCGGGCTAGTTAATGGGTGTGGTTGTTTGTTAAAAAAAGAAAAAAAACTTTGAAGTTACATTAAATTAAGAAAAAAAGTTACTACTTAGGTGTTAACGTGATGTTTCTTCCTACGGATTTTGAACCGACTTTTCTGATTGAACACGTTATAAGGTTGTGAAAACTAGGCGTCATTGAGAACCGTGCCCAGGGACACATGAGGTTTCAAAATTACCTACACCATTTTTTTTACATAAGTTCTTATCATTCAGACAAGTTCTACTTGTGAAGCAGTAGTTCAGTTGCATCTCTTTGCAGACCCAGATACGTGCTAATTCAGATAAAAACAACACATAAAGCTAGCTAGCTAGCACCACGAACTGTCAAATTGCCCCTATGAAAAAACAAACTATTGCTTGACTATTAAGTTGAAAATCCGGGTTTGGATACCATGCTGTGCTGTTGACTGTACGTTTCCCAATCGATCGAACCGGAAATCAAATATGGGACCAACGCTCAAGTTGTTAGCAGAGAGTATTTTACTATGAACAAGCAAGAAATCCTCGTCTAACAAAATTAATAAACGCAACATCAAAAGCTAACACGAATTAGTTCCACATGAACAATCCCGGAGTTAAACTATTGCGGACCCGGGTCGGACAAGTGGTTAATAGTTGCAGACTTTCGAATAATATATTGGACGCACTCCTGTGGAGTGCGGAGAATGTTCGGAATACGTCACTTATAGTCACTTCGAGATTCCGAAAATGAATTCACCGTGTTGTCTTTTCACTGTTAAAATTTTATGTTCTAGTTAAACCAATCATTGAACATGATTCTTAGATGTATTAATATAAAAATCGACAACCTCTGTAGCCGAGAGGCTAGAGCGCCGGATTTGGCGTCGCTCTCTAAGGTTCCGGGCTCGATTCCTGATTCGGTCGATGTAGAAAACGATTTTTTCTATGTTTTCTCTGGACTTGGGTTTGTGGTATCGTCGTTGTTTCTGATTTATATAACGCAAGTGCTTTAGCTACCTACTATAAGATCAGAGCAATGTATGTGATGTTGTCTAATATTTTTGTTCAAATAAGAACATATTTTTATTAACAAAGCTGTAACAAAGGAAGCGGTTGTAAGTGGATGGGTGGGTTACTTTATATTGTGAATTTAATACAAGTATCTTCGTACTTTAGAAGATACGTTATTACTTGATGGTGAGTGGATTCGCTTGAACTCGTATTTGAGCTGAGTTGAGTTTAGCCAGTGGCCTTTGGGCAACTTGATTCTATCTGACAGTAAGGTTATATTACCCAAACCTTTCCACCTATTTGCACTGGGCTGCGTAGGTAATGAAGGCCCAAAAATCCAACTCATAATTAGGTGAATCTGTGCAGTGCAGTGAGAATACTTACCAAGTGACAGCTAGGCACAGCCAGAAGTGACCTGAAATTTAGGAGAAAAAATCGCTTTATAGTACCTTGTAGGGTGCAAATATATATATATATATATATATATATATATATATATATATATATTTTCCCCCCGAAGTCGCAGGAAATTGCTATTATTCATATAACGGATTTTATAGACGAAAGTTGGTACACCGTGGTTGGAAATCGTGGACAATAAAGGATGAGTAGGGAAGTCCGGTAGTGAGACAAACATCCAAATATCTCTTCATAGTTTGATAAAAAAAACTGATACTACCTTTAATATCAACTCAACAATAACTGGATTACATACATGTCCGGCAGCGCCTTGTATCCGACTATTGCTAAATAGTTCCGGACGTCCCGATATATTGGAGTCACTGACCTCAATAGATATTGGATACGGTAGGCACATTCATACATTGAGTCGTAGAAATAAGAGATAGCTTAGGGCTTCCTTTTTGAGGAGAAAGTGCTTGACCACATAGCTCTTCTCTTCTATTACTTATTCCCGTTCAAGAACCTCAGCGGTAAGATAATTCGGAGATAATTAGTACCACAGACTGGTTTAAAGAATAAGCAAGCTGGAGAGCCAGTGGACTGGTCCTATTTCCTATAAAACCGATAACTGTTATTGGTAGTAGTGTTCTTGAGTGGAGATTGTCTTGGTTTGGGTTTGGAACGTTGAGTAGGGCGTCCTCCGACGGTAGCGCAATGGTATACGCAAATCTGCTGGCTGTGCATTTTTCAGCAGTCGGTTGACGTGTCCTAGGTAGTATCATTGGAATTCGAGAATCGTAGTTTCCTTTCAAAACTGCCTTCTTATATTATGATTCTTTTAAATAATAATTTTGACATGGGTTCGACAGTGAGACCTGGATACTTACTTTTTCATTCGAAGCCATGAAAAATACTACATACCAGTAGGCACAGTGTAGATCGTTCTCCCACAAGGTAGTCCGACCACCTGGTAAAGGTTGCAGTAAGCCGCTGTATGCAAGCCGCTTAACTGGCCTATTTAGATGACATTGGGGTGCAGCAGTAGACGTGAAAAAATGATGATGATGAAAAGACGCTGGTTATAATTTTTTAATACTTGAAAAAAAAATCGTCCGCCTCGGCACTCGTCCGGTCGTGGCGATGGTCGTGGGTTCTCATCTTACCTGAGGTGGACGATTTTTTCAAGTATTAAAAATCATAAATAAACTTAGCATGGTTATTACTAAATAACAAAATTTTGACGCTGGTTACTCTGTTTTTTGGGTGAGGACCAACCATATCTGTCTGTGTTGTGACATGACTGCGTGAAATATTGCTTGCTCTGTGTTCGGAATCCGACCGAGCTTTTCGGCTAAGCCCGTACTAGTCGGCTTAGATTTTTTATTGTTTTACTGTGTGTGCTCTCAACACCTAACCGAGAATTCCTATGCACAATTTCTCTGGGACAGGTATGTTTTTCTTCACCATTTTTCCGATGCTATATTTTTCGCTTCGACTCAATTGTAGGCGAAGATTTTACAGATATTTTTTAACATTTTATTCCTATCACAATTGTTATCTAGTAGTACCTTGTAACACAAGGATTTTGTCTGATGCATACTTGTTATTATTTATTGCTTGTCATTGGTCAATAATGAGGTCATCATAATTTGTTACAAGTTGCAATAGAGATTGAGCAATTTTTTAAAAGTTTTTATTAGTTAAGATCCTGAAAGTCAACGACGACTGTTTGCGAGTAATGAGTAATCAAGATATTTAGCTAATGAAATTTATCGGTTTTCATACTCACAAAAACGAGATACATTCTGTCAAAAAAGTTTCGGGAATTGATGATTTGTTTATGGTTCCAAATTAAAAAATATATTTTTTTGTTGTTGTTAGATTGGCATAACTGTTTTCCATTTTTGGTGCGGAGTTTGAGTTACATCTAGTGTGTATTGCGAATTTCATAATGGACAAAAACATCAAACAAAGAGTTCATCTTAAATTTTGCATCGCTAATGGTATTTCGTGTTCGGAGTCTCTGAAAATGTTACAGAAGGCTTACGGTGAATCGACAAAAACACGTGTTTATGAGTGGTATAAAGCGTTCAAAAGTGGTCAAGATGTGATGGAAGATTTGCCTCGCTCTGGTAGGCCATCAACGTCTGCTACTGAAGATAACATCGCATAAGTGAAGGCAATAATGACTGAAAATCCTCATTTAAGTTTGAGAGAGCTAGCCGTCGAACTTTCTGTGTCGCACGAGTCGATTCGTACCATTTTAAATAATCAATTGGGTATGAAACATGTTGCCGCTCGGCTAGTCCCAAAAGACCTGAATTTTCTCCAAAAACTCAATCGCAAAAGAGTCGCTGGGGACATGCTAGAACGAGTCAATTCCGACCCAACATTTATGAAACGCTTTGTTACTGGTGACGAGACGTGGGTTTACGAGTTTGACATGCAAACTAGTCAACAAGCTTCGGATTGGCGCCTTCTAACTGAACCGCAACCGAAGAAACCGCGCCAAACTCGATCGAAAGTCAAAGTCATGTTGACTGTTTTCTTTGACTGTCGCGGTGTTGTGCACTCAGAATTCTTACCAGAAGGTCAAACGGCGTTTAAGAGAGCAAATTAGACGAAAAGGCCAGATTTATGGAATGAAAATTCTTGGATTTTGCACCACGATAATGGGCCTTCCCACAAGGCCATCATTGTAAACGAATTTTTGACCAAAAACTCAACAAATACCATCGAGCAGCCACCTTAATCACCAGATATGGCTCCAGCCGACTTCTTTCTTTTTCCTAAACTCAAATTACCACTTCGTGGCACCCGGTTTCATTCGGTAGAAGACATAATGGAGAATTCGCGGCGAGAACTGAACTCGATGAATGTTTTGATGATTGGATTATTCGTTGGCGTAAGTGTATCGCTACTGAAGGAGCATACTTTGAAGGTGATAAAATAAATGTGGATGAATAACTAACGTTTTGTGTATTATTAATCTTTTCCCGGTACTTTCTTGACAGAGTAGTATATATGTAGTTTGAATCCCTACTCGTTCATGTAGGTCTTTAAACCAACGACCTACAAAATACGTTATAGTTAATAGTGTTTCAATACCGCTGAATTTCAAAGTCTTTGTCTTGAATTTGCATTATCTCTTTTAGATGATAAAGTACAAACATCCTTCTTCCCGCCTCACGGATATTACATTCTAGACGAAATTAAAAGTGTGCCCTATCGCCCATCGCCCACCCATCCATGCACTACCAAACCTGAATTATTAACAGGTAATAGAGTTTCATTATGGTGGCTATACCTAATAATTAACGACGAGCTTATCCGCAAAAGCTTTTAAGTTTTAGCGTGGGCCCCATTATTCTGAAAGTTCACACATGCACCAGTAGCGTACATAAACTAGGGTGTGTGCACACTTATTGACAAGTGTTTTTTTGTTTTTACTAGCGTGAAATACACTTAAAAGTAACATAATCATCATTTTACGACCTCTGTAGCCGATAGGCGAGCACGCCGGACTATATGGCGTCGCCATTTCTGAGGTTCCGCGTTCGATCCCCGGTCAAGTCAATGTGGAAAACGAACTTTTCTATATTGTCCCGGGTCTGGGTGTTGTGGTACCGTCGTTGTTTCTGATTTCTATAACACAAGTGCTTTAGCTACTTACTTTAGGATCAGAGCAATGTATGTTTATATATTTATTTCAGCCATATGACGTCTACTACTGAACATAGTCTTCCCCCAATGACTTAAAAAAAAGTATAAAGTTATTTTTTTTTAAATGATAAATTTTGAGTTCGACTAAGCCAAATATGTACTTATAATATTTACCTACGTCAAACGAGATTTTAATTAAGATTTATTTTCGTATTCAACACCCCAAGGTCATGGTCTCAATGGGTGATGTGGTACCATGGTACCGTCGTTGTTTCTGATTTCACTACCACAACTGCTTTAACTACTTACTTTGGGATCAGAGTAATGTATGTGTTTTGTCTAATATTTATTACTGTCTCGATGTAAGGAAGTAACATCCTTTTGGTACGAATTACGGATAGAACAGACAATGAATTAGATTAAAGAATTTTATATTTTTTTTTTTTTTTTTTTTTTTTTTTTGTGTCAAACAAACATTCTTATTTTTACAATCGATTATGGCTCCTAACATCCTATAAACCGAGCTCTTCTTTTAATGGACCAGAACTAGGAATCATAGGTAGGTAGGTACTCTTTTTTGCACACGCAAATCACCTTTGTAGATAAATCGCCGCTTTTCATGACTCAGGAAACGCCACTCAAACGTACACTACACAACTGTAAGTGATTTTGAATAAGCTAGGTTTCTAAAGGTAGTAAACACCTTAGCACAAAAATGTATGCAAAGTGTGCTTATTTCAATACTTTACGATCACATTCGTCTTTTTATGGGCACTGCAAAAAAGGTATTCGGACGGGCTACTGACTGAAGGGTACATGGTACGTTTTCATTGTTGTATAATGGGCCCATAGAATTTCATTCAAGGGACATGTTTAATGGGAAATATACAACGCGGGCGCAGCTTTTAGTAGATTTTTTCAATCATTTTTGCTTTGGCGTTCTACAGCTAATAACAATAATCTTATTTAATGTGATGAATATGAAATCCTGTGTTTTTGTATGTCTTTTAACACTCAAGGCTGGTGGAAATTTAGTAAAACGATTACTCAGTTTTATAACAAATAAAAAAAATCCAGTTTTTATGTTGGAACAAACCAAAAGTTAATGATTTTGTTACAGTTTCTGTCGCAATGCGAAAATTTTGACAATTGTACCTTAAGTTATGAGTAATGTTATTGGGACGGGATCGAAACTGGATTTTGACTTCGTTTAGATATCGAGAATCAGACCTCTGGCCGGCGCCATGGACAGGGACAGGGATTAGGGACAGCTGAGGGATAGCGTGGGTTAGTATTTAAAAAACTAGAGTCAGACTCAGTAAAATCACAAATGAGCGAAAAAACGTGGTTTTTCATACGGTTCCGTTCAGTGCGGTTTCCTATATAATCTCCATATATCTGTCACCGACAAAGAAAGTAATTTCCGCATCGCTATCTGCTTTTGCAAGAGAGAAACTTGGGCTTGCACAATGCAACGCAGACGTGGGTGCTTTACGACTGAATCTAGCCGTAAAATTACCATTGACGCTAAGAGTTGTGGGCTGACTCGTGTGGATGGGAGGAAAATTTGGACTAATTGAGTTTTGACGGAAATACGTCATCGATGTGGCATAATCGTCAATATATGTAGTATTATATTATATTCTCTGGTAGCAGGTCGTAGCGTACTGCGTAGTCTAGTATGTAAGCATTAGGTAGGTAGGTATTAGGTAAGTTACAATTAACTATCGGTATTATTTAAATATAAAATTAATACAGGCGCTTAAATTGTCGTTCATGCTTATTATAATAATATACAAAATAATACATTAATATTACTTGCAAAAATAAAATATACAGAGTTGTCAGAACGATTAGCTTCATTTTCTAAAGTTGTGTGAATTTAAGCTAACCATGTAAACGCATCTTTACAAAACTCAAATGATATTGCACTAGTCTCCCATCTCTTGTGCACACACCCTTTCCCAAAAGCGCTTATTAACATCACCATAAGCGGTAAATCCTAGTTATCTGCTGTATCCAATCATCGTTCTCCCTTGTGGCAAAAAATACAACGTCATCCACTAGCCTTATTGTTCATAGACCACAAGACAATTAAAATGACACACGAGACTTTATTTAGAAGGAAATAAGGTCTAAATTAGGAGGCCTAGTCTAATTCTAACCAAAATTTAGGGACGGGATAGGACAAAACGAATATAGGCCAAGTAAATATACCAACGCAGCTACGGTACAATGTATCCTTATTTTTATTACTATCCGTATCGGCCTATTTAATGTTAAATAATGACATTGAAACTGGTAGAATAACTTACACTAGAATAAGCAATATTTTGATATGACTGAATCGATTCGAATCGATAAAAAAATACACTACGTTCTAAATTATTGAAAAATGCACTTATAATCTTAGTAAAAATATAATTATGTACATAATTAGATTCAGTGCGATGAAATGCGTCGAGCAGTTGCCAATAAGCAATTCAAAGTTAGTCTTCTAGCTAATGCAACGTCTTTTTTAAAGACATAGTTAAGAAAAAAACATCCGAACTTTACTATCAAGGTTTTAAGGCTCGAATTGCAATGCATTGGCCTGATCGGACCGAGTTTTAGTGATGCGACGGGTCAAAAACTTCGATACGGCAATCGCATCCGATCCTGTGTCAATATCCACTAATTCGGCTATAAAAAAGTTTCTTGCGTTTTATTTTTCAAAGCGTATGCCAAGTTTTTCCGAACAAGATTTTATTTTTGAACTCCAGTCGACCGTTAAACTTTGAGCTTCTAAAGTTTCTAGCCTTGTTTGTGCGACACGGTATAGCGTATGTTTGAAAATTAAAAGCACAACTTTTACAAAAATATTTCTAAGGCTGAAGTCTGTTGCTTTATTTTTATAATTTTAACCGATTTTAATTGAGCAACAAAATGTACCTAGAGGTTACTGATCTTGCTAGTAGAAAAACATTATACTTCGTCTTAATTTCTAAGTAATATTAACAAAACATAGCCAATCTTCTAATTTTAGTCTTGTTGATGTGTTTTAAACTTTATATACCATCTCGCTGTAGATAGACAGTGCCTACAAAACTGACTCTGGCTTCACATACCTAAAGATTAAGTGAGGACATAATTCGGATACTGTAACTAAACTTAACGGCTATCGCACATCACTAACACATAAGTAGAATGGCAAGTGACCACGAACAGTGGCCCTTTGTTCTGCGTAGCCGCGTTGAGTTGAACATATCTTCAGTGAACTATGAAAATCATGTTTTACTTGCCTAGTTACGTAAACATAGTAGAAGCATACGCAGTAATTTGAATACCATGATCCCTGTTTGTACAGGGTGTTTAGTAGAACGATATCTATTCTTTTACAGGTTGTTTTACTTATTAATAAATATCTTTTAATATGGGCCAATGCTGATTATGCTGAAATCGAAAAAAAAAACAGCTGTTCCATATATTTTGTTCGAATAGTAGCATATAGCACACGAACTTGAATATGAAACAGCGTTTTTTATCGATTGCACTGCAGTTGGTTCTTTAATAATAGTTGCTTATATTAATGAGGTCAACAAACTGTATAAAATAAGTTTAATAAAAAACTAAAAACCGACTTCAAAATGAAACTAAAAAGCGAAAAATAATATTGACTAAAACATACCTAATTAGTTCTTTTTGGAGTCGGTGCCAGCCATCGAGAGTTAAAATGTGTTCATTCGCACCGACTCCAAAAAGAACTGATTAGGTATGTTTTAGTCAATATTATTTTTCGCTTTTTAGTTTCATTTTGAAGTCGGTTTTTAGTTTTTTATTAAACTTATTTTATTTCACAATTTTAAGTGTTAAGTCCTCTATTTTTCCCCTCCTAACTCCGCCAAAAATGACTTTACAGCAAAATGACCTGGACAAAAGTTGGTCTTCTGTAGACCACCCATCCAATGGTATGATAAAAATAAGGTGTTATATTGGGTCAATTTTCCGACGAAAATTTGTAAGTCTTAAGGAAAGGGTTTTTCTACACTCCAACCAGAACGGCGGCTATTTTGGTGTCGTAACCATAGGATAAGGTCTTGCGTTAAATACCAAGTCAATATAAGAAAGGAACTTTTACATTTTTTTTCGTTACTGGGTGTGCGGGTAGGCCCCCAGTAAATAAAAATTGGCAGTCTGGTACCTCATAAGCTCCACGTCTACTTAACACACTGCGAAATACGTTCTGTCGACAAATTGCAGTATTATCTTCTAACTCCTATCCGTTAAGGAGTTCTGTGGCTTCCATCATCAGGTCAGCAACATGACATGATAATTACCAGACCCAAAAATCAGCATTGAGTCAGAAAATATATGCAAAACATTATGGGTGCCTATAAAAATTGAGGGTTGCCCTCGATTTCCCAGGGATCCCATCATCAGAATCTGACTTGGTGTAAATGGGACTACCTCGGGAGTATACCCTATCAAACTAAAGAAAAAAAAATGAAATCGGTCCATAATTGACGGCGTAATCGCGTAACATCAATACAAAAAAAAAAACAACAACATTCAGACGAATTGAGAACCTCCTCCTTTTTTTTGAAGTCGGTTAAAAAGTATTCTCATCGTTCTATTGAACGACCAGTACATTATTTAGCGTTTTGACGGGGTTTTACTGAGTAAAGGAATAGTAAAGACCTATCGACCTCTGTAAGAATCTTTGATGGAAATTGCTTCACTTATAACATCCAGCACCATGGTAAGCTGATCCGGAATGACCGCTTCTGTGATTGTACCTAGTCTTTCTGTAGAATTATAATTTTACATAAACATAATATTTGAACACGACTTCCAAAATTGATGGTAGCGATTTTGTTTTAATGTACTTAACTTTTTTTGAGAGCTAGAGGAGAAAATAATAAAAAAAAATGTTTTCACAATCACATCAATTAGCTAGCCCCAAACTAAGCATAGCTTGCACTATGGCAACTAGATAACAGATAAACATACTTAAACACGTTTATAAACATCCATGACTTAGGTACTAATGATCGTGCTCATCACACAAACATTTGCCCCTCGCGGGATTCGAGCCCGCAACCGCCAGGTTTTGTAGTCCGGAGCGCTAACCACTACACTAGACGGTTGTCGAAGAAAAATCCATTGACGCTGACAAGAAGAGAAACACTAAATCAAGTCCTGACTTAAATCTACTTACACGCCAAGATAGTTCCTTCCTTAAGCATTATAAGATTTTATTGCGAAACGCAACAGTATAATTTACAAACTTAAGTCGTAAATTAATATAAATACATTGCAAAAATGTGTCTGTATCGATGCTTTAATTATCAATTTTCCTTAATTAAGGCTGTGTACTCGGAGTATTTTGAGTTACCTGATACTCGCTAGTAATGATGTGCTGTTGGTCAGTTATTAATTGGTTGCTGCTACGAACATGTTACTAAGAGATTCTTGCGTGAATTATATTAATAATGATTTTCACAAACAAGCATTTACCAAACCAATTACTGCTTGATCACGCGGGATACGCTTCAAGCCGATGGACTTTTCAGTCGCGTAATATTTGGTTACTGATCAAAGTGTTAGGCTGGATTGCACCATCTTATGAACTTTAACCAAACTTTATCTATAACCGGTGTTTTTGTATGGAGTTTGACAGACTTTTGACGTTTGTTAAAGTTAAAGTAAGATGGTGCAACCTAGCCTTAATCGAGTTTAAGGACTAGTTTATACTTAGGCTGGGTTGCACCATCTTAACTTTAACCATAAGTGTAACTATAACCGGTGTTTCTGTATGGAGTTTGACAGACTTTTGAAGTTTGTTATAGTTAAAGTAAGATGGTGCAACCTAGCCTTAATCGAGTTTAGGGACTAGTTTATACTTAGGCTGGGTTGCACCATCTTAACTTTAACCATAAGTGTAACTATAACCGGTGTTTCTGTATAGAGTTTGACAGACTTTTGACGTTTGTTAAAGTTATAGTAAGATGGTGCAACCCAGCCTTAGAAGATTTTACTCCATAGAATTTATAGGTATTAAAATTAATGTCATAATCATTTTGGACTGTAAAAGCAAACCACATATTTTTCTTTAGCGTAAAAAACTTGCAAATATTTTAGTCAAACGTTTTACTGTTGATGTTATTAGAAAGCTGTAAAGAAACAATAAACACATAATAAACTCTAATAGAAGATTAAACTAGTATAAATTAGCACCTTTTATTAAATTTATCGCCTGATATGACTAAGTTAGAAGCTTAGTAGAGTCACACAAACTCGTAATGTGGTAATCTGATTATTGAAAATTTACACTAGGCAGAGAGGAGATGGGCTCAATTAAGCTGTTCTTTTAAACAAAATAATTACAATTGTTGAGCGCGGGGCGAAAGATGCGCAGAAGACCATTACAATTACGTGATTTGCTAGTAGTGCGACGCGCTCGCAACGCGCGCCGGCTGGATTGGTTGTTGTTGTTAGCTCCGCAGTACTCCGCACACAAGCGTCTCTGATACGATGATCGTCTAATAAGATGCGAAAAGCGATCCTAACTTTTTGCCCCAGCGCTGAATATTACTGCCGCGTACTGTACAACCTGAGCAGGGTTGGAGTCAGTCTGCTTGAGTGGTCGTTTGTTTCAGAATATTGCTCTTTTCGAAAGACGGGCAATAATTGGACGCAAATAGCCTAAGTAAGAATGGGGCTTGAAAGAGACTTAGGAACCCCCATACTAGCGTCTTCCGGGCGTCGACCGTCTTGGCAGCGTCCAATCAGTGTTGACGCAACGCTTGCGCAGCAGAATTTATTGAACGCTGATTGGGCACTGCCACGTCGACGCTCGAAAGACGCTAGTGTGGATGAGGCTTTAGTCCAAATTGGTAGAAGGGGGCTTAAGATTAGGATAATAATAAAAATTTAGATTTAGGCTATTTACTAAAATTTAATTTTATTTTGCCGTTTTTATAGATAATGCGAACGTATACGTACGGAACCCTTCGTGCGCGAGTCCGAATCGCACTTGGCCGGTTTTTTATCTTACCAATAGCACGTTTGATGGTTTTCGAGTATTCTCATTATGTCGTATCTTCAACTTTTCCCAGCTACTAGATTCCAACCTCACTAAAACAACCACCCACACTTTACAGTCAACCTTAGAAGTTAATAGCCACTTTTGACCTCTATTCCCTATAAAGTAAGGCGAAGTTATGTTACCTGTGCATGCGGTTGACTGTAAACCTAAAATCGGTCACAATTAGTATGTGTAAATTAGCCTACATTGCGTTAGGTATTTCAATGGAGTGTGTAATACTCGGTATACTCATTGAAGTGTAGATATAAGTATAACCGAAGAATTAGTAGGTGTACTAACTTAATTTTCTCAAACTGTTTTGTTGAGGGAACCCTTTTAGACACGAAAAGATCAAAATTCTCTGTAGAGGCAAAATCTTTGTTCGACATTTAATTCAAAATTATGAAAAATAAAAAGGCTCACGCCCAACTGCAATAGGCTGAGATGATAAATGAATAAAAAACACTACTGATAATATATTATATGTGAAATTGTTTTCATTTAATAAGCTTATTAATTAACATAGTTGAAAAGGAAATCGGTACTGACAATGGATGAACAAAACTAAACGCTTTCAATTAAATTAAAAGCAACAAGTATTGATCTCGACAAACAAGTACAAGCCATTAGTATAGTTTGTTACGAGATTGCTACCATGTACCTTATTTTTGAGTTCCCGATATTTCGGCACTGTTGCAAGCGCCATGATCACGGAGTAACTAAAGATCTTGCGGGTAAGTTGTTAAGGGCAAACATATCGTCCTATAACTCATCGTCCTATGAAGCCAAGAATTTACAAATATTTTCCGTCAGTCCACGGAAACGTGGAAGTATTGAAATTTTATTTTTATTGGTTTGAACTTGATCAAATAAAACATATTTTCTCGGCTATTTGGTAACGTGACATAAATATATCAAACCTCCTAAATAATTTATTGAAATCGTCTTCACAATTTGGAATCTTATACTTTATTTGAAAGTGAACATTAATAAACTGCACATTCATAAATAATCAGTATCGATCGATATTACACAAGCAATATATCGAGTATGCAAGAGAAACTGTGTTCTTGTGATGGATCGCCCCAACGTGCATAATTACTTAAGCAACATCACTTCCACGTGCTCTTGTTGCTAGACAAGAAACACCAAATACATGTGGGTGGCTATTTGTAGGTTATATTTATTGTGTTTGTCTGTTTTTACTGTTTGAAGCTAATGGTAAACGGCCTAAAAATTATACACGAAAAATCCTGAAAGAAAACCCCTTTAAAAACCTACATACAGTTGGACAGCAGAAAAAAATAAAGCTGCTTTATAGCATTTACATTTAGGTAGTCTATATTACATTTTTTATATTTTCATGAGTTAGGTAAGTCATTCTTCTGTTTCTGGTTACTTATATACTTGCGTGAGAAATAAATAGAGTATTACGATTTTACTGAAAAAATATTGAAGTATTACTGTTTTAAGGTCTCTTAGTGTGGCACTTTAAAGACCTACTTAAACACTGCATCATAGCAACAACTTCATATTTCTTCCTTTTAAATTCTTAAATTGAGTTTATGCTTTAAGTAAAATGTAGAAGATTTTTAGTTCGTTGATTTATGTTTTTTCTTGTTTATCTTTATTCCTATCGTTTATGTCAACAACAAAAACATTCTGTTTCTATTGCTATTGCACCGGCAATCTTAAAATTGTTTTACCGTACCATATTATACATCAAAATTTTAAAACGTTGCGATGCGATCGCTATTCTGATAAAAGCCGTAGAATTCAAAATTGGTGCCCAATAAAAGAGAATAGAGTTTCCGCTTCAAAAAAAGGCTGTTTCGTTTCCATATAAAGTGTTTCAAATGGTTTTGGTGTTGGAGAAACAACATAAAGTGGGAATGCTATTGGAATGTCGGCCGAATTAGATGACTGCTGGAATTTTAAATGTTACTACAAAAACTTAAAGCGCCACTAGTAGTGCAAAACTTGTGGCGAAATAATTCCTGGATGACAAGTGCGAGTTGCACAAAACAACCAAGTCACTTATATCGATCGAAAAGTAATGCAAATTAACATTGAATTGTCGATCAAATTAAGTGACGCGGTTGTTTTGTGCAGCTTGCACTAGGCCCTCTTTTTTTTTGGAATTGAAACAACAACGAAACGGTAAAGTTGAATTTGTCCTGAGTGCTGATGTTAGCTCAACAGATTGGAGTCTCAACTTCAGTCTCTATAGCGTCTTCTTCAACGAAACCTGCAAATCCAGGTAACACATTCTATATATTTCTAGGTATGATTAAAATCAGCATCAGCAATCAGCGAAATCATGAGAATGGCCCTATTTGGTACACTTTATATGTAATTTGCTCTTTTAAATTGTACCAAATATACTTTTTCATATAATTAAATAATCTTATCATCCAGTAAGTCAAACAAGTATTTAATTGCACGGGTGTCCAGACTGGGGCAAAACAAAAAGATACCTATCTTATTTACATGTTTTATTATTTCTCTTATTCGGGAAAATTAGTCTGCGATAGTAATGATAACCTCGGTTTATCCGAGCAATTTTTTTCTTTGTCAGAGTTATAAATGATTTGTAAATTCATAAGAACGAAGGAAGATGCTTTAAAATAAATGACAGAAATTAATGTCATGTTGACCTTGCTATCGCCGATGCTGAGATAGCATCTAGGTAACTGAATATTAACTAATTACGATGAAGTGTATGCGCCTGCATTTTGCATAGTTATTTAAGGCGCAAAAGGTACTAAGCGCAGACAACTCAGCCGGAGATGTGTGTGGGCGCAGTATAATGATTTCTGACATTCTGTCGGATGCCTACGCCTGTGGTGCTAAGTCGTACGTTAAGGGAATCGTGGGAAATTCCCTATTTAAACGACTAACAACATTATTGTACGTTATAATATTTTATTAATATTTAATTTTTTACTTGTTACCCGTTTTCCGATGCTAATACAATCTATTCTGGAGGCTTGGGTCCAGCTGTGCTTTGTCTGATATTTATTTTTTAAGATTGAATTCTCTGATATCAAAGGTCAGACAGTCAGTCATACAGTTAAAAAGATGTAAAGGAATTAATATACTTGAAATGAAGTGCAATCCTTCAGGATTTCGATTAACCCGAGGTTAGTTTCGACTAGCCCGAAGTGAAACTAGACCTAAAGTCATCAACACAAAAAAATGTAAATTGGCTTTAATTGGATTATATCGAGCGATACATTAGCTAATAGGTATGTAGGTACATAACGTTGGCAGCCTTTTTAAACTTTCAGATGATTAATTTTTTGGCACTTCTATTAAATTACTGTTTGGCTAATTTATACAAATGATAGATAGCACTAGAAATCAAAGTTCAAGGTCTTATTAAGACCATAATGACATAATGATGATATCATCTTATAAATAAAATATCACAATGAAGTCTGCAGATTTCCAGTTTTGAATGAAACAATACTATCATACCTAGGTACCTACCTAATATTTAGGTATAATATAATGTCCTAATTTATTAGTTTGTAACTTCATTCTAGGTAGTTATTCTATTTAAATACCTACATCAACTTTTAATTAAGGAACCAAAATAGAAATACCAAAAAAGAATTAAATTTTTGTTTTTATCTATGATTTTTAATACTTGAAAATTTTTTTCTTGAAAAAAGATTTCGTCGTGTCGCCCAACGTCTCGGTAGCTTAGTGGAAAAGCACTAGCCTGGTATGCGATGGACGTGGGTTCGGATCCCACCTGAGGCGGACGATTTTTTTCAAGTATTAAAAATCTTACCAAAAAAAAAACTGCAGTTATATACATCCACCCACAAGGAGGACAGAGAAAGCCGCTGGCTCCAAACCTATTTTGTTTAAACTAACTACAAACTAAAAGTAACTGTCAGTAGTTCTACAATCGCGTAGTCTATGGGCATGGCGGCGTTCATTCATAAGCGTTGACCTCGGGGCTTGGTTGCCAGATATTAATTCGTTTTTAATTAAGAAGCAGCTGCAACGCCCACCTGCAGAGGAAATTGGACGGTACCTGCACCGAAGACAATATTGCACGGATTAAAAAGATTGGCTAATGTTTAGACTTTTTAGCAACAATAAACATTGTTTTTTATATAAACCTATTGTGCATTGCTACTTACCATAGGATCAGAGCATTGTATGTGATGTTTTCTAATATTTATTTATTTTCACTTAATTCGTGTTTGTCTTATGGGTCAGATAATAAAGATTAAGGAAATAAGGCTCTAGCTAGAGCACTTAGTCTTAGTATAATTAATCATTGCTTATGCTAGTCGACACATTATACATATTCATACTTTTATTTTAAGGTCTATTTTTAAAAGGTTTTTATAGTTTTATTTATTGGTGTTCCAGTCGATTTTATTATATTTTTTCCTTAAATTGATTAAATAAAAATAAATATGTACTAGACTAGACAACACTCAAATTGATTGTTTCGAAAGAATTTAATATACTCGAATTTAACAGAACCTGTGTAATGAGGTCAAATTGTAGACAGGTAAGTTTTTGCCAGGGTCATCCCCCCAAACACCCAGACACAAACTAATTTAGAAAATTTCGTTTCATAAATGGGCCAAAACCAGAAATCAAACCTGGGGTATAACACAAATCGAGTCATCGACATCAGTTTTTAATAATATCTTTACGACGACATAATTCACGCGACCGTACACGATCCGTTTACCATAAATGAATTACCGAAACTCGGTATACCGCAGAAATATTTTTCGGTTTTAATTTGCATGTCAACCGCGGCTTAATCACAGTGTAAGTGGATACAGTAGTCTCTCTCGATACTACTGCCCTCTAGAGCATGACCAACAAAACACGATTTGATATAGCGATTTATTGACACCCAACTGTCAAAATATGAACTTTTATTAAAACAGTGAGCATGACCGTGTCGTCACCGGCACTGACATGCTCGCTGTTTCGTCGATAAAAGTTTAAAATGGCGGCTATGTATTCATAGTTTTAATTTAGTTCTTCTAAGGTAAATTTGTTTTACATATTCATCATGTATGACTTCATAATGTAACAGCAGTATTAATAATATATATGAGCATTATGGATGGTCAACAACTACAAAAACCACCAACTGCGAGTCAAACTCGTCTAGTATTTAGTAAGAAACTAGTATTCTGCAGTGTTAATAAGTAGGTAGTCATTAAAAGATGCTATTTTTGTTGATATATTTTACCAAATCCTAAAAACCTGTTTGTAAGGGTAAAACTACTGTTATCTGTATCTATTGTGGTTAATTATACGGCAATCGTGATTCCACCTCCACACATGACAATGGGGGGGCGGCCCACGCGTGGCCGGCATCAATGGAGTGGCCCACGGATTACCATAATATTGTTTGTAATCCACTTTTTACGATTGTTATGAAACCATGGAATATTTAATAGTAACTACTACATACTAGTAAACTGTAATATAATGTGTCATACATTAACTCGATTGGTGCAGTGGAGAGTTTAAATTTCAAAGTGAAGACGAAATTTGAATCAATTTCGGAAACGATGTTTTCTGAAGTAGCTCGAGTCTTGGTGTGCTGGGAATAGGCTCTGGCAAACATTATCTGGTATGAAGTCAAGGATGATTATTGTTTACTTGGACTTTTTTCTGACGCATTTTTATTAATTTTATCTCCTATAAAACAACTAGAGTTATTGAGCTTAGTGTGATTTAAAGGTGTGAAAATCTGATTTTGTGATAGTATAAGAACTTAGCGGCCTTACCATAACTATTTTATTTATATGTAGAAAAAAATAAAATTTAATTTTCGTCTTCTGTTACTCTTTTCATATCACCCTATATTTCATATAATAAAAAAATAAGTTTAAAAAACTATAACCCGACTACGTAAGAAAGTGGTCTAAAAAGGACGAAACAAGTAAATAATTAAGATAGAAATCCAGAAATGCACAGGTACAAAAATGGTCAAGGTAGAGCCGTGGTCGCACCCACTGAATGTTACCTACCATCACAGTACCAATTCTGTTTAATGGAAGTGTTCCTGGCACCCACAATATCATAGTAGGTATACAGTGGGTACGACCACGGCTCTACCTTGACCATTTTTGTACCTGTGCATTTCTGGATTTCTATCTTAATTATTTACTTGTTTCGTCCTTTTTAGACCACTTTCTTACGTAGTCGGGTTATAGTTTTTTAAACTTATTTTTTTATTTATTATTGTTCCGTTTCCCGATCGACATAATACACTAGCCATTTAGTATCTACATGGTAGCATTCTAAGAAAAGAAGTTAAGGTGAGCTGCACGCGCGCATCACGCGATCCGTTAAGCCTTGACCAAACCAACGCGTTCATCCTGCGTGCGCGATGGCGTGCACGGTGGCATTCAGATAGTTCAATACCATTTGTAGCGACGAGTTCAAACCGGTGCGTCCTGCGCAGCTGCGGCTTGAAATACAGCGTTCGCCCGCGCGATCGGGCGGCCGCGTTCATTTGATGTCATGGACAGATATGATAGTATGATAATATCCATATTATTTTTATTGTAATGTTTGATTTTTTACGAATTGTTTAAAAGTAACCCGCGTCAATAATGATTACCAGATTGATTATAAATTAATTTATTTCAAATGATACTCATTTTTTTTTCATCTTCAATAACTGCTGCTTATAGAAGCATTTCAACTTTGATTTTAGTTTCGCTATCTTCCATTATGACGACCTCCTTAGCCAAGAGGCGAGCATGCCGGACTTTAAATGGCGCCGCCATCTCTGAGGTTCCGGGTTCGATCCCCGGTCGGTTCAATATAGAAAACGAACTTTTCTATATTGGCTCGGGTCTGGGTGTTGTGGTACCGTCGTTGTTTCTGATCTCTATAACACAAGTGCTTTAGCAACTTACCTTAGGATCAGAGCAATGTATGTGATGTTGTCCAATATTTATATTTATTTATTAATTATTATTACCAAATTCATTAGGTAGGAGTATGTTCGGAACGGAAGGTAGATGCAGACTGGACTAAACGCGTACCTAGGCCGCGCGTTTGATGTACACTGGCCTTGCACGCGAGAAGTCGCCAACGCGCATGCAGGCTGAACGCGTTGGTTTGGTTGAAGCTTAACTGCAATCGTTTGGTGCGCCTCCATAGCGCAACTCATGCAAGGCTTTAATCTGCATGCGTGTATTTATTATTTATATTAGTTCACTTTTCAGGTAGCTCACAGGCCGTGCTGCGCGCGACCTGCGCATTCGCGGCGCGTTCGCCAGATCTGGTCTTAACCTAAGACCGCGTTCAAGTCTGGCGAATGCGCCGCGCGACCTATGAGCTACCAGGAAAGTAAACTGGAAATGCACGCGCGCAGATCGCGCGCTCTGTCTTAAGCCAAGCATAAGTTGCGCTAAGGAGGCGCACCAAACGATTGAGTAACGGAACGCGTGCTGCGTGCGTACAGCTCACGAGCGGATCGGGCGCGGCGCTACCTATCAGTATTATTGGGGTTATTTCCTGTAACGGTAGTGTTTGTAAATAGCAAAAGTAAACTAAGTTAAGTAAAGAGCTAAGACAAAATTAAAGAAAATAAATTTATTTTTAATTATGTTCATAAACTAAACATAAAAACATTATACCTAGGTCCTTACTCAATACTTAAAATTACAATTAATACATCTTTATTCTCATTACAATTTCTGGCCTAACTTAAACCTTAATATCTGCTGTCATAATGCGATGTTCTACTTAAACCTGGAAATGGATGGAAAAGAATAGCCAAGGATTGGAATCACTGTCGTGCATTTGGAGAGGCCTCTGTCCATCAGTAGACTGACGTCATCACATCATTATCACACCATCATTGTCTGTAGGTACAGTAGGTATCTTGGCTTGCTGGTATGCTATATCAAATCTCATTCGTTTTAGTAACGTCTCTGCTGTCATGTTCATGGTCAGAATTACAGAGCGAGGCTGCAGTTTACGTCCGTGGCTGCATTCCGCCTTATTTTACTTGGCTAGCCCCAAATGATAATTACGTCCAAGTACATTATCCTCAATGATTGCTTCACCTGCTCCTGCTTCAAAAAATGGTCTCAAGACTGCCATTTACTACCTCCATCGTAGCTTCAGAACTTCATTGTAATATAGAAATCTTGTAGTTCCAGTCTTCAGGTCAGTTAGTTTACTTTTATTAATAACTTGCTGACCCGGCGAACTTCGTAACGCCTAACAGTTTTTTCTTTCGTCAGCTTTTCCATTTTTTAATTATTTATTCTACTATTCGGGGCGGAGACAAATCCAACAAATTACAAACCATGAAACTCCGTCCAGCCGTTCTCGAGTTATAAGTGTTGTAAGAAACACGACTTTGTTTTATATTTAAAGAAGATTACATAGATATGTAGCGAATCCTAAGTTTAAGGAAGATTACGAACACATTTTTTTCACATCAAAATAATGTATTTGCAATGTCTTTGTGTTTGACACTACATGACAATGATATGACAACCGTCTTTAAAGTAAATTATTTTTAATTCTTCATTTATAGCTTCGCTAAGGAGTGTTGATATCAACTTCGAAGCAAATCACCCCTAAAATAGCTTTCTACCCCTATTTAACCCCGCTAGGGGATGCATTTCAATAAAATACAAAACATGTCTTCCGTCAATGCTGTTAAAGAATGTTTATGCAAAATTCGAAGTAGATTGGACCATGGTATCACGTTGTCCCATACAAACTTTGCCCCTCGGTTTCACCCACTTTGGGGTTGAATTTCGCAAACTCCTTTCTTATCGAATGCCTACGTCATACAAAAAACACACACTCCAAGTTTCAGGTCTCTACGATCAGCGGCTTAGGCTGTGCGTTGATCCGTCAGGCAGTCATTCAGGACAAAGCATTTAAATGTATAGATTATGACTGAAACAATATGATATATATACATATTCGTAATGTGCTAGCCAAGAACTTTCTTTTGATACCAAACACGTGATGATTATCACAATTAAAGTTTTTTTTTGGTTAAAAACTGACGTTTTAATTCCGTCTGAGACAATTTTGATAAAATTTATACAGCCTATTTTACCCGGGCCATTAATACGAATCTATTGACACCTCGTTCAATAAAATCGGTTCAGTAGTTTAGGTGCTACGGTGGAACATACAAACATACATACATACATACATACATACATAGACTGCCAAGATCATTACCCTTCCTTTTGGCTTCGCCGTAGTCGGTTAAAAAAGTGAGTGTCACTTTTTTTGATAATTTTCATGTACAGACACGTGATTTCTACTTACTACTATACATATGCATTAGATTATGTAGATTGATAAAAATGATTACTACTAATGTGATTGTGAATATACTACACAGGTTTATGCCAGTGGCCATTTCCCTTGTGACACCATAGATTTACTCGTATTCTGTTTTGAACTGACAATAGAAATGTAATATTTAGCCTTTTATAAATGAAAACCTAGACTTATAAATTTAGTAGGTTAAAAATACAACGTCCACTCATAAGGTGGACAGACGACCTGATAAATGTTGCAGGAAGACGCTGGGTGCAGGTCGCTTCCAACCGGCCGATCTGGAATTCACTGGGGTAGCCCTATGTTCAGCAGTGGACGTCCTGTGGCTGAAATGATGACAATGATGAAGAATACAAACAGGAATGTTTTGTGCCGGTATAAATGACCTTTAAACAAAATATCTTATAAATTTGATAGTGGAGTTCTAACAGCGCAGCGATGTAGTAACTGTGATAAAAGCAATTTAAATTTAAATTCACTATTCTATCACCTAGATTTAAGATTTACAGTAGCTTTAAAACACATATTTCCAAGCAAAGTTCTATAAAATTATCTTAGAATCTGCATAATAATAGGAACCCCGCGGTTAATAAAAATATTTAGCTATACGAAGACACAATAAAATGTGTGTAGATGTTATCAAACGCAATAAAAAAGTTATTTCGTATTCACAAGCGATTTATATAAAACTTCTGCCATATTTGGTGTCGAACCAATATTTTCAAGATTGACTTTTATATTTAACAATTTAAATATATGTTTAAGTATGTTTAAAATTAACTTTTTCTATTTCAACGTTTGGGTGCGTTTAGTACAGGCGATAAGCGGTTTTGACTATCTAAGACGGGCGGCGTTTTCTCCATACATACGTATCCCTTTTTTCCCCTGCAAGGTAACCATGAACTCTTAAAACAATTTCAAATCTGTCAATTTCATACGTCATTACGTACGAAATTTGACAGATTTGACAAAATTTGACAGATTTGAGATTGTTTTAAGTGTTCGTGGTTACCCCCCTGGTTTATTATTCTAGAACCATAAACTTTTACCAAGCTGTAGATTTCTGCCACTAGAATGTCCCTATGATTTGTTTTTTGTGATAATTTATTAGGTTAAGCGCGATAAAAAACAGATTTACGGTCCTACGAGTGCCTACGGTCTATTCTTTAAATATCTCGCTAGCCGCGTTTCCTCGTAAATCCATGTTTAGCTGCATTATCATTGTCATTTCAGCCATAGCACGTCCACTGCTGAATCTCCCAATGGCTTTTGGATTGACCGATAGCAATCTTTACTAGGTCGTCTGTCCACCTTATTGCTAGACGTCCTACGCTGCGCTTACTCGTACGTGGTCTCCATATTGGAACCTTCTGCCACAATGGCCGTTTTAGCTGCAATGATTAGGAATATAGTATACATATATCCATCTAATAAAACTTTAGTCTTTACAAGGGATTTCAAAGAGAGCGCAGTTAGAGCTATTTGACGTTTTTTTTAGTTGCTTTCAGTTTCATTAGAGAAAATGTATTATTCTTGCAATTATCGTAGTTTATAAAATAAGTTGATAATTAAGACAACATTTAAACCGTAATAAGAATGAAATGAATACTTTCTATGTACTCTCCAAATATGTCTGTGTCCATAATACGTCACTTAGCTCTTTAATTACTAAATTTATGTTCTTAGCATTTTTTTCATATTGGTAGTTTATAAACCGCTTTGCTTAGAACTAAGTTCTAACCTGGCTTCTCAACAGAATGTTTGCCGTTGGCCGTATGCGCCTACGCATCGGTTTGGTGTGGGCCGTGACACGCTGCCTCTACTTTCCAATATTTGACGTACGCGCTATTGTATCGAGCGAGTCGGTGATTGGAACTAATTATTATGAATGGACACGTTTGATGTGTTTAATATAAATAGGAATGTGAGATTTATTTGCCAGAAGACTTACAGTTGTCGCGTTCGTACAGTGAGGTGTTAAAACATCGTTGAGAAACTACGTACTTACAGATTACGCCACACTTATAGTTCACTTTGAAGTTGTTTAATGCTGGTTTTTAAACGGGAATAAAATAGTTACTTGAGTCAAAAAGTTTTATAAATCATGTACGGGTTAAGAAAACAACAACACAATAAAATATTAGTTATGTCTAAATACTGTGGTTTCCGATAGAAAAAAACCCTGCATGAAACAACTCTAGGGCTATCTTTGGCGCGACCACTTTGTAATTATGTTTTTTGCCAAACTTATTATGAAATGTTTGTTGTGTGCTATCGTCCTTACAATTGTACTTACTCAATTCTAACAAACGTTTATAACAGAAGTTATTTTGGGAAATATTCCACTTTTTCTAGAGTTTAAATGTAGAGACAAGGAAAGGTTTGCGCGAACCAAAGAAATATACCGAGACGCAAACATACTGAAGTTAGTCTAGCACTAACACTTTGACTGACCCTGGCATCACATGAGTTAACACTCATTGTCTTCGTTATTATTCATATAACTAGTCCACTATCCCATTGTCGTAGATTCGTCTTGAAAGCAAAGGGTTGAATCCTGATTCGAGCTATTTTTTGACCAAGAAAAATTTGCATGTTAATGTATTTTAACAGAATAGAGCACATCTATAAAATGTAATAAGAAACTCTAAAACCTATTCTCAGCAAATAAATATCTTTATCTTCTAAAATTAATTGGAGAATAATCAATGTGTTTTTATACCTTGAATGACGGTATTCAAACCAGACCGAATTCTCACTGATCATTGAAAATTCTATAAATTCTGAAAATTCCATTACTTTCGTAATTATATACTACTTCGTTAGTACTTTTTCATAACCAGACGTAAACTTCACGTTGTTAAAATACCAACAATCGATGGTAAGGAACATAACATCAAACGCATTCGTTAAGGCGCAAACCCACTAAGAGCATTCGTCTAAGATCATTTATAATATCTAACAACAAAGTTATGTGCTCGCCTGTAACCTGTATGTAGTTTCATTTGTCTACAGATATGTTGATAATCTATTGTTAAAAAGAACGTATTTTTTTTTCAAATTTGAAGGACAAGTAGCTTAAATAGTTCAATTTCGTATTCCGGGTCGAGAAAGAAAAAAAAACACCGGTTGTGATCCGATGATTGTCCCGCAAACTAGAGTCATTTGTTTCACTCGGTTATTTCTACGAAAGAGATATTTTACTATTCCGTGGTTATTTCAGTATTAAAGGGCAACACTAATGTTAGGTGTAATAACTCAGAAGTATTCGAGCTATCATTACACGCAACTGCTATGAGGTTGCACCTTTAGGACAACATTTTGCGATCACCCGTTCCTCGGAATCGGGAAAAAAACGTCACCAATCGATCAGCGATGTCAACGACCTATCTACAGACGTGGGAATCTGCGGGACGACATTACCGCGCCATTGTTTTGTTTTTATTGTCTTGTCTCGATACACCAGCTAATTTAGCTTGACCCACCATTTCACGAAAATGGTTTGTGTGAAGAAAATAAAAGTTTTTTGGGTTAAAAAGTACGTAACTATGCCAATTATTTAAAAATTTAAAGTGTTTTTGAAACTGGTTTTCCTTGTTCTTAACCAAAAATCCTTATTGACTTCACATGACCCGGCATCGAACCCCAGGGCTCGTTATTGCGGTAAAACAAACAGTCGATATCTTTGATAATTTACTTCCGTATCTTCTCTTGTACATGGCTCTCTGCACTGTTTGTTCCACTTTGTACTGCAAAGATAAATAATAAAAAAAAGGAACTTATTTAATTCATAAACTAAGGGGAGTTCACACGTTTTGTTTGTTAAAATATTTACTTATTTATTTAAACTTTATTGCACGAACAAAAAAACATGTGGTACAAATGGCGGACTTAATGCCAAAAGCATTCTCTACCAGTCAACCATAGGGCCAGACAGAGATGGTATGGTACTTATATGTGCACTAAGTACATAATTCATTATGATGGGTCATTATGTGTCATCTCACTTAAACCAACGCAGTGTTATAAAAAATCGGAAAACCGTGACGGGTCTGAGTTAAATGGTTCAGTTCACAATTTTATACAACAGTTTTAAGGGATAAAATTCAGTATTCAGTGTTCAGAGTCACAAGTCATCATATTTAGCTCAAAAATTGTGGAATTATCAAATTCTACTTACACAGTTTTATAAATTGGATTGGATTGGTCGATTTGAGGACACCAACGCCCACGCGATTTCTAAGGTTCCTTACATAATTTGCTCATGGCGATATCTTGGTATTTCCATGTTGATTATTACCAACCAAGCGGACATTGGCCAATTTGAGTGGACTGGATCATATCGCATTTCTTCAAACATTCAGGCCTTAAATTAAATTTGACGACCTCCATAGCCGAGAGGCGAGCACGCCGGACTTTAAGTGGCGTCGCCATCTCTGAGGTTCCGGGTTCGATCCCCGGTCGGGTCAATGAAGAAAATGAACTTTTCTATATTGACTCGGGTCTGGGTGTTGTGGTACCGTCGTTGTTTCTGATTTCTATAACACAAGTGCTTTCGTTACTTACCTTAGGATCAGAGCAATGTATGTGATGTTGTCCAATATTTATTTATTTATTTATTATTAAACTTAGGTCAGCCTACTAAACAACCTTCATTAATATCATAGAGAAAGAATAATACTACGTAAAATAAATATGAAGCTGATTTAAAGAAGGTTGATTAGCTCTGACTGATTACCTAGATTTTGCTTGCTAAAAACTTTGTCGTATCATATTTTTAACTTTTCATACAAACTACAACCACCTTTACTACGAACCTAGTGACTTTACTACCCCAGACTAAATGACCGATCAGCTGCTACGTTTACAGTTTTTTTTCTACAAAATACTTGACAAGTTTGTCATTAATACTCTTTTAGACTGAAGCCTTCATTCTTGATCTTGATGCATCATCGGTTTATTTAATCTTGATCGTTATGATATTCGAGACAAAAAACTGGACAATCGTATATGCCCTGCAGATGCAGGCGATTAAGATCAATCAGTATTGATCATCTGACTGGATAGCTCCATAATTGCTACTGTTTAATTGGACTGATATTTCGAAGTTTCATTAATTGGGAAAAACAAAAGACGATGGTTAATTTATTTTGTTTCATGAAAATTTTGTTTTTTTATGATTTTGATCTTGGTCACAATCGTTAACTAATGAGTACAGTAGAAAAATATGTATGGTACTTGTTTGATGGGTACTTCCACACCCTTTTGACCCTTTTCCATTACTATATGGATGTATATTTTTCATATATGAAACAACCTCTTTCTTATACTTACTTTCTATATTTAATATTTTTTTACAATCTTTCTTTGAAATTGGTCTAATGAATTCTTTTTTTTGTTCGCAGGTATTTTTTACAAGAAAAAATGGCAAGTTGATTCTTATTAATGCTAAGAGTTTGTTATGGAGTCTGCATTTGCATACAAGTCATTGTTTATAATGCTAAACTCAGATCCTTATTTCAGGATCATACGAGTGAACACTGAAGACTGTCTATGTCCAAGCTTTTTTGACACAGACAATTTTGTTATCCCATTTTCCCGTTGCATTTTCCATAATAAATAGCAAGCTGAAGTGGCAGTGGGCTGGCCATGTCTGTCACAGAACCGACGAGAGGTGGAGCAGGAAGGTTCTCGAATGGAGACCACGCTTAGGCAAACGTAGTGTAGGACGCCCCCGGCTAGATAGACCGATGACCTGATGAAGGCAGCTGGCAGCGACTGGATGCAAAGGGCGGGAGATCGTGCGCTGTGGCGCTCTTTGGGGGAGGCCTACGTCCAGCAGTGGACTGCAACAGGCTGATATGATTTTTCATAAAAACATAATAATAATATTTACTCCGTTACACCTCATATAAGGATAGGTTTTTGCAAAGCCCTTTCTTAATGCCTCCCAGCATGGCCTTTATGTAATTTTACACTTATTTTTCATATTTCGACCCATGTTTTTTGTTTTTTTGCAAAACCAAATGCAGTAGACATGCAGGTAAGGATATTACAGGGCCGACAATTTATACCTCATATATTTTCCATGATTTGTTATTCCCAGAAAATGTCCCGCAGTAAAACGAGTCGCACTTGTAATCGTGGGCGAAATACCGAATCGTAGGTGAAAATTCTCGCATAGGTACCGCGGGTAATATCCGGTTCTTTGAGCTGCAAGCTGCGGCAGGATTTAGCTTCCAGCGATTAGAGTTTGCTTTAAATTTATGCTGGGAGCTGACGAGGCGAGTACTGCTAGCGACGGGGACGTTAGGCTGAAAAGTTGCAAACGAAATAAATCTAGATATATTTTTTAACGAACACGGATGTGGGGATTTTTATAAGGTACACCAGAGGCTTTCTATCGAAGTCTTTTTCTACTTTCCTGCTTCTAGTATAGGGAAATGTCTTTGAGTATTACTTGTAACATAGAGAAAGAATAATACTATTTGTTGTCAATACAGGGTAAAACCACGTGATCTGCGGCTGCAAGTAAGTACTTGCAGCCGCAGATCAATGCATCAAACGGATGCATCTGGTTATGCAATTGTAATAAAAAAAGTGTAACTAAGTAAGTACTTAGTTACACTTTTTTTTAACACCAGACCAGTTTTTCTCCTATATTAGTTAGTGCATTTTTTTAATAACTCGGTGATTTAGGCAAAGCTTACGTAGTTAAACAACGGCAGAATAATAAATACCTAAGAGCACTGCCCTGAAAATGAATTGAAGTGACTTTAGTTGGTGTAAATAATATCGCAGTACAAAGAACTTGACTCGCTCGCTCGCATCTGATATTGCATCGTCAAAGATCTTTTTAGTAAATACTAGATATTGAAATGTGGGAGCTTTGAGAGAATCTAGCTGGTTATCTATGCAGCGCCTGAGCGTTTACTTATAGCAACATTGCGCGCCCGAGCTAAGTCAGTAGAATAAATTATACCAGGCGTTAAATTGCGGAGGGTAACATTGCGAACTTAACTTGCGAACTATATTAAAACCTGAACTTTGAAAGGATAATATTTCCACAAAATCTCAAGGAATGAACGAATAATATTTGCATATTACTTTAAACTTTATTGCAATTAATATAAAATTCCAAAAATCCTTATTCTAAATACAATTGAAGACACTAAATCAAGTAATGGCAGTGACTAAAATTATACTGAGTAAAATCTACTGGAACTATGTATTAATAACTAACATCCAATGAGATTTAGATTTTTAAAAAAATTCTTCGATTTTGAACACACTCCGCTGAACACATTGGTTGTAGGTAGTAACTCTAGATGATTTAATGATTTCTTACCCTTTTACTCGACTAAAGAAAAGAAATGTACCTAATAAGTAGTTACGACATTTTTGACAAAATTACTGACGTTATTTGGAATCAGTAGTAGCAAGACAGTGTGCGTAGAACCCGTTGAGGCGGTAAGCGCTCCGGTAGCGCCTAGCGGACCAACGAGAAGCGTTTGTATCATTTGTATGCCACCGCGGGCGGTTTCTGTGTGACATGGTCCATAGCAACTTGAACATTACAACGTATCGCTCTCAATAGCCACATTGGGTTCTGCGTTAAAAGTGGCTTATTCTGTCTTACAAATTGTATTTTGGACGTTGATATGATGTCTTACAGAATAGGAGTGTTTGTTAGTGCCAGCTAACACCGTGACAGGTCTGGCAAGGATTTCTCCTTGCAGTAGGAGTACGACGACCAAGCGTTGAAGCCAACTCGGTCGTAGACTCTCTTCGCGCATCGGACGTCGTCTGCCAAGTCCTCGTTTAGGAGATCTGTAACCACAATTTAATACAAATTAGGACAAAGTTAAAAAAAAATCCAATAATCTCACACCAACAATCCGACTTTTCGAACTTAGCAAAGCTTGTATATAAGGTGTTTATATTATTATGATAACAAAGAAATTTTACGCCACGGATGTCATTTAATATCTATTTCAAAAATAATGATAAACTAAAGATAATGCTTAATTTTGTTTAATCTTTATCTTATTATTATTTAAAAAAATGACGTTGAGTATGAAATTTCTTTGATGAAATTTCTTTACTACCGTAATCTCTTTAAGTAATAAGTACTTTTATCCATTGCAGCCGCGGCAGATATTTTTGAAACACCGTTTAAATGTAGGTACTATGGCGACTTGATTACGTAATCAAACTTACGAGTCAGTAAATTTTGTTAGTCCTTGACATAAATCCATGTGATAAGTATCATCAATTTGGAATGAGTGTAAGATCAAGGCTGACATAAGTTAATATTTTACTATCTCTCATTGGCCCGGTATCGGTGGTATCGGGCTGTGAAAAATGCCATCCATATTCTATCGATATTTCGCATAAGTATTCGACGGGCGTGTCGACAAAAAATAAAGAAGAACAGAAGAGCCGCATATGTACTTGAATGTATGTATATCCTGTATAGTGGACAACATCACATACATTGATCCGATCGTAAGGTAAGTAGCTTAAGTAGTTGTGTTATAGAAATCACAAACAACGACGGTACCACAACACCCAGAACCGAGCCAATATAGAAGAGTTTTTCTACATTGACACGACCGGGAATCGAACCCGCAACCTCAGAGATGGCGACGCTAAGTCCGGCGTGCTCGCCTCTTAGCCACGGAGGTCGCGGAAAGGATGCTTAGGTGGATTTGCACACAATCGGATTAGTTTAGTACGAGATTAAGACATCATTCTGTCTCTGTCGTCGTCATACAAACTGACAGCTATAGAATGATGTTTAATACCGTGTTAGTGGATAGTTCGAAATTAAATTCGCTAATCCTGAGATGCGCAAGTGTGCCTTACATCACCGTCACGTTACCTAATCACTTGTTAGTAAATATATGTCAAGAATTTATTCTATATAAATTAAAATCAATTTAAATATGTTTTATTCCTTGAGATCCTATACAGTGAAAGTCATGTAAAGAAACTTTGGTAGGGTCATCTGAAGATGTTCGAGAGATATTATGAATTGAATTGACAAAACATATTATAGTTGTACCCATAGATATACGTAGCGAATTCTAAGTCTATGGTTGTACCAGCTCGCTTGAAAGCTGCCAGAAACTTACTTTCAAAAATAAAAAAAAATATTGAGAAACAAATATAAACTTATGTAGTACGAGCTTTCATGAGTAATTTAGTACCACCACATAAAACAAATCAGTTATCAATTTTTTCTAGGTGGCATTAATATACACGCGAACATTTCATGCGAATCAGCCATATCTATATGTGTGGAAACTGTTTCATAATCGTTTTAGTAGTTTCGGAGATAATGCATAAAGTCAGGACGGACAGACAAAAGTTTTCCTTATTGTGTCTGCTCATGGATAGAAGATTTTCTTTTAGTCGGTAACGAAGTCACGACAGACATTGTCAGCATGTTTGAGCCGTTTGAACTAGTTTCGTACGGAGCGAATCTACTTTGTTTACCTCTATTGTGGCTTCATAATGCGAGAGGAGCGAATTTCTTGCCAACATCTGTGTTCTTCGGTTCAACGTATGTGAGACTTGGGAAATAAATTTATGATTTCGAAAGACGTTAGGTCTAATAATATAAATCCGGAAGTTTGAATGTTTGTTGCTCAGTCATCTATAATTTAGATGGTATTAGGTAAAATCCTTGTTTAGTATTTTTAGTTTAGTTTTGTTTTTTACTATAATTTTATAGTTGAGACCTAACTATAAAATTATAGTAAAAAACTATGAAAAATTTACTATTTGCAATATTAAATAATTAGGTTAGGATAAACAATCACAGAACAAATATTCAACATGATAATTATCATACTAGCGGTTGCCCGTGACTTCGCTCGCGAGATCATTAGTTTATTCCATATATCCCACTAAAACATTTACCCGGGAGAAAAAGATTTCTATGTGATAATCCACATCATGTTCTCTATGTATACAAAATTTCATCCAAATCCGTTCAGTAGTTTTTGCGTGAAAGAGTAGCAAACATCCATCCATACTTACAAACTTTCGCATTTATAATATTGGTAGGATAGACAGACGACCTGGTAAAGGTTGCAGGAAGCCGCTGGATGCAGGTCGCTTCCAACCGGCCGATCTGGTGGTCACTGGGAGAGGCCTATGTTCAGCATTGGACGTCCTGTGGCTGGAATGATGATGATGATATCATATAGTGTAGAGTATGTTTTGATAACAAGCGTTTCTAATTCGAGTCTTGATATAGTTTACCTTCACATTTCATGTTACAATGACCTCCTTTCCGCCCTTTTTTGCACCAGTCCTTATTGTTTATCTAAAAAAGAAAAGTATGAATTATTTTCCTGAAAAATTATATGACGTTTCAAATCAAATCAAATCAAATCAAATCATTTATTTATTCATAAACATGGGTTTTACAAGGTGTTGTATATAAAATATTTCTAGGTGCTGCCATGATTCACCTTAAAAGGTATATGAATAACATCTTAGTGAAAAAATAATTACAGTACAAAATTAAAATGAGTTAATATGACATGAACATTATGCTACTACATCATGTCATCTAAATATGATTTTATATCATAATATGCCTTTTCAGTAAGAAAGCCATTGAGCGCAGTTTTAAAGCTTTCTATTTCATTTATTAACCTGATTTTTAATGGGATTTTATTATATATATTAGGTGCCATATAATTTACGCTCATTCTTCTCAGAAGGGTTTTGTATCTATGAGTAACTTTCAGTGTGCCTTCACGACGACTTCCAATGGTATTCATTTCAAAGCAACTTGGGTTTTTTCGAATAAAGTTTGCAACCTCATATATATACATAGACGGCAATGTCAGAATTTTATACTTGCGAAAGTACGGTTCACATGAATCAATTTGCTTCAGACCAAACATAGATCTAAGGCATTTTTTCTGCGCTTTGAATACTGTTTGTTTGTCTGTAGTATTAGCCCAAAACATTATTCCATATCTCAAGGTTGATGCGACATATCCGTGATAGGCTGTCAGGAGGGTTTTAACACTGGCAACCTGCCTTAGTTTACGAAGAGCATAAGAAAATTGATTTATTTTTTTTATTAAATTTTCAATATGAGGTTTCCATGTTAGCTTATTATCTATAGTCAAACCCAAGAATTTATTAGTGTCTACCTCTTTAATTGTGTTTCCTGAGTAGCTGATGTCGAAATTCAAAGGATAGTTATTTCTTTGTTTGAAGTTTATTAAATGTGTTTTCGACAAATTGATTGTTAAATTATTTAATGTTAGCCATTCGATTAAAGATGCCAATGCATTATTTATGTCAATTTGAATATTCTCCTGATCATTGTAGGTAAATAAAACGGTACTATCGTCAGCAAAAATCGTCATATGATGATTGATTGCATAAGGAAAGTCATTTATGTAGATAATAAAAAGGAGAGGACCTAATACACTTCCTTGTGGTACCCCATAGTAAACTGGCCTCTCTTTCGATCTATAAATTTTGTTTTCTCCAGTCTCAGAGTCAATTTTAGTTAAATGCGTAATTTGCCTTCTATTACTTAAGTAACACTCGATTAGTTTTAGCGCGTTTCCTCTTACTCCGTACCTTTCTAGTTTATTGAGTAATATTCCATAATGAATATTGTCGAATGCTTTAGTCATGTCCATAAATAGTGCTAGTGTAGGATTTCGTGTATCAACATTTTTGACAACCCTTTCTAAGAACTCGTATATAGCCATATTAATTGATTTATTTTTCCGAAAGCCGTATTGATGTTTCGAAAAGATGTTATTGGTTTCAAAAAAATTGTTTAACTTTTTATATATTATGCATTCTATTATCTTGGAAAATATTGAAATAAGTGAACTAAGCACTGATCAGCTTAGAGATATCAATTGCTATTTGCTATAATTATAGTTGTTTCGATTTGCGAGATTTCTGTTACAAATACCGAAAGCCATACAACTAGCGGCATGGAAGTCGAGCACTGGGCAAAAGATGCGCAGAAGACCATTACGATTAAGTGATTGGCTAGTCGTGTGACGCGCCTGCACCGCCGGCCGTGATTGGTTGTTAGCTCCGCGCACACGCGTCGCTGATACGATGATCGTGTCGTAAGATGCGCAAAACGAACCCCACTGTTTACCCCAGCGCTCAACATCGACGTATTGTACAAGCAGAGTGGTGGTTAAAGGTTGTGGTTAATGAAGTTAGTTATTCCTCATAAGTAAATTAATAAATAATTGACAAATAACTGCAATGTTTCAAATAAATAAGCATATTAATTAAAAAGCTGTTTGCTGACAATATACAAAATGGCGAGGGACGTCCCGCGCTGCAATTTGCATGCATCATCCCGCCCGTGAAGAAATACGAAGCTGACTTTTGTTATTATTTAGTGGTCAAAAAACTGGTTTTTTCAGCACTTAAAGTGGTTCCAAGCTAATTACTTGCTGAAATGACAACAATCTGAAAATTCTGAAATCTTTCGGCAAGCTATATTTTCGGATCCATTTAAAATATTTTTTATTTTACTTAAGATACAAAACTATTTTATTGCTTTAAATACAAAACACAAATTATACTAGTCTCCGCGTAATATCCTATCATCGACAATATGTGTCAAATCAGCAAGCAAAATTCCATGTCATTTCTTTATTCGAATAAAACTTTTAAAGTTTGCCTTAGAGATATTTTAATTACTATTAGGGCATAGTACAATAATGAGTACTGATTAGGGCCTGTTTCACAATGCAAGGATAAAGTGACAAATAGCTACGTAATAATTGAAGATTAATAACACTTGAAAAAAAATCATCGACCTCAGGTGGGACTCGAACCCACGTCCCATCGCATGCCGGGCGAGTGCTTTACCAACTAAGCTACCGAGGACGTCACGTGACAAGATGAAATACCTCAAGTGTTTTTTCTTGCTGTCAAAGCCAGCGTATCTCTGATCAATGTTGTAGCTATATGTATAGCTGAGTAGTATACTACCGTCAACACCCTAGGATAAAAGTGCTTGAATTAATCTGTCATATGACGGTGATGAAATGCAAAAATAGAGTTTATCCTTCATATAACTACTTATATAAGCAATTTTCTACAAAATAACTACTTAAATAAGCAATTTTCTATAAAATTGTAACTAATGTAGACTAATCCGTACATTGTGAAACAGGGCCTAGTATGAAAATTGGAAGACAATTTTAGAATCCAATGCGCATTTAAATAGTTATACCACGTGATCAGCTGCTGAAAAACCACTTTTACAAGACATTTTTAAAATGATGAACGTTGTCATCGATGTAGCTCGTAAGTTTGTTTGTGTTAACCCCCTTTTTTTTCGATTGCTATAATATATATTTTGATTTAAAAAATAAAAGTTGTTATAATTAAGCAGCTGATGTTTAGTATCAACATTTTAATGGTGTTAATAACAAACCACATAATATTAAAGTCGTTTGTCTGTGCATTTACTTAAATTGGTATTTAACCTACCACATAATTCGCTTTATTCTTTTAAATGCACATTTTTTACACAATATCATTTATATCCAATTGCCGCCACAGATTGCTAATTCGTTAATAAAATCAATTATGAGCAGTTATGCAACACAATGCTTCAGCGGTTACAAGAACCAGCCTGAAGAAGTGGTAGAAATATGTTAAGATCTGCACTGTGTAAATTGCATATTAAAATGTATTCTGCCAAATAAATAAATGATTTGTTTTATTTGAGACTTCATTCAACTAAGAACGTGTTAGTTCCATCTTATTTCATTTCAATCGTCCAAAACGTAAAATAATGCGATCCAATTGCGGTTTAACGATTAATATCCCGGACAGGGTTTAATGAGGGAAAATCATTTTTTGCTGTGCGTCATCACATTACTATGAATATTTGGCGATGTTTTCGGATACCATTTTATTGAAATAAGTGTAGTGTTAAATCGAAATTTTTGGTCATTCAATTTCAAATCGGAATAGTATTAAAATTATTGATGATATGATCACAAACAAGAAAAAATTCACCGCGTCACTTAATTTATTTTATGTGGTGTGCTATAGTGTGTACCAAGTATGTTTTTTATTTAATTAAGAATAAGAATAAATTTATTTCCATAGAAAGTATACAGCACACAGTTTTTACAGGTCTCCACACTAGGCTAAGCATGTCCTGTGGAGAACAGTATACGATAATCAAATATAATATATTATAATGTAATTTTACGAGAAATGTATGATAATAAATAGTGAAACTACAAAACTAATGATGAGTGTGTACGCGTGTGAGTATGTTTATGTGTGTGCCATATAATTTAAATTATATCAATACGCTCTCTTCATGGCACGATCCTGTCTCATTCTCTTTAGGTGTCCGAGCCACTGAAGCCTGGCCGCTTTGGTCTCACCAATAATGTTGGGTTCGGACACCTCTAAGTTCCTCCTGGACGCCCGGTTGGACGTCCTTTGGCCACGACTGGCGAGAGCTATCGCAAGACAGAGGCATGGCTTTTTCTGATGTCGGAGGCCAAGGCTCACTTAGGGTCGCTGCGTCAGTGTAGTAGTAGTAGTAAAACAAATACAGCCTGGGTACATAGCTAGATAAGGATTTTATATACATGCATCAGGGTCTGGTAAGATGGTTACTAAAGTTCACTCTCCTCTGAATTTAATGTGCCCCAGCTATACTTAGTTCGCGAACAACACTTTCCTTCCTTTTTACCTCGTTCACAATAAAAAACATTTTATACAGTTGATTGTACGCATAGACCTGTACAAACGAGTTCACTTACAGGACCGACAGTATACAGGATGCAGTATAAATACCGATTCGTCAAATCGTGCAATTTTATGAGAGAAAAAAACTAGACGAAGGAATAGCCGTGAGTTGCGACACAACAGAAAACCATACTAACTGTTAAAATAGCACCACCTTATTCGCTGAGAGTTAAATTTGAGATATTGGACAATATCACATACATTGCTCTGATCCTAAGGTAAGTAGCTACTTGTTATAGAAATCAGAAACAACGACGCCGCGACGGTACCACAACACTTAGACTAGACAAAATATAGAAAAGTTCGTTTTCTACATTGACCCGACGAGAAAGGCGTAAACTTCACACACAGGAGGTAACGATCCTCTAAAGGGTCTTGTAAATGTAAGTGATGATAGTTATGCAAAACGTTTGCTATATTTGAATATATTTAACGAAATTTTCGCGTGATTAACAATTCGGCAACAATTTCCAATAATTAATCAATTAAAACTATCGAATGGTCAGTCCATCGCCGATATCCCCGATAATTTAGCAATAGCTATATTAAATATCGCCGTTTTGTTGACGACCTCATAATTTAATCTCGTGTGCAGATTAATCGCGGCGTTGTGTCGTGTTTGTGTCGGATTAATTAATCTGTGTACATCAGAACCATTCTCATTGAGATTCCGCGTCGTGTTGCGTTATCGGCTGATTGATGATGTCATTTTGGTCTTTAGTTTGGGAATATTATTTAAATGATACAGCCACGTGAGGTGTGATTTAAATGGCAGAATAAGGGGAGGTTAACACGACAACAACTAATTTACAGGCTGTTTAAAAGAAAAGGACACTCCTTAACACCACGTGATCTGCTGCTCATATACAACTACTTTTACTATTGGTGCAACAATATTTTATAATTTACCATCATAAGTGGGATTGATATTTTTATTTGCCGAGAAACAAGCACGCCGGACTTAGCGTCTCTATCTCTGAGTTCCTAGGTTCCATTCCCGGACGGTTGTAGGAAACGAACTTTCCTAGGTTGTCTCAGGTCGTTGTGGTACCGTCGTTGTTTCTGATTTTATAAGGTATTAAATTACAGTGTTTAAGAGTATGTAGAATAGGCTTGAATTCAAGCATTGTGTTATTTGTGATTGTAAAGAACAGGATTCTACGAGAGAAATTGTTCTGTGGCTTGCCACATCACTAAATCGAAAAATTGCTAAATCACTTTCGTTCGTTTGTTACATACAAAAAAAAATTGTTTGAGACAAAAAAAGTTGAGTTAAGATTACATAAAAAGGCAAATTGTAAAAAAGTCGCATGTGAAGAAAAAAATTCAATTGGTCGGCATCTTGGATTGGTTTCCTCATTTTTTTTACCAAGGTGTAATGTTTAAAATTAGATTTGTCATGAAAACTATCAGATAAAGTGCAATTGATTCACAAAACCTAATCCTCTCGTCGCAAGATGGCCGCGACGCTAACGTGACACCGAACGCGCCCAGGTGCCAGAATTATTCAAATTGCCACCGACTCTTGGAATAAAAGAATAGAAGTGTCTAGAAACCAGTCACATTGGAGATGACTTAAACTTTTTGCTACAAGCAAGATGCGGTAATGTCGAAACCGCAGTTAACGCAATTTCTTATCCTCAAGACTCGTTAGGGTACTCTATTGAAACAGAGCTGAGCAGTTTTATTCGCTATCAAACTATATTGATGTAGAGCTGAGTTGCACGATATAAAGACTGAAATCCGGCAAAATACATCTCTCCTAAATTTATGTAAAACTGCTAGGATCACAGTAATGGCATTTTACATCGATACAACAAACTACAACATAGTTTTACCAGTAACCTCTGATAACGTGTACTAGGCGCACTTTGCTGGAAGGTGCACTTAACCCCCCTTACCCAAAAGCGTGTCTGTGTTAAAAACCATAACAGCAACAAACTATATTTAACCTGTGAGAAACGGAACGTGAATGTTACCCAAGCTCCTAAGTACAGTTTTAAGGTAATTAACAAAGTCATAAATTAGGATAATCGCGTCATACAGTCTAAGCTTAACATTAAATCTTTGTAATTTTGCTCCATTTAACTTAATGTGAATGCTGGGAATGATCCTAAGGTACTTTGTATGTGAAAATCGTTTTCGTTTTGATTATGTTAAACAAATATGCTTTATTAAAATAAATATCTATCAAACACATAAATTTACATAAACCGTTTCAGCTTCATGTCACGGGTTACTTATTTTGTCATCACTCGATAATATCGATGCCAAGAGTTCGACTCTTAAGCAGTAGAAGCTTTCTTAGACTAATCAGAGATGTCAGAGATGTAACAATGGAACCCTTTAACGAGTCGTCGGGTTCTGATGCTCGAAAACGATAGGGATGACGACTGGGTAAAAAAAAATACTATTTAGTCCGTCAGCTAGATTATCAAAAAATATGTAATGAACTTTTATTTTTTCTTTTGTCAATCAACCAAATAATTACAAGGACAAAGCGCGTCAAAGTTGGGGAGAGGGGGCTCGTGACGTCATTTCTAGGTAAAAGTTGTACCTAGGCGTGACGTTATGCGACATTTTAAATCAATATTATTATCTCGATAATATTTTAATTATGTGAAAAAAAGAGAAAATACGCGTCCAATACTTTTTGATAATCTACCTGATTTCTATTCCTGATAAGATTCTTTTGGAAATTGAAAACTTCTACAGCCAGCTAAACGCCTCGCATGCATCTCAACCTGATCCCGAAAATGAGGATTCCAGAGCCACATTGACCTGCCACTTTACCGAAGACTTGCCAGAAGTCAGCCTAGGCGAAATTGAGATGGCTCTTAAACAGCTCAAAAACGGAAAAGCCCCTGGTGAGGACGGTGTTACATCTGAGCTCCTTAAAGCAGGCGGTAAACCTGTGTTGAAGGAACTCAAACACATCTTTAACACTGTTCTCTTTGATGGGAGAACTCCGGAGGCGTGGAGTACGAGTGTTGTCGTGTTGTTCTTCAAAAAAGGAGACAAGACCCTATTGAAGAACTACCGACCCATTTCGCTCCTAAGCCACGTCTACAAGCTGTTTTCTAGAGTCATTACAAACCGCCTTGCGCGAAGACTCGACGAATTTCAACCACCAGAGCAGGCCGGGTTTCGAGGAGGATACGGCACCATAGACCACATCTTCACAATGCGGCAGATTATACAGAAGTCCGAAGAGTACAATCGACCCCTGTGCTTAGCATTTGTGGACTATGAGAAGGCGTTTGACTCTGTCGAGACCTGGGCTGTTCTAGAATCCCTGCAGCGATGCCAAGTCGACTGGCGATATATCCAAGTGTTGAGGTATCTCTACAATGCAGCCACAATGGCCGTCCAAGTACAGAACCAGCAAAGTAAACATATCCCCTTACATCGAGGTGTGAGACAAGAGGATGTTATATCCCCCAAATTGTTCACAAATGCCTTGGAGGATGTGTTTAAAATGCTGGACTGGAAAGGACAAGGCATCAACATCAACGGTAAATACATCTCACACTTGCGATTTGCGGAAGACATCGTCATCGTGGCCGAAACGTTGCAGGATCTACAATCCATGCTGAACGGCCTTGCTGATTCTTCTCAACGCATCGGTCTGCGGATGAACCTGGACAAAACCAAGGTTATGTTCAACGACCACATCATTCCGGAACCGATTACAGTGCAAGGCAGTGATCTCGAGGTTGTTAAGGAATATGTCTACCTCGGGCAAATTTTGCAGTTGGGCAGAAACAACTTCGAGAGAGAGGCCAGTAGAAGAATACAGCAAGGCTGGGCAGCATATAAGAAATTACGTCGAGTATTTACGTCGCCCATTCCACAAAGTCTTAAGACGAAAGTTTTCAATAAGTGCGTCCTACCCGTTATGACATACGGAGCCCAAACGTGGACACTCACGATAGGGCTGGTCCACAGATTTAAAGTCACTCAGCGAGCTATGGAAAGGGCTATGCTCAGAGTTTCTCTGAGGGATCGGATCCGAAATGAGGCAATCCGACAGAAAACTAAAGTCATCGACATAGTCCATCGAATAAGCAAGCTGAAGTGGCCGGCCATATTTGTCGCAGAACCGATAACCGCTGGGGTAAACGAGTTCTTGAGTGGAGACCGCGTGTCGGCAAGCGTAGTGTGGGACGCCCTCAGACTAGATGGAGTGACGATCTTCGCAAGGTTGCTGGCAGGAGCTGGATGAGAGTAGCCGTGGATCGTGCAGAGTGGCGTGCAATTGGAAAGGCCAGGAGGAGGTCCAGCAGTGGACTAGTGTGGGCTGATGATGATGATGATGATGAATCTACCTGATAGATGAAAAACAAAACTTTGATAATGGTGAATAAGTAGCAAAATAATATCTGTTTGATTTATTTATCAAGTAATCATTCCAAACATGACAGCGGTCAAAGTTTAAAGTACTTGTATAAGATATCGGACAACTGCAAAATACGCATCTTGCGAGAAAATAGTGCACCTTTTGTACACAATAATCAGAGCATCCTATAATTTTCCACCAGCGAACTTCTTTTCTGCCGAAACATCGAGCAACTACAGAATAGGTCCCTCGCGAGCAAACAGCGCACCTATTCGAGACGTTCATCAGAGCGACATAGCCTTGAGATTAGCAATCTCAGGGGAAAGTATTAGCTCGCAAGACGTTATTTACCGACCGCCGGCTGATTTCAATCGGGACTTCGATTTGCGGGTGGGTTAGGGATGGTGACGTCGACTAGGGAAACAAAATATTTTTATCGATAATTTAGGTCGCAAATCATGATGGAAGTTAACTTCTTTTATAAGGACATGGATTTTTTCTAGTGTGACCTCAATGGGGTTAAATTATATCGGAAGACATCGATGGTTAAATTTTCAAGCCATTGAGATTAGCAGCATCTGGATTCTATTAATACAATATGCTAAAATTTCACTGGCTAAACAGCGTGAGCTTGGTTCCTGTCTCACTCTATATCGGTCTTTTAGACGCAGCTTAGTTCAGACTAAGTTTAGTTACGAAGGTTTTGTGACAAAATCACTTTGAAAAAAAACACAAAAGACAAGTTGAGACACAAAAGACCGTAGTTACAAAAGATTCTTTAACCATTATGCTCTGAAATCGAGTTGATTTGTGCGAATAAAAAAATAAAACTTATGTCTCGTTTGCATGAGTTAACAGGTTATTATTTCGATACATCGTGTGCAAGTGAAGGGGCTCTCTATTACCTGTGTTAATATCAGCAAGAAAATCAGATGCCGACACCGGATTTGAGGAAACGAAATTTTGATATCGATGTTTTATTGTAACATCACTATTTGAACCCGAGTCTAGAATCTAGATAGATCAGAATCCAGCCCGCGAACCGTAACGAGGCCCGATGCTGGCGACAATGCAAATTGTCTACGCGTCGAGCCTTAATGACTTCAACAGGGAGGGATGATAGATTAAAGTAAAGTTTAAATCTTTAGTAGCTAACGTTAACAAAAGTTTCGAATAAAAACTTAAGCTACGTTCATAATATTAATACATATCTATGGACAACATCACATAAATACATTGCTCTGATCCTAGGAAGGTAGCTAAAGCACTTGGGTTACAGTAGTCAGACTCAACGACGGTACCACAAATAACCCAGTCATAAAAAAGTTTATTTTCTACATTGACTCGACCGGGAACCGAACCCGGCACCTCAGAGATGGCGACGCCTATAGTCCTATAGATTATGCTCGCTTAGTCGGCATCGATAATAATACATGCTTATTAATCAATATTTTACAAAAGACAGGAGTGATAACAAAAGATAATGTTATGTTCATGCTACAAGACTTTATTAACACCTTAACTGCGTAAGAATGTCATAATAATAGCACAGTATATATATGTATATCTATATGCACTGATAAAAGTAGCTAGAAAGATTATATTCTTTATTGAACACCATTAAAAACAAAAAAAAAAGTACACGAAAAGACATTTTGTTCATCGTCATTTTAGACAAAGAGCGTCCACTAACGAGCATAAGCTTCTCCAATGATGTTGAGGATGAAACAACATTTGAAGTGCACAATTTAGGCGGTCTTATCACTAGAAACCATTTCTACCAGATTGCGGTAAAGTAATGGAAAGTTAAGCAGAAAAGGCGGTGAAAATATACTGTTTAAACTAAAAATTGCAACAATACTAAGTGAATCATAATAGAAAAATCAGTTTAATTTGAGTTAATAAAATGGCTACTTAAAGTTCCATTACACCTTTCACCTAAGATCATAAGTTACTTTTTCGAAACAAAAACCGCCCAAGTGCGAGTCGGACTCGCGCACGAAGGCTTCCGTACCATTATTTATAAAAACGGCAAAAAAATTACGTCTGTTGTATGAGATCCCCCTTTAATATAGCGGCAACAGAAATACATCATCGGTGAAAATTTCAACTGTCTAACTATCACGGTTCATGAGATACAGCCTGGTGACAGACGGACAGAGGCGTCTCAGTAATAGGGCCCCGTTTTAACCTTTGGGTACGGAACCCTAATAAAAAAGAACAAACGTTTTCCAAGTGACAAAAAGCTGTTTTAAGCTATTCCAAATTATTAAAAATAACTAAAGTAATAACTAACTACCGCTTGCCTGTTCTATAACGCCATTATTATTTCCTATTACCTGTTTATGCAAGACCTATTTAGATTTCTACACAAGCTAGTTATTCCCATCTCAACTATCGCGCGTCAAATCTAAGTTTAAATGGCGTTCACGTGTGACAGCGTTAAGGTGCGCTTGCAGGCATTGTCACCACAGTGCACAATCCGTCGCATTCATATTTACTTACTTAAGATGGGCTTACTCATGACCCCAATCTTGCTCTAGAGCATAGATGGGATCTACGATGGAGCGAGCTTGCCCAGAAGATGCCTATTCACTCTGGACTTAAAGAGAGTCAGGTTATATGCACTCGGAAATACAGACGCAGGCAGGGAATTCCAATCTTTAGCAGTGCGCATTATAAAAGATGATGAGAAGCGCTTAGTGCGGATTATGGGTATATCAACTAAGAACGGATGGTAGCCGGCCGTGCGTCTGGATGTCCGATGGAAGAAAGGTGACGGTGGTGGTGGTGGTGATATTCACAGCAGTAACTCGACTTCAACTCGCAGAACTGAAAATCGTGGGAGAAGAAAGTTTCTCGAGAGGCGACCACAAACTGGAAGTCTAAGTGTAGGTGGCCCCCCACAATCGAAATATTTACAAGCGGCAAATGGATGCAAGCAGCCCAGAGCAGCTCGCTAGGAGGCCTATTTATTTACAGCAGTGGAATTCCAAAGGATGATAAAAATTCGACTTCATACAAATGCTCATAACGTACTCACTGGAAGCAACAAGCATGTAAAAATATGCTGAAAGGGCTTGGTTTAGCTAGAAATACTTTGTTATTTCAAAAGTCAATCTTATTAGCAAAAATGAAAAAGATACATCATGTGATTGTGATGCGACGTTTGGTTTCTCCTTTGCTTACAAAGTATTTTATACCTCAAGTTCTCCTTATCTGTAATTTGCAACTAAGTTTAAATAAATGGTTCGATGAAATGTAAAGAAATCTGGTATTTGACTTTATTTGGCTTAACAGAATATAAGTGTCAGAAGTAAATAACTCAACTAAGTTACTGGGCTACCATCTAATAATATATTGACTGTGACTGTGTTAACAATCGCAATGCTATAATACATAAATTGTATTAGCTAGACGTATTTCTTCGTCCACGGAACGAGATTTTCAGCAGAATAATTAGTTCAATGCAGGAGAAACTAGTACTTAGTCTCTAAGGTGTAGAATCAGGTTTTTTAATGGACTTGACAAACTTTATATAATGTATCTAATAAGGTACACCAAGAGTATTCTTAAAGATACTTTCCTAACAAATAATAATGAGGTTAAAAAAAATTCTTATACTTATACCGACAACAGGCGTACGCATATTTTTTTCTTAAAAAGTACTAAGTACTCAAAATATTATGCCAAAGTACTAAACTTAATTATAACATGAAAGATTATAGACAGAGTTTTCAGAATATTACCACCTAAACAGCCCTATAACAAAGTATTCACAAAAAAAATTGGATAAATCTCATTTCTTTTACTAAAAACTTTAAGTAGCAAAAATGAAATCATCCATTTTTCCAATAATAATCTGGACGTTTTAAGTAAAATGTATCTTAAACTGTTTATAGCCTTAGGCAGTCGGAAACTAATCTGATCTGAAAAAAATAATTCTTACAACGGCTTGAAGTCCTTATGTCTTATCAATCATATCAAAGCGAAAATTAAGGTAACTTTATAATTGAGTTTTTAAAACAACAATACATTAAAGCTAAGCTAGTATTTGATTCATATTTACTTTTAAACTTTCGCGTTGCATAATTTAAAACTCAATAAAACGGGAATTAACGCGATCATAAAAAAAGGAAAATAAAAAAAAAGTTGAAATGGGGCCGGTCATGTTTGTTTTGTTGTAGTATGAGTGGACTGTAGGCTTAGTAGGTCTTCGAAGGTTTAAAAGAAACAAGCACGGGTTTCACTGCCACAACGAATGTTTTATTTACTTAACATGACTTTAGCGCGTTACATTATAGGGAACGAAAGATAGAACATAGCCAATGTTTTTACATTTTTAAACTTTAATCAGAGAGATAGTTATTATACTCGTGGCGAACAATGTTTGTCAGATGCATCCAAACAAATGCATCTAGATTGCCTCGCAATTGGTGCCTTGAGAACAATGTTTGTCAGATGCATCCAAACAAATGGATCTAGATTGCCTCGCAATTGGTGCCTTGCGAACAATGTTTGTCAGATGCATCCAAACAATGGATCTAGATTGCCTCGCAATTGGTGCCTTGAGAACAATGTTTGTCAGATGCATCCAAACAAATGGATCTAGATTGCCTCGTAATTTGTAACCTGCAAACAATGTTTGTCAGATGCATCCAAACAAATGGATCTAGATCGCCTCGCAATTGGTACTTTGCGAACAATGTTTGTCAGATGCATCCAAACAAATGGCTCTAAATGGCCCCGCAATTGGTGCCTTGCGAACAATGTTTGTCAGATGCATCCAAAAAAATGGATCTAGATTGCCTCGTAATTGGTGCCTTGCGAACAATGTTTGTCAGATGCATCCAAACAAATGGCCTTAGATTGCCTCGCAATTGGTGCATTGCGAACAATGTTTGTCAGATGCATCAAAAAAAAAATGGATCTAGATTGCCTCGTAATTGGTGCCTTGCGAATAATGTTTGTCAGATGCATCCAAAAAAATGGATCTAGATTGCCTCGTAATTGGTGCCTTGCGAACAATGTTTGTCAGATGCATCCAAACAAATGGCCTTAGATTGCCTCGCAATTGGTGCATTGCGAACAATGTTTGTCAGATGCATCCAAAAAAATGGATTTAGAAATTGGTACCTTGCGAACAATATTTGTCAGATGCATCTAAACGAATGAATCTAGATGGCCTCGCAATTGGTACCTTGCGAACTATGTTTGTCAGATGCATCCAAACAAATGAATCTCGATTGCCTCGCAATTGGTAACCTGCAAATATTGTTTGTCAGATGCATCTAAACAAATGGATCTAGATTGCCTCGGATTTGGTTATTACGTACAATGTTTGTCAGATGCATCCAAACAAATGGATCGCCCTATAGATCGTCTAAAGAAAGGATGGCGTAATGATTTAAAGAGCCATGCTAAGGATTGGCAGACTGTGTATGTTTTGGGTTGGGTGTTTTCAGGAAAAAACTTTTCTTAATTGACTAATTGACCAGTTATAAAGAAGAAAAAACAAAATGGTAGATTAAAACATTTATATCATTACCTACAATTAAAATAATAATAATAATAATCATCATCATCATCTCAGCCGCAGAGTAAGTATTATCACAGCCTAGGTATTGCACTCCACTGCTAGACGTAGGCCTCCCCTAAAAAGCGGCCGTGAAGCACTCTCTCAATCTCCGCAATCTCCCGCTTTTTTCATCCATCCACTGACTAGGCGTGGTCTATTAAAATAATAAAAACAAAAAAAATACATTAAAAATAAGAAAATGGTCCAACAGTGCCGTTATAAATTAGGAAGTACTCACATATTTTCATAGTTATTACGCAACAAACGACACAAAAGCCATTACATTTGTAGGCTGCATAAAAAGCTGAGACTAATTGGCCCATCGTAGTATAACAATTACATTTTCGGTCTACTGCTCCATTTGGGAGCCACTGGCCAGCTTTGAGCCGGGCGTCGTTGCAGATCGGTGACACAGCCCATGTTGAACAGCCTGTATCCTCAATTTTTTTTACTACTTTATTTACAAATAAGTTATTTTAAAATATAATAATATGCTTTTTTAAAATATTATAATAATATTTGGGATTTTATTTTTTAAAATATGCAAGTGTGGCAAAAGCAGAAGTAAAAACTTTTTATATTACAGGCTTTTCAAGTATTAATTTAATGTATCTTAATGTCGCTAATACAATTTTAACAATAAATAAAAAATACTACACATTTATGTTAATTGATAGGTACTGGTTGTATTTTTTTTATTTCTGTTCATTTAGACAATAATTACAAATAGGAAAATTTGGTACGTATAAAACCTTAATCATCACAAAGTCTAAAATTGAAAAATAAAGGTTTAAAAATAAGAATAATACTAAGAATTAACTGGTTAAAACTACAACTTTTTAACACCAAGCAAGCCATTATTATTTATATTATTCTTTATCTCCATTTAAGTTGCACAAACATTTTGTTTATCTGTATTGGCTGTTTCATCCCAGGCAGGCATGCAGGTCGGTGCACTGGCCCACTTCCATCTAAATTAACACGAGTAAATCCGAATGTAATATGCCTCATCCGCCTCGGGACCGTCGGCATATAAGTGCATATTGGTATAATAGTATTATATCATAATCGTCATTCAATCGGAGCATCCGTTGCTTGGGTAAATGATAGAATACACAGGATGTTCATGATGCATAAATCCCGACTTGCAGTACACAAAAAACATCATTTTTATACCGAATAGTAATATAGAAGGCTTAATGTGAATTAAAAGGATTCCCGGTTCAGCTTCAAGGGTTTGTTAGACAACTTTGCAAATTCATGCTTTTTAACTTGCAGGATCTTGAATCGTTATTTCGAGATTACAATTGGTTTCATAATATACGCATAAAAAAGTCTTACGAGAAGATAAATATGACTCAAAAAATAACTTATTGGATGGAATTATTAATTTTATATATTTTAAAAGCAATATTTATTTTATTTAATTTTATATTTTGTAATAAAAAATGGCTTACGTTTAGCGAAGATATCAAACAAACAAAAAAACATAGTCAAGATGAGAACCTCCTTTGTGGTTGACAAAGTCTATTCGTGGGTAACACGCTGTTTATCAATCAGTACAATAGTATATCACATGATATGCTCGTGTATAGATGTATTGATGTAACGTTGAGTAATAATAAGCCAATCGTTGCATCCTGTCAGCTGTAATAGTGACTGCACTATGATCGGCAATTTTGTGATTGATGCAACTTCAAAATGATATCGTACTGTTTATAGTTACTCGAACACTTCTATAAGAGTCTAATGTCCAGACTGATGATGATGGCTTACAATAAGACTTTCGAATTATATAAATGTGTACAAGATAAATTTAATTATCGCACAACCTCCTAGAGACTGATTTTAAAGCTTAAATAAAGCAAGTTTGAGTACGGAACCAAAAATGAAATGGCAACGAAAAACACTTCATAATCCCATACTTAAACCGCCGGTATCTGAAATCAGTTTGTATTTGACATAGTCTGTGTAAATAAAAGTGAGAACGTTGTGTTGGAAGTATTTTTTTTGTATTTCATTTTTCATTTCCTCAGAACAAGAATGAGCTTTTAAAAGGGTATTTGCTATATTAATTATAACTTCAAGTATTACTTTAACGATGTTAGGAGTTACTTATATCTAATCCGATAATCTGATAGTAAGCCAGAACTGAAAACCATATAGCTCTGAAAGCAATGAAATTATGTTATTTATGTCGCTGTATTTATTTGGTCGAAATTAAAGTGTATTTCAGAATATGCATGTCATAGGCGGTCAGCGCTTGATAAATGACGCTCCGCTAAAGCCTGATATTGCATGATTGCTAATACATTAAAATGGGCAAGGACAAATTGAATTGAACTAATTTAGAGTATTTTGTGGGCAACATTTTTGGCAGGGGTAAACCCGCTTCACGAAATAACGATTGACATTACGCCGTGTGAAATTGACGGTAGACTGACGTTTGACAATACCCACCTCCCAACTTCTATACAATTCCCGGCACCCATGTTAAGCGCTGGGGAGTGGGAATTGCTTTGCACATCTTACGAGACGATCATCGTACCAGACACGCGTGAGCTAACAACCAATCACAGCCGCGGCGGTACAGGCGCGTCACACGACTAGCCAATCGCGTAATCGTAATGGTCTGTTGCGCATCTTTCGCCCAGCGCTCACCATCCGTGCCGCTAGTTGTACTTCACGGTAACTTTGAATTGCGCGCAGGATAGCTAAAAAAATTAATAAATAATTTACTTCGATCTTTTTTGCTATCGGTACTTTATTGATATTGGCAGAAAAATGCAAAGGGATTACTGTGGGTAGACGTAGTCCTGACAAGGAACCCCTATAGTTTCGTTATGTCCATCTGTCTGTCTGTCCGTCCGACGTTTTGCTTGGAGACTGTTGACACTAGAAAGCTGTAATTTTGTGGAGGTATGTGTATCAACCATGTCGACAAAGTGGTAGAATAAAATTTTAAAAAAAAATTAGGGTAGGTCCCATACATTTAGCGTGGGGATGTTTTTTCATCGTCTACTCCATCGTGTGTGGTATCATTGAATTAGTCCTTTAAATGAACTAGGGGTTTCTACGGTCTTTTTTTCGATTTAGGGATCCGTTTGCGAAATATTAAACGCCAAATTTTTGTTGAGTGGGTGCCCCCCTTCTAAAAGCTAAACTATTGGATTGAAAAATCTGGAAAAATTAATAATAATAGTGCCTTTCATGAACTTTTAAGGAAAATCATAAAGGTTAAGATAGATTAGTTAGTTTAAGAGTAATAATGGTACAATTTATGTATTAGAAAATTTCTTACCTAATAAAAAGTCATTAGAGGAAAACATTAAAAGTGACTTAAATGAAGTAATTGCTAAAATATATTGTAGTGACGACGGGCACTCGACTGGCACGTGGCCGGTTTTTCTTTTTTTATTTATTTCATTACCACCAGTTTTTAGGTAGCTCATAGCATGCTCCCACACTGCAAAGACTCTGTCTTGTTATCCAATATTAACCATTTAATTTATGTAAACAAAAATGACCTAAGGCGTGTTACGAACGTAATCCTCTCTGACATGCCACGTTTGATTGGTGTTAATGAAACAATACATTGCGAATTTCGTAACGAGTTTCGAAAACTGATGTTGAATAGCCACTAATCCATTTTAATTAAAAAATGACAGATGAGTAAATTAAATATATTTGATAACTGGCGAAACTAATATTAGCTTATCATATAACTGATAATCGACATCTATCTACACAGGCGCAAATAAGTAAACGTAAATAGAAGTTTACATATAGTGGAGACCGCTAAATGCAGAATAGGGCGCATCTGACAAGGTTGTAAAGTATTATACGTCCCACTGCAGGGGCACAGGCCTCACCTCAACTATGAGGTGGTTTAGGCCATACTCCACCACGCGGGCCCGGTACGGATTGGTGAAGAGGTGTTGTAAGGCCAGTGACTAAACCTTAATGTTAGATGTTATCAAGCCGCCTTAAGGCCTCTGACTAGGTTTCACCTAATATCAAGCGAAGCACGGAGATGCTTGTGATAAATGTTACTAAATATGGTCGGAATGGTCATCCATCCACTCACGACCGCGACGTTGGTTGCTTAACTTTAGTAATCGATACCAAAGCGCTGCCGCCACTGAGCTACGAGAACCTCACCAAGGTTCTCACCTCTGGCAAGGTTGAGCGATATTATATTTGCAAATAAATGACAATGGATGAAAATGAATAGCTGCCGATCGGGCCCAGTGGTGGGCATCGTGAGAGGCTTGCAGTGGGCGGATGTGGGCTAATGATGATGATAGGGTCATATTAATAGTGAGCTAGGCAGCATCGCCAGTGCGCAGTGTGGCCGTTCCCATTTATGTTCATACGTTTGTTTTCTCTTAGCGTCTCTCTAGATGCCAGGCATCAATCGTATTATTCAGCAGTGCGTTCACAGCCTTATCTTTGGAAATCAATAAGGCTATACGTTGCCCATAGTAGCAACGAAATTCGTCTAAGTTTGAACAGTGAGAATACCGCACATCCACTCGAATTCCACCACCCAGTGCGGCAAATATCGATTTTATTTGAATAGGCCTTAAATTGGTCGTACCCGGCTAGTCGCTGTCGCACGACCATCGGACCGTCAGGTTTCATTAATATGCAAATGGGTGCCAGAGCGAATCAAAATTCTATTAGTCTGATATAAATCTATTGTTCCGAACGTGGCATAGAAGCGTTTGACGATACACTGTTATTGAATGTGATTTGAAATGATCGCCAATATTGGCTTGGTTTATTTCAATGGACTTTTGCATTACATAAGTAGTCAATTTTGGAATTGATTTCGGTCGCTATCATGTACAAGTTGAAGCAAACTAGTGAATTAGCCATTCTGTTGACTGGCTATCCGGTTTTTAAACAAATATCTAACATATTCAACTCAAAACAAGACACTAATAGAGATTCAAAGTATTGTTAATAACCCTCTTGGGTTATGCGTACCAAACAATGTTTTTTTTTACCGTGGGCGTCTCCCTCCCAGCTCACCCAGACACGAGCCAACATAGAAAACTCAAACTCAATTTTTAAATTTACCCGTTCAAGCGGGTTACCCGTTTCGTTCTTATATCCCCTACAAAAACCGATTCCTTCATAAAGAGCGAGCAACATTTGGTATGTTACTTTTACAACAACTCAGTATTTTTAACCATCAAAATGATTTGATTTAGCAAATCTTAATCGACTTTAGTGATGCCTTTTCGAACAGCAGTGAGCTAGTTAGGACCGTTCACAAACATGTAACAGTGGCTTTTACTCGTAGTAGATGTGGGTATAAATACCAAACGAGCGGTGACTAATGTGGGTTGTAATTTAGTTGGGCGAATTTGTGGCGATTAGTGCGTATTTTAACGGGCACATGTCTGCTCGTGACAAGATACTCATTATTTAGTGGACGACATTACTGAAGGATGGGACGGGCGGTTCATTTCGAATTTGTGACGCAAATGGCTGGACACTGAAATACACCATTTGTTTTCAATTTAAAATTCCTCGGATTTTTTAGCCCATTGCTAAACGTTTTTGTCACACGATCCGGTAGCAAAAGCCGTTTTTTAACAGGTTCTAAAAACTTTTTTCCGCATTCAGTCCAAGCATATGGCTGAGTTTCCACCAGTGATGATTTCCTTGCTCATCTCTGGTGATAACGCAGCCTAACTATCTTATCGATTTTAAACTTTGTAATTATCTGACATCTGGACAGTAACTAAATGAGTATCGAGCTGATCTAATATATGAAACACACAATTAATATTATGTAGAGGATTCGTCCAACCAAATCAAATAAGCCCATTCTCGAGGTTATAATATTATATTGAAGAGTTCCATTATCTTCACTGGAACAAGGTTTCCAAAAATCCATGGACCATTATCATATTTTTGGAGATTCCATACTAAATCTATCAGTCGACAGGGCAGTGTGTATGAAGACCAAAAATATTTTTCATATTTTTTGGCAAACTTTGATAATTCTATTAGACCATATCTTAAAATATGGCGAAGGTTTTATGTTACATGTATAAGAGACAGCTTTGCAATGTGGAATTTCATTTTAGATATTTAACTGTAAGCTCTTCGGTAACCTAAATCCTGAGAGCCCGCAACACAACCTTTCATATTAAATTAATTTTAAACAGATTAGTACGTGGGAGTAGGGCGCGATAGCATTTAATGGCGTGCGTATCTAATTATGCCGTTATTAGCGGTGAATTTTAATCAGGTTACAGTAACTACTCGTATGAGTAAGTTTTGTACCATAGTGTATTGCCTAAGCAGTAACAAATGCTAAACCAGCTTTAAAAGAGAAAGTAGAAACAAAAGACAAGCAGCCAGTAAATGTTTTAAGTTTGACATTTTGTTCAGCGTGATCCTTAACTGATAATTATAATAGAAAATTATAATAGAACATATTCTATTATAATTTCTTACATTATGAGTTAAGGTTCGTGCTTACGATGAGCGACGGTAAGTTTACCTAAATGCTGTATTTACCTACCTACCTACTCGCCCTACTATGGAAAAAGAAGTATCAATAATAGACATCAAGTAGTCAAATTTTAGCGGGTATCAACTTCAGGATCCGTTTTCAGGGCCCATTGATTGAGTGAGCGTGTGACCGCCTACCACTTTATCCATGTTAGTAACATAGGTCAGGCAATGGTCCTACCATATTTCTGGAAATTGGATTCATAACTCTGGAGTTTCCTAGTCTACTAACACTTAAAGCTGTAGCCCACTATAATTATACATAAGTTTACGAGTATTATGTCAAGTTGTAAATAAATTTGTTTCGAAGATTAAACACTTAGATCCTACACTATCCTGTAGGAAGTTATAGGTCATCTACAATCCTAATACGTGAAGTAAAGTTACTATGTTTTAATGGACTGTGGCTTTTTATAGCGAGATGTTGTTAATTTCATAGATCACTGCTAATTTGATAAATATGATTATGTCAGTTAACGTGATAAGCATAATGTTGCTTATACTTAAACTTAATTTCGATATATAATTGAAATTAACTAATTTAGTAAGTACGTACTGATTTGCATAATTAGTTAGTCTAACTAATAGATCGCTATATATATTATATAACACATGACTATCTGGTGTTACCAAAGACTTATGATTCGCTATATCTATGGGTGTTACATTGTCTCTTGATTTTATCATAAATACATAATTATGTAAGACATATTTTTTACCAAATAATTAATTAAAATTATTAAAAAACTCTCCAGCTCACAAAAGCGAATAAAAGAACATTATTATGTTTTTAATAGTTTTTGGTTATAGAATTCTATAGAGCTGTGTATAGCTCTGTGGTCGAAGGATCATCCACATTCGTATTTCTAGATTGGAAATGTTCATTTGGACTAACCTGGATGTATGTATAGCCATAGTCCAGAATGTTCTGGGTTTTTAAGTTACATAGTTCTGATGTTTAGTCTAATAGTAAATAGAAGATTATGTCACCTAAGCTGGCTTTAAGTCTAACTTTTGTATGTTTTTTTTATATGTGCAATGTTTAAATAAATAAATGGATTAACTAATCATCTTACCGCATTGAGGATGATGGCCAAGAGTAAACCTTCTAGAAACGAAACAAAGTAAGGATGAAATGAGGTGGTCCCAGAATTCTTTAGTGGCGTAGCTAAAGGCTAAACTATTGTGTGTAGTTTAATCCTCAAATTCAATAGCTTTTCAGGATGCCGGATGTATTGGCACTAATTGTATATAGTTATTAATTATGTAATATTAAAATAGTATAATTGTTCGATACATTTTATTATACTCACCTGTGCAATAAAGTTTATAAATATTAAATATTTGTTACGAATTAAACTTATAATATGAGGTTGTGTGCCGAAATGCAGGAAACAACTTACAAGCTAGATAATGTTTTAAACTTTCGCGTTGCATTATAACTAAAACTTATAATAACGGGTCTAAACGCGACGTACTAAAGTATGTTGTAGTATTGATACTACTTACATTCCTCAACGTTTCGACCGTGATGCTACGGTCGTGGTCACGAGGGAACTGTACGTCGCGTTTAGACCCGTAATTACAAGTTTTAACTTACAAGCTAATTGCCAAAACAGATTTTTACTTGTAGGAAGGAACTAAGATAAAATAATAATACTATCAAAAGAAAACTACTTAAAAGTAATATACAGTGTTTTAAAAGTACAATTAATAATACATTTTAAGGGTTTCGAATAAGATTATGAAAAACAATGTTTACAGTATTGTTGACTCGATTCTGAAACAACCCCTAAAGTATGGCTTTTTTTAAATACTTTGTTTCAAAAACGTATTATATAAAAAGAAAGTACAGCCTATTCCACCCAGTTTCCAGCATGTTATCTAAATGATCATTGTTGCTTTTCATTTTCTCAAATGCAAATCATCTTCTAAATGTCAGCTTTATTATTGTATCGTGTAATACCTTTAAAAGAGCATGAGAGCATGAATATAAAGACATAAAGTACACAATACAGGAATATCATATTTGCGTGTTGCCTTTCTGGCTGACATAATTAATTCCCGAGGGCACCTATTCCACGTATATCTTATTAACGAAGAAAATACGTATAGTCGGGTCGGTAACGCATGGCACGAGATTTAATACGATGGTATAGTTAAGTATGATATGACACGTAGTACGGCAGAGGTATATTGTAAGCGCAAGCCGCAGGCGAGCGCGGTAAGGAAGCCGAGTGTGTAATAATGCACACGAGTTGCATACGACATTTTCAACACAATTGCGAGGAAGAAAAACAAATCAAAAACTAAAAATACCTTTTCCGAATATGAAGACTTTTTTGCTGTTTTTCCACTGATTGAGTGTTTCGTAAGCAGCTAGGTATTTTTCTCTAGATTTTGGCGGCAACAGAGGCTATCACTCGCGTTTTGTACCTCGATAAGTATTTCCGGCGCGTTAAATTAATAATTTACTCGTCTTCACTATTTGAGGTAGACATTTTTAATAGTAATGATCCACACAGCAGCAACTTTACCAAATATTTATGGAAAATGACACGTAAGTTTTGTTTTTTTCGCGCGCCTTTCAATGCGGGCTGGTTCAATAAAGGCATAGGATGAACCGGCTGTTCAGCCAGAGCAGCAGCAATATAAAAAATAAAATAAACTATAAATTATTGTTTCTAGAAATGAAAGTTAAGTTAATTTGTGTTTATTAATATACAATTTGATAAAATAAAATATTTATTTGTCATCTTAACCCTAAAATAATTTAATATTCGTAAAATATTCAATGGTTTTAGACATAAACTTTTGCTGTAATTTAAAAAAAGTTTACATTACCGCACTAGTGCGATAATGTTATTACAGCACAAGTCCGTAATATGATGAATTATGAAACTAAAAACGGTGTTATAAGAGTCAATTTACGAGCAACTGTGTTGTTTATTCTGATTAAAGGACTATTATTTTCGTATTTTTTAATGTTTATTTTTTTAAAGCATGCTTGCTGATAAAAGCAAAGCTCTTCAACTCTTTCCTCTGGTGATGTTTTTTTATTGTTACCCACTGTAGTCTAAAACTAGATTAAACGCCTGAATGTTTTATTTTCATGTTCATGTTTTGCCAACACTCGCCGGCCCGACTGTAGTTTCTACATACCTAAACGTTATCAAAATGGTTGTGAGTGCAAACGGTATTGCTAAATTAATTCCATAATGACTTGGTGCAATTATGATTATTCTATTAAATTTAGATAAGTAAGGAACCTTCTTCCTTGTGTAACGATGTATCTAACACACAAATGAAACTCGCCTACCTATATAATTTCTAGCGGTGTTCATGTTGAAAAATGGAAACCATAAAAATTTTAGATAGTATAGTATTGACTGATTTTATCCCAAAACTATCATTTTTTTGAAATTCAGAAATTAAATTATTATAGTTAGTATATATTTTCGTATTACAAAACGTCCTCAATGATGCAGAAACCAAACGTTTTGTTCCGAATTGAGCCTTTATTGATTTAAGTTTACTAAAACTACAGTTTGCGTACGCTAAAACCAACTTTGGCTCATTTCGGACTGTTTGTTTATCATTTTCACTAATATTGGCTCTCAATGTCAAATTGCAAAAATGTAAACAAAATTATTTAAATAAGTGTCGTTCGCTTGTTAGTTATGTTTATCTCTGTAAGTATTATTATATAAGGTACCAAAATAGAAAGTTCATTATGTAAGTAGTCGAGTTTAAATGACATACTTAGTTAATTTATTGTGATGATAGTCAGACGGCTTAAAATAGCTAACTAAACTTAACTAAAAATAATTAACAGAACTAAACCTCAACATTTAAAGATTTATCGTAATATCTTTTTAATCCCAACCTCATGAGGGTACGTTCGGTTAACTTTTTAAATTTATAGGCTTGCTTAAGGTACGATTATTAGTTTTTTTTAATTAGTTAACTCAGATTTATCAGTTATTTCATTTATCAACGGGGTGCCGAATTTCGAGGCCGGAACACTATAGAAGTCCGCCATTCTTCTTTGCTAGGTGTGTCTCCAAGCACACCCGACCCGATTCAAAAAATTTATATACTCCAAATTAACCCGAACTGGGAATCAAACCCTTTGCTTTTTGAGGCTAATAACCATGCTTCTTCTTTCCCTTTTCCCACTTTAGGTGAGGTCGGTTTTCCTTATTAATTTGCGCGAGGCAGCTCGGTCCTGGATTGTCCCTATGTCCAGTTTGGCATGTTTGATCGTTCGGGCCATTTTTGTCCACCATGTGCCGGGCTGTTGCCCTCTTCCACATTTTGGGTAATTTCAGCGCCTTACGAACCACATTGTCATTGTCTCTTCGCATAACATGTCCGTACCATCTTAGTCGACTCTGTTATTTTCTCAGGTATTGGAGCCACTTTAAAACTACCCCTTATATGCTCATTTTATCTAGTCTAGTTACACCCCCTGATCATCTCAACATTTTCATCTCATTAACATGAAATTTTTGTTTATGATTTTATTTGACGGTTCAGCATTCAGCGCCGTATAAAAAAGGTCTTATTGCAGTTTTATAACCATGCGACACTAAAATAATTCTCACCTGGAATAGCCCATAGCTCGTATAAGACTTGCTGTGGTTCGTCACCTTGTCTGTTGTCCTCCCACTCGTGTGTTCAATCAGGCACACCCCTGTGTAAAAAACGAAACAGATAAAAATACTTTACACTTTTTTTTACATGTATGGGATTCGTCAAAATGGTACCAAATGAGGCCAAACTTAGGGTTTTCCAGTAGCCATTATAGAATTCTGTCGGTGTATGTAAATACAAATAAAATGTTTCTGTATAGGGGGTAAATCTTGTGTGCAATAAATCAGTCGTTAACTGGATCTTGTCTTTAATTGACCTGCTGCATAAACATGCCGCAGCCGGTGCTCAATCCAGCTTCTAGCTCCAGTCAGATCAGCTCAAAGGTACCAAATTATATTGATTACACGTGGCTGTGGTTCGAAGTGCTATTGTTTGGTAACCTTAACTTAGTGAAGTGCTATAAAATTAATCATTTTAGAAAATTTCGGTATTTTGTTTTCTTTTGTAAGTCACAAACAAGCAATTGTTGATCCATGGCACATTGTGCGTCTAGGGCCAGTTTCTCAAATTGCCGAAGTTGAGAAGTTGTACCTGAGTAACCGCATGCGCACCCTATCGACCAATGAAAACTGTTCCCCGCATTCAGGCCCTATGGCAGGCGTTAGAAATCTTCCGCACGCCGCATGCGGGTTCTAACGACCAATGTAAATGCGTGATATAAATTAGTATGGTCGTAGTCGGCTGTTATGTTATGTTATTTACATAAATTTGCATTTTATTTTGCAACAACAAGCAAGATTAAGGTGGTGCTCGTAGCTCAGTGGCGACAGCGCTTTGGTATCGATTGCTAAATATAAGTAACCATCGCCGCGGTTGTGAGTGGATGGGTGCCCATTCCGAACCATATTTAGTGACATTTATCACGAGCATCTTCGTGCTTCGAAAGGCACGTTAAAAGTTGGTCCCGGCTGATATCACTTGATACATCTGACAGTAAGATTTAGTCACTGGCCTTACAACACCCCTCCACCCTTATAGTTGAGGTGAGGCAGTGGGACGTATATAGGCATACTTTACTTTACTTTAAGCAAGATGAAGGTTAGTCGATTAAGTCAAGAATGTTAGAATAGTTTGTTACGGGATTGCTACCATGTTCCTTATTTTTGAGTTCCCGATATTTCGGCACTGTTGCAAGCGCCAGATCACGGAGTTGCGCTTGAAACAGTGCCGAAATATCGGGAACTCAAAAATAAGGTACATGGTAGCAATCCCGTAACAAACTATTCTAATGTTAGTGACCATGAAAGTTTAAAATAAAGTCAAGAATGATTAAAAAGAAAAACAAAAAGCACATACTACAAGTAGGTCGATTCATTAAATTGTTTACACCCAATCTCACCGCAAAATCTATTAGATCAAAGATTTTAAAATACACGTGACTAAACCAACGACCAACTCGAGATTATAATAAGCTTCCAGAAAGCAGATTAGCGACGACTTCTTCCACAAACACCGAAATCCACGCCTCGGGATGTTCATCAAAATGCTAAGCTTCCATCTGAAAAATCGGTCAAGAACGTATCGGAATGTTGAGCCTTATTAAGTACCTTAAATAGGATGTTAGGTATTTGTAATATAGCAAAACGATGCATAGCAGATGTAAAGCTGAGGGTCGGGCTCAGTGTCTTATGCCCTATGTCCAGCAATGGATTATCGTGGGCTGATTATGTAATGTATAGTAAAAAGTCGTGTTTTAAAAGGTAGATGCAGTAACATTGCACTTTCGAAGGTTGAAACAAAATGTTTCAAATTCCCTAATTATATTATATAAGAATTTTGAAGGGGTAGCTCGTACCCATTTATTAACTGTCGTTTAACTAAACTTTGTTATCCAACAATGGAACCCTAAAAGAAAAAATCATGGCAGTTGTAAACAAAATTAAATTCGTTGACTTCCAAATTCTTAATTCAAATAATAACATTAGAAGAGGGATTCAAATGAATTGGTGGCAGGATTCACTCGGAACTTCACGAAATCTCTTATTTGCATAAAAAGGGGACATGATGACAAAACATTTCTGAAACCCCTTTCATTTCAGTTTAAAATTGTTAGAACTGCTTTAATTGACAGTACAAGGGAGGCTGCCATGTTTTAATCTGAATTAATTCAAATTAATACGGCAGTGGCGCTTTAAATCAAGCAGGATTAAACACCGATAGAGACGGAAAAATGCCTAATTTCTGGTCCAACATGGGCTAATGGAAAGGTTTGCCACTTTGTAAAAGAGGTTTACTGCTTAACAGGATTAAATAGTATTAACACTGTGTCTTTACGTATATCGTCTGTATCGTATTTTCAAATTTAGATTTTTAATTGTGATGATTTCAATAAATACTACTTGAAAAAAACACGTCTGGTCAGGCGAACGTCCTCGCAGCTTAGTAGGAAAAACAGTAGCCCGGTATGCGATGGTCGTGGGCTGGGGTCCCACACGGTCGATTATTTTTCAAGTAATATATTTATTTTGTATCGTCATTGTTACAAAAATAGTTACTTGGTTTTATCTGTCACCATCACAGTTTGAGCTAGGTCATAGTAGAATCAGAAAAGTAGGTCGACTTTATTTATGCGCACCGAGCCCGGTTTGTTTATGAGCGTGCCCGTGCGTATGCGCCGTCGCACGCATACACTGACAAAATTTATCGGTGATAACGGTGCGCCAGTCGTGGCTGCTACGCCATACGTAATACACGCGCGCGCGGTCGCGAGGTAATAATTTGTAGGTTCGTGAAGATGGCAAACAATTTGAGTAGAAAATATTGCAGTGTTTATGGATGTCTCAATAGCAGTTTGTCAAATCCGGAATTGTTTTTCTTCACATTACCTAGCGAACCAGAACGGTGAGTAATCTAATCTACATACATTTATCATCGTAGGTACATTCATAAATTTGTTTCTAGCTGAAACTTATTTGTCGAAAATGTTTAGGTAATATTTTATGCGGGTTTCGTTGACCAGATACCGATTTGTACCTAGTTAATTTATTTTTAACAGATTTATTAAATTAATCATCGTCATTTATTTAACATTGCTAACATGTAGGTCTGTAGGTACCTCACGCGGCTACGGTACATACATTCGACGAAAATCTGTCAATTTTTTTAAATTGATATCTCATTACATATTTACATTCTGATTATAGCTGCAAACGACATTTCAATAAGGTAAACGAGAAAAAGCGACTACTTTAACATCAATAAATTATGGAGAAGGGTTTGGTATTATTTCAATAAGCGACAGCCCTACATGTTTAGATAATTATCGCTCGCTCGGGGCTCGAGTTGGCGTACTTTTCTGATTCTACTATGGCTAGGTCCTACATTTTGGGCTGAAATAAATTTGAAGCTGACTGAAAAAAAATACTAATTAATGTAATACAAAAAAATAGTCAATGACATCGATTCTCCGTTAATATTCTAAACCAAAGTTTAAATCTCCAAAGATTAACGATGCCGAACCGTTTCAATCAGAAGCCATGAATAAAATAGTACCCGAACTGGTACCTTGAGCTACCCCACGCGGGTAAGGTTCCGATTATAATTTCAATATACAGCGTCACGCCACCTCGGGAGGCCAAAGTCGACGTGCTTCACTGATTAGCGAGCTGCAGGCGTTAATGCAACTGTTATACAGCTTCATAAGGATAAGTACACACTGATATAGGACCATAATATTGCTGAAGTATGTAAAAAAACTAATATCTTTTTTTCTAGTGTATTGTGTAATTTAAAAACGAGAAGCCAAAGTCCTCACTTATCAGCGGAATAAAAGAATTAATGCAGTTGTTATATACATAAGGCTAAATCTCACTGATGTCACTACTTAGTGGTTAAAATATGCAAGCGGCAGTGTGAAAAAGGACATACCGCAAATGTTTTTTTAGTCTGTGACATTTTAAATTGTAAGGCCAACATTTTTGAAAGACTTTGCCTGATATTAGCACGATGCATTATATGTATGCACCTGTAACACAACTTTATATGAGGCTCAGTACGTAATAAAATATTGATAGATGGTTTACTCTTAATACCCCAAACGAACTTATGAGACCGGAAAACAGTAACATTTCCGTTGTGTCTCATTTTTCTAAATATTTAAATATATTGTCATAAAATATGGCCTTAGAAAATTAGGATATAGTTTCAGTTAACTCTGTTATTCCAGGCTTCTTTACTACTACGCTACGTCTACATATTTTCTTTTATGGATGGATAAAAAGTCTATATAGGACATAGTAACGCTGAACTCTCTGATAGCTTCGAATTTGCATCAATTCTAATCAATGCAATACAAACAAGGAAGCATTTTTCCACCATTGCAACACTTAAACAACACACTTGCAAAAGATGGCGCTGTAGCCGGTCCAGGCTGCGTTTTATACAGCCAACAGTGTTGGCTACACTGGGTTTTGTGTTTTTAGTGTTGGGTGAAGCCGACGGTGTGTCCTGCCCTTTAAAGCCATCTCGTTCTCGGCAATGCCGCGGGGATCGCGCGTTCGTTAGGCGGCATTAAACCCGCGTTAGTATAAGGGGCACGACTTCTGCCGCCGACGCTCAGCAACATTTGCAAATGTGCTGCAATTTGCGCCGCACATGGAAACATGCAAATCGTACAATTATAGCTTAGTTGCGATTTGATTTCAATGACAAAGGTCGGTTAGTAGACCAGGGATCGCTGATACTTTGTTTGTGCATTCAGTACATGCTGAAAATTGTGTCACTGTGCAACCCTGGGGGTATTATTGCACCGGGACGCCATAGGGCGGCGCGTTCGTTGAAAATTTATAATAAATCTCTCATTTACATATATAATAAATACATTTTAAGTAGATGTATGAAATCCAAATAAAAAAAGAACAAAATTTATAAAAAACAAGATTATCGTCTGGACTCTTAACGTTTCCACCGTGTACAAATCTGAAAAATATCAGCGTCTGCTGCTGATAGTTTATTAGAATAAAATGCATTTGTATCCAAAACTTATTATAACATCGAAAAGATATTATTATCAGCCTAAGTGGATAGAAGCACTGTTGAATTTTTATTTTTAGTAAAAATGACAGGTATGGTCTTTTTGAGTGAAGAGGAAGAGGGCTGAAATAACCGCGTGATTAGAAAGAAGCGTGTGGAATTGGTTCATGTAATTCCTGAGCACTGACATTTTACACATTGTAGCCTTTAAAACATCGTCCACAACCTGTCCACAACACATAAATTCCATTGTTTTTTGTACTATGACAAATTTTTAGGTAAGGTTGTCAACTGACTGAAACGTAACTCAAAAGTCGATGAATTTACGACCTTAGGATGATGGCTAGCAGTGGCTGGATGAGAAAAGCGGTAGATCATGTTCTTTGCCGCTCTTTCATCTTATTCCGCTCAAGGCCTCAAGCCTCTTGCCGTCTTCCTGTAGTGGACTGCAGCAGGCTGAGATGGTTATGTTGGTAAGCAGCGTATTGGATGGTAGACCTTATCTATTACTAAGCATCAAGTGATACTAAGTAAAAGTCAAAACAAAGCTACCCTAGTGGTTACTTACAGTTCGGTATAAGACTCCTAGGGAAGTTGTATCTAAGGAGCTCTCTGGACAGTTGGCACCGCGTGAAGGTCCGCGCATGGCTGTGGCCGCCCCGCGCCAGGTACAAGAGCGTCACGAGTAGCAGACCCAGTGAGAGGCGTGACATTCTGCAAAAGAAAATGAAGGTTATTTACTGCAGAATAATTCGTGACCCTGTAAAACGAGACACAACAGAAATTGTTGCGTTTCGCGGTATCTTGCGAATGCTTGGCAGCCAATAAACTACAATGCGAAGTAAATTAATCAAAACGTGTAATATTGAGAGTGCATGATTAATAATAAGTTAGAAACTTTTGGAACCAAAGGATGCCGGGTACAATTCTCGATTCGTGTCAATACAGAAAAAGATGTTTTCAAAGTTGAAACTTGGGTCATAAGATCGGAATAGGCTACTTTAGATCCCAAATAAAATTATACTTTCCAAGGTAGCCGACCTCGGGATATAATGTGAGATGGATGTCAATAAAAAGAGCACTATTTTACGTAGATGTTGGAGTTCAATTGTAAATTATTTTTGGTGTGAAGAGTGATTTGATTTGTTACCTAAATGCTGCGCTTAGCTTTGGGCACAGTAAGCTTAGTAAATATTAAGTAACATCTAGATTTGGCTAAACAAAATTTGTTACAATTAGACTTTGGTTAAAATGGATATTTTTTACAAATGAGTATATAAGGTGTAAGTGAATTAGTGTCAGATATTTTTAGGAGTAACTTAGACTATCACATGGATCACATATAAGATAAATTTAAAATTATAGAACAAACTTTAATTCACGCACCAAGTTATATGATATTATGATGAACAGTGTAATATGATTATTTGAGTGCATTAATGTAATTCTGGAGAGGTTATGAATCAGCTAGCGTTGTGTGAGTAGTCTACTTGTGGTGTTTGGGTTCATGTACAGGATGATGTAGATCCTTTATTTTAAAATTTCTTATTTTTTCGATTTTTTAAAATTTGTTCTATAATTTTAAATATATCTTATAGGTGATCCATGTGATAGTCTAAATTACTCCTAAAAATATCTGACACTAATTCACTTACACCTTATATATTATGCAGTTTTGAATAGAAATACGAAGTTATACTAGAAATAGAAATATAGGAATAATAGGAAATAACTGTCTGAATTCTCATACATACAAAATATACTAAAATTCGAAACTGTTTTATCATACGCTTTAATCATTCCATTTGTTAAAAGCTAGTCGATTCATATTTCTTTTACATCAATTCGCTCGCGGTCGACTTCAAGAAATTCCGTTTAAAGAGACTTCGTTACTACCCTCATATTTATTCTTCGTTTGCCTTCTATGTTTTTACAAGAAATTACAGCTGAGAATATGTTTTCAGAGTATGCGCTACTGAGAATGTGCTTTAGTCTTTGTTTATCGTTAATTATAATTAAACTTCACGAGATATGCAGTCTAAGATAATGAGGTCTGACAAACGTAAAATGTCTTCATTTGACTTTATTTGATCCGAGTGAATTGTAATCATACAGAAAAAGAGTAAAACTTAGATTTATTTATCATTTGAGGATGATTTATAAAAATAACATTGAAGTACAAAATACGTAATGACAATTTAAGTATTTTTTCTGCGGAGTTGTAATTGTATCTACTTTTCAGTAATCGGAAAGTTCCTTCTAATCATGTTAAATAAAGTCAATAAACTTATTAATGTACATCTAAGGCGAGACCTCTTTTCAATATTTAATTTAGTTGATAAAAGGTCAAGGCGCAAAATGTAACAAGAAATTATTGTGTTTAATAACAAAAAATATTAATGTGTAGTATAATTTTAAGTTTTATTTAAATTTATTCCTTTTCAGGTGTGCAAAAGATTGTTGGATCTATATGGCTTGAATTTTTATATTTACTATGACCTAATTGAGATAATTATACACCTTTTCGACTTTTAAATGTTCTGCGGTCGTAAGAGGGTTATTCATGTAGTTTGCTGTTTTCCTAATTAAGGACAATATTTTGCCTATTTTCATACCTTAGTATGAACTTAGTACTAAGTCTAAATCAATAGAAAATACATGAAATCATTAAAACATACAAGAACAAGCGTAGCTGCTACACGTAGCAAGCTTTGCTACGGGTCGTAGCAATATCTATGTAGTTGCTACGACACGAGTTTTTTCGTAGCACTGACAAAATGACATTTCAGCAGCCAGGGAAAAAATTGTACATCCAAAAAAACGTACCTATCTTATAAAATCATATTTTACACATTTAATTTATTTTACTAGACTAAACTAAACTTCTTTAATCTGTTGTTTGTTTTGCAAGGGGCTTCGCGTTTCCATTTTGGTCATAATATCCTGAGGAGGAATTATACGTGAATCCTTTTCCTAATTTCCGAAATGCTCCACGAATATTGCAGTAGCTACAAAATACACGTATAATATCTCACTATCGTTGGAAATGTAGTGATAAACCTTGGTTAGTTAACACTTAAATAATATATTCGGTTGTTAAATTTAAACGGATTTTATACTTAAAAATATGGTATTCTAACGTAAAATAATTCAGTGGATGCATTTTTCTTCCTAAATTTGTACGGGGTTATGAGGGAATCGTTTGAACAGAATGTTCTACTTTTTGAAATGGACAACTTCAACTGTAGCACCAATCGAAACAAAGAAAAATATTATACTTTGCCACAAAAAAAAAATACTTCAACGATAGTGTACTCATTTTGACTTTGATTCGATATCTATTTTTGTATAGCAACTTTGGCCCCATACTAAACGATTTGTTTATTTTAGTCACCAGAATACAATATAAAAGTGATTAAATCGTTTTAACCTGTCACCCTATATAGTACAACAACAATCTCTCACTGCCTGCAGATTTGCATATCCATCTTGTCGGAGGGCGGCCTACGCTGCGATTGCTAGAACACGTCTACCCCATATCGGTTCTATAGCAAATGTGTCCAGCGCAATAAAGCATGCCTATATACGTCTCACTGCAAGGCACAGGCCTCACCTCAGCTATGAGGTGGTTTGGGCCATACTCCACCATGCGGGTCTAAAGCGGTGCGGAGGAGTGTTGTAAGGCCAATGACTAAACCTTACTGTCTGTTTTCAAGCCGCCTTAACAAGCGCAATGTCACTTCAGTTAGCTTTGATCCCTATTTATTACATTCTATTAAAATATGCTAAGAGCTGCAATCAACCGCAGTCGCGTATTGTCTCAGATCTGTAACGAGTTGCCATTTGTTGCCGTCTGCTAAACGAACGCTTTAACAAAAGGAATATAAAGTCCTGATTTAGAAGCTCAACAAAGAAAATTCGTTTAAGGTTTTGATAGTCGTTGAAAGAGTTAATAGAGTCGACAAAAACTAATGGCTTATTATGGAAATATGAGTTGTCTTTCCAAAACGCAATGACAGACACATACACATAGTTAAGACGGAATGAGAAACTACGAGTAGTATGTTCTATAAATATTATATGTAAAGTAATGTATGTGTGTATGTATTCACTGCAAAATTAAAATATTGATTTTGATCCCTTCATCTATATAATTTAAAGTTGCAGTGCTTTACCATGGTAAATCAATCAATTTGGATAACTGTAAAATGCTTATGAATTATTGCGTCTGTCTGCGAGCAGACTAAACACACGCACTGTATCAAATTGTCAACTTGTTCTTACTGCGTTTTGGCAAATAAACGATTGAACTTGAACTAAAATGATTGGGTTATAAATAACATCATAACTAAACACTTACAGGATATGTAAAATTGCTTTACTTTCAGTAAATTTGTATGTAAGAGTACCTGTCAGTCTTAACTTTAAAAAGGTAACTGTTTGAAATGATTCCATATATTCATTAGAATTGTTAAATTTTCTTCCTCGTATTTCTTGTACCCGTTAGCTTATTAAAATTCTTGAGAACGAAGTTACTTATTGGAATACCGAGAAAGTTCGTCTCGCTTTCAACCTACGTTTAATTGTGTAACTTAATTTATTTCAATAGAGGAAATAAATGAACGCTGGATTTTGGTAAATAGGTACTTTACTTGTAGGGTTGTAGGGTATAAGACTTTCGCTAATTAAGGCTAAACATAAACTTAAGACTCGATAATAGAATAGCTAGGCTATGTTAACTCCGTCCTTTATCAATGAAAATATAGACTAGTTTTAACCTCTCAAAACGCTATCGGCCGAATTCGGCCAGTGACGTCAGACAACGCGCCATTCCGTCAAACCCCGCTAAGCCGAATTCGGCCGACGACTTTACGCCTTATTTAAAGACTGTTAGAGATTACTTTTGTATGGGGAAGTTTGGCTATATACGCTCTTTCATATATTTTCTGTGGTCTCAATGCAGAAAAATATTCATTTTCTGTGCTCGTTTTGTTATTCGACCTGTCAAATCTCGGGACGCGCACAGTGTGATTATAGTGTCTTGTGAAGTGTTTTGCTGCTAAATTATCGCAAGTAAGTACTGTTTATTGCTAAAGATCGATTATTTTGTGTACAATGAGTGATTTACAATGACTATTTGAAGGAAATATATCATAATAACAGTGTTATCAAGCCCGAAAAAGTACGTCTTATATTTCCTATTTCTGAGTGATACATGACGGCTTTTGTTAGTGAATACAATAAAACGGTCATAATAAGTAATCACAACTAATTTACAGAACGACAGAACATGTAATTTTGTTATTTTTTGCGTAAACAAAGTCTGCAAATTTCAGTGTAAAATGGCCGTTGACGTTGTAAATATCTAGCGAGCCATTGTGATCTTTATTGCTTTGACAATAATGACGTATTTCGCCGGTAGCAATGTGCAACTTTTTTTTTTGATGTATTGGATAGGGTGGGGTTCGTGTCGATAATTTATCGATCATCATTGTTGTTATTGATATCACAGTAGTATACTTGTAATGAATTACTATACTTTTAGAAATTAAACTTGAGCCCGTGTAAATTATTGAAACTATGTTACATTACCTACGTATTTTAATAATATAATAAATTGATTTATTTAAATGAGTTTTCGAAATAACAATAAAGTTAATCATAGAATGGCCAATAAATACAAAATGGGCGTTTAATTTAAACAGTATTTTCTACAGGTATTACTACATAGGTACGTACATTTAAAGTTCGTTGCCGTAAACTTTTTTTTTTATTTGTAGAATATGGAGACCGACTCAAGAGGCACCCCCAAAATGTATCAGCCTACTGTATGAGAGGATGAGGAGGAGATGGAGGAGCCCATGGACTAAAACTAAAAGTATAACTAAAACTATCCAACTATCACGGTTCATGACATACATCCTGGTGACAGACGGAAATACAGACAGTCAGACGGGCAGCGGAGCCTTAGTAATTTGGTCCCGTTTTACCCTTCGGGTGCGGAACCCTAATACATACACATAATGTAGAAATTACAAGTGTCTACGTTTTATGGTTCAAGAGATAGACTCCTTTCACTGAAGTACAGACGGGCATATTTTAAATAATACTGTGATTAAAAATAATTCATGATAATATTGTAAATAAAACAATCATATAAGATGATGTCGTGTTTTTATTTTCATATACCTTTTACCTTACAAAAATACACTACTATCGACAACTATCGATAAAGTTACGAAAAGTGGACCGAACACCCCTAGTTGTTTTTTTGCTTGGTCGGTTGGGTGTGGGTCGGGTTTCAAGTAGTGTTTTTATAACAATCGTCGAGTCTTTTATTACACTGTTTACACATTCTGAAAGATAAGGTTCTTTGTTTAGATTATTTCTTTGAGTACTCATTCATTTCTTGTAATTGGGCCCTCAGCATAGTCGGCAAGTTTTTAATCTTGTAGAACAAGTAGGTTTTTATGATGATCGTATTTATTTTGATAACTGATAGGAAGAAAATATCATAATTAGTATATTATCGTTTACAGAATGATAAAATATGCTTTCTCTGTGTAATAATTAATTTTTTTGTGAAGGGTAGTATTACGTCATCATGTTTGAGATGACGTATGTGCGAACTTTTTTTTTTTTGAACATTTTTTATCTGGGTGGAAGGGTTAAACAATAACTATATAATGATTTTCAAAGTAATTAATAATTTATTTCATAATTATTGTGATCATTCATTCATTCATATCAGCCTGTTGCAGTCCACTGCTGGACATAGGCCTCCCCCAAGGAGCGCCACAGCGCACGATCCCCCTCCCTTTGCATCCAGTCGCTGCCAGCTGCCTTCTTCAGGTCATCGCGATAATATTTAAAAATTTTTGATCCAAAGATTAAACTTGGTGTAAAGTTATAGGTTAAAGTTAAAGGATAAGAGTTAACATTTTGATAATAATTATGTACATACAATTTTTATATTATTATGTACCTTCAAATTTGTACGGAACCCCTCGGTGTGCGAGTCCAACTCGCACTTGTCCAGTTTATTTTATATCTCATTATAAGTGAAATATAAATTTCTTATGAGAATAAAGATCTTTGAAACTAAGTACGGACAACAGCACGTCGACCTACCACAAAATGTCAAATTTTCTCATTTGAAAATGAACTCTATATGTCAGGCTTAAAGTTGAAAATTTATTGGAGAATTTTTGACTTTTGGGGTAGGTCGACGTGCTGTTGACTGTACATATGCGGCTAAAAATTAGCCTCATTTTACTGTGCTAAGGGCTAATGCTAACCTAACTGCTACAAACTTTTAAAATTTTTATTAGTTTTCAAATCTTACCTCACTTGTTAAAGAGTGAAACAGATAAGTGAAAACAAAAGAAAAAGAATAAATCATACCCATTCTTTGGGCCCGTTTCACAAACTATGGACTAAGGTCCAAATACATACGTAACAGATAAAAATAAATAATATGTAGAGGATAAAGGATTAATGTGTCTTAAAGCGCTATTTGACGGTCGTGAAACGCAAAAATAGTTATTACCCTAAAAATAAATAACAAATAGCTTAAACAGAACTTATGGAAAACTTATCCGTAGTCTCGAGTTCTTTGGTTCCATTGCACAAACGAAGTACAACGCACCTCCGACTCTCGGCAGTAATTTAATTTCAAGTTTTCGACGCTCGCCTCTTTCCACAATTATTGTTGAGTGTAATTTTGTTCAGTGTTACATTTCAGTCTAGCGGTTCTCAAACTGTGGATGTAATTTTCTTTTCAGGTAAGAAGATCTGCAGATAGTGTTCTGTCTATATAAAAGTGTGAAATTGGTAGAGTCTTAAGTCGTAAACTAGATTTATTGGTGTGTGAAATTGTTCTGTATTTTGATTAAAATTATTGTATACCTTAAAGTCAAAGTCAAAGTCATTTATTTTTGCAAATTGGCCATCAATGGCACTTTTACATGTCCCAATTTTTTTTTCCTACCACCGCTTCGGGACTACATATCGGCTGGTGATGAGAAGAAGCGGCGCAACAAACTCAGTCACCTTTGTCAGCCTGATTTTATTACAGGAAATACAATTACAAGATAGTGTAAGTGCGAGCTAGGCAGGTTATTAAGTCCATGCACTCTTGTCGTTCAAGTAATCTTCAACTTTGTAATATCCTTTTTCCATAAGGATTTTTTTAATGTGGTTTTTGAACTTATAAACAGGCAAGTCAACAAGAGTTTGTGGTACTTTATTAAATATTTTTATACATTTCCCCGAAAATGAATTACCTACTTTCTTTAATCTGAAGCTCGGAACGGCAAGTTTATTTTTATTTCTAGTATTATAATGATGTGAATCACATTTAAGGCTAAACGAACTAATGTTTTTTCTAACATACATAATATTATCAAAAATGTATTGTGACGCTACTGTTAATATTTTAATATCTTTAAAGACCTCCCTCAGAGAGTCGCGAGGCCCAAGACAATATATTGCACGTACAGCTCTTTTCTGCAACACGAAGATTGATTCGATGTCAGCAGCTGAGCCCCATAGCAATAGACCATACGACAATGACTATGAAAATAACTACATAAAATATACTAGTCTTGCCGTTTCAACATCAGTTAAAAGCCTTATTTTCCTCACAGCATAAGCCGCTGAACTGAGCCTTCCTGACAAGGCAATTATATGGGGACCCCATTGCAGTCGGGAGTCTATAGTAATTCCCAAAAAGGTTGTTGAATCGACTGCGTCTATGTGATCGTCTGACATATTAATATGCGTACTGACCTGCCTCACATTGGGCATAGTGAATTTGATGAGCTTGGTTTTTTTTGCATTAAGTAAAAGATTGTTAGCAGTAAACCATCGTAGTACTTGAGAGAGAGCATTATTTACATCGTCAAAGGTTGCTTCACCTCTGTCAGTTTTAAAAATCAATGACGTATCATCTGCAAACAATACTATCTCACACAGATCTTTAGTAAAGTAAGGAAGGTCATTTATATATATCAGGAATAATAAAGGTCCCAATATAGAGCCCTGGGGCACACCCATGCGTAATGGAGCCCCGGATGAGTCAGTTCCATTGTCATTAACTGTTTGCGTTCTTTCTGTGAGGTATGACTCTAACAAATTAAACGCAAACTTAAAGGTTTGTTTTTTAAATTATTACATGTAGGTACCTATTTTCAGTTATTACGTCAGCGGTGGTAACTTGGTGATCGGAGTATTACCTCACATGACTGACGGCTTGACCCTGAATTTACCGGAATATTTATAAGAATCTATATAAGAGCAAAAAGTTAAAGAATCCTGCACTTTAGTTACACAGGATTTGCAACCATATCCAAATGGTTTGGTTCCCCTATCCAAGAACGGAGGCCGGTTGTCTATTTTAAACGAGGCATCAAGGTAGCGTGATTAAGCTTTAAGCCAAGTGCTTAAAGCACAAAAGCCACTTACACAATCTAGAATCATAGATAGTTAAGCATAACTTAACTAACCGGATAAAGATAAAGAAAAAGAACATTTATTGCTAAAGGATTTACAACGACACATAACGGAACTTACGAAAATAGAGCTAAAGCACTAGGGAGAAAAAAGGTTCTAGATATAATTCAGAAGGCCGCTTTCCATCAAATCGTACTAAACAAATAATTTGAAGATATTTCAATCGGATGCGAATAAATACTGATATAAGACCCTTACGATTCTATCGTGTAAGAACGCTTATGTTGCTCTAGCGTCATATTTGACACTCTGAAGTGTCATCATTGACATCACTATAATATTGTGGATTTTGTAAATAAAGAATTGCTTAGTATCATTGTCTATGTAGGGCTCGACGCCCATTCATATACTCGTCTCATGCTGAGTGGGGGCCAATGTGAAATATGACCTTTTGTAAATGAAAAACAGTGTCGGAAGATCCTATACTGTATTATTTTTGTTTGCATCAATTAAAAATATTCATTTATTCATTCGTTTTAATAAAAAAGAACTCGCATTTCATATAAATTAATAATTAAGATGAAAAAAGCCAAAAGTTCCCAACTTTCGGTAACACCCCCGTGTTACCGAAAGTTGGGAACCACTGACAAACCGGTCGGAAACCTCAAACATTCGCTTATATTATTTGAAAGGTCCTTTATTCCTGACTACCTGTGCTCATTAGGAACAGACTTTGTTTACTTGGTCTGACTTATTTTAATGCTTTGTCCCAGCGTGCTCATTATAAGTAGTATTGTCTTTGCTGTTATAACAAATTGCTTCGTAAAGCTAGCTTTGCTTCCAAATGGTTTTAATTTAAATTGCGTAGTTATAATGGGAACAGTAGGCGATTTGCAGACGGCGGGGCGGGCCGGGCCGGTCAATTTCACCGCGAAGGATAGCGCAAAGGGAATCCTATACTACCAACGCACACGGAGGACAAAAAGACCACGCCGCAGGTGCCCGGCGGACACTGGCGGCGCGGCGGTGTGCTTTGTGTTCGCGGCGAGGGCAGCCGCGGACATCGACGGGCAGACACGGTCTTTATTGCTTCGCGGACAGACCGGCCCGGCCCACCCTGCCGTCTGCAAAGCGCCTTAACACAGGTGTCATGTGGGTCTTATAAACAGGGATGTCTGTTATTTTTTTAGGGATATACATCTCTGTGCGATTTGATTTTTTAAATCCTGTGACAGTATTTTGAATGAACATTGAAATCAGCATTTACCTTAGTTAAATTATTTTGGAATTTATATACGGGCTGAAAGGCGCGGCGGTAAGGGAAAAAACCTTAAGGGAAACATTCAAATGAGTTTTAAATGGTCCAGTTCCCCAGTTTTTTTCCTAAAATCGTGTGTTTCCTAAGTGAACTTTCTCGTATATATTTTTTTGCTTTGGGTCAGATTTCTTGCCGTCAGATGACAATTAACTGACAAGTCTGCGTTTTGTAAAATAATTTGAAATGTGTAATAAATCATAAATAAACTAATCAATGTAATCACGAATTTCGCTGTATCTAAAAATTTGGTCAAGCATATACCGACTAGGAATATAACGCAAATGAAAAGGCGCTAGTATGAAATACCACAAAATAGAAAAAATACAGAAGGTCCACTCCCGCCGTTCTCGAAAACAACTGCCCAAATCGGGCTGACAGCCTAGGGTTGCTATTCTGATTTTTAAAATAAATAAGTGTGCCTTATTACACCGATACAACGATTAGTTTATTCATTCATCTTATCATACGTCCAGGCCTAAATGGGAAGACAGAGCAATAATTACTCTCCCCAACTTGGCTTCTTCAATTACCGTCGTTTTTAACAGCGGCGGCAGCTGCGCGTTGTTAGAAATTATACGTACTAACTTCATTACTTAGGTACTGTTATGACATATACTGACATTTCTAGGTGGCGTATTTATCCTAGCAACGACAATGTAAAAAAAATCAATGAATAATTTAATAGGTATGTTTATAATCTTTAATTCAACGCTTACCTAAAACACTGGTGTTAAACCAATGACGATTTAAGTTAAATTTAAAAGCTCATTCCTGCTGAATGTGTAATGTAATGAAATGAATGATTGATCGCTATCAAAACTTATCTTTACCTTTACTACTTACTTACTTTACTTACAAGAGAAAACCTAGACCTAGTTTTATATACCTTTTAATATTATTTTGGAAATTTAAAGAACGTGTAATCACAATTTTGTGTTGTATTCAAACATCCAAACACACTGCAGCAGTACCTAATAAAAACGCTTATATCCATTTGTCGCATAACAATGATCAATGCGTAGTAAACTGTCGTGAGTGACAGTCCGCTGTAGTACTGCCCCGGATCGTCCGAGATTGCATATAAACGCAATTGTCAATTTGTGCGTAACGATTTTGACGTTTAGTTCCGAGTGGCCTATCTGTCTAGCGCGCCGCCGCTATACGTAATTTGTGGAAATACTAAGGCTGTGTTGCACCATCTTACTTTAACAAACGTCAATAGTCTGTCAAACTCCATACAGAAACACCGGTTAAAGTGATGGTTAAAGTTAAGGTGATGCAACTCAGTCTAAGCAAGAAACGTTTAAATTACACCGAAGTAAGGATAATCGAAGAAAAAAACCCCGTTGTTAAACTGAGATGGTTTTATAAGCTTTTGTAATAGCCGGTAAATACTGTCCTTTGGCAATCCACTACCTTTCAAGCAACAGATTGGAATTTATTCACGTGAAAATTTGTCCGCAGAATAGTGTTAGGGGCGGTATCGATGGTTTGCTTGTCGGCAAATGTTTTTTTGCCTGCCAAATTGTCTAAATCTACTGAATATGTTATTTGTAAATTAAGGTTGACAATTGGTTTAGAACTTATTTATTACACTGACGTTTAAAATCTAACGAAAGGAATTATTAAATTAATTTAATTGCTGCGAAAAGTTTTATCTTTGTAAAGAATGTAACATAGTTTACATTACCGATACTACATTCTATTATATTAAGATTCCACATATAGATTGTTTTCATTTAGAATAGAATAGAATAGAAAAAGATTTATTTGACACACACAGAATACAAAAGGAAAAAAACATTTACAGGATAATAAAAAGCAATATGTGTCAAAAAGTAAATTTCATAAAGGAATCTGCTTTTCTCATTTCACTCGATGTTTTTTTGCAAAGGTATCCCCTAAATTCTTCCACCGTTCCCTATCCATCAGGCTAACATATTATATCATCGTACTATCATATTTTACAAATTGTATTTGTTGCAATAAATATTTTACTGATAGCTTTACCACATCACTACAAACGAGTAAACGCATCGATTTGCCGTGGGTTTATTAACATAGTCAGAATACATTTTGTAGCGTTTTTGCTTTAAAAATTGGGCTGATTTCATTACAAATCGATAGCCGAATTGGCCGTGATGGTTATGGTATTAACCTGTGATGTTCATGCATTTTTTATGACACAGTTATGGATGGAAACGGCAAGTCACCCAGGATGACTTACGCACCATTCGATTAACTGCCCCATGGACGTGACGTCTTTAAATGTTAATCGTTTTATTTTTTAGCCCTCCTCCGTACCCGAGAGGAGAACACGCCAACTTTGGCGTCGCCATCTCTGTTCCCGGGTTCGATTCCCGGTCGGGTCGATGTAGTAAACTTTTCTGTATTTTCTCGGGTCTTCGTGTTATGGTACCGTCGTTGTTTCTGATTTCTATAACACAAGTACTTTATCAACTTACCTTAAGATTAGAGGAATGTATGTGATGTTGTCTTATATTATATTTATCATCATCAAGCAGTTCACAGCTGGACGTAAGCCTCGACCAAAGAGCGCCATAGAGCACGATCTCCCGCTTTTTTCATCTAGTAACAGCCATCTTACTAAGATCGTCGGTCTATCGAGCTGGGACAGTCTTAAACTACTTAAACTTTTGAATTCTTTGCATTCACAATAATACTAGTTTATTATACAGGATATTATTTAAATTATATCTAAACTTGAAAAAAAATGACTGCCTCTGGCGTTACCCTAAGTTTGCTAAGGCGTAGTATATTTATATGTATATATAAAAAGAGAACCTACCTGGATGAACTGTGTGGTGTGCGTGTGTGATGCGACCGCAGCACGCGCCGCCCGGGTGCGACTGCGCAGGGCAACTGCAACTATTGAATGATAACTACATACTAGGGATTATAGGCCGGGAGGCGAGACATTGCTTTTGTTCGTTTATTAACAGCTTTAGTTAGCCGAGAGGCGAGCACGCCGGACTATATGGCGTCGCCATCTCCGTGGTTCCGGTTTCGATCCCCGGTTGGGTCAATGTGGAAAAACGATCTTTTTTATATTGTCTCGGGTCTGGGTGTTGTGGTACCGACGTTTTATCTGATTTCTATAACACAAGTGCTTTAGCTGCTTACTTTAGGATCAGAACAATGTATGATGTTGTCCAATATTTATTTTTATATATTTTATTTAGATAGAGTTAGAAATAACAGACCCAGGCTTAGACAGGTAGCAATCGCTCCGAAGCAAAAGGATATCGATATTAGTCTTTACTTGTGCGATACATATAAGCGATGACAATTTACCACGTGATTTTACGGCAGCATATGAATCCCCAAAATGTTAACTATTATTTTCAAACTTCCTTATCATTATTTTATGTTACTTTGGCTAAGCACGGGATGGTTACAGGTGACGCGAAATTATAAGACTCGAGTTCCAGGTCTTATTGACTTGAGAAAATATGTACTACGTAAGGATATTGTTCTATAGCTTCATTATTATAAATATCTTAATGAATGATAAATTAAATGATTTTTTCAAATTATTTATTTTGTTTTTAACATCCAACTAAGAAAAAGTATGTTTGAAATAAGTTAAACAAAAGATACAACTACCTTCTTATAGCCTAAATATGCAAAAGTGTAGAGACTTACAGAGGTGGCAGCAAGATCTATACTTGATAATAAAGCCTTAAAAATTAAGTATAAAGAAAAAAACGAGTACGTATTAACTACATTAAATATCACTTAGTTATAAAGAATAGTTTTTTCCCCAAAATGCAATAGTGCTTTACCATGTTTACAAAACATTTATAAAAGAAATACGTATTTAAAAACCCTCACCTCCCGGCCTATATTTCTTAGCAATTCTGTCGTAAAGGACAAGCGTAAGTGCATAAAATCGTTCACAGGCAATCACAGCCTTTGATATCGTTGATTTATTTAAACGAGACAACGAAATGCTTGAAATATCCGGTATTGCAGTCCCTTCAATAATAATTCTATGGGACCAAGTAGTGACAAAACAAGCCACATAATTATTTTGATATACAAAATATACACGTGTAAGTAAGTATAATTAATTATTGTAAGTATTTCAAAGTGTAAAATTAATTTACTTTTCTTTTTTTATTGCATTTATCGGTGACTAGGCTGTCCCCGTGACTTCGTTCGCGTGGACTAAATTACTAAGCATTCATAATAAAGAAACTTTTTACTTTGGATTTAAAACTTTTCACTAATCAGAAGTCAGTTTCACAGGTAAAGAACACTCTTTCTATTTCGCGGTTCGTATAATAATTAATGTTGAATCAAAGTGCTTTGTGCTTGTCTATGGAATTTCGACTGTATCTCTATAAGTAGGTATAATAAATATAGATTTGTTAGAACTTCCATACTACCTTTTATCTTCTATTACATCCCCATGTAAGTCGAAATTTTGATCCTCAAAACCATATTAGCAAACTGTAGGCCACTGATTAGGTCTTGAATTCGATAAGTGTCTAACCAAACTAGTGATCTTTAAAAAATACCCACGAAACAAAACTAATGTACTGTATTTAGGCAGATCACGTAACAAACGTTTAGGAGTTGAAAAACTGCAATCTCCTTGTCCCTAGGTACAGGTTAATTACTAGTTGCAGTCAACGTCTATTTTCAGTTAGACAACAGTTTTTAAGGCTTGATTTAATGCTTTGTATCTTACCTGGGGCTGAATCATGATCTCTTACATTCTCTCTCTTCACATAAAAGCAACACTGTACATGTACCGCTTAGAGTTCATGTTTAGTCCCTGATCAAAGTTTTCGAAAATCCTCATGACATGGATAAATAAAATTCACAAAACGGAATAAAAACACTTTTTATTAAGCTAGATTAATATCTAAAAAAACCTGGCCAAGTGTGTGTCGTACCACGTGCAGTTTAGGGTTCCGTAGTCCTGACAACGAACTTTTATAGTTTTGTCATTTCCGTCAGTCTGTCTGTCTCTGTCCGTCCGAAATTTCAGCTACGTTCAGCGGTTAAAACATGATTGAATAACATTTTAAAAAATGACAAAGTAATTCACATTTATATTAAGTAATAGTAATTGGGGGAGGCCTATGCTTAGCAGTGGATGTCCTGTGGCTGATATGCCTAAAGGTTGTCTGGAAGAGATCGCTTTATAGCGATAAAATCGCCTAAATTGTACATCTTTCTGTAAATATCAACTGTAACTTTTTTTTTTTTTTTTTTAATTTGAGATGGGCTTACTCTTGACCCCAATCTTGCTCTAGAGCATAGATGGGATCTACGATGGAGCGAGCTTGCCCAGAAGATGCCTATTCACTCTGGACTTAAAGAGAGTCAGGTTATATGCACTCGGAAATACAGACGCAGGCAGGGAATTCCAATCCTTAGCTGTGCGCATTATAAAAGATGATGAGAAGCGCTTAGTGCGAATCATGGGTATATCAACTAAGAACGGATGGTAGCCGGCCGTGCGTCTGGATGTCCGATGGACGAAAGGTGACGGTGGTATGAGCTCATGCAGCTCATGAGCACACTCTCCGAAGTACAATCTATAGAAGACCGATAGGCAAGCAACCTTGCGGCGGTGAGCCAGGCTGTGCAGCTTGGACGCCACCAGTTTTTTATCGCCTATTATTCTCTTGGCTCTGCGTTCCACCGAGTCAAGTGCAGCAAGTTGGTATTTCGCCGAGCCGTCCCAAAGGTGGCAGCAGTACTCCATGCAAGATCGGACTTGGGCTTTGTAAAGAGTTAAAAGCTGTCCAGGCGTGAAGTACCGCTTAACTTTATTCAGGACGCCCAACTTTCTAGCTGCAATTTGAGCCTTAGACTCGATGGTGGTGCCAAAGTTGAGGTCAAAGGACAACTCCATGCCAAGAAGTTGTAGAGTGTTTGTCACTGGAACAGATGTACCTCGGAAAGTAGGAGAAAGGGTGAGAGGACTCCTTTTTGTGGAAATGTGGCATTGAAGCTGACGAGATTGTCATCGCCCCACTGGGAGACGTTACTTAACGTCAGGCTCGTACGCTCAACCATGGCTTCCCTCAGTCTTTGAACCTCAACTCCACTGGCTCCTGCACTAGACAGATACTTCTCCGCGACCGCACTGTCATCTGCGTACCCAACAATACCTGAAGATAGCAGGTCATTGATGTGCAGCAGGAAAAGAGTCGCAGAGAGCACAGACCCCTGAGGAACTCCGGCGTCAATGGCCTTGAGGTCAGAGGAGCAGCCGTCAATGACTACTCGGATCGAACTTCTCTGTTTGGTGTGCAATAAAGAGTATCTATCCATATATGATGATCAATAATAGTAAGATTCTATGTTTTACTCTTCCGACCTTACAATTTCAAACAATATCGCATATTTTACGAGTCCTTTCCTAAACACTTTAACTTCTAAATTGTGTAACTTGCCGCCGTCAGTACCACTAACACGTGGTGATATATTGTGACCCAGCCACTTTGTCTTGAACCCCATCCCTCGCTCTTCACTCCAAATTCTTCCGAATAGCGGGTTTTCAGGACGTATTGCAGGGGTCTCCGCATAATGGATGGCAAGGTCAACCCTCGAAGTGGCAGTCCATTACAAATATTTTATTAGTTCGTATAGAAACCTTTTGTGGCATACCCTTTTTGTGAACAAGGGTAAATCAACAAAAAGGTGACAGGCCAGCCTCTTAGATTTGGCTGTATTATAATGTATTCAAGCCTTTGCAACAATTTAAAGCGCTATATTATTTATAGGGTATAATGTTTTTGGGCTAGACTAGTGAATAGGAACTGTAGAGATGTGCAAAGTCTAATTAACGTCTAGGTATTTAAAACACACAATACAGGGTGAATAAATTATTGTGATGAAGGGATGGATTTAGATTTTAAGACAGGTGCAAATACAAATTATCATTAAAATGGCTAGACTTTACTGATTTAAAATCATAACGGCTACAGAAACAGTCTCAGAATTTGTATAATACGCTTTGGCCCTGTATTCAGCTGTATAATCTGTTGGATTCATGGCTAAAATATACTTTCGAAAGATAGACGAAATAACTTTGAATAGATAATTTAATTTTTTTAGTAAAATTTGCTTTAATGTAGGTAAGGTAAGTTGTTACATGGATAAAGGTTGTTTGTTCTGTTTAACAATAACGTAAAACAATTTCAGTAACCTAAACTACTATGAGTAAGTATTTAATAACTGATGTGATTGTTATATTATTTTTTAGGAAAATAAAGACTTAATATTTCCCCGTAAAATACTTCTTTTCTGTCTCCATGATGTGTACTTACCACCTTTCTGCATATTGAACCGTTTGGCGACTTAAAAAAAGCGTCATTATTTTGCAATGATATACGTATAATAATGTTGTGTTCATAAAAGAAGGGCAAGAAAAACAGCGTTTTTTCTTCACAAATGTGCTACATTTTAGTCTTTATCATGACTAACTATCAAGTGCGATTAAATCTAACATGAACAGTTGCAAAAAACGTGAAGTAGCAACTACAATATTTCAGTAGACTCCTATTGCGATCACTCTCCAGACTTTAATTAAAGATACTAATTAACGAAAACATTTAATATAAATACTTTGTGAATAATTGAGAGCGTGATTTCAAGATCTTAATGTTACCTAATCACTTCAAAGAAAACGACGCGATTAAAGGTGGCAATTAAGTTTCATATAATTATTTCAACATATTTCTCTTGATATTGCAATGGCTTAAGAAGGTATAGTCGATCTGTAACTAGCTCTTTGTGCTCTGGATACTAGCTTCTTTATCTGAGCATTTATACAAATCATCTGGTCCAGTCATTCTCAAACTTTTTCTGGACGTAAAAAATATTGTTTTGGGATTCATAGATCATAGAATACATTTTAATAAGTTATAGTGTAAAGCCATTTTTTTAGAAATTGCATTATTTCATAAATAGTAGAGAACCTTACTCAAACACAACGAACAAACAATTGTAAGTTGTAAAGAAATTATAGAATTGGGGATTAGAGTAAAGTTTCTTATTTAAATGAAATAACTTCAAGATCGGCCGCTTGGAAGCGACCTGCATCCAGCGGCTTCCTATAACTTTTTAAAAGTCCCTGGGAGCTGTTGACGGGGCTGAAATAATGATGATGATAAATCAAAATAAGATCACAAACCACAATTTTAAAGTTCAATGCTTCAAGAACAGAAAGTTCAAACATAGCAAACGCGGAGAATTGTCATACACGTTGTGAAAAGTAGTTTCATTTTAGCAGCAAAAAAGAGAGCAACCCGCTAACGAAGTCACTATGTAAAGATATTCACCGTGATTAGATATTTTTAAGTTACAAAAAAGGCGAATGGGACTTTTTTCTGCCATCAAAGGGATGTATAGACATGAATCGACAGTGGCTGAAAGCCTGCCAACAACCAGCAGCCGTGTAGTAACGCACTCGGCTAAGCACTAGTCGTGTGTCCTTACCTTTAGGTTCCCCACATAAAAGTGTCATCAAATATCAGGTCAACATTCGTCCGTCACCCACTGCTATCAATAGTGGCATAACGTCCCCTTATTCCTGAGGTACGTGGACAGTAAGTGATGAGCGTTAAGCGTTTTGATTAACGCACATTCTTCTGTAGGTGTTTTTCTGAATTAATATGATTCTGTACTAAAATACTTTAAAAAATCTACCAATCAGCGTACAATACGATACAAAAATATTTCTGACCTGCTTGTTGTATTTAGCTTTCCCGAGTCACTAGTAGAATATTGACCTCGTAGAGAAGAATGTCAAAATTATTTTACCAACTTTTTTTTTTACCTTATTTATTTTATTTTATTGGGTTTAAAAACTTATAAATATAAAAACAACAAATTCTCAGCTAATCTTACCCAAAAATTACCTATTCAAAAATAAACGCGTGTCCATGAGGCGAGAATGCTTGCAGTGTTTCCTCGCTATACTTAGCATTTCACCTACTTACAATAATGGGGTATTAATTTTTTACACATATTTATCCGGCAGACAACTAAAGTAATCGGTAAAGCTTAAAGAATAAGGAAACTTAAGTATCAATGAAATTTGCCGTATAACAACAGATTGGGTATACGTATTTTTAGTAGAGACCGCCCTTTAAAAAGGTCGGGCGGTGACATAAGCAAAGCTAGCGTCGTGGATGCATGTTCGAATAGACAGTACTAACGGTATGCACACATCAGTCATCACATTAAACGATTATATAAGGTGTAAACTTATCAGTTAACTCTTTTCTAGGAGGTGGTTCTACTGCTCAAATAAAACAACTTTTTGTATAAGACCAACTTCGAAATCGTAAAAAAATATTTCATATCTTTATACAAACTGATCTCAGCTGATCTGACGTTTTGTATGGGGAAATGGTTTTTTGTTTTGCGATTTTGAAGTTGGTCCCATATAAAAATTTGTTCTATTTAAGTAGTAGAATCATCCCTTAGAAAAGAGTTAACTGATAAGTTTACACCTTATATATTCCTCAATCACCACTTAGATTGCAAAAAAACAGTTATCGATAAGCCAGTGACTCGGACTCAACTGCATCGGTCGTCCGGTCGTCAGTCAGTGGAAATGCCCCATTACGTCGCAGCCACACGCACCTCTGCACGAGTGGGAACGATTACACGACTCACATTTCTTACTTTGCTCAACGGGCTGAGTTTCACAATGAGAGGGAATGCTAGCGGTTCGTTGGCTTTGTCATCGGAGAATTTGGGAATAAAAAGTTATTTTTTGGTCTTTTGTTTCTTTACATTGATTAACATTCAAAATCATCACGCCACGCAAAGTATCTTTCAATCAAGCCATTTAAAAAAAGAAAACAAATGAATAGGCTTTTTTAATTGTCAACGTAAGCGGATAAAATGTAATAATGATTTTATTTAGTACTATGTTTTAAGTGTTTATTTTACCTTAATACTAGACAGGAAAAACCATGGTGTGTCCAATTGACTACATACATAGTATTGTTTGCTTACAAGATCATAAAAAATATTTGGTCAAATTTAGTAAGGTTAGTTTGGCCAAATTACGGCAGGACTTTTGATAAGTACATGAAAACAGATTTTTTTTATTTTCCAAATCTAATGTTTTTATGTATCTTTGTCCTCAGAATGAGACTAGTGGGCGCTGTGGCAGTACTATGCGCATTGTCACAGTGCGTCGCGCAATGGCGCTGTCCTGGACTGAGTGCACGACCCGCTGCGGAATGCTCCTGCGACCTACCACACACACTGCGATGTACGGGAGACCATACTGCGCTTCAGGTAGGTGCTGTGCAAGTTAGTTCACGACATCGTTAAGAGATGGCGCTAATGACATCTCTCAGTCACAGTGAGTAAATCAGCGCGGAGAGGCGCGACTTGCTGCAAAACTGTGCTTCTGGTACTGAACATGCTAGCTGGTTCGCGAGCTTAAAGATAGATAGCGTTATTTAAAGTTGCATATCCTCTAAAGTTCTGTGTGATAAGAATACAGATTGTCATTCTCCTCAGCGGGACTTATTTTATTCTTATCTTCTAGTTCTCGTATTATTATCTATTCCAGTAAAGGATTCTAGAGTATACCAGAATTGTTTTAAATCCTTATCTGTATTCTTACTATTTTAGACATATTTCAAAACTGGACATATTTAACTCGTGGTAATTCTCTCATTAATTAGCAAATCAAACTCAAATTAAACTCTGGTTACCCAATTTGGTTGATCGAGCGAGACACAAATCAGCGTAGCTTACCACAGTTTGGCTCATAACTGATTCGATACGTGTACTCATATTTTAGATTCGGGCGAAATTTACGCGCGATTTGAACATAAAGCGCTACATTTGCCAGGGGATAGTAAAGTCAATTCGGTGAAGTAGGCTCTTGCTAGTTTATAAGTGAACAAAATAATATATCCAGTGGAAACGTTGTGTGTTTAAAAGATTTGTTACATGTTGCTATAAAATTTGCTTAAGAAATTCACAACATTGTAATAAGAAGCCTATACAGGGTTATTTTAAAAAAAAAACCACAATTCTCAAAGTTTTGAAGTTTATGAAAATTTTAAAAATTCAAATGATGATATTAAATTTCTGACTTCACCATAGTATTTATACGCATATGTTAACATGGCTAGTTTGGGCTTGATAAACCATTTACCTAACGCCCTATATTAAGCTGTGGATCGACGTGGGCTGGTACTTACATATTTGTAAACCTGTTTAGTAGGTTGGTACTACTGACTCTGATTAAATCCTATGGTGCATGTTGACAGTTAAATTAGTTTAAATGTTACTAGTACAGTAATGTAACATAAACTGAAATGGCCTTACTACAAAAAAGGTAGACTAGGGTCAACCCGTGTCTAAAATGAGTCAATTTGAAATGTTGACACATCAGACATTCGAGACATATTATTAACAAACATTTCAAATTGGTTGACTAATCATTAGACAAGTGTTTAACACTAGTCTATCTTTTTGTAGTAAGGCCAATGACTAATGTTTGAATTTCTGTGTCAACAAAAAAAGATATAAATGACTTTTTAGTACTAAATCGTAAGCTGCCGCCAGCAAAATTTTGAATTTCTAATGTTCAATATCTTTCCAAAATCACGTAATAAATCAACAGGGTCAATTTCGCCCATTTCCATTATCGCTCCACATTCAGACTGAGAAATAAACCCGAACATTTAATAATGCTGCCGTTTATTTTACCTTCCGAATAGGCCAAAACAGTAAGCCAGTACACTTACCAGATTTATTCAACATGTTCGTTTCAGTGCTGTAACATAATATATAATATAATAGTTAGGCTTGTTGCATTATCTTAACTTTAACCATAACTATAACTTTAACTGGTGTTTCTGTATGGAGTTTGACAGACTTGACGTTGGTGCAACCCAGCTAGGGTAAACAGAAGCTCCTACTATACTAATTATACAGGTTGGCCAGAGAAGTGACGTCCAAAAATTTATTTTAGTTGCCTCGTGTTGAGAGTTATCTGAATCACCCCTATGTATGTTTTACGATTTTTCGTAGTTTTCGAGTTACGATTGTTTTTATGATTTTTTGCAAAATTGCGACCGGATCAGTTTGAAAAATTTCTAAAAAAAGTAGAAAGTTTCTTCGTTCTTTTTTCTTGCAGCTAAATCTCTATGATCTGTGCATTTATGTATAAAACAAACAGTTTCATAACTTTAATGGAAGTAAATACAAAATTGACCTAAAGTTGAAAATGTATGTTAAGTGAGTTATAATAAAATGAAAATCATTTATTTTCAGACCAAAGATCCATAGCTTGTTAGTAACAATATAACTTATAGACTATGTTATAGTATGTATAATAATAACAACAGTCATCAACACACACAAAAGGAATATTAACACAACAATAGACAGGCTCACCGAACCTTTGTCATTTAAATTTTCAACTTAAAATTAAAAATCTAAACTGATAAAAGTAGCTTCAGAGAATGCGCTAGACTCTAAGCTTTCCTAATAATAATAAAAAAGTAGTACCTCATAGGCTATTTTTCGCTGAAATCAGCCTTCAAAGACTCTCGTCTCGTCTGTGGAAAATTTTTGAATTTTATTATTAATAAAGTCAAAAATTTATGATTGAAAATAGTACGTTTTTCGCAATGGACAAATAAAATGAACAATTGAATTGTAAGTTTAATAAAAAACACATTCACATTAATTTAACAAGCTAAACAAAAAGTATGTGTGATGTGTGTAAGATTAACTTTGTAAATCCATGTGTTGCGAGGTATTAACTAGCTAAACTTGAGTATCCGTATCTCTAGTAGTAAAAGCAGTTCCTGCAGTATAAATAAAGTAAAATAGAGTGCAACTTGTTTATTTGTGGTTACAACTATAGATTTGCAATAGTTAATTTATACGTACTTACTCACGGCGCAAATCCTACTGAACTTTTACAGCTTTTTTTTAATAAAATAAAATAAACAAAAAGAAAGTTTTAGATAACAAGAAATGAATGCTTTCGAAAATATAGGGCTGTTCTTTCTTAGCTAGTCCAGTACCCGAACGTCCGTATAAATCCGTATCTTTGTATTGTGAAGTTTATTTGCAGCGAAGGCCGAAAAAGGATAAAGAATCGGAACGTGAGGGAATCGTCATCACAATTGGTGTTTACGGAGCGATGGACCGGACGGTGCTCATACGTGCGGTTTTTATCCGGAATTCCCTTTTCTTTAGACTTTCAATGAATTTCTTTTTCACAGTCAGCTTGTGGTGTAAAATTTTTGTGGTAAAGTCGTAAAGTAACTTATAATATCCTTTCAGCTAATATGCGCGTAAGATTCAAGATTGCGCAAATAGTAGCCAATGTATCCCTCCACCTAATTATTGGTCAAATAATTATTCAAATAAATCAGTGGTTCTGGAGATAACCCATGTGGGTAAAACACCTATATTGGCATAGTGTGAGTATGACTTGCGTTTAGAATACCGTACGATATGAAAACTGCGATTTGCAAACCTCACTCGCATTTGACAGAGTTACGATATAAATAAAAAGACAATTAATAAAAAAAAACCAGTGTTTATCTTTCTCGCAAAGTAGTCACACTACACTCACGGAACCCGAATAAGGCAGGCTGGCCGTAAAACAAACAAGCATCCCATCACTAGCCGCACAAATTACGTATAGCGGCGTTGCTAGCCGCAAACACGCCCTGATGATATCCCCTTATAATAACAAATGTAGGCTTTTATTTAGGAACGCTTTAATTTTAGCCAATAAGCTAGATAGCTTAGAATATACAGATACCGCTAGAATATACAGATGTATATTCTAGCGGTATAAGGATCTATTCAAAAAGGATTTGCTGAAAATTCATTCAAGTGGGGTTAAAGTTGTATGGTGTGCGGACGAAGCTATTGTAAGGAACATAGATTACTTTTTTTTAAATTTATTTATTCATACACCAAAGTTAAATCACATGATTGTTATTCTGCCAAACTGTGGAACAGTTTGTCGGCAGTAGCTCTCGTGAACTAAAATACTACCAACAATGATAAACACTTAGCAAATACAAAAAAAACCTATATGTATATGTTTCTTAGGATAAATCTACAATAAACTAAAAAATTACACATCGAAACATTTTGCGTTTTTATCTTTATTAACCCACTTAAAAATAAAAGAGGAGGCTCTGTCTAAAGAATACTTAATATCACAATGTACGGATAAATTTATGTAAAATATAAATATATGTCATGTGCTTGAAAATCGTATCAAAAATCGTGTTTATCCTCGAGATAATGACATTTTGTGTATTTAGAATGAAATTTATTTATTACATTATGATTGCTTATTTAATTAGTAAATTCCAATAGAAATATAATTTTAACTAAGCATTGATGTAAATAAAATTAATCTTAGTTTTTGACAGTAAATAATATCACATTCCATAAATTACATTTAATATTTATTCATATTTTACTTTTAAAACCTTATGGGCCTCTTTCACAATGTACGGATAAGTTCTGTATTAGTTTTGAATAAGCAATATTTTACTTGTCTGAAGGATACAATAACACATCCGTCTTGTAAGCAGGCTGACACTCAAAAGCTATAAAATTATTGTAAAAAATAAATTAACAACTTGATATTATACGAATTTAAGAAAGGCAAAAGTGGTGCTTAGTCAGCCGTTTAAAAGAACTCTGGGCCCTAAAAATGGGGTTATTTTTCAGACTTACGGGCTCAGGTTTTATTGTTCCGCTATATGTTTATATTTCTGTTAGTGCCTTGGGAAGCGTCGTTATTGGATACTAACGACCGCCCGCGGCTTTGCGCGCCGCATTCGAGATTTTATTGCTTAAGCTTGACTGCATATGGCAATTCGTTTTGAGAATTACCATGGGATAATATTTCTATGTGTCGTGTGGTGCCGGCAAGTTAAAAGAATTGCACCACCTCTTCTCTTCCTATGGTTGTCGTAAGAGGCGACTACAGGAGAACCGTCATAAGAAGACGGGCAGCAGCGTCTCCTCTCCACCATTGGCCAAACTGCGATCGCCAAACCGCCTGCCAAGCGTGGCGATTATGGCAAAATCCTCCTTTTAGAGAGGCCTGTGTCCAGCAGTGGACTGATATAGGCTGGTAATGATGAATGATGATGAATATTTCTATATTTTTTGCTTAAAAATATGTTCCACTCAAACCATTGGCCATGAAATCTTACTGTAAACATCAACTACGAGTATATTTTATACCCGAATCGTCATTTTAGTTTAATGCAAAAATACCATTTTAGTAGTCTACCGGTTCAGAAGTTAACAAAACCTTCCCAATGTGGTAATTGGATATTGTAAGAAATAAATATTTAAACGTAGTATTCACCTGATAATGTGCCGAATGTCGGGGCTCAGTAGTGACACGCTCTCGTCGATCAAGACCCTACTCACGTCACGGACGCAGGTGTGAGTAGATTGTTGTTTACTCAACCTCCCGTTTCTATCAAGCCACTCAGTAGTATACTCACTCGTATACAATATGATTTGGGCGGTACTTCTTACCCGTTAACGCTTAGTTATCGACAAAAATAATAATCAAACTCGGGGGTCAAACTCTCACCCCCTAGATTAGCGGCCATTTTGGTTTTTTAACACATTAGGCAATAACAAAGGTTTTATGTGTTGAAGAAACATGAAAGAAATACCTTAAGATAGCTAAAAGAACAAAGTAACTGACCATAAACTTTATTTCTTGTGTTTAGGGTTTCCTTGGCTAGAAAAAATGATAATTCATTGAATTTTTTTCAAAAAAAAAACTTTTTTTTGCAGATTTATTTTGAGCCCAAATTACTTTCTTTGTCACTAAAATTAGATACCGAACTTAGCCTTAACGGGTTAGAAGTACCGCCCATATCACAATGTATAGACTTGAATAAATAAGTAGTATTTTACAACAAATACACCAATTATCTGAGGTGCTTGTAGCTTATCGGTTTTAGGGTTAAAGTTAAGCACTCCATACCACGTTTGTGAGTGAATCATAATGAGTGACCATCGCGACCATCATCAGAATCAGCCCATGGCAGTCCAGTGCTACTTCTAATCTAGTGGACTGGCTTCTTCTAATGCTTGCGACTCGTCTATTCTTTTCCAACATTGCGTATCCTGTTGTTTCACCTTTTCAGAGGGCGCCCTACGCTGCGTGTGCTTAATAGTCGCGGGTTTCACTCAATAATAAAATTCATTTCGACCATATTTATTGTCTTTTATCTCAAGCACCTCCGTGCTTGCTTGATACTAGTTGTAAAGTTTCGCGGTCAGAGGCTTTTGGTCATGGGGTAAGTCAGGCTTTATCAGTTTAGGCACACCCATCCATCAATACGCACCAGGACTGCGTGGTGGAAAAACATCTTTTCAAAATAAGGATTTCCATGTGTGTAACAGAATTTCACGTAGATCATATTATACTGAACACTTTCCTGGCCGTATGTTATTTCATTACAACAATACTGATATACTGACAAAAAACTCTAGACAGGTAATGTTAAAACATTTCATTTAAAATCGTTGGTGAGTAATTATTTATGTTTCTGAAAATCTGATTGAAACGTTCAAAAATATCATCATCCAATCAATTTATCCAATTACCAAATCAAATTTAAATTAAACGTTTCCTGAACACGCAATTTCTGCCGAACCTAATCTGGTTTTAATTGAAATTTTTGTTTGAGTGTAACTTACGCGTCTCGTCGACTGACGTAGGTAAACAGACTACTCACAGTGATAATTTCAACTATTGGGAAAGAAAAGTTCTGAGGTAGCTACCACAAACTAGAAGACATATGGCCTTACTACAAAAAGATCAGTAGCGGGCATTGGTTTTATTTCGGGGTAGGCAGTAGATACTTACAATGTGTTTTATTGATGAAAATCGATGCTTTTCATCAATAACACACATTGTTAGTACCTATTGCCTACCTCATTTCATTTACAATGTAGGCACTGCCTAATTGCCTATATGCACCGCACGCCCCTGAAAAAGATAGTCTAGCGCTAAACACTTGTCTAAAGATTAGTCAACCAATTTGAAGTGTTTTTTAAGAATATGTCTGCGGGGTAACCATGAACTCTTAAAACAATCTCAAAGCTGTCAAATCTGTCAATTTTGGTACGTACATACAAAATTTGACAGATTTGATATTCTTTAAGAGTTCGTGGTTACCGCCCTGGAATGTCTGATGTGTCAACATTTCAATGTGGTTGACTAATTATCTTTATATCTTTTTACCCGACTACGGCGAAGCCAAAAGGAAGGGTAATGATTTTGGCAGTCTATGTATGTATGTATGTATGTATGTATGTTTGTATGTTCCACCATAGCACCTAAACTACTAAACCGATTTTATTGAACGAGGTGTCAATAGATTCGTATTAATGGCCCGGGTAAAATAGGCTGTATACATTTTATCACAATTGTCTCAGACGGAATTAAAACGTCAGTTTTTAACCAAAAAAGAACTTAAATTGTGATAATCATCACGTGATTTGGTATCAAAAGAAAGTTCTTGGCTAACACATTACGAATATGTATATATATCATATTGTTTCAGTCATAATCTATACATTTAAATGCCTTGTCCTGAATGACTGTCTGACGGATCAACGCACAGTCTAAGCCGCTGATCGTAGAGACCTGAAACTTGGAGTGTGTGTTTTTTGTATGACATAGGCATTCGATAAGAAAGGAGTTTGCGAAATTCAACCCCAAAGTGGGTGAAACCGGGGGGCAAAGTTTGTATGGGACAACGTGATTCCATGGTCCAATCTACCTCAAATTTTGCATAAACATTCTTTAACAGAATTGATGGAAGACATGTTTTGTATTTTATTGAAATGCATCCCCTAGCGGGGTTAAATAGGGGTAGAAAGCTATTTTGGGGGTGATTTGCTTCGAAGTTGATATCAACACTTCATAGCGAAGCTATAAATGAAGAATTAAAAATAATTTATTTTAAAGACGGTTGTCATATCATTGTCATGTAGAGTCAAACACACAGACATAGCAAATACATTATTTTGATGTGAAAAAAATGTGTTCGTAAGCTTCCTTAAAATTAGGATTCGCTACATATCTATGTAATCTTCTTTAATATATAAAACAAAGTCGTATTTCTTACAACATTTATAACTCGAGAACGGCTGGACCAAGTTTCATGGTTTGTAATTTGTTGGATTTGTCTCCGCCCCGAAAAGTAGAATAAATAATTAAAAAATGGAAAAGCTGACGAAAAAAAAAAACTGTGAGGCGTTACGAAGTTTGCCGGGTCAGCTAGTTATTAATAAAAGTAAACTAACTGATCTGAAGACTGGAACTATAAGATTTCTATATTACAATGAAGTTCTGACGGTACGATGGAGGTAGTAAAAGGCAGTCTAGAGACCATTTTTTGAAGCAGGAGCAGGTGACGCAATCATTGAGGATAATGTACCTACTTGGACGCAATTATCATTTGGGGCTAGCCAAGTAAAATAAGGCGGACTGCAGCCACGGACGTAAACTGCAGCCTCGCTCTGTTAATTCTGACCATGAACATGACAGAAGAGACGTTACTAAAACGATTGAGATTTGATATAGCATACCAGCAAGCCAAGATACCTACTGTACCTACAGACAATGGTGGTGTGATAATGATGTGATGACGTCAGTCTACTGATGTACAGATGCCTCTCCAAATGCACGACAGTGATCCCAATCTTTGGCTATTCTTTTCCATCCATTTCCAGGTTTAAGTAGAACATCGCATTATGACAGCAGATATTAAGGTTTAAGTTAGGCCAGAAATTGTAATGAGAATAAAGATGTATTAATTGTAATTTTAAGTATTGAGTAAGGACCTAGGTATAATGTTTTTATGTTTAGTTTATTAACATAATTAAAAATAAATTTCTTTTCTTTAATTTTGTCTTAGCTGTTTACTTAACTAAGTTTACTTTTGTTATTTACAAACACTAGCGTTACAGAAAATAACCCCAATAATACTGATAGGTAGCGCCGCGCGCGATCCGCTCGTGAGCTGTACGCACGCAGCACGCGTTCCGTTACTCAATCGTTTGGTTCGCCTTCTTAGCGCAACTCATACTAGGCTTGAACAGAGCGCGCAATTTGCGCGCGTCCAGATCTGGCGAACGCGCCGCGAATGCGCAGGTCGCGCGCAGCAATACACGCGTGCAGATCAAAGCCTTGCATGAGTTGCGGTATGGAGGCGCACCAAACGATTGCAGTTAAGCTTCAACCAAACCAACGCGTTCAGCCTGCATGCGCGTTGGCGACTTCTCGCGTGCAAGGCCAGTGTACATCAAACGCGCGGCCTAGGTACGCGTTTAGTCCAGTCTGCATCTACCTTCCATTCCGAATATACTCCTCCTAATGAATTTGGTGATAATAATAAATAAATAAATATAAATATTGGACAACATCAAATACATTGCTCTGATCCTAAGGTAAGTTGCTAAAGCATTTCTGTTATAGAGATCAGAAACAACGACGGTACCACAACACCCAGACCCGAGCCAATATAGAAAAGTTCGTTTTCTACATTGACCCGACCGGGGATCGAACCCGGAACCTCAGAGATGGCGGCGCCATTTAAAGTCCGGCATGCTCGCCTCTTGGCTACGGAGGTCGTCATAATGGAAGATAGCGAAACTAAAATCAAAGCTGAAATGCTTCTATAAGCAGCAGTTATTTAAGATGAAAATTAATTTATAATCAATCTGGTAATCATTATTGACGCGGGTTTCTTTTAAACAATTCGTAAAAAATCAAACATTACAATAAAAGTAATATGGATATTATCATACTATCATATCTGTCCATGACATCAAATGAACGCGGCCGCCGGATCGCGCGTGCGAACGCTGTATTTCAAGCCGCAGCTGCGCAGGACGCACCGGTTTGAACTCGTCGCTACAAATGGTATTTTACTATCTGAACGCCACCGTGCACGCCATCGCGCACGCAGGATGAACGCGTTGGTTTGGTCAAGGCTTAACGGATCGCGTAATGCGCGCGTGCAGCTCACCTTAACTTCTTTTCTTAGAATGCTACTATGTAGATACTAAATGGCTAGTGTATTATGTCGATCGGGAAACGGAAAAATATTAAATAAAAAAATAAGTTTAAAAAAACTATAACCCGACTACGTAAGAAAGTGATCTAAAAAGGACGAAACAAGTAAATAATTAAGATAGAAATCCAGAAATGCACAGGTACAAAAATGGTCAAGGTAGAGCCGTGGTCGTACCAACTCAACACACAGATAGATGAGGTATTAGAATGTGTTCTAATAAATTCAGAGTCTGTCTGCCGTTACTACGGCGCTATTAATTTACTAGTATTTGATATGGGGCTCAGCAAACAGTATTAATTTCAACTAACTTTTGCGATCTCGACTATCAATCAAACGAAATGGGAATAAAGTTATTTGATGATAAATTATACTTACAAGTTTGGTATTGATTTATTCGTAGGCTTAGTTTTAGAGTTATAACTGAATTAGTGATGGAGTAAATCTATTAAACTGTTTTGATAGTAGCTGTTATATAATAAGGATATATTTAAGGAGAAAATAAGCATAGTTTTGGCTAATTTGTGTGACTTTTGTTTCTTGCTATATTCATCATTGAATACTCATTTCAGCCACATGACTGCTGATCACAGGCCTCCCCCAGTGTCTTCCAGATTACTTTCTACTATATTAATTAAAACAAAAAAACAAAGATCTTTCATAAATAAAACGGTCAATGTAAACCCAAACAAAATATGATTATTGTTTTTATTTTATTTTATTGTATTTTCATGGAAAACAAACAACACTTTATAACAAAAATATGTAGAAATATAATAAAAACAAATATACCTTAAAAAGTTTTCACAAATAGAGTTTAAACGTTTTAAAGTAATCAAATTGTAACATTAGGTTGAGACAGTTAAGCCAAGCCAATTTCTATGTTAAAAATATATTATTGTATAAAAAAAATTTAATCTAACACTACATTATTGCAATAAATGATTTGAGTTTTTATTTCTTTCTAGATAATCGGCCGTCACCTTCGCGAGCAGAGAGCGAGAAACAAGAACACAGCTGTCTCTCTCCTGGACTGCGCGTTACGAGGGGTCTCAGCTTTGTCGACGGCATCCGTGTCGGAACTGGCAGGAGTTGGTCTCCACGGGCTGGTCATATCATCGGGAGACATAAGGAGAGTGCAGCAAGGGGCCTTCAATAGTGTTGCTACCACGTTATTGGCATTGGGTAAGGAGGATATATACGTTAAGACATTAAAAGTTCAATTATGGTTTGTTCTTTGTAACAAATAGTTTCTTCTAGTCTTCACATAGAAATAAGCTTTTTATATCAGAAATCACACAAATAAAATAATAACTACTAGAAGTCAAATTAAGATTAAAGCAAGCTAGCATTTTAAAGTTTATCATAACGCATATCACATCATCATCGTCACCATCGTTTCAGCCACAGGACGTTCACTGCTGTACATAGGCCTCCCCCAGTGACTTCCAGTCTGTCATAAACTAGCCCAGCGTTGAAGACGAAACTTTGCTCTAAACGGTCCCAGAAGAATAAAATTAAATGACGTTCTACATCCCACTGAGTTCCTAATTTTGTTATGAGTTAAATCATCCACACACATAATTTTCAACAGTATCACCATCAGTCCGAAAGCGCGATGGACTGATTTTGAATCTAATAAAATACGGAGTTTCGAAATTTCAAGTAACGAATGTTATGAACTGGGGCACATATTTTCCTAATTGCCAGCGTTTGGTTCCCTACATTAGTCGATTTCTCCAGGGGCTTCCAGTTTCGTAACAGAGCTAGAAGGGTACTGTGCTAATTACAATATTCACTTACAGTTTTGCATGGAATATTATGAGAATGGCTTCAGAAGTTAAAAGTTTGCTTTGAGAAGTGTTCGTCTTTAGAATCTTACTTTAAAAGGCATAAAGTTGTTGATAGTTACAATATTAAAAGTAAAGCTAACGTACGATAACTATATTAATCGGTTGGATGCCTAGCGGTTGGCGCGAAACCACGTAACAAAAGAGCGTATAAGATCATGACTTGTTTAGCTGGGCTGAAGGATAAACTTTGTAAAAATAAAAAATAAACGACAAAGCCCGAAACTGATTAACATTTACGTAAACATACAATAAATTGTATTATATCTGTTTATCCTTCCGGAAAGTAAATGTACTTGTTATAAAAAAACGTGACTGTCTAATAACTGACACCGATCACATAATATGGCGGACATTTTAAGAGATTCTCATATGTCCACCATTTTATGGGCGTATGTCAACAGGCAGGCCCGTTTTTTTCCTAATAACATGTTATATTAATGCAAACGGTCCAGGGGCCCTAGTACGAAAATGTATTGTTCGTTGAGACGTAAGTTAAATATTGGACAACATCACATACATTGCTCTAATCCTATAGTAAGTAGCGAAAGCACTTGTGTTATAGAAATCAGAAATAATGACGGTACCACAACACCCAGACCTGAGACAATATAGAAAAGTTCGTTTTCTACCTACATTGACCCGACCGGGGATCAAACCCGGAACCACAGAGATGGCGGCGCCTTATAAAGGCCAGCGAGCTCGCCTCTTGGCTACGGAGGTCGCCTAATAACCGGTCACATGGATCAATCCTTTGACAAATTATAACCAACTCAAACTAGCCGTGTAAGAAAAACGACATATTTCATAAATTAAAAAAAAATGCATACAAAGACAAGACAAGTAAATGGTCATTTTAATTTGTTAAGTTTATACGTCCGAAAGAACGTTACATTTTCGTAGTCACCTCTAGCTAGAGCCATCCAATGGGGAGTCTTATATCCAGCAGTAGACTTCGAAAGGCTGAAGATGGTGATCTTGAGTTTTTATTATGTATTTGTCAATGGATTTCCAAAAGAAAATCGTCTACCGAAAATGAAACATCTGGGGTTTGCCTTGTTCTTTATGAAAAAGGCTTAAAAATAATGTGTTTTCCAGGTCTTCCGAACAATCAATTGCCGTCGGTGCCAACTGAAGCGTTAACGCGACTGTGGAATTTAGATAGATTGGATCTATCTAACAACAAGATACATACTTTGGACGCAAATTCCTTCAAGGTAGGTTCTTAAATTCAAAGAAATTAAAAACGGTGAATATGAAGTCATTGTATTTTCACACAAACATCAAACATTCGTCATACATGACCCTTTAATGTGTATTTTTAATTTTGCAGGGTATCCGAAATCTCACCTACTTGGACATAAGCGACAATCAACTAACAGATATATCTTTAGACGCATTCAAACCTTTGATAAAGATGACTGTGCTGAGGCTTCGAGGGAACCTACTCAAAGTACCTGCTTTGGCTTCATTGAAGGTAAATTTAACCTAAGTTAAGACCTCCGTAACCTCCGTAGCCGAGAGGCGAGCACGCCGGACTATATGGCGTCGCCATCTCTGAGTTCAGGGTTCGACACCCGGTCGGGTAAATGTAGAAAACGAACTTTTCTATATTCTCTCGGATTTGTTTATTGTGGTATATTCGTTGTTTCTGTTTTCTATAGTTTAGCATAGTTTGGCGCGGGCGGAGCAGTAGCCAAGCAGTCAAAGTGTATGCCTACTTGTTGCCTTTTAACATGTTAAAATATCGAGTAATATTTGCTAGTGTTAACGCATCTGTGTAGATTGCGCCACATGATCAATGTGTACTATTATTAAAATAAATGTCCTTACGAACGGCGATTCACAGTGTACAGTAAAACCTAAGCTGGCTTTTGTTATACTGTTAAGAGATGGAAAAAAAACACAAGTGCTCTAGCTAAGTGCTTATGATTTACCTTAGGATCAGAACAATGTATGTGATGTTGTCCAATATTTATAAAAAAAAACTCAAAATACAAGCAGCACAATTAAATGAAAAGTTAGTACAAAAAAAACAAGAAAAAGACACTAACAACATGCGCAATCTAAATTATAATTTGTATCAATAAAGTGTTTTAATGAAGGGGCATGCCTATTGTTTTATGATTAAACCAATTAAACATGGTGTTAAAATTACCAATAGTATCACCCCGAAATTAGTTTTAGTTTGATGATCACATAGAGCGTCAATAACTAAACTAATACCATTAAACTACAATAGGGTAAAACCAATCAAGTAGCCGAACGATCTTACGGATCCGTTAGCAGAGATAACTATATATCTTCGTATATATTCTTTGCACATCCCATTAAACATTGGCGCTCAACGCGTTATCTTCATTAATTGCTCTTTTCGGTCTCAATCTCTGTTTAATGAAACCCGAAATACTTATACGATCGTTACATTGATAAATGTTCTTTGTAATTGATTATAATATAAATAGCTACAATTAAATTTTCATTAGAACATTACGATTTTTCTTTCAAATTGGAAAAACAAGCAACACGTTGGGCGCCAAATCAAAAATTTGGCGCCCACCGTGTTGTTTTGTGATAGTCTAGTGTCAAAAAGCTACGACACAATATAAACCAACTATCATTATTTCCCACAATAGGAAGCTCACGTGTTAAGAGACTTGGACCTTTCGAGCAATGCCCTGGAGGGCCCACTCGGGCCGACAACAGTCCCCGCTATAAGCTGCTTGACCAATCTGCAATTGTCTGACAATACTTTCGCTAGTATACGTCGAGGTGCTTTGTCAGGTAAGTGTTTTTATTTCTTTTCTCCGCTTTAACAAGACGAAGTGAAACAATTTCAAAGCTCTAGTTCTTTGTAACTGTAAGAGGATTTATTTGTTGAAAAATATGTTAGTTCGCTTTGATTTAGTTACTCAAAGCAAGTCATAGTAAGATGTCTTGTTATACAAGTCTTAAAATATGTATGTCTTAATATACGCATTTGAATTAAATTATTGCATGTTGAAAGTATTAATTTTTATTTATTTACAGGTTTAACGAATCTCACCCATTTGAACCTCCACAACAATCAGATAGACGTATTGGAAGACTACGCATTTCGTCATCTCACGAACCTGACTCATTTGGATCTATCACATAACGAGATTGTCGCTGTTTCAGGTTTGTTTATAACTATGTTGTTTTTAAGTGTAATACAGTCTATGCAATAGCAACTTTAATAACTAAATAAATATTAAATAATTGATTGGCAAGCTGCTGAAGCGTTAAAGCATGTGGCTCAGTAAACATACTTGCTAATCCTACCTATCGTTAAACAACAAAATTATCGATTTGCTTAAGGCAGAAGTTAGTTTACGTAGTTTTTCCAGGCCATAAAGAGATGGCGCTTTATGTCTGTCAAATCGTACTGGGTTAAGGCATTTGGCTTTTTAGTTTCATAATCAGGAGCCTTATCATGGAGATCAAAAAACAGTCAATATGAAACATGTTTTGTTTTTCATGATCATAAAGTTTGACGAAAAAAGTAGCCAAATGTATGTTACATAATCAAAACTTAGTATAACCTGACAGCTATAAAGTCATCGAGAAAGATTTTCTATCTTTCAAGTTGCTTATAATTGCAGTCCGATGCATATTTGCCTAAGTCGCATCAAGTAAAGAATAATTCTAATGACTTTAAACTACGTCAGCTAGTTTTTATTTTTTAATTATCAGATGATAAGGTTTTTAATTATATATTTTTTATAACTGGCTTTATTGTTTACAAGGTTTGGGAGTTTTGGTTTATGACAGGCCAAAGATCAAACGCCTGTCTTCGCAATTTTTTAAGCTTTTAGCCTCGTTGCTGATAAACTGACAGAACTCACACTTTAATTTCCGGAATAAACAAAATCAAAAGGCAACGCCAAAGAAAAGTATCTTGATATCGAATATATACTGACTATTTCGTTTCTTATTGGGCATAGCATAAATAAAATATTAGGATGAGTTTACTACAAAAAGATAAATCAGTTAAACGAAATTTACAATAGACCAACAAAGATATATTAAACCGTCTATTATAGATGTTGCCACGGCGCGGTGGTCAGTTGCTTAAATCTTTTAAATTGCACTTTATGTTTTTTTATTGTAGCATCAAAAGTGACTGATAAACATAGTTCCTGTGATAATGGCAGCAATGTTGTCATTATAATAAAAACAAAACGCAAATTATAGATTTCATCAATACCATAAAATGCGTAAAACGATCTCAGTCAGATATGTGGGTCCTTCCTATTAAAATATCTGACTCCTTATCAATAATTTAGTTATAATATGTGGTATAATTATGTTTTTTTATTTAAAGTTGTCAATAACTGTTTAATACCTTCTGGAGCTAATTTTATATATGTTTCCAGGTGCATCCCTAGCTACACTGACCAACTTAGCGCACCTGGACCTGTCGCACAACTTCCTCCGCTCCCTCGCCGCTGAGCCTCTCAAGTCACTACGGAGTTTGAGCGAATTGTTGTTGCACGATAATGATATATCGATGATCGACGACGGCGCTCTTGCACAGCATAAGGAGTTGGCAAGGTTTACTATTGAAGGTAAGCGCTGAAGATGTAATAATTTTGAAAAAAAAAAAAACTGTTATGGTGCGCCATGGAGCATGTGCTTCAAGCATCGACCATAATTATATAGATAACACAGTCTATAGTTAGATCTATAGATTAGAATACAACTAGCGGCACGCAAGTTTAGCGCTGGGCGACAGTTACACAGAAGACGATACGATACGATTACGTGATTGGCAGTCGTGTGACGCGCCTGCACCGCCGGCCGTGATTGGTCGTTACGTCCGCGCACACGCGTCTCTAATACGATGATCGTCTCGTAAGATGCGCAAAGCGATCCCAACTATTTGCCCAAGCGCTCAACATCTATGCCGCGTACTATATGGGCCATTTATCTCCGAAACTTGTTGGTGATTTTTATTTTGTCAATATTTAATCAGTGTTTTAGTATGGGCTAGAATTGAGCCATGCTTAGTCTAAGTTAATAATTACTTAGCAGTTCGGAGATATAATAATTATGTTCCATAATATTGCTCTACAAAAAGTTAAATAAAAAACTAAAAACCGACTTCAAAATGAAACTAAAAAGCGAAAAATATAAATATTTTTCGCTTTTTAGTTTCATTTTGAAGTAGGTTTTTAGTTTTTTATTAAACTTTTTTTATTTTACAATTTTAAGTGTTAAGTCCTCTATTTTTTCCCCCCTAACTTCGCCAAAAATGACTTAACAGCAAAGTAAACTTATCTAATGTTGGTCCTAGTAAAAATAAGGTGTTGCCCTCAATTTCCCAGGGATCCCATCATCAGAATCTGAATTGGTGTAAATGGGACTACCTAGAGAGTATACCCTTTCAAACTAAAAAATAAATTTTGAAATCAGTCCATAATTGACGGCGTTATTGCGTAACAAACATACAAAAAAAACAACATTCAGACGAATTGAGAACTTCCTCCTTTTTTTTGAAGTCGGTTAAAAATGCTCAATAAGTTGCGGAGATGGGGTAGCGGAGTGCATAGTGGAATGCCAGGTAATGTGTCAATTATAATGAATGGATGATTTTATTGATTTTACATTTTATATACCTTACCCTAAAACACGGCAATACTATCTATATACTATTACCGTGCCTGAAACGACACTAAATTAATGATTAAAAAAAAACGCTTCCGTAATCACACCGATTAGCTAGCCCCAAACTAAGCAAAGCTTGTACTATGGCGATAAGATAACGGATAAACATACTTAAATACGTTTACACTACACTTATACATTTGCCTTTGTTCTGTAGTCCGAAACACGAACCACTACACCAGACGATCATGGAATAATGGGTAATCTCGTCACCGTGTCTCCTTGAACGTGGCCGTAGCGTCATTCTAATCGTGTGTTACAAGTGACTACACTGCTTACCGACTAGCCACGTGACTTAGCGACTCGATCGAGATCGATTATAGAAAGACAATAGAAACGTAGCGTTTGCATCTTGTATAGCCGTGTTTCCACGACAATGACACGTCTATGATCGATGATCAATGACAGCGCCCTCTCGCGTGGGCTACTATTGAAGGTAATAGCGATACCATGATCGGCAGTTTAGGAATACACAGTGTTTATTTGAATGGCTAGCAAGTTTTACTTCTTTACTGATTTTAAACAGAAGGTAATTTTCACATTTCATTGTTCATTGTCAAAACAATTTTGTCAGAAGTTTTTCAGACTAAGCGAGTCTAGTGATAAAAAAATTGGTGTTAAATATTGTTGAATTAAAATTATTTCAATACATTAGATTACAAAATTGTCAGTTTTTTTTTTGTTAATTTTGGTTACTACGGGGTAAAAACAGTCGACAATAAATCGCTAATTACACTTGTTACCATGAGCTAACTATCCACTCAAATTCCAGGCAGTTCAGTGTCTGTGCAGCTAACTGAATCACTCAGATAGTACGAATCTGAGCAAATTCGTAAGCTGCACAGACACTGAACTGCCTGGAATTTGGGTGGAGTTAGCTCATGGTAACCCCCCAGTACTGTAAAACAGTGCGGGTGTTGACAAGACTTGTTAACTTAAAGTTAAGTAAAAAGTAACTGTTCTCGCTAATCAGATTTCAATGACAGATTGTACTTTTAATCTACTAATTAATTTATTAATTACTAGATTAAAAGTTTGTACTAAATTAATTAATTACTAAAAAACGGTATTGATCAGGTATAAGTCAAGCAAAAGATTTCTGATTTCTTTAAAAAAAACTCTAGTTTCTTTCCATAGATCTGTTTGTTTCGTTAAATATTAATGTGAACTTAAAAAAATACTGCTGAAATGGAAACCTGTTTTTTAATCAGTTTTAAAAAATATATATATTGTCTTATGGGCAGATCAACATTAAAGTGAAGTTGAAACAAAAAACAAAAAAAGGAAGATTTTATAAAATAATTTGTGAATGTATTAAAATTATGTTAGCCAGCGGTATTGGCCGTGCGTCTCCATTGGATATTTGTCGATATTGAACGTTTTCATTGAGAGTAGCCGCCCAAACCTTTTGTGCGATACCGCTTTATTGTTGCGTGACTCTTAACTATTCACGCCAGCCTTTATGTATGAGATTTTTCGTACGAAATTATTTATGCTGACATATTATTAGAAATATTTTTTAGGGAAAATTTCAAATTAAGGTTTTACGCGATGTGCATTGACAGAAAAACATATTTTGAGCTTAATTGCCATTAGACATCCGTGACACTCAGAAAAAAGCAAACCATTTTGGAATCTGGATAAACTCTCTGATAATTACTTTTCTCACCCTTTTAAAAAAAAATGATATCTTTTCTATATTGTCTCTGGTTAAGGTTTTTTAGCACCGATATTATTGTTTCTGATTTCTATAATACAAGTGCTGAAACCTAAGGAGGTTTAGAGCAATGTAATATAATGTTGTCCAATTATTATTTTATAATAATTATTTTTCGTACTCAACTTACTCTGGAATTATTAATAGTCTTAATTGGTGTTCTAAGGAATATAGTGACCTGACAGTAGCGAGATGAAGGTGACCCTCCTTGGTATAACCTTTGCGAGAAATTAATCGTAACAGAACAGAATAATTAAGACCCAATCAATTAGGGAATTTCACGCGGCTTACGTTAACACATTCAATTAAAATAAATACCTACGTGTTCGTATGTGTTTGGGTTCTGTAAACAAATACCTGTTTGACATAGATGTAACAGACAGCCCCATAGTTGTAGAAAATAAATGAAGGCAAAAGAAACGCCACGGTACATGCCTACGGAAAGCGGGAGCGTGGCAGAACTTATTCAACTACTCAAATACAATAACTTTTTCTATGGAACCAACATCGAAACAAAATAAAACTTTCCTTAAAAACTGATGTCAGCTGTTCTGCGGTTTAAAAGTATATTTTTTCACTGTTACAAAGTTGCTATTTATAAAAAGTTGTTTTTTTTTGGCAGTTTATCTTTCAACCCCTGGATTCTAGGGCCCGTAAGATAATCAACCAAACACACATGGTTAAAAATTAAAGGTTTGTTTGTACTAAGAGGAAATGAAAAATAAGTGGAAAATTTCGCTACGCGAATCCAATTTAAATTGTAATATGTGACACAGAACAGAATAACGAGCAGAAAATTTAAGCTTCAAAAGATACCCATTTTGTTACTGAACAACTTACTAACTAAAACCTATTTTAAATCCTATCCTACATCATATTTCAAAATTTTGTTATGCAATTAATTTGAATAATAAAAACTGGATATTTTCGACTAAGTGACTCAAAAAAGTTCAATAAATAAGTATAATAGTAATTATTTTCAGTATAAAAACCCAAATCACATTTTGATCAGTAAACAACGCAGAGACGTTTGTTTCAGTTTTGTAAAAAAAAAAGAAATGTTTGATTGAATTGGCAGTTTTGTACGATCCTCCTTAACAACGAAAATATTTTGTTTGCTCTAGCTTTTGTTTAAACTCGAATTAATTTTTCACGTGCAAATATGTAGTGGGAGAAAAAAAAAAATTTTACAGTTGGAGTTTTTTAACACTTTGTAATAACCTGATTCACAATATTTACGTTAGACAAGTTTCCACAATATTAAAATGTATTTTTTTTTTAAAGATGCCTTGTGATGTCCGAGATGTGTCATGTATTTGGATATTCTCACAATGCAAATCTTAAGAACTTTGGAGATTTGTTTATACATAAGTCAATTACAGTTTTTAATGATTTAATTTAAAAAGGTCAAAGGTATTTTAATATCACAGTTTAATAATAGATTTCATATATACACGCATTAAAAAAAAGGATCAAATAAGCCTAAACCTAACTTTTCAAAGGTATTGTTTGTTTGACTTTCAATATTTACCTCTGGGCCCATCATCAGATTAGATCTATGGTGACAATTATTAAATTGCCATTCAGATTTCTCATATAGTTTTAAATCGATACATGAATTAGACGTACTCGTAGGCTAAACAGCGTAACATGTTTTTTTTTATAAGACAACATCACATACATTGTTCTGATCCTAAAGTAAGTAGCTAAAGCACTTGTGTTATATGTGAAGCCAATGAAAGTATTTTAATAAAGTACTTTCTGAACTTTAATTATTTCGTATAGAACTTGAGAAAAAAAAACTTAAAATTACCGTAAAACTCAACCAGATGGATGGGTTTAACGAACCATTTTGCCTGAAAGCGATATTTCACCGGTCTATCATACATGCGATTTTATTTTCGGTTCGGTCACTTATTTCTGATAGCCGAAAAAAACGGTTGGGAAAAAACCTTTTTAGGATGGATTGAAAAATATTTAGTTTTATATGACAGGACAAAATCATATTATATTGTGCTCGGCTTGCAACATCCCTCTAAATGAATATCTTTTTAATAATGAGAAATAGTATCCGAAAGCATAAACCAGCCAAGAACACGTGCTATTTTGCATTTTTTTATTATTTTTTATTTCACCGATTTTGAAATATAACGTATAAAACGATATTTTAATTCTCTCCGTATTCCATTTTCATTCAATGCAACATTCCTAACCTTTTCTGACCGTTGGAGTTTGATTCAACATTATCTGACCTAGTATGACGAATAAAAGTTTTCTTTTCAGACAACCCCCTTAACTGTGATTGTCTGATGACCGGTTTCGCTAGATGGTTACGAGACGCCAAAAACTTGCTTCAGACTGACAAATCAGCTGCCGTCTGTACAACTCCTCCACATCTAGAAGGCGCCCTTATATCCCGACTCTCCAAAAACAAACTCTGCGACGATTTCGAAACGAAAATCAAAGACGAACCGAATTATGATTTCAATAAAGTCATAACAAACACTATAGATGTTCAAGATAAATACGTAGATGTAGAAACGACTGTGCAAGATTTGTATATCGATAAACCAGACGGATTGGACGATGACCTGTATGACGAGGAATTGGAGGTTCCATCAGAAGAGGATCTCCCTATTTCTCAATCTAAGGTAAGAACTGAAAATATAGACACGGATTATCCCAAGCAAGATTCATAAGGATAATTTAGAATGTAAAATAATAATGTTAACTTACAAAATTTATAATACGTGATCTTATTTATTATTATTCAAAAAGTTTATACATTTTGTCGAGATTTCGAGGAAACCTAATTTATTAATTAATCATAACCAAGAATTATATACCTTACCAGTTACAGTGTTCATTTATTTCATGAATTTCCATGAACTTCAACTTTTATGTAAACTCTTAGAAACACTTAAATTATCAAAGAATCGAATTCTTATTATTCGTTTTAAAAAAAAAAAAACTGACGGTAATATCAAACCATGCTTTTCTTTTTGAAAGGTCCGTCTTCTCGACGCTTGGTATGATGATGAAGAGGTTCATCTATCGTGGTCTGTAGATCCTCCATCTACTAAGCATTTTCGATGTACTGGAGTGACTGCATCTAGAGGTGGTGGTCTACCGAAGCATGTCGCTTGTCATAGAGCTGCTCCGGCTAATATCATACTTAGAGGACTGAAGATTGACCCTATGGAACAGTATACGTAAGTTTGTCTTTACCTTCATCATTTTAGCCGAAGGACGCGCATTTCTGAATATAGGTCTTCCCAATGAGCTTTAGGTTGGCCAGTTGGTAGCGGCCTGCATCAAGCTGCTTCTTGCAACCTTTACCAAGTCCTATGTCCACCTTGTGGTCGGACGTCCTTCAATGCATTTGCTGGTACGTGGCCTCCATTCCAGAACCTTTCTGCCCCATGAGTCGCCAGTTCTACGTTCTATTTGCCTCGCCCCACTTTAGCTTGCTAATCTGTCGGGTTTTATTATCGACTTCTGTTTGTTTACAAATTTCCTTATTTCTGATTCGATCTCGCAAATAAACATCGAGCAAAGCTCTTTTCTCATGGCATGCTCCAAAACTTTAAGCTTCCTTATAAGGGCATCAGTAAGAGATCTTTTACTTAGGAGTGTCAAACGATTACGCAATAAACGAAATATTTATCTTAACGTTTTCTTGTTTATTATCTAGGTTCTGTATAGCTCTTGAAGAGATGGATAGCATGGACTCTCCTCTATCATTAGTGCTGGGTTGTGGAGCCCCTCAGCCGGTTCGACAAAGAGCAAGTTATGCTACCGTAGCCCCTGCAGCAGTGACAGAGCCAGTGGATCGAAGTCATTTGAGGTAGGGAGATTATTAAAGTGTTTTTTATCACTTTATTAGTGTCTACGTGCATTTGTACATCTTTCTTTGACACCCTGTGACAAAATTATCCTCATAAATTCCTACCTATACGGTTCTTGACTGCAGAATTAAACTCGAAATATCTCATTTTAAATCGATAACTTTGAGATTTGACCGTGAGGCGACTGGTTACATATGATGGAGACTATATTATGCAAATCAGTTCCTAATAGCTTTATCAACGATTATTACAAAAATGTTTAGTGCATTATAGGAGTGATATGTGATGAAGCTATAAGCAAATTCTAAATCCATTATCATGAGATTATGGCAAGATATTTCTATGTTGCAGTTTAGAATCATGATCCCGTCCATTGCCATATCGAAATTTAAAGATAAATGTTTGAATTTATGAAATAATTGAAAAAAATAACGCCTGATAGTGATGCAAAATTTAATATTAATTGGTTCAATAGTTACGTTAAGATAATCAAATTACTTAAGGATATAATTTTTATCTAAGTTCAAAGATATAAGTGTTTATTTATAAATTCTACTGCATACTTGATAATAAATTATGTAACTCATAATATGATATCTGTATTATTCGTGGAATTGATATAATTATTTATTACGACCACACTAAAGAATGAGCCTTTAGTATGAAAAACTTCTTTGAAGTGCATCAGCGTATCTTGGTCAATACCTAAGCCTATGAATTTATGATCTTTGTTTTCATAAAAATATGTTCAAGATTAAATTGTGTTCCTTCGCAATTGGTGGCAGTTTATAGTTCGAGCACATAACGATTTTATATTTTTGTTCCAGAGTCTCCGAAGTTCGGTCCAACGTTACAAGTGATGGCGTTCTCACAGTTCTCATTTCTGTCATGGGTATCCCACCACCTCAACCTCAATTCTCGTCAAGATCCCAACGACTTTCAACAGAAAACCGATATCCTTTATACAATTGTTACGTTATATTAGCTGTATTGACCAGAGGATCACTAGTTGCTCAAAAGGATACCCCATGCAAAGAAACCCTGGAAATTTCAATGGAAGGTTTCATACGTGGACCTTATGAAGTTTGTGCAACACTTTCTAAATTCAAACCTGATGAACGAAGGCCGATTTGTATAGTCCCACAAGATATAGACGTTACAGGATCTTTAGAAATGAAAGCTGGTATAAAAGGCCTAAACACAGCTTTAGTAGGCGTGGCGCTTGGTTTGATGGTTATAGTTGTGGGTCTAGTATGGTTTGTAAGGAAGATGCTGAAGAAACCAAGCGAGTTTGAGACCCACAGGTGTTTTAGACCTGAGCCAGTGCCAGAAGAGAATCCACGATCAAGTTATGTTATGTTGACTGCCACTTCCAAGGTTTAGATGGAGTTTAAATCGGAAGGGAGGTCTTTGGGATCTAAAAGTGCTTTGGAGGCACAAACAGGTTCAAATTGTATACCTACTTTTTGTCTTGATTAAAATAATAAAGTAGGTATTTCCACCCTAACTAATCAAGTAAGAGAGATGACTCTTTGAGAAATGCTCTTAAAGACTCAATAATTATATCTCTTACTTGCGTGTACGATCACAATTGCTACTCAATTTTAGTATGTTTAATTGTTTTTTGTTTTGTTTTATATCACTAGTCGAAACGATATTTAATATCAAAAAATAACTTAAATTTTTGTCACTATGCTAAAACTAAGAAAGCTGTTTATAATTATGTGTGTTTATAATTATTATCGCCACTGACTACAGAGACTGTTTTTAAGGTAAACGAAACAGACTTAATGAAGTAGATGTTCTCATCTATGTAAAGATTATGGTTAAATTTTTTATTTTGTTTACAGTGAAAGTGGCTCATGTTAAAGTGGCTACAGTACAGTTGGTAAAATATTTTGATTCCGCAATTATTAGATACAAGTGCGATTACGTTTTTTACTTAGTATATCTATTAATGTGTATTTGTTTTACAATCAAGTTATTTTATCGTTCCAATTAACAGCTTTATTTAAATATAGTCTGAACATTGCGTAGAAGCAATTAACACTGATTTCCAGGAATGATTTCCGTCTGTTTTTTGTGATAAGATCCGTAATTATAAATGATAATTAAGATCTTTTTTTGCAATGATTTTCTTAATTTTTTTTAGATTGGTGGATTGTGTTTGTCTGTTTTAAACAATTTCGAATCGCTTTTATAGTAAATGTTTAATTAATTGTGTGTTTTAGATAAGAAAATGTAAAAATAATAAAGAGGTGCTTAATTAAGTTATCTATGTGATTTTTTTGTCGTATAGAAGCTCGTAAACCATCGTTCGTTATAAAAGTTGAAAATAACACTGATGCTATGTGAATATAAAATAAGTGTTTACAGATTCAATAAAGGAAATCAACTGAGTTAGTTTTCACTAAGGCGCAACAAATGCTTACTTTTTATACGACTAAAAGGTCACAAAATATTTTAATTCTTATCAATGTCTAAGTCCAGAACGACTGAATGTTTTTCTATTAATAAAATACGTAACATACGCCTGCTAATTAATTACTAAACCATATCTTCTGTGAAGACTTTTTGGTATCACTAATAAAATTAACACGAGGCTTTTAATTGTATTTTTTAAGATTTATGATCCTTATCCATAAGAAAACTAGCACATCTACAAAAATACTGTCACATTTTAGTCTTTTGTAATTTTTAAATCGAGAGATTTCTAACATTGACAGGGCACAGTTATGTAACTCATCAACCTTATACAAAAACTTTTTTAAAGTCTAATCGATAAAATCGGTTGAGAAAATTAGAGCCATCGATTATTTTAGAGCTCTAGGTATTAAAAAAAACAACCAATTTTCAACTTAAGTTAAGCATGAGAGTCCAATATCAAATGAGAAACTTTAATGTTATGTGGGAGTTAAACACAAGAAGTAATAGCTAATTTTGTGTGCCTATTGAAAACGCCACTTGTGAAAATGCTGTGAGCTAATTTTGATGCCTGCATATTATGACATCTTATATTGCGGCCATCATTACTATTAAGAAATCACAGTTCCATGGCACGCTCACATTAGCCTCTAAATTATCAATTAGGCATAAATCTTTTTTACCGCAGCTAGACTTGTAGCTCAGTGAGACGAATTTTTTAGAAGACGAAAGTCGATTGATCGTCATTATCTTAACGATGATCATTTAATTTTGACATTTAATTGTCAATGGAAACAGATAAATAGTACATCATTGTTAAACAAACATTGCAAGCTAGTTTTTGTTTTTGTAAGTTTTTGTTTGAATATTCTATGAAATGCGTTTTGTGGTAATTAAGCTTTATAATTAATTATACTTAATGACGTGTAAATGTGAAACACTTTGGCCTTGCTTTAATTAGTGTAAATCGATGTAAATAATAATTTATGAGATGCCATCTTTCTTAAATAAAAGATTAACAAATTAAATATATTTTTGTATTATTTCCTGTTTTTAACACACTTTTTGGCTCTCAGCCATGGTAGTCACCGGTGACTCCCAAATAATAGGTGATCAATAGTGTCTAGTTTCGTGGCAGTTAAAGGCTTAAGTAATTGATTTAATGTTTCTTATCAAGTAAAACTATCCGAGTGAAAAACAAAGATCTTCTCTAAAATCTCTTTAGATATTCATCATTCATGAACAATTATAATATCAAAAGAAATATTTGTAAGAGAAAACATAGTGAAAAAAGGACCGAGGAGTGAGAAGAGGGTTTGCAGGTAGCATACCCTAGCTGCCTAGCGGCTGGTCTTAAGAGTTAGGTATATATCTGTCCGAAAAGTCCGCTTTCGTTCATCTCCAATGGTGGCCACAGGCCATAAATGAATATGATTATGAACATAACTCTAATCTAATGTATTTGCAAATGGATATATTAATAAATCCATTCCTATCTTAAGGAAAACAAACAAGAAATTCAATAATTTTATAAAAATATATTCCGATAAACATTAATCAACAATCGGACAGTCACTAAATCAAGTAAAGAAGTATTAGCATACAACTTAAACAATCTAATCTTAAGTAGCTAGGTAATGATCGGTTTTCCGAATCCCAAGTCAAATGTCAGCAACAACAATAGGTGCGCCTACGCATATCGTTATTTTGTTTGAACACACGGAAATATTATCAGTCGCGCAGTGATCATCATGACGAGCGGACGCGCCGTGCCGCTCCTCGTCATTTTAGCTTTATCATGCTGTTTAGTACAAAGTACTGTGTATAGCAGATGTCAGTTGACCCGTGAACTATTGAAATTGCAATTTTCAAGGACTTTCCTTAGTAACTGTGAGTTTTATTTATTTGAATATGGTGTGTCCTTTGTTCTGTTTTATTTGTATTTATTATTTGTGGAAAGTAATTTTCCGAACGAAGTGACGTTTTCAGTGGATTTCATTACAGGACGCAAGTAATGTTTTAACTACGTCAATTAGTTATTCGTGGCGTGTTGGTGACACTTGAAAAAAAAACACTTGAGGAATTTAATCTTGTCACGTGACGTCCTCGGTAGCTAAGTGGTCAAAGCACTCGCCCGGTATGCGATGGGACGTGGGTTCGAGTCCCACCTGAGGTCGATGATTTTTTTTAAATATGTTAACGTAGGTGATAGATAAAAGTTTCCCAATGTGTAAATGGGTGGTGTTTGTGTTTCTCAACGCAATACTCTAAATTTTATACTTTTTTTTTTTAGAATTACTTAATGTGTATCTAAGTGGACTTTTAAGAGGTTTATTAAATGTTATTTGTGTATAACTATTGAAAAATTGTAAACCTTAATCTTCCTAATAAAATAAAAATAATTAAAAATTAATGTCTATTTTAAACGTCAACACACAAGTTTTATGCGCTTGACAAAACGCACCACTTATCACATATCAAGGGAATACCCTTTTTAACTTAACTTTATTTTTACATAAGTTACCGGTCAAAATAAATAAACAACATTTTAAGAATCACTTATCACTTAATTGCCATTGAACATGGTAAACTAATAAAAACCTCAATTTTGCTATTATTTGACTTACTAATCCAGTAAATAAATAACGAACAAACTTAATAATTAATTTTTATTTTTTATCAGCTCCAATTAGTATAAATTAAAAAAGAACATTTGTTCGTTCACAGTTACCTATCTTCAAATAGCATTTCTAAGCGCAATACTGCGCATAGTTGGGTACTTACATTGATTACATTTAAATCTAATTACTTTTTTTTAGAGCGCATTACTTGGTCAAATGCATCCAATTTTACAAAATGGTGTAAACATTTAAATATGTTTTCCCTTACAAGAACCTGTAATAAAAAGTCGGCTGATTAGTTTATGGAAATGTTTTGATATTGTAATTATGAAGTAAACCAATTTTAATGAAACATGGCAAGTTGATACAAAACGATTTACACTAGCATAGTAATAATTTACGAAAAATTTGATACTTACATGTTCCCAAATATTTACAGCAACAAGGAAATCGACTGAGAAAGTTGCTTGTTAAAAACTTGCAAACAGAAATTGATCCCAGGACCTCTCTCGCCAAAGGTCAACCACTATTCCATAGCATTTTTGTGGCGAGGTCAAAAGAAACAGCAGAATGCACGCTTAAATTAAATAAGGAAATGTACTTAATAAAAGAGCTATGAATCCGTGTAACTTTATAATTTTACGTGTATATGAGAGTAAACGTCAGATCGATTAACAAAAAAATTATTTAATAAAATAGACCGTAGTTTTTGTCCTGGTTTGTTTCTTTCTGCTTTCGGGGAAAAATAAAAGTATAAAATACAGTTAAAATTGTTTATCGCTGTAGCATCGTAGATTCTAGAACATGAATGTTTTTGGAAGTAACTTGAAGTCATTGCTCTTGAGTGTATGACTTAAATTTTTTGTGTGTTCGTATTTTACTTTGCATTTTTAGTAGTGATACACAATATTAGATTCGTTTCAATTCATTTTTTATTTCAATTCAATACTTTATTTGCTTTCTAAGTTATGTTTATAATAGCAAAATACAATAAGCATACATTGAAATACGTCGAAGCGGTCCATTACAATTTTTTAAAGAAACATTTGTGTAAATATAGAATAATTGTATTAATGGAGGCTTGACGCTCCATTGTGCTAATGTTTTAATAGTAACTAACTAGCTGACCCGGCGGACTACGTACCGCCTAACGGTAATATTTATTTCTTCAGTTTCTCTAGTGTTTTTATTATTTATTCTGCTATTCGGGGCGTAGAAAAATCCAACAAATTACAAACCATGAAAATCGGTCCAGCTTTTCTCGAGTTATGAGTGTTGTAACAAACCCGACTTTATTAAGATTTATCAAAGTTACCCACGCTGCGGTGGTAAGAGGGTTGGTGACCATTCTGATAGGTATTAGTGTTATATCGTAAGCACCTCTGTGCTTTGGAAGGCACGTCTTAATTTTGTTTGGGCTTGTATCCATTGACATTTTAGTCAAGTGCGACTTACTTAAATCTGACAGTAAGGCTAGTCTTTTGCCTTAAAGCCTATATAGCGATCCGTACTGAGTCTGGCGTGGTGAAATATGTTGCAATTTACTTCATGAAATAAATAAATATTGAACAACATCAATACATTGATCTGATCCTAAGGTAAGTAGCTAAAGCACTTGTGTTATAGGAATCAGAAACAACGACGGTACCACAACACCCAGACCCGAGACAATATAGAAAAGTACGTTTTCCACATTGACCCGACCGGGGTTCGAACCCGGAACCTCAGAGATGGTAACGCCATATATAGTCTGGCGTGCTAACCTCTCGGCTACTGAGGTCGTTAAGATAATATTCAACTGAGCTCATCAGTACGTATACTTACTTAACTTTTTATTTTTTGTACTAATTAAAACACCGGCGGCGTATTTCACCAAGAAACAATAAAACTAAATGTTTAAATATAGTCACGAGCTCTACTGATAAGGAATGTACACAAACAATGGTACAGCCGAGAACAAAAGTCAAATGCGAGAGTTGTTTTTCATCGTCATTAAGAATTTCCAACTGGCAAGTCTGGTTTTTTGCACCGATTGCTATCTGACCTTCGTAAAACCCTGTGGGGAAACCACACTACTTACCTATATGACGATTAATCAATACGAACTAAAGACGGTTTTTAAAGAAGGCTTAATAGGAAAGCCAAAGATTGGTCCAAAACGATAACATAGATTTAAAGAGGCTTTCATCTAGCAGTAGACAATGATAGATTGATTTGACTAGGCACTGAAAAAACATGTTATGTAGGTACAATAGGGATAACGAATGGCTAAAGAAAATGAAATTATATTTAGTCCGTCAGTTAGATTATCAAAAAATAATGGACTCATATTTTTTTTTTTGATAATCAACCAAAAAATTACAAAGATAAACCGCGTCAAAGTTCGGGAGAGGGCGCACGTGACGTTATTTCTATGAAAGAATTGTGACTAGGAGTGACGTCATGCGACATTTTAAATCAATATTATATCAGTAATTTTTTGATTACTAATGTGAAAAGAAAAATGCATGTCTAATACTTTTTGATAATCTACCTGATAGGCGAAGAAAAAAAGTTACTCGTCATCCCTATTGCAGTCAACTGTACAAACTGCAGTTTTGTTTTGATACAATGTTGTTAAGTGCTAGGTAGTTTTTACCAGTATTATCTAGTAGTAATATTGACGTTCTACGACAAAATGTGACCAGCCCACTGCCATTTTATCTGCCCATTCTTCAGCTTCTTTAGTTCTTTGTCAGATAACCTGATTCCTAAAGTTGATAGTTATACGCAAAGCTTTGGGATGAAGAGGATTGAACTCAGTAGCGTATATGATCTAAATTTTATCAATTCTAATATTATAAATAGTAAAGTAACTATGTGTGTATATCGTGCTTTGAAGACAAAATCACTCTCATGTTTTAAATTCAATGAAACGGGAATTAACGCGATCATAATTTAGGTACAAAATGTTACCTCTTTTGCCTGACGTTTCGATCGGGTTACACTGACCTTGGTCACAGGCTGACTCCGATCGAAACGTCAGGCAAAAGAGGTAACATTTTGTACCTAAATTATGATCGCGTTAATTCCCGTTTCATTGAGTTAAAATTATGCAACGCGAAAGTTTAAAAGTAAACACTCTTAATTTTATAAATAAGTTAAATATAATATATTTTTCATTACAGGGGTGTGTTTGATAGAACAAGTTAGTGACAGAAACACATCAGCTTTGGTGGTGAAAACTGCAAGGAGAAAGTATTATGGATTATTTCAAGTAAGTTCTTAGTATGCTATAATTTTCAGATCATGTTTACTAAATTGTTTTGAATAAATCTGTTTTTGTTTCGATGCTGTATTAGCCGGTTTAGTTATTTATCAGGTTTTGTTACATATTTCATAACACGTCATATCGAGAAAAATAATGACTTCAAGGTAAATATTTAAAAGAAAACTTAAAACATATCTCCTTTCCCTTTAGCTTTTTTGTTTTTGTGTCTTTTCGTCATGATTCTTTCATGTTAATTGGGTTTGCATTTATTGTATTTATGTATAAGGTATTATGTATGTATGCTTTATTTAGGATAATATAAGTATGTTTATTATTTAATTTGTTAATTTACGTATATGTATTATTAACTATATATATTAATTTACGTATATATATATTGTTATTTAATTTTTCTTTCTTTAACTCTTCACCGCCTTCCCCTCTCGACTTTGTAAACTGTCCTCTACCTGAAGGTTGTCTGGAAGAGATCGCTTCTAGCGATAAGACCGCCTAAATTGTACCATTCTAAATGTATTTTCTTTTTTTTGTAATGTTTGTTTTGTGTGGTGTGCAATAAAGAGTATCTATCTATCTATCTATCTATTTAATTTTTAAGTCTCTGGGCAAAGTGCGAAACACGCAACCCGAAGAAAAAAATAATTCTTACAATAATACTAAGTCATATAATGCCTTATTAGGTCCATAATATGACTAAGTATTATAGTGTAATGATTTTTTGCAATTTATGTATATGGAACCTGTTTTCCGAAATAAATTATTATTATTATTTACTTTATAGGCCAAAAACCTCTTGCCTCTTGGGCGGCAATTACCCGCAAATGCACATTTGGCTGGGTTATTATTAGTTATTATTATATACCTCATTTTAGTTATCCACGTTTTTTTTGTAAAAAGTATTTTTCCTCTTTACAGATCGGCAGCGAGTGGTGCAAAGAAGGTCGTAAAGGAGGGAAGTGTGACATTACTTGTGAATGTAAGTATTAAAAAGACTCAATTAACAGTATCTATCTATTCAACCCTATTGCATTTAACTGTTGGACGGTAGCCTCTCCCAAAGAGCACCAAAGAGCACATCTTCCGCTTTTTTTAATCCATCCATTCAAAACCAATAAAAACAATTTATTTTTGCAAATAGGCTGAAACTAAGTGCTTTTACACGTCCCTATTATTTTTACCCTACCACTGCTTCGGGACAAATTTAGGCTAGCGCCAGATCACTGCCAGCCATCTTTCAAGGTCGTTGGTCTATCGGGCTGGGGGTGTCCTACACTACGTTTGCCAAGGCGTGGTCACCGTTCAAGATCCCATTTACCCCACCTTTCATCGGTTCTTAAGCTTGCTACATTTTTGACCTTGTTCGTATAATTTATAAAAACTCGTTAACCATGGTTTAACCAATCAAGGGTCTTCTCGTATATATTATTTGGCAGGATATTTAATCCTGCCAAATATTTTTTAAAACAACTTATTGCATACGATAAAGTAACTATTTATAAAACTTCTAATCATAAAAAAACATTACATTAACACTATTATAAGTACTTAGTACTTATTTTAATTCCGTGAAGCGCCGTTCCCATAAAAAGACGCGGCCATCAGCTTAAATTGTTTATACAGATGTTTTTTTTATAATAAAAGTGTTGATTGTAAATTATATATGCTTTTCATTCTCAAGTTGGGTGTCATCGAAACCACCCTTAGAATATGGACCACCCCCTAATTGCAAACTGGACCAATTGCGAACTGGTCTACTTGCGAACTGGACCAATTGCGAACTGGACCACTTGCGAACTGAACCAATTGCGAACTGGACCACTTGCGAACTGGACCAATTGCGAACTGGACCACTTGCAAACTGGACCAATTGCGAACTGGTCTACTTGCAAACTGGACCAATTGCAAACTGGTCTACTTGCGAACTGGACCAATTGCGAACTGGTCTACTTGCGAACTAGACCAATTGCGAACTGGACCACTTGCGAACTGGACCAATTGAGAATTGGACCATTGTACATTTTGCGAATTGGACATAATGCGCCCAATCGATCTCGAGTCACTAGGGTCACAGTAGTCACAAATGAGACAAAGTTGCGCGCTATTTTTATTACTAAAGTAGGAATTCTTCACGCTCAATTGGTGTAGGATACAAAATAAATTTAAAAACTACCAGATTTTTTCAAAGAATGTTGCACATTTGTAAAGGGCTACGCTGCATCTTGTAAATTATTAAAAATGTTTTTGGTTCAGCTCTCCTAGACGAAGACATCAAGGACGACGCCATCTGCGCTCAGCAAGTGTTTGAGCTGGAAGGCTTCAAGTACTGGACCAAGTGGGAGGCCAGGTGTAAAGGGCACACACTACCCGATATTGAGAAGTAAGTTTTTTTGACGTGATAAATTCTTTCATCAATGACGGGCTGCACGCATGAAAAAATGACACGTTTCGCGATCGAGAGCGCGGAACAAGCAATAGAGAGCTCTTCCACTTCATCGGCCGATGCATCTGAGTAGCATTAATGTTTTCTTATGACGTTATCACGTAAAATTAACGTCCGTTAACCGTTCAAAGTTCGGTAGTCCCTATTTTGTCACTGCCTGGTAAAGCGATCCCTTCATATGCCTACGTCCCAATTCTGATCCTGTGTGTCCCACTACTCTCCGATACATTGACGTTTCATCAATAAAAATGAACACAAATTAATGTGAATAATAGTGTAAGTATAAAAATGCACTTAGTAAAACTATGCTTAAAATAGGCTTAATGCCTGTATTTACACTTCGAAAACTAATAACACCTTGAATAATAATGATTATATACCGCGAAACATTCTTGTTATTGCATTGGTTTAAGCAATATTTGCCTTGTATTGTGTAGGTACCTAATGTATTAATATCGTCTAATGTATGCCTTTGCGTGTTTGTACCAGATAACGATTTCTTAATTATTTTCTATTTAAGATTCTTAAGTATAATAAAGATTGATGACACATTTATCTTTAAAACAAACATACTAGTATTATTATCAAAATGTATTTTCCTGCCTTTCCACATAGGCTGCCAACACAGTTGTAGGTGTACTATGTTACAAAACCTCCTTTAAAATGTAAAAAGAAGAACCCTCCATTTTATAGATTTACCAGACGAATAAAGGGTATCATGATAATTTTGCCAGGTAAGTATTGATAAAATGTAATTTGCAAATTATTTTAAGATATTTCGACACGGTACTTACATTTAAAACACATCTGTCTAAACCAGAGGTCAGTCGGGTAAAAAGAGGTTTCCTAGGTTTTGTTACTCAATCGACGGAAATAAATGAATACAATATATTTGCATTATTTTACTAAACAATTTCAGTTGAAATATGTATTATATATAAAGATCTAAACATAGACGCATTAAAAACCATTACCTTGTTTTTTAAGGACGTATTTCAAAACGCGCTCTGGAAAACCTAACTTCATTAAACAAATGTATTAAAAACTACACGACAAACAATTCAATAAATACACGTCCATATTATTAACATTTTCATACATTACAACTATTTTCCTCTTACCTATAGGATGTAGGTATTCGATAATATCAATCGCGTAACAGTACGAAGCCTGTTGTCAAGGTAAAATGCTAAAAAATAGTCACGTATCACATAAAGGTCACTTTACTAGTGAGATCTTTTGTTTGTATTGCCCTTTGTTTGACGATTTGGTACAGATACAGGGCGAATAAAATCAATAATAAGTATGTTAAAAAGTTTTAGGATCTCGAAAGTTTATTTTGAAAATTATTAGTTTATATGGAACTAATTAAGAGCTATATAAAAAAATATCTTCTAGCTATATTGTAATTTTTTTGGATAGACAGAATATAATATAATTGTACAGCGAATTTTGTCTCAAAAATTCCCACCTACGATTTTTTGCAAATATGTATCTAAAACTGCATTTTAAATTATCAAAATAATCTTAGCTAGAAATGCGAATAAATTATATTTCCTTCATTTAGAGCCGATTTTTCAATAGCCAGATATCTTCTAACTGACGATTAAGTTTGGCATGTACTGACTGATTTCGTATAGAATATGTGTCAGAACGTCAATTTAATTCGTTGGATAAAAGATAACTGAGTTTGAAAAACCGGCTCTTAATCATGGTTTCATAGAAATGAATTGTTTACACATTGAATTAACCCATACAATTTTATCACCCTGTATTATCAAGTTTGTTTTATCGTCATATTCCTAACTACACAGTAAATCTTATTTGTTACGTGTAATCAAATCCTAAGTAAATATATGAAATTTGTTGATGTTTCTGACTGCGACAATAATCGCTTACAGTTTGCTCATTATCATTAGACCGATCACATAATTTGTTCTACGTCAACTTTGACAAAATATGTTTCAAAAGATAATACACTTCACCATACAAAACTCTGACATCAGTTTGTATATCATTTATTTTGAAATTTCGAAGATGATCCCGTATAAAAGTTGTTGTATTTGAACCCTAGAATCACCCCCTAGAAAAAAGTTGACTAATTTTACATCTTGTCTTTTACAGCGTGTAAGGTAAATGGTTATCAAGCCGAAACTCGCCTTTGTTAAAATTATGCATTAAAAAGCATGGTGAAGTTAGAAATTTGACATCATTATCCTAATTTATTTTTATTTTAATACAAATCATAATTTTTGGAATCTTTTTTTTTATGTTCAAAAAGAATTAAATTTCTGACTTCATCACTTAAGGCTAGTGTCAGCTTGATGTACCATTTAACTATCACCTTGTAAAACCTGAGCGATATTTAAAATGGTTCTTCTATTTCAGATGCCCAGACTGGCAGCATCCACCAATCAGATCATCTCCAGTCAGAGACAAGAGGACTCTTCTCAGCAGAACCTCAAAGAAGTTTACCTTTTCTCCATATCCAAAATTGAGTGCGCGTCGTTAAAATATCACAAAAATCATTTGTTATGTGTCATCATGAATTCATGAGGCAACATAAATTACACATAGAATTCAACAAGGTCAAATTCACTGTTTGTCGGAATGACACACTATTTTATCAATTGAGCTCCTATTTTCAGTACGAGGATTGAGATCAGAACCAAACTATACGTTACTTAGCGTTAGTTTAACTATGATAGGCTATTTTGCGACTGCATCTATGTTAGGGGCTTAGATAAGTGGTAGTTGCAATGCAGAGGATCGCTTAATCGCTCGCGATTTGCGTAAAAACACAATTATAGTTTAATTTAACTGCAAAACGCGTGATTTTGCGAGTATAGTTCAATTAAGTTCGATGCAGGGGGCTAGATGTGACAATCACCCCGGAGCGAAACGATAACGAAATTCGTCATCGACTGTCAGATAACTATACCGACGACAATAAATTGACCAAGTGATTGATTTGCCAATCCCATAAATTTTGTTTTTGAACTTTAAATTGTTACTTTGGGTGCTATCTTTGACAGGCGATGACGAATTTCGTTAACGTTCTGGGGCGATTGCCACTTGTTTAGCCCCCTGCAACTTTGTTTACAAAATCAAACGGTTTTGCAGTTCTATTGAACTATATTAATTTTCACGCAAATCGCTGCGACTAACGATAACAGTTTATAAATGTGACTTTTATATTGTATTGATATCGCCTAATGACTGTAAATAGGTCCAGAATTTAGTAATTTGAGAGAGTTAAATGAAGTTAAAACAGATATTACACGAAATAAAAGGCACATGTTTTTAATTTTGTAAAAAGGTATGGAAAGGCTATTCTGGCTATCGACTGTGATATTATTAATTGATGTTTAAGGAAAACTAACAAAACTGCATTTGAAGTACAATAAATTAAGAGAATCGTACAGTTATAAACAATAATATTTTAATAAATGGAACACTAGTTTTTAATACCTATGTTGTTTTATTTTAAGACACAATAAAAAAAATATTGATACGCGGCCACCGGTGGGTAATTGAAGCTTGATAGGATAAAATTATCATTTGATAGAGTTTGAGATTGTAATTAAACCTAAGTAAACTTGGTTAATAAGAAAAGAATATGTCTCCAGTTGCAAAAGAAGTAACGAATGCCATGTTAGTTACTGATGGAAAATTATTATGGCCGGGACGACTCCCAGCACCCCCAGTGTCAATTTAGACAAGTTTATTTTCTGAATTGCCTAAAATTGGGATATGCGTTCAAGGTGTCCCAATCGCTACGCCAATCGGTAGCGTACTAGCATTTTTCGTCGTATTAAAGGGTGCTTTAGCAAACGTATGAACAAAGGTAAGGTAAAAGAAAATTAGTAGTATTAAAACTGTTTCAAACGAATATCCTTGCAGAATAATCTCAAGCTTAGTTCATAATTTGTACCTCATACGAAAAAAAATACATAGTTTAAGTCGTCGTAAATTGTGGAAAATACTGCCCTAGATGCCACATAATGGAAATTTAAAACGACAACGCTTAGGTCGGTGGTTTAGTATAATAATAGTAAAGAAAGATACAGTAGCCTCGCTTTATATCAAGGTGCAACATTCAACGCGAATTATAAGACCTATACTTAGTTCTTCTTTGTGTAGACCTTTTTTTAGCAGAGCCAATTGTGGTACGGATAGGATATCTCTGAATACCTGAGTTCTCCTAATACTCTCCCGTGAAAAAAAAACATTGAACTTAAAACCTTACGACAACCGAATAAGATACAAAGTACATAGATTTCACAGCCCGTGTCTGTAAACCCGTGCAATGCGATGAATAAGTCATTAGAAATAATAATTATATTTGGAAATTCGATGTTGGTTTCATAATAAAAAGCTCTTGTATTTGAATACCCGAATCAGCCTCTAAAGGCCCAAACACAAAACTGCGAATCGGTGCGATGCGAAGTCGCAACGCAGAAAACTGCATAGATTTCAAATGCATTCGTGCGTAGTTTTTTGGGATGCAGTTCGCAGTTTTGTGTTTGAATCTCAAGAGGGTATGCATTATAGGTTACATCTTGTACCTATATGAGCCTACTGAATGTTCTTTTGCTATAGTACAACCAAGAATGTCTTTATTAAAGTCGTAAAACCTGAAGGTAGTATTGAAAACCGAGAGAAACCTTAATTTTAGGACAAAGGTACTGAAATTAAAGGGATCAGAAGTAATAGAGGTCTTAAATCGGTGTCAAAAATAATTGTGTTAGGGCTTAAAGTTTAAGGTACACTGGGTAAGCAGTTTGTGGAATCCAAGGGTTTTTGTAATTATATTTATAACAAATATCAATTTCTCATTGTTTCGAAACCGAAACTTGGTTTTTCACTAATGGGCCTCATCTTCTTTTTTGCGTATCGACTCACTTAGGCTTTTATTTATGTGACGACCTCCGTAGCCGAGAGGCGAGCACGCCGGACTGTATATGGCGCCGCCATCTCCGAGGTTCCGGGTTCAAACCCCGGTCGGGATAGTGTTGAAAACGAACTTTTCTATATTGTCTCGGGTCTAGGTGTTGTGGTACCGTCGTTGTTTCTGATTTCTATAACGCAAGTGCTTTAGCTACTTACCTTAGGATCAGAGCAATGTATGTGATGTTGTCCAATATTTATTTATTTATTTTATATTTATGTGAGGATCAAAAATCAGCCACAGATAAAGCACTATCGGTGGCCTTGTAAAGATCCTCGCGTGTGCAGGTAGGCAGTAGGGACACGCAGGGCATGACAGGAGATGTGCCATTGTCTGGGGGAAATATTACATAGACATGCGCTCTCCAAGCTGTAATCCCACCTGTGAATGTTTTCCCAGCTTCGGCCTACTTGGGTCCATAGTCTATTTAGGGACTTCCAGGTTGCCCAAGGTAGATTATGTCCAGGGGGCAGTTGATCTGATAGCTCTATATTCGGGTCTATAAAGGATATCTCTCCTTCCATAGGTTTAAGCGGGCGTCTTTAACAACCCCGTCCAGAGGAGGGACTTTTTTATAAAGTTATGGGATTCTTTAGCCTCTGGGCCACCGGCACGTGGTGGTGTAAGGGGTGCCGCGGGTCATTTTCTCTTTTACGATGCTCCAGAGTGCTAGCCACATCTCTTTGCGGACGTCCGGGGGAGCGACACCAGCCAGAAAATACAGAAAGCCAACGGAAGTTGGCCTAAGACAGCCCGTGATGATTCGGCATGCTTCGTTTAGTGCTGTATACACTAGCTGTGTGTGCGCCGAACGGCTCCAAACCGGACCGGCGTATTCGCCAGCTGAGAAGGACAGGGCAAGCCCTAGTCGTCCGCAGAGTTTGTGGTGAGGCTCCCCACGTAGAGGATGTAAGACGGCGCAGGAGGTTGTTCCGAGTGCTCACTTTCTGTGATTTAATGCAGTGTTGCTTAAACATCAGGGCTCTATTCAATGTAGTAGCGTAGGGCTTCATAAGAAAGCTCAAGTTTTCACAGCGTGCTATGGAAAGGGCTATGCTAGGTGTTTCTTTGCGGGATCGAATCAGATATAAAGAGATTCGTAAACGATCAAAACGTAAGGAAGCCGATGGATTCAGGCCGATTCCAACCGGCGCGGCCATTGTGGGATACTGCAGTTCAGCAGTGAGGATGTCCAATGGTTGAAATGATAACGCTAATGGTTATGGTGCAAATCCACTACTAAAATGTCAATTAACGTTAATTTTAGAGCTTAAGATTTTCAGAAAGCAATTACAAAAAAAGCAAATAAGATTGAAGAATGCCGGATTTTGAATAAAAAATGATTATTTAGTGCCATTACGTCTAATGAATATAGAAACATAATGACTATTATGTTTTTAGAAACAATATGTACTCTATGGTTCATAATTTATATATTTTTTAAATAAATGCTTTCATCGTACTTTTGATGAAAGCCTTAAACAAGCAAACTAACGCCCCCAAAACAATTTTCTGTACGCAGTGTAAACATTTTCAATATTAAAAATAACACGCAAGCAATCAAAACCAACATTAGGTCTTGATGACAGCCGAAAATAGAGCCTCAAAGTCGTGTTGTGATCGGGCCTAAGAAAGACTACTGAATCTAATAATATTGCGCTATTAATATAATTGAAAGCCAAAGCAGCTAGAAATACAAGCTATATCAATCGAGTCTGCACACACACAGGTCTGTTTGTGCGCAAATTAAAACTTCCCATTGATTTTTGGACCATGGCAAACAGACAAGCCACAGTCCAAATAAAGCAGACGAGTTTTTCCTAACTTTATTTAAACGTAGTGAGTCAGAACTCAATCTGGGAGACACTTGAAGCAAATAACTGCACTTACACAAATCATTATATAGAGTACGTTAGAGTAAGATCGAACCAATCTAACCTTGGAAGATGTTGTTTAACAACAAACTTTGGGGTGGAGATTTTTAAATTTATCTTGACAATAACTGACTATGACAAGCAGCGATGGAGAAACTTGCATTAGCCTACTTTTTAAAAACGCGACTTTCATTTAGTCGATAAATAATAAGGTGTTAAGTGACAATATTATAAAGGACTGTTAAAATTTATTAATTTTCTTGGATAAAAAAATACAAAGAAATGTTTTTTGTCAATTTCTGCAGTTACGTGATGCCACTTGGGCTATCTGTTTTTACATAGTCTGTGGCAACAATGCGGTTAGAACAATGCTGAGCAAACAACTAAGGATCGCTATTCACTCAAAATTAAACGAATCATTTAGTAGGAACGGAATTTACTTTTGGATTGAACGCCCTAGAGTTTTGAATTCGAGGTATTGTGTGTTTGGAGTTAGAAGCCGTTTTAATTTGAGTGGTTTTGAATGTTTTAAATACAATGACAGTTTTGGAACTATCCTCGTTAATAGCTTTAGAATACTATTGTTAAACTTTCTAAGCATCATATTTTAGAAGGTGACCTAATTTTTGCCAAAATGAAATTATCTTTTAGTCAATTGATGTATTAAATTTTCAGCTCTCGGAAATAGGCATTGAAGGAAACCTAACATTGAACATAAAATAAGAAACTAGTCTCGTTGGATTACATAAAAATTAAAGTATTGTGTTTTGGTTTGTTGCTATTGCTTTTTAAATAGTATTTTTTTCTAAACAGAATAACGTCATATGTGAAAGGAGGAGTCCAATATTTTCTGATCAAAGGTAAGAAAAAAAAATGGACTTAATAATATTGGAGTTAAGTAATGTTACAAAGTACCTATATTTTTCTATGTAAAATCAAATAAATAATTTTTACACACCAAGATGTTATTCACCGCAGACTTTAAGGAATTAGTTAGATGAATATTATCTAAAGTAAGATTTGGCTATCAATGGATTTAGACGCCAACTTCACCAGAAAGAAAGGTTTAGCCACTGGCCTTAAAATACCGGGAGTGATTAGCGCAGGCCAATCAACACTGGGCCTATCTGATGAATGAAGACTGTCTGAAGGCCTGCGCTTTGGAATGGGGCGTATTAACTTTTCTAGGTAGTTAAAAACTTGTTTGCTATGTTTCCTATCATATCAGCAGAATCTTATAATTCTATATATTAGTTCATGATGAATCAGCTCAGGCACTAAAATTGATAGGCTAGCTTGTCGTAGCCAAGACGAATAGCCATTTGTTGAAGATTCAGCCAGTTTGCCTAGTTTGCAGTCAGTGTTTTAATATTCTTGGCAAAGAATCGCTATTTGTATTAAGCTGAGTGATTGCATGAAAGCATTTATGAGTAGGGACGGTAAAGGGGTTTACAAAAATAGCTTGATTATGTCTGGATGTAACAATGGATGGGTTAACTAAAGCTTAACATGAGTCTTTATGGGCCTAGAAGAAAAGAACAAAAGTAGTTAAATGAAATATAATATTTATTAGAATTTTGATCATGATAAGCATTTCTTTGGGGAATTTTTTATGTATTTTATCATCGTTTCTTATCAAAATAAAATAAAAAGTAATAGCTTTTGGTCAGGATGTCTGATGTTTGCACTGATGTTTTCCCCTTACTTAATTATTGTGGACCTTTGAAAAAGTCTGGCATTAGCGCTGATACAGTGGTAGTCTTACGTAAACAAGGTGCCATGGTTAAACTAGAATCATTCCCAACCAACTAAGAAATTAATAAAAAAATCTGATTAATACTTACAGGTTACATGTAAAAAAAGATATTTTTTATATTGAGGTAATTTTTTAATAATACATCCTAAATTATGGAGCCATAAGACAACTGAATCTTATTTATTTTAACTGACTAGTAAACCATAAATCTTGTCGCTCCAAATTTCGAAGGAGTCCCGATTACCAATAGGACATGCGAGCGCACGCACTCCCGGGATTATTCCGAAGTTCCCGGCCCACTTATTTGTTTAATGTAATCCCTTACACAGCTTTCCACTTCATGCTGATTTTAAAATGTGTGTGGCTGGAATTTTTGGTTGCGAACATATTTGGAAATGGCTAAATGAATAGCAAGCTGGTTTTTGATTGGAGTTTAATTTTGCGCTCTGTGGTGAAATTATTTGCGTAGATCTGAATTGTATTTAGTTTATAAATCACGTGTAAAAAACGGATTACTGTGTAGATTGTCTACATTATACAGGGGGTACAAAAGAATAGGACACTCCTTAACACCACATGATCAGCTGGTCATATACAACAACTTTTTCTATGGGAGGCAGGGGCGTGCGGTGCCTAAAGGCAACTAAGCAGTTCCTACCTGGTAAATGAAAAGAGGTAGGTATTATAGGTACTTGCTAATGTTGTAAATGTGTGTGTCATTAATGAAAATCGCGGATTTTCATCTATAAAACACTTAAGTAAGTAACTACTGCCTACCTCAAAATAATACTAATGCCCGCCACTGATGAGAGGTATCTATGGGAGGGATGAAATTTTTCTACGAACCTACTCGCATACCTCAATAATAACGTATGGAGAATCTAAAAAAAAAAATACGATCTCGATGTTGCTCCCATAGGAAAAGTTGTTGGATAATATCACCAGCTGATCACGTGGTTTTAAGGAGTGTGCTATTCTTTTGTACAACCTATATTAAAAATATTATTTTTTATGCCATTAATCCAATTGTGACAAAACTTTGGTGCACGCACGCTGGATAAATATTCTGAATTAAAATAAAAAACATGCGAGAGAAGTTGCAGGCAACTGCTAGTTAGTAAGCTTACCCAATATACTCAAAATTAAGGCTCCGTTATTACCACTGTTCTCGCGACTTAACATCAATGTTATTGTTAGGGTTACAATAGTCATATTTTCTGTCCGTAAACCTAAGATGAATTTTGATTTAGAGTATTCGATTTTATTAAGATTGTTGGTGTACAATTATTACAGTTCTAAAATATTAATTTAGGAAAACCAATACATGCAAGTTCACTCGTAATTTGTTCATTTAATAATACAATTAAAATTAACAACGTTGACTGACCGATTGCCGTACAAATAGCCATTTTACAAATTACCTCGTTCCCTCCACTGCCTGCAACCACGCGGTCAATTATAAATGCGTTGTATTTATTTTAATTAAATTCTCTCCTCCAGCTTTTTCCGTGGGTGTCCCATTTGTTATTTGGCGTCACCGTTTTTGTTTTACTCTCTGTTGACTTTAGCGATTAATCTTTTGCTTTATGATGTTAATTTGCTTTAAGCAATGCGAACTCGTGGGGTTAGATGACCTAAATCTGATTTTCATACATTTTTAATTTAATATAATACAATTACGTACTTTTACGCGTTTTAATAGATACTTAAGATTTAAGCAACGCTAGTTTAGTTTAAGTATTAACTAATATTAGATGAAACTGAATTACTTAAGAGGCCTAGCAAAATTTTGACAGTTTTGCGGTTGTTTGGTGATTACTGGGCCCTAACCATGACCTGTTAAAACAATCACAAATCTGTCAAACATTATCATTTCTGTCAAATTTTGTATGAAATGACGTACCAAAATTGACAGATTTGACAACTTTGAGATTGTTTTAAGAGTTCATGGTTATGGCCCTGGGCCCTAACCATGAACTGTTAAAACAATCACAAATCTGTCAAACATTATCATTTCTGTCAAATTTTGTATGACATGACGTACCAAAACTGACAGATTTGACAACTTTGAGATTGTTTTAAGAGTTCATGGTTATGGCCCAGGTCATTTAAAAGATAAATCGAAAATCATGTTTATCTTTTATCGGTTTTTAATCATTTTTGAATATTTTTATTGTGTAATCATAGATGTAATTATCTATGAATTATAATAATGTATGACATAACCTAACTGATATTGAGGCAATAGGACGATATTTCTGTGCCCGTTGAAATTTTTATAAGGATTTTTTTTTTTTTATATTTTGAGCCTCGTCGAACTTAACTAACATAATTTTGAACTATGAACTACTATCATTGAAATATTAAAATACAATAATTTGCACGTGTAATCTTAAAAACTTAAGATTAAAAAAAATATATCTTAAGTCTTTATGTACCTACTGAACTGATGTGAACTGATGTAAGCTGCTGCAGTGTACTGCTTACACCAAAAAAATCCATGAAAGCACTAAAAAAAAATAAACATATATTTCTCAGGAAATTAAATAAAAAATATTATTTTTTGGTTGTACGGACAACAGCACGTCGACCTACCACAAAATGTCAAATTTTCTCATTTGAAAATAAACTCTATATGTCAGGCTTAAAGTTGAAAATCTATTGGAGAATTTTTGACTTTTGGGGTAGGTTGACGTGCTGTTGACTGTACATTTCCTTCATCATCGATACAATTTTCTTCAGAGGTTTAAGATTATTACCGCAGAGGCGCAGACTATTTTATGAAACATGAAAAAAAGTCTCAAATTAAATACTATGCTTCTAAAGAGCCCGGAAGCAAATTTATCGGAAAAGTGATTTAATTTTGTCGCAAAGGAAAATATTTTCTTAAAACCATTTGACCTCTTATAACGTTATGAATTCTTGGAGTGAGGAAAATACCGTTATAATGCAAACGCGACTTAATATTATTCATCCAACAAAAAAAAAGTAAAAAATAATATTCAAAAAATATGAGACCTAGATTGAAGATTCGGGGTGCCCGCCCGGACAGATATATTGGAGGTGGCTTAATGATACATTTTATTAGACCCACCACAAATAAAAATTGGAAATCATCACATACTTGATCAGATCCTACACTAAGTAGCTAAAACACTTATAGAAATCAGAAACAATGACAGTACCACATGATCCAAACCCGACACAATAAGAATAGAGAAGTTGGTTTCCTACATCGACCCGAACGGGAATCGAACCCAGGACCTCGGAGATGGCAACGCCAAATCTGAAGTGCTCGCTACGGAGGGCGTAGGAATGATCTCTGAAAATATATTATGATTTTTAAATATACAAGTTGACTTTTTTATCACCGTCCAACGTCCAAACCTTCTGAGATGACTTCCGTGATACAAACGAACAACTCTTACAATTGGACCAACTCCTAAACTCGAAAATAAAAATCAACTGTTCTATACATTTTAGTCAAATGGATATTGGTGGTTTTATGGAACAGCTGATTTATTTTGCAGTTAGAGAGTTGGTACAAGAGTAAGAGTTGATTGTTTGTATCACGTGAGTCATCTCGGAAGGTTTGGACGGTGCTAAAAGAGTCACCCTGTATATTAGTAAAAAGTCAGAATTTGCAATTATTTTACTTCTCTCAATCTGGGGTCACGGTAGTGCCCCCGCCAAGTCGAGCAAAAAAAAGCGGCACGGCCGTACCATACTTTTCTCGAAGCAGTTCAGGCCATTTTCGACCCCCTATAACTTCGTTGTGGAGTTAACTAGAAGCCTGTATTTCTAGTAACCAGGCAAGCATTGTATAAACACGGTATGTTTCAAATTTCATTTAATTTGAACCAGTAGGGTAAGAATTATAACAAGTCAAAGTTCTTAATTTTGTCACTCACTGACTGACCGATCATCAAAACTCTAAGGCACTTCTAGTAGACATAGAAGCTTCAAATTTTGAATTCAATTAGTGTTTAGTATACAAATCAAGGAAAAACTAAAATATTTCGCAATTTCAGTCCAGTTTTTTAGATACACCAACTGCATGAATAACTTTGTAATCCCATATAAATATATAGGATTACAAAGTTACATTTGCGGTTATGGATTATGTATTAAAATTAAAAGGTTTTTTTTAAACATGCTTTTATTACTTGTTAATAATCCTTTTAACCGAGTTCGGCTACGGCGACTACGGCCACTTCTACTCCCTATTATGCTGCTGTCGTTCGTGTGCCCTAACATTGCTTACGTACATTAACTTTATTCACAAGTACGCGTACATTGAGGACATGTTAGCACACCGTTATTAAAATTATAACTGATAGCCGCAGGTGGTCGGGCTTTCAATTCATCGCGCTTGGCGTCAAGATGAGGAGAATAAGCCGCCGGGATTCAAAGTCGGCGACTTTGACATTCACGCGCGTTCTCCACTCTCCACGGTTGGATGCTAAATCCTCCCAGAGAGAAGGATCTATGTCACATCCCTTCATATGGTGCTTCAGCACATCTTTGTTCCTCAAAAGTTGTCCACCATGCTTACGCTTTCCCTCCTGAAGCTAAGAGTAAAAGATGCGCTTCGCCACTCTCTCCTCCGACATATGCGAAACATGGCCACACCAGCGAAGTTGTCGTCTCATAAGATACGACTCAATGCCACTTACATTGGCTCGTCTTAAGACTTCAGTATTACGCACACGATCGGACCAATGGATGTTAAGAATCGAGCGAAGACATTTTATATGGAAACGGTCTAGTTGGCGAAAGTGGCGTCGATACGGTGTCCATGTTTCGGCGGAGTACAAAATATATTGATATGGTCACTATACGATGTTGTTAGGTTAGCTACTTACGTAATAACTTAAGATAAGGTCCTTTATGTAGACACTGAATAAATTAACCGACTTGGTATTACATGGATCTCACAACTTTTCACGGTAGAAGAACTGAGTTGCGAGACTTGGTTTTTTTTTACAAGTTTTGTTTTTGATGGCATAAGTATTACAATTTCCAACTCGCCAAAACACGTTAACCTTAATAAAATTATATTAATAACACGTAATTCGAATCGGCCCAAAAGACAATACGATCTTGTTGCGAGCGAGTACTGCTAATTACACATTGCCAATTATTATGCTTAGGTATATTAGGATTGGACGACACACGGAATTTAGGATGACGATATTTAACATGAAATAAAGTTTTCAAAAAACTAAAAACCGACTTTAAAAATTAATTAAAAAGCGAAAAATAATATTGACTAAAACATATTCGTTTTGGAGTCGGTGCCAGCCATTGAGAGTTAAAATGTGTTCGCAAATTCTTTCGAAAATTTGCAGTATTATCTTCTAACTCCTGTCAATTGAGAAGTTCTGTTGCTTTTATCATCAACAACAGGAGATGATAATTACCAGACCCAAATTGATCGAGTTAGAAAATGCAAAACATTATGTGTGCCTATAAAACTTGAGGGTTGCCCTCGATTTCCTAGGTATCCCATGATCACAGTATGACTTCGTGAAAATGGGACCGCTTTGGAAGAATACTCTTTAAACCAAAAATAATAAATTTTGAAATCGGTTCATAATTGACGGAGTAATCGCGTAACAAACATACAAAAAAAAAGAAACAACATTCATTCGAATTGAGAACCTCCTCCTTTTTTGAAGTCGGTTGAAAAGTAACTGCAATTGTACAGTACACGGCACCGATGTTGAGCGCTGAAGAGTGGGAATCGCTTTGGGCATCGTAAGAGACAATCATCGTATCAGAGACGCGTGTGCGCGGAGCTAACAGCCAATCACACGCGGCTGTGCAGGCGCGTCGCACTATTAGCCAATCACGTAATAGTAATGGTCCTCTGCGCATCTTTCACCTAGGACCCAACATCTGTGCCGCTAGTTATAAAGAAAATCTATAAGGCAACAAGAAAACGCTGAAAGAAACCGTCTTAGTTCGTTTAGATTTTTTCATTCAGTCGTGGATGTTATTAAATGTGCCTAGTATCAAGTCCTTTTGCTTATAACGGCCGATGGCGTAGAAAATTACTAGAATGAAGGTCAAGTACGGGCAACTGTAGCGCAGAACGTCCACACAACAGGTGAACAGACGACCTGGTAAAGGTTGCAGAAAGCCGCTGGATGCAGGACGCTTCCAGCTGGCTAATCGGAAGTCATTGGGGAAAGCCTATGTTCAGCAGTCAGTGGTCGTCATATGGCTTATTGCCATGGAGCAATCTTTGCTTAGTTTCGAGGTATACCTATTTAATTGGTATACTTACGTAATTTATATTTATTTGCTAAACAAAAAACGGTGGCATCACTGATAAGTCGAGTACGGGAAAATGACAACAGCATCCTGAGGACTGTGGCAGATGATCCGCATGCGCCTATATTGAGGCATTTCATGCGAACGATGACCGAAGTCGCAACCAGCACCATTTCCGGGTCGCGTACGCACGGAGTGCCACTTAGGTACATGGTACAGTGATCCAAACTCAAATGAAATTGTTCTCACCTTAAATTGTATTTATTAACCCCTATTTTTATAAGCTAACTTCTAACCCATGGATGTAGTCTGTAATAAATAAATTTGATATGATTTGAAAAATACATTTTGCATTACCAAAGAAGACGCAACTGTTCGAACGCAAACAAAATTGACCCATATAAACGCACCCTTAAAATGTCTACTTAATTTGCTCGGTGGTTTGCTCCCAAACCGCAGCACCCGTGTGTCCCTAATACGTGCCGTGTGGTCGCCAAATTGCGTAACATTAACAGAATCTAATCAATTTCGTCTCCTTAATTAAAAGCCTGTTAAGAAGAACCCAACCCTTACGACTAATTTTCAAACGATATTTTAGCGGCGGAAATTGGTGTTTGTATTGGGCTGTAGGTACGTAACATCGATTTGCGTAGAGCGTCGTTAGGACGGCTAAAATAAACTTGTAGATGCTTAGATACTTCATCCTCTTTGCATCGATTTCTTCAAGTTTAATGATCGCGTTTGCTTTAATGGAGTATTAATAGTCCGCGGCAATTTAAGATGCATCTGTCTGTTGCAGTTGCTGAGAGAAATAAATACGTTTCTCGTCTGTCAAAAACGACTGGCAGTTTTTTCTCGGTTTTTTTATTACGAATTACCAGTGACAATATATTTTGCCAGAGCGTCTCCCGCACAACCAATAAGAAAGAGTCGTGTTTTGGATTGAACCAAACTGAGCATTGAATTGAGTTATTTTTGGATTCAAAGTGAATCAAAGCGCTGCTGTGCATGTCGGCAAAACACATCTTCCTTGAGATTGGTTTTCCAAATCTTTTTCCTAAATTAGTATCAGACCTTACAGATGCGTGTATTCTGACACTTCCTTTTAGTTATTTATTGTTGTTGATTTGAGTTAATTGAGTGTACGAGAGAATGAGTGATGTGAAACTCCCAATCTTTTAGTAAGATCAAAAATGATCACCATCACAATACACAAAGGGTTTATTGTTATTCCAAACAGTGTAGTTTTATTTGAAATTCATGTTCATCTGCGGAATGTTCGCATATCATTCGGCTTGGAACGTGTGACGTTCAGAGCACCTGCTTCAGGATTTATGATGCAACGTGATAGAGCGTTTGTACAACAAAATAAAAGAACCGAGCCTTATAAATGTTTCCAAAACAACATTATAGAATATAGGTAGCTTTTGTTAAAAAAACAAAGTTATTATTATTTTTTGCATTGTAAATCGGGTATGATATGACGTACAAATTAGTATATAAAATTATGATATTGTTTCCTAAATAAATAGGTGACGTTCTCTGTCACTGCCATGATTGAAAACTGAAATGTAAACCAACTAATATGACCATAAACCAATGTTGTCATAATCTCAAAAATAAAACCAACGAAACTGCAGGACAACATTCAGCTACAAATGTGAAAGGGCGATCAAGGCAGGGTCCAGCGCGGTAATGCCGGCCTGCAGAGCGCAGACTTACGGCAGATATTTTGTGTCCGACACTGCGAGCGGTAACGAGACACAGGGTAGCTGAGCACAGAGACTGAAGTAGGTGAGCCTCCATTTTCTTAAGGGTACGTCTAGATCTGGCGAATGCGCAGATCGCACGCAGCACGCGTTCCGTTACTGAAATCGTTAGGTGCGCATCTTTAGCGCAACTCATGCAAGGCTTGTACGGTGTGCGCGAGCGGCGCGCGATCTGCGCGCATGGGTTTCCAGTTCACGTTCCAGGTAGCTCACAGATAGCGCGTGCGCGGCGCGTAGCATATGCGTATGCGTGCGGCTCGCGCGCAACGCACAAACATAAAATGCACGCGCGCAGATCGCGCGCCGCTCGCGCGCTGCGCACGAGCTGCGCATTCGCCAGATTTGGACGCAGCCTTAGGTGGATCCATGAAAATGCTTGTTATAAACGCGATTATTTGAAAACAAAAACAGAGTTCTTAAATAAGAAAATAATGGAATTTATGTAAGAGATATTACTAGATAAACTGTCATCTTCTTCTTCTACTATATAAAATTCTAAACTGATTGTTGGTCTATCAACGCACAGCCCAGACCGCTGAACCTAGAGACTTAAAATTTTGCACATAGACACCTTATACAGTGTGGGCATTCACTTAGGAAGGATTTTTGGAAATTTCACCCCTAAGGGGGTTAAATAGGGGGTGGAAGTTTGTATGTAAGTCCGTCAGTTTCAAAGTAGGATCACCAAATTTTATGTTTAGGCTGACGTTTGAATGTGAATTAGCACGTGCCTCAGCGTTTTTGATATATTAACCCCCGATGGGTTAAAAAAAATGGATGAAGTTGTGTATTGAAAGTCCGTCGTTTATGAAGTAAAAATCGCTAAAATTATTATTTATGCATATGGTTAAACTGTAAACTGTGGAACTTAGTCAAAGTATATCGTTGTTGTTGGAATTTCAACCCTTATAAAGGGTGAAAAGGGGATTTTTGTATTTAAAGTTCTTTATTTTCTAACTAAAATCCACTCAATTTATTATTTAAGCTTATAGTTGGTAACTCACGCAAGGTATATATGTATTGTTGTTGTTGGAATTTCAACCCTTAAAGGGGGAAAAGGGGATACGTCTTTATTTGAAGTTCTATAATTTGTAAGTAAAAATCACTCAATTTATTGTTTAGGCGGTTGATAACTTACGCAAAGTATGTTGGTATTGTTGAAATCTCAACCCTTAAAGGAGTAAAAAGGGGATGCATTTTGCGTTTGAAGTTTTTGATTATGTTAGTAAAAATCACTCTATTAATTATTTAAGCTTATGGTTGAAACTCAAGCAAGGTATATCGTTGTTGTTGAAATTTCAACCCTTAAGGGGGTTAAAAGGGTTACATTCTGTTTTTGAAGATCTTTATTTTCGAAGTAAATAAATAGACTTATGGTTGGGTACTCACGCAATCGGTGATACCCACAGTGCAGGCATCAACTAATGAAGGATTTTTAGAATTTCACCCTTAAGGGATTAAAATAAGGGATGAAAGATTTTATGAAAGTCTCTCAGTTTGAAAGTTAGTTCCTCTAAATTTTGTGTTTAGGCTGACCTTAAAAATAAAGTTTATGTGAGTATCAGCGTTTAAAATAAATTATCCCTTGACAGGGTAAAAAGGGGGGATAAAGTTGTGTATGGAAAGTCCATCGTTTCCAAAGTAAAAATAACTAAAATTATTAAGGTTAGAACCTCACGCTTGGTATATTGATGTTGTTGAAATTTCCACCCTTTCGTATTTAAAGTTTTTTAATTTTAAAACTCAAAATTTATTATTTAAATATTTAATCTTATGGTTGGAGTTTTACTCAAATAAAGTTTTCTGAATTACAACACTTAAAAAAGGCTTCAATTATGTATTTGAAAAGAATAATGGATCGTCACGTATATCGTGTTATTACTAATTCTCTACTGCCTCAAGTCCCGTATGTCTGTCTACCACGAGCTTATCTTAGCTGTCTAGAAATAGTTCAGGTTCTGTACAGGTTCGCGTAGGGATTATTCCGAAACCTCACATAGATAATATTTATAAAACTTGAAAGTATACAAGTGCACTGCATAACTTTTTAAGGGATCTACCCTTTCAGCAAATCGGACATTGTTTATATAAAATGGCAAACTGACTGACTAGATGATATTATATCAACGCACAGCCATGACCACTGGACCTAGGGACTTTGGATTTTGCAAAATGAAACCTTATAACCTACCTAGCTCGATGGACCGATGACCTTAGGAAGATGGCTGGCAGTGGCTGGATGAAATTAGCTGGAGATCTTGGTCTTTGGGGGAGGCTTACTTCTAGCAGTGGACTGCAATAGGCTAATTAGATAGATAGATTGATAACATATAACGAAGCATTTTTTATTTATTAAAGAATTAGATTATGTGACGAATATACGAACTTATATCTTTACCAATTTTATTTTATAAAGGCGTAGGTGAGTTTGTTTTTTTATTGTTTGTTACGCTGTCACGTCTTACTACTGACAATCATCACCGCTGCAGAAAAGGACTTATACCCATAAAAAATTACTGTTTCCGCGGGATATAAAAATATCTCTGAGATATGGTCGTCCGGCCTAACAGCTTGGCGTACTGGATGTATATTATATTGTAATTGGATTACGTTTGAAGTTTATATTGCTCCTTATTTTTAAATCTATATTAGCGCGAGCGTAGCCGCGGGCGAATGCTAGTATTATTATACTTTTATACTTTCTAAATCTTAATTACTTACTACTACATTGTGACATTAGTATGGAGTGGAGAAGCTGCTAGCAGTGGCTGGAAAAGAATAGCTAAGAAAAGATAAATGGCATATCGAGAGGCATCTGCTTTATCTTATTATAGAGAATTAAGAAAAAGAAAAGAAAAAGTCATGTTTCAAGATTTTGATCATAACACACAGAAAAAAAAACATTTCATTACAAACAATACACTATTTAAGTAGCAATTAATTTTATTTACAATACTAAAATCATATTCAACTAAAAATTTTAAATAAGGCAACAAGGATAGAAATGTGGAGTGTTTATGTTACTTTGACTAGTTAACATTTAATACTGTCTGAATTTTAACTACTCTGTGCTAAGAGAAGTAACATCTCAAAGACATAACTGGTCAGTACAATATCGCTGCAGTCCAGCTGCCTCCGTAAGTCACAGGACCTTATCACAAAGGAATAGAGCTTGAAACACGACAGCTAGACATTTCCCGTCTTTAGTATGAGATATTTATGTTCCAAGCTCCTCAGGTTTAATATCAAGTTAGACAATGGTACCTGGTACATTTTGTAATGGATACTTACTTATTTTAATTTTACATGTTTGGTTTGATTGTGATATTTTTTTGAGAGTTGTGAGTGAGTTTTTTAACATTGTACATTTATTTTGTGAAGTATACATTGTGATTTTTTTTAAGATATCATCTGACGATGACATTATCATCATCTCAGCCTATTGCAGTCCACTGCTGGACGTGAAAGAGCGCCAAAGAGCATTATCTCCCGCTTTTTTCATCCATCCACTGCCAGCCATCTTCCTAAGATCGTCGGTCCATCCTGCTGGGGGCAAATATATCATAGAAAGCGTTAAAGATTAATCCCTTCTCTTTCATAGTTGGTACCTCAGCGGTTGAAGATCGTATCCCAGTCGTAACGATGATGAGCTATCTTTTAGCTTAGGTGAAACGGCAGTTTGAGGGTTTTTATTACCAATAGTATATAGGCAAGGAGAAAGCGCCAAATCTTCATACCTGTCAAGCGCTTGAATATTTTGGTGGTGTAGTATTTTAAAATATCAATGAATTTTGTATTATTAATTTTATTAGGCACCGCTTGCAGTTAAAACAACAAAACATTTGTTTAGACGTTGCAAGATATGAACAAATAACAGCTTGCAAACAACTTAATGACAAACAAGTCAACCCAATAGACTCTTTACAGGGAAACTTTTAATCCCCTTTCGGCTTTAGAAGCACTTTTGTTTATAATGTTATAATAGTCTTAACTAACACTAACACCTCTTTGCAGAAATTGCAGAACGTCCGTAAATCTCTCTGCAGAAATATTTTTGATCAAAATAATAATTTGAAAAAAGATTGGTATATTTATCTTAACATACATGCTTGACAAGCACTTCTATGATTAAAATGAAAATGGCTCCTAAAAAAAATTTCCATTCGCTGAAAATGCTACAGAAGCATGCACGTTACCTAGAAATTGCATCTTAGCTTGCATTTGATAAAAAAATTGTGGTGTTCCTAGATAAAATCCTGAAAAAAGGCGAATCCTGGAAAGCAGTTTTCTTGATATTCAAAGATAAAATATTTGAATGGTTCGCTTGGATGGTCTTAACGTAACCCATACCATGAATAGGGCATAGGCTATCAACCATTTTAATTTACAAATTTTTACTTTTTGCGGTTTTCAGTATGTTTATTGTTTTTTTTTACCCCTATTCTCGGAAAAAAAGATAACAATTGAAATACATGTGCGAACTGAGCGCGAGGATTAAAACATCATAAAAAAATATCAAATACCTTCTTGTATTTTATCGAGGAAGTGATAAAGAAAAGGAATGTAATTTCTTCATTTAGCACTCTCCTTGAAGCTAGCAGAAAACACAAATTTTCTAAAAAAAATAATTATTTAGAGAATGCGGCTGACATATTTAAAATATTACAGCCTTCTGCACCAAAAATAAGAAAACATACTCCAAATAAAACCTTTTGTCTTCTTCATAATGAACAATATAAACATTTGTATTACCAATCAGTCATATTACTGTGAAAGAATAGACAATACAAATAAACCAAGAATTCCGAACCAATATTGTATCATTTCCGAATCAACTACGGAGCCCATCAGCACTCCATCTCCGCTAATATCATCTTTATTTGCCACATAATAACGTCAAATTTTCACTAACAGATCCAATAAGTGGCAGAAAACAAATACATCGAGTCGCCAAGACCCCAAAACATGGGTAACAAGATTCAATTTTCATATTTCAACAGCTCAGTTGCCCCCTTAGTGGCAGAGAACGCGAGCGTGGCGCCGACTGCCGAACTAGTGATAAAACTGCCACGGCATAGAACAGGAGTGCTATGGAGTGGATAGATAATAAGTCTAAAAATCGTTTCTAGGGTTCCGTAGTCCTGAAAAGGAACACCTATAATTTAGTCATGTCCGTCCGAGGTTTTGCTTGGAGACTGTTGACTCTAGAGAGCTGTAATTTTGTAAAGATATGTAAATCAAACACACCGACAAAGTAGTAGAATAAAATTTAAAAAATATTTTTTTAGGGTAGCTCTCCACATCGTGTTGGGTATATTTTTCGATTTAGGGATCCGTTTGCGAAATATTAAACTTTAAAGTGACAATGTTGGTTCAAAAGGCTTTTCCCCTCCCCCTCTAAAAGCTAAACTATTGGCTTGAAAAATCAGAATCGTGCTTTTCATGAACTTTTAAGAAAAATCATAACGCTTAAGATAGATTAGTTTAACAGTAATAGTCGTTCAACTGAGTCACTAAAAAATTCCTTAGAGGTAAACATTAAAAGTGACCTACATAAAGTAGGTAATTGCTGAAATATATTGTGGTAACGACGAGCAACTACGGAACACTATACTGCGCGTGGCACGACACGCACTTGGCCGGTTTTTTTAGTTATTTCTAAGACACAAAGTCTTCAAACGGTAGCTTTAGTAAATTTATAATATTTTTATATTAACACAATTAGATCACAAATTAAATTATAATGTTCTACTCATTAATAAAAAAAATATTTTTAACTATAAGATCAATTAAATAAATAAATAAAATCAATTACATAAACAAGAAAACAATTCAGCTGTTCCGTACACTTTGGTTGTGTGATTGCACTGTAATTTTCTTCTGTTGGGCCCATAGTGAAAATTATTATTTTTTAATTAAAACACTAAATAAGGATGGAGAGACGTTGGCTATGGATAGAGATAGGTGGAGGAGTTTGGGGGAGACCTTTGCCTAGCAGTGGGATGATACAGGTTAAAAAAAATACTATATTTTTGTTGCATTCGTTAAAAAATTGACCTGTATTTTGTTAAATATTATGTAATAGTAATAATATACTATGCAAATAGCAGTAAATAGAACCAAATAAATTGTGCTAAACAAGTAAAACTTAACAGTTATGGCAAAGACGATTTTGACGAAAAAGCTAATTCATAACATTATAATTATCATAATTAAAGAGACAAAAAATGAAAAAGAAATATAATTTCAAATATCTACACTTTATTTTAAACATGCTACCTTTGATCGACAAATTTTCTACTAAAAAATGTAAGGATATATTTTTTTCTTCGTCAAGCTACTTCAACCATTTTGCTATTCCTTTCGTCACCCGATATTACTTTAAGGTCAGAATATATTCCAGACAATTCCTGACTTTATTCCTAAGACGTTAAGGTTTTTCAATTCCAAAATCTTGATATGCCTTTTGTTCTAAGACAGAAATCGCGTCGTCTTGAGAATAGAAAATCAAAATTAAGGTGACCTCCCGGTTTTCCGTTATTGTTCGTAGAAATTGGGAAGTTTCAGTGGGATTTCGTAATTTTAGAGCTCTATCTTAACTGGCCAACATTCGCTTCTATATGTTTCGCTGGTACTTAAGCAAATACTAGCAGTTAACTTTTATGGAACTATTACATATATTCTGTCTAATAAAGTTATGTTTCTTAACCCCTTAAACTCTGTTTTAAGGTTGGCATTCTTGGTATCTAGTACTTTCAGCTGGTTTGACTTTTAAAATACTTATACATGAGAATCTAGTATTTGAATAAAATAAGTTTTACGAGCAGATATTTTATATTTGGGTCACATGTAAATGACTATGTTAATGGGGAACTCTGCATCAATTCAATTTTAGAGGAAAATATTTCAAGTAAAATAGAATTTCTTATTGATTTTGTTTTAAAAGAACAGAATCTCTACTAAGAAAGTACTGATTGCGTTTCGATTTAAAAAATCTAAAAGAGTGTTTGGAAGAAGCATAGAAGGAATCTAAGATTCTGAAAACAACGATCCCATTTTCAGGGTTCCGTACCCAAAGGGTAAACGGGACCCTATTACTAAGGCTGCGCTGTCCGTCTGTCTGTCCGTCTGTCACCAGTCTGTATCTCATGAACTGTGATAGTTAGACAGTTGAAATTTTCACAGATGAGGTATTTCACAAAAAATACTAAAAACAGAATAAAATAATACTCCCATACAAGAAACGTGATTTTTTAAAGATGATGGCACGGAACCTTTCGTGCGCGAGTCCGACTCGCACTTGGCCGGTTTTGTGTATTCGTTAAGTATAATCGAACCACATCTTGTGAAAAACTTTATTTTAATATTCGCACGAGAATTAAGAACTTCAGTAAACACGAGTACTGAAATAGGCTCTTAAGCTTCGTTCACAATCTAACATCGCAACAACAAAAAATACTGCAAGCTAGATTCAACAGAAACTGTTGTATGAATAATACCAGTGACCCAAATGATTGGCATTCAAGATATTAAATACGTAAAAGATGACTAGTTTGATCAGTAATTATTTAGTGGTGTTAGTTTATGTCTATAAAAACCAATAAAACCAATTTATTTTTGCAAATAGGCTTAAATTAAGCACTTTTACACGTCCCATTATTATTATTTCCCTACCACTGCTTCGGGACAAGTTTAAGCTAGCGCCGAGAAGAAGCTATGCAAGAAACTCGGTCACTATTGTCAGCCTCTTTTAAAAAGTTTTAAATATACATGACAAAATATTTAATTACAAGATAAATGCACATGTGCGAGCAAGGCAGTATTTATATCCAAACATTTTTCATTTATTCATTTTTATTTAAATAATCATTAACAGTATAATACTCTTTTTTCATGAGAATCTTTTTTACATGAGCTTTAAATTTAAACACGGGCAGTTCAGCAATAGATGCTGGTAATTTATTGAAAAAGTGAATACATTTTCCCATGAACGAGTTACCTACTTTATGCAGTTTGAAATATGGAACGGCAAGCTTATTCTTATTAATTATAAATTAAGAAGGTTGTGATTTAAATATATGCGACTTCAGATTCGAATGCAGCACAAACCTACTTGAGATAATAATATATTTGAGTTGTGTGTATCCAAATTATCTATTTTGAATTGTTGAGACCATGACCATGAACTGGTTGTCTAGCGCTTTATTTATCACTTATATTTATTACTGTTTACTTAAGCTCCGCACAAATTACGTCAGCGGTCAGCAATTTAATGTGATTTAGGGTTAAATGCTAACTCAGACCCGATAAACAATAATGTATTAATGTATTTGACCACCGTCTGATGTAGTGGTTCGCGCTCCGGACTACAATGCCTGGTGGTTGCGGGTTCGAATCCCGCGAGGGGCAAATTCGACACCAACAATTTAGACTACGCTATCTTGAAAAAGCCAACTTTACAGTAGACTGCAATTTATGAAAATATGTGATTAAAAAAAAGAAAAGTACATTTACTTATTGTAGTGTTTAATTTATAACTTTTTTATTTTTGGGAATTTCGATATTAATTTATTGTTATAGTTTCTATTCCATATGTTAAGCCAAATGCCGTAAAAAACGTTAATTGCCTAAAATTTAAGTTAGCGTAGTCTAAGTTGCTGGTGTTTAATGTTAGTGTGATGAACACTAGCATTTGTACCTAAGTCATGGATGTTTAGAAACGTATTTAAGTATGTTTATCCGTTATTCTAGTCGCCATAATACAAGGTTTGCTTAGTTTGGGGATAGATTATTAGTGTGATTGTGGAATAATTTATTTATTTGAAAAGATTCACAAAAACACATCAGTAAATATTACAATTCAGAGTTATTTGGGTAACATGTGTAAAAGATATGTCTTTTTATGACTAAATACAATTCCAACAATTCGTCGACTACAAAAAAATGAAATAAAAAGGGTACCTATTGAACAAAAAGAATGACATACTACACGACAAAGTTGAAAAGTTGTGAATTTATATATTTTTTTACAAATAAGAATCGAATATTGCCACACTCTCCTGGTTGCAATTCTGAAAGATGTCGATCGTCGCAGTATGTATGTGTGTACTGGCCCAACAGGTGGTAAAATCTAACTAAAAAATCCACTCTCCCAATAAAAGTGAAATATTTACATTTATTTTCCTCAAACCGAATATTATTCCATAAAAAATACCCATTTCAAGCGTAACACGATTTGCACATTTCTTTGTGACCTGCTTTCCACAATAAGATGAATGCATCTGAGTAGGGTAAATGTATTTTTATAAGCTAGGGAAATCAATTCTGTGAGTGAAAGTTTTTGTTGTATTCAAATCTAATATTTTACATCGTGTAAATTATAGGCTTATTTTTATTGTCTATGTAGATTTTTTGCTAATAACAAAGATGAAAATAGTGATGTAGAAAATCAGGGTGAAGTAACAAAATATGCAAATAATAATAAAAGTAACGAAGTCAAATTGAACTCCTTAAGGAATCCTCACCAATCAGAACTTGCCAAACTCATTTTTGGAAGTTTATTTGAAAATTTATTCAAAAGACAGAGGTCCCAAAAAGTTTCGCATAACTTCGCACTCAGAACTCTGTCAAAGTAAATTAGTCTCGTTATGATTATCATGACTCGATGAGTCTACTTTTATAAAAAATTTGGCGTTTATAAACATTTTGGCGTTTTATAAACTTTTCTTCATTGCCAAAACGCGTTGAGGTCGAATAGCATGTCAGTCACGACTCGAATTTCCCTGTGTGGTCTTTCTGTGATTGCCACAACGCGTCATGAGCGTTTTCATTAGAGCCATAACACGAATTTCGCCATGTGGATGTTTTACTGTGACCACAACGCGTTGCAAGCTATTTTATCGCTCTTTAGCGTTAACGGTCTTTGAGCGTAACATATATAAAAGGCAACCGTTACTGACTGACTGATCTATCAACGCACAGCTGAAACCACTGAACGGATTGCGCTGAAATTCGGCATACATAGCTATTGTGATGTAAGCATGCGCTAAAAAAGGATTTACCAAAACTCACCCCATAAAGGGGTAAAACGCGGGTTTAAAGTTTGTATGGAGCACAAAGATCGCAAGGTTAATCCTTTAACTAAATAAGCAAATACATTATTCAGGGTTGAGGACAAAGAAGTTTTGCAGAGTTTTTTTATTTACTGAGTTAGACATTTATTTATTCAGGCAATATACAAAAGCTAGTTTAAGATATTTATCTGTATTACACAATAAATTTTTGTTTTTAGCAATTACCATGCTAGGTTTATCTAAGATTTTTTTTTTCAGCGGACCTTTTTTTTAGGTATTAAAAATCTTATCTGTATTTTACTAGTATTAATTTTATAGAATAAGGAAAGCAAGCTAGTTGTAGTTATAAAATTTTACCTCATGTCACTATTCGTATAAAATTCAGAGGTTTTTGGAGGCGATGATCATGTGGAGCAACAAACCGTTGACAGGGACGATGAACGCTAGATATAGTATAAGGATTTTATTTATATTTATATTTAATGACGCTATTTCTGAGGTTCCGGGTTCGGTCAGTGTAGAAAACGATTTTTTCTACATTGTCTCGTGTCTGAGTGTTGTGGTACCGACGACGCGGTCGCGTCATTGTTTCTGATTGCTATAACACAAGTGCTTTCGCTACTTATCTAAGAATTAGAGCAATGAATGTGATATTGTCCAATATTTATATTTTTTGCTATTTATTCATTATTAAAAGAAAATATTATTCGCAGTAGTAGGTGCACTTGGAAACAAATGCATATGTGATAACAAATACTTACCTACATTTCAATAAAATTACTATACAGGTTATAGATTAAGTCAGTCTTAATATTAAAGGAGGTAAATGTGTTCACCAATATGATAATAATATTTTTTTACTTAGGGGTTATCATCGAAGACGTTAAAAAGATTTAGATGCTTTGTTTATTTAAGTATTTCTGATTTTGAAAATTAACGTTTCGGCTCAACGATAACTTAGGGAGCGTCTTAATTTATTTCACGATTTTGTTCTGATCCTAAAAAAGGTAGCTAAAGCACTAGTGTTATAGATATCAGAAAAAAACGACGGTACCACAACACCCAGATCCGAGCCACTAAAGAAAATATTTTTTATACACTGACCCAACCAGGAATCGAGCCCGGGACCTCAGAGATGGCGACGCCAATTCCGGCGTGCTCGCCACTCGGCTACGGAGGTCGTCAAGTTAGTATCGTGTAGGAATTTTGTCAGCCGGTAATGAGGTAGCACAGTTCAATTAGTTAAAACTCAATTAATCTGAGGACCAGTTAAATAAAATCGGGCTTAAGGCACAAAATAATTTGAATATTCATTAAAATAATGTAAATCTGTTATAATGTTAAAATTAAGTTATTCCGATACCCAAATTATTTGAATTCAAGGACTTGGGAAATGGTAATAAATGCGACACTTTGTGACAGAATCTTTAATGATCTTTCTTAAAATAACGACGACTTTGCATAGATTTCGAGTATATTTTTACGATGGGGAAAAATTCTCTTTGAAAATTCTTTCTTCATAGTTTTTTGTGTTCGTTTTATAATTATACCTACATTTTATTTTACGTAAACCTAGGTCCCTATAAATAGTTAAGAGTTTGTTTGCGTCAATCGTAATTTATTCTTGTACTCATTCCTTAATATAACTTGCTCTTTTCTCTAAGGTGTCTACTTCCGTAAGTGCGATCTCATTGTAATTCTCAATCTGAATTAAGAGTTCTTCCAAGCAAAAAAAAAGTTTTTATTTTGGTCTTTGTCCCATCTCGGGATTATGTGGTACCACATTTTTTCAAGGACATCAACCAACTATGCAAGGACAACCCCGATTAGTACAAGAATATAGCAGAAAATGGGCACAAAAAAAATAGGGCTCTAATTTTAGTGTACTGGGTAACTGAACATGGCAGGATTATGATACTAACACGGATATAATAGCAGGGGGTGACTCACACAATTATTAGGCTCCTAAAAAATCTACTCAACCGAACTAAATAAATGTTTTATGTGACCAAATGGCAACTATTCCGCATCCATAAATCGAGTCAGAAATGTCGGCGTAATCGGTGTACATTCATAGAAAAAAACAACCTAATTGAGAACTTCCTCCTTTTTGAAGTCGGTTAACAACATGCACGATCTTATTAAGAGGTTACATCATGTAAACGACTAAAGGAAGGTGTCCCTAGAATTGCAGATTTGAAATTGTTAATTCGTACTTAAGTAAATATTAGATTTAACACTGACTAAACATCTTTGAAATTTAATGTAAGAAAACTGGCAAAGTGTGTTTTGAACCAAACGCAGCAAGGTTCATATTCATATTCATATTCATATTCATTTATTGCGTCATAAGTGTATACATAAGGTGTTACATTGTGTGAGATCATACTTATGGACCCTGCAAGGGTATTGCACTCTTATTTATATTTACAAACACAATATTACTACCATTATTATTTAATTATAAAATCGTCATATTTAAAATTCAAAAGAAAAGGTTCCGTAGTATATGTTATAAAAATATAGAGTACGTTTCAGTGACGTGTTTGAGTTACAACCAATTACTTTGAAAATGCACACAGTTTGGAATCAGCTATAAAATAAGCTGATCTCATAGAATTAAAAAAATATCTTCAATTTGGTTCTTTAGTTGAAGAAAAAAGCCATCTGTGCTAAAATCGTAGGTTAGTCATGTAAGGTCAAAACTTTGAAGTTACAGTAAGTGTTAGTAGTGCGGTCCACATACAAATTGGACCTATGTAGAAATAAACATGTTTTCGTTGCATGTGCCAAATGTGTCAACAAGTTTCAAAAACTACACCATTTATTGAAAACACTTTCATTTTTAAGGGTCGCATCGTCGAACCCGCTGAATGCAGGCCGCTTCCAACCTGGGCCATAACCATGAACTCTTAAAACAATCTCAAAGTTGTCAAATCTGTCAATTTTGGTACGTCATTTCATACAAAATTTGACAGAAATGATAATGTTTGACAGATTTGTGATTGTTTTAAGAGTTCATGGCTAGGGCCCTGGAAGTCACTGTGGGACCTATGTTTATCTGTGGACGTCCTGTGGCGGAAATTATGATGGTGTTACTTTCTCAATTAATAAAAGAGTAATCTTTTAAATGAGATAATTGATAAAGTGAGTAAAATTTTACTTGCGTGTAAATATGGTATATTCATATTCATTTAATCACTTCTTAATGTACATTATAGATGGTCAATAGTACATATAACATAATTTGCATTTCCTATATTATTTAGCTCGTTTGTCTGTTATAAGGCTTTATTAGTTTAAACGGATTGCAAGGCTTTAACATAAGGCATAACTGAGAAAAGGATCTTAGAATACGTACAATTTGCAAAGAGCATTCCGTTGAGGGTTCTTATTACGTCAATTAGAGATACGGGTCTCTAATAAAGTAGCTATCTATATTTGTACGATCGGCAAACACTAACACTGAGGAAATGAAAAGATTTTCCTGCAGAAGGTGGGCGAATCGACATGCCATCAAAGCTTTTTGTACAGTTAGCATTCGATTTACCACTTTGGACCTTATATATTGCACTATAAAGTGCAATTTATAAAGTTATTTACATCTGTTTATGTAAGCTTGTTTTATTTGATATAATTTATCAGGTACTTTGTAGATATTTGATGTATGTTTTTTGCCATGATTAAAAGTTATTAGACTAAATACTACTTATCTCAAACCAAGACTCTTTGTACTTGTATTCAGGGCTACTACGAAAACGTTTCGTTCGTTTGGCATATTGGCGTATATAAGTATTAGCCTCAAATCAAAATAACCATTCACTTTACAAACCTTTGACTATTTGTGAACTATTAAGTGGTCGTGTTTTTACACAGCTGGTTTGAGTAGGTCATATTTCGAGAAAGGATTGATACAATGATATGGTCATTTTAATCGGTTACGTTTATACGTCCAAACGAACGTAACACTCTCGAAGTAGGCCTTCTTAATCCGTGAATCGTCATTTCAAATCCCAGTCAATTTGAAATGGTCGAATCTTAATGAATTTTAGATCGAAATCATCATGAGGAAGTTGAGGAACCCTACATTATTTTACATTAATATACTGGACCTGTTGCTTTGATCCAAACTACCCAAGGCAATCATATCTCGATTCCCGATAGCGAAATCCAGTGGTTTTCAATCTTTGGGCTTTAAAAATAATAAAACACTACTACACCAATTGCTTAATTTTCACAGTGTATTTATGGCAAAAAAATGGGTAAGCCCAAGCAATTGGATGGTGTAGTGGTTTTGATTGCAAATTTACTTCTTGAGGTACAATCACTGGTAAATTCGGACATGAGATGAGAATTGCTTCTATTGGGATCCTTCATTGTGCTCGTACATTGTCCCGCTAATAATGGCCTAATGGAGCACGCAGGAGTTTGAGCGTAGTGATGAGAAGCGCCGCCACTCGTCCCACATAACCTAAGCACTGATCAAGGCAATATAACCTAAGCTTCTTTTCTAATCCCTAAATAATTTCCTTCGCGAAAAAAAAAAGGTATGGTAAGTCCAGTGATTGCAAAATGGCATTCAAGAGCTCTTATCCCGTGCAGGTGTCAGAGTAATTGCTAATTAAGGGGTAGTCTTGGCCATGATCCAAGATGCGGTAAGTTAGCTGTCGTAACCTGTCTTTGTAAGGTTTAGACAGGGAAACTAGAGAATTTTGGACTACGGCTACATACTCATTGATATACCTATGTGCGTGCCGATTTCTAAAGGTAGTTTGTCTTACCACTGAAGTTGAATCGATCCGTGCATAAAATTCTGAAATGTCTAGAGGTAAAGTGCGGGGTGCGAACTTAGGACTTATGAATGTAAGATCAAACCAAACCTTTTGTTAGAAATAGGCTTAGAGGTGTCAGTTAGTAAAAGTAAAGTTTGTATATTTAAAAGGGGTTTTAGGAGAGATACAATTCAGATTAAAATTAATGATACTTATTTAGACGAGGTGGATACTGTTAAATATCTAGGCGTATGGTTCGATCGATCACTGAGATGGTCAAAACATTTAAATGAAATGAAAGAGAAAGTAATGAAACTTTTGAATATCCTAAAAATCTTTAGGGGGCCCGGTTGGGGCATTCATCCCACTCACTTAAGACGATTGTATTTAACCCTGATTCGCAGTAGAATAGACTATGGAAGCTTTCTATATGATAATTGTTGTAAATCCTTATTAAATAAAATTGATATCTTACAAAATCAATGCTTAAGATTGATTGGAGGGTTCATTAAATCTACCCCTATACACGTCATGGAGAACGATCTGTTCATTCCACCGCTATTCGTCAGAAGACACTATCTGGCAGCAAAGTATTGGCTAAAGTGTAAATCTGTCTCTTGTAACTTATCAATATTTTAAACAAACTGGATGAACCTTACATTCGTTATTGGAATCAGAAAAAGTTACCGTTACTAATTTATGTCCACCGATATTTGAACGAAATACGCATGCATCGTAGTAAACAGCTTGATATGTTCTCATTAAAAACATGGACCAGCAATGTGGATTTACTCGACAGCATCTATTGGGACTTGGATTGTATAGACAAAAGTAAAAATAAGTATGATCAAAATGAACTACTCGAACTTTGCAACCGGACCATTTATAAACGTTACTCTGGATTTTACAAATTGTTTACGGATGGGTCGAAAGATGATTGTGGGGTCGGAGCCGCTTTTTATGATCCTCAAAACAATGTCAAATGCAAGTTTAAGATGGATTCCAGAATCTCAGTTATGTATGCGGAACTTGGTGCCATCTTGGAGGCACTTTCATACATTAGGTCAATTGATTTCCAAAGCTTCACTGTCCTGTCAGACTCCAAAAGCGCTTTGCAACACTTGGCTCGGTGTACCTCGAGTTTTCGAGGAACACCGATAGCCTACCTGATTATGGAATCCATTTTAGCATTAAAAAGTGAAAATAAGAAGGTTATCTTACAATGGGTTCCTGCTCATATTGGTGTTCTAGGAAACGAAATCGCAGATGCACTAGCTAAGAAAGCAACACACGAAGGAATTGAAGTTAATTTTCTACCTACCTCATCAGATCTGTTGTCAGTAGTAAAGCGACGATGTTCAGAACAGTGGAGTGAATATTTCGATGAACGGTCTCTGACGAAGGGAATCTGGTACAGAACAATACAACCTGTTCTGTGTAGATGTCCTTGGTTTGACGGAACCAATATGAGCAGAAACGACATAGTCACAGCTCTCAGACTTCGCTCCGGTCACATACCCTTGAATAGCTTCGGATTTCTTATGAAGAAAACACAGTCACCGAGGTGTAGCGAATGTAACATCATAGAGGATGCGTATCATGTCATGATGGAGTGCGTCAGGAGCGAGGCTGAGAGATTACAATTTTTTAATATGATTAACTATACGTATCAGATAGGTATTTGTAATAGTGTTTTATCTGATCCGTCTTCTGATGTTGCTAAAAAATTATACTCTCTTGTACAAATTTCAATTAAACGACGGAATATTGTTATTTAGACTAAAATGTAAAATGTAAGCACTATGAGGGTGACATCTTCTTCTAGAAAAAACCCTCCATAAAATAAATCTGATTAAAAAAAAAAAAAAAGATCAAACCAATGAAACTGAGATAAGTAGCTACTGCCACTTACTAATTAGGTACTAATAAGTGTAAAACAATAAACATATCGTAGCATTCCTGTACTGTAATATTTGCGATTTACCAGGAATTTGGTTAGCCGAAATTAATGTACAGATTGTGAGAAAAATATAACGTGTTTCTATACAAAATTGTCAGAAAAATCCCGTGCCAAATACGCAGCAACAGATTTTCTTAGAAGGAAGGGCCAGAACAAAAATACACGATGCAAAGCGAGTCCCCGTCTTGTGCTATACACCTTTGTGAGGAGTTATACGAGTACATCCTTATTTTCTCGTAATGAGAGTCAAGTATGAAGTGTCAAAAGTTGATAAATATTTATTGAGTTGATATTTAAAATAAATTTTAAATAAGTACTTATATTATGACGACCTCCGTAGCCGACAGGCGAGCACGCTGGGCTGTATATGACGTCGCCGTCTCTTAGGTTCCGCGTTCGATACACGGTCGGGTCAAAGTAAAAACCGAAATTTTCCATATTGTCTCGGGTCTGGGTGTTGTGGTGCCATCGTTGTTTCTGATTTCTATAACACAAGTGCTTTAGCTACTTACCTTAGGATCAGAGCAATGTATGTGATGTTGTCCAATATTTATTTATTTATTGGACAGCATCAACAACACATACCCGATCCAATATAGAAAAGTTCGTTTTCTACATTGGCCCGACCGGGGATCGAACCCGGAGCCATTTAAAGTCCGGCGTGCTCGCCTCTCGGCTACGGAGGTCGTTAATATATTGAAAATCAGATTTTTTCGTTTGGCTAAAGCACAAATTTGGGAACCACTGTTTTAAACTAATATAACGGCCTGCACTTGTAACACAATAAGTCTCTGCGATTCAATGGTCCCGTACTGTTAGTAAAAGAGTTTGTAAGCTCGATATATTTCCTTTTGACTCAGCAGTCGGCGTAATGAAGTTTAGCAGGATTAGGGTTGCCTACCGAAAAATCATTACACCTCAATGATTAATTCTCTAACATTTATTATCGTTTAAGTATGATGAAGAATATGAATCGTGAAAATACATTAAAATGTCTTTACTAGAAAAATCTACCAATAAAATCAAAAATAAACAACCAACGAAAATTTAAAATAATTTTTCAACGTTTTTCAACTTACGTCAACCCTAAATACGATTTCAATGTTAAACAAGTAATCCTAGGGTTCCTACAAAGCATCTATGAGTCAATTTCTGATAGGGTTCAACTTCAATCAATGCAAAATTATTTGAAATCAATGAAAAATATTTACGTAATTACTAAAACAAAATATGTCGTTATTCTGAAAGTTGAGTCTTCTGTTTAAAAGTTCAATATTTATTTATTTATTTAATAGGGCACACCAACAAAATAATATATTAAACACTTATTTTACACATATATATTTCAATACCATTCCCATGCACTACTAAAATGATTCCGATGCCAAAACCATACAATCCGGCAGAGACATTGTTTATGCAATGCCACCTCTTTATCTGACACATCCTACATAAATATAATTCACCCCCTTGTGGGGGGGTACAATAGGATGAAGAGTCTTAAATCATTTTCTCGCTTGAATATTAATAATGCGGCATTGGCAATAGGGGATGTATACAATGTATTGAAGCCATTGGAATAAGTTATCGTGTTCGATATTTTGTTGAGATTTCCTTGTGACTCTTGCCCATTCACATCATTAGTTAAGAAATAAACTTGATATGTACAGTGGTGTGATTCAATGTAGAAATATGTTTTTGAGCTTACGAGAGATCCTTTTACGTACTACATATTTTTGTACTACATGTACTACATACTACATGTACATTATGTATACGAACACACTCAAAACAATTCCTCAGAGGAAGTAAAAAAATAGGTAACATAGCTATTGTTTTTTATATAAAATTATAAAACTATACCTATATACCTATATAGTTTTATTTCGAAACTTATAACTAAATTTTACAATTTCGTTTGACTACAGAATTATTATGAGTAAAATAAAGCAAGCTCCATTCAAAATTACGAATAGTCTTCGCAAAAGTGCGTAAAAAATGTAAATTGAGCCAAATTTCATCCCGAGGGACCTTCGAACGGCTCTTTCATTTCCCCGTAATGAGCGCTATGAATAAAATGCAATTGACTTTAAAATATTCCCATAAACGTTTTGGGATGAGACTGAGCGATGATCTGCTCAATAAATGAGACGAAAAAATACTAAGTACTTTTTAGGGTTCCGTACTCAAAGGGTAAAACGGGACACTATTACTAAGGCCGCTGTCCGCGTCTGTCCGTCTGTCCGCCTGTCCATCTGTCCGTCTGTCCATCTGTCACCAGATTGTATCTCATGAACCGTGATAGAGAGTTGATTTTTTCACAAATTATGTATTTCTGTTGCCGCTATAACAACAAATACTAAAAAAACAGAAGGGGGCTCCCTTGCAACAAACGTGATTCTTTTGCCGTTTTTATAGATAATGGTACGGAACCCTTCGTGCACGAGTCCGACTCGCACTTGGCCGGTTTTTATATAACACTTACTTTTGGCCGCGGTTTCACTCGGACTTACTCGACATAAAAAGTTACTTTGAAATACCCTGCATTTAATTCACTATCTACACAGGTGTAGTTCTCGTTTTAGATGCGTTAGACGTTCAGAAAATTTGCCAAGATATGTTTAACTTGGCTACTTACAACTATACTGTACTTACAGACTATAGACAAACAGACAAAGCTGGTGTTAGAGAATAATGACCCATGTATAATAATAATAGTAATATATTTTATTCCCTTATTTTTTCTCGACTGGAAGAACCGGTGTAATTTATGGAATAAGCAAGCTGAAGACATGGTATTAAGCCAGTCCCGATAAACCCGATCTTTTTGCTTGTACAATTTGACAAAATTTACGTAGCTTAGCTCTTGACAAATTATCTTACTCACATGTCATTACGAGAAACATTTTCTCGATTCATACAGGAAAAACCAGAAGCAAAACTAGTAGGCACTAAATCAAAGATATCGTTATTTATCGAACGGATTCGATGATAGTTCCCTTAGTGGAGACAAATGATTTATTGTGTTTGCCTGCGCTTGTCTCGCGTTGATAGAGAGTTCCTTTGCCAAAATAGAAATGTGTTTGTTGTGATAGCTTTGAGTGCATATCACTTAGAAGCCTTCAAACACCAAGTAGTATCTATTTGATATGTATAAATGAAGACCCGTTTTCAATTCTCAGTCGGGACAATAATTTAGGAAGCAAAGTTTTCTTAAATTGCGTTCAAGACAAAAATGAAATTCTTCTGCTAAAAAAAATGCTGTGTGGTAAAAAAAATCTCACAAGGAGGTTAAGGGGGTTCAAAATCAAAATCATGTATTTCTGCTAATTCGCCATTAAAGGCACTTTTGCAGTTTAAACGTAAGAATAGTTAAATTTCATGGTCTGCTTTCTACGATTCCTCTTAAAGACATTTGTGTGTTGCCAGTGTTATAAATAATGAAATGAAATGAAATGAAATTCTTTATTCTGTAATAGTTATACTATCTACACTAAAAATAAATAACTTTAAATATCTTATTATATTTACGACTTTTGTTATTCTATATAATTTTAATTAATTCGATCTGAACTTTTATTGAATGACACAATTTTTTGTTTGCGGTTTACTTTTTATTAATTCTTTCATGAACGAATTTAATTAAGTTTTAATAGGTACACGATTCATATTGACATGATTGTTGTATTAACATAATATATTAGTGATGGAAGGCGGATGTGTGTTTTATGCAACGACGTTGCCACTTTAATAAATGAGCACAAGTAGAGAGCTGCGTAATGTATGTATAGTATAATAAATAATATTTATACTCTAAGCGATGAAATACAGTTCGGTCAATACATTTGTGATATTAAGACAGTAAATCAAGGCTTCTTCTAAGCACCACATTAACTTTGAAAGAAACAACCATGTATATATAGAGTTCATGCCTTGCCTAAGAAAAACCATAAATAAAGCCGCGTCTACCATTCAAATGCCGATTAAAAGTAAGGTTATTTTGAAATGGTGTTAGCTCAGTGTTTGAAGTTTTGTCCCTCATCCAGCTCCTAACTCTGGAGATTTTTAAAATCTAGATTGATTTTTTGTCATTTGCTTGACGGCGACGGATAACATCGTGAGAAAACCTGTACATTAAGTTAACAATGGATGTGTTGTTATTATCAGAAAAGAAACTGGTTACATTGTTTCGCAATTGCTCCGAAAGTAATGACTTGAAGAATACTCTGTCTTGGAACGGGATAAAAAGAACAGGGTGAAAGAAGAAATAGTGAAAAAAAAAATGTTAATGAGCACGCATCACAAGCGTAGTATGTCTTTATAACCTGATAAACGTTTGACGTACGAACGAAAATACAATATTTTCAAATTCATATTATTTTTATTTCAATAATTTAAAAAGCCTTAACGACTTCAATCACATAAAACATCACGTAATTTTAGCAAAAGCATAAAATCAGCTTCATCTAAAAAGTAGTAATATTATTTTTTGTTTTCTGCCAAAGGTGGTATTACCAACTTTATATTTTTCTGCAATAACTACGAATAGTAAGAGTAATATTTTTATTTTCACTGTGAACAAGGGATTTCCAAGTGTGTCTTGTTATTGCAACGGCAACACTCACACACTCGAAGGGGGTAAGGGGAGGAAAATGTTGCACTATAAAAATATTTTCGCCATTCTCGGGCTTTGGCGTTCCGCAACAATATTGAAAGAACGGATATAATTGGAACAAGCGTTTGTTGTTAATAATGTTGTATGGAATAATACAAAAAACTCTATTTTAAGCTGGGTCCGCATCGCCGTGTTTTCGTGTTTGCAAACAGGATAACTGGTAGGAAGTCTAGCTAAGAAGGGAAATGAAGAGCCGAGACCGAAATTTGTTGACTGAATATATTTTGAACTAATAAAAAGTATTACAGTGTTTTAATAATTTGAACGATTTAATGAATAAATGGATTAACAGAAAACAATGCAGTATGGTTCGTAGCTGGAGACCGAATGTGGAGTGCCGCGCCGCGGGCGTAGCTTCATCGCAAGCGCCTCGGACCGGTCGCTCCGTGTTGAATGTGTGCGTGCGTCGTTGTTACAGACGCACACTGAATTCGCGTCAACAATAACATTGTTTGCTAACTGAACATAGGCGCGGCCTAACAGTTTTATTAGTAAAAACATATTAACATGTTTGCTGTAACGAATGTATAACATCCCCGCGTTCGCCTGCGGGGAGGGGCAGTGACGCATTTTGTGTTTGCGCTCACTAAAGGAAGACGTACCTATCGATTGTGTGACAATTCATTTTGGTTTTTGATGGAGTGGAATAAAGAAAATGCTTTGTATTTTATTCAACTAATTAGAAAAAGACCAGTGCTTTGGGATGTTACGTTGGAAGATCACAGAGATAAACATAAAAAACTAGATGCCCAGTCGGGAATAGCAAAGATCTATAAATTTCTTTTTTTTTTCTTGTTTGTAGAACTAAATCTACTGTTGCTATAACAGCTTGTATGTCTTCTTTATCGGAACTCATTTTTGAAATGAAACAAAAACAATAACTAAAATAGGCGCAGCGTACTGGCTGTTTTGCTAACATGTTTTGATAGAATTTGGCGCTGTGGACCCACCTTTACTGATACATTAACGTTAAAGTTTGTATGTTTGAAACCTAATCATGCTTTAAATACTGAACGTAATTAGTTTTTATCGTTTTCGTCTCCTCTGGTACACATTTAGATATTAACGTAGTTTTTTTAACATTACTTAATGTCCCTACGGCTTAATTTTAAATTCTAGCGAAATCAAGAGCAGACCCTAGTAGTATAATAATCAACATTCAAGATATTCTTCAATTATTTTGATTAAAAAATTTATTTAGCTTATAAACTTCAGGGCAAAGGGTTCTCCTTAACTATGAGATGGTATGGGGCTTACTCCACCAAGCGGCCATGAGTGGATTGGCTGACAAACCTTACTATCAGATGACCAACGGGATCAAAGCACGTCTGTGTCGTCCAAAGCACGGAGATGACTGTATTAAATGACACTAAAATGGTTGAAATGGTCAACCATCTACAGCGTTATTGATATTTAACTTAAAAATGTAGAAATTTATTTTGGTCATTAAAGATACGGAACTTTTCCCCACAAAATGTAGCTCGTTGTTGCTCGATGTTTTTGCTGTTAATTCGTTTTTCGGATCCACTTCTAGCGTTTGGGCCGAGGCCAAGATTGTCCTGTGAAATATAAGGTCTTAATGCCATTGGCTGTCGATTAATAACTTCGACTAGCGGGCTTAACCCTTTGTAGTTTTGTCACGTTTGCTGTACTGTGTGACACTTGGACATTTCGAATGTTTCATTTGTGGATTACGGGACTTGAGTTTCTTTTTGTTGTTTTGTTTGGCGGCGAACTGTTAAACCAAGTATAAGACTATTTTCTGATGTCTTTGGTTGTGAAGACATACCAACACAAATGCAAATGCTAATACTATTTAAGGTATGTTTCCACTAAGCGAGTTTGAGCAGATTTGGGTTGTCATATGAAAACACAGAGCCCTTTTTCTCATCTCCGCTGCAGTTGAAAATATTTTTTTGGTTAAAAACACAATTTTGTAATCATAAAACATCTGTAGTATCTCAAAACGTCAGTACCAATGATCTCAAAGGTCAATGACTCAGAAATTTTGTGTTAACGTAATAAAACAAATGACGTAATGTCTAGGGTAACAACGTAGGCGTAAATAAAATCTATTGTGGCGTTCACCGCAAATATTTTTCTGTGCGGCAATCAGCCTGGAGTAACGTCTAGAAATGTAATAAATCATCCCCGCACTACTTTATCCATACGATACTGTTTTCACAATTTCGAAGTGAATGTGTGTGTCTGTTGCACAATTATTTATTATTTGAAACAGGCTATTTTGAAAATTGAAGTTCTTTGTTGGAGCTATTTCGGAACTATGCTCTTAAGGTGAAAATTGTCAAATTTGATTAATTTCAGGCGGCCCAATTACATCTGACAATAAAATTTTGTCATTACCTTTACAACTCCTCTCCACCAATGCGGAGCATGGCCCAAACCACAGAGGTGAGGCCTTTGCCCTACAGTGGGACGTCTATAGGCTTTACTACATAACTTAATACATCCTAATGCTTTGTCTCGTTCTTAGTCTTACGTCAGGGTAGGTGGAAAACCAGCTCAAAATTAGTAAACGTTTTCAATTTTATGCCTATCGCAGTAGTTTAAATGTGTGCATGTAAAGGCAAGGTGCGAGGATTGAAACACAAGCAAACATTCAAACTAATGAAAAAGGCATGAAACTTAAAACGTTTGCCCGTTTAAGGAGGGCTGTGTTTTGGACGTGTCTCTTCTAATCTTTACCTACAACCAGACTGAGCTATCATTTTTTTTATCCTGTATGTCGTAAAATTTGCTTTTAAATGAATAGGCAAAGTTGCAGGTTTAACTTAGTGCGATATATTAACACCCTTTGTGAAAATCATACAATAACAAAGGAGATTTATGCTGTTTGTGTGTGACTCACGAGATCCGTCTCAATTGACTTAGCACTTTATATAGACAGATGAAAAAACAACAAATATTTTACGTGGCATATCCAATTAAGCAAATCCACTTTGTTTTAGCGCTAAAGGCAAAAGTTACGATAATCAACCCTAGAAAGATGTATTAATAAAACATTATTTTATTACATTAATAATCATATCAATCGTCAAGCGCCCCGGGGGTCACCAAAGAACACCAAAACACAGAATTTCTACTATTTTCGAGGCAGTCAAAGGCCTAAGCAATCCTTGTACTGGTTACTAGATGAGGCATAAATAAATAAAAAACATTAACATCTATAAAAAAAACTTTGTTCTTGATTTTACTACTCATCATCATCGAAATCTCGAAAAAAAGTTAATTCTTGAATAACTGACGTCAGTTTTTTAATTATTTTTAGGCAATGTTTCCTAAGTTATAAGAAAGAAAGAATATATCTCGATCTTTTTTTTAATATCCAAACGGGACGTCCCGGAAGATTTCCTGATAATAAGTAAGATTACATCCACTTAATATGAAATTGGTATTCTGTAGGTTTTATTAAAAACAGACAGACCCTGTGAGAGAATTCTAATTATGGAATAATAAGGTATCTTTTTAGCAGAAAAGATAAAAGGAATTTGTATAGTATAGGAATTTAATAATTAAGTTCCAGATTTGGCCTTCGGCTACAATTATTTTTTGGAACGTTTACCATTTCTTTGAGCTGATGCAGACTTTTTTCTAATTAGAAGTATCTTAAAATGTAAGATTGTTATTATCTGTAACTTGTTTCTATTTTTTATTAAAAACAAATCATTATTTTTGTTTTATTTTTGAATAGAATGTTACGTATTTCGTATCAACTGCACTAACCCCAGGATTAGGAAAATCTACAACTATTGTGTGTAGTTTACGTTTTCTTGTATATTAGTACTTCTTCATATATATAAGTAACAACTACGTTTATATGACTTTTCCATGTCCTATTAAGCACCTCTCATTCTACATCACCAGCCTATATCAGTCCACTGCTGGACACAGGCCTCTCCAAAAGAAGGATTTTGCCATAATCACCACGCTTGGCAGGCGGGTTGGCGATCGCAGTTTGGACAATGGTGGAAAGGAGACGCTGCTGCCCGTCTTCTTATGGCGGTTCTCCTGTAGTCACCTCTTACGACACCCATAGGAAGAGAAGGGGTGGTGCTATTCTTTTAACTTGCCGGCACCACACGACACCTCTCATTCTACAACAGAGAGAAAATGTCAACCTTTTAAATTGTGTTAAAAATATGAATAAATAATAAATATGTAATATAATTATAAGTGCAGCTATGCTTCATGGTAAGTACTTTTCACGTTCTATTTTATCTTTTTAACCTTTGCTTTGAAACAATATTGTGGATTGGCGCTGAGAAGAATCAGCGTAAGAAACTCTGTCACTTTCTATCTCCTCTCTCTGTCTGCTCTTTTAACATAATTATAGGTATGGTAATTTAATTCCACACATTTTAGTATGGAATTAAATAGTAATTATCAGAGTTAACAATTAAAATTAACTTATACGCATTTTAATGTATACATAGGTTTAACAAAAATAAAACGTACATAGTAACTTATTAATAACATAAAAAAATATGTATTCTTGCTTGTATGTATAATGCTGAGTAGGTAGTATAATTTTGTACTTCTGGGAACTATTGTAATTATAGAAGAATATCACCAGTAAACGTTTTTCTTTATAAAAATACTAGTTGTGTTTAGTTTCATAAATACTAGGTGTAAGGATGATATCAAAGAGAATATCTTCTCGACGCGTCAAATCACTACATCAAAGGAGTGTCGCTGTAGTATTTATGATATAAAGCAGGACACACACATTTCGTACTCAATTTTTACTAATGTCAGATGCAATTTGACTTTTATTTTAGAAAGATAGATAACAACTTTGATGATTACAACGTGTAATTATTGTACCTTTGCACAATCTCTTTATTATTTTTAATTCATTATCGAAATATATAGAAAGAAAATTAAGTAAAATGCCTACCTGCCTGCCTGAATCTGAGCCGGAGTCAACCGGAGGGATTTGGGGTTCTCTGGTGGTCCGATATACCGCTGTCACTACTCGTCCCACGTCCTAGTCGGGGTTGCCGCTGAAAACCAGCGTCGTTATGGCTTCGGCTGTAACGACAAATGCTGACCTTTTCTGACACTCTTTTTGTATGTTCAATGTAATTCTGATTGTAACTGGCATAGTTAGGACGTGGGACGAGTAGTGACAGCGGTATATCGGACCACCAGAGAACCCCAACGTTTATTTGACACACATAGGCATTATGTGTGTCAAATAAACGTTTTCTATTCTATTCTAAAACGTTTTATTTAAGATCAAAATAAAATTTTAACTGTAAATTTTTGTTTTAAGCAATTCCATGCAAGGTTTTATTAAAGACAAATAACACTTGAAAAAATCATCGACCTCAGGTGGGACTCGAACTCACGTCCCATCGCACGAGGTCGATGATTTTTTCAAGTGTTATTTGTCTTTAATAAAATTTTAATTTTTAAAAAATCCTTATAATCATATCACGTGATCAATGAGTTATTATTGAATGAGGTCTTTTTAGGGGAAAGTTAAATACCTATTAAATTAGAACAAAATTGTTACCTAAATAATAGTTTAATCATAGTTTTAAAAACATTAAACTAGGTCGGTCGAACTAGTAAGACGTTTAAAAAAAAAGTATGAGATTCAATACCTATCCACCTTCTGGTAATATCCAAGCTCGATGTTGTCAAATTATCATCTGGAAAATTATCGATATAAATATCGATATCGATAATTGACGGTTACAAGTACTCTAAAACGTTTGAACATAATGGTACTTTATGTAGAAATTGCGATAACTTCGTTAGTGCTTAGAATAAAACTTGCAATAAAATCTTTACTTAAAAATCCTGAGCATTAAAACCTTTTTTAGTGTACAAAAGGCCTAAGTAACACATGCTACTTTCCCATCGTCTATCATTTTGTCTTTTTTTTAAGTACACCCCAAAGATGATTGCTGTGACAGATACAGTCGCGCGCAGAGGTTGAAACGCGCCATTTATTTGTTGGATGTCTTATGTTGGGAACATGGTTACATGACAGCACTATTAATTTCGAGGTATCGGAGTACTAATGTGAAGTGTAGAGTAGGTATTTTGTATTCGGAGGGTACCTTTTGGAAAACTTAAAAGTTATTAATGTTATACTGAAGATAAAAATAATCTTAAATGTGTCTTGCGATTTTTAATAGATTAAACTTTCAAAAAAAGGCTGAATGATGTATAAAAATGCGTTCTTAGTTAATTTATTGGGGAAATAATTTAATTTTAATTAGAGTGTAAATGTGTACTTTAAATCTGCTAAAATTATTCAATTTAAGTATATTTTTGAGCTTGACTGTACACAGTTTAAATAAATCTAAACTCTTTTTTAATCCTACAACCCCTATAGATCATTTCCCACTAATTTTCACGATGGATGAGACATTACAAGTTTTCCACCGAGTACTATCCTTTGCTGGCATTCCAATCTACGCCAAGGAAAAATGGAACTCCAAATACTGGCTCGCCTTTCAAATCTTTAACTTCATAATAGGGGTCTTTTGTTTCATTTTCACTACAGGATTTGTCGCTGTCAACCACTCTGACCTGCTAATTTTCATCCAAGCGGCTTGTATTTGGACAACTGGAGTCATCATGTCCATATCTCTTGGAGTCTGTTTGGTTTTCAGAAAGAAATTTAGAATTTTCTTGAGTGAGATGGCTTTTAAAGATGAGGTCTTAGAAATGCCGCTGATCCAGTATGTCTTGAAGTTGGAGAGTGGAAATAAGCTCTTTGAATTGAAGAAGATGGTGAATGATTCACAAGAGAAGCTGTTCAGAGTAACCAGGTTGCTGTTGATGTGCTATGTGACCAGTGTTTGGTTGGTGGCCACTCTGTATCTCTGCAGCCCCATTTATGAGATGATCTCAAGAGGAGACAAAAGTTTAAGGCTTCTAGGTAAGAAGGCATTTAGTCATCATCATATAATTTAGCTGCTTGAAACCTAATTTGAATGTCGAGTGTTCCATTCCTCAGCGGCTGCGATGAAAAATATTAAGTTCCTCTATACCACAAATTGATACCGATATGCGCTAGGTTTTGATCATCACTATATATAAGGTCCGATTTTATTAGTGTTCATCCTGTTAACCTATGACTATAATATATAATATATAGGTGAAAAGCAATCGTAAAAACCAACTTTCAAATGTCTATCATAAAAACTAAAAAAGTTATAAATAAATTACAAAATAACAACATCGACTTCATATTGCATAAACTCGTCCTATCTTCAACTCTTTCTCGCTCTGTACAAGGGGAAGGAATAAGACGGATAATCAGATGGTTAAACGTAGCAAAGATGGGACGAGTTTATGCAATATGAAGTCAATGTTGTTGATTTTTAACTTTTTTAGTTTTTATGGTACACATTTGAAAATTAGTTTTTACGATTGCTTTTCACCTATATAGTCACAGGTTAACAGGATGAACATTAATAAAATCGGACCTTATATAGTTGTTCTTTAAATCACATTTTCAAATTTCATATTCTTTTATTCTTTGTTGCAGCATTTGATATGTGGTTCCCATGGAGCTTGGAGAATTTCAATGTATACATAGTATCTTTTATATTCCACGCATATGCTGGTTACCTTTGTTGTATTGGTAAGGAATAATCCATAAACACGACTGTTATCATAATTCACATTGCAAAATTATAAATTTTAATACTTTAAACTCAGCATCTCATAAAATCAACTAAAACTAATCTTTTTAAGAAAATGCATTTGGTTTTAAATGGTCCTGTTCATCTATTAGTTTTATTTCATTATTTTTTATGATGTAGTTGCAGAGACTGTGTTCAACATAAATATCGTTTCAAGGCTCTAAATTGGCCCTACGCGTTGTTTCTGTATTTAAAAGGCTCATTGGTCTTCCAACTAGATTTTTACTTTTTAGCTTACCCAGGCTTACAACTGACGATCATACTGCTAATCGGACAAATCATTCGCCAACTCAAGATCTTGACCTTTATAATGCTAAACCTAAACGATCTGGTGCTAGAAATTATCAAGGAAAAGGATTATCGGTGGCAGACATACTGTACCGAAGTGTTATCGCAGTGCGTTGACCATTATATTAAGTTAAAAAGGTAATAAGTAGTACTAATAAAGACTGTAGTAGTAGTTATATAATACATCGACACCAATTCAGTCTCAAAGTATGGACTAGTTCCCAATGGTTTACGAAGCACTTGATGCTAATATTAAATGGATGAATGAAAAGCGTTTATTTGGCTCAATGTAAAATAATAAAATTCAAGTTTTACATAATCTATTGCCGGTGCCAGGATTTGTACCACAGAACAGCGTAGCGAGTCTTACTTGTTCTGTGATTTGTACTTACTCTTACAATTCGTTAAGTTTCATTCTAAGCCTCGTTTTTAAAAAACTGTTTCTATTCGTACAAACTTAAATAAAGAAAGTTTGGGTTAAAATTTAAGTATTTAGGCGAAAGTTAAGTAAATGGTTGGTGTGATGAATATAAAAATAAGCTGTTTCATTATATAAGTTACCCTTCTCGGTCGAAATTTAATAAAAATTAATCTAATTTTACGAAATGCGGCATATTCATTTCAGATTTAGCAACCGCTTAAACGTGATATGCCAGCCGTTCTACCTTACACTCATACTGGTTGCTATAATGCTAGTATGTATGTGCTCTGTCAAAATAGCAATCTCAGTAAGTAGATTCATTCACTTAATTATCCCGTATGCTCGGAAAAAAAAGAAAATAATGGCCGCGTCACCAATGTGTGCGCGAATTGAGCAGAGAGGATTAGTAACGGTAAAATATGAGCCTTTAAGATGCATACATTTAACTAGTTTTAGAAGTTTATTACTATTCTTTTCGATGTAAAAAAAATTGGTGAACCTTTTAAATAAAATAAAAATAATGGATATTAAGACTTGTGCTAAAATTATTTCATTCATTTTAAACAAGATACAAAAGGCACTAGCTGCGGGAATGAAATAATTGTTGATTGCTCACTTTATTATGTTCTGTTTTAGGACAAATTATCTCCTGACACAATAAAATACTACGTGCATGAATTGTGTTTTATAATGGTTGTACTAATGTTCTGCTTGCTGGGTCAACAAGTGGATAACGAAGTAAGAATTCACCAAAACTTTATGTTTAGTTCTTTAATCTATTTTGTTAGTTTCTATTATTTAGAGGATCCTACTCAAATATGACAACTTTTAGTATGGAAATAACATAAAAAATACAATAATAGTCAATTTTTCTTCATAATGGAGTATGAATGCTAAACTGTATAGGTTGCCCAATGCGTTTTAGGACAGCACTTTTATGCGAGTGATCTCGTAATTGCGTAATTTATTATTTCAGTGTGAGCAACTAGAACGTGCTGCAACTGAAAAATGGTATATTTTTGACAAGAAACACAAGATTCACGTAAAAATTTTTAAAATGGCTCTCAGTCAGCGAATGCAAATTTTCATTTTTGGCTCCATCACTCTATCTTTACCAACTTTTACTTGGGTTAGTATTAAAAAAAAAACTTATTCTCAAATGAAGTACTTATGTAGCGTGTAGACTTCAAGTTTTTAAGAGTTTTATTGACTTAAAAAAAATACCACAACCTTATATTGCTAATAATCACACAACGTTACAAAAGATTTCAACACTTCAATAACCGTTAAATATCGTATTTATTGTATTGTATTTCTTGTATTCATTTTCAGTTTATCAAAACAGGGATGTCCTTCTTTACACTCGTGATGTCAGTTCTGGAAGAGTAAAAAAGTGCAATTAAATAGTTTAGCAAGATTGTATTAATACTTAAAATAAAAAAGCACTTACAAATAGTTTACATACATATAATGCAATGTTTGCAAGCTGCTGCTAAATTAATTTTATTTATTTAAAACTATTAAACCAATTTTTTTCTTATAATATATTATCTTCTTTTGGTATATCCTTAGCGATCGCCTGACTAATATTTAACAAAAAGACTATTTGTTTTTGATTATAAACAAAAGTTTTTAAGCTGTTTCTTCTGAACTGATTGTTAAACATTTGCAATATTATTTCGCTAATGTTTGCAATATAGCCCAAAACATGGATAAAACAACGCTTGCTACTGAAAGTACTACTGACAGTATAATCTCATTTAAATAAATTTGAAAACATAACTTATATTATCTATAGCTCAATTGGTAAGCTCAGCAGCCTAATGGCGAAAGGTCGTGGGTTCGAATCCCACAAAAGTCCAAACAATTTTCAAGAGAAAAAATATATTTGAGTCATGGACAACAAACAGTATTTTTGTTTTGAAATTCGCACTGTAACAATAACGAAATGTACCTACTTGGAAGAAAATTACATGGTAAGCACACATAATCCAACAGGTACAGTGTCTGGTCAGTCTGTGTACACTGTCTGTGTACTACTTAAAGATTGAAATATTAATTTTAATTTATGATAACTATATGGTAATAGGAAAACTTTGAGGAGGAGATAATTTACAAACTGGTTAATGAACCAGTATATAACTTTTTTTGCTAATCCTCTAAGTCAACAATGGTTGACTTAGAGGATTAGCAAAAAAAGTTATCCTTTTTGTGTGTTCCGATACTTCCGATCCGCATAAACATCACGAGAGTAACAACTTTAAATAAATAGAGATACAGCTTTGTTAAATAAATAAATATTGGACATCACATACTTTGCTCTGAATCCATAGGATTAATTAGCTAAAGCACTTGTGTTACAGAAATCAGAAACAACGACGGTATCACAACATCTAACCCCAGACAATATAGAAAAGTTCGTTTTATACATTAACCCAACCGGGGCGGATCGAGCCCGCAACCTCAGAGATGGCGGCGCCATTGTCGTTAGATGATTAGTTTTAATAACGTTAAAGTATCAACAAACACTCGACTAATAAGAGAGAGAGTAATGGGTTTAATATTATCGTTATAATGACGACAAACCGCAAAAGAAAACAAATATTAGAATCGTTTTGTAGGTTCCGTTCCACAAAGTGATAATAAGAGTAAGGTCTAGTGAGAGAAAAAAAGGTAAAAGTTACAATACCGTTATAGTAACAACAAGAAGCAAAAGAGAAAAAGACAGTCGTTTTTAACTGACTTCATGCCGTATAGTAGTCTCAGGAGTTAGAAATAGAAGAAAGAGTATTGGTGAGAGAAAGAGAGAAGAATACTGGTAATACTGTTAAGAGCCAAAAACAGCAAAAGAGATGACATAATACTCAGGCGAAAAGATGTGAATAATCTTCAACTCGCCTCATTCGACCAAGAAGGGGAATGGAACAGTGTGCAGACCCAGTGGCGTATTGCCAGTAAGCCGATCGACGTATCGAATGGCCACTGATCCAATTGGAAAATGTAAATACGCCGCCCCAGGCCTCATCCACGGAAATACGGTGTACGGTGGCCGTGATAATGCAACGCAGAGCGGCCCTCTCATGAATGTAATAATTTGACTTGCCCGTTTGGGGATGAAACTGGGTAATATAAAAAAAAGAGTTTTCACTTCTCATGCTCGTAAAGTTCATATTTATGTTGGGTATAGGCTGTATAAAATCGCTTTTCATGCTCTAGTTACTAGTTCATGAAGTAAAATCTTCGTCTAAGTCTCAGACTCTAAGACAAAGGTCGTCGGGTAAACAGCCACACACGCAATTAAACTTCGTTAAATTAACTTGTTTCTTTTTTGCAAACTTGCTATTTAATTTCCTTACAATCGAAGTGAAAAGCAGGGTGTATAATTCATACATAAAACCCATTGATACCATTCGGGTAAAATGGTTCGTTTTATGCATTTGTGTGTACGGAACCCTAAAAACCAGCAGGCTGATAATAAACGAAATCTTTTCCTAACATCAAAATAGTAAGACATACCTATTTGTGCTTGACATATGAGGGAAAGTCTAGATTTTGTATTAAATATCTAAGTTATCTATTTGTCAGGGTAAATTATCCTGCATAACGAAACTTTCCTGTTCGAATCACAATTCCGAAAATAATTAAACTCATCGAAACGGGAATTCATGCGATCATAATTAATTTAGGTAGGTACAAAATGTTACCTTTTTTGCCTGACGTGTCGATCGGGTTACACCGACCGTGGTCACAGGCTGACTGGAACAGCGATATTCACTTCGTATTATGATCGCGTTTATTCCCGTTTCAATGAGTTTAAATTATGCAACGCAAAAGTTTAACAATAATTATCCGAAAATAATATGACGAATTTTTAAAGACTAGATTGTTTCTTTTACACAATATCACCATAACTCAACGTTAGACTAAACAAAGACTAAAGGTTTACTATGTTTTTTTTCTTCAGAAAAACGAATACCTGATTATCAAAACATTTTTTTTCCTTTTTACGGATTTTTTCCCTGCCATTTATATTAACTTTAAGCTGCGAACAGACAGACAGACCGCTGGGCGGCCTATAAGGGTTCCGTTTTAAAATGAAATGAAATCTTTACTTGTCCAGAACATGGTTATAGTGGATGTACATTAAGTTTGACTACGGACTTCTAAAACACTTACGTTAAAAAAACCTTTGTAAAAATAACCAGTTGATTTAGTGATAATACACGAACAGAGACAACATTGGACATCTCATGAATGTGCTAATGCCTACTTAATTTGGCCGCTCGGCGTATTTGGTCACATGGGTGGACTTATCGCGAAATGAGATTCTATCTCGAATTGTGGGTTGGTCGTATAACCAATTTTTGAAATTGCTAAAGAGATGCAAATAATGTGCATATTTTATACTGCAAGTGAAGCCATAAAGAAATGTTTATGGAGGTATTTTGTCATTCTGAAATATAAAACCGTACAAGATAGCTATAAGTGACCACTGCAGGCACTGCAGGGCATAAGCCTTATCTCTACTAGATAAGGTCATACACCACCTTGCGGGCCACTTAAGTTTTTTAAGTGTCCATTTGTTACTAACCATTATTGGATCAATGTTGTCTGATGAATAAATGATTTTTTATTATTAAACCTGACTGTCAGATGAAATCAAGCCTTCAGTCTTCTGCTTCAGCTTCACGGCTAACTATCATTCGATATTAATTTTTTTTTTTTTATTTATTTATCAATGATCCATGGATTAGTATTAACGCTTAAATTAGGTGTTAGTATTACAGTTATAATTTTAATTTGGAATAGTTTTAATTTGTCATATACATAAGAGGCATTCCGTGCGGTCGACACCTAGAAGTCCCCGCATACTAGCCATCAGAGACCCAGCTTTTTTTCGAAAAGGCGGCATAAAAACCTGATATTCGCTAGGACCAACTTTCAACGTGCCTTCCGAAGGACGGAGATGATTATAATAAATAGTCACAATGGTCACTAATCATTGCGGAAAGATTGGTTAACATTAGTAATCACTATCAAAACGCTACCTACCGCTGAAAATAAAATATTAATTAGGTACTAAACACGTAATTTCTCCTACGTAGCTATGCATCTTTTATGTGCCACAGGGCTGATTTTTGCATAACATTTAAACAAACTTGCAGTCACTGCATGGACGATCCCAAATAAATATTAATACAATAATGAGTTTTGCCAAAAACGTTCATTTATTATACGTGAATCATCATCATCTCAGCCACAGGACGTCCACTGCTGAACATAGGCCTCCCCCAGTGACTTCCAGATCAGCCGATTGGAAGCGGCCTGCATCCAGCGTCGTCCTGCAACCTGCAAACGTAAATCTTAGATAATTTTATTACCAACGTCGTATATCAGTAAGTATACGTTCTAAACAATAAGAATTTCCAATTAACTACACACCAATTTAGAATTCAGAAACAGAAACTAAAGCGTCAAAAGGTCCCCTAACGAAGGTTGACGTCCGTACCGATACTGCTCGCAAAAACACATTTTAATTAGATTTGTCTGGTAACAATTCCACAGTGGAATTGTAAACCATCCCTGTAAAAGGTTGTGTACATCTACCGAGTTGGAAGAAGAGGGTAACATATTTTATTTGCTGACTCTTTAGAAAGTGGAATTTTACTTTTACTGCAATCGAAAAAGAAAAGTATGAATACGATTATGTCATACATAGTTTCAAGTTTAAGTGATTTCAAGATGTAGTACAAATAATGTAATTTGGCAAAGTCAGTAAATTATGATCAACTTCAGGAACTGTTCCTATACTTTCCCATTTCTGTAGTACGATACGATAGACTTTTTACTCTTCAAATGTGTATAATATAAATCATAAAAATAAATATTGGACAACATCACATACATTGCTCTGATCCTAAAGTAAGTAGCTAAAGCACTTGTGATAAAGAAATCAGAAAATGACGGAATAATGTATCTACATTATTCCGTCGTTTTCTGCTAGTACCTTTAGTTTGCTGTTAGTACCTTTAACTGTTAATTCTAATTGCTTACAATTAGACTTTTTTAATCGATATTCTTTTGGTTTTAAATTGAAGCAACAAAACCAACCACGTTTGTGCAACGATTTACGATTTTTAGTTTCAATTTGAAAAAATATCGTTGGCGTCTATATTTGTTTTGCTTTAAAATATGCTTGCGACTATAATAATAAATTGGACTAGTACCTATGCAACGTTTTCTCAGCAGTCATAGTTTCCATTTTCATTTATGTCTTAAGAAACCGAATAGTCAGCTCGGTCTACACTGTCATTAAGGAAGAAGAATTGCATTCTGCATTTAATTATATCCAGAAAAGCAGGTGCGAAAATCTCAACATTACATTAACGTCTAGAGTTCTCCGTTAATTTAAGGCAAGGAAGCAGAGACATTGTATATTACCCCTTACTGTCACAGTAGGAATGAAGTGGCGAAATTAAATTGGAGCCAAATAAATAGTGGGTGCTATTCTAATTAGGAAGAGGACGTTGCGACGAAATGTTTCAGGAAGGTATTTAGATATTTGCTAAGATTGTTTCCGATCTTTTACGTTAATGATTTTCTGTACTAGTTAATGGGCTACAAATCCTAGTTTCAGTAAGAACATGATGTGATACTAATGACTATGTAAACTGACGGTCCACGAGATAGAAAAGTTCAAGAATGGAGGCCACGTACCGGCAAGCCAACGTAGGACGTCCAACTACAAGGCGGACAGACGATCGGTGTAGGTTGTAGGAAGCCGCTGGATGCCGGCCGCTTCCACCTTCCAATCTGGAAGTCATTGGCAAAGGCCTATGGCTGAAATGATGATAATAATACCTATGGTGTTGCTGCTGTATATGGAACTGGCTCTCTTTTGCATACTTGTTCTTACTTACTGTACGTGAACAAATTGAAAATATTTTTTTGTACTATATGACTTATACAGGGTGTTAGGTAAATGCATTATGATGCATATAAATAGTATAATGAAGTCAGAAATTTGATATCATCATATAAAAAAATATTTTCATACAAATAGGATTCTAAAAAATTTGTTTTGTATGAAAAAAAAATATATGATATCAAATGTTTGACTTCGCCATACTATTTATATCTATATGTTAATATAGGCTAGTGTCGGCTTGATATACCATTTATTTAACATCCTGTTTAACCAGTATGATGCTTCTAGGCTTCGGATATCTAGTAACTACATTGCGACATTACATAATATTAATAGTCTTTTCAATAACAGTCTCGTAAATAAAATGCCGTCTCGGAAATTATGAGATTTAAATATTGTTCTCAGTAAACTATAAATTCTGAACAACGTAATCTCGCAATTCTTAGAACAGATTAATTAACAATTCTTTTAAATCTTTTATTTCAAAAGCAGAAACCAACTGAGTTTTTAATCCTACTCTCGTGCTGTAATGTTTAGTGACAAATTAAAAGATCTTGGAAAATAGAAACAGAAGAAAATAAAGAGTAAAAAATACTTGGTATCGTAATAAAAGTATGGATATTACTTAGGTGTATCTTTGTTACATTTTGCATGCGATACTCACGGATTTCAATCCTGATACGGAGAAAATATCATTATCGCAAACATCTAATTTTGAATAAAAGATAATTTTAGTTATGTCTATCCACAATCTTGTCTCTATTGTACATACCAACTCTGCTTAGGTTTAGACAATGTAATACAGGGTAGTGACATGTTTTTAGAAATAATGTTCATTTAGATTATGTATATATTACCGTTAACTGTAAATGTCAGTAATAAGCAACTTTTTATATTGACTGTAATGAATCAAATTATAACATTGTAGGAAGAGAACTTTTTTCAAAAAGTACTTTAGCTATCTATTTGGATTAATTCGAACTAATACCTTATAATTAAAATCTATTTACTTTTTATTGCACACCATACAAAGTTAGTTGATAAGTCATACTTAAGGTTGGGTTGCGTCACCTTAACTTCAAGCATAACGATAACTATAACCGGTGTTTCTGTATGGAGTTTGATAGACTTTTGACGTTTGTTAAAGTTTTGTTTAAATTAAGCCTAAATATTTAGTTTATGAGCTTAGTCCACACCCTCATTTCAAACTTTATAAGTAATACAAGTAGGCTGATAAAAAACATTTCTTTGCAATCACGGTAGTCGACTAAAATGTATAATTACAGCCGTATCAACTTAAAATAGTGTCAACACTCAAAAAAGTCTACAATGGTACTGCCGAAAACGTAAAATAATTAAAAAGCACGAACCATCGCCCATCTAAATTCAAATTCCGCGTACACTGCCACAACGTCGCAATTAATGTCAGAAGATATAAAAATGATATAATACTCGTTGACAAGTTTGCATTTTTATTGCGCTGGATGCGGCTGGCGCACCGAGCTAGGGGTTAATTGTGGATCTATAGAAACTAGAAAGAGCATGATCGTTAGTTCCCGATTCATAATCATCATTTTAGACACGCACATCCACAGCTGAACATAGGCCTCCCCCAGTGAATTCCAGATCGTTGGAAGCAACCTGCATCCAGCATCGTCCTGCAACCTTAACCAGGTCGTCTGTCTACCTTGTGGGTCGACGTCCCACGCTGCGCTTGCCGGTTACTGATTATTTCCTGCTTTTAGGCTTAAATATTCTGGAAAACTCGTACACTGTCGTCATGCTGCTTTGAGAAGGACTAACTATGTATTTTTTGCATTTCAAGCAAAAGCTATAACTATATTAATATAAAGCTATAAATAACTTGGAGGAATACGCAACTTAATATTGCCTCTGTAGTTCAGTTGGTAATATCAGTCGCCTGGATAGCGAGAGATTCAAATAGATCCAAATGTAGATTCAAATGTCATCAGAGGTGAATACCTATTTTTACTTATCAATTGAAATATTATCTTTGAATTGAACTCATTATTGAATGTTATTTTAAAAAGCAGTCAGCGTTCTATCCCTGCTTGAAAAGTTTTATGTCAAGTAAAAGCCAAAATGATGATATTTTACTACCTAGAAAACTAACGTTACAGATTTTTTTTTATAATTGAAATTTTTAGGTCGCCTTGTAAGCTCTAGAAATGCACACATAGATTACGCAGTCAATAAGTTATCAACTGTTAAAAAAAACAAAAAAGTTAAGCTTCTTCCCAAACTTCGATCGAATAATGTTGTCATCTCGATATCTACTTTAGTCGCTTCTAGAGTCACCGTGCTCTTCAGTAGAGTGATCAAGTGTAAATAATTAGAGCGGTCGCAAAAAATAAAAACTGCCGTTAGGAAATGTATTAATTCAATCTTTAAAAAAAAACATCTTTCATTCATTCATTCAATCATCTACACAATATCTGCTTAAGTCGCTTCTAGTTTCGTTCAGTTCTTCGGTAGAGTCATCAAGTGTAAATAATTAGAGCGGCCACAAAAACAATTTGTGACCCGTAACGGAAGCCGCGGCAGTTTGTGTCGGCCCACTGTGTCACTGGCTTATGTGCCGGTTTTATTGTACAAGTAATGTGGACCGGCACTCTTGGCCGGTTCTTCATGAGGTTATTATGAATCCTGTCTACTAAGTACAGAGTTTACTGAACAAAGGTCGAAACAAATAACCAAGTGCGTCTTGCGAACGGGGCACAATTATACCCATTAAGGTAGAAATATCATTAATTTGGAAAAAAATAATAATAATCCATACTTCAAATTCGCTCTCTGATTATGAATGTGTTCTAATCTTACTCTGTAGGGTTTGCAAGCGCCTTACAATTAAATCATGATAGACGAACTTTCCTATTCTGTAATAACGCATCTCAAAATGTCCTATTCAATTTAGTAAACCCTAAATAGAAGAGGGTACACTTAGACAAACAACCAACTTGATCAAACATCAATCAGTAAATCATGGGGACAAGAAAGATTTCTCGTAACACCAATATTTTGGATACAATATGCTAAAACTTTTTGTGTTATCTGTAGAACTGCGGAAAGCTGCTTACTCAACTCATGTTTATTCGACGTTTATGATTCAAATAATGTATTTCACGATTTTAGTATATTTATTTTAGATTTTTGTCCCATTTCATAACTTATGACCTCAGAAAGATTTTGTTGAAAAAAAATAGATATGTTGCTCCGACACCAAAAATTGAGACCTTTATCAACCCCCCCTCCCTCCGGCGCAAGACGTCAGGACTTTTAGTATTTTTCTCAGTAAGCACCCTAAAAAAGTTCCTGAAGAAATTGTTCAGGTTCCCGCTGACGCACTCTACAACTACTATTGATTGGACAATTATTTAACTTGTTAAACAGATTAAAAGTTCTTTTAGATATGGGTAAGATCCCAGTTTGGACTGGAAATGTAGTAGCTAGCTACTGCAGCTAGCTGCGTCCTAACAAAAAGGTTTTCTACTAGTGTAGTTAACGCTTAAGTCAACTAATCTCGTAACTCGATTGCAAGCAAACTAGATTTACCTAGTGGTGGTGGTTCCTTATTATAAAAAGGGTCTACTCAATTTCCGTTAATTTTGGTTGCTTTCCGAATCGTGTAGTTATCCTTTTCTACTATGCTCCTTTTGTAAAAGGTAGAAAAAGACAGCCATATACAGTTCGAAGTTCGAACATAGAATGTTACCGGCATTTCCCATTAAAATAGTTGCAGAGTTAGCGCGCAAAATGTGAAAGTTTGTCTCAAATTCGTGACATACTATCAAACTAAATAGTTTTATGACATTATACCTTTGATAGATGTTAGTTTATTTTCAGTTTTTTTATTTACGCGTATTCAATTTATGTGGATTCATAACGGTAAACACACATCACAGTATTTGATAGTTTTGCATAATATAAAGTAACTAGTATTTTTTTAAATTTAAAATAATATTATCACAAATCACAATCAAAATATTAGTAGGTATGTATCTCGTTCGTACAAAAATAATAAAAATCCATAAACTGCGGATACAGTTCAAGGGTTTTGAATACTAGATAAACATTTATTTTTACCAAGATTTTAGGCCCTAACCACGCTAAACAGTACCTAAGCAATGTTACTTCAACGTTAAGCTCTACAGAAAAACAAAAAAGTTTGAAGTAAGTTATACTGTTAAAAAGTAAATAAGGTCCGATTTTATTAGTGTTCATCCTGTTAACCTGTGACTCTATAGGTGAAAAGCAATCGTAAAAACCAATTTTCAAATGTGTACCATAAAAACTAAAAAAGTTAAAAATCAACAACATTGACTTCATATTGCATAAACTCGTCCTATCTTTGCTACGTTTAACAATCTGATTATCCGTCTTATTCCTTCCCCTTGTACAGAGCGAGAAAGAGTTGAAGATAGGACGAGTTTATGCAATATGAAGTCGATGTTTTTATTTTGTAATTTATTTTTAACTTTTTTAGTTTTTATAATAGACATTTGAAAATTGGTTTTTACGATTGCTTTTCACCTATATAGTCACAGGTTAACAGGATGAACACTAATAAAATCGGACCTTATATAATTACCACTTATTTGTCTGCATTGGATATTATTTTGATTCGGTGTTATCGTCGTAGTTTAAATAAGCTTAACACTTCATTGCAGCTCCTTTGATCATAATCTTGGGCAGCCTAGGCTAGGACTAGATTGAGTCAACTCAGCTGTGTACGAATAGCCGGGGAGGTTTCGATCAAATACAACGAAATGTAATTTTAATATCATCAACATTTTTCTCTACATTAAATTAAATATATTTTCGGTATTGCATTATAGATTTCCTATGATTTTGAAATCGGGTTTGTTTCAGGCTAAAAATTATATTTTCGAATGTAAGTTAAAGCATACTTTTTAGGGTTCCGTACTCAAAGGGCAAAACCCTATTACTAAAGCTCCGCTGTCCGTCTGTCTGTCTAACATATACAACAACATAACAACAAATATTAAAAAAAGAATACAATAAAAATATTATGATTATGTAATTCTGTTGCCGCTATAACAACAAATACTAAAAAACAGAATACAGTAGGTACATATTTAAGGGGGCTCCCATACAACAAACGTGATTTTTTTGCCATTTCTATAGATAATGGTACGGAACCCTTCGTTCGCGAGTCCGACTCGCACTTGGCCGGTTTTTCATTTTCTTAAGACGTTTACTTACTTAGGTATTTTTTGTTCCGTCCCTAACAAAATAAATTTTTGGTACTTCGTAACATAAGGATGTTACCTAATTTGTCATTTTAATAATGACTTAGAAGTTGAAATGGGGACAAAAGTTTGTAAGGGTAATTCAACATTTTACTGTCGTACCCGGAACTTGCTTCGTTCCATGCTACTTGTTTGCAAAGTATTCGTTTCGATATTATCCATGTTATACAATTTATTCTTAAAGCCTTGTTTATCCTACTTTTAATCTTATATATAAAATTCTCGTGTCACAATGTTCGTTCCCGTACTCCTCCGAAACGGCTTGACCGATTCTCATGAAACTTTGTGAGCATATTGAGTGGGTCTGAGAATCGGCTAACATCTATTTTACATACCCCTTAGTGATAAGGGTTGTCCACCCTTAACTTAAAAATTATTTATGTAGCAAAACAACGTTTGCCGGGTCAGCTAGTATTTCATAAAGATTTGATACTCGCAAGTAGGTATGTATAATGCGGATGATAATAATACGAAACTTTTATACCACCGATGACCGAGCTGATCTGATCAGGCTGGTTTGCTGTGCTAGGATTTAATCGTTGAGTAATATCCCGAGACGTTTAAAGGCCTGTTTCAACTGTGAAACCGTACACTGGTACGGTTTCAAAGTTCTGCATAAATTATGTATAGGCGCTTTGTTACTTATTTATTGGATAAACACTATGTTTGCATTTCACGACTGACTATAAGCGCTATATGACACATTAAGTTCAAGAACTTTCATCCTCCACATAATAATATCAGTTACATAGCTATTTGGCACACACATTTTAAACCAGGTATTAGGTATTTTAAATTCTATAATACAAAGTCCAAATGCCACGGGATCGCTTAATTAAAAAGAGGATTCTACCAGCACATACTGACCTCGCAAGCGTTACTAAAGGTCAACGACCCCGTTAATTAGTAATTACCATTCATAGGACCATAAACCGTTTGCAATCACACTCCCTGTGCTCTAACAAAACCAATTAGCCGAATTGGGGAGGACTTTATTTGCTTTTTATGTCTTTTTGCCGCTTCGACAAGGTGGCCCGAATTGGTGTGACAATGTATTTTTATACATAAATTTATTAAGAAGGCAGTAATTTTAATTTTATTTTTACGGGTGACGTTAATCATGATTGTGAATTTTGGCAATAAGTTTAGTTTAAAAAATTATCTTCCATTCCATTACCTATTAATTGAAACTCCAAAAATAAAAACACCTACTTCAATTAACCCTGTTAGCAAGGGCCACAGCTACCTATATTTTCTTTACTTATAATAAGGCCCTGCTACAGGCTAGAAAACAGATTAAAAATCATACAAAAGATTAACAATATACAGGAATATCTTCAACTTAGTATACATTTGAAAGTTTTAAAGGTTTGGATGTGGGTTTGTAAATCATGCAAAACTAAATCAGCTGAAATTTAACTCTTGTATATGTTTTGATATTGATCTAGTTTAACACATTTAACATATTTTATGTGCGTACTTCATTAATTGCTCTAAGGTTTAATTGAAGTCAACGCAAACGACGCCGCGAGCAGAAGCTGGTAACATTACTCGTATTATTATGACATCCATAGCTATGATACAAATTCACGTGACCATCGAAAAAACACTGCTATTGAAAGATTCAAACTAACAATCACTGGTTTTGTTGTAACCCAGAGCGCGAACCACTAGCCCCTCCAAACTTTAAAGTTAAATTTCAGACTTCCGTAACATTACTGAAATGTATTGTCACAAACAGAACATACGTTGCGATGTCACACAAACATCACGAACTGAAAACGAGTTTCTTTGGTTCGTACAGTGCTGAGGGAAAATAAGTAAACAGTATGTTATCTTAAAAATGTAGATAGAAATAAAAAAAATAACAAGAGATATATATATATAGGAAATGCTGGTTTTCTGTAGTGACTTTTTTGAAGGCTTTCAGCAGCACACACTTTCAACATATTTTGAATAATCCTCAAAAAACAATTAAATCACATCTGTCATCAGAGACATCACATAAATCCGCACTCGTCTCTCCTCTCCCTCAGTCCACCTTTCTTCTTATCAACACATCTAATGAATTGTTTCACTCATCACTTATTTAAAGTAAAAGATTTTATTTCCTACGTAAGTTATTTTCAATATTTATCTTTGAAGCCTATTTGAAGACCTGAAGGCGGCTCGATTACATCTGAAAGTAAGGTTTAGTTACTGGCCTTACAAAATCCCTTCACCAATCCACACTGGGCCCACGTGGTGGAGTATGGCCCAAACCACCTCATAGTTAGGGTGCCTGTGCCCTGCAATGGGATGTATATAGGCATATTGTAATTCCAATAAAGAATTCCAAAAACCTGTCTTACCTAATCCCATATTAAACATGATGTCTTGACCAAAGTGAGTTATTCATTGACTCTAAATTATTAAATGTATTTAAATATGTAATACGTTGTTTAAAACGTTTTATGAGCATAACTGTACCTTGGCGACCCCAATTTTAAGAGGCGTCTCCCGACTTGATAAATTACATTATTCTATGACAAGTTGACTGAATGGGACCGAGACAAAGGCGAGTGAGTTGTAATAACGAATGAATGGCTTGCATCGTTCGCCCTCAATACGTGCTAAATCTTTTATCGTTCTATTTATTCGTTCGTCTTAGGTTTGCTATTGAATTGGGAAAGTTAATTTAGAGGCTGTTTGTTAGATTTGTAAACTTGCTTAGATGTTGTTTTTTAGAGTTCCGTACCCAAAGGGTAAAACGGGACTCTATTAACTAAGGCTCCGCTGTCCGTCTGTCCGTCTGTCCGTCTGTCCGTCTGTCCGTCTGTCCGTCTGTCCGTCTGTCCGTCTGTCCGTCTGTTTGTCTGTCCGTCTGTCCGTCTGTCCGTCTGTCCGTCTGTCCGTCTGTCCGTCTGTCCGTCTGTCCGTCTGTCCGTCTGTCCGTCTGTCCGTCTGTCCGTCTGTCCGTCTGTCCGTCTGTCCGTCTGTCCGTCTGTCCGTCTGTCCGTCTGTCCGTCTGTCCGTCTGTCCGTCTGTCCGTCTGTCCGTCTCTCCGTCTCTCCGTCTGTCCGTCTGTCCGTCTGTCCGTCAGTCCGTCTGTCCGTCTGTCCGTCTGTCCGTCTGTCCGTCTGTCCGTCTGTCCGTCTGTCCGTCTGTCCGTCTGTCCGTCTGTCCGTCTGTCCGTCAGTCCGTCTGTCCGTCTGTCCGTCTGTCCGTCTGTCCGTCTGTCCGTCTGTCCGTCTGTCCGTCTGTCCGTCTGTCCGTCTGTCCGTCTGTCCGTCTGTCCGTCTGTCCGTCTGTCCGTCTGTCCGTCTGTCCGTCTGTCCGTCTGTCCGTCTGTCCGTCTGTCCGTCTGTCCGTCTGTCCGTCTGTCCGTCTGTCCGTCTGTCCGTCTGTCCGTCTGTCCGTCTGTCCGTCTGTCCGTCTGTCCGTCTGTCCGTCTGTCCGTCTGTCACCAGGCTGTATCTCATAAATATATAGTTAGCGAGTTGAAATATTCACAGTTGATGTAGTTCTGTTGGCGCTATAACAACAAATACTAAAAAACAGAATGCAATGAGTATTAAGGGTCACCCATTCAAAAAACGTGATTTTTTTTGCCGTTTTTATATATAATGGTACGGAACCCTTCGTGCGCGAGTCCGACTCGCACTTGGCCGGTTTTTTGTTTGTTTATTCAACAATGGTAAAGCTTTGTGCAAACATGTCTGTACGGGTACTATAGCAATCTGCTTATTTTTGCCGTCAAAAAGGTTTGCTGTCCTTTGGATAGAAAGTGAAGATAGTCATTGTATTAAGGGCACAAGTAAGGGAACCCCCACACTTATAGCGTCTTTCGAGCGTCGACGTCGTGGCAGCGTCCAATCAGTGTTGACGCAGCGCTTGCGCAGCGGCGTTTACTTAACGCTTATTGGACACTGCCACGACGTTGACGCTCGAAAGACGCTAGTGTAGAGGACACCTAAGCGTGCTCCGCCATAGTCTAACTCAGCACTTTACTATCATCACCATCAGCTTTTAGAAGTCCACTATTGGACAGAAGCATCACCCACAGAACTATCATCATAATCAGCCCACGAAGTCCACTGCTGTACATAGGCACCACCCAATACATGCCACTGAGCCCGATCCTAGGCAAATCATTTTTATTCGAAATTGCTATCATGTGATCCTTGATAATATACATGTCTAGATTCCCTGTTCGAGTGTCATAAACGTCAAAAATATATAAGCCAACTGTTGGCGCCAAAGTTTGATTCGCCCGCTCAGTTGCGCGCTTGTTACCATAGCAACCCATAATTGTTACCATAGTAACCATAGTTGTTACTCACTCAAATCTGGTCTGTTCTTTTGGTGACAATTGCAGCACCGCACTCTATCTAGACATGTTTATAATCAAACATGTGATATCAAAACATTACACTTTTTCAGTCATGAATATAAAAAAAAAAACTGTCTAATTGAATCACCTCCTTTAAAGTTATGGCCATTAAATCGTTTGTCACCGGGACATAAGATCATTCCCATAAAATATTGACTTGTACCAGAGCATATAAATAATCTTGTACCTTACCTGTCCATAAAAATCACAAGAAAATTATAATAAGTCAGGACGGACGAGAGGCGACAACAAAGTCTTTAAAACAATTCAAACCTTTTTCTAAACTCAATTCATTCTTCTTACGTAAAACTGGCCACTTTAATTCCTCTAGTTCGGATTTCAAACGCGAAAACAAATGACAGGCGCAACGTTACATTCGAGCGCTCATAAGTTGCTCGAGTGGCCTTAGTTGTTTAGAGCTCGTCATGGCTCGACTCGAGTCGAGCAAAGTGGGGCAGCCATAAAAAGGCAAGAGGCCTCCAGCACCACTACAGGGCATATTGCGCTTTTCGCCCCGACAAAAAATGGAAACCGCCCCACTTATTGTGCGAGTTTCTATTCAAATATAATTTTCTGCGATCAACTTTTAAATTGCATACTGTTTGGTTCACGCTAATTGGTTTGTGAGGGACCTTTGAAATAAGTTTTTACAATTTCAGTATTTAAATAACAATATTAAAATTTTAGTATTTAAATAATATCAAATAATATTGATGTATTGTGTACCACAATTGGTACCAGATACATACATAACAATTAATATCAGAAAAAATGTGGCGTTTTCAGTGAAATATTTGACACACGTTTCAAGGGAGCAACCTCGTGAAAGAAAACGCTTCATTAGGCTGCAAACGATAATGCGACCTGGAAGATACCAAAATAGCTTACTCACGATTGGAACATTTTAAGCTCGATGTGTACCACAATACATCAATGGGCTTGAAGTAAAAAATGTTTCATGAAACATGATGTGCCAGAGATATCAAGAATTTTACCAGGTACATGTCAAAACATCCCCGACCGAATTTAGAAAAGTTCGTTGTCTAAACCGAACCGGGAATCGGTCCCAGGACCATTTAAGTTTATGGAAATTCTTGATTTACCTTCCTATTTGGGTGTTATAATAATATAGTTCTAAACGGTGATTAGTGATATTGAGTTTTATTATTCACCGGTAACTAAAGATCGCATCATTAACGCATTTATGGGTTATTATGAATAAATGAATATTAATATTATCAATGATTATGACTTGCTTAGAATGTTAAGTGTGGCTGCAACTTAACATTTTAATCCAAACAATGATAAGAGTGTCTTGGTTTGTACAATATTCTTTAACTCGAAACAGCATTGTTGACTCCATATAAGGCGTCATTTGTCTTCGTTAAGCCACTGTTAAGCTTTTTGCTTCGGACAGAAATCCAAGTTGTTGATGTAAATCAAATAACGATACGTTTTATTTCAATTTCCTTTTTTTATTTGTGGTTTCATTTGTTTTGTCTTGTAATAACTTTGAAAATGTATAAAAACTTTTGTGGCCTGCCAGGTTTTTTATTATACATATTATTTATTAATATTTTTCAAAAAAATAACCAAATAGATTAAATATAACAAAAGCCTCTAGCACAAGCATCAAGTCAAGCATTAAAAAACGTCTTGCAAATTAACAAACAATACTTTTTCATAACCGTGAAGGCTAAACATATTTAAACTTTGACAATCAAAATAATATTTATTTTTTAATAACGATTATTTAAATATATTTTTCGTTATCCTTAATATGATAATAAAATAAAGTTTCAAATCAAATTGTTCATAAACCACTTTTTTTTTCATATTTGATTACTATTCCTCCCTCAAATGTCATTTAATACAGTATTAAAGTAACTGAGCTTTATGATTCATTTTAAATAATGATGATCTGTTACTAATATACTAATAAGTTTTAATTGAAATTGAACTCAATAGTTTAGATTATGATCAACCTGCAGTTGAAAATCTAAATAGAATATATAATCTATTCAACCACCACTTACTTAGTTTGATATCAATGCAAATATTTATGAATAATTCAGCACACAAAATATTATTATACAAGTTCTTCATTTCGCTAAAACAAAACGCATCGCCTGGAATTTATACTTGTTAAAAATACAAAATCAGTGGATATTACTTGGTAATATTGAATTGTAAACGATTGCTTTATTTAGACATTAAAATTGTTTTTGAGCAAAAATGGTTTTTCTAAAATATTGGATTTTGTTTTTTTTATTTACCTTAATGACTAATTCTTGAATCACTTAGTTACATTGTAATACGTTATAAAGAAAAAAAAATGGTTACAAATGCTTACACCATTAAAATGATGAATAATTACTCTGACAAAAATGTGAAATTATCTAAAAAAAATTTCTATCAAGAGAAATCTTTAAATAAACGAATATCTCTTTTATAACAACTTAGCTTGTATTTTTATCTCGGGTTAAATTGATAGTTTAAATTAATGTAAACTTGAATTAGTTTGCAAAACTTTTTGTAAGATAAGTAATTAAAAAGCAGTTAAAAGTCAGCTCTGCCTCTATTAACTTTTCGCTAATTAGTTAAGTTTCAACATCAAATTCAACAATTTATAAAAGTCAGTCACTTGAAAATATTATAATTTTAGCTAAACTCAAGTGTGCATAAAAACTAAAACAGTTTTAACGGAGCAACTTTTAGTTTGCTTTTCTGGAATTGGAAACGCGTAAAGCATATTTAAAAATTGATGTAATTTTGAGCAGCTTCACAGACGTAGCAACCGCTAGTTGCGAGTTTATGTAATCGCAACTGTTTGCAGTTGCTGCAATTGATGATTTGAATTGCCTAAACCACCAACTGTCATTTTTTAACAGTTATAACAAGTTGCTGTTTTTGGCAATCCACTCTTTCTCATTGACTTACAGATTTTTTAAAAGTTAATTCAAAATTGCAGTAGCCCTAAACTAGGCCTTTATTGCTGATTTGCAACACTACCCCAGTAAAGTGTCACCAAACTCTTCCTATCTTGAAATAACTATAGTATGTACACGTACAAGTTTAAAATATACGAGGAGATGACTAATAAATATTATATTGCGCCCCCTGATTTTTACTTTTATGAGCACAACCACATTCTAAAATTGACTAAACCTTTATGTTTGATGACTAGTCTAGTCAGTTTTCCATCATAAATCTCTTATTTATCCTGCGTAACCAATTTGCGTAAAAAATTGAACAAAATAACTCAATAAACTCAGACATGTAATTAAAAAAGAGACACCGTAATTTCCATTGCAAATTGAGATCCCTTTTATATTATTTGACAGCTAAGGCTGATGATGCTTCTCAGTTCGATTACAGTAAAAATGGCTGTGTTAGCAAAAATCACAAATCAGCGCGACGCTCTATTAAAACCGTTATAACACCATTTAATAATGAAAGAAAAGCGCAGCGCCCTACGTCACGTATTTTTGCAGTAATTTTTAAATTAATTGCTTGCTAATCGTATCATCATTAAATTTCAGCATTGCACTAAACTTAATCATGAATAGAAAAATACCCTATATGTACTTCATTTTTATACCATTTAGGCGTGTTCAATTTGATCTCTAAATAAGTCTTTTAACGAAACGCACTGGTTTGTTTTTTGTTTGTTTTTTTTTCAATAAACAGCACAAAGAAATATTTCTACAGGCGACAATTTATGTTTTATTTTTTTAATAAATCCAATAACAAACGGAAACGGAATATAATAACTTTAAGACTACAAGGGTCAACAGTAAAGTGTCACCAAACTCTTCTTATCTTGAAATAACTATAGTATGTACATTTTACAACTTAAACCTATGATGCCTTTAGGCTATTGTTGCATTTGACGACTAGTCCAGTCAGTTATCTCATTATTAATCTCTCACATTACCTGCATAACTAATTTCCTTCATGTTAAAAAAATAATTTATAACAAAATAACTCAATAGACTCAGACAAGTAATTAAAAAAAGAACACCGTAATTTTCATTGCAATTTAAAAACCCTTTTATATAATTTGACAGCTAAGGTTGATGATGCTTTTTAGTTTAATTACAGTAAAAATGGCTGTATAAGCAGTATTTAATGTTAAGAAGGTCTTTTAAAAAATCTCCAATCAGCGCGACGCTCTATTAAAACCGTTATAACATAAATATTATATTTATAACACCATTTAATAATGAAAGAAAAGCGCAGCGCCTGAATTTTACGTTTATAGATTAGCAAGCAATGCAACATTACACTAAATTTAATAATGAAAAGAAAAATAGCCTTTAATAATTAGTACATAGTTTCATTTTTATACCATTTATAATGTTGTATTTAGGTTATGTTATAATAATCACTTTTGTTCTATGTGGGAGAAAAAAAGTTTATTATTTTTAACTAAAAAACACTTTCTGATCTAACTATTATTATAGACCATAATAATTATATTATATCTATGATAATAATGCTGTTTGTTATTTTTGTTATACACAACAAGGAAAATAAAATATAACGGTTCTTAATTTGGGTATTCGAAAATGTATGGCAAGTGTTTTTTTCAAAAAATTTCGAAATACAAAAAATAATGAAGACGAATTAGATAATGATCATGCTTACGTCATTGAAGACGGCTGGACCGATTTTTATGGCTTATAGGTAATTTGTTGGAGTTTTCACCGTTCCGAATAGCAGAACAAATGATAAAAACAATGGAAAAGCTGACGAAAAAAAAATATATTAGGCGGTACGAAGTTCGCCAGGTCAGCTAGTACTGAATAAACTAAAGACCACGTGAGCGATGTCGCGGGCAACAGCTAGTATACAATAACTTTAAGACTACAATATGCATGTACCAACACAGGTAGGTATTAAAATATAACATACAGTCTCAGCCAAACAAATAGAGCTGAAAACCGTCATATTTGCATTTAAACCGCCATATTCGCGGCTGAGCTGTCGCCGAACAATATGCGGTAAGACGCAGCTGAGTGTCCATTGTTCGACTCTTCATGACTCCGGCTTTAGCTGCACCGAAATATGAAGCATTAAGGTGCGATTCCAATCACGGCGGCATCGACAAGCTCCCGAAATTTTGGTGTCGGTTTCTACTAATTATGTTGACGATGACCTCCGTAGCTAAGAGGCGAGCGCGCCAGATTCGGTATCGCCATCACTGAGGTTCCGGGTTCGATTTCTAGTTAGGTATTGACCTAACTAGAAATCGAAGCCAATATAGAAAAATCCGTTTTCTACATTGGTAGAAAACGGATTTTTCTATATTGGCTTGGGTGTGGGACTATGGGTGTTGGTGTACCGTCGTTGTTTCTGATTTCTATAGCACAAGTGCTTTAGCTACGTACCTCAGCATCAGAGCAACGTATGTAATGTTGTCCAAGAATTATTTATTTATTTATGTAATTTTGATTGCAACAAATATGAAGCATTAAGGTACGGTACCAATCTCGACGACAGCGACAAGCTACACTTCAGACGTTTCGGGTGGGTTTCCACAATGAACTTAACATTCTACACGAAAATTAATCAAAGTTGAAAACAATAATACATCATTTTTCGGCGGCGAGAAGATCACGCCACCTCGCAACGCGACACAGCCGCCGTGAAATCTAAAATGAAAATTAAAATAATGAAAATATATTATTCATAAAAAACTATGATATATGTGAATTAGAGGTTAGATTCTCCTTATAAGTGAAATAACACTTGTGCCAGGAGAAACCACTCTCCTGTGGCAAGATAAAGTAAGATATGACACAATGAAAAATTGCTGCAAATTAATTTTTCTGTCCTTATGTGTCACCTTAGGATCCGAATCATGCAGTTCACACCTTTTCTAGACGGTTCTTGTGCGAGCCATATAAATAAATAAATATGCACCAGACAACGAGACCTTAGCAAATGTGGCACTTGAAAACATAAAAATCGCCCTTGTGTTATTAGGTCAAGGAAAATAAATTCTGCAGCAGAAACGTCTCCGGCAGACCGAGAGCCAAGCTTATTTAAAAACGTTCTCTAAATTGGATAGAATAAATTTCATTCTATTATATACTTAATTGAGACAACCCGAAAATCAAGCTCAATTTTGCTGTAAATTACGTTTGCAACCGTTTTTTTAGCCGCTGCCGCTGGTATCGGAATTATACCTTAATGCAGGTTGAGTCAAATTAAGTACTAGACTGGGACGCCGTGTAGATTTGCATTGGCAAACGGCGTAATTACTGTCTTTTATTAATTTCATACATAATAGTTGAGAAGCCCCAAGCAGACATGTAGACCGTGAAAGAATATAACTACCGTTGTGTATCGTTTCCCTGGCCTATGGGGCTAAAACCATTAACAATTTATTTATGTTTACGGGTTTTATTTGTTTCAATTGACTTCTTGTCACGTGATATCAGTTGTATATGGATTTTTTTTCATTCTATTTCGATGTTGATCACACATTATAAAAAGTTGTTGTATTAAATTATGCATTTTGTTTAGTGTTTTTTTGTATTTAGAGTTACACGCCGTCTTATTTAGATTAAGTGCCTTCCGCAGTTGTTAGTGCTTACCTACACCTAGCATATTCGTAAAAAGAGATAATCTAAATCCATCAAGTAAACCTATACATTATTCCACAAGACAATAGAAAGAAGCAAATAATCCGAATCCGTCAAGCAATTCTATCCCATCTTTACTACTCGTATTGTTTTTAGGAAAAATGGCGTGTGTGGCAATTCTGATAGCTCGTAAATAAAGATTATATCGATCAGGATTTATTCAAGTGGGGGAAATATTTATGAGCCTATTCCATTAACAAGAATGGAGGCATTAAGTAGGAAAATAATCTGAATATTGTGGATGGCATGCGATTATCTCGGTTGTTATGGAAACGGCATAATACGTGTGTGGGCATAATAAATACGTGTAATTTTGGCAAAAATATTCCCTTCACTAGCAGACTCAGGTTTGTAAGGGTATGACTGTCCGTGGCTTAGCTCAGAGACTGTTATTGCTAAAACGCTTTAATTTGGTACGGGTTGTATATTAATCGCGATGATAAAGTGCTAAATAAATTGCCTTTTACACTCAACATTGGCCCGATCACGCACGCTAGTATGCGGCCCGACACGTATTACTACTCTGCTAGGTCCCGGAAACCGAGTAAGACGGACCTAGGCTGAGGAGCTTGCCCAAACTGCCCGGTGTAGGTAGCTGAGATAGACTTTTTCAAAGGCATTCAGCGATAAGTCCGTCCGAAAAATTAAAAAAAAAGTTAAATAACTATCGTTTTATGTTACTTCTAGGATTTATATCATCGTACGTGGTTTTGTAGTTTGAAGTCAGTTAAAGAAACGACACCCAGTTAGATTACATTTTATGACAACTAGTTAGATAAAATAAAAGTAGCCAGGAAACTTTTAAGCTTATTATTACTCAAAATGACAACTACATCGGTAAATTTTTTCACACACCCACATAATTTTATATAGCCTTATAGGAAGGTTGTTGTGATCGATTTTTTTATTTTGTCTTCAAGAATATGTCGCCGTACTAAACAATGCAGCTTCCACTAAACCTCCCTTACAACGTATATCAATCACTCTACTAATCACGATCGAGATGTATATTAACACCAGTGATGTAACTACTCAATACAAGTGATGCTAAATTATCGATATAAAAATTGGCGATAAGCGACATAATATTAAAGTTGGCCTAGGTCTACTAATGATTATTAAGAACAAGTTAGTCAAACTTTAAAGACACTAAAAACTCGGATGACGTTTCCGAAAAAAAAGAGATATTTAAAGCAATTAACTTTTCATGAGAATATTAATTATCTTTCATAATTTAGGTACGTACATAATTTAAGTTTATTTCATGGTTGAAGGTAAAAGGTCCCATTTAATATTTACTAACTTTCTTGGAAGGAACGGAGAGGAGACGGCTCAACGCATTTCTTTAATGATTTTTGTAAATTTACTTAAAATTGTTAATACTCATTTTAAATACAAAATATATGATCAGATTTATATGCAGGATTGTATGTTTATTTTTTATTTTTCTCGGTCATGAAAAAAACATTCGTTATTTTTAAGCTTATAAAGAAGTTTATCTTCAATCATCTACACACTTTACACAAACATTCCTGATCTGACCTTCATCATAGAAAGACGAAGAAAATAGAATAAAATCATCCGCAGAAAGTTAGTTTATGTAATTTTATGTCTGTTTTTCGACAAATACCTATGGCCCCCTTCCACCTCGCCACTTCCATTTTTTACGCGATATTTTTAGACCTATGTTGGTCAGCTTTTTTATCCTATCACTTTGTTTTTATATGATGATTCAATCAGTTTTAAAAATTAAAGGTAATGAAATATATCTAGCCAGCTCTAATTCCAATGGAGGATGCACAATGAGAAAGGAGGCCTTGGCTGTTCAATGGGCAATTGTTCGTCCTAGTTACTCTGATTTCGAATAATCAAAGCCTTGGATTGTTATTGATAAACAGTCTGACTATCCGTACTGTATTAGAAGCGAATTGTACCGTAACTTAATTAGTTTCGTGGAAATATGTTTCAAAGGATATTGATTGGCCAGATGACGTACTATGTACAAAGCTAACGGTTTTGCAATCATATTTGATGAATTGAGATACTATTGAGAGAGTGGGAAAGCAGAGACAAAAAATAAACAGGCCGTGTACTAGTCTTTCAAATAAATAAATGTAAATTTTTGTTTTTAGCAATTCCATGCCAGGTTCAGATTTTTTTCAAGAGTTATTTATCTTCAAATAAATGTAAAATAAATAAATTGTTTCCACAATCACATCAATAAGCTAGCCCCAAACTAAGCATAGCTTGTACTATGGCGACTAGATAACGGATAAACATACTTAAATACGTTTATAAACATCCATGACTTAGGTACAAATACTCGTGCTCATTAAACAAGCATTTGCCCCTTGCGGAATTCGAACCCGCAATCGCCAGGCATTGTAGTCCGGAGCGTGTACCACTACACCAGACGGTTGTCAAAACTCGAGAATGACGATACCAATTTGGCTGATTTCTTAATTCCATTGTCCCATTGTTTTCATTCATTGACAATCTCCGTAGCTGAGAGGTGAGCACGCCTATATGCACTATATGGCGTCGCTATCTCTGAGGTTCCGGATTCGATCCTCGGTCTGGTCAATGAAGAAATTGAAATTTTCTATATTGTCTCGGGTCTGGGGGTTGAACCATCTAATGAGCCTCTAGCTGTACCTACGGGGCTTATATTCGAAGTACGTATTGGCCTCCTATCCAAACTGCGCCAAATTAATTTTATGGCATACGACATGACGTAATGATTTCTCGGAACCATGTTCTAATAGGATATTGGAATATCAGGAATTTCACTATAGACAAAGGTATATTCATGAAGCTTTGACAGTAAAGCCTTTGGCCGATGTTTTTGCTTATTAACTTTCCGATAGTATGGAATTCAAGATATGGATCTGTTTCAAATTCGAACTAATAACAATTATTTATGTAAACAAGGCGATTTTTATGTTTTATAGTATTTTTATTGCCTAATACCACAGTTAGACTAAGCTAACTTTTAGTCATCATCTCGATTCAACTTAGGATTCTAAATTAATTTTGCAAATATATTTCAAAAAAGAATTCAACAGTTCTTAAAAACAAATAACTATTACAGCAGGCTTTCCTTCTAATATAGATGTCGTAGCCCGATCTTAAAATTAAAAATTTCATGTTGTGGCCGGTCATTTCTTAAAATGGTCGTATTTCATAAAACGGCCAAACAAAACTGGCCATATCGTTTAAATGTCAACGTTTGATGATAAGTCAATCAACGTTTGGCCATATCATTAAAAAAGGTGTAAATACGTTTACAAGTTATTGGAATTTGTTTAATATTACTTTTGGGCAATAGATAAATAAAACATAATAAAATATTCTTTATATGGAAAGAAAACTAATACCTAAATAAAAAGATTTAAATAACCTAACTAACCTCAAAAATTACGTGTCAAATCCTTCACGATTTTTTGACCTTGCGCCTATTTTTCGAGTGGCTTTCATAAAAATCACTTAGCTTGATGTCTTAAGGATAATTCACTTTAATTTAATCTTATTCTTCACTTTCACAATTACCAAGAAACAGAATAATAATTGTCCGCCGCCATGTTGTACCACAATAACAAAGCGACATCAGCGCCTCTACCGGTAGATAATATAACTGTTTAACGATATGACCACCAACGTTTGGCCATTTCATTCATTGATCTGGCCTATCGACATCATGATTTGGCCAGCGGGTAATATGCCGCATCATGAAAAACGACCATTTTATGAAATGGGTGGCCAAATCATGAAGTGATTAATTCTAAGATCGGGCCACGACATAGACATTATCGATGATGAATCAAAGAGAACCATTCCGCGACGGGACACTGAGTACTAGGACACACAGCCCAAAAACATCAGTTAACTTATAAAGTTGTTTTCAACAATGATGATTGCCCTGAAGCGATTTAGTTGCGTCTTAAAAATAAGCTTTTTATTAAATCACCCAAGCCATTGTACAATGTTTACTTATTTTTAATTCTTGCCATTCATTTTTGTGAGCGCTATTTGCAAAGTCATATTATAACACTTTAACCAAAAGTCACAATGAACTAAACTCTCAAATATTACAAACAAATAAGAAAACAAAAAATCGTAACAAAATATAAAAATAGAACTACAAAAAAGTAAAAAAATCTACACAAAAGGTCTGTCGCCAACAGTTATATTTTTTTATAATAATAACATGCTCAACTACAGTAAAATGAAAGTGTGCTGTCCGTTCTTCATGGACTAGTATAGCTCTCCCAGTAGCATTGGGCCCAGATGCGGTCCTAAGTAATTATGTTCAGTTGCTATTCAAATAGCAGCTGAGCGAGTTAGTGGCGGATAGAATACGGAAATGGGATATCTTAGTTTGCCACTAATACAAGTCCATTGTGGATTTGAAGCGATATCAATAGGATCGTTCTCGCCTGGATTGTTATTGTTATGAATGAATTATTTATATGAGTAAAATTTACTTTAAAAAAAAACGGTTTTCATAAATAATTTTTGAATTGAGAGTCAACAGGTTGTAATGCAACCACCTGTCTTTACATCTTAGATCAGCTTCTTTTTTTTTTCCTATATAGTAGTAATTTCATGTGGTTAACAGACTATTTAACACTGAGGTATTTTGAGTTGAAAGTTTAACAAAGTGATTATATAGCGTATATTACGCTAAAGTATTGTGGGTGTAAGTCAATGTGTGCCGTCAACGAAAAGTAACAGTCCAAAGATGCTACCTTGCAGCACCCTAAATGTCACTGAAATCTGATAGTTCGAGTAAGTGGGCTCTATATTGACGTTTTCTTATTAAATTGTAGCTACCAACTTCATCATCATCATTTCAAGACGAGACGCCACACGCCACAAGACGTCCACTGCTGAACATAGGCCTACCCTAGTGACTCCCAGATTGCTCGCGGCCTGCATCCAGCGGCTTACTGCAACCTTTACCGGGTCCTCTGTCCACCTTGTGGATGGACGTCCCACACTGCGCTTGCCGGCACTGGAACGTAGGCCACGCAAGCTACCAATTAACTGCTAAATAAACACAAACATTAAACTAGTTAAGTTAAGTTGGGCGCCATTGTTTAATATTGGCGCCCAACTCGTGACACAATATATAGATATATATAATAAATATATAGTTAAAAAGATAATCATAGCCAGTATTTTAAAAAAAAAGTACTCAATAAACTCATTTTAAGCTGACCGCGATTAATTCACTTTAACATATAATGAAATTCCATACACTTTTCGATACGTTCAATCAATGAACTAGACACTGTCATTTTCACTATAAATAGATATTTTTATCGGTTCAACAACCACATGTTAAACTATTTCTCTACTTAAAGTATGAAATCCTTAATAATACATTTAAAACAAACTTGTTTCATGGTTTTGTTTTGTTACGTATTTTTATACAAACAACATAAAAGCTACATTATGTTTAATATTATTCTGCCCGACTGTGGAACAGTTTGTTTCAAATGGTGATTTAATGTAAAGTTTCATTTTGTTAAATAAGCTTAATGGGCTTCCATCGGCGATGACCTGATTGAATTATTAATGTGGTAATTCGCCTAAAAACAAATGGTCCCGAATTCTAAAAATACGAATGCTCTATGAACTTTCGCTTCACCTGTAGGATAATGTAAAGAGCATCAAATGCTAACGATTTCATCATTGATCCCATAGCAATAGTTGATGAATATGATATGATATGATATATGTTGATGATAATATGACTCCATATTATGCAAGTTTTTAATATACGGGTGAAACTGACAACCTCCTTTTTTAAGTCGGTTAAAAATGGCTACTACTAAGGTACATGTTGTACAAGACAATGTGATTGATTACATTTAGTTGGTAGTACTGTTTCTTTTTTAAGGTTGCGCACCTTGTATGTTCTCTATCTAATCTGTGCACGATATGAAAAAGGTTGTATTTAAATAAAAATACCGCTTGGGCATTATAATCATCATCATTTTTTTATTTAATCTGCTATAACTGTGTTAATGTGACTTCGTAATAGATAGTTACAACAATATAATTTGATGTAGTGTCTGGGGTATGCTTAAACTCCGCGATGTACCTATGTGTTAGTTAAATATGTAAACAGCTACCCGGAGTCCAGATAGATTCGCGCAAACAAACTTTGTAATGTCAGGTTGGATGGGCTAAACGTTCTGACTTCGGAAGTGTAGTTTTCAATAACTAGTTGTTAAATTAACTATGTAAGAGGCGTGTTTAGACTAAGTTTGGAACTTGTGGAATATTTAGGCCGTTTTCTGATTTGTCGGCACGGCAGCGGCGCGACATCAGCATGCTCGGTATACGCAGTACAGAAAGTATGGAATCTGCGCCGCGCCTCTCCCGCGCATACCGAGCTAATCAGGAACGCTCCATTGAAATATAGGCGCTCGGTAATCTTTCTGTACCGCGTATACCGAGCATGCAGATGTCGCGCCGCTGCTGCGCCGACAAATCAGAAAACGGCCTTAAATTTATCTACTACCTATTAACTGTAGAATCAATATAAAATTTTTGTAAGTAAATGACATTCCATACAATAATTTTAATACTATCGAGCAGATATGTTAAGGGAGCCACGAGGTGGATAGTCAGTACTTTTAAATGGTTACTAATGTAATTTTTTATCGTTTTTAAAAAATTACATGCTACAATAGAATTATGTTTTGTAGCTATTTATACATATGTAGGATTTGAAAATAGAATGACAAAGGAAGGTATGTGTGAGTGAGAGCGAGAGAGCATGCGTGTAAGGGAGACGGAAGATGGAATAGCAAGATGGGGTGATCCGTTGTAATAAGACTTGTACTCTCCTGTGTTTCTTTTTGAAAATATAAGGCTGTATAAGGAAACTGCTTTTTCTTCACCGCCCTGACACTACAATTTTGGGGGCTCGTCCGGGATGTGAAAAAGATTACCAACTGGAACGGGCGGTGGAAAAAACAAACGACGTAAGATTTGCGAACACGTGCACAGGATTGTATGTATAGGACTTTGCTGTAAAAAAGACGACGACGACTTCTACGACGACACGACGAAATGCCTAAAGACGCTAAAGAAAGACGTAAAAGCCGGCAAGACGATTTTGCCGACTGCATGGAGGACGAGGTGAGAAAGCGTGGCGTAAACATGCTTCAGATGACGGCGGAGCTTATACCTACTTTCAGCGGACGCGACGAAACCTATTCAGCGACGCGGTGGATAGAGGACGTTGAAAGTAATTCGGAAATATTTGAGTGGACCCCGCTGCAGCAGCTTCTTGTAGCGCGGCGATCATTAACCGGCACGGCGCAGCTATGGCTACGGGCGGAGCGACCACACCGCAGTTAGGAGGAGCCGAAAACGGCACTGCTTAAAGAATTTCCCGATCACATCGACATAAAAACCATACACGAACTTATGAGCAGCAGAAAGAAACGGCCGAATGAGACCTGCCAAAAATACATGCTCGTTATGAAAGAACTCGGAAGACGTGGAAAGATGCCCGACTATGTCGCTATAAAATACATTGTGGACGGAATAGTAGACGTTGAAACTAATAAAATCATGCTATACGGTGTTACTTCCTACATAGATCTGAAAGAGAAGTTAAAAATCTATGAAACTATTTCTAGAAAAATGCAAAGTGTGGTGCAGGCGCAGAGACGTCAAGCGAGTACGAGCAAGCATCAGACGAGTGGCAAGCCATGGATTCGGTGCTACGGATGTGGAGAAGTCGGTCATGCATCAGCCGAATGCCCGCACAAAAGCAAAGGACCGAAATGTTTCAAATGTAACCAATTCGGACATGTTGGGTCGGCCTGCGGTACATCGGCGGCGACCGGTCATCATCGTGCAGCATCGGAGGAGTTCGGAAAACCACGACGGAGCTACCAACAACAACATACGAAGAGCGCGATGTTCGCGGCGGACGTCACACACGATGACGGTGGCGCCTCCAGTGACCATCTCGTTAACGAACGTCAGCAGGACTACCAATACAGCAAGCGAACGATGTTCATGTCGGCAAAGACGTCAAATGACATAGAAGGCAGCGCCCCAAGCGGCTTCGTTTCGAACGACGATGAATCGAAGATGGCGGCGTTTGTTTACAAAGACGAAGTGTCAATGTCAACGGAGGAGAAAAAGCCGATTGTTGTTTTGAAATTAAACGATCTTCAGATAAAAGCATTAGTTGACTCCGGCAGCGACGTGAATATTATTTCGGCGGATGTGTATAATGCGATTGGAAAACCAGAATGCGGAAAAGACGAACTATTGTTGTCAGGCATCGGACAATCAACAGTGCGTTCAATGGGAATATGTCGTTTGAATTTATGTATGGACGAACAGTGCTACCCAGATGTAATATTTCATGTATTAAGTAAAGACTATATACCGTATGATGTGATAATAGGTCAGGAATTTCTTAATGACGTTACAGTTGTGTTAAAAAAGGATTGCGTGAAATTTTATACGAAAGATTGGGAGCGATTGGGATGTTATGCGAGTGAGGTATGTTCATCTGATTCTGTTGTAGGTCACATGAAGGATCCGACTCTGCGAGAGGAAGTGATAAAGTGGGTACAGAACTACAAGCCGAAGCAGACGAAAGACGCACCGCTGGAACTTCGAATGGTGCTCAAGGATGATGTTCCTGTGGCACTACGACCACGACGTTTGGCGTTGAAGGAGCAGGAAATAGTGGATAAACAGATTGCTGAGTGGTTGGAAAAGGACATTATACGCGTAAGTCACTCTGAATACAGTAGTCCATTGGTATTAGTAAAGAAGAAAGATAATTCAACTAGAGTTTGTGTTGACTATAGAATGTTGAATAAAAAAATATTTAAGGATGAGTTTCCATTACCTGTGATTGAAGATCTAATAGATAAATTAAAAGATGCTAAGGTCTTCAGCATACTAGCTTTAAAAAATGGGTTTTTTCACTTAAAGATATGTGAAGACTCAGTTAAGTATACATCTTTTGTTACACACAATGGCCAATATGAATTTTTAAGAGCTCCTTTTGGGTTGAGTATTTGTCCCAAATATTTCATGAGATTTATAACTTTAATTTTTAGAGACTTACTAGCAAAGGGTGAAATCATCATATTCATCGACGATCTGTTAATACCGGCCCAAAATGAGATCCAAGCTGTGCAACGTCTTAAGAATGTACTTATGGTTTCAGAGCAATATGGGTTAGAAATAAATTGGAAAAGCAAGATTGATTGCCAGGGAAATAGAGTACTTGGGACATGTAGTGAAGAATGGTGAAGTGAGACCAACAACTGATAAGATAGATGCTGTAATGAGATATCTAAAGCCGACAACAGTAAGGCAAGTTCATAGTTTTCTTGGCCTAACTTCATATTTTAGAAAATACATAAAAGATTTTGCTCACATAGCCAAACCACTATCCGATTTGCTTAGAAAAGATGTTTTGTTTGAATTTGGTGATAAAGAGAAAATGGCATTTGAGAACTTGAAGCGCAAGTTAGCAGATTCTCTAGTACTTAAGATTTATGACTCTAACTTACCTACCGAATTGCATACAGATGCTTCTTCTGTTGCCTATTCCGCTATACTGATGCAACTACATGAAGACGGTCGGCATCCTGTTTACTATATGAGCAAGAGAACCACTGATGCAGAATCAAAGTATTCAAGCTACGAGCTAGAAGCATTGGCTATTATTGAAGGAGTGAAGAAGTTTAGAATTTACTTATTTGGTATCCATTTTAAAATAGTTACTGATTGTCAAGCTTTCGAGATGACACTGAAGAAAAAGGAATTGTCACCAAAAATTGCTCGCTGGGTTCTATACTTAGATCAGTTTGACTACGAGGTGGAGCATAGGGCTGGCGCGAAGATGCAGCATGCTGATGCGTTAAGCCGGCATCCTTGTATGACTATTACAGCGAACAGTTTGCAGCAACAAATAAAGCTGGCTCAACAAAATGATGACGGATTGAAGGCAGTATGTGAAGTACTAAAACATAATTCTTTTTCAGACTACTGGCTACATAATGGACTTCTATACAAGGGAGAGCTAAATCAACTTGTCATACCTAAGTCACTAGACAAAGAGATTATAAAACAAGTTTACAGTAAGGGGCATTTTTCTATGAAAAAGATGAAGGAGATTATTAAGCAAGATTATTATATCCAAGATTTAGATAAGAAGTTACAAGGCTTTGTAATATCCTGCATACCATGTCTATTGGCTACAAAGAAGGCTGGAAAGCAAGAAGGATATTTGAATCCGATAGATAAAGAAGGTATTCCATTACATACACTGCATATAGACCATTTGGGACCGTTGACAGATACAAAGAAACTTTACAATCACATATTGACAATAGTGGACGGTTTCACTAAGTTTACATGGATCTTCCCTACTAAAAGTACGACGAGTAAAGAGACTGTTGAGAAGTTACAGATACACCAACAAAATTATGGAAATCCTGTTAGAATCATAAGCGACCGAGGGACAGCATTCACTGGGGGTGAATTTCAAGAATACTGCAAAGAAGAAAACATTCAGCATGTCACCATCACGACAGGAGTTCCGAGAGGAAATGGTCAGGTAGAAAGGCTGCATAGGACTATTTTGGCTGTATTGACTAAGTTATGTCTTGAAAATCCAGCATTGTGGTACCGGCATATCAGTCGAGTGCAAAGAGCTATAAATAGTACCTACCAGAGAAGCATAAACACGACTCCATTTCACCTTATGGTTGGTATAGGCATGAGATGTAAAGAAGACCTGAAGATTTTGGAATTGTTACGACAAGAAGAGATTGATCAATATGAAGAAAATAGAGAGGAGATCAGAATCAAAGCAAAACAACAAATACTACAAGTACAAGAGGAGAACAAGAAGACTTTTAATGAGAAGCGGAAACCAAGTTCCCAATATAAAGAAGGAGATTTGGTTGCCATAAAAAGGACTCAGTTTGGTCCAGGGCTTAAGCTCAAACCAAAGTATTTAGGACCATATCAGGTTTCGAAGGTTAAACGCAACGACCGTTATGATGTAGAGAAGGTAGACCGTGCTGCTGAGGGACCTAATAAAACATCAAGCTCAGCTGACCAAATGAAACCATGGCCAAATTAGGTAAATTATATTTTTGTTTTATTGCTAATTTATAAATAGGTGGAGATGAATGAAAGGAATTAGGAAATAAAATGAGACCCCTATTTATAACAACTGTAACATTTATTTTTATAATATTCTAATGTACAATGTTTAATAAGATTTCAGTGTTTTATACAAATCTTGAATATGATGTAAGCCATACATTGTTTTTTAAGATTTCGTGTTGTTTTTCTTGTAGCTTTTGTTGTTAATAAGAAAACTATATGAGTTTATGTTAAACTTATTCATGAGGTTATATTCTGTTACTGTTAAATATGGTGTAATACCTAATTGTTTTGTTGTGTTTTATCAAATTGTTATTGTAGATGAAAGTAATTATAGTTTTGTAATGTTTGTAATAAATACTAAGATTGTCTGAGGACAGACAAACATCAGGATGGCCGAGTGTAGGATTTGAAAATAGAATGACAAAGGAAGGTATGTGTGAGTGAGAGCGAGAGAGCATGCGTGTAAGGGAGACGGAAGATGGAATAGCAAGATGGGGTGATCCGTTGTAATAAGACTTGTACTCTCCTGTGTTTCTTTTTGAAAATATAAGGCTGTATAAGGAAACTGCTTTTTCTTCACCGCCCTGACACTACACATATAATAAATGATTTATTTGAGTCCTTATAAGAACGCCGGAAAGAGAACATAGCTAGGTTTGGATTATGATTGTGTTATTTTGTTGTATCCTTTCAAAAAGGTCGATCGAGTTTCTGGGAAATGACATTCGACTCACTGGCACTGGTGGGTCCGACGATGCATAGGAGAAACACCTAACGAGTAACAAATTAGCTCTACTTATCTAGATGATGGTCTGGTTTCTAACACACTTGCTCTTAGGGGTAGACCCAAGAAAAGATGGTGCGATGATTTGGTTCTTCTGACGAGGAATTGGGACTTTAACAGTATTGCCCATCGATAGGTATCGGTGGAAGAGTTTATGGGTTACCTTTGCCTAGTAATGAGATTTTACAGGTGAGCAAAAAAACTAGCGAAGTGCGAATCGGACTCGCTCACGAAGGGTTCCGTACCATTATCGATAAAAACGGCAAAAAAAATCACGTTTGTTGCATGGGGAGCCTTAAATATTTATTTTATTCTGTTTTTAGTATTTGTTGTTATAGCGGACAGAATTATAAATCATCGGTGAAAATTTCATCTGTCTAACTATCACGGTTCATGAGATACAGCCTGGTGACAGACGGACTGCGGAGTCTTAGTAATAGGGTCCCGTTATACCCTTTGGGTACGGAACCCAAAAAAGTAATGAATTAGATTTTTACAGTCAAGCTACTGAACAAACTCTAAACATTAACTGTACAATGCAAAATAAACTGTATCACATTCGAGCTGACAATTTTATGTGCAACAAAGCAAACGAGTCGTATAAACGTAGAGAATTTCACCAAACGCGTGCGATCTGTTTTTATACGTTGTACCATTGAGGTAAAAGTTACTAGAAGAGCCATGTTTAAAACGTTGGTGCATTTGGAGTTCTAGTGTAAATTTAACTAGTAGGTAAGCTAACTTTCACTTGTAAATTTTTGTTTTTAGCAATTCCATGCAAGGTTTAATTGAAGATAAATAACACTTAAAAAAAATCATCGATGTCGATCGTCCCACCTGAGGTCGATGATTTTTTTTCAAGTGTTATTTATCTTCAATTACCTTTCACTTCCTTAAACGGAATAGCCGATAAGCTGGTACATGTTTTATTAAAATCCTACTAATATTATAAATGCGTATATACACATATAAATGTATGGATGTTTTATACTTATTCACGCAAAAACAACTGACCAGATTAGGATGAAATTTTACAGAGCTAATGAATATGAACTGGATTAACTTATAGGATAATTCTTATCCTGGTCAGGATCATTTAGTTATATTCAATATATTCCATATATTGAATAAACTAAAGACCACGCGAGTGAAGTCGCGGGCAACAGCTAGGCTAATATTTTTAGATTCTAATGTCAAAAGTCATTATCTATTAAAAGTTTACAATCACTGCTTAGAGCCGAATTAATTAACACGTTTTGAGAAGGACGTCAGTCATACTCATGCATATGGAGCATTAGAAACTAACTGGTGGTAGAATACTTTTTTTCTGACGCAGATGTCATACAATTTTCCGTGTACGAAACGTGTTTGTGAGTGTTGAAAAAAAAACTAATTATGATCTTAGTAATAATTTGATCATATGTAGTTTCAAACTAGTATATTTTACAATAATATTTCGCCATAATGTTTGTCGCTAACGGTGTCATTCGACCGAGTGGGTTTCGCTTCAATGATTTTTCGCTCCAGCGTACCACGCTGAAATAGTTTCGCCACAGCGTGTGATTCGAACTACATACGGGACGCGTTTTGCGCAACTCGTACTAGGCACCATGATCATTATATAATGATGATTACTTGCAGACTTGGTTTACAAAGTGTTGTAGGCGTCGTCAGAGGAGCACTGAGACACTTACAGCTCAGTGGGCCGCAAATATTGAGCAAAATTTGCTTCAGAATGTGACTCTTCTAGTACGTTTGATGCAATTCTGTGTTGTGCATTCTTTATTTTACAACTTAACGCTTTGGAGTCATGGAGTCATGGGACCCTTTGTCATTTTATTAAAGACGTGAAAATGTTGCACTAAGTTTAATAGACCTAGTTGTAAACATTCTATACAACATAAATCATGTCTTAAATGTAGGGCATAGATAGATAGATAGATAGATAGACTCTTTATTGCACATCAAACAAAGCAGTTACAGTTGATATTTACAGAAAGATGTACAATTTAGGCGGTCTTATCGCTAAAAAGCGATCTCTTCCAGACAACCTTTAGGCAGAGGACAACTACAAAGAAAGGGGCAAGGCATTTTTTCGGTTTTTTCATTATGTGAAATGTAGGATTTTTTATACCAATAAAATGCAGACCAGTCCTCTAAGATCGCATATCAATAAAATTTATATTTGTGTCTTGTTTTTCTTAGTTGAGTTGATTAAATGTTTTAAAATATACTAACTATATCCACGGATTACGAGAATACGGGCAATGCAATAGGTATATTTGTTGCTAATTTCATTTTTTTATAAAAAACTGCACAACAGGATCTGCTTCTGAACTATGGCATCAATATCAAAGAGAAAACTTCACCTTTTCTTAAAATATTGTCATTTTTCTCGACGATAATGCATGTAATCATAACTTTTATTTGTGTAGAATATCCTGGTAAGCGATTAGTTTTGAATATTATTTATTTCAGAGATAGTCATTGACTTCTATTACATTATGTAGACATTTAGCATCGATCGATGGTTCTTGTATTGCTATTATTTTATTTTATTTTATTTTAAGTTTATTCTTAATTAGTTTAATCAGCTTTCACTTTTAAAAAGTCTTATTTACTGATTTAACTTTTTAATAAACCTCCGTACCTAGGTAAGGAGTAGGCAAGGAGTTACGATAAAGTTACTTTTTACAAGACGCTAGGGATGTCCTAGATATGAATTTTCGAATCTGTATTATATGGATCGGATAATGCATTATACATTTTCCCGAGCTATCTCGGTATATATGATACCGGCTTCTGTTAATAATTTATATTTTTGCACGACTTCTACAATTAAACATTCTTAATTGGACTTAAATGATAGCGTATTTGTTAAAAAATTAAAACTAAAAATTGTGAAATAAAATCAATGTAAGTTTTTATAACTCTGTTACTTATAGACTGTGGATTTTGTGTAAATTAAATTAAAAATTAATAAATCAAGGTTAAGAAAACGATCAAAAATAAACTTAAAGGAAAAAAATTATGTGTACTTAAACATACCTAATAAATTATTTTTGGAGTAGAGTGCTCATGAACACTTTTTACTGTCCATAACTTGCATCGAATCCAAAAATAACTGATTAGGGTAAATATAATTTTGGTTTGCTGATTTTTGGAGTATGTAAAATGGATGGCTGACTAAAGGCAAACTAAATGGGAATATGCGCCAAAAAACAGCGTAAACGAGTACGGCGATGGACACCCCGTACAACGTAGTTCCTTGAATTTACAGAAACTGACTATGTACAGCTATTCAGTTGAAATAAAAAGAATGTCTGGACTAGGCGTCGCGGCTTGTGTGTTTAAAATATTTATATCCGACTAGCGTGCAGGCAACTTCTTTTGCGTAAACTACAGGATGTTCGGATATCACATCTTTCCCACTGGAACATTGAAAGAAAAAGTATCCTATATGTTAATCCAGATCTTAGTCTATATGTGTGCAAAATTTCATGCAAATCCGCTCAGCCGTTTACTCGTAATTAAGTCACAAACATCCAAACATCCTCATAAACATTCGCATTTATAATATTAGTGGGATTCGGTTACGGTTTCGGATATATTTTCATTTCGGATATCCAATAGTTTCCGAGCTCCTTAACATATACCTGCTAAGAACATCCCCAAAATAGGGATATTGTATCTTGCTGGTGCTAAGCAACGTTTAAGGCAATAAATCAATCGTTAGAGCCAGATCAACTTGTGAGCTAAACCCTATTTCAGAGGCATCGTCAGGGTATGGCTTAAAAGTGATCTCTTAGGGCTGTCAGTACGAAACCTCCTTTTTAATAGGTGTTTCAAAATTATCTGCCAGTGCTGTTATGAATAAAAATATTACTTACTAGCTGTGCCCGCAACTTCGTTTGCGTGGACTACAGGATGATTGCCATATCAAGCAACGCTGTGGACTGCGTGAAACACTATTTATTAAGAAAGATCTGAAAATTCTTGTCAGTACCTCGTAAGCGCCACGTCTGCCCAATACACTGCAAAATATTATCTGTCGACGTCTGTTAAGGATTTTTGTGATTTTCATCTTTAGCACAGCTGTATGATTATGATAACTAACAGATGCAAACATCTGAATAAGTTATTTAAAGTTGACAAACACACTCTATGTGCCTACATTTTTTGAGAATTTTCTTTGATTTCCGTGTAATTCCTCCATCAGAACCTAACTTGGTCAAAATGGAACCACCTCGAGAGTATACTCTTTCAAACAAAAAAAGGAATTTTGATATCTGTTTATAATTGACAGAGTAATCGCGTAACAAACATACAAAAAATCATTCAGACGAATTGAGAACCTCCTCCTTTTTTGAAGTCGCTTAAAAATATCTTCAATGTACTCGTAATACGGTTTAATAAAGTAATAGATTTTCGGTTCCTTCTTATTGTATATTGAAATCAATCCTTCCAGTGTCATTTTGCCATGAGTTTTTAGCAGGCGCAGCGAATTGAACATGTTTATTCTGAAATCTTGTTTTTACCGGCATCAGAATTTAATGAAACAAAGCCTAATATAAGCGCACGGGTGACTTTAATCTATTTGTAAAAACCGCAAAGAAATCCGTGCAGTATCTTCGGAGATTAGTATATACATCGCAACAGACAGACAGACAGACGGTCAGACAAGAATTAAAATAATTGCATTTTTGGCTTCAGTATCGATTATAGAGTGCTCCCTAAAAACAATTTTTAAAATCTTCAATGTACAGATTTCGACCCGTTACAGATTAATTATAGTATAGATATGGAAATGAAAGTATAAAATAATAAATAATAAAAAAATAGAAATTTCAAGCCGCATACATCATTTTATTTTTTATAAAAATTTTGATTTTTGAAACACTTTATATTTATTATCTTTTTTATTTTGATAAGTATTCGGGGCCTTAATACTCTTTATAGTACCTACTCTAAATAGGTTTTGGGTTACGAATAAAAATGACACTATTGGAGTTAATATTACATTTTTAACCGACCCTGAAAAAGGAGCTTATGAATTCGTCGAGTTTTTTTTTTGTAATTTACGATAACTATTTATTGTAGTTACATTTAAATGATTTCACGTGTAACAGTTTTCACTTCAAAACTCTAGGCCTGTAAGCCATCAACATGAAAGATAAAACTAAATATTACTGTAAACTGTTTTTAAAAAAAAAATTAAACCACCGAAAAACTGAAAAGCAACTTAACTTTTTTTCATTTTACCTTAATAACTAAGTTCCCTAACTAAGAAAAATATACCTAATCAGCTCATTTTGGAATCGGTGCCAGCCATTGTGAGTTAAAATGTGTTAATTCTCACCGAATTTTAGAATTAGAACTCAAAAATTAGAAACGGCGCGAAAAGAGTCGAGCGAAAAAAGTCACCACAGAGCATTTAAAAAGTCACTAAAACGCGATGAAGCATAACAATATGACAACATAGATATAATATAACATAATAATAACATAATTCAAGTATAACTTTAAAAATAAAAAATGAGTTTTTGTTGCCAGCCCTATAAACTTTGTAAGTTGAAATTTGCTCTCATTCCTTGTTCACCGTCAATTTGAATAGTGGGTCATTAACTAGCATTGTACGTGATTAAAGCTATTCCACACCTTTTAACATTTAGGTATCTACTAACGTAAGATAATTAAAGTTTTGTGAGGTTTTTGTTGCAACTGGTAGTTTGCTTAAAAACTGCATTTTTTCTTGTTTTAATTTTTTAAATTTGATTAACTACGTGATCCTATTGTTTTAAGTGAATTTCGAAAATGTGTACTATTTGCAAACTCACTTTAAAACACTTTAAGTATTATTTTTTTCTGCACATGCACTTTGGTTCTATCTAGTAGTAGTAGTATAATTCAATGAAGGTTATAATATAAGGCGATTTAGAGGTAAGGATAGGACACATACCAAAATAGTCGACTTAAAACCATTCACAACAATACTCGTTCAACGATAAATGGAGCACGCGAAAAAAAAAGTAAGTAATTTGATGAGATAAATGTCAAATATCTAGCTACTTTGACAACGCAATAGTAAGTGGTTATTCAACAAATACCCGATAAACAAATTACTAACCCAAAAATTAGAGTCGTGGAAATGTTATCCAAACTTATCAGACAGGTAGAAGAAGACTTAAGGAATTTTGCCATACTTTTCCTGTTTTATAAATAAAAGTCTATAAATAAACCTTATTGACGTAGGCTGGTAATCAATTGCCACAATTGAGTTACAATACAGATGGTCGCTGCCAACCGAGTGCACAACGTAATCTCCTTTTTACGACTGGACATTTTGATGATAGCCTGGTGGTGATTGTAGTGGTTTGCGCTCCGGACAACAAAAGACAGGTTTCTGGGGGCATAGCGCGAAAGTGTATCGTTCGGTCGGTCGTATTAACCGATCAAATTAAAACATCCATTCCCCCGTATCAAAGGTTTGACAATTTATGAACAATTGCAAAAAGTCGGGTTTTTTACACGGCTAGATTAAGTTGGTCATATTTTATCAAAGGAGGGAGACATGTGACTGGCCATTTTAATTTGTTGAGTTTATACGACCGAATGAAAGATACACTTTCGCGCTAGGCCCCCTGGTTCGAACCTCTAAAAGTAATTATATTTTTCTACAGTTAGTACTGAAAATGTGACGTATTTATAATAATCTAAAATTAATAAACTTTATATAAAAAATACTAAGACCATTTTTTTTAACTGTTAGTATCGTCGCGAGTCGGTATCATCATTAACCAACAACAAATTACATCAATAACAATCGTCGGTTTAGTTTAGTTTATAGGGAAGTGATTGGTTCTAAAAAGGTTCTCACCTTTATAGAAAAAAAACTATGCTCAATTTATAATTAAAATTTTGTTTTAAGGGTTCCGTATCCAAAGGGTAAAACGGGACCCTATTACTAAGACTCCGCTGTCCGTCTGTCTGTCCGTCTGTTTTCAGGCTGTAGAAAGTTGAAATTTACACAACTGATGATGTATTTCTGTTGCCACTATAACAACAAATACTAAAAACCAGAAACAAATAAATATTTAAGGGGGCTCCCATACCACAAACGTGAATTTATCGAACGCGAGCCCGACTCGCACATGGCCGGTTTTTTTTGGCCGTTTATTGCAAGTAATAATAATACTTGAAAAAAAAAACCTGAGTTCTGGTCCCATCTGAGCCGGCGATTTTTACCAAGTATCATAATTATCTATGCTCTCTTGCGAACGAGGCAACGCGGATTAGCCATTAAAAAAAAGAAGAGAAGTGATTGGTTTTTGTGATCGATTTTGGTCCCATAAAAAAGATCCTGTATTTGCGCAGTAAAATCACCCCATAGGATTATTTATTAATAAATTCGGACCTTTTATAATTTCTATAGGTGTGTGTTTTATTCACATTTTCCGCAAACAGTGGCAGTAAACCTACTGTATACTTATTTATATTTCTCGAGCAATTAGACTCTGATATATATACATAATTATAATACATTAATTCTCAGTAGTTATTCCTACAGTAATCTTACGGATGCCGCGGTGCAAAGGTGTTTACAATGTTATCATAAATGATAATAATAATGTGATTTAAAACTCGATCAAGTTATCTATACGTTATCGGCATTTACGGGTTAAGATAGACATGTTATTTATATCTGAAAGTTGTGTGATTATTGCCCTCTCAGTTGACTGTCGACCGCTTAAAGAAAATTGTTGGAAATTATGAAAATTCAATTGTTCGTGGTTTTAACAGTTATTGTATTGTGCCATGGTCGGAGGTTCACAAGATGTCAGTTGGCTATGGAGTTGTTGAAAACGAGGATTATAGAGAAAACTTTCTTGGGAAATTGTAAGTTAGTTTTCGCAATGGAGATACAGTTTAGCTTAAATAGTTATAACTAAGTTTTTGAACTTCGAAATCTGTGTCAACAGATTTCGAAGATCAAATGCGATCCGATTCATCCGCGATTTTTAGTTATTATAACAAAAAATAAAATTGTATTGTCTTCCAAAAGACGAATCATTTAAGTCTAAATCACAAAAAGATACCTATTTACACGTTAAATTTATGGGTGCACGCTTGAAGTAAATTTAATTCAATCAAAAACATCCTGACTAAATTAAGAACCTCTTCCTTTTTTGATGTTAGTTAAAAAAACATAATCGTGTTTTTGCTAGTTATTTATACAGAGAGGCTAGTTAGATGAACTTTGTTTATTGGGCCTGTTTATTAAAATTTTAAAGAAACAAGACAAGTTACCCAAACTAAATATGAAAAAAAGGAGGATTACGTAAGGAAAACGGCAATGTTTCTTGGTATATTTTTGAATTCATTAAATTTAACCTGTTTTTGATATTTACGATGCCTTAAAATGCTTTTATACGCATTTAAGTTTTTAAGCCTGCATAACATGGAAGAAATGGCTCCTAATTATAGAAATTAATATGAATAAAGTGTGTACTGTATTGTTTTCTATGAAAAATTATAGCATGTGTGTTGCTAATAACTTATTTAACATCTTTATTAACGACATAGTCTCAGTTTTGAGATACTCTAAGGCCTATCTCTTTGCGGATGACCTAAAAATTTGTAGGGAGATAACTTCACCAAGTGATGCACTGCTTCTTCAAAGATATATTGATAACTTACTTACATGGGTCAAAATTAATCAGATGGAACTTAACGCCGAAAAATGTCAATTCATCAGGTTCTCGAGGCGCAAGTCACCAATGCCACCTAAATATCACATTAATGGGATAGCACTCAAAGAGGTAGAGTTTACTCGAGACTTGGGCGTGGTGCTTGATAGCAAACTCCAGTTTCACAGACACATTGATAACATCACGTGTAGAGCATTCAAAATGTTAGGATTTGTAGTTCGTAACTGTAAAGATCTGAGACCAGCCACAAAAATTTCATTGTATAATGCTTATGTTCGCTCGATCTTGGAATACTGTAGCCCAGTGTGGTCGCCTCACTATGAAGTGCATAGTAAAAGTCTAGAACGCGTGCAAAAAAGGTTTTTGTGGCACGTCTCATTCCAATCTGGCCTAGCCAGGCAGTTGCCTTCGTACACTGACAGGCTTTCAAGATTTAGAATGCTCAGTTTGAAACACAGAAGATTGTTGTTGGACCACATGTTTTTGTTTAAGATTGTGAGGGGTGACCTGGATTGCCCTGGGCTTTTGGAACAGCTTGATTTTAACATACCCTACAAAATTCCGAGACAAGGAAGATATGTTCCGTTCACTACCAAGGGATCCAAAAGCAACCTTGGTCATCACTCTATCATGAACAGGCTTCAGCGACAATACAATGGGTTACAGAAGAAAACAGATATAGACATATTTTCTAACACCCTCTCCAAATTCAGGAAACTGGTTGTAGAAGAATGTAACAAGTAAATTTTGGCTTTCTCCATGTCTAAAAGTGACTTCTAATTTCTCTTTTAAAAGTTAAATATCACACACACTCACATTTGAAAGTCGTGGCAGCCTGTAACTGAATCTACACTTAGTTATTATTATTTTTTTATAGTTTAACTTTTTCATTGTATTAGTGTACGATTTGTTGGTTGCCCTTAATAAATAAAATAAAAATAAATAAATAAAATAAAATAACACTTTACATATAATTATGTTAAGGCAACTTTGACACGATGGAAATATTATAGTTTTTAGGGTTCCGTACCCAAAGGGTAAAACGGGACCCTATTACTAAGGCTCCGCTGTTCGTCTGTCTGTCTGTCCGTCTGTCCGTATGTCTGTCCGTCTGTCACCAGGCTGTATCTCATGAACCGTGATAACTAGAGAGTAGAAATTTTCACAGATGATGTATTTCTGTTGCCGCTATAACAACAAATACTAAAAAATAGAATACAATAACCATACAAAAAACTTGATTTTTTTGCCGTTTTTATAGAAAATAGTACGGAACACTTCGTGCGCGAGACCGACTCGCACTTGGCCGGTTTTTAAAATTTATAACCGTAATGACTAGTAGCCCGGTTTTATAGGGTTTAAATTTCTAGGGTTCATGTTATGGTTCTGTAAATCTCTTTGTATACCATTTAACAGCACATGATTGTAAAAAAATAATAATTAACGTAATAACTGGTAGTCCTGGTTTTCCCACAAACTTTTGAGATTAAATGATAAACGGTAAATGGTACTAAGAGTAAGAGAGTAAGAGTGTGATCCCATAAGCGATAATATAATAGTTGTATGGAAATAAAATATTTATAACCCGACTTGAATTGAGCTCATGACCAACGATGTTAGGCGAAACTTCAACTTTTAAGTTGATGCTTTACAATACCAAAACTTTAATTCATTGAATAAACACAATTAAACAAAAAGGCACAAGACAGCACGCCAATCAAAATTATCTCTAAATGTATTTTAATCAAACTGTCTTTAATTTTGTTGGCAACAATGACAGGTAATCGGGGAAAGGACATGACGTAATTCAGTTGCTGTAGGGAAACACCGCAGTAGTATCGGAAGATCGCTACTCAGTCAGTTGCTCGTGAGCATTCAAAGTAGGCGGACGATAAGCAGTTACTTTACTGTGTCAGTCGAAGTGATCATTATTGTGCCGGCATAATTTATACGTTAGGCGATGAAGAGTTTGTTAAATGTTACTATGGAAAGTTGAGTGAAATAAATATATGTATCAATGGCGACACTTGTATTATTTCTTTACCTAAGTAAGGAAATTACCCTTACGTTACGCGGTACAAGATAATCAATTGCGTCTTCCTGCACAGTAGCCAATACAGGGTTACATTTCAAGGGGTGCCAAATTTTCAGGGACCACTCAGAATCAGTAACTTAATCGATCTACGATATAAACAATCTAAAAAACAAACTTTTTTTTCAACTTTTTTATTACTATTGCTGTTTAAAGGTGGTACGCGTGGATAATCTTGTCTCATTTATAAAAAATACGCACGCACTATCTCTGTAAAACCTAGAACTGCAAAGTTCAATGCAATAATAGTAACAATGGCGCGCGAAAACAAACCTTAGCCTTTTCGATGTAAGGTACATTTCTAACAGCAGGAGCGTCCGCGCATACCAGAGGTTCAAATTGACAATAAATATCGTAAGCAGTGCACCTCTAGATCTTATTTTTTAAATTTGGCACCCCTTTGCAATGTTACCTTAATGTTATGTTAATGTACCTGTATACATAAATAAATACAATTCTAAAAAAATGTTTTGTATGAAAGGACAATATAAATCTTGCCTTTGTCTTTGGGTCCAAAGATGAGACATATGCTATGTAAAAGATCACACGCACCATCACCTTTTATTATGTCGTCACTATATTCTGACCCAGGGGGGGAATGTTAACGTCCTTCTATCTATCTATTCAGCCTATAGCAGTCCACTGCTGGACGTAAGCCTCCCCCAAAGAACGCCAGCGAGCACGATCTCCCGCTTTTTTCATCCAGCCACTGTCAGCCATCTTCCTAAGGTCGTCGGTCCATCGGGCGGGGGGGCCGTCCGTCCTTAATAATTTATTATTCTGGTTTAAAAACAAACCAACTGTATTTTTTTTAATGGGGCCAATTTTGTCGACGCTATAATAAAAGTTAAAGGTGTTTATTAGATCTACATCGTAGTATGTCCCAAATCCGAGCAACATATTTTTTTGGCCCATTAACTTGCATTATCCTTAAAAAAATTATAATGATGATATCAAATTTCTGACTTCACCATAGTATTTATATGCATACGTAAAAATATGCTAGTTTCGGCTTGATGTACCATTTACCTAACACCCTGTAGACAATGTAATTTTCCTAATTTAGCCAATCCAGCAATAAAACTCAAGACTTTGAATTCTAAGCGAATCACCATCACTACGCCAAATCGAATCGTCAAAATAACATAAAAAGTATAAGAGTATCATATCACGATCGTTTAATAACTTAGTCCATGCAATTTCTCGGGGATTTACCCAAACAAACAATTGTACAACAAGAAAGGAAAAAAACTACACTTTTTCCTCGTACAAGTTATCGTGGGAAACAAATCTGTTGATTGGGCAGCACCCAAGTTTTTTGCTGTACGTGAACTGAATAGTACTGAATACGTCCTTGTGAGCATTGTTTATGAGGCTATTGCCAAAGCTCAGTAGGAACAGCCTTTCCATTTCAATTCAAAATGCAGTTTGCTTATTCTTTTGCTGAAATCTCCGAATTTCCCATCCCGATTTAGAACCGTTCGATGGCAAACAGTCGACTGGAAATCCACGTGACATTTGCATTGATGTAATTTAGAAATAAATGTCACGTTACTTAACAGTTGTGAATTCGTAATCGAAGGGTTTTGAATCGGAAGCAGTACAGAGAACTGTCAAATAACTGGTGTATATCACTTATTTAAAACTAGCTTTTCCCCGTGACTTAGACCCCGTTAACTAAATAGAGAATGAATTAAATCGTCCTACGGGAACCCAAAAACGGTATCAAAATAATTATATATATCTATTTGTACCAGCTGATAATTTTCAGCCGTTAAGATGTGATTGAGTAACAAACATACAAACTTACTACTTTACAATCTTAATAAATTTTAAAAGGTCTCATTTTAATGTTGATGCTAATACTGGAACAGATTAGGATTAAGGTTAAAACAATTTATTCAGTAACCACGCACAGATATAATGTAAAAAATTAAAATGTAAGACCTAAATTCAATGTTATACAATATATTTTGTTTAATTTTACAAAATTACAGAATTGTCTGTTATAATAGTAAAGAGAGTATAAAGAATAATAGTCCTCTGATTTTGATCGATTTGAAAAATTGGTATCATTTTTAATTCATGAGTAGTTACATTATGTTTACAAACAATATTTGAAACTTTTAAAATAATTTTTAAAACTACTCAAAACAGCAACGTTTCTGGGTCGAAAGGTGAACACAAGATACAGCGTGGTCACTGTGGTCAGCCTTCCCATTAGTGCATGATGGATCAAAGATCACATAAAATTTTATTTGCGGTGGGCTGATGAGTGACGACTTAGGCAACGATGCGGGAAGCCGCTGGATTCGAACTTCACAGAACTGCTCGCTTTATCGTTATATGGGAGGCCTTTTTTATACGTCAGGGAAATATCATTTCACATACCACGCCAGCCAGCCAGTAGCTGGGGGTTATGTGGCACTCCGAACCTGAGAGTGTGGCACGTCTACTTACCTGAAACCTGACGGTGTTCTCCGGTGCCACTGAGTGAGTAAGAACTGAGGATTATCGCCTACACACATTCGTTCGCAATTCTGCCTCTGGTTGTGGCTCGCTGGACAGCGAGCGCCACCCGGCTTCAGGGGGAAGGTAGTCTCCCCCACGGCTCTCCATCAAACGATGCGCGGAACACACACAACTCTATAAGATGGAGTCCTATGTCGGGCAGAAGACTTCCAAAGACTTTGTTATCTTCGAAGACAAAACATCATATTTACGTCAAAAGTCGATAAAATGTTACAACAACATTTTATCGTGTTGCGCATGCTAGCCCTGCTGGCTGTTTTTATTTGTTTATGTCCAACATGGAGTTCAGTACAGTTAGAACGGATAATGAAGTGTCCTTTGTACAAAGAAGTGTGTTCAATTGAGCGTTCGTTGCGGTTGCTTTTACTTAAATGTGGACCTTTTAGATAACGCACAATTTCATAAAATGGATTTATAAACAATCTAAAAGTGGATACCTCGAAATTATAAATATCCCCGCATATCGACGATCGTTTGGTTTAGTAGTAGAGGTTGTTTAGTTTAGGTGGTTGTGGGTTCGATATATAAATAACCATAAAATCATCATTTTTTTTTAAATCCACACTAAGGTTATGTTTCCTTTAGTATGTCATTTTGAGTAAATATGAAAGATAGCATAAGATAACTCATGTACGAGCTTGTTTGTGAAACCTCCTTCTGCAGTTCAAACTCCTAAGAATAAAACACGATTTGGCAGATTTCGTAAAAAACATAACCCAAAACGGTCATCTAAAATAATGTTGCTAAAAATAACCAGCTTTGTCTCTTTTACGGTTCAAAAATTAAATTGACGTGTGACGGACAGTCAGAAAGGCATACTGCGTAGGCTTAGTAATACTTTTACAGTTCCGTAGGTACAATTTGAGTACCTACGGAATCCTAAGAATCTACATTGCCAAGAGAGTCTAGTTAAAAAAACGCGTACGGAGAAAAGGTCTTTGTTCTTTGTCTAATAAAATAATAAATAACAATGAAAAAGAGAAAATATTAAATACATTACCAAAGCAATATCTTTGAGGGATCCACATGCTATTGTCCGTCAAACAATCTTAGCGTTAAATGAGACATGTTGAAGCTTATCTGTTTGACCTTACCAGAATAAGACCTTGTCCTATGAGCCTGAGGCCTGACCTTGTACCTGCAACTTGACCTTGGAGAACATTGGGCAATCAACGCGTGTAGGCGGGACTAGTCACGACCACAGTCCACTTCACAGTAAAGGATAAAGCAGCCTACTACGTAGATTTTTTTTATTAGGTTAATATTTGTAACTTAACTACGATATAAAAACTTCTAACTGACATATTGGACTAACACACCGCCAACAGGAGGCGTGTCGTAAGAGGCATCTAAATCCTGTAGCACGAGACGGGGAGCAGCGTCTGCGTGCGAAATAATAAAAAAAACTGTGCTCGCCAACCCGCCTGCCAAGCGTGGCGAGTATGGCAAAAACCCCTCGATGACAGAAGTCACTGGGGGAGGCCTATGTTCAGCAGTGGACGTCCTGTGGCTGAAATGATGATGACATATTGGTTTGAAACTTTGTATCTGACATTTGGATGACAATACAGTAATTTGATACCATCGAGCTGATCTGATGATGAAGTTAGAAGGTGGATAGTGGAACTCTTTATTTACTACTAGTATAACCTTTGTGTTTGTCGTCATTTTAACAAAATGTGTTTTATTGTTTTCACATTATGATTTCTATTTTATTTATATTTTTTTTTACAAGCTATGTATCAAAATGATCAATAAATCTTCCAAGTCGACTTCAACCTACTTTTGGTTATCGTACTACTTGCAGTGAACAAGTAATACACTGCGTTCTTACTCGTATATGAAACTTTGTACGTATGTCTAATCCGGATGTCAACCCAATATTTCAAAACCATAGAGATACTCTACTAGAGCCTTTAAGTGAAATAGAAATAGAAAATCATTTATTTGGTACAAGACATACACACATATAAAAATCTTATCAAAAACTTATTAAATAAGTTGCGTAACTATGTGTAGAGTCAAGTACCAAAATGGTCAACGCGTGTATCAATGGTAAGTGGGCACTGATTCATCCCATACATAAAATCTGATTTGATATAGCTTTATTTTATAATCTAGTCGAGGCTTAGATAATTTGTGCAATTCAAAAAATCGTTCGCACGCCTCCAAGAGTAACTGACTTTACCTTCATTGCTACAAAAAAAACTAAACATTGAATTATGGTTGCCAATAAGAGCTTTGTACTTAAAATGTCCACTTTCTAAATTTTGTTTTTTAACAATTACCATGCTAGGTTTATTTATGATTTTTAATATTTGAAAAAATAAACGTATTTATTTCAAGTATTAAAAATCATAAGGCCCTCTTTCATCAAAAGATTTGAACTTATGAATGATCTCAGAACCATTGTGAATCGATGATCTTTAGTCATGACATTTATCGAAAGCCTGAAGCTACTCACATGTGGAGAATTTACAGTTTTATTTTGGATAGATCGTAATAATATTACTGTGTTTTGTAAATGAATGCATGTGTGTTTGTGTGCCTGTGCAAGATTTGTTAGAAATGGACCTACTGCACCTTGAGATGCTGTGCTAGATACGCAATAGAATTTACTCCTTTCTTTATGTTTGTTGTCGCAAATTGATGTCTAAGGATTTCGTTCACGTATATCTTTAGTCTAAGGTGTGAAAAGATTTGAAAGCACTTCGTTACTCGCTCTTTGAAAGTGATCTTTAAGTCGAACTGGTTTTAATAGAAATGTTTACAAAAGATGAAATAAAAGCGTTTGTAAAAAATGTGAAAAGAAACCTTTTTATCGTAATGTAATTCATTTTACTTTGTAAGATGTGAACTCAAGAGTCTTATGTTATAGCACAACAGCTATCGGGAGAGAAATGTTAAGCCTTTATGAACTATTTTATACGAGTACATAACTATGTTATTAAATATTGAAAGTCGTTTAAACTTACTTCTAAATGATAATTATATTAAAATAAATAAAAATAACATAAATAAATATTGGACAACTTCGCATACATTGCTCTGGTCCTAAGGTCTTAGGGTCGCTATGTCTGATTTCCCGGATTCGATTCCTGGTCGGGTCAATGTAGAAAACAACTTTTCTATACTTCTACGGGTCTTGGTGTTGTAGTACCGTCGCTGTTTCTAATTTCTATAACACAAGTACTTTAGATACTTTCCTTATAATCAAAGCAATGTATGTGATGTTGATGTTGTCAAATATTTTAAAAAAGTAGTAGTAGCTTTGTAGTTGGTTTATAAGCCTGTACAAAATGCATGAAAAACAGGATTTTCTTACAAATGAATTTAAAAAGAAACAATTAAAGCAGCGGTTGTAATTGTTTCAGGGGTTTGCTTGATTGAAAAAGTAAGCAACAGAGACACTAAAGTCTTAACTGTCTCACCTAGCGGGAAGAAGAGTTATGGACTCTACCAGGTCAGTTTTATTATGTTTATTTGGGACAACAAACAATACAATATTACGTGGCATCGATGTTGATCACTGGGGAAAAGTCTTGGAATCGCTTTGCGCATCTTACGAGACGATCATCGTATCAGAGCGCGTGTGCGCGGAGCTAACAACCAATCACTGCAAGCGGTGAGGGCGCGGCGCGCGACAAGCCAATCACGATATCGTAATAGTCTTCTGCGCAACTTTCGCCCACCGCTCAACTTCCGTACCGAGATAAAAAGTGATATGTGTGCAAAATTCCATCCAAATCCGTTCAATAGTTTTTGCGTGTAGAAATAAATAAACATCCCATCCATACTTACAAAGTTTTGCATTTATAATAATAGTAGGATTATTTATTGGTTCTTGCAGTTTCGTATGCAAATAATTCAAATCTTTTTAAAATATATTTCTCGTATCTTATGGGATTATAAGGTAAGGGTATTAAAAACAAGGTATAATACCTTGGTAATGTAGGCTACACCAGTTTTCCTGTTTACACTCAGGATTAAATGAATATAATTATTCCAGATACCGCAAAAGTGGTGTCGCGAAGGGAAACCAGGGGGTGGTTGCAAAATATCTTGTGAATGTAAGTATAGCGTAAATAATAATAATGTTATATATTATTAACGGTGTTTAATTATTATCTGCCACGGCTGCAATCAAATGTATGACAGTATTGCGTAAGATGCGCAAAGCCCACTCTTTGCCCCAGCGCTAAAAATCGATTTGTACCTACCTAAATTTTACGTTTTTCTGTCAAAACCTAATTTAAGTACCGTTATCACTAATAGCATTTTTATTAAAATTCCAACGATAATTCCGATTTCCAATGCATTAATTTTTTTTAATCCTTTAGCAAACCAAACAATACTAAAGTAATACTGCTACTTATAGTTACCCCCTCGAAGATTCTCAGACTCGAAAGAAATGATGGAAATCCAACTAACGAGCTCAAGGCAACCTTTGTGTCTAATCCTCAAACTTTTTGGTCCTTCTCGGATAAAATACAAAGTCTCTAATTCGACAAGAGAGTTGCATCCAATAGTGGTAGTGACACAGCAAAAATAGGAAATCGGGTAAAAATTGATGTTACTAGTTTTAGTCTTAATCATCATCATCATTATTTGATTTGAGTGCCGTGTGGTGCCGGCACGTTAAAAGAATTGCACCACCCCTTCTCTTTCTATGGGTGTCGTAAGAGGCGACTACAGGAGAACCGCCACAAGAAGACGGGCAGCAGCGTCTCCTCTCCACCATTGGCCAAACTGCGATCGCCAATCCGCCTGCCAAGCGTGGCGATTATGGCAAAATCCTCCTTTTGGAGAGGCCTGTGTCCAGCAGTGGACTGATATATGCTGGTGATGATCATTATTTGAGCCATAGGAAGTTCATTGCTAAACAAAGGTAAATTTGCCTACATTCAGCGGGTTTCTGCAAAATTTACCAGGTCATCTATCCACCTTGTTCGTGGACCTACGCTGCGCATGCCGATGCGTCCATTCTAGAACTTTTCTGGAATATCGATCGTCAGTAGCTTATTCCCATTTTAGATTATTTATCCATAATATGCGGCATTAAACAAAGTACCACTTCGCTATTTTGTTGACACTAGTGTATGTTTTTAAAATCGGACGTGAAGTATGTAAATATCTACCTAAGACTGTGACGGCAGGCTGGACTAGAATTATAGTCAGTACATAACTAGAAAGGTTCCATTTTAAATGGCGGCTTCTTCTTGAGTCAATATTAACAACCACAAGCTCTCAATGCTAGTTTTCTTTTAAAATTGATATTTCTAGTCTTATCGGGTTTCGTGTTCTTACTGTAACGTTACAACAAAACAATCTCTGGATTTTATGAGGCAAGTTTTATGGCCGTAGTTTTACAAGCGGTCACTACTCCATCGGTATGACGGTTTTGGTAGATCTCTTTCCTAGGATTGCTTTGTGGGATTTATGTTTGAGTTATAGTGAACTTTCAACGTTACTATATAGATATCGGCGACATCGGTAGCCGAAAGGCGAGCACGCCGGATTTGGCATTACCATTTCTGAGGTCCCGGGATCGATTCCCGGTCGAGTCAGCGTAGGTAACGAACTTTGGCTAACGAAGCTGGGTGTTGTGGTACCGTCGTTGTTTCTAATTTCTGTAACAAAAGTGCTATAGCTGCTTAGCTTAGAATCAGAGCAGTGTATGTGATGTTGTCTAATTAAAAAAATAAATAAATACAGGGTGTTAGATTTTATGTTAGATCACTTCTACCAATTGGTTTAATAGCACTGTGACCCGTCTTGAACGCAATAAGTCACAGTATCGATTCCTGGCCTTGGACAGTTCAGAAAACGATATTTTTAAATTTGGCATTAGTTTGTGTGTAAAGAAATGCCTTTGGCAAAATTCATTGTCAGGTTAGGTTATTCTCTTTCTCCAAGTAATTAATTCCTTACTGACATGAAGATAACACTAAAATCGGTGCCTGCTGTTTTAAAAGTATAGTTAGGTATGTCTAAAAACTCAGTTAGGATTATTAAATTATCATCATCAAAGAAGTAAAATTTGTAATGCAAACTACGACATGCCAAATAATTTTAATTTGTAAATCAGTGACGTGAAATGTTTTCTAATTAAATTTAAAAAAAATGTTGATATGAATTATCTATAAAAACATCACTTTTTTCAAACACGTGTACAAAAAAGTGGTCATAATGCATTTGACTGTCAACGCGGAAATTGCTGAGAGCTCACTTTAAAATAAGTACATTCCTTCTTTATTTTAAAGTGGCCTTGCTGCCTCCGTTCAAGTACTGGAAATATTTCGATTTGAAGATGAATAATACAATGCTAGCATTATATCGGAATAGGCACTTACCTACTAGAGATAAGTAAAGGCGAGTAGCATCGAGAACTCGTAGTTCATCCTCTACTCACGTTCCCCTTATCTCTGTAGCTAGTGCTGGGAGAATGTCGATACTTTTTATTTGTATGAAGGGTACAGAACAAAAAAATTTTTTTTGAGAAGTCTTAAAACGTGAATCCTATTATAATATTATGATCTCATTTTTGTGACTTAAAACTGCTTTAAAACATTATAAAAATAAGGCAGGGTTTAAAAAAAGACACCAGGACCAAAGCAGTTACCGCTAGCTCTAACCGGCATTTCTTAAGGTAGCTTTTGCACCTTATGAATAGACGATCATTTAAACAATACGAGCTGTACATGGACTTAAACTAGCTTGCACTTGTTAAATTTCTTGTAACTTATTCTATAAAAAAGATCAACAAAGTTGATTTAGGTTTTTACGTCAAAATCAAAATCAAAATCATTTATTTCTGTAAATTGGCCATAAAAGGCACTTTTACATGTCCCAATTGTTTTTTTCCTACCATTGCTTCGGGACTATTGTGGGCTAGTGCCGAGAAGAAGCAGCGTAAGAAACTCGGTCACTATTGTCAGCCTCTTTTAAAAATAAATAAATATTTTACGAGATTTGTTGTGAGCTAAGCAGTTTTAAATCCACACATTTTTATCATTTATATAATCACTAACGGTGTAATAGCCCTTTTTCATTAGAGTCCTTTTTACATGCAATTTGAATTCATATACAGGCATTTCAACAATGGATTGTGGTAATTTATTAAAAAAACGAATACAATTGCCCATGAAAGAACTTCCTACCTTATGCAATCTAAACATTGGAACGGCAAGTTTATCTTTATGCCTGGTATTATACTTATGTATGTCATTTTTCTTAGAAAACAAGTGCAGATTTTTGCGAACATACATAATATTTTCAAAAATATACTGTGAAGCGACTGTAAGTACGTTAATTTCTTTAAATAGTTCTCTTAGCGAATCTCGGGGTCTAAGATTATAAATAGCCCGAACAGCTCTCTTTTGCAGGACAAATATGGTTTCAATATCTGCAGCTGAGCCCCATAACAGTATGCCGTATGACATTAAACTGTGAAAATAACTTAAATACACTAATCTTGCCGTTTCAACATCAGTCAGTTGTCTTATCTTTCTCACGGCATAAGCAGCTGAACTAAGTCTTCCCGATAAAGCCTTAATATGAGCACCCCACTGCAAACGGGAATCTAAAGTTATTCCTAAGAACGTTGAGGAATTAGTCGTATCTAGTTGTTCATCTTTTACAATAATATGCGTTGAGACCTGTCTCACATTAAGCATTGTAAATTTAATGCATTTAGTTTTGTTCGCAGTGAGCAAAAGATTTTTGGTAGTAAACCAATGCAATACTTGCGAGAGGGCATAATTGACATCATCGAAAGATTCTTGGCCCCTTTTGATTTTGAAAATTATTGATGAATCATCTGCAAACAATACCATCTCACATAGATCTTTTATAAGTAAGGAAGGTCATTTATATATATAAGAAACAACAGCGGTCCTAATATCGATCCCTGCGGTAGACCCATAGTTAGAGGTGATCCGGAGACTCAGCTCTATTTATACATACTTTTTGCGTTCTACCTGTGAGATATGAATTTATTAAATCTAAAGACTTCTTTGATACACCATAATGTCTCAGTTTTTTAAGTAAAGTTTGATGATCTACACAATCAAAAGCTTTTGAAAGATCACAAAAGACACCTAAAACATCTTGCTTACTCTCCCAAGCATCAAATATATGTTTCAAGAGTGCAACTCCAGCATCGGTTGTGCTTCTACCTTTCGTGAAACCATATTGTTTATTATGTAGTAATTTATTCAGAAAAAAATGATATAATAGTTGATTGAACATAATTTTTTCAAATATTTTACTAAGAACTGGTAAGATAGATATTGGTCGAAAATTGGAGGGGTCACTTTTCACACCAGATTTAAATAAAGAAATTATTTTACTAAATTTCATTGCAGTTGGAAATTGTCTATCATCAATACATTTGTTAAAAAATGATTGTAAGATATGGGGCTATAGTATTTATAATTGTACTAATGATATTAACAGAGATTCCCCATAGGTCTTCTGTGCTTTTCAGTTTTAATTCTCTAAATGCTTTTATTATTCAATCAGGATTTATATATATAAAATTTAGTGGGGATTTGCATTCGACGACACTTGATTTTATAAGAGATTCAGCTAGTTCAGCAGACGAAGCAAGATCTTTAGTTGTAGAAGTAGCTATGTTTGAGAAGAATGTCTCAAAAGTATTTGCAACTCCTATGTCTGAGCTGATTTGCTTATCCCTAATTTTGAGAGAGTAAGTGTGATCCCTTGACCTTTGCTTACATGTTTCATTATTTATAATATTCCATGTGGCCTTTACTTTATTAGTAGAACCTGAAATCAAGCTGTGAAGGTGGTTGGACTTGGCTTTGGCATATACAATTTTAAATATTTTTGAGTACTTTTTGACATGTTCTATGACTAGTGGGTTCTGAGAATTTGCTTTTGAAGCATACAAATCATATAAAATATTTCTACTTTTGTAAATACCAGGTGTTGCCCAGTCATTAAACTTACAGTTCAGCTTATTTGTTTTTAATTGCTTTTGAATAAAAATCTGATCAAATTCCTTTCTGATTAAGCCAAAAAGATCTTCATATAATTTATCAACACTATGTCCATTATTAGACCTTAGTAAATCTACACCATTATTAATTAATTTTATTTTTTTCGTGTTGCCGTTACTTCTCATCGCCAGGCCTGTCCTAGACCTTTGCCTGGAAGCAAAGCTATGCACTAAATAAACTACTGTAGTACCGTACCCCTTGCACAGGGATTATTTTAATTTAAACATCACCATTATCATAATCGGCCTAAAAACAGTGTTGCTGATCATAAACCTCACCCGATGCACTACTAAGCTACTTTTTTCCTACCGCTGTGAAGAGCTTAGCGTGGAACGTCTCCCTAAAGTCAAGTTTCGATAAACTTTTATGGCATTGAAAATCTATTAACTAACAACACTATTCTGTACCACTCGAGTAGAATTATTAAAGTGGAGAGTAAATCAGGATTTCCACCACTGGTTGAAAGTTAAGGAACATTTTTACGTGAATTACGCTCTCTGGTTTGATCTAATACAAAACTTGCTAATTAAGTTTTTTACCAACATCATCCCGGCGTTCGTCGCTAGGCAAATACAAACACAATTTCTTAGACACTATAAGATATAAAAAAAACAACCATTATAATAAAAACGTATTTATTGATTACTTAAGGCACATATAATAATTGGAACCAAAATCATAATTTTTTTCTTAGTAATATAGAAAACGTAACATATGATGTATTTTCTTCTTTGGAAACATGCAAAATGAGATCGGTCAATAAAACAAGATACAGTTTTCTTATAAAATAACAGAAATAAATTGGACTTTCATAAAACAATTCTTGTAGTAAATGGACATCCAAAATCACAAAAATCACAAGTCAAAAAATTTGCATTTTTTATTCGTACCTAAATTTATTTATTTACCTACTTAATTTTTTGGCAACAACTGGCACAAATGGGTTTCGTATGCTCTCGGCAAATTCTTTTAAAGCACATTTCACAAGATGTCTTCGTTTTCCGGTCTTTTTTCCAGCTACAATCTTCACAGCGAGGTTTTGGCCCAGGTTTTGAGGAACTTGGCAGATTGTGACATAGCTGCTATAGACAAGTCGCATCCGCTGTTGCCGCTGTTGCCCAACGAATTTTGAACCATAAAGATATCTATCTTTTTGGTTCAAAATTCGTTCAAATGAACAATAATATTGTGAGACCTCGTACGTACATTTTGAGGTGGTTGTTGCACGAGCCATTGAGTTTTTCCATTTCGGCCAATGCACTTCCTACGCCTGATATATTTCAATGGTACGTCCTCTAAATAGTCTTCGCCTATTTGCACAGGTAATGTTGGCTCTTCCTCTTCGTCATGCTGCAGGGGATCGTCGGAAACACCATCCGCTTCCTACTCTGTATCACTATTGTGGTTGCTGTTTTTCTCAGGATCCTCTGTTTCCGATACGATTTCTTCCTCACTATCTTCTTGTTATAAAATGTCTTCTATAGTACTGTATCTCAACGAGGAATACATGGTAATGAAGTGCTCAAACAAAAACTAAATACATTAAGTATAACACAAAAAAGTAGTTACACAAAGACTCGCTACCGGGTATTCTTCACCCATACTTCGCACGTCCACAGCGACCGAGCGCGAGGCGCCAACTGACTGCCACGCGGGGAGCGCGCCTCTTGTTGCTATGCAGAAAGGTACTTAAAGCGGCAAGTCGCGGAATAAAGTAGAAAAAAATATATGTGTTTTTATTGCCTCTGTGGTAATTTTTACCCGGTAGCGACGAACACCGGGTTAAGCCAATGCTAATTAATCATCATCAGTATTATTTTAGTCACAAGATGGCTACTATTGAACATAGGCCTCCCCCAATGGACTTCCAGGTTGGCTTGTTAAAAAAGATATTATTCTATATTAGGACATTTAGGCGAAGACAGTTAGCCAGTGGCAATTGTATTAATATACAAAAAATAAATTATTTGAAAATAAATTATTTTTTCTTTAAAAATGTTTACATCGATTGACAACCTGACATAAAGTATCTTTTTGTTCACAGCACTATTAAATGATGACATAAAGGACGATACCCGGTGTGCAAACCTTATCTTCCAGCTAGAAGGATTCAAGTACTGGAGCCAGTGGACTGTCAGGTGCAAGAACGACGACATGATTACAAAGGAGATTTACAAGTAAGTTGTAAGTAAAGTAAGCTTAAGCTATATAATACAAGCCTATTTAGGCCAACCCGCCTGCCAAGCGTTGCGGGTATGGCAACACCCCCCGATGACAGAAGTCACTAGGGGAGGCCTATGTTCAGTAGTATACGTCCTGTAGCTGAAATGATGATGATGATGATGATGATAAGATACATTCCTGACAGCTTTGGTTGGTGGCAAGCTGGTTGAAAAATTTACGTTCGATCCACGCAGGATGAATGACATATGCAATGATGATGAGTAGTGATGCATATCTATACTACGTCTCACTGCAGGGGATGAAGGCCTACTACCGTCGTTCGTTCGGACGTATAAGCCCAACAGATTAAAATTAAAATCTCCTTGTATCAATCCTTTTCGAAATATGACCAACGCAAACTATCCGTGTAAAAAACACAACGGTTTTCAATAGTTCACAAATTGTCAAAGCTTTGATCGAACGAAACACTTTCATATTAAGAGTCCTGGCCTGACCTTGACTATGAGAATTGAGATGGCTTTCTTCACCACGCATGTCCACTGCGGATTTATGGAAGGTGTTGTAAGACCAGTGTTAAACCTTACTGTTTTACAGTAAAATTTATATAATTAATCCAATTAAGTTATTTTACTTAATTACCTGTTAATTTATGTAGGAACTATCTTTTTTGCTCAGGCTTTAAGTCCACAGAGTTTGGTTTATTAGTTTTCCTTCTGATAGTCATAAGGCTACTTGTTACCCGTTATAATTCCAATTTATCGAGGGATGTAAGATAGATCTTGTATCTATCTTGTATCCTCGCGCTAATTAACGAAGTTATCGGAAAATATTACATGTGAGAATAATGATATGTATTATTTAAATAAATAAATATAAATATAAATATTGGACAACATCACATACATTGCTCTGATTCTAAGGTAAGTAGCTAAAGCACTTGTGTTATAGAAATCAGAAACAACGACGGTACCACGACACCCAGACCCGAGCCAATATAGAAAAGTTCGTTTTCTACATTGACCCGACCGGGGATCGAACCCGGAACCTCAGAGATGGCGGCGCCATTTAAAGTCCGGCATGCTCGCCTCTCGGCCACGGAGGTCGTCGCACATCGCAGCTTTTATTTCATATCCTTTGATGACTTTGTCATGATGATAGGTCTAAACCTTAACTTTAACAAATGTCAAAAGACTGTCAAACTCCATACAGAAACTGTGGCAATAGTAATATTTATGGTTAAAGTTCAGGTGGTGCAACTCAGTCTTACTGCCGCACTCAGAGAAGTCAATTAACAAAAAGTGTGGATTACTTTTTTTTCGTTTAATAATGGTCTTTATTCGTATAGACTTAAGTATTACAGGTAGTTCTTAGGAAACCATTAAATTTAAGTGACGTCTCTGAGTGTGGCAGTTAAAGTAACAACGCACTTTTATATCTCACGTTTAAAAATTATTATATTTTTGATATTTTTTCCGATTTAATTAAATAAAGTATTTGGTCTGATAAATTGTATTCAGCGTAAACCAGAAGAGGCATGGTAATGTAATGAATGATGATTGTGGCGAAAACACGACAATAATAAATTCCTGTACGATCTCAAATTAACATATTCAAGTACGCAAATGCCGTGAATACGGTTCGCCGATCATTAACGCAAATTAATAAATTGATACTTACAGACAATAACCGGGTATTCGTAAAATAATACTTTTATAGAAATGGAACATTGATTTTGGTACGTAATCACCAAAAATAAAGTATTGGATTTAAGTTTCGTATTAAGATAAAAGCATTTTTTTCAATGGAATTGATATCAATGATTAGTTATACAGTAATACACAGAACAGTATAATTTTATAAATACAGTTAAAATATATTTTATCAGATATTAGGTATCTTTTTGCATATAATATTACCGAAAACTCAGATGAAAGGTTTGACGGCAGTAAAACCTGTGGCTATAAATTATAACTTTTTTACTATCATACAAATCAGTATCTGTTCTTCTGTAAAATAATAATGTCAAAAATACACTGAGTTTACAAATCCACAGATTCTGAATCGGACTTAGCTAATATCAGTTAAACGCCCAGGGCCATAACCATGAACTCTTAAAACAATCTCAAAGTTGTCAAATCAGTCAATTTTGGTACGTCATTTCATACAAAATTTGTCACATTTTCTGTCAAATTTTGTATGTAATGACGTACCAAAATTGACAGATTTGACAGCTTTGAGATTGTTTTAAGAGTTCATGGTTACCGCGCAGGACTATTTCTTCGCTGTCAAAATAATTTTTACTTCCTTTACTCATAAATAATAACTTCCACGAAAAGACTTTTAGATAACACCAAAGACACCGTTGTATGGTTCACAATTATTTTCAATTCTGCTAATTCATTCCAAGATTCAATCCTGTGGATTTGTAGTCCGGAGCGCGCATAACTACACTAGACTGACAGTATAAGATGCTTCAATTGTTTTTTTTTCCAGGTGCCCAGACCTGATGTCACCAAGAAGTAGCCCTGACAGAAGTTCACTTCTAACTCCGACTTTGATGTATAGATCACGGCTCAAAAGATCTGTGAGGCAGCTAATTTCTATGAGAAACAAGCATTATTTGAACGATCTAGTAATTTAATATGTGACTACAAGGCATTTTTGGTAGCCTAAATGACCAGAGGGGGTATAAGGATGCATGTATACCAAAACCAAATATTGTATTTTTATAAAATATATACATTTCTGAGAAGGTATTGTTATGAAATTTTATCGTTTTTTGTTTATACTAGTCTTAGCATTGGACATTGGCATTGGTGAAAACTTATACGTAAACGCTGTGGCTTTACTGTGACCCTTATAAGACAACCCACACGTGCAGAGCATTCGCGACAAATCTATACGAACTTTTATGTTATGTTGATTGATTAGGTACATAACCCATCAACCTAGCATAAACCTCAAGCTTTAAAATGGAAATTGAACTCATAATTGTTCTACTTTAGGTTCAAAATCTAAAAACTAGAACTAGACTAGAACTACATACATTGTCACATCAAATATAACTAAACAAGTGATTGCAGTTAGTGCATGCAAAACAGTAGCTCGGAGTGTGAATAATATCTTGAAAATATCTCGAAACAATAAACAAAGTTTTGAGCGGTGCGGATTGTTTGATGTTTCTTTGCGGAAGGCGGATAGTTGGACAAGAGATACTACGATCTGGTTTCAAACTAGAAGTATTTAACATTTTTCGCGTGAACTAACCAATTTCCGTTTCTTTTTAAATGCAAAGCAAATATTCCACCTAAAGGAATCACATCTTAGAATTTTTCAAAACCTATGTGTGAATTTCCGCTCAAGGGATCGACGATCTTAGGCAGTGACTCAATGATAAAAGTGTTAGATCATGCGGTCATGACGTCATAATGTTATTGAGATGTTTGAATTTATACCACTTGTTTAGTTAAGATCAATGATTTTGTTACCATTTTGTACAAATAATTTTGAAGGGCTTATAGTTTTCAATAGAAAATTTAAACAGCTTTACTTATCGATTGAAAATATTGCAGAAATGTGATGTGGGCATTATTTATTTATTGATGAAAATCATTACTTACTTAGGGATACAATATTAAACATATTCGTCGCTAAGTTGGTGTTTTTTCAAATACCAGCAATGTATTTGGACAATAACTTCGTCCCATTTCTAGTCTAGATACCCGATTATCATCCTATACTTAGATATCTAAAACTATAGCTTTCAGGCCTCCGTATCCCAATCAAACTATTGTGGACCATGGACATTATTAGACATCTAGTCAGGGGCGTGCGGTGTATATAGACAATTAGGCAGTGCCTACCTGATAAATGAAATGCGGAAGACAGAAGGTACTTACAAATGTGTATTAATGATGAAAACAACAGATTTCGACATTTGCAAGTACCTGCTGCCTACCTGCCCGCCACTGCATCTAGTATTGTTACCAAGTTTTGGTACTTTTATAATTGTGCAACAAAATGTCAATAAGCCCAAAACAAATAATGGCGCGAATTATTTGATGTTACTTCGTAGAAGACGGACATGTTGCAAATACTAATGTCATTAAGTCTAAATTAATAAGTGATTTAATAAATATTGGACAACATCACATACATTACTCTGATCCTAAGGTAAGTAGCTAAAGCACTTGTGTTATAGAAACAATAACGGTACCAAAACACCAAGACCCGAGACAATAAAGAAAAGTTTAAAATTGATAGAATCAGGCGTTACTTTGCGGAAATCCATAACTAAATAATTATGAAAATATAATTATTATGCTTACAACTTCCGCTTAGTTACGCTGGCATAGGAACCCCAATTACACCACCTGTAACCCACAATCTGAGGACAGACACAGGCACATGCAAAGAGCACCGCCCTCCCTCCCTCAAATTGCATGCGAAATAGACGAATGCAAAAGTTAGTACCCAACACCGACGTAAAAACCTCGACGCGCGTTTCGCCACTTCACGTGGCATCATCAGGAGAGATTTTGTCGCCTCGACTGCGCTTTGACGACTCATCGTCGTCGTAAGCGGAAGTTGTAAGCAAAATAATTACATTTTCATAAGTATTAGGAAAAGTTTGTTTTGCTACATTGACCAGACCGGGGATCGAACCCGGAACTTCAGATATGGCGACGTCATATTATAGTCCGCCATGTTCTCCGAAAGGCTACAGAGGTCGTCAATTCATTATTTCCAACATACTCATTTTCTCATGCATCGCCCTCATTTTCCTTAAACTAAGTTTATCCCAAGAATTTACTAGTGTTAAAAGTAAGCTGTGTAAATTCGTGCAACACACACGTTTTAACTCCACAGTCGGAGTGAATTCTCGCTACTGCAGCTGTGCTTTCCGTTTGCGCTGCGCTTAATGTAATTATAGATAATTACTGTTCTTGTATTGTGCGAGCAAGTGTGACGTTTACTATATACCTATGCGCTCGTATAGGTACAAGCAAGTTACATTAGTGTGTGTGTTCACTAGCAATACACCCTGATGAAAATGCTTCGGTGAATAATTGACGATTTTGGTGCTGTGGTTTCATCGTTGTTTCTGATTTCTATAACACAAGTGCTTTAGCATCTTACCTTAGGATCTGAGCCATGTATTTGATGTTGTTCAATATTAATTTTATTTTTACTGTCGCGACGCCAAGTCCGGTGTGCTCGCCTCACGGCTATGAAGGTTGTCAATATGAGGTTAAAGCTAAAGTAAGTTGTAAGCTTTAAACGACGTGATGAAGACTTTTCATAATGTTTTAAAAAGTATTGGTATAACTGGTGATCTGTCATGATAGGCTAATCTCGTGTAATGTAACCTTAGCAACATAAATTAAATCATGGAGGTCGATATTAACATCATTGTATAGATTGGGATGTTGATATTTTTTACCTGTTACAATAATTTCAATTACTTACATTACGAAAAGTTTTTTTTTTTTTTTTTTTTATTTGAGATGGGCTTACTCTTGACCCCAATCTTGCTCTATAGCATAGATGGGATCTACGATGGAGCGAGCTTGCCCAGAAGATGCCTATTCACTCTGGTCTTAAAGAGAGTCAGGTTATATGCACTCGGAAATACAGACGCAGGCAGGGAATTCCAATCTTTAGCTGTGCGCATTATAAAAGATGATGAGAAGCGGTTAGTGCGGATTATGGGTATATCAACTAAGAACGGATGGTAGCCGGCCGTGCGTCTGGATGTCCGATGGAAGAAAGGTGACGGTGGTATGAGCTCATGCAGCTCATGAGCACACTCTCCGAAGTACAATCTATAGAAGACCGATAGTTTTTATTTAACATTTTAGATTAGTTAGGTAATTTACACGAAAAAAAATAAAACTGTGACGAACAGCATTTGCGTTAAAATAATGCAGCGATACTTTTGAATTGACCTTGTTTTTGTACCTTGTACTGTAATGTTCGCCAGACAAGACATGTCAATAGTAATGGACTCGAAATAAGGTAATTTTACGTAAAACTCTTTAATATTAATAAAACATAGTTAAATTACTGATACTGCATTTATAACTAATGGATCAGTATATTTTATAGGTACGACTCAGGCAGGGCGCAATCGTAGACACTTTTGTGTCTTGCGTAAGATACAAGCTACCAATGAATATATGATTTCTATAGAACCAGTATGAAATCATCCACTCCCTGCGCATACGTAGACATTTTTTGTGTCCAGTTGCTTCCACTTAACACATACTCATGACAATGTTCCGTGTCGGTAACTGGAAACTAAATGTTGTCAGTTGAAGACACAAGAAACATCAACTCCTTACAATTGTACTGAGCTGCGCCGCTACCGAACACAGCAACTCGATTTCCAGGTGTGAAGTGTCGGTAAAAAAAAGTGTCTACGTTTGCGCAGCGCCCTATAAAGCACAAATGTCGTTTATTTTGTACTACGAAGAATACATAGCTTTTATTCAATCTGTGACAGCTGAAATGTCAACCTTTATTAAAGTGGACAACACCTTGCCATTACATACTAAATGTTTAAAAAAACAACTACCATGTTTCGTAGAAAGATTCTCCTTGTTGCTTCTCTACAGGGTATACTCGATGACTTATTGTTAGGCTTCATCATCATCATCATCATCATCATCATTTCAGCCACAGGACGTCCACTGCTGAACATAGGCCTCCCCTGATGACTTCCAAATTGGCCGGTTAGAAGCGGCCTGCATTGAGCGGATTCCTGCAACCTTTACCAGGCTTCAAAACGTTTTAATACAAACACTGAATATACTTTTTAAGAAAATGTATTGTAAATTGTATCTTTATAAAGCAGTTTACTCGTACAATCGCTTTAACTCCACGAAGGCGTTAATTCGCGCTCGTTGGATTCACTATGCAGCTGCGCCTTCCGCCTGCGTCAAGCTTGCAATTATATACAGGGTTACTGTGAATTCCACCAACCTAATGCCAGGTATAGTATAAAATAATTTGGAATAATTGTATGTTTGTTATAACTTGCGATGAAGTTTAGGTGACCCAGGTTCGATTTTCCGATCGTATTAAATCAGAAAAAGAAACTCTACTCACTCAGTACTTCAATTTCTAACTTCAAAACCATGGCACTTGGTGTCTTAGTAAGAGCCGTATAAATTAAAGTTTTATTTCAAGTAAACTAAAATAGGATTTTACTACCCATATCATACAAATCGTAATAGCTTTATTAAGCATAGTGTTACTAAAAGAAAGTAGAACAATGATATGAGGTAAAACTAATAGGAGTATATTAGTATACATTAGTAGAGGCCTAATATCTGAAAGGTAAACTCGCTAAACCAAGACCATGTCATAGTCCTCTATTGAGAGGAATAAGACGTGGTCTGATTTATTGTAATGATTCACAATAAACTTATTAGTTAAGTAATATTTAAAAAATCCATGCCACTTCCCGCAAATGCTTAGCAATTCGTTGAAGCTGGCGGAAAGTACCAAACAAACAAAACCTTGGTCCCTTGAATCTTTCCTGATAAATATTTGCTATTGGTTCGATCCCTTGAACGAGAATAACCTTTGTTTGCCTTGCCTCTAATTTAATCTAAATGTCACCCAAGCTATTTATTTGGTTAGGCTAGATTGGCAGATCTATTTCCATTGACAGATTTTATAATCACACATCAAAAAGGTTCTGGAATGGAGGCAACGTACCGGCAAGCGCAGCGTGGGTCGTCCACCCGTGAGGTGGACAGACGACCTGGTAAAGGTTGCAGGAAGCCGCTGGATGCAGGCCGCGCTCAACCGGACAATCTGAAATTCACTGGGGGAGGCCTATGTTCAGCAGTAAACGTCCTGTGGCTGAAATGATGATGATGATGATGCGATCAAAATAGGATGGTAAGTAGCTAAAGTTTTCTTTCTTTTACTTTTATTGAAATCCTGTATTTTAAGTATATAATATTTTTATTGTAATAATTATTTTAGGTATCATATTCACAATTGTTTACACATAATAAAAAGTCCAATAATCGTACAGGCTAACATATAATTTATACCTACTTTTGATATTAAAGTAATACCTACGAGTATTCTTATTACCGTGCCCTACCTACACATCTAAATGACTCGAAACATAATTTGGCTTAAAAAAAAACTTTATGATATAGATACAAATTGTGACACTTAACCATAGCACATGAGTAAAGAAACGAATAGAATAGAGACAAAGCTTCATACGAATGCGCTGTGATAGGTACATCACTACAAGTGCAACGCGTGTGTGTGCGTGTCCACTGGCTGCTTGTCACGTATAAGCCGAAACCGCTTCAAACTAGATCAGCCAGTGGTCAATCTCAGGGCTTGCAGATGTGCCACGACGCTCGAATGTCGTGCGTGTTTTGTTTTTGTTATCGATTTTCTCACATAATACGTAGTAATATTTTTGTTTTAGTATTTAAAAAGTTTTGTATATATGGTTGTACATTGTACTGTGTGTGATAATACCTCCTGATAATTTAAATTAATTAATTTAGCATTTGTTGAATTGCTTGAGCCAAAATTTCGCGAATATTTTGATCTTCATGTACAAATTGTTAATATTGGTAATGACGTATTAGCACTTTTACAAGATTGTACATTTCATATGCCATGTGATTATTTCCCATTGGATTATTTGAAAAAACTTTATATTAGATTTAGAATTTATCATTCGATTAAAAGACAACAAATTATTAAAAACCAAAAGTAATAAAAAAAAATATTTAGAGTATGTAATTGGTTAAAAAATTAACCTATTTTAATAAAAAATGTGAAAAAAAGAACCTTTAAATATTTTAAATTTATTCAATTGTGCTAACCCTACTAAAATAGATATAAATTTTGCTAGCTCTTTAGAAGCTTTGTCTCTGTTCCTTTTCTTTACTCATGTGACCATAGTTTCAGTTATTGCGTTTAAATTATTTAGAAATTGAGGCTTAAAACTCACCATTTCGTATCTTTCAAAAATTTTTAGCAAAGTTCGCGATCCATGAAATTGCTGTCTAAAGTATAAACGAAGTCACTCCTTACGATCATTCCAGAAAATTCCGTAGCTGTCGTAATAAACGTAATGCGCAGGGCACAGGTGTGACTCCGTCGACGGGCTGAGTTCCCGGAGGAGACGTGTCCCTATAATATAGCGAACTCCTTTTAATTCCGTCCCTTTATTCTGTTAGAGGATTGTATTGCATGCGAAAGAATTTGTTTCGGAATTTATAAGGTTTGGGGATTGAAAGATAGGGTGTTCGCCTCCGGCTCTGACCGTAAAATTCAGTTTGTCATATAAGTAATTAGACCATACAATTAGGATATATCTTAAAAGTAGTTTGGTCTAAGTCATGGTCTAGGGGAGACAAGCACAACACAGTTAGCCCTCCCAAAACGAATGGTTTAAGTAACGCGCCTTTTACATTAGTTTCAATATGTGCTTGTACAAAAATGCTGTAACTATATAAACCTTATATTTCCATCATCAGATCTTGAATTCATGCTTACCTACAACTGGGATAAATCTGATATCACAAATTACGTATAGCGGCGGCGTATTTTTTCTATTTTGTGCTGATACCTGCAGATTCTGGAATCGGACTAAAATCTAAAGAGGCACTGTAAATATCAACGACAAAAACAAACACAAATGACAAGGTAAATGCCACATCTACTGAGGTTTTACATTGCATTTACGTGCACTAGATCTTTCATTTTCTTGGCCCTATGTGTCCAAAATTTGTCAACAGTAGCTAAACATTCAGAGATTGACCTTTAGGCTTATTAGAGCATCGAAACGCAACATATAGAAATAAAATCGACCCTAAAAATAAGACAAAACTATCTAATAATAATTACCCGGCAACTTATGAAACTGATACAGTCATTATCAAACCAAGAAAAAATCCTCCGTATTTAAACTAGCACTTAACTAAGAATTCTGAAGGCGCGGAGCGCTCAGCAGCATAAGTTTCAACAAAAAGATGACTAGGAACTGTGAAATTTTTCTCCCAATTCAAACACCGTAGCATCTGCGTTTAGTTCGAAGCGGGTTCCATATCTCTTGGATATAGGGTTGTCACACCGTAAAACTATTTTTTTTTCAAATTTTAGTTTAAAATACCGGCCAAGTGCGAGTCTGACTCGCGCACGAAGGAATTCGTACCGTTATCTATTAAAAAAATTACGTTTGTTGTATGGGAGCGGGGGGTTAAATAATGTATTGTATTCTGATAATTTTAGTATTTGTTGTTATAGTAGCAACAGAAATATATCATAAGTGTCGATAATTCACTTTAAAATATCATATCGTGTTTTGCTGGTCATGCTAGGGGGCTGGAGTGACGACCGCGAACCCGATGGCCGGACTACCTCGGATGCCGTTAGATGTGAATGTTCTTCTAACATTCCTGCATTCTTGAGAATGCTGATGATGAAGATATCTATCAAATGAAGACGTATTACGTTTTGTTTGTGTAGTGAAATATTGGACGCAACAAAAAACCTGTCGTCAAAGAAAAAATTGCAAGGTTCAAATTAAACATTTGTAATTTAGTCAACCCTACTTGAAATCCGTAGGATTATTTGAAAATAACGCTTATTTTAATAGTAGCAATTCAGCCAAGTTTATGATAGTATACAAGTACACGTGATCCTGATAATAGGAGTAATATGTGAAAGCCGCGTTTGATTAAGTCTTTTCTGTTTTTAGTGATGGTTGTGTAAGGATTCCATAAAAGTTGTAATTACCAGCAATTAGGTACACAAAATAAGTTTAAGTTTGTCACATATCCGTATAACATAAATGCTGTTTGGATATAGAATGTACATTGATGCTGGCCCTGGCAATTAGGTACCCAGTTTCCTTAAGTTTCAAGAATCAAACCCGGAACCCCCTTCTTAGCAATCCTTGCCACTACGTCCATCGTATTGCCAACAACAACCCTGACAGTATTTATTTTACCTTCTGAATCTAAATATTTTCTTACTTTCATTGTATTAATTCGTCAAGGTAACATGACTTTTATTACCTACGACATAAAAGCTAGATTCCTGCTCGTATGTGTAGGAAATAGCTCACGGCTATTTTTTGTATCTGGTATTTTGATAAAGTCCACGTGTTTTCATGGAACAAGACGCGTTACAGGGAAGTATAAAATATCATGTTTTTAAAAGCGCTTTCATATGGTAACGTTAAGGATAATATAATATACTTTATTAAACATATGAGTAGCTGTTAGGTACTAGTTACAGCAGTACAGTTGTTTCCAATTTTATCCATCTGTTGTGGAGTGGTACTAATCTACGTAAATAATTTTGGTCCAAAGTTTATGATTAATTATTAGAGGTAATTTACACAAAAAATTTAAAAAAAAAAATTCACTGCTGCATATTCTCAAAACTGCAATCTCTGTGGCCCTACAGGCTGTGAACACGATGAAATAGTTTTGTAAAAAAATATTAAACTAACACTTTTCTATACAATATCAGTCGCCTTATTAAATCTCTTTAGTTTATTGTTTGTTGATTATTTGTTGGCCCTTTCATTTGAATTGTTGTAAATTACGTACTTTATATAATTGATTTTCTGGAATCTAGATGTCATAGGGAGAGGTCTTTGTTTGTCTTGTATTGCTGTAATGAGGATGATGATGATTTAACAATCTTCTACCCAAATGTTGTCTGGAAGAAACAGCTTCTAGCGATGAACTCTCAATTGTGCAGTTCTAAATGTTTTTTTTTTCTGTCTGTTTGTTTTGTGTGGTTTCCAATCAAGATTATCTATCCTTTTATTTATTTATCTATAATAAAGTCTTGTCTACTTTTCCTACATCCACGACTTAAGTCATGTGTTTATTTTCCTGTTTATATTAAAGCCTGTCATTTTCCGTGTCTTAATCCCAACGTGAAGCTAATAGCTTTCCAATTTTCTTATAATGCAGCTAAAACTCCCTGAAATCTATTGATTTATTCAGCGTACGCAAGTTTCTAAGAATATATTATAGTTTTAGGTATTTAATGGATTTTGGTAACTTCAATATTAATAAATTCAAGATTTCAATAGTTATCGAAATGGATGCTTTATTCTACTAGTCCTAGTAATATTAATAAATAAAAGATTTGTGAGAGACGAGTTTTTGTTTGGTTAAGAGGTACTTTCACGGGGTCCCGTGACATGTATGTAGCTTAGCTACTAACTTAATCATGTTTTTATTGAATATTCGGATATTGAAAGTGTTAGTTTACCTATTTTTATAATAATAGTACTTACCTATTTTCATTTATCACAGTAATTAGTACACAAAAATACCATAAACTTATTAATTTTTGAAATACTGTTGTAACGCAAGTTATAGATATGTAACGGTTGCTGGGAGCACTATATAATAAAGGTGATGTTAGGCCTCTTTCAGCGAGCATGGAAGTCGTCCTCACGGGTTCCTATGAATCCTCAATGCGTGTGTGCGTGTAGCACGTTGCGTGCACCCCGCAGGTTTTTTAGTATCGGAAAACAGTTGCAAAAGCCACTGTTTTTTTGACATAGGCGTCTCTCATAACCATGCTGCTACCTCCGAGGCAGCATGGTATGCGAAAGAATTTTTCCTGCGATAAAAAGGCCTCTTTCAGCAAAATCTGATTTTAATGAGATCTAGAACGAACGCGAGGCACTTAAATCAGTACTTAAATAAGCTAAATGGCTCAGAATTAAAAACTAGATAATTTGATTCTGTTTCGTTATATCATATAGTGGCAATGGGCAGACTGGGAAACTGGGACTCGGTATTTGATCTTGTATATACACATATAAAAATCTATTCATCATTGACACAAATATAACAACTTTGATTAATCAAAACATCTGATCCATAAGTACAAGTGTTGCTTAACTGAAATGTAAATATTTTTTATTTTATTTTCGTCTTATTTGTTTTCGTATTCATTCAAGTTTTTTTTTCTTGCGCGTGTACCACGTTAAGAGCACTTTACTCGTGATGGTATTTGTATTGTCAAGTATTTGGTTTTCTTAAAGAGAAGTCTAGTCTAGGCAAATAAGATGGCTCAAAAACGTGCAGTTGGTGCAAAATGATGGCTTTTAAAAATGTGGAGAAGCGCTGAGAAAATTAAATAGTAACAGTACCTACTAAAGCCATTCGTCTCAAAAGTGACATAAAGTGACTCTAAGAAGATTAAGGATGACATACAACCTAATGCAAAATGTCAAATATATCAACTGATTTTCAACTTATTGTGAAAACAATGGAGTTCAAGATAATTTTTTTTTTTTTTTTTTTCAAATAATTGGTCACTTAATAGTAGAACTAACGGCCGATGGGGCAGAAAGTTTCTAGAATGTAGGCCACGTGGCGGCAAGCGCAGCGTAGAACTCAACACCCAAGGTGAAGGTAAAAGTAAAACCGCTGGATGCAAGCCAGTCAACTGGACAATCTAGAATTCATTGGGGAAACTCTATGTTATGCAGTTGTTGGTTTATGGCTGAAATGGTGAAAATGAATCATCATCATCCTCATATTTTAAAGCCACAGGACGTCCACTATTGAACATAGGCCTCGCGAGTAACTTCCAGATCGACTGGTTAAAGTTGCCTGCATCCAGCAGCTTCCTGCTAACTTTACCAGATCGTCTGTCCACCTTGTGGGTGGACGTCCCACGCTGCGCTTGCCGGTATGATAGTGAATATGAGAACAAAACAGCCGTAACCAGACTCCGGGATATCAAGATTGTTATTCGTACTATATAATTGTTATGTGAGTTGCCCGCATTGCAGAAATGAAGTTTCTAGAGGTAGAATCATTTGATAAGAGTAGGTATGAAGATTTGCGCACAAGGTGCCCGTATAATTATTATCCTTCATTCAACTGATAAAGGTAATCTTTGAGCGGGTGAATTTTTTTCTAGATATCCAGGATTGCCTTTATGACCTGTGTATTGTGTATAATACTTTAAGTAGTTTTTCTTTTATTAATTTTAAAAGGAAAAAAAATTGAAAGCTACATAAACGAAGCACATAGTCAATTTAATTGATCATTCTGTTTCTTTTTAGAAATTATTACAGTTAAATTATTACAGAAAATAAAAATAATTATGGTAGTTTTGTTCACATAAAAACTGTAACCGTTGTTTACTGTTTGTTTTGCGTGTTTTGCAAGTAAAAGTAGGTCTATTTATATTGCCAGATATGAGCAAACGGTAAGAATATTTTTTGAAAGTAAGTAAAAAAGAAAATTTATTAACCGCCTCGCTCAGTTCACTCACACATGTGTGACGGGGCCATTGTTATTCAATTATTATTTTTTTCTTTCTGAAATTACCGGTTAAACCGAAAAAAAGTCCAACCCTATGTCACTGATCAAATAATACCCCCTATGTCACGTCAATGTAACTGAATTTTCATAGAATCGTATAACAGAAGATAATAACTGTTTCTTGCCTAGTTAAATAGTATTAAAAAAGGTTTGCCATCTTAGTAGAAGGAAATCAAACCGCTTTAAGTACTTGCGACCTAAAAAGTCAGAATAAAAAATATGTTGTAATTTACAAGTCATCTCAATAAATCTTCATATATAATATAAAATTTCAGATCTTTAAGACTACATAACTGCGAATAAACACATTTAACTCTCGATGACTGGCACCGACTCCAAAATGAACTGATTAGATATGTTTTAGTCAATATTATTTTTCGCTTTTTAGGTTTAGTTTGAAGTCGGTTTTTAGTTTTTTTTTAACCTTTTTTTATTTCACAATTTTAAGTGTTAAGTCCTCTATTTTTCCCCTCCTAACTCCGCCAAAAATGACTTTACAGCAAAGTGACCTAGACAAATGTTGATCTTCTGTGGACCACCCATCCAATGGTATGATAAAAATAAGGTATTATAAAGGGTGTATTTTTCGACGAAATTTAAGTCTTAAGGAAAGGGTTTTCCTACACTCCAACCAAAACGGCGGCTATTTTGGTGTCGTAACCATAGGATAAGGTCTTGCGTTAAATACCAAGTCAATTTAATAATAGAACTTTTACATTTTTTTTCGTTACTGCGTGCGCCCCCAGTAAATAAAAATTGGCGGTCTGTTAACTCATAAGCTCTACGTCTGCTCAAAACACTGCGAAATACGTTCTGTCGACAAATTGCAGTATTATCTTCTAACTCCTATCCGTTAAGGAGTTCTTTGGCTTCCATCATCAGGTCAGCAACATGACATGATGATTACCAGACCCAAAAATCAGCATTGAGTCAGAAAATATATGCAAAACAATATGAGTGCCTATAAAAATTGAGGGTTGCCCTCGATTTCTCAGGAATCCCATCATCAGAATCTGACTTGGTGTAAATGGGACCACTTCGGGAGTATACCCTTTCAAACTAAAAAATAAATTTTTAAATCGGTCCATAATTGAGGGCGTAATCGCGTAACAAACATACAAAAAAAAAACAACATTCAGACGAATTGAGAACCTCCTCCTCTTTTTGAGGTCGGTTAATAATTCGTGTTTTGGTTCCAATTCGTCAAAAAATAGAAAACGTAAGCATGTTCAAACTCGGAGTAAAAGAAATTATATTGTGTGAGAATAAAATAAAATGAAAATATTGTTGTGGTCAATTTTTTTATTACCTCTCAGAGGAAATAAGTTAAAAATATAAATAGCTTTCTTGGTAGTGTACTCTTTGGTTTTGTTTTCAGGATTGTGTTTTAATAATGATTATTTCATGTTTTGTCAAAATTTATATATTTTTTGGTCGTTGTACGGTTTTTTAATATTGCCAATAGACTCCTTACAATGATCTTTTTAACCACTTTTTGGCTTAAGGGGTATTTTTGTAACACCCTCTTGTATAAACTCTATCAAACATCAAACCATTTACAATAACACTTTACCTCTAAGACAAATTGCCCAACCTCGCTACTTCCGCATTTCCCATTACCCCAGCGAATTCCCCGAAAATTACGACAAATAAACAGACAAAGGCATTGACAAGATGTTAAGAGTATTGCTCAGAATTACCAATATTTCTTTACGTCTGTTCGCATCTCGCAATCCCGAGGTCCAAATTGAGATGGACAAGACACGCGATATTCAATTACGTTTTTGTGCAAAATGTGAAGATTATTATTGGGGTAAGCATTTTTTTCTAAGGATCAATAACCTTTGCACGTTACATTAAGTTTCAACATCAGTTCTTACGTTTTTAAATTGACTCTGGTTTTCTTTATTTACTTAACTATTAAATTATCATTTGTAGAGCCTATTTAATTCAATATTAATTATGTTTAGACGTAAATAAGATCCATTGATCAAAACATTATTATTTTTGACCAAATCCAATTCTCTCAATCTCAATTAGGTACCGACATTCATTCAAAATGTTTTGAATGAATGTCGGTATGTTAATTTTTTAAACCTACCTGAGTTTATGTTTTTTTGAGTAAAGCAAATCATGGATTGTTCTACCAACACAATTTTTAGGCACTAACAAAATTTTACCGGTATCAACAATTACTAAACTTCTGCGAGAAACACCTTCTGACTGAAATCCATTGGCGCAACAATGAAAGACTTCCCCGTTAATCCATAATCAATAGTCCTTCAAAATCGAAGAGGTTTGCCTTCGGCTTGTAATGAAAATTTGAATAGCCCTATCCGGTTTTTGCCGGTTAACTTCATTAGGAACTTGGAGTTTGAAGATGATGGATTGCAGTATCTTCCGAGCAGTTATTATGTAATAAGGATAGCCAAATGTTTTGAAATCGCTTTAAGCAAATCTCCTTTCCTGTGATCGATATTATATATATTTTTTTAATATATTGTGGACATACAATAAACACACTGCCTATACTTTCAAATACAGAAACATGAACAACGCTTATTTAAAGGATTCAAAGCTAAAAAGGTAAAGATTTAAAATCCATTACTAAAGGCTCAAACCGACCTCAATCCATACAGAAGCAGAAAAGGCTACTGTAGCAACCAGCAGACTAATTTGTGGTCACGTGATGCAGTAACTATCACAATGTCGTCAAAGGCCTGATTCAAGCTCGATGTGCCATTGGTCGGTCGTTGTAGGCCAAGTTCCTTCCGCACTCGTTAATCTGACCGTTGAAGCTATTCTTACCATCTGCTAACAGCTTATTATGTTACTTTAAAAACAGGTTAATATGGTAGCCATAAATAATACATTACCAAGCTGAAGTGGCAGTCGGCGGGGCACATAGCACGTATAACTGACGGCCAATGGGGCAGAAAGGCCGGTAAGTGGCCTCCATACCAGAAGGTATGGAGGCCACTTACCGGCAAGCGCAGCGTGGGACTCACACCCACAAGGTGGACAGACGATCTGATATAGTTTGCAGGAAGCCGCTGGATGCAGACTGCTTCCAACCAGCCAATCTGGAAGTCACTGGGCGAGGCCTATGTTCAACACTGGACGTCCTGTGGCTGAAATTATGATGATGATGATAAAGTAATACATTGGTGTAGCAGCAATGGAAAAATATTATAATGGGTCTGCGATAAAACTATGATGGTAGCTGATGAGTTTTGTGTGATTCGTCTCATGACTGTGCCATGCTATCATCACTCGTTGTAATGAAATCAGTATTTAATTCTTGCCTCATATCCTTGATTCGTGAGTTAGCAACCCACAATAACTCGTAGATTTTTTAGAATCTATGTACTTACACAACTTCATCATAATCATTCAGAAAAACATCGTGAGGAAACCAGCACATTTAGGTAAGTAGGTAGTGTAGCTATAGTTAAAAAATGCTCTATTTTTTGGGATAAAGGTTACTTACGGAGGTTCGCCAATTTTTATATTCCCCATTGCAATAGCAGACTAAGCGTAATCGCTTTCTGTAATACAGGCCACGTTGTTATGGACAAAGTTTCCAATACCATTTTATGAAATATGGTCAGACTCATTGACAGTGATGGTTATTTATAGGATTGTCAGCACTGCAGCCATTCAATATATACGGTAATTGTGTAGGCCGTTTTAGGAACGTCTTTTGGAATTTAACTTTATAGATATTGATATCTTAAAACCTTGCATGGAATTGCCTAAAAACAAAAATTTACGATATTGATATCGTCAAGAATGTCTTCTGATGGTAATTCTTGATATGCTCGTTGGTACCTACCAATCCTGAAGCAGGACTGGGTATAGTAACTTTACTAAGGGCCACTTCCACATATTTTCCTAATAGGCTTAGCCGAAGGGTTAAAAGCTTCAGGCTCTAACTGTCACTTTTTTTTGAATTTGAAGTATTTTGATTTTTAATATAGTGTTAGGTCAAGTTATGAAGCTAAACTTTCACCCGAGTATTTTTACGGCACTTGTATTATACATCAGTTTTACTTTTACGTATGGTATCATGTGATCGATGTACTAGTAATAAATAGGTAAAAGATTTGAATGAACAATTAGATAAGTGCCAAACTTCATCAAAATCTGTTAATTGATAAGTACACAGTCGAATTTAAATTATCTGTGTTATACAGGGTGTACAAAATAATGAGACAGTTAAACCACGTGATCAGCTGGTCATATACCCTTGGCCTTATTCTAGGGGAGCAACATCGAAATCGAGGTTTTTTTTAGCTGCTCCATACTAACTTACTTGCAAACCTCGATGATAATGTAAGGAACATCTGAAAATAAAATCACGATTTCGATGTTGGTTCCATAGGATAAGTTGTTATATATGACCAGCTGATCACGTGGTTTTAAGGATTGTGCAATTCTTTTGTATACCCTGTATATACATTTTACATTCTTGAACTTTATAATATAACAATATATGATCTAACGAAGAAACAATAGAACTCGTCAATGTATTTAAATACATCGTAATTCTACAAGACTATTTCTCAAACCTTCAAACTTAGTTTCTGTTGAATATAATAAATTCATTAGTGACTTGATTTTAATTAAGGATAACATTATTTTATTATACCTAAATTTCAAAGTCGCAAGCTCGCTCTATCGTAGATCCCATCTATGCTCAAGAGCAAGATTGGGGTCAAGAGTAAGCCCATCTCAAATAAAAAAAAAAAAAAAAAAAAAAAGTAGCTTAACGCTTTCTGCGACACAACGCTAAACACGATAGCAATTGTATTGTTATCACGCCTACAGGCGTGGTGTGTCCAGGAAAGTGTTAAGAATATCTTTACCAGGTAAATTTTGACGTATCATCGCTCTTACTTGTCGGAGCGCCCTAAGGTGACCGCGCATCTATGAACACAGCAAGAGCCGCAACCATCGCAGTCATTGCATTTTAAAATTCTTTGTATGAAATAGTATGGATCCTAAAGCACCTGCCGCGCTCAGTGCGCATAGTTGTGTGATCACCTCTACACTGCGTTTGCCAAGTTGTGGTCTCCACTCGAACAAAGGTATGTCTGACCATTCTTACTTTAATCTTACCAATATTATGAACTACCTGTTGTCCGCGACTTCGCTCGCGTGCTCTTTAGTTTATTCCATATATCCCATTGGAACATTTAACCGGGATAAAAAGTATCCTATATGGTAATCCAGATCATATTCTATATGTGTGCAAAATTTTATTCAAATCCGTGTCGTGGTTTTTGCGTGAGATAGTTACAAACATCCATACTCATAAACTTTCGCATTTATAATTTTATAATATTATATTAAAATATAATAAATTATTTAAAAATTATTTATAATATTTAAAAAATGTTAAAGTTAAGATGTTTGTAATCACTCTTTAACTTGTGAAAGGAATTAGCTAAAATTTGGCTCACGTGTAATTAATTTATTGACTATGTTTAACACGAAGGATGATTTCTACCTCGTATTTGTTTTCTCATTGATCATTATGCATTCAGTCTATAACCTAAATCGCTGATTTTTTTTTATTCAAGACAGGCAAAGGTTTGGTGCAAAACTAGCTTGCATTTGACGGAAACACGCCAATTTAACTTTTTGTGATATTATAGCCATTAGTAATATGATATTCTAAAATATTAGTAAGTAAAAACCGGCCAAGTGCGAGTCGGACTAAAACGGCAAAATAATCACTTTTTTGTATGGGAGTCCCTTTAAATATTTATTTTATTCTGATTTTTAGTATTTGATGTAATAGCGGCAACAAAAATAGATCATTTTGTGAAAATTTAAACTATTTGTTTAGCGAATGTATCGCTTGTTTTTGCAATCGACTTTGAAATAATGTTCTTAGTTCCACAGGATGTATTCCCTAGATAACCCCTAGGTTATCGACATCGATAAATAATATGCGCTAGGAAAATGTAAAAATTGCTATGGTCGCGGAGTGAGGCATTGACTTTTTTGTGTCAGAAAGTACCAGACAGTTACATTTTTATTACATGACGCCTCTAGCAAAGAGTTCTAGCACATCTTGACCCAAACCAATTTATGAATAATCCTTTTGTTAAATGACTCGAACTCAAATCGAATCCAGCCCCCTAACCATGAACTCTAAAAACAATCTCAAAGTTGTCAAATCTGTCAATTTTGGTACGTCATTTCATACAAAAGTTGACAGAAATGATAATGTTTGACAGATTTGTGATTGTTTTAACAGTTCATGGTTAGGGCCCAGGACTATTGCGCATATAAATCAACGCGATGCTACGTCAATTCGTCCACGGATGCACTTCAAAACTTAAAAAATCACAAACTTTTGATGCCAACTTATAAAATAATACGCTGTTAGCCTAAAAAAATATCAAAACATGTTGAGTTTTATTAAAACTACAACAAACCAGTTCAATTGCCTTTTCCAAAGCCAAAATTTTATTAAATCCTGAACCATCATAAAACAGCACCCTACAAAAGGCTCTCCAAAACAGTGGAACCCTTAAAAACGAGTTGAAAAGAGAATGCAGCAGTAAAAATGCACAATCGTACGAAACTGCAGGTCGCCAATGTATAGAGTCTGTATTACCGAGTTCAGTATTATACCGAGCGCCGCGCGGATACGACGTTCGTTCGAAATACGCTCCGACGACCGTACTTCCAACCGTTCCCGATAATTGACGAATAAACGTGATTCTGTTATTAATTGGGTTTTGGTGCTTTAAATTCGGGTTGAGATTAGCATAGAAATCGTTTTCGAAGACAAACGAATTTTATGTGGAAATTACGATTCGGTGTGCTGTGTATATAAGATTTTTAGTGATGTGACTTGTGTTTTTGTGGGTTTTCAAGGTAAGTTCGGCTTGAGTATTTTTTCAGGACTTGTTTTTATAGTGAAAATAAGTATAGGAACCGGTGATTTTCGTTTCACGACTCAAATAAACTGTATTGAGTGTTGTTGATTTAGTTTCAAAAATGCCACGAAACGATTCATCTTTGATTGGCAAAATATTGGTTAGAATAAAATATCTAGGCGATATTATAAAAGAAAAAACGTTTATCAAAAATTTGTTCCCCTTTTCAGAAAACCTTCAAGTTACAACGTTAAGAATTCAAACATTCTCAATGTTCAGGCGATTAGGGAAAATTTTATAAATATTACATCAAAAAATTCTTTAAATTGATTGCCAAAGAAAGCCTCCTTTAAAATTTAATTCCGTTCTTTGTTATCAATTTAGGCGTAAATAATCTTGAAACGGAATAATAAGCGCTGTTTTATTCAAAATTAATTAATTAATTAGGACACGACTTTCTTAGAAAGATAAATAAATACTTTTTATTGCAAAGTGAAAAAGCTACGGGAAATAATATCTTTTAGGTAGACCTAAAAGATATATAGATGAGATTCTAGCTTTTAAGTGAAATTGTTTTTGTGTTCTCTTAAACATGACAACAACTAGTAATTTTTTTGTAGAGTATTTGTAATTAGAGGGTAAAAACGAGTCGTATATAATTTTTATCGTATACAGTCAAAAGATCTCTTTTCATAGTAAAAAAAGTATGTCGACAAATTTCCTGACTGTATATGAAATGCGGCTAATTGATAATAATTAAAACTACTTAAATAATAAAACTACTATTTTTTTTAATATATGAGACGATTTCAACTGTCTTTTTTTAACTTATTTGATTTTTAATCTCGTTTGCCATAGAAAAGCCGTAAGCCTTTTCACTGTGTGTTTCATGTGTGTGAAAAGGCTTACGGTCGGCTATTTGTCATAACATCAACCTGTTAATCTCTAATAAATGGTTTTATTATGACGAATTATTTCGAAAACTTTACATAATATATCATAAATATAAATTGGGACCAAAAATGGTAGTTCATTCTACGGAGCTTATATTTAACATGTATTAGGTAGGTACAAATGTTGGGGTTTCGGAAAAAAAATGTGTTTTTAACAAATCTATTAAATGTAAAAAAACTATAACTTAAAAACCTTTTAGATGTTGTCTTTGCAATCACAAGTTATAATTAGTACCTAGGTATCTAAGAAAATGTACCACTTACAAAATTTAACTGCGTGAGGTGGAATCGAACTGTGTCTTTTTAATATCCAGGTGGTGTTTTTTTGAGTTACTGAGGAGATAAGTTAAACTGAAGATTTTTTAAAATAATTCACTATTTAAACCAGTGTTTTGGTTATTTGAGAGAAATTGCAAATAATAACCCCTGACGATCTGCCTAGCAGAGAGGCGAGCACGCCGAATTTGACGCCGCCAAATGCCGGCTAAACCCTTTTTCCCTAAAATTTGCAATCAGCACTAATCGCGCATTCATTGCCCGATTGATAGTTAGTGTCAAAATCTATGGGCAGCACTGGCAGTAGATTGCTTTGTTTTTGTTTATTGCTGCCAATTTGCAATTTTAAAGCTAAAATTGCACAATTTTCGTTATCGCATTGCTTTTGCAAAGTACGGAATCAGGGTACGGGACCTCAGATCTCTGAGGTCCCGGTTTCGATTCCCGTTCGGTTCAATGTAGAAACTGTACTTATCTATATTATCTCGGATCTTACTGGGTCGTATTGCGGTACCATCGTTGTTTCTGACTTCTAAAATACAAGTGCTTACCTTAGCACTTGTAGGTACCTATTTACCTTCGGATCAGAGCAATTTATGTGACAATATCCAATATTAATGTCATATTTATTTCAGATTTGTGATTAAGTATTAAATCAAAATGCTTGCAAAACAGTAAGCTAGTTTAAATAGCAAAGCACTTGAAAAAATTTACGAGCAACTTTGATATAGGTAAATCCATATTTTATATCGCACCCCATACCCACTTCACACTTCAAGTGAAAACCTGATAACTAAATGATCAGATAAGCATTTAATCAGAGGCTAAGCCCGGGATCAGTGTAGTGATCCGGGTCTTTTAAGGGTCCAAGTCGATATGTCATTTTGAAGATAACGGCCCTCAGTCAACGCACACGATGGGTTTGCAGATTTCATGTGTTAATTAAATTAACGATTATATAATTTTGGTAGAGGAATCTAAGATGTAGGGTAAAACCGTGATAGACGCCCCAGTGGTATAGATGCCCCGATTGTAATTACACTAGTTTCGCAAATACATAGCGTGTTATTTTATTTATCTATCGAGAGACTTTCCAACTACCACCAAATGGATCGTGTCTCATGTCTCTGTGCGATTGCATGGGACGGCTAGGTGCGATCAAAGTTTTTTCGGGATAGATGCCCTATTTCTCAGCGGGTCGTCTATCCTTAATGTTATTTATATGGACTTGGCAACTATCCCCGACATGGGATAGATGTCTCAAAATTTTGAGGTCCTTAATAATCGGTAATACTCTGGAAATGTCAAAGGTAATATTTTCTTCTTTTTATAAATCCATAGATAAAAGACCAAAGTACTTGCCAGTTTTACAATTAAAATAATTAAATAATTGTACAGGGAGATATAACATATTTTCAAAAGTGTGGCATCTATCCTGGTTTTACCCTATGGATTTCTTAACATACCTATGCAGTGAATTCTATGGTGAATTCGGAAACATGGACACAACACAAAACAAAGTCTATATAAAACTTTATTACTTAGTAACCAATACTTTGTTTTTTTTTTATATTACCGAATTTCTGACTACACCATAGTATTTATATGCACATATAAGCACATACCCTTTTTGGCTATATACTCGTGTACTTAACTTCATGTGTTTAAAGCAAAGTCGGGCTAGTTACACTATTTATAAATCAAAAACAGCTGGATGAATTTTTATGATATTTGATCTGTTGGACTTGTCTCTACCCCAAATAGCAAAATCAGTTAAAACATCGGAAAAATTCTCGACAAATATACGTAAGCAAAGCCGTAGGCACAGTTACTTAGTTATCAATTCAAATATTCCCCTAACGATGAAACAAAATGTCAATGTCTCGATGTTAGAAATCCGTGGGTTATTATAAATTGACTCAACTGAAAACTTCACCCATTGGGAATTGAACCCGAGATTGCTGAAGGTAAATCCCTACGGCAATCGTATGGTCAACCGTAAATTTGACAGAATGAAGTCTTTTTCTGGATAGAATATACTGTTAAATTAACCAATCATTTTCATTTGTCTCCTTTTTAAGTTTTTAGCAGTCATTTTCTGGTATAGGTTATGCCTATCTCCCTGAAAAATAACAAAAACAAGGCTATAATTACTTAATTTATTCTGACAGGTCTAAAAAGTCTGTCGCCGAAAGAAAAAATATGTTTCTACCTGAATTGAGTTCTATAGCCATTGTTTTTTTAGTTTAAGGTAATTTGTGTCTTAATAAGGTGGTTACCAAAAAAAAAAAAAAAACTAGGTGCTCTACTGCTTACAAATGCCAAGTTAAAGGTTTATCTTAGTTAATATATTTTTTTCTTAAATTGAGCTAGCGCTAGCGCCTATATTGCTTAACAAAAAAATGAATGCGTGCTATATCGCATAAGACAAATATTATAATACAAGTTTCCCTTCTATAACTTTCGTAACTAAGGGTGAGAAAAGTTTGAAAAGGTTCAAACAAATTTGGACCTTATGTCATTGCGATAGAACGCACAGGTTTGTCCTCTTTTGTATTTCTATAAAGTGGGCAATAAATAAAGAGTCTCCATCTCTAGTGGTCGGAGTAGGGTGACGGCACGTTCTGTTTGGTTAGGACAGTCCATAGTAATACACAATTTGGTTTTTCTGCGGAATATAGATGTTTTTCCACTTTTGCTCACTGTTTGAGGAAAAAACGTGGTAACCCATTTTGAACTAAATAAACATAGCTACGATGAAACCTTAATGGTATGAACTTGGCTTTATGTCAATGTGTTTAGGTTTAGAATACAAAACAGGTCAATTCTTTTAGGTCAATAAGGTCAATAGGTTTAGAATACAACATCACTAAAAATACTTTTTATATTTCATAAAACTAAAATAACAAAGAATAAAAGGTACTAATAAAAACCGGCCAGTAAAAAACACATTTATTGTTTATATCATATTTTGTAACTGAACAGGTTGATATATCATGAAATTGTGGAGCAATGATAGTATCCAAAAAGCTGCTGGCAGCTGATAGAAATATAATTTGCCAGGGATTAGGCTAAGCGTCGTGCATTAGGACAGACATATGACCAACAGTGGACTGACATCGGTTAGTTATGATGATGATGACATCTTTAACTCGGGTGCATTATTGTGCTTTTCGCACAAATACTTGTCCTCTAGAGACATACACAGTAGGCGTGCAACGGGCGCGGTGCGGCCGTGGTGTGGGAGAGGCACAGAAGTGGCGTAGGCGAGGTACGGACGTGATGTACGAAAAAAAACAACATTCGGTCGAATTGAGAACCTCCTCTTTTTTTAAATATGTTTCAAAGTTAGTTGTAAAATTGGCGCCTCGTTCCCATACCGTTACCGCTTGTGTTTGTCCCACCCGCGCCTTAAAGAGATTATCCTCACATTTTATGTAATGAAGGTACCCTACGGTAAAAACATTTTTTCCATATTACTTTGAGGTCGTTCCTGACAGTGGAAAGTATTTTTTAAGCGGGTCATGGCTGCATGACTTTCACGGGATATATTTTGGACATTATAGGATAGTACGGTCGGGGAACATAAAATATAATGTACATTGTGTATGATTTTATTTTTATGGTACAGCCATGACAAAATTTGCTTGGTTCTGAAAATAGTTGCGGGAAAAGTAACAATTTTATTTGACAGAAACGCTTTTTTACACTGCCTATTGCCTATACAGTTAAAATTAATACTTGAATAGTATTCAGGTATTTATTTTTTCCCACTACTAAGTGTGGATATGCTTGTATAATATTTCATCCATTTGGATGTTATGTTAAATACATTTTTATCAACTTGAAAGACTATTGAGCCATACAGCTCATCTTGTTTTGATGAAAACAATAGAATCAGGCATTACTTTTATTGCGGAAATCCTTTACTAAATAATTGTGAAAATTGTATTATTTGGCTTACAATTTCCGCTCAGTTACGCCGGCATAGGAACCCCAATCGTACTACCACAACCCACACTCCTAGGACAAATACAAGCAAATGCTAAGTTTTGTATTCATCTGTCTCGCGTGCAATTTATGCTCTTTGCATTTGCTTGCGTTTGTCCTTAGGTTGTGGGTTCCTATGCCGGCGTAACTGAGCGGAAATTGTAACCAAAATGATAACATTTTCTTTACATTCATATTCTGTCGGTAGATTTTCAGATATATAAAATATTTGATCTCTCTGATGTTAGAATATTCTAGTTTTACTGACTACGCAAACTCAACTGCGTGAGAATATAATTCCCAAAACTATTTTTTTTTTATAGAACCTACATCTTGAAATAAAGTCAATTTTATTTAACGTCTAAAAGCTTTTCTAACGTAGGTAATTTGAAAGAAATTATTTTTTTCTTAGCTTTGATTTGCCTAGGAGAACATGTTTTCCATATCTTTAGGTGCCGATATACGAATATTCGTTGCCAAGCCAAACGGATTGTTGCCAAAAAATACTGCGTTCAAACAAAAAGGTTTTGATTCCCGAAGCCTCCATTACTCCTCGTATTGTCTTCGAAATAATAAGTGCTAAAATAGATAGAATAAAACGATAGCTCTGTAGGGATGTTGGATGTTTATCGATGCTACTAAAAAATCAATTTTTTATAAAAGTATTATTGGTATCTGGGTCATATTCTGGAAAGTTTGACTTGTGGCTATCCGCTGACAAAGTCCTGTAACAGTGAGAAGGCGCGTGGTTAAAACGTGGCCTATTCAGCAGTAGATAACTAAAGGCTGATTAGATCAACAAGAAACCAGGTTATCTTAATACAATTCGTAATTTTAATTTTGTTTTTAGCAATTACAATACTAAGGTGAGAGGGTTAGGTACATTCAAGATAATATAACAATTGAAAAAAAAATATCTCCACATATGCGATGAGCTGTGGGTTCGGATCCCAGATGGTGCGGCCCGTTTTTATCAAGTGTTATGTAACAATTAGTATTAGCTCAGAGCAACTAAATACTAACAACAAACAAGTGTCCGGCTAGAACAGTTTTGTTTGATTTCTCAAAATATATCACTCCCCTCATAAATCTTTTCATTATTCTTCCAAACGACACGAAAATGTATCAAAATAATATAATCAACTAAAGGTTGGGTAAAAGTTTTACTGGTAGGTTAGGCTATTTCTCGTGACTACAAAACATGAAATTATATTCAAAAAGTTTGATTAAATAGGAATACTGATCTAGAAATTTTCTTAGTCATCTTTTGGCAACTAATGAGCCGTATGCTGACCAATTCTTATTATTTAACATCAAAACTGTTGATGATTCTCAGATTATCGAGCAAAAAATATCGACAATGTAACATTGCCCATCACTAAGGTTTTGGCTGAAGACAATTTGGTCTACTACTTAGGAGTACTGTGGTTTTGCAAGTTTGCAGTCTGGTTTTGCCTTGTTATATGGCCTGTTTTGCTAACTCGCATGTCAACGGACAAAAACGATGATTTTTTTATTGATAAGTGCAGAATAGACGAAAACTTGTTGATGTTGATAATTTAATTTAAGAAAACGATGCAAGCAAGTGCGTTAGCCTCTTTGTTTTATTAAAAAAAATGTATGTTTACTTGTAGCTAAGTGGTTGTAGTGTAAGTAGAGGTAGTAGGTATTTTGTAAATCACTTTAGTAGTGATTAACAAAATTAAACATATATTACGCTGCGGCTATAAGTGGATGGATGACCATTCCTACGATTATTAGTGACAGCAGGTTAAAAGTTTTTAGAGTATCATATCGCTCGATTTTAATCGTGAAGCCTTAGGGCGATTTGATTCCATCTGTCAAACTTATATCACCTCTCCACCAATCAGCACTGGGCTCGCATGGCGGAGTATAGCCCAAACCACGTTATGGCTTGTGGCCTGCGGGGTAACCATGAACTCTTAAAACAATCTCAAAGCTTTCAAATCTGTCAATTTTCGTACGTCATTACATACAAAATTTCACAGATTTTATAATGTTTGACAGATTTGAGATTGTTTTAAGAGTTCGTGGTTACCGCCCTGTAGTGTGTAAATGTATATTAAATTTGTTTGTCCTCTCCATGACTCCGGGGTCGAGTTTTTATTATTATTTATAAGTAATTTCCATACTATGCTATCTCCCAAATCGTAGGTACTTTTAATTGCATCAGAATTTATGATTATTATGAATAAAACATTCACGTATAAAGATTTAACGATTGAACGGACAAAAATTATGCACGATTTAACCTTTGTTCTTGTAAGACTGTTCGCAAAATACGTTATGACGTTGCCCAGTCAGATGGAAAGTCAAACAGAGCTTTTCAGTTCGTTAGGTAAATTATTAGGTAATATCAAATACTTTCACGGATGACATTGTGACTCGGTAGAATGGCCATTTTTTTTATTTTTGGTAATTCAGTTTATTATTAAGTACCCTTTTAGTAGGTAAAATGACTGTAGGTACTACATGTATTGTGTTTGCAATATTACAGATTCTTAATGACATTTCAGTAAAATGTAACTCTGTTAGTTTAATTACTTTGTATGACTTTAAAGCCGCGTTCACACTAAACGTAATGTCGGCCGCCGACTTTGAGCAAGCTTACTAAACATGAAAATTATGAACTCGGACAAAAGTTTTCACCTGCCCTATTAGAAATGAAAGCATACTTTAGCACACAAAACGTAACCAGCCTGTCGATTTTGTGAGAAAACGCAAGCTAAGCGGTACAAACAAACAGTCTCGTCCGGCATGCGATGGGACGTGGGTTCGAGTCCCACCTGAGGTCGATGATTTTTTCAAGTGTTATTTATCTTCAATTAAACCTTGTATAGAATTGCTAAAAACAAAAACTTTCAAACATAATCTCTATTTTACTAAGAAGTGAGTTCACATTAGGTCTTGCGACCATCGTCGTCGTTGCAGTGTCCATTGCGCAAGCGCTGCGTCAACACTGATTGGACGCTGCCACGTCGTCGACGCTCGAAAAACGCTAGTGTGTGGGAGGGGGGTCATTTAATGTCGATAACTGACTTCAGTGTCTAAGTGATCGCGGTTTTTTAAAAGAATGGATAGGCAGCACATAGCGCCAGCTGACAAAACGTGTATGAATGCAGCGTACGGTCAAACAAGGTGAACACATCACGTCGCACCTTGTCGCAAAATTGCAAAAAGTTAAGAGCTGCATCCTTGGAAGCTTCTTAGGAATTTCCGGACGCGTCGTTATGAATATGAAAAAGTGATTGCATTATCGAAATCTGTCTTTTCAAGAAAATGTATTTTAACTTGCTTAGAAATATGCAAGGTAGAACTATGAATATTTATATGCGAAGTGAACAGGAGACGGATTTTCCAAGAAACTACTTATATGTTACTTAAGATGACCTGGTGAACTTCGTACCACTTTAAGTGGTGGTGGTTCTGTTTCACATAATATTATTTTTCGTAAGCAAACGTACAAACAAAACGTAAAAAATACATATATACATAATGATAGAATACTAATACATTTAGTATCTCAAAATGTATACAAAGGCGAAAGCCATAATAATTTTATTTATCCTGCAAGCTGACCATTATTGTTCATATTGTGCATATAAAATATGTCTAAACATGCACCCCTAGTGACTTTTATTGCCACCGCTCGCAAAGAGAGTGGTTTTATCATTACTTCTCGTAAAATGTTGCAGTTTCTAGAGCCACTATGCAGGTTTAGTTGATTCTAAGAAAATTGAGGTTCTTGTAACTTGAGCTTTAATTTTACACTGTAAAAAAGAGTTAATGGTATTATTTTTCTGTATCAAACTTAATAACGGACGATGGGGCAGAAAGGTTCTATAATTATGGCCACGTTCCGGCAAGTGCAGCGTAGGACATCCACCAACAATGTGGCCTGATGACCTGGTAAAGGTTGCAGGAAGCCGCTAGATGCAGGCCGTTTCTATCCAACAAATCTGGAAGTCTTTAGGGGAGGCCTATATTTTATAGCAGTTTGTGTTCTATGGCTGAAAATATGATGATGAGGATGTCGTATAACGTATTATAACTGAACTAATTATACCGTGTAATATGATAGTGACTAGCACTATCATGTTACACTAGCACTATCATATTACACAGAATAAATAGTTCAGGGCTTGAAAATTCGTATTATTGGTAAAAACAATTTACAATTTATTTAAATAGTTGTAATAATAGATGTCAATAAATAAATAAATAATAAATTAATTGTTTTGAAAAGTAAATCTCGCAGCGGATTAAAAGCAAATTTTCCCAACGATCGGTTCCGCATCGGACTAAAATAAAATGCCGTTGATTTCAATGCAGTAATACTGCTGTAGTATCATCGACGCTACGCAACTGGCATCAATAAAATTGTTAGCTATGGAGTAGGCTTTTACCTATTTCTGTTATATTTAATCAGGAAACCAGGAAGTGGGTCAGAAGCTACCAAGACTTACAGACATACATACACCAGAACAGGTCAAACGACTGCAATGTTCTACATGGCCCTACACGATATATAGGGAATGATTACAATTTTTCGTATTCAAAGCTTTATAATAACTTTTGACTTACCACATAATACGTATCGTCAGAATTCAATAGATTACAAAGATGATTTCGTAACGAGTACCCAAAAAATAGAATGAGTCGTTTTTACAGCACTCCATGTAACGAAGACGCCACTCATGAAAAATAATTTGTGATTTTTTTCTTGCACTCTCCTATAAATCTTTTGTAACATTAATAAGGTCTAATGTCGTCTTACGAATTGTGATCACGTTCAAGTTGTAACATAATACAGTAGATACAGAAAGTCCATTTACAAACGGTGAATTTTCGTTAGATGTGAAGCCAAAAAGTCATAAGTCAAAATCCAAAAATTTTGTCGTAGAGATCAAATTTAAATAATATCAAAATTTAGAACACAACTAACATTCCTACACAAATTTAAATGACCAATAAACTGTAACAATTTAAATGGGGCAGTTAAATCTTTTTTGAAATTTCAGAGATAGCCCCGTAGAAAAAGTGGTTGTGTTTGAGCCTATGACTTTTGCGGCTTCAAAACAAATAGACATTTAAGTAAGGATTAATATCCTAGTGTTACCAGGTATCAGACAACATATTTTGCAAGGACTGTCTCTTAACACACTCAAACCCAAGCCAATTCAAAAAAGATCTTTTCTGAATTACTCGAACCAGGAAAAGAACCCGGAATCCTTTGAGATCAAGACTACCTTACTTAGTGATGGTAATTATTCGGGTAGAAGGACCTTGCAGGGTACAATTGCGACTTGAGGCTCTATCAATTTTCGTGCATTAAAAGGGTATTTAATAACCATAGTATGGTTGCGAAAAAATCTGAAAAGATAGTATGATGCGCTTATCAACGAAAGCAATCAAAATATGTTAACTTTAACTTATAAAAATGCAAAATAATTTTATTATTAGATTTTCAAGATTGTATATATTTTGTTATTCTGAATGTGACGTCATTCTATCGTAAAAAAGCTAACTGCTTTGTTTTCTATCATATTATTTTGTCACAGTATTACATTAAATTAATGTTAGCGCGAATTATAGATATATCATCCGATCCCACTAATCTGCCAAGAATTGATTCTTTTATGGTCGCAAAACACAGTTGAAAGTTTAGTGGTTCCTATGTAGTGACGTCACGAAACGCCTATAAATACTAAAGGATCAAATTAAGACAAATTTAAAAAAAAAGTGTAATACCCTATTACGTAGTGAGCCTACTAATAACCCTTGTTTTGTAGCTGTAACGTCAGAATTTTTATTCATTCTTGAGGAGCGGATTGGGAGGGTAAGACACTCCGTCTGATTACATTGATAAAAATAGAACTTTCTCTCGAGGTTACTGGACAGATATGCAATGTAATTGTTAAGTTAGAGTTAGTTCTAAAGATAGGATTAACATAAGTTAAAGAGAATAATAAATGTTTGATAATTATGATTAAAATTAAAATAGAAAATTACAAGCTGATAAAAAAATAAGTGTGGGAACTGTCTGCTGTTTTATCTGGGCCGATCGTAGTATTTGTTAGTTTTCTAAATAATTGTATTTGGGAATGCTTTTAATAATGTTTATATAGTATGAAATAAAAATAATACTAGGTATGATTGAAGAAAAATAAAATAGTTCAATGATTTACTATAAAATGGTAGTCATATATTGAGATAATATATTAAAAATTGCAAAAGTCAATTTATATTTATAACCTCACAGCCCAGTAAAACTAGACATAATAGAAAATAATTTGTTCCATCGTTTCATGCAACGATTAAGAAATTTATTAAAATTTTGTTACTAACAATACTTCTAAATTTCAAGTAGGTAACTTTGATTTTACGAGAATTTATTGGGTAAATTCCAGATTACAAACTTTGTGCTCACATAACATTGAGTTCTCAAAACTAAAAATTTCAGTCAACGTAAAAAACTACGCGTCCCAGTTTTACCTGAACTGAAACTGCTGAAACTTTCTTCATTAGCATTGCACCTACAGCCATTGAAAGTTTAAATCGTACATAATTACAGCGATTAAATTTCTTAATTCGCGCTAATCTCTGGTATTACGAATAACAACTTTCATTTGAGTTTGGGCATAGGCATTGGCTGTAATTGCGACGATCGAGTACGTTCTAATCCGTCGATAAAGAGAAAAGTTTTGTAATTGCCCAATTTTTGGAATGGAATAAGTTGAAAATGAGCTCGATTAATTTGATAAAGTGTACACATCCAATTTGAGCGAAGTTATCTTGTACAGAATTACTTTTTAATGAGGACTTAAATAATAAAGTTAAACAAAAAGTTTAAGATTAGTAAAATAAAAATAAAAATAATTTTCCATACATGTTGGTCGGGTAGTAATGCGACTTAAGTATTGAAAACCTTTTTTGTTTCTTTTTAAGGTTCTGTAGTCCTGACAAGAAACCCTTATAGTTTCGCTCCCCCCCTAATAGCTAAACTATTTGCTTGAAAAATAAATAGTATTTTCCATGAACTTTTAAGCAGAAATAAGTGAGTAATAGTCGTTCAACATATGTATTAGAAAATTTCTTACCTAATAAAAAATCCTTAGAAAAAAATGTGGTAATGAACGGGATACAATGGAACCCTACACTGCGCGTGGCACAACACGCACTGGGCCAATTTTACTATTTCTATATATGAGCAGAATACTTATTAAATATTTTGTGTACTCGTTAAAACGCCATGGACAAAGTAAGAGCACAGAGTATGTATTATACTGCACAGAGTAAGTAAGAATTATAAAAAAAAAAATTCAAAACCTTCAGTTTTATAGCAGTTCGGCTTGTCCTATTTTTTGGTTTCGACTAAATTGTTGATCAGTAGGTAGCTACCCTATGAAATCAACTCAACTTCTTCTTTTCGTATTACTTAAATTTATTAACTTTGTGAAGTCAGTCAACTCGTAAAGTCGGAATCATAAACGTATAATATCTTTCTAGAAAAAAAAACAGCTGTTAAATTTTCCTAGAAGAGAATAGAGATAACGACAGGGTAATGAAAATAAAATTCTATTTAGTCCGTCAGTTAGATTATCAAATAATAATGGACTCTCACTTATTATTTTGTCAATCAACCAAAAAAATACGAAGATAAAGCGTGTCAAAGTTCAGGAGAGGGGTCTCGTGACGTCACTTCTAACTAATTGTACCAAGGCGTGACGTCATGCGACATATCAAATCAATATAATATCTCTGTAAAGATATATACATTTTACCATTTAGCCGTTTCTGAAATATATTCAGGACCTGTGGATCAAAGCAAATAAATTGGATTAATCACATCATTAGTTATAATTTATCATTTACCTCACCTTTGCCATTTGGATCTAGTAATTAGTAGGTTCTTAACTTTTTCTTAGCTATTTACGTCGAGAAACTTGTATAGTTAACGTTATATTTTGGAACTTGACGTTAAAACTTAGACGGGTAGAAGAACGCTTATTGCAAATAAACGATATCGAGTTTCGCTATCGCCTGTAAGGCTGGTTGTACAGTCACGCTGATCATCGGCGCTGACCGTCAGAATGTATTAACTTGAGCGCTAGCGGCGGTCATCGCTGACAGCGATTTTCATACATTTCAACGGTCAGCGCCGATGGTCAGCGTGCCTGTAAAACCAGCCTAAGATATATGAAAACGATAAAAAATTATCACATGATTTCACGACGAAATTCTTGAATCCCATAAATTTTACATTTAATTACTTTCGAACTTCGTTATCGCTTCGTTATGTTGCTATACGGCCTCTGTTCCATTTCAGAAATTCAGTGTTCATGCCTTTTCGTATTCGTAATTATTTATTTTTATTGTATGATTGAAAGTATTACAACGCCTTAAGTTTGTTTTGTTGCCACACACCGGCAAGTGCAGCGTGGGACGTCCACCCACCAGGTGGACAGACGACCTGGTAAAGGTTGCAGGAAGCCGCTGGATGCAGGCCGCTTCCCACCGGCCAATAAGAAAGTCACTGGGGGAGGCCTATGTTCAGTAGTGGACATCCTGTGGCTGAAATGATGATGATGACCATGATGATGTTCATGATGATGATGTGTGTTTTTCCGGCTGCAACGCACGACGCGCTGCGTCTCCTTGAATGAGGCATAAGTACCTATGTAAATTGTACTTCAGCCTATGTGTGCCCAGGTGACGCTAAAAGCCAGGAGCTCTAAACATCTAAGCCTATCGGAATACATCTATTCGTCAAGAATTTTTGAAATATTGTCAACATTACTACACTTTTTTTTTTTTGATTTTACTCCTCTAGGTTTTACATTTTTGATAAGTTAAGTCTTATTTTTTAAAATGTTCTCAAGAATATACTTTCCTACTTGAAGTTAGGAATGATTTTATAACTTAGAACATGAATAGGTCTTATTTATAAACTGCCTATAATCTCAAATCAACATTTAGAAATATATCCTACTTAACATATAAAGAATAAAGACATGCCAAAAAATGAAAATGGGCAAAGATTTTTTGTCTGCGGTAGGGTAAGTATTTTAATGAAGAAATACTTGAAAGGGTTAAGTACTTGGTAACGACTAACAAAGAGATTCTGACAGGGCTTTAAGTACATTATTTACTGAGCCTTTACCTTTCCTAGGCAGAAAAACAGTATTATTATATTGTTAAAAATAATAATGTAAAAAGTGAGAGTATGCGAGTCCAACACACACACTCCGTCGGTATTAAGGGTTCCGTACCCAAAGGGTAGAAAGGGACCCTATTACTAAGACTCCGCTGTCCGTCTGTCTGTTTGTCTGTCCGTATGTCCGTCGGTCCGTTGGTCCGTCTGTCCGTCTGTCTGTCTGTCCGTCTGTCGTTTATCTGTCCGTCTGTCCGTCTGTCCGTCTGTCCGTCTGTCCGTCTGTCCGTCTGTCCGTCTGTCCGTCTGTCCGTCTGTCCGTCTGTCCGTCTGTCCGTCTGTCCGTCTGTCTGTCTGTCCGTCTGTCCGTCTGTCCGTCTGTCCGTCTGTCCGTCTGTCCGTCTGTCCGTCTGTCCGTCTGTCCGTCTGTCCGTCTGTCCGTCTGTCCGTCTGTCCGTCTGTCCGTCTGTCCGTCTGTCCGTCTGTCCGTCTGTCCGTCTGTCCGTCTGTCCGTCTGTCCGTCTGTCCGTCTGTCCGTCTGTCCGTCTGTCCGTCTGTCCGTCTGTCCGTCTGTCCGTCTGTCCGTCTGTCCGTCTGTCCGTCTGTCCGTCTGTCCGTCTGTCCGTCTGTCCGTCTGTCCGTCTGTCCGTCTGTCCGTCTGTCCGTCTGTCCGTCTGTCCGTCTGTCCGTCTGTCCGTCTGTCCGTCTGTCCGTCTGTCCGTCTGTCCGTCTGTCCGTCTGTCCGTCTGTCCGTCTGTCCGTCTGTCCGTCTGTCCGTCTGTCCGTCTGTCCGTATGTCCGTCTGTCACCAAGCTATATCTCATGAACCGTGATAGTTAAGACAGTTGAAATTTCCCCAGATGATGTATTTCTGTTGCCGCTTTAACAAAAAATAGTTACTAAAAAGCAGATATATTTAAGGGGGCTCTTATGTACAACAAACGTGTTTTTTTTTTGTTTGTTTTTAAAGATCAAGTCCAAATCGCAGTTGATCGGTTTTTCTCTTTGTCTTCCAATAAATAAATGTTCTTGGTAGGAAAAAACTTTTCTTAGAATACGACGCTAAGATACGACGCTTAGAATCGATCTTATTTTTGTTTTTGCGTTGCCTACTTAAATAGTAGGTAGAAACATTTTCCTGAAAGCCTTACCTGAACGTATTACACAAAAATGATTTCCCTATAAAAGCGAAATTGTTTTGATATTATTTTTCGATATATTCAAACATTTGCCTTATATTTTGACGTCAATGTAATTTCACATCAAAGCATTCAGATACGGAAACAATGAAATTAGTTGACCCTTTTCAATCTCCAATTTCGTCAATCTTGTTGCTATGGCAACAATAGTTGTCCATAGTATACTTCACTAAAATTGAATTTCAGCAAGGTTGAATAACTTTAGTTCTAGGGTATTTTTAATCGATTGAATTACAAAAGGAGGAGAGAGGCGTTACTCGTTGTCAAATTATGTTAATTAGAAATATTTGTTATTTCGAGAATGGTCTTAGAATTATTACTTATTTTTCATGGGTCATTTAGTTAGTTTTCTGGTGGTGGTATTTGTATAAAGACCTCTTATTAAAGCCAGTATGAGGCAAAAGTTTAAATAAAATAAAAAACAACAAAAAGTCACGCAATCTCTCACAAGAAGACGGGCCGCAGCGTCTCCTATCCACCATTGGCCAAACTGCAATCGCCAACCCGCCTGCCAAGCGTGGCGATTATGGCAAAATCCTCCTATTGGAGAGGCGTGTGTCCAGCAGTAGACTGATATTGGCTGGTGATGTGATGCAGTGCTTGTTATTTTGTAATTTCGGTTCTTAGATAATAAAAAGCAAAAAGTGAAATAAATTACATAATATTGCTGGAGGTCTGCAGTTCTTATTTTATTATGACTAAGGGTATTAATAGTGCTAAATACTAAGGCGTTGTATTATGGCAATTAGATATGCAATCCTTTGTTATGTTAACATACCTGCAATTATTGTTTATTTTCTTTAAATGACTTGGTAAAGGTTGCAGCAAGCCGCTGGATGCAGGTCGCTTCCAACCGGCTGATCTGAAAATCACTGGTTGATACCTATGTTCAGCAGTGGAGATCCTATGGCTAAAATGATGATGATAGTGATATATTTTGTAATGAACAGTTACATTTATCTGTATCAGATAAAAGTTATCTTCTTAATTATCAACATATCTATATTTTTAATGTATATGATAAAAAAAACCCATATTCAAACCGGATAAAATCTGGAACGCAAATTTAAATAAAATGACTAACGGAAATCAACATTTATATTCCATCACGCAAAAGAACACACGTGCCCGAAACTCCGAGAATTTTTTTCCACGATCCGGAGTTTTCAAACCCGTAGCGGAGTCGACAAAAGTAATTACAAGCGTTAGTTCCGAGCAGTCGCGGGCGGCACGTCCATTCATTAATATGCTAATGCCGTTCCGGAACCATCGAATTCCGGCGTCGTCGAAAAACTGCCGGCTCGCCACTCCGGAACGCCCGGAATTAAACCGGTGCAGTTTATTTGGATACGCCAGTAAGGCGCTAATTAATTTCTTTATTTACCGATGTTTTGCTTGGCTTTGAATAAACTTGCCTTGGTTCTCCATTGCTTTTTGATTGGAGTTGGAGTTGCTTCTCGATTGTTCATCTGTATCTCTACCAGTTAGTTATACTATGCTACATTAGGACATTAGTCCCTTTAGAATAGTTTGTTACGGGATTGCTATCATGTACCTTATTTTTGAGTTCCCGATATTTCGGCACTGTTGCAAGCGCCATGATCACGGAGTAAATAAAGATCTTGCGGGTAAGTTGTTAAGGGCAAACATATCGGTCTACCCTCTTTCGCTGTCTTTTATTGCACGCGTCGGTACCATTGTCTACAAACTCACTATTTTCTCGCACCTGTTCTCGACACACAACACTAACAGTATCTGACCGCGAAAAAGCAGTTTGTTGTTTTTTCCGGTTTTTGCACATACGAATCACTGGATTCCAGACACTTGACAATTTAAACCCATCCTCGCGATTGAATTTTTTTTTTCAATTTTCAACCTGCAAGATCTTCAGTTACTCCGTGATCATGGCGCTTGCAACAGTGCCGAAATATCGGGAACTCAAAAATAAGGTACATGGTAGCAATCCCGTAACAAGCTATTCTAATGTTAGTGACTGTAGTGTACTCCTAGTCACTATATCACTGGCTCGACAACACACCGTGTGTGCAGGCAACGCGTCCGTTCTCGCCCGTGGCTCGCACTGTTCTGACGCGCGCCCCACCACACCGTGAGCACGAGACAGTGTAACAACTACTTTATGGTTATAAAGTAATACACAAACACTACATCCCTTTCTTATCAAAAACTTTATTAATCAACTGATCATACAATTTAATAAGTTAATTCATGCTAAACACAAAGTAGTACTACTCTTGGATTATCCCTTGGTCTACCGTCTTCTCCGCTGTATCGTCTCCTTTATCTTGAATAGCCTTCCATTCACCTTCGACTCGTTTTAAATGTAATATATTTCTTCGTAGTCTTTGTCCAGTTTCTTCATTCCTGATTGTGATATCTCCATCATTAGTTTTCTCTACCACGTGTGGTGTGGGGTTATAATTTGGGGTAAGTTTGTTTGCTTTATTCATTTCCTTTACGTATACTCTTTCTCCTTCATTAAAGTCCAAATCTTGCGCTTTTCGTTTCTTATCTCCATATTCCTTTCCTTTTTCCTTTAATTCTTTATCTCTGTCCCTCACTTCCATGTCGATTTCTTTATAATGTATGTCTTGTAGCGTAGGAATTTTATCCCTGTTTAGTCTTCTGAAAAACAATTCGGTAGGTGTTTTCCCTGTCACGGAGTGAGGCGTAGAATTATACATCATGAGGTATTCGTTCAGAGTTTCTCGTAAGTCTTTATTCTCAATTTTGCCAATTTTAAGTCGTTTTAGTATGTCCCGATTTTGCCTCTCTACTTCGCCGTTTTGTTGAGGCCAGTAAGGGACTGTGTGAAAAAGAATAATGTCACATTCCTTGCAAAATCCCTTTAACTCCTCACTTACGAATTGTCGTCCGTTGTCGGCAGTTATAGACGAAGGATAGCCTAATCGGCTAAATATTTCTTTTAATAATTTAATTATAACAGCACTAGTTATTGTTTTAGTTACTTTTACTTCTTTGTATCGGCTATAATAGTCTACTACTACTAATAGGTAATCATTGCTGGGTAAAGGCCCCAACAAGTCCATTGCCACATCCACCCAAGGCGCATCCGGCAGCTCACGACGCTTCATAGGAGCGGGTGGATTTGGCAGACCGACCAAGGTACATCCTTTACAGCTCTTGACTAGACTCTCGGCATCTTTGTCTATTCTTGGCCACCAGACTTTGCACCTCAGACGTCCCTTCATCCAGACGATTCCGGGATGTCCTTCATGTGCCGCATCCAGAACGTCCTTCCGAAGTTTCGAAGGTATAACCAGCTTATTACCCCTTAGCAGTATATCACCGAAAAAACACAACTCATGCTCAAATATTTTATACGCTTTGACGCTATCGTCCCAGTCATTGTTATAAATGCCTTGCTTCACCTTACGTATTTCCGGGTCTTGTTCAGACTGTAGTTTAATATCAGTCATGGATATTGCATGAGGCCTTGCGTTTTCTACGATTTGATTTATGTGTTCGTCATTTTTCGTCTTTAAACACTCAGAAGATTTACATAGCCGTGATAATGGGTCCGCTATGTTTGTTTTTCCGGGTTTATATTTTATATTATACCGATATGCTTGTAACCTCAACACCCATCTTTTAATTCGGGCGCAAGGTTTCGACTTCACACCAAACAAAATCTCCAATGGTTTATGATCGGTAATCAAGTCAAATTCTTTTCCGAATAAGAACACATTAAAATGTTCTATTGCCCAGACCAGCGCTAGAGCCTCTTTTTCGGTCTGGCTATACCTGCGCTCGCATTCGGTTAGTGTACGATTTCCGTAAGCAATGACTCTAGGTCCTGTAGAATCAATCTGAACTAGGACTGCCCCTAACCCAACAGGGCTTGCGTCGGCAATGACTTGGGTTTTATCATTTACGTCATAGTAACCAAGAGTTTGAATTTTTGTTAGCGCATTTTTTAAATTTTGAAAAGCCTGATCCTGATCGTTTGTCCAAACTTCTTCTAGGTTCGCGTTTTTTCCAAACTTCAGTCTTAATAATTGTTTTAAAGGCTCGGTCAAAGTTGCAAGGTTTGGGATCCACTTGTTGATGTAATTCACGAGGCCCAAAAAGCTCTGTAGCTCTTCAATGGTCTTTGGGACTCTAAATTTGGCCACACTCTCTATATATTTGTTTAATGGCCTTACCCCCTCTGAGGATAGCTCGTGTCCCAAGAAGTTGACTTTTTGAACTTTGTACAGGCATTTGATGTCATTCAAAAGGACATTACTTTCTTTAAATACCTGCAACACCTTTTGGAGACATAAATCATGTTCTTGTTCCGTAGCCCCGTACACCAAAATATCGTCGATGAAATTGATGACCCCGTCACATTTGAGAAGCATTTTCTCGACTATTTTTTGGAACAATTCAGGTGCGCTTGTGATTCCGAACATCAATCGCTTATACCGGTACAGACCTTTTGAGCTTATGAAGGTGGTGATGTGTCGAGAATTTGGGTGTAATTCTACTTGATGGAAAGCATTTTTTATGTCCAATTTTGTGAAATATTTAGCCTTTCTTATTTTTGGTAAAAGATGTTCCATTGTGGGTAATGGGTGGTTTTCGCGCATTATGGCCTCATTGGCACGCCTCATGTCTACACATAGTCGCAGTTCTCCATTATCTTTCAATATGGGTACCATCGGGGATATCCATTTTGACGGTTCACGTACTTCTTCTATTATGTCACTGTCTAGTAATTCCTTTATTTTCGATTCTATCTTTTTTTCTAATGGGATTGGAATTCGTCTATATGGTTGAGAGACGGGTTTATGTGAATAATCAATAGGTATTTCTACTACGACATCCTTGAATTTAGGAAAAGGCTCGCTCGTTATTCCGTTTACGTCAATGCCAACTCTCAAGACCCCGAGATGTATAGCACTGTCTTTGCCTAGTAGATTCCTAGTCCCATTCACTATAACGTATATATTTGCGCGTTCTTGTTGTCCATTTACTTTAATCGTGGTTTCAAATGATCCCATTATTTCTAGCGGAGTTTTGCTACCGTATGCTAACAGCGTTTTGTCTGGTTTATTGTTTTGGCCGAAGCACACTACTCCTTCATTTTTCAAAATAGTCCATGTCTTATCCGTGATTAAATTATATTTCGACCCAGAGTCAATCAACATCCTTGTTTTTATGCCTCCAACCTCACATATTATATTTGCGTCATTGTTGATATTAAAAACGTAGTCTATCTCTTCTTCTGTCACGTTATCAACTTCCTTCCGTCTGCGCGGCTGTTTCGTTGGTCTTTCTTCGTTATTTCTGCTGTTTTCTTCTACTTTTCTTTTCCTTGGTCCTTGACTTTTGCAATATTGTCTAAAGTGTCCTGATTTCCCACAAGAGTGACATGTTTTCCCAATTGCAGGGCAATTTTTGTCCTCGGACGTATGCTTAGAGTTTCCGCACCGGCCACATTTTTTTTGAACATCGTATCTTAGCTTATTCCTCTCCAATTTAGATGCATTCTTATCTTTTTTGAAAGGGGCTATGGCATGCAGTTTCTGGTCCTTGTTTTGCTGACCATATTGCTCCAATTGCCTAGTCACTACCTCTAACGTATTTGCTTCGGTTACTATTTTATCCAATGTTATGCTATCACCTATTGTCAAAATTTTCTTCCGCAAATCAATTGATAGACATTTTTCAGTAATTTGATCTATTAAGTGGTCCTCAGCTTTATCAAATTGGCATTTTTCCGCTTGATTTCTCAATCGTATTAGGAATTTTTCGAATTTTTCGCCCTCTTCTTGTCTTATTAACCGAAAAATATGTCGCTCGTAAACTTTACTCTGCTTAGGAGTAAAATAATCATTGAGTTTTTGAATAGCGATTTCAAAAACATCATTATCATTACTAGGCGTAGCGTTAGCCCCGGGTAGGTTGTAGTATATTTCCTGGAGGTTCGATCCACCCAGCAACAGTAGTGTTGCTCGTTTTTTCTTCGGTGTAGTGATATCTGTTGCTTCCAGGTAAATATTTAAAGAACGTTTCCATTTTTCCCACCGTTGACCTGACGAGGCGCTATCTCCTTCTAAATCGAGTTTTTCCAACGACGGTAAGTTATTGGACATCTTAACGAGGGGATTGGGGCGACCTGGAAACAACAAAAGATCTTTCGATACTCATTTTGCACCAATTTTTTTCAATTTAATGAAGGTATCTTTACACCATGTATTTCCAATTTAATGGGGGTACCTTTGTACCAATTATTTCCAATTTAATGGGGGTACCTTTGTACCAATTATTTCCAATTTAATGGGGGTTACATTTGTACCAATTATTTCCAATTTAATGGGGGTTACATTTGTACCAATTTTGCAAAAACATGTTTTTTTTTCTTTTTGCGAAACCGGTCCGTAGATCCCCATTTCGGGACTACAGTACCGAAAAGCATTCAACGAATATATATATTTTTTGTTTCGGGACTACAGTCCCGAAAAGCATTCGAGCGGACGAAGGTAGGTACCTAATTATCTCACTGTACCAATAATTGCCAATTTTAGAAAGTTGCGAAAATAGGCAGGTATCAACGATACTTATTTCTATTCGTAAGTATCATAGACATGGTATGCACCTTATTATGCCAATTCAATGGAAATACCATTCGTACAAATAATCGTATGTAGGTATAAGAAGTTTAGTTTTGTTGTTTTAAGTGCCAAACAAACAACCTTCTTTCTTTCGACAAAATACTTACCACGTTTGTTCATCCAAAACAACAAAAAGTGGTCATGTATCGTTTACGCACCATTATCATAGCTAGCATTGATTAAAATAACTAAATGCACAATTTTTTCTATTGCCCTCGGTTTTTGTTAATTGAACATTGTGTGGGTTGTACCGATTGTAGGTATGTAAATTAACATGGACGTACTTAACACCGGCATATAAATACAATTCAATAACATTGTTTAGGGCAACTACCTACTTAAATACTGATTTAGCCAACATGCACCTTTTGTCATTGTAAGAAAATAAGTAGTAATACTATCTAGGTACCTACTTGCTTAAGTTCCGAAACCATTTATTATAGTGAAACAAGATTTTTATGATCGTATTAGTTGGTTTAAACCACCTTTAATTTGTGAAGCGACTTGATATTTATGACCCCCGGTAAGGCAATATTTTTACGTAATATGATTTATACGTGTTGGTTTGTAACAAAATACGAAACGAGTAGGTAATAAAGGTTATTTTAAGGCACAATTGTATAGGTACGGTTATTTTTTATTATGTTTTTATACATGACCCCTTTGTTTCCTTCTTTTTTTTTCATAAAGTGAATTTAAAAATCTGACCTTTGTCCTCGTCGCCACTTGTAGTGTACTCCTAGTCACTATATCACTGGCTCGACAACACACCGTGTGTGCAGGCAACGCGTCCGTTCTCGCCCGTGGCTCGCACTGTTCTGACGCGCGCCCCACCACACCGTGAGCACGAGACAGTGTAACAACTACTTTATGGTTATAAAGTAATACACAAACACTACAGTGACCATGAAAGTTTAAAACAATATATTAGTCCCTTTAACAATAAAATTACGTGGAAAGACGACCTGGTCTATGTTCAGCAGTGGACGTCATATGCCGATTAAGAATGATGTTGGCGTTCCTTGTTTTTAGGTTTTTATACTGTATCTTCTAACCTAACCTGAGGTTCTCGTTCTACTTTTGCAACCTTCCAGACATTGTTTGTTTATCGCCATAGTACAAGTTATGGTTTGCAGGCTAGAAATCGGTGTGTATTAAAAAAAAAAAAAAAGAGTTTTATGTTTCTCAGACTAATATATAAATACTGACGTATGTAGGTCGCTGGGTAGGTCTCTGGTGTATTATAATATTATAAAAAAATACTTTTAATGGTAACATAACTGCTATTCCGTGAGTATCTAAAGCATTTTTTTTCTTTTTTCTTAAAGGCATCGTAATGTCGTATGACTGCCAGAGGGCAACTGTCCGCGAACGGCTAAGCCTTCATGCGTGACCAAGACGTGAGAGGCTTAGAAATGTCTACAGTCCAGCTGCTAAAAGCTGACGCTAGACTTTAAGGTGCTTCGACATTTTACAATTTTAAAAACGTAGTGAAAATTTTGTTTTTCTGCACCTACATTATTTATCAAATTTGTGAACATTGCAAATACATATGGTTTAACTTTAGTGTTCGGCTAATAATAAAGAGAAGAGCAGAGATAGCATAGAGAAAATAATAACTAAGTACTATGAGTAATGCATCTCAATTTATTGTGCATAGTTTTAACTTTATTTAACACATTTTAATCTATGATTACAATAGTATACAAATAACTTTTAATTTCTTTTCACTTAAAAAATCCGAAAATTCCGGTTAAAATAAAATTTTGCTCTTGTGTTATTGGTATCCGTTTTACATTTTACCTTAAACAATTAATTTTATATCACAAAAAAATTTTTACGTTCCGTTTCCCACATTCGGCCTTCCTGATCCAATGTCTGTCCACAGACATTCATCCCTCATTCATTATTTTTCCTCTCTCATTACAATTCGTCACACTCTCACACCATACTGCCTAATAGTAAAAAGTACATACATCGTAAACGAAAACAAAAAAAAAAATGTATGTTTTGTTAGCTAAAACCATAAAAATACCATTCTTAAATATATTTTTTTAACTATCTCTATTTCAATGCCAACTGAAACAAACGGTTAGATTATATGAGTAACTCAGTTGAGCAGGTATTTTAGTACAAACAACTTTTTACTGAATAACTTTTTAATTATATATTGTTTTAAACTTTCATGGTCACTAACATTAGAATAGCTTGTTACGGGATTGCTACCATGTACCTTATTTTTGAGTTCCCGATATTTCGGCACTGTTGCAAGCGCCATGATCACGGAGTAACTGAAGATCTTGCGGGTAAGTTGTTAAGGGCAAACATATCGGTCTACCCTCTTACGCTGTCTTTTATTGCACGCGTCGGTACCATTGTCTACAAACTCACTATTTTCTCGCACCTGTTCTCGACACACAACACTAACAGTATCTGACCGTGAAAAAGCAGTTTGTTGTTTTTTCCGGTTTTTGCACATACGAATGGCGCTTGCAACAGTGCCGAAATATCGGGAACTCAAAAATAAGGTACATGGTAGCAATCCCGTAACAAACTATTCTAACTTTTTAATTTACCTTTATTCCGGTCAAAGAAGGCTATGAATAATTTGACTGGGTGAATCATGAGAACTTTTTTTAAATTTAAGTCCGGGTATGCTGAAAATTGCCCTTTAAAAAAAGGATTTGTTGTACTTCGTTATACAATGATATGATTCTTATTTTTAGACCTAGAAAATATCCCTATTGATATTAAATTTTGTGGTACACTATTAATCAATTTAGCGTACTTTTATCCTGTCAAAAACGCGACGTCTCCATCGATTGTATGAAGTCACAGAGTGGTTTTATTAAGTATATAGGTATCCATACATAGTTGTGACTTAATTCTAAGCAGCCCAAAACTAAGTTAAATAACAAAAGGCTTACTTAATTCTGATCAATTAAAAATACCTAATAAGTTTGTTAAGCCAGATAAAATATGGTAAAGATGATTTTTAGCGAGATGTGAAGGATGAGTTTTATTTATACATATGTCGCAGGGAAATGAGGGTATTAGAGATTTTACGGAATCTAGGGATACCACGAAATCTCGAAAAATGTCGAATATTCTTCTTTATTTCGCATAGTTACTAAAATATTGGTGATATGTCGTTTCACTAAACTAAATTTAGGAAAATGAGAAAGAAAAGTGTTCATAGGTTTAATAATAAAACATATACTGACGATGACTGATGATGATATGCCTTTTTTATTATGTAAATTCGTTCACAACAAAAATAACAGTTTCAGTATTTCAAGTATTAAATCGATTTCAAAATGTATGCGTGGTGCGACTAAATCCTTTTTTATAGTCTGATAAAAACGGAAAACCTAAATAAAGTCACCCATGCATTTGTCTCGCATCCACTACCTAGTAGCAGCAGGAGCGAGACAAATGCTTGGCTCGAATCTTATTCTCAGTGTCCGCTTTTTTGGCATTTTACTATATTTTGTTTAGTGAAACAACATATTATTACTCAACAGTTTTAATAAGAAGACGTAATAAACAAGAATATTCGACATCTTCCGTAATCTCGTGGTATCCCTAGGGTTTCCGTGAAATCCTTAATATCCTCTTTTCTCCGCAACATATATAATTAAAACTCATCCTTCACACCTCGCTAAAAGTAATTCATACCATATTTTATCTGGCGTAACATTTTTTTTTCATTTCCTGGCAATGTCAAGTATCGATAGCGGTTAATAACGTCGCTTATCGATAATCGAGAACGTGTCTCTGTCGATGTTTTACTACAGTTTTACATAAACGATTGGTTATTGGCTAGCGCATGTACATTTTTTGCCTTAAAATTTTGCGGGATTATGATAAAAATAGTTTTTATCCGCTTTAAAAGTTTGGCAAGTTTCGGTGTATTCGGTATTCGATTAATATATTCAGTGATTAAATCGATTTAGCTGTCAGAAATGTTTTATTTTATTTTAATTTTGTTGCGTGGTAAAAGATAACAAAGACCTGCCATTTTTATGTATCGTTTGCTATCCGATAATAGTTATTGGTGTGGCGTAAGATATACAGCGGAAATATTGGAAGCCGAGGAAAAAAGTAGTGGCGCTATTTTGCAGAAGAAAAGTAAGAGAAACCATGCACTGACCTGTATTCCGTCGGTTCTTCTCCTGATCCCACGCGGGATGTCCTCTTCAATTATATTGGTAATGATGATGAGGAGTAGAAATTAATTATGAACAAAAAACTGGAGAGTCTTAAATCCGAAGGTAATTGCAAGAAGAAAAAATTGAAAAGCGACATGACACACGTAAAAAACAAATCAGTACATGAGAACTCTGTTGTTCTCATGCAAAAAGAGGCGCAAACAGTTATTATTTAACATGTAGATAATTTGTTGGTTTCAACTAGTTTTCTTTAAAAACCAACTAAAAATAAACATCTACATTTCAGTTGAGTTTAAATAAATGCTAATTCTGTATGAAATATTTTTTTTTTCTCTTGATTAAATTAATTATGAGTCATGAATGTCGTTTATACATTATTATGACTTTTGTGACTCGGGTACAAATGAAATGAAAGTTCTCAGCGAATAATCATTGGTTTTGGAGCCGCTCAAATCAATAATAGCAATCCCATATTACCTTATTAATAATACTATGGTGATATTTCCCAAATTACGGAAACGTTTACATGTAACTTTCTACCTATCTAGTTCCCTAATAAATTCTTTTAACGGGACTAAAACGTTATAGTTCAGTGAATGTTTCCCCTTAATTACGTGTTTGTTTAGAAAAGTGAAGTCAAACGTTTTCATTACCAGTTAATTGACTCTCTTTTGTATCGGAGGAAGAGTTAATTGTTGGAAATTAATTTTGCTCTCAATGCAAAAGAGAGTCAAAGAAAATGTTAAAATTAAGTTAAAAGGTTTTTCAGATTGCATGAAAAATTCATTTTTTTCTCAATTTATAATTATTAATACTTAGTCCTTAATGTACTTTTAACCCTTCAACTCCTAGGGAAATAGATTTGATTTATCAATGGATGTGCGGCAGCCGGCTGACGCTTGGGGGTTTAAAGATAATTTCTAAACCATGGCCATGGTATCACTATTAATAGTACCTAATACTGTTTCATGACCATCCAAATCATTTCAGACTAGCATGGAGTAAGGGATAAACATATTATTACTTATTAAGTCAATTATACATTTAAACTTTGAAGCAAAAATAAACGAAAAAAAAACAAGCTAATATAGCTCCTACAAATGGTGCACGACGTAATGTAACCGATTTAACTTTTATTTTTTCTTATAATTTACATTGATATTATCAGAGATTTGTTTAGATAATATCTATGAATGAAAGTAAAGGTACCTTTTCTCGATTATTCAAATCATTGAAGTGTTTGAGCGATCGAAAAAAAAGCAACTAAAACTTATATTGCAAATGCTAAAAGTTGCAGCTAACGAGGGCTGTTAGGTATGATAATCAACAACAGTTTTGGAACCTACTTTCGAGAAATTAAAATATTCAATACTCACGATATACTTGTATGCTTTGTAAACTTTCTTTTATACTGCTCAAACACAACAACTTAAAACCATCTCCATAAAGGAAATTATACAATAGCACCTAATATTTAGATTGATATTTTCCTCCAATAAGTAAGATTCACATTCTCGTCCCCATTAAAGTAACAAACGGACCGTACCCAGTTTTTCATTTAAGGCCTATTCAGGGAAAACGTTCTAACCGTCGATTGATCGCCTCGAATTTGCGAGAGATCTGATAAACGCGGACCCACGCTGATTGACTGAGTTATATCTGGATATAACCGGTTTGAAGCGGTCTGAAGAATATTGGACGGACCATTTTGTAAGGCTGGGGCCAATTGAATGAAAGTGGGTAGTTGGAGCTCTGATTGGTTAATCTGAATTTAATAAAAGACTACCTAAGTAACCTCACAGCAACATTTAGATTTAGTTTATTATTTTTGAAAAGTTGCGATAAAAACATAAGTAAATCGATAATGCGGGCTCAAAAAAGACTATCGATTTCGAATATCCAGAATCTCAAGGTGAAAGTGAAAACAGCCAATGCATGCAAAAACGTCTGAGATAACTAGAACAATTTATCCACCACCCTTTTTCCGTTAGCAAATGGAGCCGGGACAAATCGTGACTCGAGCAATCATCTGCCTGTAACGTGATGGGATCGTTTGAAGGGAGCATTCGCTTTCACTTAGATCTCCTGTTTGTTGGTTTATCGTAGGTGATTTGAGCTTATACCTTTTGCCGATAGATTTGAACGCGATTTTATTATATACGATTATTTTAATGTCAAGATGTTTTTTTACAATATTTCCTTTTAAATCGTTTTTAAACTTTTGATTGTAGCCTTGAAGATGTTTTTGTTCAGTGTTCAGAATCGATTTGTAATTTTAACAGATTAATCTCAATAACTGGATAGTGGAAGTTGTATTAGTTAGTAGATTAGTTAACGATGCAAAGCGGATTAACAAAATTGGTTTCGAACACTTTATCGTAATATATGTGTAAAACAAAATTACCTACTCTGTCCTTTTCTTGATGAATAAAGTTTAATGTATCTGAATATAAAATTAAAAAGACAAACAGATTACTAGAAATCTATTGTGTAACAATATTTTTATAGTTTATCTATTGTCATGCATGACTGTTACCAATTAACATAAATTACCTTATTTCCATGTTTGAGTTTCAAAGTACCAGAAGACGATGGTTTTGTTATCGGCGTCTAGGTTATATTCATACCCCGACTAGGTTTTTCAGTCCACCGGGTATGGCCCACGCTGAGTCTGACCCTTTCATAAATACAATGCTTACAAGGAAATCAAAACCATGTATTGCATGTACAGTATCCCTGGATTCAAATGCACGAGCAAAATCCTCTGTGAAACTGAAAATAAAGTAATAGATTTTCTATCCAATGCACTTAACACATCAAATCAATAATTCCAAGTCCGATCTTTCATCGATGATTGTCAAACTATTCGTTAGAGTGAGATAGCTATACCCCAGTCTTCGTGCGAGTGGGAGATCCATGTTGTTTTTCACAGAAGCTATCTAATCTATCTAGCCTGATCGACCATTAGGTGGGTATTTGGGATCGTAACTTACCGGCCTTATTTGGGTTTGAAGTATAATTTATTGTCTTCAATTCTATCCGTTAGGGAGAAAAGGTTAAGCCATAAATTGGGCGCAGCTGGTATACGGCTATAAGCTGGAATTAGGTAACAAAGGAGGTGATTTGCGAATTCGGTATTTATTAACGTAATAGTGAGGTATGGACGGTTTTTCCTTTCGATCTGTTTTGATGTTTAGTGTGATTGTTCATTTGTTTCACAGTACCGAAAGCAGAGTAACAATTTCGCGGCAACTATTTTAGCTTTGATCTTTTTGATCTTTGTTTCTTTTTAGTGCTAAAGAAAACGTTTTGTTTCTATGCAATATTGGTTGATCTAGCTTAATGTACTTACTTTACATAACTTGAGTAATCTTAAATATGTTTTAAAGATTTTGTTTTTATATGATCATCCTATCTATTCAACCTATTACTGCTGGACGTAAACCCCCAAAGAGCGTCACAGAGCACGATATCCCGCTTTTTTCATCCAGCCACTGCCAGCCATAATCCTAATGTTGTTATAAACCAGATGAAAATTGTAAGATTTGCATGTTAAGTATAGGTATTTTACAGAGACATTGCCTTAGAAATTATAACATCTTTTAATACCATGTTTTTACACAAATAAATTTGATTTGATTTGAATACAAAAACCTTGTTTCATGGTCTATGCCAGTTACTAGAATATCAAAAGGTTTTCTATTTTCTTGAGTTGTCTGGTCTTTAAACATTGTATCAAATCAATTACATAAGTAGTGCTAGTGCTGCTTTAGTATTTTTTAAGCAGCGTTCATGGCGTTTCCAAGTAGTGAAAAGTTTAATACACTAAGAAAAACCTTTAACATATTATATTATTTTGATTAACACAAAAAAACCTTGTAGACAGTGAGTAAGTAATGAAATATTCTAAGAGAATAATAGCAATCTGTCAAGAGGTGCAATAATTTAAGACTAATAACATTACTTCGTGAAGTTTTACCTTAAAAGAAAAGGCCTTGAAAGTTATGAATAACAAAATGATGAATGGATTATACCTACTTAGTTTATGGATAACATATTTTTTATTTAGTTTAGACGCTGTTACTATTTTAGATACAAGGTGATTTTATTGCTCAGATTTTAAACAGAACTTTTTTTATAGGTCCAACATTACAAAAAAAAAACACTTCCTTAAACTGATATAAGCTGACCGGTAGTCTAGTATTAATAGGGAAATGCTTTTGATTTTATTTTATTGTTGGTCTAATAAAGTAAGCTTATATTTGAAAAAAGTAGAATCACTCACAGGCATGGAAATTAACTACAAAAGACTTTACTAGACCCATATTCGTTTCAAACAACTACAAAACAACAAATGAGTGTGATTTTATTAACATATCTACTTTTAGTTACATAAAATCATTGACTTATATATTATTACATCAATGCATAAAATACTAATTGCGTGGTTTTTAGAGATTAATAAATCTGAGAGGACCGCGCGCTATTGCGATAATAGTAAGGCAGGTTCGATTACTCATCGGGTTAATTTTGGAAATAACCTTTTCTAAGTTAACACTCATCTGGGTGTACTGAATGAGAATGAATGAGAATGTGCTTGGCAATAAAATACATTTTTCGGTAACTCGTATCACCAAAAAAAAGTTACCTGAATCGAAGATGAGACAACCGAGTATTGTCACAAATTACGTATATCGGCAGCGAGCTATATTTTGTGGTATTATCTGGCCATATGTCTGACACATATTCATTTATTTATTTTCATCTCAAAATAGACAGCAGCAAAAATACGAAGCGCTAAAATAAAAATTTGAAAGAAGAACGTCAGAATCATTTTAAATGCTTATTTTAAAAAATCTCCTGAATTTTTACCCGGTAAAACTATTTATTGGTATTTTGAATATGGAATCCAGAAGCATGGCCATGCATAATAATAGCAACGGACCTTTTTACGAAACATCGCATATCTTTATACCAGTCCAAGCACGTTCGTGTCCAACGCGTTTGCACTCGCGATATTGTCATAGATAACGTATTGCAAAATTCAGTTTCAGAACAAAAGCTTGGCTTGAATTTTTAACCCGTCCATTCTGGGTGCTCTGATAAAAATTTTAGATATACAAGAGAATTATGGACGGTAAAGTTGATCGTCCACCGACAATTTTTTTTGTAAAAACAAGTCACAACATCAAAATAATAAAAGGTTTTCAGAAAGAAGTGTGTATTGCAATAATACCCATGTAGTAGTGTTTAGGTTTAGTTAAACAATAAGTGAATCACTCTTCAGTTGGCTAAAATACTCACACAATGTAGGGTAGGCGTTAGCAAATTAGTAAAATAATAGACACTATTATGTGCATAATAGTACATTATGATACAAGTGTGCTACGTTGGTCATTATACACGAGGCATTATTGTAAGCGTGAGCCGCAGGCGAGCGCGGTAAGGAAGCCGAGTGTGATAATGATCAATGCACACGAGTTGCATACGACGTTTTTCAACACAATTGCGAGGAAAAAACAAACTAAAATCTAAAATACCTTCTCCGAATATGACTTGGCGTTTTTGCTGTTTTTCTATGCATTTTGGTGGCAACAGGCTATCACTCGCGTTTCGTGCCTCGATAAGTATTTCCGACGGGGTTGAATAACATTTTACTTGTCTTTACTATTTAAAGTAGACATTTTTGATAGTAATTAACCACACAGCAACAAGTTGGTAAAGTACCAAATAATAATGGAAAATAGCACGTAAGTTTTGTTTTTTTCGCGCGCCACAATTTCGATGCGCGCGCAGGTTCAATAATGGCACAGAAAAAACTGGCTGTTCAGCCGAGTAGCAGCAATTTAAAAAATAAAATAAATTATTGTTTCTAAAATGATATTTAAGTTAGTTTGTGTTTATTAATATACAATTTGATAAAATGAAATATTTATTTGTCATCTTAACCCTTAAATGATTTAATATTGGTAAAATATTCAATGTTCTTAGACACAAACTTTTGCTGGATTTTTTTAAAAAAAGTTTACATTACCGCACTAGTGCGATAATCTTTTTACAGCACAAGTGCGTAATATGATGAGTTATGAAACTAAAAACGGTGTTATAAGAGTGAATTTACGAGCAACTGTGTTGAAAAATAGTAAAAATAACCCCAAGGAGACAAACTCTGTATGCCTTTATAGATATGGAACGTTAAAGGTCCCATATCAAGTAGATACACGTTGAAATTGTTCCAATAGCAATGCCAACTCCCAAGCAATAATAAACAGTCTCTTCGTTATCGCACTAGCTGGACGCTGGCTCAACGGGCTGCCATTTTGAGCGTTAGTCGCTTAAAATGGCGGGTAGCACGTGACGCCGAATACGGTTCCCTGTGCTAATGTACTGCCGATAGTTTGTTTGTGTTTAAACCTTAAATAACGTGTTTGTCAAGAAAGTGCCTCGGTTTATATAGCCTTAATGATTGGAGTTGATTTAGTACGATCAAAGTTAAGTGAGTTTGTCAGTATTTGTTGTATCTAGTTGCGAGTTGGTTAAGTGAATTAAGTTAAGCTTACCAAATATGTGCCCCGCTCACTGCCACTTCAGCTTGCTAATTCACGCATAGCACATAGAACTGACGGCCGATGAGGCAGAAAGGTTCTGGAATGGCGGCCACGTATCGGCAAGCGCAGCATGGGACGTCCACCCACAAGGTGGCTGGATGCAGGTCGCTTCCAACCGGTCGATCTGGAAGTCACTGGGGGAGGCCTATGTTCAGCAGTGCACTTCCTGTGGCTGAAATAATGATGATGATACAAAACATAATTATGATTGTTGTAAGAATTCATACTTAAACTTATTAAAACTGTTTTACTTCTTAAAAAGCTATAACCGTGACTATGATCATTTATCATTCAATATTAAATAACTGTTGCTTGATTCGAGCTTCCTCTGCTTACCTACCCGAATTCAGTTAAATGTTTCAGTTTGCGGGTTAGTATATTTGTAATTGATTGCATCACATCAAGATCTCACAAATAATTTGCCTTTTCAAAGGTACACCAAAGTCATAGACAAAAAGTGTTCTATTTAAAGCAGCCTATTTTTTAAGCCAGGATATTTCAAAGTTTCCAAGAAATGCGCGTTTTTGTAAAATAGCAGAGAGATATATGCTTTAAACTTTCATGGTCACTAACTCAAATCTAGAACATCGTCGAATCATCATCATATAACATCGGGAATTTAAAAATAAGGTACATGGTAGCTATCTCGTAACAAACTATTCTAATAGCAGAGAGAGTTGCATTAACAGGAATTTGCTGATAAAAATTCTGGCTATTCGTTTGTGTTCGTTCCGTCTTTGGTCTGTTTGCTCGCTCCGCTCAGCTCTATCGACGTGTCACAGTCCCGGAACATATCAGTAGATATCGTCACTTTATTTTTATTACTTTTGTGCTGAGAACGTTCTAAAAATTTGTCGTTCAATTGTTTCTTTGGCAATATTTGAAGTATCCATTGAAGAGCTCCTTTGGGTGCATTGGAACTGTTCTGAAATCTCGAGCGCGTCGGCGGCGCGAGACCTGCTGATAGCACTCGTGACTTGGTTAGAGATAGCTTGTGCTCCGTTTAGATTATCTTCCAGTTCTCAAGTACGCAAACCATCCTGTGCTCGATAGAAATAATAAGAAAATATACTTGCAAATCTTGCAATACGTAAAAATTACACATACGACAGACTTTTGAGCTGACTTGACGACTTGACTTGAAATTCTGCTAAACAGTATAGTATAAACATACTTTAATTAGTTTATTTTTATAATTACTACTTTTTCATTTAAGTTGGCCTGGTTATAATTCAGATTTACTTTCCACCTCACACTTTGATAAATTGGACTACATTTATGATAATAATCAAAGATCAGAAAGCTACGCTATTTCTTTAACTCTGCCAATTTTAAAGTAAAACTTAAAACCAATATTTTGGTTTTCATGGTAACAATTAGACTAACGTCAAATTCCTAGTCAATGTGACTTTTATAAGCTAATTGTATCTATTGCTTCTCTGCCTAAAGCAAAGCATAACTGTGAATCTCATAGTAGTAATAGTTTTAGAATGCAGGAGATATTAAAGGTGACAAGCACACCAGAGCTTCGTTCGTTATTCCACCCAATGCACCGCTTGCAGGTGGGGCTTGGGATTTTTATGACGAATAAAATCGATTGTGTGTGAAGCATTAAGGTTTAAAAGAATCATATTTTAGGATAAATTAAAATAATTAATCAAACTTAAGAAAAAAACGTGAACGAGTAAAAATAATATTCACTTGCCAAACCAATCAGTTAGCCGAGCAGTTTTTAATGAGACCCATTTTTTTCAAATTTCGACTCGTTTTCTTTGGCATCTTCTGAAAAATGGCAAAACTTGTATGTTAATACGTCCTAAATGAAATCAAAATCTTTATATTCTCTTCCCAAACTATTTTCCAGTCACCAACTCGCCTCGCCCACCTAAACGGTCTTCTTTAAAGACGATAGCTCGAATAGGCAATTGGACAGTTCTACCGTGAAATGACTATTTTTAAAATCCCCATTGTTACTGCCAGCCAATACGGTTCTAGAGTTTCTTAGTTACGTGAGCCGGTAGATTATGTAACACGGGAAATTGGATATAGATTAGAAGGAAGATTATTAAAGATACTTATAAAGTAATTTTGTTCAATTCAATTCAATTCAATTCAATTCTTTATTTGCATACTAAGTGATGTACATTGGTGGTAGATAGTTACACATGCAACAGGACTTAAAACTTAGTTACCTAATAGGTATTGCAAATTTAGAGAGCAGCTTAATAATATAAGGTCTTACTAGTAAGTAGGTACAATGAGTGACAATTAGGTATTAAGAATCATTATAACAATTTTAACAGGTCCCTAAAATGTTTAAAATCTTATGTTATAACTATTAGAGGAGTTATTATGGTCATATGGTGTGTTAGATAAACACCAAAGTCTTCGGGTATAATTGAATCATTTATTGAGTAATATATTCATTTACTGAATAGTAACATTTTGATATTAGGTAAGATTTGAGAGATTTTAAAAAAGTTTTAATTTTTGCTTCGTTTTTTATATGAATTGGTAATTTATTAAATATTTTTACTGCCATGTAGTATGTTTTTGAAGCCTTAAAGCTTTTCAGATGTAGACCATTTATTTTTCCAACCAGATAATGTGGATGCTTTTGGCTGCCCCCTGATTGTAGGATTAAGCATCAGTGTCACGTGATTTGTCGGTTGTGAATTTGTTATCAAAAGTTACTGAATCAAGGGCAGGTAACGGAAACGGGTGCAGTATGCAATCGCTCTAATAAGTCAAGAAGTATTGAAGAAATTATAAAATGATCTTATTCTATCTCAGACTAATACTTATTACAATATATTATAATGTACATAGGTATTAGTCTGAGATATAACGAAATCATTTTAAAATTCCCTCACGTATATATTATTAAGCTCTTGCATTAGGTACATTCATATTTTATCGTAAAACGGGAATTCATTAACAATACCAAATAACATACCTTTGTTTCCCTAGCGTTTCGATCGACAGTGGCCACAGACTAAAGGCATGATCGCGTTAATTCCCGATATTCATTAAAATTATTATGACAGTGCATTTTCGTTGTTTATTTCATAATGATGTCGTATATTTATTTGCTTCGTCATAGCCTGCATATGTAGGTTTGGTTTCATTAATAAAAAATATTAGCACATAGAACTGCCAATACCGTACCGGCAAGCGCAGTGTAGGACGTCCACCCACGAGGTGGATAGACGATCTGGTTAAGGTAGCAGGAAGCCGCTGGTTGCAGGTCGCTTCTTACTAATATAATAATATCTGGATGTCATAAGGGGTCTTTGTTCAGCAGTGAACGTCTTATGGCTGAAATGCCAGTGATGTAATAATACCTTATTAATACTACTCTGTCAAGAAAGTACCGGGAAAAGATTAATAATACACAAAATGTTAGTTATTCATCCAAATTTATTTTATCACCTTCAAAGTATGCTCCTTCAGAAGCGATACACTTACGCCAACGAATAATCCAATCATCAAAACATTTTTTAAAGGCTTTTTCCGAAATCGAGTTCAGTTCTCGCCGCGAATTCTCCTTTATGTCTTCTACCGAATGACACCGGGTGCCACGAAGTGGTAATTTGAGTTTAGGAAAAAGAAAGCAGCTGGAGCCATATCTGGTGAATAAAGTGGCTGCTCGATGGTACTTGTTGAGTTTTTGGTCAAAAATTCGTTCACAATGATGGCCTTGTGGGAAGGCGCATTATCGTGGTGCAAAATCCAAGAATTTTCATTCCACAAATCTGGCCTTTTTCGTCTAATTTGCTCTCTTAAACGCCGCATAACGCTTAAATAGTACTCTTTTTTTATCGTTTGACCTTCTGGCAAGAATTCTGAGTGCACAACACCGCGACAGTCAAAGAAAATAGTCAACATGACTTTGACTTTCGATCGAGTTTGGCGCGGTTTCTTCGGTTTCGGTTCCTTTAAAAGGCGCCACTTCGAAGCTTGTTGACTAGTTTGCATGTCAAACTCGTAAACCCTCGTCTCGTCACCAGTAACAATGCGTTTCATGAATGTTGGGGTCAGAATTGATTCGTTCTAGCATGTCCTCAGCGACTCTTTTGCAATTGAGTTTTTGGAGAAAATTTAGGTCTTTTGGGACAAGCCGAGCGGCAACATGTTTCATACCCAATTGATTATTTAAAATGGTACGAATCGACTCGTGTGACACAGAAAGTTCGACGGCTAGCTCTCTCAAACTTGAATGAGGATTTTCAGTCACTATTTCCTTCACTTTTGAGATGTTATCTTCAGTATCAGACGTTGATGGCCTACCAGAGCGAGGCAAATCTTCCATCACATCTCGACCGCTTTTGAACGCTTTGTACCACTCATAAACACGTGTTTTTGATAAAATCGATTCACCGTAAGCCTTCTGTAACATTTCAGAGACTTCGAACACGAAATCCCATTGGCGATGCAAAATTTAAGACAAACTCTTTGTTCGATGTTTTTGTCCATTATGAAATTCGCAATACACACTAGATATGGTATAAATAAAAACAATACTGTATTTAATCTAATTATCAGATGTAACTCAAACTCCGCGCCAAAATGGAAAACAGTTGTGCCAATTTAACAACAACTACAAAAAATATAATTTTGAATTTGGAACCATAAACAAATCATCAATTATTATTCCCGAAACTTTTTGACAGAATGAATACTGTGAATTTTATTAGTTTTGAAGCTGCAAAACTCAGATGCTCCTGCTTAAATCAACACCAAAATCTTTAAAAAAATATTTTTGGTTCAAATCGTAGCATACGATTGGTCCATTTTATATTTAGAGGTAATATTTTTCATCTAATTATACTTTGTTCATTTAAAATCATACGAAAACTGATTAACCCAATAACTCGTATAATTTGGGGGTATAAAATGTGACGGTATCTGTTAGCGAGAGTAAAAACGGCCTGATTTTCGAATGAATATTTAGAAGCTGCTACAAAGGCACATGAGGAGGCCTCCGCTCATTTCCTTGCGAATGAATGAGCGGTTCTGATGCAAAATGCATTTTTAAATAAACGACTACGCGACGTAATAACGCTATTGTGACTTATAATACAGGCTGAATATGAAATCATGCTCAAAAAATCAAAAGTAATACATACATAGAGTGTAGAGTATATTTTATTCCATTTGTCATGATTGGTATTTTCTGTTCATTAGTAGAAACTTTATTGATTTATTTGTTTTTTTTTTGTATTTTACAATTCTTGTTTGTTTAAAAACAATAAAAACAAAACCTTGAATCAATATTAGCTTTAGTTTGCTTTGCCCCTCTGCTGGACAAACTCTAGCTCTCCATCGTCATTGACTTCAAAAAGCTCCATGTCAAGCTAACTAATTTGATCGCTGAGAAATTGCTAAAATTGTGCTTTTCTAAATATTTCTTACTACATTGTTTGTGTTTTATGGTGTGCAATAAGATCTAAATAATTATTCCTATGGGCTGACTCAAACCTGTGACAATGTAGAAATGATCATTTTCTGAATTGACTCTTAACATGAAATCGAACCCTCGGCGTTCAAGGCTTATTAAAACGCAACTATACCAATCGGGTCGTCAAAATTCTGAAGTGCTTATTACAAGTCGATAAAATGTGACATGGTTGGACACAGTTGACTAAAATACTTGTTTTGTTTTACGACAATAACTTAATTGACATAAAAAACGGTCATAAGCCAAGTCAAGGGTCCATATCGTTAAAATGTACTACCAGCCACAACCAAGAAGTTTATGGTACCTGTGTAGAAAAATACAAATCAAAAACTATTTAGTAATCTTTACGTTGAAAACATTTACCCCTGTTTGTATAAACCCAAACGAATGAAAAGGCTAATGTTAACCCGTTTCGGGGCATCAAATTTCAATTCGAAAGGAGGATTTTCTACAAACGAATTCTTTGCGTCTATCAAAATACCATCAGTTGAAAATACTGGAACAGTAAAGACGTGACGTGAAAACGTACAACTACTTGATCCGCACTGATTCCTATAAAGAATCAGTATTTTAACTTGGCAAGGGCAAAATACTTCGATCGAAACCAAGTTCGGGGACTGGAAGTTTTGTCAATATTTAAATATTGTCTTGCTTGATTTTAATAAATTATAATTTGAATATTTTTTTGAACAAGATAATCACACCAAATAAACGCAAAATAATTAAGTAAAGCTCGTTTCCTGCTTTGCAAAAAAGGTTTAATATAAATTTTATTATAGTGCCTAGAATCACGAAAGTAAACACGAAACCTTACCTCTTTTGTCAATAATTACTAATTAAGGGTCTTATCTTAAACTAATCTACAAAAATATTCTGTAGCTCAGTCTGAGCTATAGCTCAGTTTGTTTTCTACCTCAGGAAGTGTAATTTCTAGTAAAATATATTTTTCAACTAATATCAATTATGTTAACTTCAGATTATTATAATGCAAGTGTTTTCCTTTAATTTAAATTATAAATTTTATTTTTTACTTGAAGAATAATTCGTTTTTCTTCTTTACTTATAATTTAGTTACCCATAGTTAGATGGGACTCAAGATTCCTATTTTACGATTATTTTTTCTTGCTAGTATTGCTAAGGATTTTTTTTTGTTATTGGCCAATTACAGTGAAATCATTTTAAGCATCTATCTCGCTTAGCTATCTGGTTATTGTCCCCAACCTTCTCTAAATTGAGTTGTGACATTGTGACGGATACTTAAATAACTGCTTTTAAAAGCTTAATCTTCCATCTCATTAGAGTCTTAAAGTAAATAAAGTACCCAAGCCAGATGTGTCACTAGAACAAAAAGTTTTCCTTGATGGCGGTAAGTTATCGTTGCACCCAACTTTCCCCAACTTATGCAGGAAGAATATTCCTGGATTATCCTTATAATGACACCTGTTATCTGTGGCCATATTCCAAAGGCGTAAAGACGAGAATTAAAATAATCACGGACTGAGAGAACGGATGTTTGGAGACGCGCAATGTTTGTAAAGTAGGCACAGCTTAACATTAGTTTAATATAGATAAAGTGATTTTGTTTGTCAACATAAATGACGATCTTGGAAGGTATCACAGTAAAGCACATAGTTATAAATACAGTAGCCTCACTCCACAGCAATGGGAATCTCTGGCCGTCAACTGCGTACGCGTTTTACGCCTGCGGGGAACGGAGGGTGGGGGACGAGGTAGCACGGGTCGACTATACACGGTCTCAGTTTGTGTGAGATATGTCTGAAGATTTGAACTCTAGGAATCGGATCTGAGTCTTGCCTCCATGAAATTTCGTCGTTTATATTAATTTGCATAGTCAGTTAATTAATCTTTGTGTATTTTTGATTAATTATACATAAACTGCTTTTTTGACATCATTCTGGCACTGAGTGTCAGTGTGCACATTGTAGTTTTATATTTTGTAGAAAAAAAACTTACTAGGTAGTAAATAGCTTGATTCATTAAAAAGAGATATCCAAAATGTTTAAATAAAACCAATGCTTTCCACGTAGTTTTACTTTTTGGATAAGATATAGGTGTTACTTTCGTTTGAGATATCTTAACATACTGTATAACTACATGAAAAAATATTCATATAACGTGTGTGTGTGTGTTTTTGTAATAAATGTGAGTCTGCTATTTCTGTCTTAATAAGGCTAAAGATTCGCTTCGCACCTTTAAGGCAAATATTTGTTTGAGCTGGCATTCTTTTTCATGTTAGGTTGGTATTTCATATCATTCTGTTTCTGAGACAAGAATTCCAACAACTTAGGACGTTGTTGGAATGAAATGAAATAGAATTCCAACAACGTCCTAATGTATGGAGAAAGGTTAAAATAGACGTGTTATTGAAAAAATCGTCCCATCCTGGCTTGGGGCGAAAAATTTTATGAATTTGATTACCATAAACCTTCTTAGAGATGTTGAAGGCAGGGCTTGAAAACGGGTTAATTTTTGAAACCATTTCGAAGCGTTAAACTATACATGAACTTCAAAAAAGGTTATGTTTCCTTGAACCGGTTTTTAAACCGGTATTCTATTTTTTTATTCATTAATTGAGGAACTCCAGGAAACGTCTGTAACCAACTGAATACGATAGAGCGTTTGTTTTTTAAAAACTAGGAATAAAACTTAGGAGATACTTTTGACTTCTCTAAAAAAGGTGTCACCTAAAAATAATAATGATAGAATGATAAAGTGAGGAAAAACAGGAAGAATTTGTAGTTTTAGTAGGCAAAAGTTTCTTAAGTATAATTCGATGCCACAAATATTTTAAGACAAAAAAATTTATCCTTTGATCTTTTCTTATAAAAATTTAAATCTTGTAAAGATATTCGGTTACCTTCTAACTATAACGAAAGTCACGAGCTTGAGAACTATGTTCATAGCATTAAAAGTATCGGTTTGTTATTAAAAGCTAAGGAGAAAAATATTATTTATGACTCTATTAAAAGTAGACAAAAAATAAACCTAATAAAAGTTTATATAAGATCGGAACTTTGGTTGGAGAATATTATAAAACATTTTAAGCTTTTATATATTATAGTAAAGATTTATTCAGTAGCCTTATTTCACAACTATTGTAGACAAGATATTGCACGAGGGTCAGCCAGAAATGTGTTGGCATATTTTATCAACAGTTTTTTAAACCATTACACACGACAAACTATCCTCGTTTTTATATTAAACTATTTCTTAGCCATTTTAAGTAAAAAAATCTTCTTGACATTAAACTTACAAAATAAATGCATTTACCAAAAAATACACGCTTGTAGTAACTATATTATTTAAATGTCTTATTAAACCACTGCTATAAATACAAAGCTGTATAAAATAATATGTCTTATTTTTACTATTAACTTTTTACAGAATAAATTATGCGACCTGATATAATAACCGGAACAAAAAATTAAATATGAAAGTTATTCTATTTAAAATAATCCAATAAATGAAAACTTAAAATTAAAAGAAATAAGCCTACTGTATGTAACTCTTTAATGTTTATAACGCGGGATATCTTAATAACTCTTCTGAAATTCCACTTTGTGATGTAATGCTGCTATTTATCTTCATAAACTGAAATAACTTGATTACTTCAAACATCTTGTGGAGACAGAATAATTTTCTTTGTTTATTAAGTAAGGAGGCATTCTTTACTGCAAATAAGATTAATAAAAACGAGCTTCAAAACAATTTATGCGACGTTCTAAAATAATTCAGTAGTCAGTTCTTACATAAGGTATGCTTTATTCTATTCCTCTTTGACAAAATCTTACGGCAATTGGTATTATATAAATAATCAAAAAGAACTTTTCCATACTACGGATCGCCAAGATCAATTAGTCAATTGTTTTTTTCTTTTCGTTGATAGTCAAAAATAAAAATAAAATATTTGAGCAACAGAAACAGCCCTAGTCACATAATCAATAATTTATTGATAAAATAAATGTAAATGTTGGAGAACATCACATATGTATGTGATGCAGAGCAATGTTGCTCTGATCCTAAGGTAACAACGACGGTACCACAACACCCAGACCTAAGTCTGACGAACCCGGGGATTGAACCCGAAATCTCAGAGATGGTGACGCTATATTAGTCCAGCGTGCTCGCCTTACTGCTACGAAAGTCGTCAAATAATTTATGTGAAAAATTTCATGCATATTCAATCTTCATTAATCTTAAGAATCCTTACAAGAACACCCCGATTCATACAAATCCGACATTTAATCACACTCAAGACCTTGGATCGCATCCAAAATACCGTGGAAGCAATACGTACATTCAAATAGACTTGATCGAATTACATCACTTTGTTTCAGAAGGAGTGCAAGCCACAACCAGCGCGATTGCTCCAAGGAGTTATGGATTAACTGGGAATACGGAGAAAGGAATAAACGATTTCAATACTCGTTTCAAAGACAAAGTTCGAGCAAACGATGCTACAACCATGCCAAGTTCCCGATTAGTTTCGATCAACTGGAGACTTTAAATGTACATTCCAATGGATTTAATACAAGAGAATTTAGTAAAAATGAATTTAAAGTCACCATTGGTATCAGTAAGACGAATGAATGACTAAAAAGTACTAGCAATGGATTCAGTTCGATGGATTGGAATGAAATAAATGTTAAGTGAAATAAAAAACACAAAAGAGTGAATACGAAATTTAAAGATACGATTAAGATGGTTGAAAAAGAAAATTCCGATTCAAATTTATTTTTTACGACTAATGAGAAATTGTGACATTGTATAGATTTAATTCATTGAATTAATAGTAATAAGAATGACTCTAGTAATGGAAAAAATATAACTAGACAATTAAAATACAAATTCCTTAATAACATTAAACAAGCCAAAGTAAAGGATTCACGTTAAAGTGAAAAAGTAAAATGTACTTTGTGTTGATAACATTAAAGTGGTTATTGCGAAAAAAGTGTGCAGTTCAGTGATCAAAATGACCCCGATACTGCAAATCTTCATAGCCTGCGTTATCTTGCTGTGCATAGGTAAGTCGAATTATTTTTTATGTATTAGGTATTTAAAATTATCGACATGGTATTTGTAAATGGAATAAGTCAGAGGACTAATCAAACACATTTCAACCAAAACTGAGAAAAGACGAATACCTTTAAAACAAGCAAACTTTTACGTTCTTTTTTTGTACATCAGAGACTTAAGGATGTCGTTAGAGCCCAAGGGTAAGTCAGAAATCCTCTGCAGGTGTAATTATATTCCAAAGTTTCTACCGCCTAGATGAAAATCAAACTCACTCGATTGTTTAGCACTGTGCGAGTAAAAGCTAGTGTTGTTATTTCAATTGAACATTAGTACCATCAACTATTGCGGCAGATATTTATTATAAGGTTTGATGAACAGATCACATCTGTCGCAGTACCCACGAAAGGTGGACTAAACGGGTTCTCAATTGGAGACCATGTCTTGGTAAACGTAGTGTAGGACTCCCCTCAGCCCGGTGGACCGACGACCTTAGGAAGATAGCTGGCAATGGGTAAATTAATATAGCTGGAGATCGTTCTCTTTCGTGCTCTTTGAAGCTTACGACTAGCAGTGAACTGCAATAGGCTGATATGATAAAGATGAAAATAGATTGAAAAGTGGTTTTTGCAAATTTATGCCAGTTATACAAAAGATCTCAAGATTTGAACTCAAATCTCTCGTTATCCAGGTGACTGCTTTTTTGCCTTGTCTGAATTTCGACCAAGGAGGTCATACTTTAATTTAAAATCAAAAACTTTAGTCCAACCATATGATTCATCTACCATTTTGATTCAGCTTTTACTATATTACTTTCAACTATCACTTTGATATTTTTTCTCAGTCCAAATCTAGGCCCGCAAAACATTGTCACGGTTCATGATTTATTTATAATACACGTGGGCTGGAAATGCGGCTTTATAAAATTGTTCGTATCAGACAATATCTCTCCGACAAAGCTGTATGCGACATTGTTTATTCGAACCATTATTCCGGGAAACACTCGTAAAATAAAACACAGAGATATTAAAACTAAATCTTTGGGTAAACAGCTTTATGCTTCAGGCTTATTTTAATTTACGCCGTTTATATTACTAAGTAAGCTAACTCGAGATTGCATTTTAAATAAAATGCATGGCTACAATATGAAACACATTTATGTTTACATATTAAATACAAATAAAATGTATTTACATCATCTCTATAATGTATATGTTATTGCTAATTAGTTATTACGACACGTAAATGAAATGTACATAAAATGTGTTAAGTCAAAATATAACAATCGGCATCAAAGGCAAAGATTAAAACTTTATTTCTGATACGCACATGAGTTAATATTGTTTTGTATCGTCATTTATAATCATAGTCTGCTGACTATGATGATAATAAGACTTCAATCCACTGCTGGACATTATCACCATCACAATCGGCTCTTGGCAGTTCACTACTAGAAATGAATCCCTACAAATGACAATATTGTTAAAATAAAATCCACATTTTCTTGCAAGTCATTTTTTGATTTGAGACTATGTAACTCATTTGAACTACCATTAGATAATGCATTACGAAATATTTTTTTTTCAGTCTACACCTTTTTAATCTCCTGCATGCACGCAATTGTTCTTGTAAAAATAGGATACCTAATTATGAGAGTTTGTTCCTGGAGTTTTTGAGTTGTTTCACAATTTGCCAACCCTGTTTTGAAGCACTTTTCAAAGCGCTTCGCTTCAAATCTTTTAATTCTTGTTCTGTCCCATTATTCTTAAAGCGACCTCAGTTTTAACAAACGACATCGTTTATGTAACCTTTTACCTCCCTTCATCAGAACCGTCGAAGGATGAATTTACAAAGTTTGATTAATAATAATGAGCGTTTTAATTACTTTTCTCATTTCTTTGGCGCAATTCTTAATGAGTTTAAAATTCCTTTGTTTTACAAGGAAACAATATTTTGTGAGGATACGATCGTTTTGATGTATCTATTCATCTTTATTGTCGTCATCCATGTCGTTCAACTGTGATAAGTTTGCGAAAGATAAAAAAACCCCCTGCCAAGCTATTTTAACTCCAATTATGATATTAGGTATGCCTTGAAGTAGAAGATCAGCTTTCTTTTGACAGACGAATCACCTTTAAAATAATTCGAAGGTAATAGCTTTACCGTGATAATACCGTGTAACATACACGAAACAAAAATATCTCAGCTTTTTAAGCCTTTATAAATTCAGTTTAAACGGGACCTTTCATATTTTAGTAGAAAGTAATTTATTTCATTATTCACAAAGCAGCAGTTTATTATATTTTATTCAGAGAGTTAGCAAAATAGTCTTGGATTTTTGAACATGAAAAAACATCCGTCGTCATATTGTCATCCTTTTATCTTTGCAAGAGTAACAAAATATTGTATCCATATCTGATTCTGTCTGATCAATATGTGATGTAGTCTGCGGAATAAGAACTGTGTTTTCCTCAAACAGCAGAAATAAACAATCCACAGACATATTCAATACTTTGTCTTAACAGAGAAAGATTCAGTAGGTAAGTTAAAGCAACGTCATCAAATTTGTAACTAACCTATCTGCGTTATATTCACTTTTTGACCTACGGAATAAAATAATTAAATAATAATCTAAACCCGTATGCTCGGAAAAAAAGATAACAATGGAATAACAATGGCCCCATCACACATGTGTGTGCGAACTGAGCTAAAGAGTAAAATACAACTTCAAATAATAATGTGTGGATGTGGCACCCAACTGTTAATAGCCGTGAAGGGCGTTGTTCAATGAAAGAGGTAGCCGTTCAATTAAACGGCTATTTTAAACATTTGATTGCGATGCGCTATGGGCATTACATACGAGTACATTATAAAACATTTTGATCTAGTGGTTATCAGTGGATGTTGCGTGAATCATAACACCCATAATCTAATCCATGATTAGGGCGAACAGATTGATTTTGTGACACACTTTTTTCTGTGACATGCTCTATGGAACCTGCCAGTTCTGATATTATTTGTTGGCAAAGATATTGTATTTCTATTAACTGAAATGTCTTTGTTTGTTGGTTTTTATTTACCAACTTTTTAAATTGTTTTCGGGTAAATAGTTGTTGCGTTTTAGGCATATAGGTTTTTGTTATTAAATATATTATTTATGGTGATTGATTTAACGCAATTTAGTATCTTACATTTCATACAGAGTAAAAAATTAGTATTTTTTTTATCAAAACGAACAGCTTTCACCATAAAATAAATATTGACATCTTGAAAAATAAATTACTTGTTCCATAACGCTGCTCTCCATTGAGATTTATAAAGCAGCTTTTGTTTTGTTCTAACGGTTATGTTAGCCGCTCTGTTAATATTTTTCGCAAGCTCACTGAATCTATCTCCATTATGTATAAAATAACCGATTCACATTAATGTTCAAAGCTTTATATGTCACCGAGCTTTCCAGTTAATAAGTCCAACAAAGTAGATCGAGATATTTTATCGAGTTTTTATGCGACATCGTAAACGTACTGTTCATTTTGTTGCGTTTCTAAAAAGTAGGAGCTTCGTTTTATTGTTACTTAGATAATAAACCACTTAATCTTACAAGAAGGTCTGCTTGCGCAATAAATTAATACAGTAGGGTCACTCCTCGCAACGAAAGAATCGGCAAAGTTCGAGTTGGATTCGTGCGCTGAGAGATTTTTCATGTCTTTTTACCGATTCGGGATTCTTTTTGGTCTGTAACTAGACCGGTTTTAGTTGTTAGCTTTCAATATTATCACACTCTACGTATCAGCAGATTGATATAGTTATTACTTATATGATCAAAACAGAGCAAGCCTAGCGGCACTATAAACTTGTATTTATATTTTAAAAAATATATGACTGTGTTTCAGGATAGAACACAACAGTTAAATTAATAACTTTAACATGAGTTTATGGTGAAACGATAAAGCTGGCGCAACGATCTCCACCTACTATTAATGAATTTATCCGATTATAACACAGAGTTTCGTCACTTTACTGAATCAATTTGTAAAGACGTATTGAATTATGCACAAAGCCTCTGCCGGATAACTTTGCAAACTACAAGTGTCATTATCTAAATTATTTTAAAGAAAAAGAAAACATATAATTGTTCTCATCAAAGATTATGCAAAGTAATTGTCCAGGGTGTTGCATTTTGTTTAGTGTCTAGGTTAGTACCTAAGTTCTATATTTTACTTGAATTTACTCTTAGTAGTAAACTATCTCTGACATGATTTTTTAAATAGGATTTATTAGATGCCTTGGCCCTAACCATGAACTGTTAAAACAATCACAAATCTGTCAAACATTATCATTTCTGTCAAATTTTGTATGATGTATGAATGACGTACCAAAACTGACAGATTTGACAATGGTTATGGCCCTGGGCCATAACCATGAACTCTTGTTATCTCTTAAAACAATCTCAAAGTTATGATAATGTTTGACAGATTTGTGATTGTTTTAACAGTTCATGGTTAGGGCCCAGATATAAATACATTAATAAATGTGCCTACTGTAATATATTTTCTACTGTGGTCTCAGTCTACTCCTTGCGCAATAAATTCAGAATGTGGCTCTCTGTAAGGTATTGCCTTAATCTACCTGCTTAATGTGATTATGTGTTTACGTAGGGCTTTATCGGTCTGTTTTTCGTGACGAAATAAGCGGAATCATTTAATCTAATCAAATTAATAACATGTTGAGTAAACGTATTACGGGGTTTCGTATTAACAGGCCTATGCTTCTTCAACTAAACTCTGTTATAGAATAATTTAATTAAACTACGCCGAAGCCCGATTGGACGTAATTATGGGTTACGCAACCTTTTCATACCTATATAAAAAGGAATGGAGTCTTTTTAAAATCAATGTTGCTACGAACATAAGCTAGAGTATTATAGGATTGGCAAACTAGAGTAACTAGGGGATTGTTTATTTTTTATTCCATTGACTTGATTAACGTTAGAAATCGTACCTCCCAAACTAGGTTTTATAAAGATTATAATGAAAACATTAGTACTTGTTTATAATAAATGTTGTTTCTTAGTAGGTACAAGAATATGCCATGCGTTAGCGAATAGGTACGTTTGACAGCTGAATTCCAAAGCTGTATTCACTTATATGTATCATTTGCCCGATCCCACCACTCTATCCGTATCACCATTTTACTTTTCATAATCCATCCGTATCACTGTTTCATATGCCGTGTATTAACTAAACTAATATGAGTATCGACAAGTGGGCGTCTGGGTATTTTTTTCGTATCAGTTGCCTACGTACATTCTCGTGAACCGTGCCGTATTCGTATCTACTTTTATGATTGGGCAAAAACCGACTCAGGATGGAACGGGCTGTATCACGTATCGTATCATAGTGGTTTATCGAGTTTCCGTATTGCATAAGTCGTCAACTTACAAACTGTCATAAAACGCATTTTGTATTTATCCGTATATTATACTGTGACCGAATCGGACCATAGCTGATTTGTTCAATTGAATTTCACTACCTATTTTGATATAACAAGAATATATCCTTTAGCATCAGATCTCAGGAGAGACTTATAAGCTAAGAGTAAATTTAACATTCTTATACGGAAATGAACAAGACATCGTCATGTCTTCTACACTAGTTACGGTGACGTCAACGCCTATCCCTTTGTTCCGTATTGCGTATTAATGCAGTAGCTATGTAAAATAGCCCTATTTTGTGATATATTTGTGACTATTAATTTGGTCAGTTTCGCGCTGACAGCGCTTTTAGCGCAATTCGGAATGCGGCATATGTGTTTAGCTGGTCCATATGAAATGCCCTGATGTGACTTGCAAAGCTGAACTTTGGCCTGAAGATACGATCGCAAGGTGCACAATATAGCAAGCAGAATGAATTAAGTGTGTAAATGAGTAAAACAAAGTGTATGGTCATCTTTATCGGATCTAAACTGCAAATTGTTTCTCACAAAATCTTTCCACAGGTCATTCGATATTAAGCTAACAGTCGCTACAGGCGTAATCTGATTAACTCGAGCATTATGAGTCCATTAGGGAAAACACCGCGATAAAATTTGTAGCAGTTTTGCGATAAAATCTCCCTCGTAATTGTATTCTTGGTCTTGTTCAGGAGAAATGGAGGGCAAAGCGAAACAGAATAGTGTGGGGTTGTTCCGTATTATTAGTAAAATGTTCTGGGAATAGATTCATTATTGTTATTTGGCGAACTATTACATATATAGGTTCACTTTTTTATCACCGTCCAAACCTTCTGAGAAGACTCCCGTGAAACAAACGAACAACTCTTACAATTGGACCAACTCTCTAACTGCAATAATAAAATCAGCTGTTCCTGAAATGGAACGCTCCGTGAGCGACTCGCACTTGGCCAGTTTTTGCATCTTGAACTAAAAATGCTTCTGCGTTTTGTGCCTTCTTACTGAACTCTAACAAAAATGAACAATGTTTACTATTTTTGATGTAACAGCGCTAGGCGGATGAACACCGATTTTCATCTTATTAAAGTGTTAGTGTTTCGTTTTCCCTACATTTTTGTGGTTTCTATTGTATCTTGCGAACATTACTTACATAAAAGGTTATTATGGTAAGCAATGTAAATAACATAAATATGTTATTTAATGAACATTGTAAATAATATTCTTTTATCTATGTGAATTTTGAGACAAGATCTGTGTAACAGACATGTTTGGAGCCTAGTTTTCTCCAGCAGGATTTATAAGAGTTGTCACTCAACACCCACCTGTATACAGTATATTAAGATGAAACTAGGCTTTTTAATATAATATATTATTATGTAAATATCTTTGATATCACCACATATTATATATATAATATAATTAAAGTGAAATCAAAGATATCATATTTGAAAAAAAAACGTACAAATGGGATTGTAAAAATTTTGTTTTGTATGAAAAATAAAAGGTTATCAAATATCTGAAATCACCATACTATTTAAATGCATTTGTTAACATATGCTAGTTTCGGCTTGATATACCATTTTCCTAACAGCTTGTATAATATAATAATAATAAATAAATAAAATAATAGCCAAGGATCGACCTCGGTGGATACCTATATCCACCAGTGGACTGGTTATGATGATTTTGGAGTACCTACCTGTCTTTATTGGGTAGTATTTTCTTTTATCTGATTTAAAGCTTATTTATTACTTGATTAACAATACTTCTGTTATGAGTTGATTTAGCAAAGGTCCTTAAAAATTAAAACGGTAATGGTTTACTAGCCAACCCCCAAAACCAATTAAATAATCATGGTTGCTTAACATAAAGGTTTTGATGATGATCGCTTCTTACTTCGATGTATCAGTGATATGACAAATGATATCTTGATAGTTATCTTTGGGAAACTGAAAACCATCTCTCCGCATCAAGGTCCATTATATCAATCTATCAAGGACTTGATTGAGTAGAAATCTGTTTTTACCGTATTATTGCTATGAATAAAAGCAAGACTTGCCCATTTATTGTAATTTTTACTAATTAATTCTATAGATAAATAGTAAAAATTACAAAAGAGGCTGCTATCAGCCTACTCGAGTTCTGTATCTAACATAATTCTGTGACTATTTACTAAGAGATTTGTCAAAGAAAATACAAACTAAAATTACACGTAACAAAAATAATAGTTTTGTATAGTTCACTTATTAAAAGCTGCATTTTGTTTAGTGTCTAGGTCAGTACCTAAGTTCTATATTTTTCTTGGATTTACTCTTAGTAGTTAACTATCTCTGATAAGATTTTTTAAATAGGATCTATTAGATGCCTTATCAAAGAATTAAAAACTGGTTCAAATGTTTTTAAGAGGATCGATATTAACAAGGTATAGAAGATAACAGAGCACTTATCGCAAATCTATGGCAATAAGCATATCATTTCCATTTCATGAATACCAGCGAACCATAATGGCTGTATATCACTCCTTTCAACGCCTACTTACGTGTTTTCACGACGTGAAAACGATTTTATAGCTACATTTCCAACGATAAATCTTTCCCTTGGTTCCGTGTCATTTGTCAATCTTTATTTATAGTTAAAAAGCTTTCAGCCCTCTTTTAAGCGATGCTTAGTGCCTTTATACGCGTCGAGTTTTCGTATCGACACAATTTGCCACAATAAACTCGGTATTTTAATCATTCAAGATGTTTTGATTGAGTGACAAATTGTGGTATGTTATGCGGACCATATAATTGTGACAAAACCTGTATAACAGTTTTTTTTAAATGAATACTTGTTAAAATTTTATGTACATTAAATATAATAAATACTTAATGATTGTTGTTAAAAGTAAATACATTAAATATGATAAATAATAATAAGTGATGGTGTCCAAAAGAAATATTGGACACCATTACATAGGTACATTGCTCTGATCCTAAGGTAAAGTGACTTGTGTTATAGAAACCAGAAACTGCATTGGCTATTCTGTTGTACTATCTAAATTCATATAAATTTAAGATATTTCTTATGTTTAAAAACCAGTTTACAGCGTTAAAAAAACGGCAAATACTTTCATAGTTTTCAAAAACATAAAATCAATCACATGTTTTAGTTTAAAAACTCCGGGTTATTGGTTCACTTACTGCCGCACTCAGAGACGTCACTTAACTTTAATGGTTATTTAAAAAAAAAACCTGTAATTACTTAAGTCTATACGAATAAAAATCATTATTAAACGAAAACACAATTTAATCCACACTTTATTGTTAATTGACGTCTCTCAGTGCGGCAGTTAGTGATGATGTTGATAATTAAGAAAACGTGAAATCGCTTAATTCAATGTTCAAATACAACAACTGTTCTAAATTCATTTTAAATAAGATTCAACTTAACTATTCGTTAAAAACCTACAGTTTCATTTTAAAATTTAAAAAAAACGAGGGAAATTTGTCGTGTTATTTAGCACAGGTTTGCGTTTTTCAATTAGGTACCACCCTGTATTAAAATAGACAAGCTATTTTAATACAGGGTGGTAGGTAAATGGTAGGTATATCAAGCCGAAACATGCCTATGTTAGCATAAATATGCATGTATAGTGTAGTCAAATATTTAATACCATCCATTTTGAAAAAAAAAACACAAAAATTAAAATTTAGTTTTTTTATAAAAAAATCAAAAAAATATGATTTCTAATTTCTGACTTCACCATACTGTTTATTGCACACGTTAACATCGGCTAGTTTCAGCTAGATTTACCTAACACCCTGTATAATTTATACAGTTGATAAAATATTTTTGAATTGAAATAAAAGCACTGCATGACTACAGTGCTTTTAAATTGACACAAAAATATTTTGACAAACATTAAATAAAATTATTAGCAACGTCGAACAGTGTAAAATATCTTTTTGGAAACAAAATTCAGGGTAACAAATAATAAACTGTTATATAATAGAACCGGCTAAAAGAAAATGGCGTGTGCTTTATTGAAAAGAAATGGCGTCTCTCTATTTCTGTTACTTTTTATTCCTACTATCCATTCGCTTGCTTTTTATCAATTTTGCTGTTATTGTTTCGGTTTGAAAGGAAACATTGACTTTAACTGAAATAGATTCGGTTTTTCTAGCCAGACAAGCTGCTACCCACAATTCTAATCTAAATAAAAGTGCTGTGCATTTTTTGAATAAAAACTAGATAAATTCAAAATTTAAAATTATCGTAGCTAACACAACACTTGACGAGAGAAGAGGCAAGGACGTTGGACTTCATCGCCATCTCTGAGGTTCCGAGTACGATTCTGGTCAGGTCAATGTAGAAAACGAACATTTATTGTCTCCGGTCTGGGTGTTGTGTTACCATCTTTGTTTTTGGTTTCTAGACCACAAGTGATTTAGCTATTTACCTCAGTCAGAGCAATGAATGTGATGTTGTTAAATATTTATAATCGTTTTTTTTACGTTCAACGGAATTTATTTGTGTTTGGTTTGGGTTGTACCATTGTTAAATAACCTTTGTTTCAAGATTTTAAGAACTACTAAACTTAATCAGACGAGTATAAATTTTAAATTTACACATCTGTAGTTCCCTTCACCATTAAGGAAAACGCTGACAATATTCGGATAAGCAAACTTGCCATTCGTCATATTTTATAACCTAAGATCTACCTTAGATTAATTATATTTCTTTAAAATAAACCTGTCCTGAATCAATCCACCTATCTATGAACTACAATGCCAAAGACAAACACTAAAATTAAGAGAAGAGTTTTCAACTGTCTTTGACAGAATCCTACAGAGGCAGTTAAAAAAAAAATAACATCTTCATCATTTTTTTAACAAAGAACATCCAATGCTGGACATAGGCCTTCCCCCAGTGAATTCCAGATTGGCCGGTTGGAAGCGGGCTGCAATATTTCTGCAAAAAGTAGCATTATTGTAAATGCAGAAATTTCAAAGGGTAATACTTACTGTTTAAAGAGCATAGGGACATAGGCACTAGTGGACAAGATTTTCGGTGTGCATTAATGAAAAAAATAATTTTAAATTTTTTAAGTTTCCATGGCGTGCTTAAATAATAAAATTTCATTTTTATTCCATTCAAAAAGTCCGTTTAGAACACCCGACTAATACCATAAAAGGACTTATTAATTCTCATAGCTGTTATGAACTCTCTATGATCTAAAATTCTCTTTATGTTCGAGTAATAACACTGCCATTTTGTTCGTGCTAAAACGAAATTCTATAAATGCTCAAGAATAAATTAGCTAATGTATTTTGCGTTTATTCACGCTTTGGGTTATCTCCACCTACTTTTATTGCATGCTAGTTGTTGCATGCAATTTTTTGATTGTGGTATTCAATTCAATTCAGTAAATATTGATGGACGATTTAATTAAACTTTTGTAATATGTGTAGTTAACTATTAGGTAATTAACCCACTAGAATAACTGTGTCCTTACCTTTTACCAAAACTATTTGCTGTGCCCAATAAGGTTCATAATGCCTTATCTCTCTACCCCTTGCATCATAATGGAGTGCAAATTAATAAATGGTTACTGGTTACCTCTACCGGTGTGATTACAACTACTATTATGCAATTGTTTTATGCATACGGGATAAACAAACAAACTACAATAAGCAGTGGTCCTAACCCTAGTTAAAGAAAATTGAGACGTCTATTATGTTTACATTTTGTCTTAATTCAAGTGGTTATTTTTAATAGTGGTAAAAAAGTGTCGTAAGAGCTACGAATAACATTGCTTCTGAGTACTACAAGATCTACAAATCTAACAATATTGGACAACATCACATATATTGCTCTAATCCTAAGGTAAGTAGCGAAAGCACTTGTGTTATAGAAATTAGCACAACACCCACACCCGAAACAATGTAGAAAGTTTCGTTTCCTACATTGACCCGACCGGGGATTGAACCCGAAACCTCATATATTATAGTAAGGCGAACTTGCCTCTCGGCTACGCAGGTCGTCATATCGTCCAACAAACATTCATAATTATACATGCATAATGTATGTATCTTGAACAAACACACCTTTCAGACCCATCCTCGGCTAATTGAAGGAGAGCCCTGGGGCGAACATCAACATCGACCATCTTGCTTCATATTATGGGTCGATTCAGTAGGTTCTTTAATGCCTGGCTTCATTACTTCCTTAGTGAGTCTGAGAATTAAAAACCTGCCAAGTGCAATTCGGACTCGCGCACGAAGAGTTTCGTACCATTATCTATAAAAACGGCAAATTTCAACTGTTTAACTATAACGTCACGGTTCATGAGATACAGCTTGGTGACAGACGGACTGACGGACGGACAGCGGAGTCTTTTGGGTACAGAACGATTTAATAAACCCTTTTTATTGAATACTTTGACCCTTGGTTGATTTTTAAACTTATTGTACCAGCACTTATGTCATATAAAGTGTATTTATGTAGAACAGCGTTTGGTAAAAAAAAAAAACTTCTTATCATCAGTCTTCTTGACTGTGACTACTTTTGGTTCTCCGACTCCTCTGATATTTTGATTGCGAGCTCAGTTTCCACGTATTTTGTTGGTGTAGTGTGAAGCAATCCTACTGTTTCTACTATGTAAGCCTTGTCAGACTTAACAACTTTTCTCTTTTGTTTTTTGCTTATTATTCTAGAAATCACACGTAAATAAGAGCAATGCTTGACTAATGAGACAGACAGCAAGCTCAATTCAGTTATCATAGTTATTAGCATCAATCTTTATTGCAATAATACGAAGTAATGTTCTTTTACTTAACAGTTGAAACTTAACTAAATTTGAACGTTAAATTGTACTTAATTGGATAATAAATACCAGTTGTCATAGTCTGAAATGGTTGATTTACATCCTGGTAACAATCCAACGACAAATTACTACCATATTTAAAAACATGAAATATAAAATACGTTTCAATTTTGTAGATTTTGAAGGAACATAAGAAAATTTTCAACACTTTTTTATTCATTATTTATTTATGAGAAAAAATACTAAAAGCAGCCCAGAACATCGTCTACAGAATACAGATAATCAAAAGCAACTTTTAATCCATGTCACATCTCTTCAGACCTCTTTTCTTCCAACTGAATGTATTTTTATCCTTGCCATTGATTTGAGATAGTCTTTAGGAAAATCCTTTTATGTTTACCAATTCGAGGTCGTCACATAAAAACTCATTAAAAGAAAAAGTATTTCTAACCTATAAACTTGTGCCACAAATGCCTGAAAGATAACAGCATATAGCGAAGCCAATCTATTTTATCATAAATCAACGGAAAACTTTTACTAGTACCAAAGGTCACATTCTCGTTGCCATTATTCCATAGAGTCGAGTAGAAAGTCATCCAACAATAAATAATACACGTTTTATGGCCGATTTTATTGTTATTGGATTGAGTAGAAGAACTTGGGTCGCTTTTGAGGCAGTATCGGTTATTTTTCTTGGTGATAAAAAGCGATAATAGAAAAAAAATAAGGTTTTTCTACCTTTTATAGTGCGGCGTGGATTTGATAGAACGCCGTGGATCAAAGAGCGAAATAGTTTTGTTGGGATTTAAGAACTCTTGTTTCGTTGTATTCGAGCTCAAATACAATTTGGTAACTTTTTCTGAAAAACAAGAGATAAATAAACACATGCACACACACACACACACACATAAATCTTGAAGAATAAAAAACAGTATTAAAGGAATTTTAAAAATCTTTTTTATTTTGGGACAACAAACACCCAGCCTCCACCACTTGACATGATTTAAAGTAGTAGTAAAAGGAATTTTATTTTTAAAATGTTTTTCTTGAAGACAACAACAGACACCACTTGACACGATTTATGTAATCTATCACAATGAATTGCTTTCTTGGGCCAAAACAACGAATATTTTTGACCTAATATCCAGAGTTTGATAAATTATAAATTCAATATACCTACATTCAATCATCATCATCATCACCAGCTTATATCAGTCCACTGCTGGACACAGGCCTCTCCAAATGGAGGAGGTCTCCAGGCAGGCTGGTTGGCGATCACAGTTTAGCCAATGGTGAAGAGGAGACGCTGTTGCCCGTCTTCTTATGGCGGTTCTCTTGTAGTCGCCTCTTACGATACCCATAGGAAAAGAATGGTTGGTGCAATTATTTTGACCTACATTCAATAAAGTTTGCGAATTTATAGAAGATTCTGCAGTAATAGTAATAACTATTTGAAGAATATTTTTATTTTATTTATTGTGTGATTTCTAATGGGTCCGTGTGTTGACTTTGTGATTAATGAATTGAATAAAAAAGCGTAAGGAGTTAAGAAAAACAAATAAACCTAAAAGTGAAACCGTCGATTTTCCAAAGTGAATTAATAAAAAAGTAAAACAAACCAGTGGAAAACTGCGTATGAAGTAAAAAGGTCTCTGATAGTCTGGACATTTGGCTAATAGAATTGGGTGGTTATTGCAGGCTTTACGATCGGAATCGTAATCGTAAATTAGGAAAACGATATTAATGATAGCCCTCTCTGTGACCAACGTTTTACGTTCGTGAATAACATACGTACAAATATCGCTGATATTTATCGGCTTTATGACCGAACGGTAGATCAATAAACTTTGAGACGGGAGTCTTGTAGAAGTTATATGATACCTTTGGTCACAAATATTTGTGAAGTTTCCGAAGACGTAACAAACAAATCAAAAATACTTTTAAGAAAAAATTTATGAGTAACAAATCAAAAGTGTTTTTTCACTCAAGAGCTTTTCGAAATTGGGCTTCTTTCTGGAATTAACACTGATATTTCAATATCAAAATGCTATACAAGTTTACTAAGACCACGTCTTCAAATGCTGATACACAAATACGAATAGCATTTTAATATTATTATTTTTATTAACATCATCACATACACATTGCTCTGATCCTAAGGTAAAGTAACTAAAGCACTTGTGTTATCGCAATCAGAAACTACAACATTGAGACTTTGTTGTAAAACAGTATCTTTGTGATTTTAAGGAGTATATTCTTTTGATTTAAAATATTGTCGTATCTCAAAGCATCTGGAATATCATTGTCAAAAGGGAAAAATATGTATTGACAAGTCGAAAGTGGAAGTCGGTGACGACGGATAGGATTTAGACGGGACACAAGGAAACAGCGTATGAATGGTAAGCCTTATAGAGTATTAGGGAAATTCTGACAGGGATTGATGGAGAAAACATGATTTTCATTTTTGTCCCCGTAATTCGAACGTCACCAGTGAAGCTGTTATTTTGGCGGCTTGGCCTTTTATTATTTTTAGGGCTTTTAATAAATTGTCATGTCATTATCTTTTATGTTGTCTATGTTTTGCTAAGCAGCAGTACCTAAGTAATTTATGCTAGTACGCATGTGTCTTTCATAACTGGTTTATTAATGAATATTGAATCGAATGTTTTTCTTTGTATACCCGCATTAATACTATGAAATGTAACAAGTTACTTATGTTATTGATCGTACACTTGTTAAGAAATTAGTTAATAAGTTTTCTTTTGTATTTCTCTTGTAAGTGAATTTTATTCTTTTAGAGAAATAAATGTCTAAAACCGTAAAACCGTATATTGTTAAAATTAAGATATATAATGTTAAAGTACCTGAATTCCTATTTGCGAAAATAATACGATTCACTTTTTGGAATTTAATGTAATTTTTAGTTTGAGAAATATAACTATTATAATCAAATAGGAAATAGCGAGATAAGATATTATAAGAAGAGAAATACCTAGTAATAATATATTATAACATTATTTGAGATTTTCCAATAATTCTGAATAAATGTTACTAATCTTTGTCTTTAGACGCTTTAAAAATGCACAATTTTATCCAAACGTATTTGACCTAAAAGTTCAAACCAACTTTTAATTTTATATCTCTGCTACTTATTAGCACGAACTAGATTTAACTGATGAATATTTAATTAAGAATCAGGCTGCTCTAAAAGCGAATGATAAAGAGGTCAAATTAAAAGCAAATAGTCGTTCCGAAGGCCCATTAACTTCGAACCGTGGGATTCCATCGGTAAATTTCTTGCTTTTCAATTTGGCGCTATGACTTCACGGCATTGGTGGAGACAAATCGTCTCATTAGGACTGCTCGAATTCTAAGCCTGGTGGAAGAGAAAATGAAGAAATTTAACAAAAGAATATCGTTTTCGATTTGACACTACAAGAAAAAAAAATAGGCAACATAAAATCTTTCAATTGTAAAACTTATTCAAAAGAGTTCTAACGTACAATTATGGCAATTATATATTTGGACAACATCACATACATTGCTCTGATCCGAGGTAAGTAGCTAAAGCACTTGTGATAAAAAAATCAGAAACAACGACTGTACCACAAAACCTAGACCCCCGAGACAATATAGAAAAGTTCGTTTTCTACATTTACCCGACCGGAGATCGAACCCGGCACCTCTGAGTTGACAACTCCATAATGATATAGTCCGGAGTGCTCGCCTCTCGGCTACGGAGGTCGTCAATTATGGCGTATTGGCACGCTATACAGATCGTCGTCGATGTTCAAAACCCTAAGAGTACCAAAATGATCTTTAAAATTCTCACCCGATTTCGATTTTATGCAACCCATTAATTCAGTGACACGATCCATAATGTCTTGTCTCACCTTCGAAAAAATATTCGGCCAAGATATTGCTTTTCGCACTTCCCTTTTGGCACTTCCCTTTTGGCACAAATTGTTTACATTCCTCACTTTAGAAGATGGATATTGACTGAGAAATTTTAAATGGTTTTCTGCATTGAGTCTTTGGATATTCCATAAATAATATATTTGTTTTTTATGGCATTGGGAGTCAATTAGAATTTTGTCGGTCTAGTTTTAGTTGAAATTGATTTTAGAGTGCCGCCCTATTATTTTGATTCCGTTGTTTTACTGTCTGTCCAGGGCTGTATTTATGAATCGAAAATTTTAAGCAATTAGTTTTTAAGCAATTAATTTAAAGACAACATGCATTTACATTATAGTATAATAAATATTTTACATTACATTATAATATATTACATTATCATATATTTAGCCGTGTTGAGATCGAGTGAGTGCAGTGTGATCATGCTACCTAAAAAAGATTTGGTTAGAGTTCTTTGATTATAATCTATGCAACTTCTTTCCCATTTTGTAAAAACAAAATTCGGCCTAAACAGGCCTGCTCATTATAAAACCTTTAATAAGATCCGAGAAAGCCGCTACTTACTAAAAATCCTTAAAACGCTAAAGGAGTTATACCACTCAAAGCCTTCGAAAAAAGTCTTTGCAACAGTAGTTAGGCTTGAATCCATCTCAAAGCATCTCGTTTCGCTACATTATTTACTACAGCCTCAGGCGTTTACAGTGACCGATAAAAGTACAGAAGCTTACAATCGTTTCAAATGTGATAAATTATCCCCATATGTAAACAAAAAATAAAGCAGTTACCAGTGATCCTATAACGGGTAGACCGCTCAAAACAGTGGACCGCCCAAAATGGTAAAATTGTTTAAATTTCGTACCTTTTGCCTTTTGTGCTTTCTGCGCCGCGTTGTCAATTTGTCTGTATGTTTGCAGTCTTCTGAAATTAAAGATTTTAATAAAATAGTAAGTACTATTACTCGTCTTTAACCCAAGATTTACTCGGTATAGAGAAAAATAATACTGACAAATCTATGTGAGTGGTAGTGCGTAGTACTGCGAAGTACCACATGATCTAACTCAATCATTTGCTTAATTCCGATCGTATTTTATATCATTTTGTAACACACTTTCAGGGTAACAGCTTTATTGTTAAACAGCTACTTAACTAAGTAATCAAAATCTCGTCGTTCTCCTATTTCTAACTCAACAGTTTGTCAAAGTCAAACAGCCACAAACAACTGCTACCTGTGGGGTTCTATGCGAGAAACCTATGTCCAGCTGCAGCAGATAATGAAACTATAATATTTAAGTTTAAACTACTTGGACTTATCCATGAACTTTAAACAGTGTTGTTTATCAGGTTCTATATTATTATTCTATAGAGAAAAGTATAAATTAAGTTAAGCGTAAAAAAATCTTTATTTACGACATCACATTAAAAACCTCTAAAATTATCAGTGCTTCTCTACTATAATATGCATGTATTACACATATAAACTGCCCTCTTGAATTGCTGTGTATCTATTAAAAAAATAGCATCATAATCCGTTGCGAAGTTTTAAAGATCTAAGCATAAGACAGCGGGAAGCTCTCGTTTACTATGTAGTAAACGATACGAAACGGTATACTATGTAGTGATGGTAAAGCACCATAAAATCGCATTTCTACTATTTTAAAATGATTTTTATTCCTTTGTCAAGTTGTTCGAACAAAGATAGCTTGATTGAAATTCTCGATTCCGAACGCTTTGAAAGCCAGATCGGAATATCGGATGATAAATTGTAGACAAAATTACAATCTGTATATACGACCTATTTGTTGCATAAACGAACGCAGTGTGTACTCATTGACTGAATACGCATGACTTTTTAATTGAAACTTTCTGGGTATTTATTTTTAAAACATTTGTTTATTCTCATAAAAGGAATTTAAAAACGTTTTATTACTTTTAGGCCGAGCCCGCTGACTATTGAGGTTTCAAGAATACCAAAGTTTGTGATTTTTCGCATATAGTTTCCGGACCATTTTCCAAACCTAACACGTTAATTTGTGTCATTTTTTGTGCTTACTTAGGTAAAAATTTAGGTATTTGCCTTTTCGGCTATTAACGGACGAAAAGAATATTATAGATCAAAATTTTACTTTCATGTTAATAATGAAGTAGTAACTGATGTAAGTATGACTTTTGTGTCACCTCTGTCCACAAAAATACTGTTATTTAACCAGTACCTAAAATGTCGCCGAAAAAGCTCTAAAAGAAAATTGTAGTAACTTAAAAAAGTTTTAAAAGTTTTAGGTCATTGGTATCTTTTACTCGAAATGTTTTGTGTCGAATTCATCCATAATATTGTTTGTTTATTTGTTTTTTCATATAAAAGCTTTTAAAAAGCCCCAAAAGAAAATGCAAGTTTCTAGAGTTTTAGGCATTATTTTTGTTATAGTATAATGATACAATTTTCAGAATTTGTGTCATTTTTATCAACAAAATATTATTATTTGAAAAAACAGGTATGTTTACGCGCAAAAGTCACACGTAGAAGAGAGTTGCATGGACGCGCCGCCCCACGCGCCCGCACACTTCTACCGACCGGTCTAGCGCGAACGCGGTATTGACAGTATTGTTGTTTGTTTTCGGTGCGAGTTGCGTTGCAACATGTATTTACTTAAAATTACAAAAGGTGATGCATAGGAAATACTAAAATGGAGGTTGAAAACTATTAATGTGTTCAATATTATCATATATTGGACGTAAACCCTAAATACCATCGCAAAAAACCATAATTAATTTATTTTTTTTATGCGAAAATAGACCTTATCGTGCACAAATTTAAGAACAAAATCGCGTGATTGGAACTAAATAGTTTAAAACAGAACAGTTTTGTGGATTAGATAGTGGTAGCTGTAACAGATTTTTTATAAATAATTATATGACAACATCACTTATAAATTGCTCGGATTCTATGATAGGCCAATTAGGGAAGCACACTTAGGGCTTGCAATTCGGATATTTAGATTATTCGAATATCTGCCGAATATTAGGTTGGACAAAAAGTCTTTTCGCATTATAGTATGTATGAACTTTTAATAAAATCTCTTTGGCTGTACTATTTGTATCTGGCTGGTTTTGGTATCATTAAAAGTTTAAATTTTAAAGAAGATAATTCCAAATTCAAATTAGGAAAATGTGTGTTTTTCATTTGTTTTTAATACTGTCAAGATGATAACTAATGAAGAAATTCGATACATTTTAAAATTTAACTACGATAAAGGTAAAAATGCAACGCAAGCCGCGAAAAAAATTTGCGATTTTATGGACCTAGTGCAGTATCTGCAAGAGTAGCACTAATTCGGTTTAAGCGTTTTCAATCCGGAAATTTTGATGTCAAAGATGCACGTCGCTCTGGTCGCCCTATAACGGATAATATTGATGCTATTTTTGAAAAAGTGGAGCAATATCGGCATATCAGTAGTTACGACGAAGCTGAAGAACTGCGAATTGACCATAAATCAGTTTAGGCGCATTTAAAAAAAACGGTACACAAAAAAGCTCGATATTTGGGTACCCCACGAGCTCACTGAAGGAAACCTAATGAACCGTGTACTCATTTGTGATTCTTTATTACGACGTAATACAACCGAACCATTTTTGAAGAAGCTGATAACTGGTGATGAAAAGTGGATCACGTACGACAAGAACGTGCGAAAAAGGTCATGGTCAAAGGCCGGTCAGGCTTCACTAGAGACTGTGGCGAAACACGAGTTAACTCGCAACAAGGTGATGCTGTGTGTGTGGTGGGATTGGAAGGGCATTATACATTATGAGCTGTTACCACCAGGCAGGACCATCGATTCTGAACTCTACTGCGAACAACTGATGAGATTAAAGCAAGAAGTTGAGAGAAAGAGCCGGCCGCTTAATCAACAGAAGGGGTGTGGTTTTTCATCATGATAACGCTAGACCTCACACACCTTTAGCCACTCAGCAAAAATTAGGAGAGTTTGGCTGGGAGGTGTTAATGCATCCGCCGTATAGTCCTGACCTTGGACCTTCAGATTTCCACCTGTTTCACTCTCTTCAGAATTCTCTAGGCAGTGTCAGGTTAACATCACAAGAGGACTGCCAAAACCACTTGTCGCGGTATTTTGATTAGAAGCCCCAATATTTCTATAGCAATGGGAGTATATCCCTACCTACAAGATGGCAAAAAGTTATAGAACAAAATGGTAGCTACATAGGTACTTTAGTTAAATGTAAATAATCTATAATAAAAAATGTTTTGAATTTTCTTAAAAAATGCGAAGAAACTTTTTCCCCAACCTATTATTTATAATTCGGATATCTAGTAAGTCAATATTCTGATATTTAGGTTATATTTTTAATTGGCATTCTGGCTTGACAGTAAGGAGCGTCCTACATTACATTGAACATACTCCATCAAAATTGAAATACATTGATTATTTTTTACGGGAGTGTAATAAATTATACAGACACTTATACACAATAATATCTAACCATTGACTTCACCTTGCCTTGGGTTCTGCGGCAAATGTGGCTAGCCCACTGCCACTTAAGCTTGCTACATGAAACACAGTGTCCTGGTCTCAGTGGTGGGGGGTGACCTCTCTCTGCCGGCGATCGTCGCGAGGATGGCTTCAAGCGTAAAACCGTGGCAGGCAATGCTCACCATCTGCGAGGCAGTCATCTCCCAGAAGGAAGCGGCGGAGAGGGAACGGGAGGCCTCAGCTTCCGCCCCAATGATCCACCTTAGGCGCGTTGGGTGTCGGAGAAGGGCATACCTCCTCCACCTGCTCCTTCCAGATGGGTCACGGGCTACAGACACGAGGGTGCCTCCGGGACTCACAGCGGCGCAGCATATGACCCCGCGTGCCGTTCGCAGTAGAGTGGAGGTGACAGCTCCCTCTCCAGCCCACCACATAGCGGGCCGCAGCCGAAGCCGAGTCAAGAACCATCCAGCGGCTGTGGCCAATGGCGAAACCCTAGGCTCCATTTCACTTAAGGCACCGGAGAGCACTGTGAGGTTTTAGTGGGTAGGCGGGCGCCTTCTAAGCCCGGAGTCCCGCACACCCCTCCAGCCGTTCCTCCATAGTTGGAGGACGGTGCGTTAATGTTTTTCCTTACGTTAATAAATGTTTAACATTTGTCGAACCTCGACGAGCCTTCATCGCCTGACCTCCGCCTAAGGAGGGTTCCGTACCATGATTTATAGAAAAAAGCAAAAAATCATGTTCGTGGTATCGGAGCCCCATAAATATTTATTTTATTCTGGTTTTTAGTATTTGTTGTTGTAGCGGCAACAGAAATACATCATCTGTGAAAATTTCAACTATCTTACGATCACGGTTCATGAGCCTGGTGACAGACAGACGGACAGATAGACAGACAGCGGTGCCTTACTAATAGGGTCCTGTATAAATTGGCCGCGGCTACTTGTTAAAAATTGGAACTGGCCGCGCCGCAGGCCGCGTGAGCGCACACACCGAGCAGGGCGGGGAGTGGGCGGAGCTCCCGGCCGCGGCTAGCCGCGCTCTGGCCGCGCGCAAGCCGCGTAGATTTGAATAGTGCTAAGACTTTCATACTATACATTAGGCTGCGGCCGCGGCCGCCACCTCAGGCCGCGTCTGTCTAGGACAATCCGTCAATTGGATCGTCACTTTTTTGTTTGCGGAAGCATCTATAAATATTAAAAAAAATACGGTGTAATTCGGATATTTCGGATTACGGATAATCCGGACTGCAATCCCTAGCTTAAATCTATAAACTGTTTTATGTTTTAAACTAGTTAGGTCTAGACACGCGACTTCGTTCTTTAAATCTTGTATAGTAAGGTGTACTTTCGCATAAAATAAATATTTTCTTAATATAAATATTAAGAAACCTGGGGGTCAATGCCCGTAATTGTCATTAATTGGTTACGAAGATTTTAATATGATGCGATTATGATGTTACTAAAAATCTAAATTCTCGTCGCTATTAAAACGTGCGCACGAAATATGATCATGATCATGATTGTGTCAATCATGGACTTAGTAGTCAAACTGGATAGAGTAGGTACTTCTAAAATTTTGCAAGTAACTTACACTTTCGGTCTTAGTAGTAAACTATATTTATTTGATGCAACCAAATTGAAATACTGGACGCATAGCATGAAATTGTATAAATTGTGCGGACGTTTATACCTAACAAATTATAATAACCAGTCTCATGTATCAATCCTTTGATAAAATATGACTCAATCTAGCCGTGTAAAAAACCCGACCCTTTTCAAATGTTCATAAATTGTCAAACCTTTGATACAAGTGAATGGATATTTAATTTGATCGGATAATACGACCGAACAAACGAAACGCTTTCGTAATAATATTAGGCCTCTTGTTTCTAGTGATAGGCACAAACCAAATATTTTTTTCTCTGTTTATCGAATGCTCTATCCAGTTTGACTATTAAATCCATGGTGACAATTTTTACAAATCAAGTTAACATTTAAATTAGTAGAAGTACCTACTATTTGGCCATTTTCCACTCTAAATCATAATACAGTCACTTTGGTTTGATTTGTCAATTTGACATTGTCATTTTAGTGTAAGAGAATATCGTTTAAGAGGTTGATGTTGGCAAGGCAGGAGGCCTATTACGAAAGCGCATCGTTCGGTCGGTCGTATTATCCGATCAGATTAAAACATCCATTCCCTGCATCAAAGGTTTGACAATTTATGAATAATTGAAAACAGTCGGGGCTTTTACTCGACTAGATTGAGTTGGTTATATTTTATCAAAGGATTAACACATGCGACTCGCCATTTTAATTTTCTAAGGCTCATATATACGACCGAACAAAAGATGCACTTTCGTGCTAGGCCCCCTGGATCGACACTGGATTATTATAACTAACTTTTAAATTACGGGAATTGGGTCTGATTTTTGACGCTGGTTTCAATAACGTAACCTACAAGGGAACCCTGTATTGGATTTTGCAAGTACGACTCACTCCTAATTTGACGTTCCTCAATAATTTAAGAGTGAAAGACTCAGCCTAGTCGCGATTATTCTTTAAGTAACAAGCTGACCCGGCTAATTTTGTACCGCCTAACAGTATTTTTTACGTCAAATTTTTAGGGTTCCGTAGTCCTGACAAGGAACCCTTATAGTTTCGTCATGTCCGTCTGTCTGTCCGTCCAAGATTTCGCTTGGAGACTATTGACCTTGGAGAGTTGTAACATAGAATAACATTTTTTTTTAAATGGCCCCGTCACAAATGTGTGCTAGAATTGAGCGAGAGTATGAAACGCATAAACGCTTCGCAGAAGAAATCGTACCATATGATTTATACCCCCCGCGCCTGTCACCGCTTCCTACCCACCTGCGTCCGCTTCGAGCGCAGTTTTTTGTGTTCAATGAAATATATTGTAGTCGAAAGTGACACAAATTAACATAATCGATTTTTGATGCAATTGTGGTATGAAGTACGTTAACTGTAACAATTTAGAATTTTTTTTGATGCGTGTGTAGCTTGGATTATCTAAATATTTAAAATATTCAAAAGTTCACGCCTTACTTTGGCACAAAATTATATAAAAAGCATATCTATATGAACTGAGATACATTAAGTAAACTTTTTTAATTTGAATTTTTTTTGGAAAAATTATTTGGTACTTTTTCTATGTCAGTTTTTACTGGACGAAAGTGACACAAACTAGGCTTGTATTCTATGTATGCTATGTTAGGAACAATACAATTATAATTTTAAACTTTTAATTTATTTTGGCAGTTTTAAATCAAATTAAATAATCAAGACAAATAAACATTAATTCCTAAAATAAGGATAGCAAGATCTGACACAAAACGCTAAATTAAGTTATTTAGGTATAAATGTATCTACAGAAAAAAAAATAGAAACTTTAGAATTCTTTTAGGCGAAGACACCAATATCGATTATCGGGCTCGGACTATTTGTCTCTCAATTGCAAACAGTTTATATTTTTTAAGCACTACCATTTTTATTTTAGACTATCACTCCAAATGCATGAATCACATGCTGCTCAAAACTTCTCAATAAAAAAAAAACTTGAGTGTAAATTTTTCGAACCATTCCAAATATCGTTACTGAACCATTTTAGTTGAATAACGAATAACCTTCAAATCTATCAATATTTCATGTACAGGATTTGTCAATATATCAAAAATACTTAAATTGTTATTGAGTATGAATTTTTTAATGTCTACATTCAATTTTTGAGTCGATAAACTTATTCAATATTAATCATATTTGTCGTTTTAGGAATCATTTCTTTTATTTTGTAAAAAATATGACGTTTTTGACCTCTCTTTTAAGTGAAGAGGATAATTCACCAAATGTGGCCGATGATTCCCCTTGACCCCGGCCTAAGACGTCCAAAGACTTCCCTCTGAAGAGGTCCACTTAAAAACAATGGAAACGCTGTGTCGCAAATGTTGTGCTCAAGAAGGCGAAGTGAGGAACAAGGGAGTGTTCCGTATGTATTTTACGATAATCCTTCAAAAACTGCAAGTTTCGTCTTCAAAAAACGAGGCAGTAAAGTGCACTGTCTGGTACCTACCTCGTAACAAAATGATATTAATTCCTTTCTTCATAAACCGTGAATTGATGTTTTGTCGGGTGCATATTTTTATTTATTTCATCATCATCATTATCATTTCAGCCACAGGACGTCCACTGCTGAACATAGACCTCCCCCAGTGACTTCTGTCATCGGGGGTTTGTGCCATACTGGCTACGCTTGGCAGGCGGGTTGGCGAGCGCAGTTTTTTATTGTTTCGCACGCAGACACTGGTCCCGTCTCGTGCTACAGGATTTAGTCCCCTCTTATGACACGCCTCCTGTTGGCGGTGGGAAAGTGTATTCTTTATTTATTTAATAAGCTTTAATACTTAAGGAAAATGATTTTTCGCATATTTCAGCTAATCACGTTCAGCCGTTAAAGTGTTATTTAAAACTCTCACAGACTTTCAATTTTTAAAATGTTAGTAAGATAATACTAACACATATTAAGGTAGCATCTGACAATATTATAAAGTATTAATACATCAATAAAATAGTACAAGCATCATCCATATAACCTATGACAAAGGTAATTTTTTTCTCAATCGATATTAGATTTAAAATTGAAAACCGATTTTATAGTCGTAGGTTTAGGTACCTGCCGCTGGCTAAACACTTTCTGTTCCATATTTACTACTCAGTATAATATCAGGGCTAGGAAAAATACGGGCCCAATTTTACTGCATACCACTTTATATACACTATCATACAAACATATTATTATTCTTCAGCTACAATAAATTATTCTTACGTAACACTGAACGTGAAGAATACAAAAAAGCAAACCCATAGATCTTATTCCCAGCTTTTCAATACTGCATAATACACGCATAACTCATAAAAACCAAAACCCCTCTGAGTGAGGAACCCTGAAAATTATGAAGGCTCAACCCCACTCTAGAAAACGGTTCCTTTATACAGTTAAGAGTAAAATGTGGACGTGCGTCGGACGTTTTAAAGGCGCCTTGTGGAGAATTGCCCAGCACTAGAAAACCCGGGCCATTCTACTTCCGAAACTGTTTTTCGATATCCTTTAAGACGGTGTTTGTGATGTAGGATCAGTAATGGTTTATGATGGCGTTTAAGTGTTAATATTATAGAAAAAAAAAATGTGTTAAGATTCATTGATTTTCTGAGTGGTTTGGTATTTTAGAACAGATTTTTAGAACAGGTTTTGGAATTTTAAATCTGACAACTACACCAATGAAATTGACTATAGTAACATAATATATAAGGGTTAACGAAACCCTAGATAAGCGGAACACTAAATATCTTGAGTGTGGTTAGTTGCCACTAAGACTTTGTATGTATTTTTGTAAAATCTGTTTGCGCAAAAAAAACTTGAGTAGATCTAAGAAACGTTTTGGGAAGCGAGGACATATTTTTTTAAGTAGGTAGGTACTCTTTTTCTGAACTAGCTTTTTGTTTTTAAATTGAAAGTGATGTCAACCAAGAACATTAATTATTACATACATAAACATTTAACTCTGAAATACTAAGGTCTAGATCCTATACATTCTGATTGTAATCACTTAATGGCGATAATTACAATGCTAGACTTTAAACTTTAAAGTTAAAACCCTATTTAACATAATTTAACACAAGAAAAGAAAATCAAATGCTTACTACCCCAAAAAGAACAAAAAAATCCCTTACATCCAGTTGGAAATTTAGCATAATTTTGTTTCCACCTTTTTGTGTATGACAGTAATAAATAACAGATCCCAAGCTTAATTGTGCCTACCTTTGTTTCGGCAAAGATTATTTTGTTAAATGGCCCAGAAAGTGCTTTGTGACGTAAAGTTCTTGAGCGTTTGCTATTTTTATTTCAAGAACAATTTAGTTGATTTTACAGGATACCAGTAATTGGGTACAGTGAATTTACATTTTGGCGTCGGAATCTACAAAGTAATACTAATGGTTGACTTTTTTTAAACCAAATAATTTCACTTTACGAGTCTTTTAAAAAAACACGCTCTTGCTATTATTATAGCTTTCCACCAATCTGACTATCAAAATGAATATTTTGATGGTAAAACTGTTTCTCATTTTCACATTAATGAAAGTAGACTACGATTTGACAGATGGCAAAGAAAAAATCAAGGACGGTGTACATGTCTAAAACAGAAGATACGTTCAGTATCAGTATATTCAGTAGAATATCGTGGTGTAAGAACACGTAAAAAAGTTATCTCATTCGGTCACCTATCCTCAATTTAACAACAAGTCTGGCACGACTGGTAAATGTCAAAAGTCAAACCTGATGGATGTTACTTTACGACTTGATCTTAATTTTCATATCAAAGTAATTAGTGCTGAAAACGAGTCACAAACAATTAATAACAGAAGATAACTCAAACTGTCTCCAGTTCAACACAGTTGTAAACAGCGGGCGCTTATTTGCAGCCAAATGAAATGGAGGCCATGTTTCTTTTGGCGTAATTTGTCATCAATTTTTGTTGTCTGTGTCTTGGGAATTAGGAGCAAAATGAATTCAGTGAATTATTTCTCATTGGCGTATCAATTTATAAATACAAATCTTGGCCACCTATACAGTAAAATAATCATTTGAAAACAATTTTTTTTACCTACGAGCGTCTGGTATAGTGGTTCGGGCTCCGGACTTTGTTTGTTTGCGCCTAGCCGGTTTATTGTGAGTTCGAATCTCGCGAGTGGTAAATGTCTGTGTGATGAGCATGAGCATTCGTACTTAAGTCATGGATGTTTAATAACGTATTCAAGCAAGTTTATTTATTATCTTATTGCCTTATAAGCTTAAAATAATATTATTTTATTTATACAGGTTGTTAAAAAGAGCGAGCTATTTAGGGGATGGTTTTTGTTTGGACCATATTTTTTTAATTTATGATTTTAATTCATTTATTTTAACTGTTTCCTAGACTCGACTTTGAATTAGGTACTATAAAAGTTTTCCACCAAAACAATGTTTAATTTCGCCCTCTTCATGATAATATTGTTTAAAGCCTTTTCCTGCACCCAAATATTTAACACCCGGAACGTAACCTGTCTTTTATCCGAGTTGAGAATGGAAATAGAACCGACACTAACAAAGTTTCCCAGCTGTCAGTCAGAGCTGTCTATTTCGGGAATACGCTTCCAACTGACACTCGTGTACGTCTGTCGTAAATTACGTGTGTATGTAAGTCTTTCTTAAGCCTACACCTACACCAGTCCTCACCCAACGCGTGCATTAATGGTTGACTGTCAGAAAATGATTCTAGTATTAAGTCCATCTTTTGTACATTATTTATATGTTTGCGCAATAACGTTTAAAATAAATGTAACAAAAGAGCTGAATTTATTTTAATTTAAATATGATAGTCTTCAACAATGAGTAAATTAGAAATAAAATACACATAACTAATTGTCCAAGTGCCTCATCACTTAAAAAAATGCGCTACACGTACAAAATAAATATTATCAAAATGCGATTCACAAAATAATATATATTAAATTATTTGTGTAACATTTAACTACATATTGAAAATGTGCTTTAACATTTGATGCATATAAAAAAAATGTGAAATACGATTATAAAAGATCACAAGTAACTTACAGGGTGGGGTACGTACATTAAATAGCATAGGTTTACTGGGATGGTTTTAGTCTATCCCGCGGTGTTGGGTATGAATGAAATGAAATCTTTATTTGTCCAGAACATGGTTATAGTAGATGTACATAAAGTTAAGAGTTCTCATGTTCTACCGAATTCGTCATACTTTATAATTTATAATCACAGCAATTTTTTTTACGTCTTGAATTTATAATGGTAAAAAATTAATATTAGTTTAACATTTAAAACACAATTAGGTAATGTCAATAAAATATTACATTCAAATTAAAAATATATCTATTACAAGGTACATACGAATTATTTTAACTTAAATTTCAATTTATTAATATTAATGTCATTCACAAGTCACGTTATATGTTATGGTATTTTTTTTTTCATTTTATCATTATAAGTCGTTTATTGCGGGTGTGTGAACACCACTTTACGATTCAGTTATCCGTTTGCGGAATATTATACTTCATAGTATTTTTTTAGAGCAAAGTGTTACATGACATGCATCTTACAAATCATAGTTTATCTGTTGAATTGCGCCATAATGCTGTCACTCAAGACTAACTTATGACCGTTATACAACTTCATTCAAATTTACAGCTCCGTGACCAATTAAGATAAGCTAAAGGCTCTATACTAGATACGTAATTATACTGATCCATAACTTTGAAACAGTGATGCTAATTGACATCGATAGTCAAATCGATAATGACTTGACTGACGGTATTTTTTGCATATCGATAGAAGTCCTTAACACGCGTGAATGACGTCGCTCGTCGATGACCTCTAACACCACCCCTCTAACTATTGGCTTGAAAAATGTAAAAAAATTCGCTTTTCATGAACTTTTAAGAAAAATCATAACTGTTAAGATAGATCAGATGGAATATGCTACGTCTATATGGAACCGTCGCTTAGAGCGAGTCCAGCGGAAGTTTCTGCGTTTAGTCGAATATAAATGCTTTCACAGAAAACTCTCATAATTATGATAATCTTTTGAAAAAATACTCTGTTCAGTCACTTTTCAAAAGAAGACTGCTCCTTGATCAATTGTCTCTGTATAATATCTGCCATAACAAATTTGATTGGCCTGTAATTATTAAGCAGATTCAATATCGTGTTCCAAACCGTTAAGGCCGATTGTAATACTGTAACCATTCGTTTATTTGAACCCAAATTTGCAAGAACAAACGCAGGCAAGCGCGCTCCTTTGAGAAGAATTATGAATACATATAATGAGCACTTTGTTAATATAGACTTGATTGCCTTGTCACAGAGTAAATTTAAGAAAAATGATTTAAAATTACTAGACACACTATAATAACGCTTTGACTATTTTAGGGTTGTTTTCGCTCTTGTGTGTTAAACATCTCAATACTTTAGTCTCACAATGACCGGTGCCTGCTGCATAATGAGGGCGTGGTCTTGTTTTTATTGTTAATACTAAATTTAAGTCGCTGGGATGTGGGAGACCCGTTTTGACAGTCGGCTTTATGACGATACAATAAAATTAAAAATGATTTCTTACTTTTTGGAGTCAAATAATAATATATATTTAACACTTGTATTATATGTCAAGAGTTAAGTAATTTTAAAATAAATAATTGGAATACACTTTAAAAAGTGTCGGAGCAGGCCTGCTGGATCTCGGCGACTATAATGTGTACGATCTAAGTAACCGTATGCTTTGTTATTTTAGTAGATAACGGTGCTGGTTGCACAGATATATAAATTGTTTTATTATGTTAGTGGTTATTGTATCCATATGTGCAATTGTATGTTGTCCCCAATAAATAAAATAAAAATAAAATATAACTATGTGTGTTTCTTTCTTCTACGAAATACGTGCTTTATCTATCTTTTTTGGTTTAAAATTTAATTGGCAGAAAAGGCAGTTTTATATAAAATACAAAAATATACAGTTTTATTATAAGTTTATGCTAAAATGGAATAACCTATTCAAGAAATTATGCCAGCTAAAACTTGAGCTGAGCAATAAAAACATATTTTTGGAACTATCGATACTAATTTTATCGATAAAACAACACCACTGTTTAGTACCCACTACAAACGGTCGTTTTCACAGATTGCCTGTTAAATCCTCGCATGATGGAGGGCCGGAAAGTTGTTGATTACCATAAACTCTGTATACCCTCATTAAAATGTACCCAATTATGTATCTAAACAGGTCATAATCGAGCTATATGGGTGTTTATTTTGAAAGTGCTAGAGTTTTGCAGTTATGAACAGCTTAGAATCTGCATTGCAGTTAATTATGACATAAGTATGTAATTAAATAAATAAATATTGGACAAAATAATTTTATGATGCTCTAATCCTAAGTAGTTAAATTAATAATTACTATACAAAATCCCATATTTTATTGCTTGGATCTAAAGGTAAGTTAGACTGCGGGGGGCGTCAATTGGCTGTACATACATAAAATCTAGATCTTCTTGATAGATAGATACCTTATTAAAGGTTATTCAACACAGTTATGTAGGTATAAGTATAATCGCCAAAAGCAATTTATTGTAAATTGTAGTAGAATGGGGTTACATATATTGCGAGAATGTTCTTGCTTTTTATTAGTTTTTTAAGCTGTTTCTTATTATCGACGAATATGTAGCGGTAGTAGGACAGAGCCCTATTAGGGGACCTAAACTGTTCTGAGATTGACGATTCATTAATCAAATAACACACGGTAATGTCATTAAACTAATGACACAACATGACAATTACGTAGGTAAATACCTACTGCAGGGTGTTAAAAAAAGTGCGTGTCATAGCTTCAGGTTGAGTTCAGGGCGGTAACCACGAACTCTTAAAACAATCTTTAATCTGTCAAATATTATCAAATCTGTCAAATTTTGTATGTAATGACGTACCAAAATTGACAGATTTGACAGCTTTCTGATTGTTTTAAGAGTTCATGGTTATCCCGCAGTATCGAATAAGGAACCCATAAACAATAAAATTACAAGATTTTATCGAAGTGTTCGTGTGTAGGCAGGTATTTTATTTAAATATTTTACATAAGTATCGCAAAGAAAACAAATTTATTTACTGCCTGGCCGTAACTTACGCTCAAATAACAAGCAAATAATATGGACTCAGAATTTGCCTAGTATCCCGGAGCTGAAATGCAAATGAATCGGGGTCCATTGTGGGCCTACGTATGGATCTGCCGTAATATTATTGTTGGAGTGGTGGTGACATAGTGAGGCGATGAGCGATTTGACCACTGACTGAATCCTACAATTTTGCATCTGATTGTGAAAAAACAACATACTTTGTAAAAAACACTTCGAATTTTAATCTTTATTTGCAATTTGATCTAAAGCAACAACGGATGGCGCTCATAAGCTCATAATGAAGTATAACAGTATCTGAAACTTAATAAAATTGTAGCTTCTGTCATCAAAAAAAAAGTTTGGCACATACATTGCCTCAATTCAATGAATACCTGCTCATACTTCATGATAAACTTAAAGTTCAAACCAAAAATCTAGGTATCTACTTAAAACATGACATGGCTTACACAGCCTGAATATAAATACCAAAAAAGTATTTATTAAGAAATACCAACTTATAAATTAAAGTAAAAGCATGAAATAACTGGTACGATTAGTCACAATATAATCAGACCATCTGATATAGCCTGGAATTGTGAATATGGCGGACAACAGAAGAGTATCCAGCGAAACTTACTTTAACAAGTTACAAATATTTAAGCAACAACATTTATAAGATTTAAATAGCATGGATAGTGGATGCTACTAGTTCTTTTATCTTGGTAGTTTCAGCACTTCTGACACCTAATTTTACTTTAAAACTCGTTCGCTAGTCCACTATGTCCTCACCTTATTTTTCGCATATAAATTAAGTCATAACTCAGCAGAATATTCAGGTCAAGTGACACTAAATCATTTGTTATGAGAACCCACATTACGTCTGTCCGCAGCGGCTCTTTGAAATTATTAACAAAACCGGCCAAGTGCGAGTCGGACTCGCGCACGAGGGGTTCCGTATCTATAAAAAAGTTTGTTGTGTAGGAGCCCCCTTAAATATTTTATTTTTCTGTTTTTTAGTATTTGTTGTTATAGCGGCAACAGAAATATCTGTGAAAATTTCAACTGTCTTACTATCACGGTTCATGAGATACAGCCTGGTGACAGACGGACAAACAGACAGACAGACGAACGGATGGACTGCGGAGTCTTAGTAATAGGGTCCCGTTTTAAAAAAAAACTATATCAATATTGACAGCGTCTTCGATGTAGGCGATAAAACAATATTCATGCTTACTTCTGCCAATCCTCGACGATACAAATATTATCAATTTTTATTTAAAAAAATACTCCTACCGACCAATAACCACCGCATGAATCTCCCGCACTTTCATTCCATTAGTGCATCAACGTTGCCAATGAAAGATTACTCTAAAATCGGGCAAGTGCGAACTTGAAACGGCTATCGTAGTTCTGGATAGTCACATTTATATTTTATAGGTATTGTATGTATGTTGTAAGTAGTTTATACTTATTGATATTGTAATTGTAGGTGTGTATATAAAATTACACAATAAGCAATCTGCACTACTTTCCCCTTTCTTTATAGTTGTTTTCTGCCTGAAGGTTGTCTGGAAGAGATCGCTTTTTAGCGATAAAACCGCCTAAATTGTACATCTTTCATTTCTCTCACTTGAGAAAAACAATAATCTTTATAGTCTCCACTCCTCCATCTCAAGTCTCCCTTTGATAATATGTATTTGGATAATAATTACTTATACAGGTTGATCTTTCCGACCGTTTTCGGCCATGGCGACCACTTCGACTCCTAATTGGACAGGCGCTGGTGCACCCGAAGATGGCTTATGTAGCCGATCTTTGCAGCGAACTCCCGTGCACAATGAGGGCACTTACCATTACTTATACAGGTTTTACAAGAGAATATGACACTCCTTAAAACCACGTGATCAGCTGGTCATGTACAACAACTTTTTCTATGGAAGCAACACCGAAATCGATATTTTTTTTGAGCTGCTTCATACAAACTTACTCGCATACCTCGATGATAATGTATGGAGCATCTAAAAATAAAATCACGATTTCAATTTTGCTCTCATAGGAAAAGTTATTGTATATCACCAGCCGATCGCGTGGTTTCAAGAAGTGTCCTATTCTTTTGTACACCCTATATACATAAAATACCATAATAATATACTACCTATACTGTGCAGTTTATTTTCTTACATAGAATAGTGTCAAATAATTATGCAACTACTTAATGCTTTTAGATTTTTAAATTGAATTCAGTAAATTGACACTAATTATAACTTCTTAAAGTCTTTGTCTTCTTAAAGTCTTAAAGTTTGGTTCTGAAACCAATACAATTATACCCATATGGCATGATGACCAATACGTATAAAATGTACATGTGAAACACATTCTTCTACTAAATTATAATATCTAAGAACATTGGTTAAGATTTTTAATATAGATAAATATCTTTTTACGCCCATTTAAAAGGTTTAAGGAACTCTAAACTCTAGTGGAAACCCATTAAGGTAATGTCTTCATTTCAAAGGCATCAGTTTATTGGTGGTTGTTAATGAAATGCACTTTCGAGGCTCTCTTTTGACGCTGCAGAATTTCTCTTGAGCTTTTTCGAGCTTAATGTCATCGGGAAGCTTTGATCCTCATTGCGATTGGTGATACCTATAAGTATAAATACACCTGTACTCGCTTTACTTTCAAAATGTGTTACAAGATTTAAAGGCATTGATGTTAAAAGAATTTAGAGGTTAAGTAGATGTTTTACTTAGATGATATTAAAAATACGACCATCTGGTCTATTGATTCGAGCTTTGGGCTACAACGCTAGGTGATTCCAGGTTCGAAACTTATAAATCTCTAAGCATTTTTATCTGTTATCTAGTCGCCATAGATCAAGCTTTGCCGAGTTTGGGGATGGATAATCGGTATGATTGTTTAAAACATTTGTTAAATGTATATAATGGGCAAATAGGATGGGCATATAGGACACGTATTTTTTCTTTTCTCAATCAAACAAAAAATGATCAAGATACAGCCCGTTAAAGTTCCGCGTAACGTCACACCTTGCGACACTTTTTAGCAAGGCGTGACGTCACGTGCTCACTTTGATGCGCTTTATCTTTCTCATTATTTGTTTGATTAACAAAAGAAAAAATATGGCTCCAATATTTTTTAATATTCTAACTGACGGACTGAATAGAATAATCTTTTTTTGACCCAGGAAACCAGCCTATTATATCGTCTATTAATTCGCCTTAATAATTGGAGTAAATATTTGAAAGTGATACTTAAAATAAATATTTTTTACTATGTATAAAAGCCTAACATATGCTAATGTCTATGGGTATGATAATAATGTGACGATGTTTTCCATTCTTTGAATTTAACCGTTATAAATACTAAATAGGGAAGTTGTTGTCTTTCAAGATCCTTCATAATTAACATATTAAATTATTACCAGGTACAGAAAGTAAATTCCTTGGCAAAGCGCCTGTAATACCTTCGCAAGAAATAGTTTTTGCTCCAAGCAATTAATCACTGTGACCATTTTTATGGCCCCATCTAGCAATTAGCCAGCGTCTACGTTTACTTGTTTTTGCTTCATAATGCTAAATAGGACTTAATTACTAAGCATTAAAATAATGTCTAACGTTTTAACAAATTCTGCCTTTAGAAATAAAAATATATTCTTTAAATTTAAATTTCAACGGCCAATATGGAAGTCACTGGGGGATGCTTATGTTCAGCTGTGGATGTCCTATGGCTGAAATGATGATGATGATGATGATGAAACAAAAATTGCGCTAGATGGCACGCCAATCCTCATGTTCATAAATATAAGGAATTAAACAATGCTTTTACGAGGTACCAGATAATACATTTAGGGAAACAGTCACGAACTGGTGAAAATCAGAAATTATTATATTAGAAATTATTAAGTACTACATATATTTCGTTTTGAGCTTTTCGAGATTAGAGATTGGGGTCTCTCATATTAATATAGTGTTACTACAAATTTGCATGGTTCTAAAGAAAGGAATTTCAAAATATCTGCTCTACAAAATGTTGGTGTAATTTTTTTTCACGCACGTCCGACTCGATGGATATAGTTTAGAGGTTATGACCTAAGATGACGCCATTATCTTTTCCCACAAGGTTAAGTCCGATGACAGTGTATGTTCATGCCAGAATCTGTGTTTATTGTATTTTTCCTATAATTATTTTAACAATGCAATTACTTTTATACCACTGAAATGTGTCACCACATTTTCCATCCAAGAAGGAGTCTTAAATATTTTTGTAAAAATAATTTGACACTGCCGATTTTCGAGCCATATTTCAATAATTGCAAGTAAATTAAAAATTCTTTAGCCCATTCATAAATGATACAATGTTTTCATAGTAGCACGATAGTTGAACCTTAAAGCACGGACGTAAAAAAAATACGGACGTAACATCACATTAAAAAAATGTGAAGCATGCAAGGTACTACAATTTCGTTTGTTGTACATGATTTACACTCACACATACACACCAGGTACGACAATCCGCTGCCATTTCGCCCCGAGTGTCGGCGCCAGTGACACGTAGTAAATGCGTTCGTTGCGTCAACGATTTATTTTCCAAAAATGCCGTCTTGTGTTGTTAAATCATGTAAAAACTACATGAGTAAACGTAAAAAGTCACATGGAATCACCTATCATACGTAAATTATTACGATTCGTGATAAAAAAATATATTTATGTTTTAAATACTTTGCCGAGAATTCTAGAGGTAAAATGCAAACAGTGTTGTCACTTTATTAATGGGAAAATTACCCTAAAGGTGGGGAAATCTATATTTGTATGCAACAAACTATGTATATGACTCTCTGAAATCAGATTTCGTCAGTTTTTGGGTACCGTTTCTCAAAAGTAAAATAAAAGATCCCCATACTTTTAATATAAAATATCTCTTACGTATATTATCATATTTCTAAAATAGAAAGTATTTCCCGTACATTAGACAGCAAAAGACAAGTGTACAAAAAGTTGACACAACATAAAGGATTTTAGCGCATCTTTATTAATTATAATAATAATATACGTACTTAACATTATTATTATACCATTATGATATATGATGTAAACGTATTTTTGATTTTTAACCCCCGACGCAAAAACGACGGGGTGTTATAAGTTTGACGTGTCCTTGTGTGTTTGTGGCATCTTAGCTCCCGAACGGATGAACCGATTTTGATTTAGTTTTTTTCGTTTGAATGATTAATTACTCGAGAGTGTTTTTAGCTATGTTTGATGAAAATTGGTCCAAGATGGCCGCCGTAACAAAATGGCGGATTACATATTTTTGTTAAACTCCCTCAATATGGGTATCCAATGAAAGGCCTGACTAGTAGAATTTTTATCCTTTTTCAATTACGTATTAAGCGTCGTGGGGTTTTCAAAATTTTTCAATTTTACTTTTTGTTATTAAGGGGTTAATTTTATAGATAGTCATAGCCTTATCACTATTATTGTCATGTGTAAAAATATATTTCTTTGTACGTAACCTGTGTTTTATTTTCTATCACAGTGATCATAAAAAATATGTTTGGTAGGTCAACATAAATGGTATATACTTCTGTTAACAAATATATGTAAATTACAAAAGTTAACTTAGCTCAATTGGTACCACCAAACAGCAGGGAAATTGATGGTTTATATAGCAACCCTTAAATTACGCACACAGCCTAAGCGGGCGGCCATTATTATGCTTCACTTATGGTTAGACGAGGTTACGTCCGTATTTTTTTTACGTCCGTGCCTTAAAGTAACAAAACTTCAGTCAGAACAGAAAGGTCTTAAGAAACCCAAACCACTCAACCTAATAATAACGAGTTCCAACAAACTCCATGGGATTTATTAAGCATAGATACAGAATGTGGCGTTCCCAACTAGAATCGCTTGAACTATGTTTTGATTTACTACAAGAGTTGCACCACAGTGCAGCTAATTCGGAATTTGCAACTGTGGTCGGAGTTTGCTAATTTATTTTTTGCGATGAACTATTTCCTAGTATCAGGTTTGTAGGTGAAGTTGCGGGGAACTGATTTAAAGTATGTTTTAGAGGCAATCAATGTGATACCGGGGGGACTTATCATGAATTCAAAATAAGTATTATAGTGCTTGCTCTAACACTGTTTGCGCTTTAGTTAGGCCTATGCTTTGGATATTTTGGAGGGTTTCGTACTTAAAAAGATAATAAACACTATTAAAGAACTACTTACTTATACATCTGTCTGTCAAGACTATTTTTATTAGGAACGCGTTAAGATATCAAGTTAAAATTAATATAAAAAACCCATGTCTGCAATCCTTTGAAGCTGTAAAGGATCATTTTTTTTAGTCAACGCAAACAAGAGGTTAAATGTATGATTTATTAGGCCACATATTTCGATACTCGCAAGGGAATCAAAACCTATAGTAGCTCACCGAATTGTGTTGAAACAACGTCTAAAAAGAAAACCATTGAAATAATTAATGCAGTAAAGTGCGCCATCAATTCTTTCTTAGTGTCTGACAGGGCATGGATGACCTTATTCTGCAGCATTTAAAAGGTCTAATAAGTGTCAGCTGTGGTGTGTCCAGCCGGTCGATTCTCTAAGAAAAACGCAACGGCCTGCTCTCAAACTCGACTTAGCTGTACAAACGAACATAGCCTCGATCTTGTTAATAAGAAGGTTCATATTATTTATCGTTGATGAGCGAGTGCAGCGACGAAGTGAGCGCGGTTTTGTTTACAGAATCGACAGGCAGAAGTGTCTTACGGTTCTTCCCGTTGATCTACAAGCATAAAGGTTGGCAAGAAGCATTGTCTTATAGCACAAACCGTTTGTTACCACATCACAAAAAAATAAATAGAAAAAGCATTAAAAATCTTTGTGACCCGATTCACGTTATGGAAAAGCTATTTACGTACCTACAAGTTAGTATACAGAGTGTCCAAGATAAACACTCCTTAAAACCACGTTATCAGATCGTCACATGTATGGGAGCAACATCGAAACTGATATTTTTTTTTAGCTACCCCATACAAACTTACTCGCATACCTTGATGATAATGTATGGAGCATCTGAAAATAAAATCGCGATTTCGAAGTTTCTCCCATAGGAGAAGTTGTTGTATATAACCATCTGATCACGAGGTTTTAAGGAGTGTCCTTTTCTTTTGTACATCCTGTATAACTCGTGGAGCGCGAATCCGATTAAGTGACGGAATTCCTTGAATTACCCTAAAACATTTCCCACTAGCAATTAGGTATCGAGTTTCATTAAATTAACTGTGACAGCACGTAATACGACTCTCTCTAAATCACACAATGCCTTCATACGACGCCTGTATACAGCCTTTGTAACAATAACGGAGTCTCTAGCGGGCGCTCCAAATTAAATATTAGGGAAGTTTACGCCCCTATGCGGTGTGGCTCACTTGAACAAGTGCGGTAGTTTGTGTTGTTTCCTCAGCGGAATACATCATTATTGATGTCGTGTTGTGTATACTACGTCAAACTGATCAAACTCAGGGTAAAGGTATACTGACTTTGCTAACACTGGACTAGGTAGTCAAAATCTTTCGTCGCAAAGTTCTAGAATTTTCCAAAAGTATTGGAAAACATTATAATCTTATATATAAAATTCTCGTGTCACAATGTTCGTTCCCGTACTCCTCCGAAACGGCTTGACCGTTTCTCATGAAATTTTGTGAGCATATTGAGTAGGTCTGAGAATCGGCTAACATCTATTTTTCATACCCTTTAGTGGTAAGGGTTGTCCACCCTTAACATTTTTTACTTTAAAATTATTTATATGAAACCAATGAAACCAATTTATTTCTGTAAATAGGCTTAAACTAAGCGCTTTTACACGTCCCAATATTTTTTTCCCTACCACTACTTCGGGACAATTTTGGGCTAGCGCCGAGAAGAAGTAGCGCAAGAAACTCGGTCACTATTGTCAGCCTCTTTTTAAATAGTATATAGTTTACATTACAAGATAAATGTACCTGTGCGAGCAGGGCAGTATTTATTTCCAAATATTTTTATCATTTATATAATCATTTACAGTATAATATCCTTTTTTCATTAAAGTTGTTTTAATATGCGATTTAAATTTTAACAGGGGCAGTTCTACAATAGACGCTGGTAATTTATTAAAAAAGCGAATACATTTTCCCATAAACGAATTACCCACTTTATGCAGTCTGAAATTGGGAACGGCAAGTTTATTCTTATTTCGGGTGTTAAGATTATGAATGTCACTTTTCTTAAGGAATAAGGACAGGTTTTTGCGGATATACATTATATTTTCATAAATAAATTGGGATGCTACTGTTAGTATATTAATTTCTTTAAACAGTTCTTTTAAGGATTCTCGGGGTCCAAGGCCGTAAATTGCCCGTACAGCTCTCTTTTGCAGTACAAATATAGATTCAATGTCTGCTGCTGAGCCCCATAACAATATTCCATATGACATTATACTATGAAAATAGCTAAAATACACCAATCTTGCCGTTTCAACATCAGTCAGTTGTCTTATCTTTCTCACGGCATAAGCAGCAGAGCTAAGTCTTCCCGACAGAGTCTCGATATGCGCACCCCATTGCAAACGGGAATCTAAAGTGATTCCTAAAAATGTAGTGGAACTAGATGTATTAAGTTGTTCATCTTTTACAGTTATATGTGTCGAGACAATTTTTACGTTGGGCATAGTGAATTTGATGCACTTTGTTTTATTTGCATTGAGCATAAGATTATTGGTGGTGAACCAATGCAATACTCGCGAGAGTGCATTATTTACATCGTCAAATGAGTCTTTACCTCTCTTGATTTTAAAAATCAATGAAGTATCATCTGCAAATAACACCGTCTCACAGAGGTCTTTCGTAAAAGATGGAAGGTCATTTATGTAGATTAGAAAGAGCAGAGGCCCTAATATCGAACCCTGCGGCACGCCCATAGTAAGAGGCGACCCAGAAGACTCAGCTCCATTGATACAAACTTTTTGTGTTCTGCCTGTGAGATAAGAGTTTACTAAATCTGAGGCATCGCATGAAACACCATAGTGTCTAAGTTTTTTCAGTAAAGTTTGATGGTCCACACAATCAAAAGCCTTAGAAAGATCACAAAAAACTCCCAAAGCGTCCTGCCTACTTTCCCAAGCATCAAACACGTGTTTCTAGAGTGCAACTCCAGCATCTGTAGTGCTTCTACCTTTCGTGAAGCCATATTGTTTTTATGTAACAATTTATTGAGGACAAAGTGTGATAAAAGTTGATTAAAAATTACTTTTTCAAAAACTTTACTAAGTACTGGTAAAATTGAAATTGGTCGAAAATTTGAAGGATCATTTTTCTCGCCTGATTTATATAAAGGAATTATCTTACTAAATTTCATCAAAGTAGGAAACTGTTTTTCTTCAATACATTTATTAAAAATAATTGTAAGATAAGGGGCTATCGTATTTATAATTGTATTGATAATATTGACTGAGATCCCCCATAAGTCCTCAGTTTTTTTCATGTTTAATTCCTTGAAAGTTTTTATTAGTATATCAGGATTAATATGTCTAAAATTAAATGGAGTTTTGCACTCATCAACACCCGACTTGAGAAGGGATTCAGCTAGTTCAGCAGAAGAAGTCAGTTCTTTAGTTGTAGAGGGAGCTATATTTGAAAAGAATTCCTCGAAAGCATTTGCAACTTCTGCATGTGAGTTAATTATTTTATCCCCAATTTTAAGAGAGTAAGTGTGATCATTCTGTTTACGCCTACATGTTTCTTTATTTATTATGTTCCATGTGGCCTTTGCTTTATTATCAGAACCCAAAATAATATTTCGAAGATGGTTTGATTTTGCAGTGGCACATACTTTTTTAAATATTTTAGAGTAATTTCTAACATGATCTATGATCTGTGGGTTCTGAGTGTTTGCTTTTAGACTATACAAGTCATATAATGTTCTTCTACTTTTGTAAATACCAGGTGTAGCCCATTCATTAAACTTACACCTGACTTTATTTGCTTTAATTTTTTTTTGTGTAAAAATTTTATCAAATTCATTTTTAATCAAGCCAAAAAGATCCTCATATAACAGATCAACACTATGGCAACTGCTAGATTTTAATGAATCTATACCATCACAATTTTTTTCTTTAAATCGGTCTATTCTATTTACGGTTATTGGCCTGCAGACAGCATCTATAATTCCTCGGACATGATGGTGCTCAAACGACGCCCTCTGGCCACTATGGTCAGACCTTAAATAATTTATAACTGATTTATCTATTACATTGCTATTGCAAAAAATATTATCTAAGCAAGTTGCTGTTGTGGGAGTCACTCTTGTTGGTTCATTAAATAAGTTAATTAAATTAAAGGATTTAAAAAGATTAAGAAAACGAGTTGAATTCGGTGAATTTACTAATATATCGATATTAAAATCTCCACACACAACTATTTTCTTACTAGAACTACAGACTTTTTTCAATGCCTCTTCCATATTGGATTCAAAAAGCTGGTAATTGGCTGATGGGGGGCTGTACACGCTTATTATTATATACTGCTCTAGCTCAACACATGCTAGTTCAATAGTTCGTTCAATCGAAAGTGACACTATATCTTTACGTTCTTTACAGTTTAACTCGCTATTTAATAGTATAAGTGACCCCCCCCTCGTAGTGGACTTCCTTGTGAACGAACTGCCGATTTTATAATTTTCAATGTTTATCATTAACTCATATTGATTAATCCAATGCTCTGTTAAACATAGAACATGTACATTTAAATCTTGTAAGAATAAGGCTAATTCTAACTCTTTGCCAGCCAAGCCTTGCATATTTTGGTGCACAATATTAAAGGTAGGCTTAGCTTTTGTCTGCTCTCTTAGTTTAAATTATTTGAGATTGTCACAGGAATAATATTTAAATTAGTACTACTACTAATACGTTGGTCACAGTTTGAATTTTTATTAATTAATAAATTGTTAATATTATATGCTAACAAAGTAGCAATTTGTTTTTTTAATTTATATGGCAGGTGTAAAAAGCCGCCCGTTAATACAAATTTATTGTTAGTAAATTTGTTTGTGTCAAAAAACACAAACTTGTCACTATGACGTTCTGTTAGATTGTAAAATACACTATTCAATAAATGAATTTTGTCATTTTCTTCCGTTGTTTGGTACCTACAATACGGTAGGGCACACAAAACAACTTTTTTTACATGAAGGCTAGACAAGATTGAAAAGTTTTTTATAATGTTTTTTTTTGTTATATTTTTGCTATTACCAATTAAAATTACAAGTATTGATTGACTATTAAATTTACTGTTTTCTATGCGTTTCATAATTTGATCATAAGACGCATCTGGCATACAATTGTTAGTTAGATTACACTTAATTGACTTGTGTAACAATGAGCCGTAACCAACTCCTAACCTATCTGAGAAAACAATAACATTGCTTACAGGCTTACATGAGGCTAATTGAGAGTGAGATGCAGATATTGACAACTGTCTGCTTGGCAATGCTGCTATGGCAAAACAACGTTTGCCGGGTCAGCTAGTATTATTATAATAATAGTCTGAAAAATCACTACGCAAGAGTATAACAAAAAGATAGGTTATGGTAACATTTAAAAAGAGTCAGCACATTTGAAAAAAGTAATCTTAGTACATAAGCATATACAAAAATTAGAAACATGAATTGTAAACTGTGGATTGTGAAGAGAAATATATATTTTTTAAACTGATCGATAACATTATTTAAGGAAAAAACTTTTGTAATTTAAGGTTGTATTTGGACAGCGAAATAGGCCACTTAACTTTTAATACTTATTTTTACACGCCAACAGTATAACAGATTACTCATAAATATGTTATAATAATAATATTTATGTTTTCGAAATTGTTTTATTCCTATGATAAAACTATTAATTAAACATAACATTTAAAGTGAAAGCGTTTGTTTGTTTTAATTAACACTGTTCCAACTTACAGCATTCGTTAACTGGAACCTCCCTTGGGTCTACCTCAGGCTCAGGGAATGCGGGTGTATCTCGCTAAACCGACTTATTGTTTTAAAATAACACCGCTATTTGAACGTTTAAACTTTGAAATAGATGAAACTTTGTTACGTATTAGCTCTTGTTTTTAAATATCTCGCTTTTAATTTTACCACTGTTTCATTTAATTTTAATACAAAGTTTAACTTAAAAAATATGTACAAGTCTAAATTGTTTTTTAAAGTAACTAACTACAGTAAGCTTAAAATATAAAGTAATACCTATATTTAATCCTTTTTATTTAACTGCTTTTATTTATTTTTATTCAATAGGGACCTATTTTATTAATCAATTACGTGTGTTTGGGCAACGGAATCATTCAAAAAGTTCATTTTAGAACATAAACATTTTGGTCCAATGGATGTTGCCCGTATAATACACAGGTACGGTAGGAAATGTTACCGTAATTCATTGAATACTAAAAGATGTAACATGGATAGTTCCCTAAGTGTAGCCGCAGATGCTGCCAGGTGTGAAAACTAACAAAACCACTTTATCCAGAATTTGTGTTGAAATTAATTCAACTAGTATCCAGCGAACAATCTTAACTGCTTCCGAAGTTAGCGCATCGTTGAGTTCGAGCAAGTCATAGCTGTATAACTTTATAATTTATTTTTAATAGGTTGAAACTGAATTTCGTTTTTATAGACATTTAGATTTCTAGCAGCTCAGACGAAGGATAACTACAATATGATCAATCGTTATACATGGTGTACAAAAGTATAGGACATTCCTTAAAACCACGTGATCGGCTGGTCATATGCAACAAATTTTCCTATGGGAGCAACATCGAAATCGTGATCTTATTCTCAGATGCTCCATACATTATCATCGAGGTATGCGAGTAAGTTTGTATGGAGCAGCTAAATAAAACTCGATTTCGATGTTGCTCCCATAGAAGAAGTTGTTGTATATGACCAGCTGATCACGTGGTTTTAAGGAGTGTCATATTCTCTTGTACATCCTGTAAATCGTTGCCTCAACAATGGTCAACTAGTTTGAATCCTATTAAGGGTTAATGTTCAAGTGATGAGCACGAGAATTTATACCTTAGTCATGGATGTTTATGAACGTATATGAGTATGTTTGTTCATTATCTACCCGCCATAGTATACGCTTTGCTTCGTATGGGGCTAGATTATTAGTGTGATTATTGAAATTTATTATAATTATTAAGTTAAAACAAAAAAAAACCTACGGGTTTCCTAAAAGTGACATTCAAGGAGGGATGAGGAGTCAAAGAGAAATTGTATTACCTTAGAAAAGGCATAGCTAAACCACCATTATAACGCGTACTAACAATATTAGTTGAAATTTAAAATAAAGGCATCGTAATAATAATATTACCGTGATATAGGTCAACATCAAAGGAGCCACAATTAAATAATTATACTTACCTAGTTATTTGAAAAAAAAAACTCTTTGGTAAAATATTAATATTCAGTTATACTTTTAATTAAGGAAGTCTTAAAACAAGAAATTAAGCGTTTATAATTATTTTTTTTACGTTTTAAGAAATAAATCCTTACACAATTTATATTTGTTTGATATTCTGTCATGAAAACGATACGATTGATCAAAATTGGCTGTGAAATTGAAATGTTGGCATACTCGTAGGACGTAAAATAGAAAATGTATTCATCAAGATTCAGCCGTATTGTTACAACTGGGAACACAATTTCGTACCTGCCAACACTTTCTAACACAAAACGTCCACCGTGATTAGTACCCGCCGGCTTTAGTAAACGTTCGTACAATGCAACTGCAAAATTGCCAACAATCGCGCCACAGTACAGAAACCAAATCCAGTATAGTAACTCGTAAAATAGTCACAATACTAAGGGCTTGGACAATCGAAAAGTAAGCACTACTAAACAAAGAAATTTAAATAAAGAACACATTTTGTATGAATAACTTGGCATATTAAATTAACAGAGACTTACTTAGCGATAGTGAAACAGGCCTTTAATGTTCAAAACGGATGTCTATCGATTTTTAGCTTGTCCCCTGAAAACGTTTGTTTTTATTTAGTGCCTCTCGTCTAATGATACTATCATTTATTATGTTTCCTCTGGTAAGCGAATTCGCTGAAAAAGACGATGGCCAGTGGACAAAACAGTAACAGAAGAGTACCTAAGAGGGAAAAATAAACTGTGTTGACCACCTGACAAATAAATTATTCTGCCTGAGTTACATTGGAAATGATTAGAAAAGAAACATACATAGCAGTAGGTAAATAAAGGCAAATTCTATTAAGAGTCTCAATCAATTTTTATTTTTTTACGAAAATTGCAAACCCAAGATACTGCACAGCTATTTACTGTGGCAACAATATGTAGGTGTGGAGCCTTTACACGATCGAGTATCGAAATGCGGTTCGTTATGATACAGCCAACTTTGTGTGCCAAACAAATTTTGTGGAACTTGCTATTCTGGAACTGTTGTATGGTTTATGTAACTCGATTTGTGCGATTTAACAGTCACATTTAATGGATTCGCGAATTTCAGACTCGTTTTATGCACTGTTTCAGTTTATTAAGTCAATATGAATTATACTGTCAGCAACATCATTTTAGCCACAGGACTAAACTGAACATTGGCCCAAATGGTTGTATTTGGATATTATGGTTGAACTCAACTACATCGAGCTTATTAATGGGTCACTTTCCCAGCACGCCTCCGCTACTTGATAATGGTGGTGTGAGTATGGCTTAAACCTCTCGTTGAAAATTTAAAGGTTTATAAACACCAAAACCGCTGGCCCAGTGGCTAAACCTACTGGCCAAGGTCTTATTTTGTACGTCAGGTTGTGCTTCGAGGCGGTGGCTTTAGTCTGTATAGACCTTAAAGGGTAATTTACTATAGAAAGTCATGGGTTTGGACGGCTTCCGTACCGACAGATTAGGATCTAAATATTCTGTATTTAATGCACTTAAGTATTTTTTTTTGATAAGCGGTAGGTAATACAGACAAGATGGACGGACAGACGTAAAGTTAAAGGAAGCCGTTGTATGCAAACCACTCCCAACCGGCTAATCTGAAGTCACTCGGGGAGACCTTTGTTCAGCAGTGGACGTCCTGTGGCTTAAATGATGTTGATGATCATGATGTCATAGTACATTTATAAGAAAACCTAGTAATATGGAGCTGCGCAACATAAACTCAATTATTCCAGTCCTAAATTTTAAAACTATCGTGTGGGTTTGTGTCGTGACGTAGTGCGAAGATTCTACGTCATTGCTGTCACTTTGTGGGAATGCCATACTGCCATACACATACATTACTGTAGCCTAAAACTAATTCACGCAAGCCTATGTCCACAGACGCAAGAACGTGATGCATAAGATATTATGTATTAGAAACAATATTTTGTAATGTTAATCTATTTATCACAGGTTTAATACGTCCCATTTGGTAGTTTTTTGGGCCAAACTCCACCACGCGGGCTCATTGCGGATTGATGTACGGGTGATATAAGGCCTGTGACCTAACTGTCAGTCTAATCAAGCCGCCTTAAGGACTGTGACTAGGATTCACGACTAGTTCTAGCGATATTACTTGCAGCTGGGACCATTTCTTACGTGCCGGAATATGGTCGGTATATATACATGGTCGGAATGGTTACCCATCCGACCCACCCCTCACAGCCACAGGATCGGCTGCTCAACTTTAGTAATCACTACCAAAAGGCTATCGCCACTGAGCCACAAGCACCTAAATTAAATAAAAATGATTTTTATAAGATCGCTGTAGCTTCTGACTCGAAGTCGACTCACATGTACCGACCGACCGAACCATTCGCCCGATAATTCCCTTACTTCAGCACCTCTAAGAATCTTCTTGTACCTGTAATTGTGTTAGCGAAAAATTTTACCCGAACCAATACAAAAAGGCTTGTAGGTACAGTCAGCCTAATATTTACAAGTACAGTTTATGATTAAGAGTTAATATTCACTTACGGTACAATTAGTTGACCAATTTAATGTTGTCTTAGTAAGCTATAGACAAAGCTATGCTCTGAATTTCTGTCAAGACCAGAATCAGAAATTAGGTAACCTGAAGGATAAGAAAAATATTATATAACTTGTATAGAATAAAATTAAAAATCTATAATTACGCTTTACGTAGAACTGACGGCCGATGGGGCCGAAAGGTTCTGGAATCGAGGCCACGTACCGGCAAGCGCAGCGTGGGACGTCCACCGACAGATGACGTGGTAAAGGTTCCGGAAAGCCGCTGGATGTAGGTCGCTTCCAACCGGCCGATCTGGAAGTCACTGGGGGAGGCCTATGTTCATCTGTGGACTTCCTGTGGCTGAATGATGATGATGATGATGACGAGTTATGCCTACTCCATAGGTTCTTAGTAGAGATGGACTTGGCAAACGCAACTTCAACAAGTGTAACAATGAAACTGAAATTTGGAATAGTCAAGAATCTGTCCCGGTAGCGTGTATAATATAATGAGGCCTTTGTCCTGGACTGTTATAGATTGATTAAAACAATAGCGAAAACATTGTCATAAAAAAAATGGTGATGGTCGTCACCATTTTGTTAAAAATTGTCACTGTGATTTTTGTTACATGTTTTTTTGTTGTCGACTGTACTCACTTACAAAAGGATCTTATACGATTATGTTAATGGATACCCTTTATTCTTATAAAGGTATTATTAAATTGATTTTCTTTTGGTCTAGAACACTTTCGGAATCTTTTTGGTTAAATATTTGATAGGTCGTGTTTTCTTAGTATCAATAGAGACTTTTTTGGCTGTTACTTGAATAAACGATTCAGAGTTGATTCAAAAACGGAATAACAAGTGAACATCTGAAAGTGTAAGTTAAAGTATGTTTCGTTATTATCTCAATGCAATATTAAAATAAAAAATATAATAAAAAAATAAAAACAAGTACAACGGAAAAAATAAATAATTAAAAAAAAAAAATATAGATTGAATTTAACGAAAACAATGCAATTTACGAATAACTTAGCAATTAATTCACCGTAGATATCAAAAATTACAATTTATAATTAAAATCAAGAATACTAATTTAAAAATGAAATGTATATGCATGTACTTGTATAACTAAAGCCGCTTAACGATATCATTTCCTCAAAAATAGTCAATTATATTGACGACCTCCGTAGCCGAGAGGCGAGCACGCCGGACTATAAGGCGGTCGCCATCTCTAAGGTTCCGGCCCCGGGTTCGATCCCCGGTAGGTCAATGTAGAAAACGAACTTTTCTATATTGGCTCGGGTCTGGGTGTTGTGGTACTCTCGTTGTTTCTGATTTCTATTACCATAGGATCATGTTTTCCAATATAATACATATCGTTTATTATTATTTATTTTACAATTGTTTACTGGAATTACTTATTGATATTTAAACCTTAGAATAATAAAAATATACCATTCTGTTTTCTTTGAAATCAAATAAACTGCTATACCAGCAACAATATGACAACGACACTTTCTCAAAAAGGAATACGAAGTAAATACGGCTTAGCGATAAAAACACCTTAAACAGTTGGAAAGATAAGCCTTCAGTGAAAAACGCGAACGTTTAACGGATTACGAGTGTTTGGTTAGAGTTGGGTACATTGTTGCTAAATTGTCGATAATTTTATTACTGATAATTGGAATAAATTGTCGAGAATTTTATTACTGATAATTGGAACGTATCGATTGATGCTTAAAATGAAAGATTACAATCGATATTTTCAAATTAAGTATAGTTAGTCCAAACCACCTCATAGTTGAGGTGAGGCCTGTGCCCTGAAGTGGGACGTATATAGGCATACTTTACTACACTTTCGATACATTGCTCGATGTCTGAAAAGAGGGATGAAAAATACTGGGCCAACACCTTTTCCGTATGATTTTGTTGATTTTTGTAATTTTACTTAAAAAGAGGCTATTCAAGAGACTATTCGCCCGGTATGCGATGGGACGTGGGTTCGAGTCCCACCTGAGGTCGATGATTTTTTCAAGTGTTATTAATCTTCAATTAAACCATGCCCATGCATGGTTTAATTGCTAAAAACAAAAATTTACAATGTTTAAGCATTTCTGATCTTAATAACCAATAGTCAAATATTTGTAAAAATATTTCTACAGGGTGTTGACGGTAGTATACTACTCAGCTTTACATATAGCTACAACATTGACCAGAATACGCTGGCTTTGACAGCGAGAAAAAATACTTGAGGAATTTCATCATGTCACGTGACGTCCTCGGTAGCTTAGTGGTCAAAGCACTCGCCCGGTATGCGATGGGACGTGGGTTCGAGTCCCACCTGAGGTCGATGATTTTTTCTAATGTGTTATTTATCTTCAATTAAACCTTGCATGGAATTGCTAAAAACAAAAATTTACAATGTTTAAGCATTTCTGATCTTAACCAATAGTCAAATATTTGTAAAAATATTTCTATAGGGTGTTGACGGTAGTATACTACTCAGCTATACATATAGCTACAACATTGATCAGAATACGCTGGCTTTGACAGCGAGAAAAAACACTTGAGGAATTTCATCTTGTCACGTGACGTCCTCGGTAGCTTAGTGGTCAAAGCACTCGCCCGGTATGCGATGGGACGTGGGTTCGAGTCCCACCTGAGGTCGATGATTTTTTTTCAAGTGTTATTTATCTTCAATTAAACCTTGCATGGAATTGCTAAAAACAAAAATTTACAATATTCAAAAGACATTGTTTAACAAGAGATAATTTCGCTATTTTATTTGTTATCTTCTGTTTTCGAATATAACTAATATTCGAAAACAGAAGATAACAAAAAACGTCCAAAATTTTGATTTCATGAAATAAATGCATAATAAAATCATGTTTAATTTTACGAGTTCCATTATCTTCCATTTTCATAAACAATGAACCTTTTGAATAAATTCACATACGAAATATAAAATATTTTACATGTAATAAATATAATGTGCTATTTCAAATTACGTTAGGACGTAAAGTTAGGACGAGTTTATGCAATATCAAGTCAATGTTGTTGATTTTGATTTTTTACTTTTTTAGTTTTTATGGTACACATTTGAAAATTGGTTTTTACGATTGCTTTTCACCTATATAGTCACAGGTTAACAGGAATGTCGCATGACGTCACGCTTATGCACAAATTTTACTTAGAAGTAGGTAACGTCACGTGCCCCTGTCCCAAACTTTGACGCGCTTTATCTTTGTATTTTTTTGGTTGATTGACAAATGGAAAAATGAGTCCATTATTTTTTGATAATCTAAGACGGACTAAATATAATTTCATTTTCTTTACCCAGTCGTCATCCCTAGTTTCCATGATATTATGTTATTAACACGGCTTCAATATGTGAGTTACGTATTTAATGCACTATGTGGCAAAGCTTTGCAGAGTATTTAAAGCTCTAAAGAAAGGCTTAGAACACGCGTTTGACGTGAAAAGAGTATTAACAATATTTTATCGCGTGGAAAGTTATTAAATGCACATAAAAAGATTTCTGATATGACTTTTATAAAAAATCATCATTACCTTCTATATTCATTCAGTTTTGAATGCTATTTGCAGAAAGAAAATAACATATTAGTAAACTAATGGGTACAAGTAATTTGTAAGTTTCATTCTTTAGAACAACACGTCTTTGGGAGTAACGTTTTTAATTTATTTAAGTTTATGAAATGAAAATATATCATATCATATTATAAAAAAAAATATGAAATGAAATGAAATAATTTATTTGCGCAAAACATGGTGTGACACAGGTGTTAACATTATTATTATATAATAGTACTCACGTTTTACCTTTTTACATGGCATGCAAATATTTATACGCCATTGCGAATAATTAAACAAATCAAATTAAATAATATCAAATGTCAAGTTAATTGAATGTCGAATAATTTTATAACTTAGTGCGAAAAACAAACCAAATTGAATAGTACCAAATGTCAAATAATATATCAAGCTAATATTTTAGAATATCAAAATTATTTATTTATTCAAAAATGACACTGACTAATTTATAAAATGTATGTATAAAATTTGAGAAGGACATTGACTAAATGGAATAGGTTTTTAAAAAGTTTTGTAAAGTAATCATAGCTTGCTGCCTAACGGCCTGACGACTATGCCACCTGAATTTTATGGATTAAAAAATAATTATGCCTTTTGTACAAAGTCTTTTGACCAATTAATGAAGTAATAAAATCTTGCCAATGAAAGGAAAAACGAATTCATTAATTAATCATAAATATCTCATTAATAGTTTCTCAAATACCTACAAAAAGTTCATATCGTCTTTCAATACTAAAAAATATTGATAGAACAATATTAATATAACCTATATTCCAGCTTTGTCTATATAACCTATATCCTTTTGTTTTCCTTGTAATACAATATCTTGTATTGTCCCCTTGTGGGCGCGATGGGTCCGGTACAGTCTACTGCAATAGCGGCATTTACTTTGGAACTAACCTTTAGTTCTGGATAATATCTTACTATAGTATTAAACCCTAAATTAAGTCTATAAACGTCCCACTGTGGAGCACAGGCCTTACTTAAACTTTACGTAGTATAATTTTTTCTCTATGCTTAAACTATGAGATGGTTTTGGGCTATACTCCACCACGTACCACTTACTAATTTTAAATGAGAAAGTTTGTTTGCATAGATATTTGACACTTAGTGCCTGTTTTACAATCGATGAGTAAAGTTTTAAGTAAGTTACTTCGAACTTTGACGTTGACAGGACACTTTGGCTTGCTTTTAAACGCTTTTCCAAAAATTGTCAACATCCCTTTTCTTAACTGAGCAGATTAGCTTACTTAGAACTTTACTCAGCGATAATGAAACAGGCCCTTAATCACTTACAGGCCTCACATACTGAGAGCTAAACGAAATTATCTTAAAATTTACATCTGAAGCCTTACAAATTAAATTAAAATAACTATTTACTCGTATCAAAACTTTAACAATCGATGAACAATTTAAAATGGTCGGGTTTTTTACACAGCTAGTGTGGAATGGTCATATTTTGTCATAGGATTGATACAAGTGACTGGTTATTTTAATTTGATAGGTTGCTACGTCCCAACGAACGATCCATTTTCATACTAGGCCTTCCGGGCGGTAACCACGAACCCTTAAAACAATCTCAAATCTGTCAAACATTATCATTTCTGTCAAATTTTGTATGAAATGACGTACAAAAATTGACAGATTTGACAACTTTGAGATTGTTTTAAGAGTTCATGGTTACCCCGCAGATCTAGTTTTACAGCCGGAAAAAAAATGTCCGTAGTTTGTGTTCCCATAGGATGGATTAATATTCTTTTTTGGGTTAAATTATAAAGACTACACAGACGTAGTTGTGAGTAGAAGATATTATCATCTATCCTGATATTATCATCTATCATAAGGTATCTTTTCTGGATTTTTTTATATTTATCGATGTAGCGGATATTAGTTTGAATATGTGTTACATTAAAGTTAAAGTCGTATCAAACCATTTATTTGTATAGAATAGGTAGTTAAATTAAATTACAATAAGGTCTTAGAATGAGTGCAGTGGTTACTATTCTGCTTAAACAAATTTAGCATGCAAGTTTTCCGTTGAGGAGTTCGTCAATATTATAGATACGGCAATCTATAAGCCAATTTCGAAATTTACATGACATCACATTTGTAGACCCTTCCTTGAATCTATCTGGTATTTTATTATAAATTATGATACACATGTGGTAGCAGTGTTTCTTGTATAAGGAGGTTTTTGAATCACATTAGAAAACGTTCAGCCTTGCTTGGTCCGCTGTCTAGTGCACAATAAAAAAGGTCATAGTGTTTTTGAATCTGACAGTACCCAAGTAGGTACACGTAATTACACTTATTTCACCAATTTAGAGGAACGAATCACGCCGCCGAGTCTCCAGCGTCCGATTCGTACGAATAGCCATGGCTTTTGTAATTTGAGAGAGGAAGCGGGTATGTTTCAAGAGCGGAGCGTTCAAGCGTGAGTAACATCTAAGGTCGATCATTTGCTACGGCGGAGCTTGCAGCAGAGTATCGTAGTAGTCTGTCCACTCTGTGATATTGAAAAAAAATTGAGAAAATAGGTCATTTCTTAAAATTAAGATATCTTCAATACATTTGTTTGCCTTGATACAATATTATTCATTACTTGAGTATGCTTTTATTTCACAGCCTAAAGTAGCAGATACCAAGCTATTTTAGAGTCGGTCGGAACGCACAGCCGTTCCGTTATGACTGACATGACATAACTGGTGACCGATTTCCAAATCAATGACTATGGAGTCGACTCAAGAGAACTATAAATGCTGTCTAGATTACAAAGAAGAATAGTTAATTTTTCATAAATGAGATTAGGTCATTAGATTACCAAGTTAACTTAACAATTGACACTGCTTACCAGTAGGCTCGAGGATTTGATGATGATGAGAAAGAGTCATCACACCCGAGGGTTCTTAACCCCCGAAACAACTTTGCATCTGTAATTTTGTTATCTTCTCCGTGACTTTGAAGCTTGTCTTCTTGGTCCTTTATGATAATCATTTTATTGATAGATCTTTTCTACTGCCTTCCACCACGCCTAACAAGCTCGTATTATTCTATAATTTGTACCACACCCAAAGCACTTTCGTATCGCGACACCCGTCGGAGCATTCGAATCAACGCTTACAAATTGCTTCGTTTATCACGAATCTGAAGCGTCTTGTGTGTTTGACCGTTTTTGGAGATCCTTGTTTAGTTGCAAGCAAAACCATTTCACTTTTACTTTGATGTCAGTTAAATTATCTAAGTCGTTCTAGCTTATGAGATATTGCTTTAAAGGTAACTGTTTTTTTTTTCAAATTCTTTAAAAAAAAAACTCTATAACCATGGAGAAATAAAAATAATCACGTGATCAGGATATCTTGAATAACGTAATAATTATGTTTCATCACCATCATTATCAGCAGCCTTTAGAAGTCCCACTGGTGGACATAGGCCTTCCCTACAGTACGCCACGCTATTATGAAACTGTCGAAGTTATCGTTTGTTTGGACGTATTAACCTATCAAATCCTAAGATTCTCCTAAGATAGCCATTGACTTGTTATAAACTTTTGACAATTTGTGAACTATTCAAAACGGCTAGTTTGAGTTGGTCATATTTGGCAAAATATTGATACAAGGAGATAGTAATTTTAATCTGTTAGGTTTATAAGTCTGAACCAACAAAACATTTTCCTAGTAGGCCTTCTGGTCTGTTTGCATCCAGACGCTCCCAGCAACCTTGACTACGTCGTCAGTCCATCGCGTGGGTCTGCGTCTTCCAGATCGTGGTCACCACTTGAAAGCAAGCCTTAACGGTTACGAACTTTATAATCTTATCTTGCTTTTTTAGCATCGAAGAAAAAGTTTATTATTTTTTTAAATGTAAGTTACCACAGAACCCTTTTAATGTGGTATACTTTTCTTGACTCCTTTTTTCTATTTTTTGACATCGTCGCCTTTGTCTAGACATGTTGGCGCTGCAATAGCACTGTAACCATTTCGCTTTTTGTCGCTTTCATTTGGAATCGCAATTGCATGAGATTCGTTTGTATAAAGAGGTAAATTGATATGTTACTTAGCATATACTGCGGAGTTTATTATTTTAAGTTGTTTGGGTATTTTTTTTTTCAAATATTTAGTGGACTTCACATTCAGGCTGTTTGATTAAGTTTTATAAGTACCTAGGTATAAAGTATTGTCTAGATTATGTTGAAAGAAATATTACTTTTTGCTGCTGCTATTACTTTTTATTACGTAACTGATATGCAAGTAATGCCAGAAAATAAAAATCTTGACAGTCACACTCAAACACAAAAAATATGACTTGGATGATATTTTTTACAGTAGGTACCTATTAATTAATTTTGCTGCTGTCACAGTCATATTTACGTTATTTATTATATTATATGATATTAGCCTTTATTTATTCCTTAATAAATACAAAACATTTGTTACCAAATTCACTAGCAAAGCTTTCCTTTTTTTAAAAAATATATTTCATGCTTATCATGCAGTTTTTTTTTTCAGTGAATATTTTAGAATATAATTATATTACATTTCAAAACATTATCAGGCTTACAAATATAATTTAGATCAACTGCTCTAACTGTATTGCTGTTTCTGAAAAAAGTATGATGTCATCGGCAAACCGGAGGTTACTCAGGTATTTGCCATTAATGTTAATACCCTTTCTTTTCCAGTTGAGGTTTTCCATGATACTTTGAAGAACCTTTATTATTATAGTACCTTATTATTATAGTAGACGTACAGTCAAACAAAAAAAAACATTTTAGGTACTACCCCATACAACTTCGGGTATCCCCACTGGTGGACCACCAACGAAATATGATATTTATCAGTTTGAGGCATTTAAAGGATATCAGGGCCCTAACCATGAACTGTTAAAACAATCACAAATCTGTCAAACATTATCATTTCTGTCAAATTTTGTATGAAATGACGTACCAAAATTGACAGATTTGACAACTTTGAGATTGTTTTAAGAGAGCTCATGTTTAGGGGGCAGAAATCAATCTGTATGTATTATATTGTATTAAATATAAAAAAAATGTTGAAGTTAGAGTAAATACTCTAACTTCCAAATTTTTCACAAAACAAACTTGATTGAAACTACGACTTCAACAAAACGTATGTAAATAAGCTAACTATTAATAGTGTTGCAGTAAAAGTGAAATTACTACGAAATTATACTTTGTAAATCCCAAAAGGCATTTTCAAGGATAAACCTGTAAGTGTTTATAAAACGGGCAGAATGCGAATTCGCCGGGGCATTACCGCGCTATCGTATAGTGTAGTGTTGTAGAAATGTATCGAATATCAGTAGTAAGTATGAAGTTAAAGTAAATATGAATATATCGATATCGTTATATCGGTTTTTAGCGTCTTTCTGTCTGTCTGTAATAGCTAGATAAACCGTGATAGCTAGAGAGTTGAAATTTTTACAGATGATGTATTTCTGTTGCCGCTATAACAACAAATACTAAAAATTAGAATACAATAAATATTTAAAGGGGGTCCCAACAACGAACGAGTATTTTTTGCCGTTTTTATAGAAAATGGTACCTTACCCTTCGTGCGCGTGTCCGACACGCACTTGGCCGGTTTTTTACTCTTTAAATCTCACTTTTCATTTTTGTGGCGTTTAAAAAATAAAGCACTATATTTATGTTTAACGTTTTAAAAAGTGTTTCAATTTAAGCACAGTTGGCATTGGAGAAAGCTTGTTGGTTTATTCATTTTGTATTCAATTAAGTTTTTGAACTTGCTCAGGATTTGGTAAAAAATACGGATTAAAATAATAACAGTAGACTTTTTACTTGAATAATAAACTGTAAGCACTTATTAAGAGCTTCATTTCTATAGGTTACTAGGGCGGTGGATCTAGCCAACTAAGTTTGACTAAATTATACCAACAAAATATTATCTTTTTTTTTTTAGCTTTCCATGACTAAATCGACTTTGGCCTACAAGATCAGCTATCGGCAGCCAAATTATCGATAGCAGTACAACACTATCATGAAGCCACCTTAATGCAACTCCCTTTTAACCTACTTCGTATGAATGCGAGCACGGCGTAATGTCGAGTTTAAAGTGTGCGCTATTACACCGAAGCGTAATAGCGGGAAAAATATCCGATAATAGTCGCAGTAGACTTGTGATGGATTGGCATAAAAAAAACTATTTTCATGATAAATACTGAAGAGAACCTTATACGTGTCGGATCTGTGGCAATATATATAAAGCGTAAATAAAATGCAGTTTTACAATTAGGTTTATTCCATTCTTTAAAATCAAGACCACCCATCGTACCGTTTAAAATGTCTTCAAAAAGAAACAGTTTTTTTATATTGCTTAGCCCCAAACCAAGCGAAGAAGTACTATGACAGATAACTGATAAACATACTTAGGTACAGTACGTAAGATGCGTTTATAAACATCCATGACTTAGATAAAACGCTCGTGCTCATCACACAAACATTACCCATTTGCGATGCGAACTCGCACCCGCTTTGTACCATGGAGCGAGAAATACTACATAACACCAGACACCACATTAATTCGTATTTTTTTTTTCATAATACGCAACGGTGTGAACGCACATAAAGTAAAGCCTTGTACACACGCGGTTTGCGTGGTACGTCATACGGTTACTTTGCATATTCATTAAGCAGTTCACAGGAGCGTACAGCTATTTGCTTAAATTCACTTTTGCTCGAACTCACGAGAATTTATGCTATCTCTGGTTGGAAAAAATACGTGGTTTTATTCGATTTTTACAGTCTCTTTTTGACTTATGGTTTGCAGACTGGGAATATGATATTTTGTAACATAAATGGATTTTAAGTTGGTATAAATTTTGTTTTGCTGTGCTGTTATTTTGTCCTTTCACTTCGTCCCATTCCAAGTCGGCATACGTTTGACATGATCTAAGATGCAGCAAACTTAGTTACATATAGCTTGAAGTAGTAGTCTAGGTACTCCTTTATTTTGAGCCATCAGATGTCTATACCTTTAGATAGGGTAAATAAATAGGTACTAATGTAACTGTCCAAAGTTTTTGTCTTTTTCACTTAAGAAAAGCGTCTGTTTTCTAAGACACTCCAAAACGTTCACGAAAAAAGTTCCACAATCGACCATAATCGTTCCCTTCGCACACAATCACGAACTTTGAGCATCGACAACTTTAGGATTGACACATTCTCCATCGATTACTTCAGCGTCTATTGTATTGATTATCCACTCGGAAACGACTCGCTCGTATTGTAACACATCCGAATTCCAAATATACACTTCCGAAACTCTTTCTGTATCCACTTCCAATCCCTGGTATTTACAAGGATTTATTACAAACGCTCTGTCGGTTAGTTTCTTCAGTATTTAGCGAGTTTTGTTGCAAACGAAATTTTTGGTATATTTTTAGTTTCGAAAAAGTTTTGGTAATATTGTCATTAGGGTTATTTTTAATAAGCAGAGTTCAGTAAATGGAGTCCCTTTTACGGTATGATTCAGGTGCTAAAGTGCAGTGGTACTTTAAGCGGTGATTTAACTCACATATTTCACACATATTTTATTGCTAGACTATATATAGCGCCGCCATTTTTGAGGTTCCGGGTTCGATCCCCGGTCGGGTCAATGTAGAAAACGAACTTTTCTATATTGGCTCGGGTCTGGGTGTTGTGGTACCGTCGTTGTTTCTGATTTCTATAACACAAGTGCTTTAGCTACTTACCTTAGGATCAGAGCAATGTATGTGATGTTGTCCAATATATCCCCCCTAAAAAGAAGTCGCATTAAGTTAAATAACCTCTTAAAGTTCCACTATACCTTTCTGTATTACATTTTGGAAGAACTTATAACTGCAGATTGATGTGATTTATATAAATTATTTTATCGGAAAATATCCTATAACTGAATATGTTTACCCATAATTGAGTTGTATTTCTGAATAGAAATCATAACATTGTTTGTTAAAAGAAAATACGCAAGATTGCGAGAAATAAGACGCAAATGCGAGTTTATTGTTTATTTTTAGAAGCTGTGTTTGTGTAGGTTTAAATAAGGAAAAGAAACAATTCATAAATAAGACGTTTTATTTTTTATATGCTATATAAAGTTTAAAAAATAATTCCGTTCAAGACACAGTACCATAATACAAATCACAACGAACTAAGGTAATATATTTAAAGATTTAAACACAAAATTAAATAATGTACAGCAGACTAAGACTGAGTTACATCACCTTAACTTTAACCTTAGCTATAACCGGTGTTTCTGTATAAAGTTTGACAGACTTTTGGCGTTTGTTAAAGTTATCTATAAAATCGAGCAAAAAATCACTATTCTATTATTGTAGCCCCTTTAAATATTTATTTTATTTTGGGTTTTAGTATTTGCTGTTATAGCGGCAGCAGAAATACATCATCTGTGAAAATTTAAACTAACTATCACGGTTCATGAGATACAGCCTGGTGACAGACGGACAGTCGGACAGACAGACAGACAGACAGACAGACAGACAGACAGACAGACAGACAGAGAGACAGATGGACAGTGGAGTCTTAGTACAGAACCCTAAAAAATTATGCAACCCCTCAGCCTAGAAAAACGAGTCAAAATAGAAATTTGTTTAGCGATCTCTTGCGATTTCTCGACATTTAAAAAGGAAGTAATTTTGTATATTAAAAACCATTTCTTTATTAACAGTGACGATTAAACTCGGCGCAAAGACTGCTACAAAGACGCCAGAGGTTTCTTTAAAAATAAAACTCCGCAAACAGCTATGAGAATTGTGAGGTATCCACCGGACCCAATCGTTGGTGCACAAGCGAGCTGCCCACTAAATGCAGACGTGCTTCTACCGCCTTTCGGCTTATTCCAACCTTCCTTCCACCTTTTTAAAAACCTCGGCCTTAAAAAGTTTCCTCGTTATTAGAGAGCGTGTCTTACTTTTTTATACGGAGTGTGAAGTGAGCATAATGATTGAGACGCCTACAGAAATTTAATAAAAACGAGAGATGTTTTAATAACGCGCTCAGTGAAAGAATATTTTCTACTGAACTGATTACTGTTGTGCCTGACGTAGCTCTGATGTTGAAACACAGTAAAAATGTAGTTGTTTTTATAATAAAATAGTAGCGTTGAGCTAGCTCAATTAAAACCAACCGCGCCGCACCTCATTTTAAGGTTTGGAATTTTTACTTATTGTAATTTTGGCGGATGTTGAACAATTATGTTACTCTCAAGTGCAAGCTACAAGCCTACTTGGCTGGCATTTATACCTTCTGATACCAGTTTTAGTAGAAACATATAACGGTGATCGTATAATCACTAAAACCCTGCATTACGACTTTGCAGTCAAAATCGTAAGCGTTCTGAAAATAATATTTGCGGCACATTTAATTGTACAAAAGGTTATCGCTCTCCTTGAAGTAAGACATTTATCGAATTCACAGTACCTCTGATCACTTTGTCACATCAATTATATTATAATAAGTATCTAAATCTAACCTACAAAATTGTCACTTATATGATTATAATGTAGCTACGTAATAATTATCACTATCGATCGAATTGCATATTAGTCTTTTATCAAATGCTAGTTAATGTGAATGTATCTATTTGTTTTCATCAAATCAAAAAAAGCCCGTATCGTAAACAGCTTACCGGTACCCTGATTCGTTTAGCGCGAAATGTACCATCCGAATGTTCGCATCCGACCGATCCTCGACCGAAGTTTCGATTGGAACCTTAGCGCGAAACAACATCGAAATCGCGAAGTTCCATCGTGGCCACAATTGTAGAAGAGTATCGGAATGAATGATACTGAGTGCTAGTGTTATGACTACGTGTTAAAATTTTACCGGTTTTGTAAAAGTCTCTTGCCGATTCAAAATATTAGTAAACTAATGCGTAAACATGGTTTCTATTAACAGAAAAATGTTTATTTCAATCAATTTTAGATATTGAAACTAAGAAAATTGCACCATTCCAATTGCTTATGACATTTAGAAAAATAAATGCTGAACACATGAAATGTCATTGCTTGCTTATTGATTTTAAAAATTGTCCTGAGATACTCGATCGCAAAGTAGTTTGAAAATAATTCGATAGATGGCGTTATATGGCATAATAATAAGTTTTTTGTAGAAAATGAGTCATATTTATTAAATAATGCTTTTAAAATTAAGAAAAATCAAAATAATATTATAACGACGTGTTACAGTATGAAACCATAAAAAAAGTTTGTGTTTGTTATTCTGGTCTGATCAGCTGTCTGTCACACTGTCAGCGCCAATCCGACCAAATATAATGGTCTCTAAGATTGGACAAAATATGGTTGTGTTGCCTACCTATTGCATTTTTAGGGATTCGTGGCTTAGTGCTAATAGTGCATTTCTAATAGTTTCATCATTAAAGCAAAATAAGAAGAAATGAATTGTTTTGTCAAGCCGGCATACCAAACTATTATATTTGATAGATTTTATAACGTTTACAATAATTTGTGTCGTAAAATTGTACTTGTGCTATGCGGTGGTTATGAAGTTTTAACTTGGAGGTGTGAAACTTGTTGTAAACAATGATTAGGTATGTATAAAATACAAGATTACTAAGCATGTTAAAAAATATGTCCATTTACGATGGTCAGACGATAGCTATTTAGATGTCGTAAAATTTGACATTAGATCTCCGATAAAACTCTTGTCAAACTCAAATGTTCGGTCGGAACGATACACTTCAGAGTAGGGTTTACGATGCCACTAATGTCAAATGATGATCGGTCGAATCGACTAAAATGCCCGATCAAACCGACCGACCGATTGCATTTCATATTAGGAAATGCCCGAACAATCGGCCGATATATCGGATTTGTCACTTCGCGCTAGACCCCCTGGCTTTGAAATCGCAAATTGACAGCAAAATACAAAAACACTGACAGTGCTGCCAGAAGATTTTGACACTAAACGTTAATCGGGCGATAACTGCGCGAATATTGCTGATTGCTAATTTTTAAGGGAATAAAGTTGCGGGTGTTATGTCCGGATTTAGTTACTATCAATTTCAATGCTGATGTCATTTTACAAAAAGACATCAGCATTGAAATTGATCAAACATGGTCACATCTTGCTCAAGCAAGATGTGACCATGTTTTGAGGGGCGAATCTACACTCATATGTCAGAACTATGAGTAAAACCCCACCCGGACCGATTTTGATTGAAATGCCTGACTTGGGTTCGATGTCTAGTTAAGGACTTTTATGTCAGCCATGGCAGATCTTGTCCCATACAGGCAGTACAAGGCGAATGATACACTTAACTAAGTTAATGTACCGCATTTGAAATGCAACCCATTATTTGAAAATACTATAAACTCACAAAACCTACAAAATTATGATAACTTTAGTAAAGAAACGAGCCTCAGAGATGACACAGTGACAAAATGCTCCTAATTGTATTTTTTTATATTTTTCCCATCGTTACGAGGTCCCTCAGAGAATATTGCACACAATTTGCAACAATGCAATTCGCCATAGTGCCACAACTGTGCACTTGTTAGATACTGCTCGCTGTGCAAAGCAATCACAGGTTCTAGATTAAATTCTGAATAATTCAAAGAAGTTGGCATTCCAAAACCAGATTTTTACGTAGGAAATTTTACTTTTTTTTCGACATGTGTCCCAAACTCCCAAGCACAGCCTAGCTATATTTTTGCATGGCAAAAAAGCTCTGCAACATTTGAAATATACATAAGCCTGCAACTGAAACTTATTACAGTTACACTACTGTTTGCAAGCTCAGCATTTTCTTAAAGCTCTTAGAAAACTCTTTTCTCATAAAGCTTTCATTATTCATGAGAAACCATGACGTCTTGATTAATGCTTTAAACAAAGTTGAGATTTTATTTCCTCTCCAGTCGTAGTAATGAAAAGTATTAATTTTTAGTTTTAAAATTGTATATTTTATGAGCGCGTTTTACAGCGGCATAATATTACGATGTCCTTTTTGTAAAAAGCTCGCAATTAGACTGTTTTGCGCTTTATTTTGCAGCCACCAATAAAAGGTTTTGGTTAGTGGGTAAATAAATTATTTATTTGTTTTAAAACTTGCTTTGTGTTTTTTTATCACGTAGTTTTTGTGATCTTTTAAGTTTTTATCAAATAAAGTATTTTATTACTATTACTAACAAAAATGAATCATTCCAGTGAGTACAAAATCTCACTGAACTAGATAATTATGATGCTAGCAGCAATAAGTCAACAAAATAGGTACATCATATTTATCCGAATAAGATTTAAGTAAAAAGGTAATTATGTTAAAAATAACATTCAATAATAATAGAAATTAATAAAATAATGAACTTAGTACATGTTAATCAATTTTATCATAATCCAAAATATTTTATGGGCTATTATGGCACTTTTACACTACGGAAAAAGTTTCCAAACATCGTTTGTTCGATAATACGTAGTTCAATAATTCATATAATTATTTAAACCACTACGGTCAATTTTTTAAACTATCATCCATCCATCCATCCATCAGCCGAAAGACGTCTACTGCTGGACATAGGCCTCCCCCAGGGATTTTCACAAAGATCGGTCTTGTGCCACCCGCATCCAGTGGCTTTTTAAACTATAAACAAAATTATTTAATTAAAAACTTACGTTGAGTACCTACTGAAATAATGTCACTTATTATAAAAGCATCTCAACAACTTTAGTAAATACCATTATATCGTCAAAATACACCAAAAACCGTAGAGCACAAAAGCTGAAAGTCTATTCAACATTAATACAGCGACAATGAGGTTCTTAACAGTCGCAATTAAGCGAACAAAGCTGGTTCAAGCAAAACCTCTAATGTTCGGCTCGTTTCTCAGACAATGTATTTGTTATCCAACGTAGGTAAGCGTATTTGCAAGGAAGCATAGCGTAAGTCTACGGAGAAAAGGAAAATAATGATTTTTAAAATAAATTCAAAAATCTTTTTGTTACTGTAATATACTAGGTATAGGCTATACGCTAAATTAAAAAATAACAATAAATGTAGAACAAAATCACACACAAGGCAACAGCCTTAGGATTCCTCTGAGAATAACCAAACCTAAAGAATTTTGGTTAAAAAAATCAGTTACAACGGCGGTACACCCAGACCGCAGACAATTTAGAAAATATTGTTTATACAAAGATTAATGCGTTCCATCGCAGTTCCAACCCAGTCATTCATACACTGTTTTCTTCTGCTCCTTAATGATAACATTATTTTCAATTTTTAATGTAGGCTTAATTTGATGACCTACTTTTGACAGACAAAATTTGTCAAGCCTATTTTACCGGGCTTAGGCGAAATTAAAAGACAAAACAACACCTTCCATAAATAAACAGAAATGAACGAAAGAAAAGTAAACAATGATTTTATATTAAGAACCGTGCCACCAACAGAAACAAGAAACGAAATTACGAAATTCACAGCTACACAGTTGAATCGTAAATTTTATAACTTCCATTCGTTTTAGCGAGGAATAAAATTTGAACTTCTTTACAACATTCATCAAGCCGTCATGAGCAAAGCTTTTGAATAATAAAATTCTTCGCCCCTAGCTAAACTGGGAACTTTCTCAGTGACATGCTCCCAACGGTTTTTATAACTTTATGAACTGATACGATGTAATTTCCAACCTTTATTTTTATTGCTGGGATAACATTTTGTGTTTCGAACAAGGACCTTTTAAGGATGTAAGACTTAATAAATTGGATTTCGTATTAATTTGCAAGATACTCGTATCATTGCTGCTTATTTAATCATGTTCTATTTTAGCAACCACTTTGCGTTTATTTATCATTTTATTTTGTTATTTAAATTCAAAATGATGTTTTCAACTTTGGTGCATTCTAACATTCAAATTAATCATTAGTTATTTAGGTAAAAGTTGTTAGCCTTTAATCATCCATTTTAGAATACAGGCCTTATTCTAGCTATATGGTGGCTTGGATGCTATTACACTACGTGAGACAGTATGGATTATTCATGAATATAAGGGAGATGATAGGCCTTGATGTTACCTTAGTGAAGGGCATAAATGTAGCCTTAATTTATTTTTCATTCTAAATTTCGCATTTATCGATAACAAGTAACAGTTATAAGCATACACTTAAAAACCCTGAAAACTTTCTGTATCCAGTATAATTAATACACAATCACTCACATCGTCGCAACCGCAAATTCATCGACATAAAATTCTCTAAAACCAAACTCTAAAACACGCCAACCGCTCAACTTGGTCCATTGTGCTTCCCAACTCGAACAACAGTTAATCACTTAACTTTTCAATAACGCCGCACCTACAGCCAGGAATCTGACGCATGTGAAGATGAAAATTGTAGGTGAGGAGATAGAAATTTGAATATCTTCACTCTTGCCGCCGCCGGTGAAATGTTCCGCTAAATGAAAATTCCAACAAGAAAAAATCTTTTAAAAGTTTTATGATTTTAGCATTACCATCATTACTTAGCCTGTTGATCTTAAGTCTGATCAGTTTATGCCGCTGCGTGACTTTTTTATCAGTACACAAAATTATAAAACAATGTCTTCTATAAGTAATAAATATAAACAACTTTTTCTTTGGGATCAAATATAGTAAAATAAATTAAAAAAAAACACAAACGACACTAAAGTTTGCAGTATAATCGACCGAAATGTATGGAACAGCTAATAATTTTTATTCTTATTTTGCTCCTTGGTAGAAGTTTTTTACATTGATGATTAGAAAAAATAATATTATTAATAACATGTAAAAAAATCCATCAGACATGTCATCTTGCCAAGTTGTGCTTGCCAGATTAATGATATAGCCTGTCAAACAGTTAAAAAAATATTTTACTTAAACCCTTTTTACTTTAATATTAAGCATTGTTCTTTTGTATAAGCATGTGGTTTTTAATAATTGTCGCTTCAGTAGACCGAAGCTAGATTATTCCTAAGAATAAGAGCCTGTTTCACAATGTACGGATAAGTTCTACATTAGTTCTGTATAGGCTATTTGTTACTTATCTTTAGGATAAACACTATTGTCGCGTTTCACAATCGTCAAATAGTGTTATGACACATTAATTCAAGCACTTTTATCTTCTACATATTTTTATCTGTTACTTATCTGTTTGACACTTAACAGTACATTGTGATCAAGGCCCTAAATGTTGCTTAGTAGATTATGTAATAAATACAATAATATTTTTTTAACAATCTCATTAATGACCTAGCACCAAACTAACCAAGGGCGACTGGATAACGGATAAACAATACTTAAATACAATTATAAACACCTAATAACGACCGTTCTCATATTCATTTGCGAAATTAAAACCCCCAACCACCTGGCGTTGTGGTCAAGACCTACTCAACCAGAGATTCGTCAATTGTTGATAGTTAATTGAGAAATATATTGTTAGTTTCTGACGTTTATTAAACTCTTATTCTTGATGATGAGTATTAGACAAATCAGTATCAAACCCAAATCCAAATTAAAATGACACCTGAAATGAACTAAATTGTTAACTTACTGAATATAACGCCCGGGAAAATTTGGATTCTTAGGTGGTTCTGCGATCCCCTCTCAGAATGGGGGACCCTAATTTATCTGTCTTCCACTCCGATTACTTAAACGCCCGAAATGATTCGCTCCATTAACTTCTTGTCTTACATTTGAAGGCTCCAGAGCATTTTTTGTTTAGAACATTTCAATATCATCAGGATATTTTTGTAGGGGAATCGATTTTATTTTTTGTGTGGCAGATGTTGTACATATTTGTTTTTTTTGCATTATGTTTAATATTGTAAAGGATAATTGATACTTTAATTAGGTTTTTTACAATAATGATTTTAAACTCTTATTCATTCTAAATAATATTGAGGCGCTTTCAAACTATGGTCATTGTTTTTTTTGATAAGATTATGTATCTACTTAGTTCTTTGATTTTATAGATAAATTAATTTAAGAAAACTGTATAATAGTTTTAGGTGGTTAGTGGTTACCCTTCGTTCAATTCTATCTTTGCAGAATACTTTCATAATCTAATTCACCTTCAGAAACTTTGTGATAACCAACTTAAATTTACCTTGGCACCATCCCCAAAATTTTTAATACAGTCCATTTATTTCGTTGCCTTGTAAAAAGATAAAGGAGAGCTTGACTGAATCGAACAAAATAAAAGCCACATACATTAAGGCGAAAGAAAAACGCCGACTGGCAAATATGGTCTCCCAAAAATCTTTTCTTGCTAATCAGTACGGAAGTTCCTGTATCGAACCGTTTATCACAACTTGCTGGGGGATTTTCGCTTTTGTACAGACGTACGTTTGGGTGGATACGACTTTATGAGGTTGGTTAATTACTAGTGTGAGTGAGTTTGTGTCCAAAATATTACATAGCAGTACTTACTTGGAAAGTTTATTAATTTTATAGTCCTTTCGTTGAAGTCAATGGATGAATTTATTTCTAAATAAAAAGACAAAATTGAAACATATCTACTGGATAAGCATATTCCTACAGATGGGTTTGAAGGTAAACGATACAATAATTTAATAGCAAAAAAACTATGTTAATCTCATTTTCCAGTCAAAAACTTAAACGCACCTTTAAACGGTTGTTTTAAATTGAAATCGATAATAAGCCTCGAACTTGAAGCTAAAAATCAGATAGGTGTAGGACGGTACAAAAGGCATAGTCGTGGCAAGAAGTCATTCAACTTAACATGATACTTTAAAAACAAAAATGTTAGTGTTAAAAAATGTTAATCCACACTTTGTATTTATAAATAAAACACACGGGTTTAAGGAGACGGAGCGAATGAAAAAGTATATTTTATTTCCAAAGAGAATACAAACACTCTGAACTAACTTTACTACTGCAGTCGATAGATGGCGTTACTGGTATATAATTTTGATACACAACTAACAGTATTGAGTTAGCCATAACGGGGTGAGGCCTGGGTGAATCGTAGGCGAGGTGTGGATAAGGCCCCGATTCATAACGCCCACACCTCACTGCATCAACGCCCGCGCCTCGTGTGTGTCACACACTTCAAATTACTACATTTAACTTCTTTTTTTTTTTATAAATATTGGACAACATCACATACATTGCTCTGATCCTAAGGTAAGTAGCTAAAGCACTTGTGTTATAGAAATCAGAAACAACGACGGTACCACAACACCCAGACCCGAGCCAATCTATAAAAGTTCGTTTTCTACATTGACCCGACCTGGAATCGAACCCGGAACCTCAGAGATGGCGGCGCCATTTAAAGTCCGGCGTGCTCGCCTCTCGCCTACGGAGGTCGTCACGGTAGGTTGACTTGCAGTTCCGTACACAATATATAAATTTAAAAAATTGTATATGTCGTGGCCCGATCTTAAAATTAATCACTTCATGATTTGTCCAACCATTTCATAAAATGGTCGTTTTTCATGATGCGGCACAGTACCCGCTGGCCACATCATGATGTTGATAGGCCAGATCAATGAATCAGTCAGCGTTTGACGATATGATCGACTACTTCATGAAATGGCCAAACGTTGGTGGTCATATCTTAAAACAGTTATATTATCCACCGGCAGAGGCGCTGATGTCGCTTTGTTGTTTTGTAGTAACATGGCGGCGGACAATTGTTCTGTTCTTGTGAATTGTGAAAGTGAATCATAAGAGTAAATAGAAGATTAAATTGCAGTGAATTATCTGTAAAACATTAAGCTAGGTGATTTTTATGAAAGTCACTCGAAAAAAAGGCTCAAAGTCAAAAGTCGTGGACTTCGACACGTAATTTGGGAGGTTAGTTAGGTTATTTAAATCTTTTTATTTATTGACTTTCTTTCAAAATTACAAATATTTTTATAATGTTTTACTTATCTTTTGAGAAAATTAATATTAAACAAATTCCAGTAGCTTGTAAGCGTATTTATACCTATTTTAATGATATGGCCAAACGTTGATTAACATATCATCAAACGTTGATGTTTAAACGATATGGCCAGTTTTGTTTTGCCGTTTTATGAAATACGACCATTTTTTGAAATGGCCGGCCACATCATGAAGTGTTTAATTTTAAGATCGGGCCACGACATATACAATACTAACATAGCCACGGTTAGTTCTAAAGCCACAAGCCAAGCCACGTTTCATCCGGTCAGTGACACAGATCGACCCAGCTCGGATAAAGTTAAATTGTTCTTATTGAACAGTTTTATTTCACTTCAATTGCAATTAAACAACATAAACTTCATTTAAACTTGGCAACTGGCTTGAAACGATCACGTAGTATCGAAGTTAAACAACATTACTTGTATTTTGTACGTGATGAATATACATAAGAACTTTAGAGTACATAAACTAAAGTTCTAAGTAATTTGAATTAAACTAATACAAACATGTTAAGGTTTGTAGAATACTCGTAATAACTAATGAAATTGTTATTAGAATCACACATACTTTATAACTTATACACAAACATAAAATATTTTATAGGCACACATTTGTTTTGCATATATTTTCTAACTCAATGCTGATATTTGGGTCTGGCAATCATCATCTCATGTTGCTGAGCTGATGATGAAAGCCACAGAACTCCTAAACAGATACGAGTTAGTAGGTAAAATAGAAAAAATACAGAAGGGCCACTCCCACCGTTTTCGAAAGCAACTGCCAAAATTGGGCTTACTACCTAGGGATGATATTCTGAATTTTTGAAATAAGTAAGTGTGTTTTATTACACTGACACATCGATTAGTTTATACATTCATCTTATCATACGTCCAGGCCTAAATGGGAAGACAGAGCAATATTCGCGGCGCGAAGTTTTCGCCAACATAACCAAAACTACACTCGCAACTAATTCGCGTTGATTTCGCAAAAAGTTCGCAACTTTTATCGATATATAAGTTCCATAAAATAGGTTCAGCCTGATATTACTTATTCGAGAAATTGGATTTCTCTCTTTCGTCCATTTCACGCACTTTTTTTTATTCGTTTCTAACCACGCGCCTTCAAAAGATATCGTCAAAACTGAGCTCCGCGGAGTGTATTATTATACTTCGTAAACTGTCGTGTAGTGAGTGACAGCCCGCTGAAGTTCTGACCGGAATCGTCCGAGATGGCAAGTAAACGCAATGCCAATGTGTGCGTTAACGAAATGACACTTATGTTCCGAGTGGACTATCTATCTGTCTAGCGCGCCGCGTCGCTATACGTAATTAGTGATAATACTACAATTTACAGAACGTTCTTCGCATTGTGTTGACCAGACGTGGAGCTTATGGTAAATTGGCTATCTGGTAGCCAAAACTTATTTACTGGGGGCCTAAAACAGCACAGTACACCCAGTAAAAATAAAAGTTCTTTTCTCAAATTAACTTGGTATTGAACCCAGGACCTTATCATATGGTTACGATACCAGAGAATAGCAGACTTTCTTAAACTGGACCCCGCTTCTGTTAAATAAATAATAATTTTAAACGACTTCTTTAATGATAGATTCTTAATGGTAACGTTTCGTTAAAGACTACACTTAAAATAGTTAAAATAAGTTTTATAAAAAACTAAAAAGTGTAAAATAATATTGACTTAAACGTTTTAAAGTCGGTTTTTAGTTCTTTATCATATTCAATATATCCCACAGGAACATTTGGCCGGGATAAAAAGTGTATGTTAACTTGGACCATATTATACATGTGTGCAAAATTTTATATCCGTTCAGCGTTTTTTGCGTGAAAGAATAGCAAACATTCATACATCCATACTTACAAACTTTCGCATTTATAATAGGTATTAGTAGGATGACCTAGTAGCAAAACAACAGATTCTAACATTAATAAACTAGGTATAAAAGCCCTATCAATAAACTTCTTTGGCAGTATAAACTTCAATCATGATTTTTTTGTATTAAACTAATTAGCTTCATAATCATCATTTTAGCCACAGGACGTCCACTGCTGAACTTATGCCTGCCCCAGTGACTTCCAGATCGGCCGGTTGAAAGCGACTTGCACCCGGTGGCTTCCTGCAACCTTTACCAAGTCGTCTATCCACCTTGTGGATGAAAAAAATAAAATTAATCTGCCTAAGTGCTCTTTATAATTCATAGCTAGCTTTTACTATTATAAAAGCAGAGAAGGTTTAATAAGGATCTAACTTTATCTGAACAATAACCGATCAACAAACTCGAAGACAGCAAAGTTAAACAATGTAGATGTTCAATAGACCATTTTTCTTTTTCTTCCTCTTAAACGGGTAAACGAGAAATAATTAGGGGATTTCGCTCAACAAAATTTGCTGGTAAAGCGATGAAACGGGAAGAAAATGTACCTATTACAAAAAGGGCACCGTGTTTGCTACGGTTGCGTTGTTATCATTATTTTTTGGGAAAACATTTTTGTTATTGCATGGAAAATGTGAAGTGTTTTTCGAACGTGTTTTTTTCAACGATAGCATGGAGCTACCACGTTAATATAGGTATGCAAATAAGATAATATTTACCATGTAAACAAATCTATGCACAGTGTTTTGTGAGTACAAGCTGGCAGAACTAAATATTTTGTGTTGTTCTGCCATTGTATGTAATCCTACTAATATTATAAATTTTAATGTGAATGTTTATAAGTATGGATGTATGGATGTTTGCTACTCTTTCGCGCAAAAACTACTGAACGGGTTTGGATGAAATTATGCACAAATATAAAATATGATCTGGGCCATAACCATGAGCTCTTAAAACAATCTCAAAGTTGTCAAATCTGTCATTTTTGGTACGTCATTTCATACAAAATTTGACAGAAATGATAATGTTTGACAGATTTGTCATTGTTTTAACAGTTCATGGTTAGGGCCCTGGATTGACATATAAGATAGTTTTATCCCGGTGTCATGTTCCTGTGGATTATATTGAATTACAACAACAGCTAGTAAATAATATATCTTAACAACCGTCTTTTAAGTTAAATAAGGGGCAACATAGTTGGGAGCTTAATTACAGGACGTTCAAAAAATTAAAAGTAATCCTGTATATACGTCTGGAGTAATATTGCAAATAGGTCATCAGAATATGTCCTCGTTCCTTATAATTTATACCATTTCTACAAAGTATGACTTTTTTAAACTCTGTTTTTTTAATAATAGATTAGGTCGTCATATTTTGTAGGAGTAGCATGAATTTAACTAAACAAAGATAATTTTATAAACGAAACCCTATGTTAGTATCCTTGGAATTTAAAAACTGTAAACAAAAAATAATAATAATACATAATAATAGTACAGCACGATATGACCAATGATATACAGATCTTGATTTTTTTTTCTGTATATTGGCACTGAAGCGCATATTTTCAGAATCACAGCGCTAGTCCGATACGAGTAGGACATTCGTTTAGTTTCGTCGATGCATCGCGATAGACTCAAACGTCTCTAGAGAAATCTTCTCGTCGGATACGAACAAAACGAATCGGTTTCCTTCTTTATTTCTATTTTGAAAGGCTCTAGACATGGTTTTGAAAGGAAATTTAACTGGCTCTAGCTAGCAGCAGTTTGAAATATTAACTGTAGAGGATTGCGAAATCAAACAGATAACTTTTAAGTTGAGTAAATTAAATAGTTTACATTAAATTAAATAAAGAATACGCATTATAATCGAATTGTCACTGTATTGGAGTAAATAATTAACAACCTTGTATAACTAAAAAATAGATGACAATTTGGTTTTGTTGTTAAGGTTTTTCAGTAGAAAAAAAATGTGTCCTGTTTTGACTGGACCGAATAAAACACCGCCAGTGAGTCAATTTCGTTCAGAAAATGGCTATACTTACGACCTATATCAAATTAGACGATGAAAAATTCAGAGTGTGCTGGCTAAAAACATCCAAGTCATAAGCTGTAGTCAAAGGCTTAGGAAAAAAGATTGGACTACTTAACACTCCAGAAAAAAAGACACATACAAAAATTCTGTTGTGTGTTCTCATAAATACAGAATAATTTTTTATACTTTTTTTTTAATAAAAAAGGAGCTTGCAATGATAAAAATATTAGCCGCTTAAAATTGAACTAGCTTCAAATCCACCAGTATGTATATTTTTTATATTTTTGCAGTCCATATTCCATAATTATCTTGTGCTGTGAAATGATCAATTTTTTTTTATAAGCAATTGGCTTATTTATACATAAACTTTCTAAAAGTGAATACCAATACCGCTAGCGCCCGTTTGACACAAGTTAAAATAAAAACTAACAGTTCGTTACATTTGAAATGTTTCCAATCAGCCTTCTGTTCTGTTTTGTGCATTAAAATTGAGTTCGTCAGGGTTTGTGATGGAGTTGTTTGTTCGGGTTACGTTTCAAGTGGGTGAAAGGAAAATTGACATTCACGTGGACTATTGGGAGTCAGGAAAAAACCTACATTTTGGGATGTATTAAAAAATCAAAAGTCTGTAAGCAGGTTTGTTTTGTAAACCTCTAAAATGTTTTTTTTTATATAGAGTCATCATCGAAAGAGCGTTTTTTTAAACAGTCGTAGAATAGGTTTTTTCAGGGGATTCTTTTAATACGTTCACACGCTATAAGCCAAGGCTGATTTACCAATTTGTAGATAACATAAAAAAACTATAAGTCCACAGAATGTACGGTAACATGGCAGGACAGCATCTTATCCTTGAAATTCGACCTTTTGTAAGGTTTGAATGCTAGTAAATACCTACAAAACCACTGCCTGTAAAAGCAATTCTCATTTAATATGACTGCAACGAAGACACTAGCGTCTTTAAGCATCGACGTCTTGCCAGTGTCTCGCAAGTGTTGCATCAACGCTGATTGGACGCTTCCATGACATCGACGCTCAAAAGACGCTATTGTTGGGGGTCCACACCCCCAATGTTAGAGTTTCGAACTCACCCCCACGGGTGAGTTCGAAACTCTAACATTTCGTTTTAAGGCGAACTCTAGCTGTAGTGGTTTGTGCTCCAGACTACTGAGGAGATTGCTGATTTGAATCCTGCAAGGGGCAAATATTAAAATAATAAGTACGAACATTTGTACCTAAGTCACGGATGTTTATTAGTATTTCAGTATGTTTACCGTTATCTAGTCGCCAGAATACAAACTTTGCTTAATTTGGGTCTAGATAATTGATGTGATTGAAGAAAAACAAATAGTACATGAAAATTTAGAATACCATACCTATACGAGTATTCTCTAATATTTAAGTTTAAAATTGATTTGCTAAATGATGTAGCCATCTGTGTCAGTATTTATCGATGGATAAGTGAATTACTTGTCTTGTTGGAAATTATCAAAATCTGCGTAATTTCTAATCCATAAATAGTTGAGCTTTAACGATTTCAACCCAAATGATAAATAGTGTCACAAAAAATGGCAATCAGTTCATTGCATAATAATCGGGGCTCGTCCGCATAAATTTGAATTTAACCGGGATTATTCGGATTAATCGGTGACGATTAGTGCTTTGATAATGCAAAATCGTTGTAAAACATACATATAAAATCGATTACAACTTACATTTTATAGTAAGTAGTATACAATATTAACAGGGTTATTTTTACAAATCCAATGACCGCCTTCGCCTTACAAATCTAATGATCGATTTAAATGTTTTTTAATGTCCGCTATTTAGATGACAATTCGATAATTTCAGACCATTTGTGCTAATTTGATGTCAGAAGCCAGAACCTTTATGTTTGGGCACATTTTATTCATTTTGACGAGTCCAATACAAACAGAAGTGTGTTTTATAGTTTTTTTAGGCTATGATAATTATAAATAATTTTCTAAATACATCACAGCTAAAGACGTTTTAGTGGAAATCTCTCTGGATTCAAAGATACTACAAAAATTTTTGTTAGAAAAATAATTTAAAAAATCGACATTTAAAGAAAGATACTCTTCAAATAAAACAGCCATCCATATGTCTATAAAATGTTCCACTTTAACCCGAATGCATCGCAAGCACGACATAAAAAAGTTACGCGTATCACCGCTAAACTTTGCCCCTCCATGAAAACGTGTGTTCGCATAAAATACGTCCTCGCGTAGATATTAAAATAATATCGGCGAGCGCTAGGATTTCCCAAATAGTATTCGGTTTTCGCAAACAAACCATAAATTCGGAGATTTAAAAAGCTTTTATCTCTTTGTTTGCCCGCTGTTGGCAATACCATGCTGCATGTAAAACTCTTCGGCTAAAATATCATAGTTCAATACCCGATTTTGTTCCTCATTGCACCAGCTGGGGAAAAAATTGGAGAACAAATCATCGATTTACATAAACTACCCCGGTTTTGGGTTGAGCTGGGTTCCGGGCTGTTATTTACTTACAAAGTTTTGATTTGTTCTGAAGTGGAAAGGTTTATGTACCCAGTTCTTGAACTTTTGAGATAATACAAGTTTTAAATTTTTCATAGACCTCATTTTAAATAACATCACCATCATCATCATCATTTCAGCCACAGGACGTCCACTGCTGAACATAGGCCTCCCCCAGCCACTGAAAAGTCTAGCCGTGTTTCAGAGTGTAGGATTTTTTTGGCCTGTTTACTTTTTTTTAGAACGTTTTAAATACGCAAGATGTTGATTTATTTGCATTAATATTAGAAAACAGCATTTCAAGCTTCGTCGAGATTGATACAGAGTCCGGATTTTTTATTTATTTCACCACTTCGTTATCGTATGGACAAACGGCATTATGAATACCGGTGACGTAAAACGGATTGCCGTGTGATTGTGTCGCACGAGTTTTAGTGGTTTATCCTCTTGATAGGTGGTTACCTCTCGGGCTATAACTGGTTGGTCAAAAAATTGCTTTTCGGTCGATGCAAATTTTATTCATATTTTAAATAGGTTATTGTTCCAACTCTTATAAAACCGATCAGTGTGACGTCACCGGATTTATTCTGATACATGCCGCTTCATCTGGCGTTCTGAGGAAGCCTATGTCCAGCAGTAGACTACTGAAAGCCGGTGATGATGAGTGTGTGGGTTGCGAGCGGTGTATGCGAAATGTGGGATAGATTTCAGAACGAATGAGTGAATGTTGACTGTATGGTTTCTGGACGATATTTAGTGAGCAAGAAGAAAAAGTGTGCGAGCAAGAAAATGATTGTCTGCTCTTTTAAGGCACCCACACTAGCGTCTTTCGAGCATGTCGACGTCGTGGCAGTGACCAATTAGCGTTAAGTAAATGCTGCTGCGCAAGCGTTGCAACAACACTGAGCCGACGTCCTTAAGACACTAGTGTGGGGCAGTGGTGGTCATTGATTTTATTTCGAGGTAGTCAGCAGTGACTTTTTTAATGAAAGTCAATAGTTTTCATCAATGACAAACATTTGTCAGTACCTACTGCCTAATTTATTACATTAACCAGGTAGGCACTGCCTAATTGCCTATGACGGTGATGAAGACGCTCATAATTTATTTTGTACAAATAATAAACAGTTAGAAGAATCCTATATTTTATTTCCAAAACCTAGACCTTGCATCATTTTGGTGGCTGTTAAGAAACAGTACAGCCCCCAAAATGATGACAAAAAGTCTGTGACACATATTTAATACAAATCTAGTGGCATGTCGTGGTTGAATCGAAATTTTCTTTATGTTTTATATGTGAAGTTAAAACAGACAAACTGTTTGTCTATTATTATTATTTATTAGCATTGTAATTATTGTTATTTAAAGATTATAAATAGATAGAGTAAAAGATTATTGTAAATGAGTGTTACCTAGAGTTCATGTTTGTTAATGTTGATTTCATGTGTTAACAATTTTTTTATAATTTATCTGTGTTAATTAGTAATATTATTGTTTAACTTGGCTAGCCCTCTTAAAATTGCCATGCCCTTGCAGGGCGTCACATTAGCTACTATCATATGTACCTACTATCTTACCCTACTATTAATGAGACATGCAATAAACTATTTGAATTTGTTATTAGTTATGATGACAACAATTTACAGCTTAAGGAATGCTAAGCGACATATTCTTTAATGTTAAAATGAATTCTATTTTCAAGTTCCAACTCATAATTCCGAAAAGAAAACGCTCAGTGTTACTCTCGGCTATAACCGTAAACAAACAAAATTGAAACGAGAAAATCTGTTTCGCATTTCGCAAAATACGATCGTAATAACCGAACCCACCGGGCAATCATAAGTTACAGAAAATATAAGTAGCAGATTTGAAGGGCAAAAAGGCGACAACATCGCCGATGTCGTTTAATGTTATGGCCCAACTTCTAACGAGGTGCCATAAACTGAGTATTTACTCTGCTCACCTTTAAGGGTGCTTTTCAAGGTAAAAATGTACTGCGGGACTATTATCGTAAAATCTTATGTTGGAACTCTAGCGAATCCTGCTCGCCTGGTAGGTTATGATACAATCCGGTGCCATTGTTTTCCATCTCTATTTTAATGGTTATTTCTTTCATAGTGCCAGTTAAAGGTAACAGGGGAATATTTTAAAAGCCTATAGCTGATCGTTAGTCTAAAGTGCGTCGTGACCACAAATCAGTAAAAATTTTAATACTTATAGTATTCTTTTAATACACTTTTATAAGCTTCATCTGCAACCTGCACCTAAGGTAGTTACCTAACAACTAAATAAATACGTAATTACATTTTACCGCCACATTCAGAGATGCTATTTAACAATAAAGTATTGATTAATATTTGTTCTTTCAATCTTTTCTGTATTAATTCGTATTGATTTTAGTTCACTTCAGTATTACAGGTTTTCCTGAGGAACCATTAAGGCGTTTTGCAGACGGCGGGGCGGGCCGGGCCGGGTCTGCAAAGCGCCTTAAAGTTAAGTTGACGTCTCTGAGTGTGGCAATTAGAAGTCGTTTTTAATCTGTTTGCAACTGTGGTATCGATTTGAAAAAAATATGTCATTTTTTTAAATTTGAGATGGGCTTGCGCTTGACCCTAATCTTGCTCTAGAGCATAGATGGGATCCACGATGGAGCGAGCTTGCCCAGAAGATGTAAGTTATATGCACTCGGAAATACAGACGCAGGCTGGGAATCCCACTCTTTAGCTGTGCGCATTATAAAAGATGATGAGAAGCGCTTAGTGCGGATTAATGGTCTATCAACTAAGAACGGATAATAGTCGGCCGTGCGTCTGGATGTTCGATGGAAGAAAGGTGACGGTGTTATGAGCTCATGTAGCTTATGAGCACCCTCTCCGAAGTACAATCTATAGAAGACAGATAGGCAAGCAACCTTGCCGCGGTGAGCCAGGCTGTGCAGCTTGGACGCCACCAGTTTATTATGGCAGCATGCAAGATCGGACTTGAGCTTTGTAAAGAGTTAAAAGCTGTCCAGGCGTGAAGTACCGCTTGACTTTATTCAGGACGCCCAACTTTCTAGCTGCAATTTGAGCCTTAGACTCGATGGTGGTGCCAAAGTTGAGGTCAGAGGACAACTCCATTCTAACATTTAACAATAACACCAAACAATATTTTTTAAGCTATAATCTGATGCTGAAACCAGGGTAGATAGAGTAATTCTTCAATTGTTACTAGTAAAACCTTCGTGTTTGGACTTATTTGATTCTTATTGAAAAAAGGTTCATAGTTTTTTTTTTACATAACAAAGTCATAATTCGAACACCTATTTTTAAAAAAACTAAATTTTCCCAATTCTTTGTCGCCAGGTGCAGCCAACACGCTGAAATCCCTTCGAATCCACGTACCCAAGGCGGTTCTGACCGGCACAGACGCTGAGCTGAGCTGCAGCTACGAGCTAGAAGGGGCGCAGTTATACTCCATACGATGGTATCGAAACATGATGGAGTTCTACCGATATGTGCCTAAGGAGTCACCAGCGACGAAGGTGTTCCCAGTTGCTGAGATCAAAGTTGACGTAAGTATACTCTTGCTTATCAAACTAGCAGCTAGTTTCTCGCGAAACCAAGAGATGACGCCACCTGTACTTTAAACCGCGGTATAGTGCCCGTAACAATATAACAATCGCAATTTATTTTTGTAATATCCTTTTGTTTTTTGATGTCACATGCCTAAGTAAAGTTTAATCAAAAATGCAGAAAAAGCGAGATTTTTTAAACCTAATTAGAGTTGAGAGGTGCCTTGAAAATAAAATTCGAAAGTAGCAATAATGTTGCCCCTTCGTCCTATGCAGGTAAAATTTGATAAAGCAGTTACTATACCTACAAAAGGAAATGTCTCTGCTAACTGAGTTTTCATAAACCCTGGAGACGTATTTTTGAAGCATTAGAAATGAATCTTGAATTAGAACACGAATACGATTCGTGTGCGAATTCTTTTTCTATCACTCCCGATTTTACGCATTTTTGAATCACTCGTTCTGTGATGCAATTAAAGTAAAATTCTTTAACTATTTTCGTTTCACGCAGAAAATATTAAAAAACGGAATGCAAAAAACTTATTGATTTAAAAAACCGGCAATGAATCGCATGGAACGAAACGAAAAAAAAAAAATTAATCTGTAAACCATGTTTACTTGACAAAGTCATACTTCCGAACTTTCTACTAGTAGAATCGAAATACGAGTGAGTCGGACCACTCGTTGCAGAATTCACGGAATGAATTTTCAAAAATACCTATTTTAGTCATTCGCATGCGAATCTTGCCATTTCGTATTCGAATTGGAATTCGCATGATTCAAAAATACGTCTCCTGATCATTTGCGAGGTATCCCGTGATCCGTATAATGGGCCAAAGCATTAGTGCGGAAACACGCGGTGATCACACGATTAACATTCAAACGAACCGATATTCGAAAATTAATAATATTTTTCTTACCTTATTAACATCATTTTGTTTCGAGAAATAGCGGCGAACGTTTTAAGTTTATTCTGTATCTATGAAGTATTTAAGGTAATGATACAAAGAACTTTATGTAAAAGAATTAACGTTGAATAACTTATTGTATATAACACTAAATGCTATGCAACATTATCTAACGTTATAAAGCTGCTGTGAAGAAACACTTATCGTTTGTCATTTTAATAAACTACATTTTCAACCGCCTTATTATTTACTCATAGTAATTCAATAACAATCAATTATTATAAATAACTTAATAATTTTCCACGATTAATAATTTCTTTATTTTTACTGTAGGTGCTTCATTTCTATTTAATTACTTAATTAAAAATAGGAACATTGTTTGCTGTATTTATCTTATCTAAATGTTTTCGCTTTGCTTGATTTCGATCGGTAATTCAGACTCGAGAACCAATGTGGGACATTATCCAGGAAGTATTGAACGCCTGCAAATTGGAACCCCGTACATTTCCATACTAAAAAAGCTAAAACTAAACAGCAAACAACACACTTGGAAAAGAACCTGCAATAAGTGCATTTAGTCATTGAAAATAAATTGTTTTAAAGTTATAAACAGTATTTTTAACCACTTTCCCGAAAAGGACTGTCTTTAGGGCTAAAAAATGACATCAAAATGACAAAATGATAGGTATCCATATTAAGTTTTCGTTCATCTGCTATTACGATTTCTACGAGAAAAACTGACGTTATTATAGTTGCCTTGTTTAGTTGAGGGACTTGTTAAAACTCAAAACTAATCAAATTTATCGAAAGCAAATGGTTTAACAAAAGTTTTGTATGCAATTCTTAGTTCCATTCTCAGATCAATCTGATGTTATTAAATTATTTACTTATTATCTGGATTGCACATACCTATATTATTTACAAATAAAATTGACATCTAAGAACTAACAATATAGTTAATAGCAAACCTATTAAAAACGTGTTCGAAAGAGCTGGAGATGTATTTTAAAAGCATAAGAATGCTAATTCGCGTATGAAATTCCAAAAATTAATTTGTTTTTACTGACTTCAAAAATCTATGTTCGACGGTATATTTTTTTATGTTGTTACTTATTTATTTCTAGTAGTTTCTAGGAATTTTAATTGCGATTTTGTATGCAAAATTGTGTTTCAAATACTTTGAACATACGCCTGGCCTTTTTAGCTGGACTACGGCACTAATCTGTGACGTGAATCAGAACCCGTATGATTTCGCGCGTAGCTTGAATCCATTGGAATCTGATGACATACGATTGCTCTGGCCTTATTTCAATAGGATTGACGTGAGTCTATGACGTGGTGCAATGCTATCCGCCAGCGAAGATTAAATGAGGAGACTGACCAATACTCTAACACCCGTATCTATAGACAAGCAAAAGTAAAATTACGTTCATTCAAGTAGGTACTTAAGCCACGATTTTGTTTTTATAGTGAAGTAATTGATAGAAGTAAGAACTGACAAAAGTTAAAATTCTTAGCCAAGTAATAGCAGGCATTTTTTTTATTATTACAAGTTTTATTATTATGAGTTTGTATGACGATGACAGAGACAGAATGATGTCTTAATCTCGTACTAAACTAATCCGGTTGTGCGCAAGTCCACCTTAATGTATGACTAACAATATGGAACCTAGTTCTTAAATCAATTATTGGAATTAAACTGAATAACATTAATATGGATTCATTCATGAAATAACGTATGCTCATACTACCTTTATACATAGATGAGTAATCAAAGAGACCGCATATGACTTGTGTTGGTCGGGCTACATTGCGTTCAACCGTGTGAAGAGTGGATGCATTCATATCACATGCACCGGAATTAATTCTGGCTTCTAACCTCTGTAATTGAAGTCGTCTGGGAGAGATCACACGAAAGATGGAAGGCGCTTTTTATAAACTTTAGACTTTTAAAACTACCAATTACCTACTATCTGACGGAATTCCTTTATTAGGGTTCCGTAGTCCTGACAAGGAACCAACCCTTATAGTTTCGTCTTGTCCGTCTGTCAGTCTATCGTGGGGTATCGTTGAATAGGTCCTTTAAAATGATTTAGTTGATTCGGTTGATGTGACTATTTTTCGATTTAGTGATTCGTTTGCAAAATATTAAACTTTAGTGCTAGTTTTTTTTTTTTTTAATAAATTTTTGGCTTGAAAAATTCATGATAATAGTGCTTCTCATTAACTTTTAAGGAAAATCAGTAATAGTCGTTTAAATTAATGATTCAAAATTCCTTAAAAGAAAACATTAACAATGTAACGACGGGCAACCACGGAACTCTACACTGCGCTTGGCACGACACGCACTTGGCCGGTTTTTGCTATGCCAAACAGGCTCTAATTTGACCTGTTTAATGTTGGTACTTATTAAAATACTCGTGTAACATTATTTAATTATCACAGGTTATCAACACTACGTTTGCCGAGTCGTGGTGTCCACTTAAGGACCCCCTTACTCCACCTTTTAAATATTGTTTTTAGCAATTATTGCGAGGTTTATTTAAGATAACATAACACTTCTGTTATGTTCTGTGACAGATGTAGCCAGCCATTGTCACTTGAGCTGGCTACATTTTGAGATTATCACGATTTCTTTGCTCTTCTACTGGATGACTTCGTTCCGGATTTTACGAGTAACTAACATTTTCCTATCAGTCTTTATAATCACAATTTGAACTAAATACATACAATTTTTTCTACCCAGGTAGCAGCGTCAGACCAGAACAGGGTGGTTCTCACTGATGTGGACAGAACATTGACAGGAGAGTACCAGTGCGAAGTATCCGCTGATGCACCGCTTTTCCACACTGACATCAAAGCAGCTGAAATGGTTGTTGTTGGTAAGTTGTAATCAATCATCATCATTATCAGTCATAGAACGTCCACTGCTGAACGTAGGCCTCCTCCAATGACTTCCAGATTGGACCGTCGGAAACGGACTGTCTGACCGTATCCAGCGGCTTTTATCAACCTTTACCAGATTGTCTTTCCACCTTGTAGGAGTTGTAGGTGGACGTCCTACGCTGTGCTTGCTTGATACATCATTAAATAAAATGAAAACAATTGATTTTTGCAAATAGGCTTAAACTAAGTGCTTTTACACGTCTCATTTTTGTTTTCTTTTGAAAGCAAAAACAATTATCACAGTTTATAATCTGTCTTTCTACAACGTGTAACTTCAAATACAAAAAAATATCCCATTATAACTTCTTAATATAGTCCCATATAAGCAAATATTGTATTTGATCATCTGCAGAGATTTAACGTTATTTGGTGTTGAAATGTGAAGTTTAAACCTATAACTAGTGGTGGCCAAATATCTGCCATCATATTTTGAACTTTATGCCCTTGAGTAAGGATTGAAAACCAATGAAATTTTTTTTTTTTATACCGCTCAAAGGATAAAAAACAATTTCGGCATGTATGAAAGATCATCACTTGATAATGGCTCGACCGATTTGAATATATTATGTTTCCATTGTCAGGATAAAGTTTGTATGAAAGTTAAGTAAGTCAGTTTTTATGCAATTCTTTTTTTAGGACGATTTGAGATTTCATTCTAAGTTTTATAATTTATTTATCTTGAAATGTTTTCGTTGAAACGAGTTGTCCTTTTTCCATAAAAAATGAATTCGCCAATCTCCTTGCAAGCTACTTCCGTACTCAAGTCCATACATAACTCAGTACAAGCGTTGTTTACTGCGTCCCTCCCAGTCCAGAGTCTTATTCACATTAGGGCTGTGAAAATATCGATAGTTTAGGTACTAGTTTACATTTATCGATAAAGCATTTTACTTCTTGTCTTATTTATTGATTTAAGTGGTCGTACAAAATGAATCGTTCTTTATGACAACAAAAATTGTTTTAGTTATAATTTCAGAAATAAAGCTTTCTTTGAATGGCAGCGTCTTGCTTATAAATTCCCTGACCAATCGGGTTTGTTTTGTTTTCGATAGTAATGTATGTTTGTTTTTTCCCAATGTACGTATTTGTAAGATTAAATTTCGCCCTTGAATATCTTGAACTACTCAATAGGAGTGAATTATAAATGTATGCTTGTGTATGGTAACACAGAGAGTGGGTAGCATGGTTTTACGGACTTATGCATGTTTGAAGGTAGACAACGAATGGGCGAAGCTTATATTTTCGTATAAACTCGTTATTTTTAAATAACGATAGGTTAGGTTAAGCAGAGAAGCGAAATAACAATAACAATAGATATTGTTACCTTTTGCTGCACTTTTTGTACTGAAACTCAGTTATTGGCAAATTGTTTTTGTAAGTTCTTTTTTAAGCAAGATTTTCATAATAGTGTAGTTGAGTTTTCTTAAAAATAAAATTGTATTAATCAAAAGAACTGCTCGTTCCTTAGTTTTATCACAGTACCTTTAAAGACAAACAAACCTATCGATATCAAAATTATCGACATCCCTGCAACACAAACGTGGTCCCATTCAAATCCTCGCAGATGCTCAGCTGCAGTAAAATACCTTTTTAATCTTTGCCTCTGAAAATTTTAAGAGTGCACTCCACGTGTTTACAACAAAACGCGGGAAGAATAGAGTGTGTTTCTCGCAGTTTGGTGCTAGTGATGTTTGTAGTTTCCTCTCTAATTTATGAATTAGACGAGTTGTAAGAAAACCCATATTAGGATTCCGGAGCCGTATTTAGAGGTTGGGGAGAAGCGGAGGTTAAACACAATGTTCGAACCGCAGATATTATTTTATATTTAAAATTCCGTACATCATACGTCTAATATTTTATCTAGGGTCTTACGCCTACGTAAAACTTTTTTTCTAATGGTCATGAATACGAATAACTGGAATCATCTCAAGAGTTATACTTTTATGTCGAGCAAAAAACCAAAAAAATATGTCTTCGTATTTTTTTGGGTTAGATATTGATAGAACGGTTCTCATACAACACTTACCAGAGAAAATTCACAACCATCTCGTAAGAAAAAATCTCAACGATAAACTACCTTTTTAATCTGTACACCTGCGAAAAAATAAGAGTTCCCGGCTACGGTCTACTTAAATAATTACTGTTGTATCACAACACACAAACATACAGAAGGCGTAACATACTAACACGTAAACACGTCATGTTACTATATAAAAAAAAACTAGGAATCCGCGCCATGATCTACTGATTACAGCCACTGTTGGCTTTTGTGGGCCACTTCCATTGGTAATAAAGCATTTAGTGCCCGCCACATTGTGGTTGGTGGCCACGAGTGGTGGTCACAATTTAAAAAGTGTAGCGTTTTTCATTTTATTTTGTAGCAAATGGCCGCCATTCAATACACGCATGCGGCAAGTCCATACAAAACGTTTAAGAAATTATGTGGACTTCTTTTATCTTAGCAACTGAAGATGGCACAATTGTGCGAAATCTTAAAAAAACTTTTGGGATCATTTGCAGTGACTAGGAGTTGTCTTTTATTTGGTGATTGACTTATTGAGAACGTGTGAGCCTTTTGTTATTTGCCTCGACTGTGACAGTACCCTGCCACGACGAAATATGGGTTTAATGACCTAGAGGAAGGTTTTCCTTTTTTTTCTAATTTCTCTGGTACCTAAGGAAAATTCGTCTGTTTTTGAGAGAACGGTACTTATTTATTATTTCTTTGTTCAACTTATTTACATCAGGCCGGCTTTTGTTTGGAACTTTTATAACAATGTTGATTATGGTTTTAGGAAAGACCGCTCTGTTGTTTTTGTATTAAGTATTGTTTAGAGTACATTATACGAGTAGACCAAGAAGTTAGTTATAAGAGTTACAATATCAATAGGTGGGAACCTATTGATATCAGACTGACAAATGTGACTGAGTTTGTTGTTATGTTTTTTCTGACCAGCCGATATGTAATCCGAAAGCGGTGGTAGTAGAGTTATATTTTGAAACATTTGTAAGTGCCTGGAACAAGGCCTTTATATCCATATTCATATTCATTTAATCACTTCATAATGTAACAGCAGTATTATATACAATATACATTAGCATTAAAGGTGGTCAATAGTTACATTACAACCTCCATGAGGCATACGTGAACATTGTCAAACATTGAAATCAAATTAAATATCATTCCATTCATGATTCCTTATATAATTCATGCTATAAAATTTTCTTAATTACATTCTATTCTAATTTTCAATACATTATGTCAAATGCTATTAAGCTGATTGATTACTAGATGTCAATTTCGTCATTATATTAATTGCAAATGTCAAAAATAAAAATTAAATGTGGTCAATATAGAATTATTAATATTATGAAAATACTAAGGTAAAGATGTCAAAAAAATGTCAAGAATAATAATTTAAAATTTATCTCTAAAATATTCATTCAAGTCATAGTACGATTTTGCAACTAATATTTTTTTTAACTCGTTATCGAATCTAGTACCTTGGAGGGCTTTAATCGAGTTGGGCAAATTATTGAAAACTTTGACGGCCATATAGTACGGACCGCTTTTATAAAGTGCTAGTCGGGCCGCGGGTAGAACGTAATCATTTGCGCGGCGCGAGGCATAACGGCTCGACATGTCATCAAAGTGTTTGAAATACTTACCGTGTTTTCTTATAAAACGACACAATTCATATATATAAATGCAAGTAACAGTAAGTACTTTGTATTTTACAAATAACAATCTACATGACTCTCGTGGTGCTGTGAACGTTATAATTCTGAGACATCGCTTTTGTAATACAGATACAGAGGATACATCAGTCGAGTTGCCCCAGAATATTATTCCGTAACGTATCCAGGCAGCAGCGTGGCTGTGATACGCTGTGAGCGCACACTCAGTACTTGTATTTTTGCGGAGTTCCCGCAGAGCATACGAGAAGCTACTAAGCTTACTGACTACTATTTCCACATGTGGTTTCCACGAGAGTGTCGCATCCATCGTGATTCCTAATAATGAGAATGTGTTGACTTGCTCAATGACTTGATCCTGATAAGATATTGAGAGTAATACATCTGTTCTCTGGTGTGGTCTAAACTGCATCATTTTCGTTTTGCCAAAGTTGAGGGTAAGTCCTATTTCTTTTAGATGTGATACAATTTTGTGTAAGCAATCTCTAATAATGCGTTTCAAATTACTTACATTATCACGCTCACAAGTGACTATAAGTGTGGCATCGTCAGCAAACAAAACAATTTTATGGGTGACTAATGAAGGTAGTTCGTTTATATAGGCTAAAAATAATAAACACCCTAACACACTGCCCTGAGGTATAGACCCTGTCACAGCTTGTGTTGAGGATTTAATTTGCTTTAGCTCTTTGGTTCTATTATTTAAATGTGTTAGCTGAACCAACTGCTGCCTATTTGATAAGTAGGAAGAGAGCCACTCCTCTGCTTTACCACGTATACCTAATGAACCCAGTTTTTTCATTAAAATATCATGCGAAACGCAATCATATGCCTTAGTCATGTCCATAAACAACGCTATAGCACACTGATTTTTATTTAGCGCATTAAGTATTTCTAGATTGCACTCGAATACGGCCGAAACAGTAGAATGATTTTTTCTAAACTCGTGCTGATTCTCATGAAACACATTATATTTTTCAAAGAATGTATATATTATTTGGCATAAAACCTTTTCAAATACCTTCGATATCACTGGTAGTAAGGCAATAGGGCGATAATTACTAACTTCAAGCTTATCCCCTTTCTTAAAAATGGGCTTTATAATTGCTAACTTCAAAGCATCAGGACAGATTCCTTCATTATAAGACTGGTTTATCAAAAACGTTAGTGGTTTAATCAATTCATCAACACAGTGTACCAGTAGCGTACCTGGAATTTCATCATATCCACATGAGTTATTACGCTTAAGGCTTAGTATTGCTTTTTTTACATCTAATTCAGTAACTTCCTTTAAGTAAATTGAATCAGTTAAAGATATGTTTTGTTGCTTATAGGCATTGTTAGTTTCATTAGAACCTATACTAACAAAGTAGTTATTAAATGTTTCTGCAACTTTTGTTTGTGAAGTTATATTTTTATTTTTAAACTTTAGATATATATTTTCATGTTTGATATTGTTTTGTGGTTTGATTTTTTCATTAATCATCCTCCACATTTCTTTATATTTATTTCGTGATTTGTTAAGCCTATTTATGTAATATTTTCTTTTTTCTTTAACAAGTATTTTTTTTAATATTGTACTATACGTTTTAATGTAATTTTTTAACGTTTCATTCTTATTTTTTGATGCAAGTAAACGCAATATACGTTTATGGTAACAGCATTTCCTTAAACCTTTTGTAATCCATTTAGTCGGTAGTAAATTATAAATCAAAAATGTTTTACGTGGAATATGTTTATCTAATAATTTCTGAATAATACTTAAAAAAATATTGTAATTTGCAGTCACGTCATTTTTTGAATTATATAATATATTAAACCAATTTATTTGTCCTAATTTATCTTTAAAAATGTCCATATTTTCTTTATTAATTGTCCGTTTACTAATTTTGTAAGAAACTGCTTTATTTATACCTAAGTTATTTTGTAAGGGAAATTTCCCAATCAATGTATGGTGGTCTGATAGACAATATTTCTCCACAGTTGCTTCCATGTCTACGTTAGCAGTGACTATAAATTGGTCTATGCAGGATGAGCTACTTTCTGTCTCACGTGTAGGTTCTTTTATTAAACATTGTAAACCAAAAGATTTAAACAGGTTAAGTAATCTCTGCGACAATTTTGAATTTACTGTTACATCTATGTTTATATCACCTGCTATTATAATCTTTTTATTACTAGAGTTTTTTGCAAGATGATTTAACAATGATTGTATCTGGGAGAAAAATGTTTCTATATCTCTTTCTGGGCGATATACAGATATTATTAGTAAATTAAATTCAACGATTTCTACAGCACAAAATTCCACCACAAATTCAACTGTGTAAGACTGTATATCTATACGTTCTGTCGTCCTAATATAATTCTTAGCAAATATAGCCACACCACCATGCACATGACTCCGTCGTATGAACTTAGCGCACAGTTCATAGCCCTCCAACGTATAAAGTCGATAATTATCAGGCAACAACCAGTGCTCAACCACTACAATAATGTCCACATCAGCATCTATTAAAAAAACATTCAATTCATCAACTTTGTTAGTTAGACATTGAATGTTTTGACACATAATTTTTAAAGATTTAGGCACGAAAGGAAGGTTCAATCAGAGTTTCTTGGTATGCATGCAATGGTGATGAAACTGAGGCATTTTCTTCCTGCTGACTGTCATACATTACCTGATTGTCAAGATCTAAAATCAGTTGGTTAACGTCACTTAATATTGTTTTAAGGCCATTTAAATTGATTTGCCCACTAAATTTCAAAAACATGTCAAAAGAGTAATTTAATTTTTTGTTTGAGTCAATAATATAACAATATTCATATTTCAAATTATCATAATAAATTAAGTTATTGAACATTTCGATTCGCCTATTATAAATATTCGCTTGATAACAAAACTTAAATGTCGGCAAACATATTATAATATTTGTATATGTAACAGTCATTAAGATGTTTCATAGTTGCTCAACATTTTTTTTATAATTACCTGATATATTAAAATCTGAGTCTCCTAAAAACAATATGCAATAATCACTTAAAGTATAGTTCCTAAGCTTTTCATGTATGCCGCTTAGCAACTCATTGATACCACCACCAGGAGTGCGATAGTGAATCATATTGTAATATCAATACAATAATGTAAATTGTTGTTGTATCGAATTAATAGCTTTGTTTTTGAATTTGACAGGTAGACTGCATATTTAGTAATGATATCATACCATATTTTTGACTATCGCTATTATTAAAACCGAATAAAGTACCTAAGTTGAAACATTTCCCAGATAGTACGCACTCACAAAATCACGTAAGTCAATATTTCCAAATAAACCGATAACATTTTTCTTTACTCCTAGGACAGTTAAATCCACAATAACATTCCTATCGATATCCAAACAATACTCGTCTGTCTTTGTTCACATGTCATGCAGACAATGCGAGTTCATAGGACTTCCTCTATACAACAACATAGGTTGATTCAGTACATTCGCAACAGCCCTCGTTAAATGTTTGGATTTCTTCGTGAGATTGGATAGAAAATAAACTGATAAGTTCGGTTTGAACTAGCGGGCCGTGGGTTCGGTACAAACTTAATTAGTTAGTGTTTGTGTCACGGGTAAGGTTGGAAGTTGGAATAAACTTCGGTTTACCCGGGCAAGGGTAAACTTAAGTTACGTAAGATTTACCCACGTATTTAGTAACTCACGTTAGGTTAGGTCTTTTTTTTTTCTTTTTTCTAGTTCCCACTGTCATGATTACGTTAGGACGTAACGTAATCATGACAGTGGGTTAAGTTAAGTTTACCCAAATATACCTAAAACGTTTGGGTAATACGAAGTAAAACCGGGTAAACTTAGGTGTATTAAATTTTCTGGTATTACCCTCTCTGCATTCTCTTTACCGTTTTTTGTACGAGATCAACGATAATAATAAAAAAAGGTTTTTTTTTTTAAATTTTGAGACTTTTTGGTTTTTTATTTTTTTTTAATAATATGTTAGTTTAATTTAAAGTTTATTTTAATATTCTATCTAATGTATTTGTATGTATTTTCTTATCACAATAAAGATAGGTAGTTGCTGTCCTTAAATAAGTATTTGTGTATTTATCAGACCACGATGAGTATGTTTGGTAGTTTTACTTACACTTTTCATTGTGGTCAAACTGACGAAGCCAACTCATACTAAGGGCTTCTGTAATATAATACCTACCGAAGCCATAAAAATCCAGTTAAGAGTGTTCATGCTTTGGATGTATGGTTCCGTGCTTTTACCTTCATAAACCAGTCTGAGATTATATAGTCAACAAACTTTGAAGTTAAATCCCTTGGGTTAAGGTCGGAAACCTTTTCTGTTCTTCCATTTTAGCCTGTTCCTAGTTAAGGGTTGACCACGAACCTAGATACGGCACAAGTCTAGTTATACATTTTGAGAGATTACCTGATGGTTTTTAAATTATTACTGAATCAGTGTTATAAGGTATGATGACTTTCGTTACTCTTTGAAAGCGTAACCAGAGCATTATTAAACTATAGCCGAAAATCCAGTTTTATCTGTACATGTGTCCTCATACCATACCATATTTAATACGACGTATGAACCTACATAGATTTTGAGAAATCTGATATTATATAATGTTATGTAAGAAATTGATAAATATCGGTAGAAAAAAACAGTATCGAAACAAAATCATATGAAATAAAGTCTTTTGTAACTGGCACGCGAAGGAGATGAAATTCATTTCATAAGAAACCCTAAAAATGATCCTTTTTTCGAATCTCGCACATTGCCACGTCGCGTCCGGCCGCCATCTGCCCACTTCCCAAATTCCGCTCGTTTTAGGAATCTTTTATTAGGCGTGGGTGAAATATTGCATATTCACAACCTTCCCGGCATTCGGACAGTGAAAACAACGGATCGATTTCAATCTACAAGGCTTTGGCTTTGTTCTAATTTTGAAATTTGAAAATTCGACAGCCAGTGCGGCTTTGAGGCGCGGTATTCTGTTTTGCGACATGCTTTGGATGTAGCTGGGTTCTGGCTGTAAAAGGAAAACCGGTTACTATTTTTTTATTATGATTAAAATGTATTGATTGGATATAGGTACTTAATGTAGAAGTCTTCTTTCAAATAAATATCTTGAGCTACAGATTTCATGAATCGCAAGTATTGTTGTTTAAAGCTAGTAAGTTTCCAAAATGTTTTTACTAACTTACGTTAAAATAATAATAACCATAAAACACATAGCAAAGACCTTAATCGAAAATCCGAATGGTGCCTTTACTTTTGTTTTATCATTATCACTATCTCAGCCTATTGCAGTCCACTGCTAGACGTAAGCATCCCCCAAAGAGCGCTAAAGAGCGCAAAAATGCGGGATCCATCCACTGCCAGCCATCTTCCTTAGGTCGTTTCGTTGGTCCATCAAGCTAGGGGGCGTCCTATACTACGTTTGCCTAGGCCTGGTATCCACTTGAGAACCCTTTCATCGGTTTTGCGACAAATGTAGCCAGCCCACTGCCACTTAAGCTGGCTACATTTTTGTACTTTGTCCGTTACTTTAGTCCTCTGCCTTATGATCTCGATTTGGATTTTATCCCTTAACGAAATTCCAAGCATCGACTTTTCCATAGCTCGCTATGTGACATGGAGTTGGTGGGCCAGTTTTACTGTCAAGTTCTATGTTTCGCCTCCGTAGGTCATCACCGGTAGGACGCACTGATCAAATACCTTGCTCTTCAGGCATTGTGGCAGTGGTGACGAGAAGATGTGACGTAGCTTCCCAAACGCTGCCCAGCCAAGCTGCACTCTCCTAGCGATTTCCCGCTCGAAGTTGTAACTACCTTACTGAAGCGCTTGCTCGAGGATGACATACTTCTTGACAACCTCGAGCGCCACGCTTTCGACGGAGATCGGTCCGGGGATGGCATGGTCATTGAACATACTTAGTCCTGTCCAGGTTCATCTCTAAGCCCACACGTCGCAAGGCAGCGTTGATACTTTTGTTTACAATAGCTATACGGAACATTTTCCCGAATCTCATCTACTTACTTCACGGGTTTTTTTTATATAAACTCGCGGTCTGTTTTGTTTCGTTCGTTCAACTGCTCTGAAATATCGTCCGGTGAATATGCGAAATTTTTTTCCAACAGTTGCCCGTTCGTTTGTATTTCAAGACCAGGTGTTGGGCTGTGTTGTTTTTTAATCTAAAATGTACATGACGGTTGTAAATGATGGGTATTGACTACAGTTTCGGCAAGTTTTAATGAAACCGTGTTTCGAAATGTTTTGAATTAGTTCTGAATAAAAACTGGTTCTGTATTGCTATTTTCAAACAAACCACGAATCATTTCATTGTTATTTGTGTTTCAAAACTTTACATTAAAATCAAAATATGAATTAATAAAGTAGCGTACGATGCTCAGGTGCTGAAAAGGTGGACTGTCATCAACATGTCAGGTCAACATAGGCCTCCCCCAATGGCTTTCTGATTGGCCGGTTGAAAACTAATACAAGACAGCGTAGGACGTCCACCCACAAAATAAACAGACGATTGGCAAAGGTTGCAAGAAACCGCTAGATATAGCCTATCTAGTTTAAACTTTTGATAGTTTGGCAACACTGAATACCTTAATAAACTTATTCGAATTTTTGTCCGCAGAACCGCCTCTAATAAGCCCAAACGTATCATCAGACCGTTTGTCGTACGTCGGTGGTGACCACATAAGCGTAAACTGCTCGTCTCCCCCCTCCCTCCCCGCGGCCAACATCACGTGGTACGTCAATGAGCAGATGGTAAGTTATATTTCAAACAACCAACTTAAATAGATAAACACACGTTTTCTTGTACTTACATAAAAAACGGTACAACCAAAACACTACAGGGTGACTTTTTAACGAGTACACTTAATTATATTGTCCTACTCATGAATATAAACTATACTAAAGGACCTATAGTAAAATTGCAGACGCATCGCACTCGACCAAAATTTATAGAGCAGGTGATATGTTTCTTGATAAATGTATCATTTGTTCGTTACCCTTTTAAGTCATGGGACAAAATGTAGATGGCGTAACTATAAATATAATATAGTTCGTAACAACAATTTTAGAATATACAGAAATAGCGTAGGTAATTACAAATTAGCTGTGGCGAAATCATATGTTTTAGTCATTCATGTAAAAGTAGCATTACGAATAGAATAGAATATTCGAATATTGAATATTACTGTGACTAATTTTCGTTTATCGCGATCGGCTTCCCTTGACATGTGCGCATCCATCAAACCGTCAACAGTAATACTCATACACCTGAGTCTTCATACAACAAGCAATGGTTATTCTACAAATGTCAAATCAAATGGCTTGCGGCAGATGTCAGAGTTGCATAATATAGAGGCTTGTCCCTCCTTCCCTCCCTAACCTCACGTGGCACGTCAACAAGCAGATGGTAAGTTATTGCCTCATTTGCATGTTACAAGTGAGAATTTACAAGCAATATTAACGCCCGAAATTGGTGCGGTGCTGTTACAGACAAATTATTTGTAAATAAATGTTGAATGCGTCAAACATCGCCTCAAGGCCTTCAACGCCAGTTGACACTTCATTTTTGTCCATTTTGTTTTTTTTATTGAAAAATGTATTACCTACATAATATTTGCTGATTAATTTTCTAAAATTAATACACAAAGATAACTTCTAATTACAACAATTTAACTAACATTGTCAAATGTTATGGCTGCGTACGCCTACACATTGTCAACATTTCAAATTCAATTCGAACTAAAATTGGCCTCTACCCGTAGCATGTGGGTAAAGACCATAGACTTAGAATTCGCTAATTCCATATCTATGGTAAAGGCAATAAGACATTGTCAAGCACTGTCAATGAATATTTTCAAGAGCTGCTAATAATCTAAAGTTAATTTAGATCTTACATTAGTTTCGGCAATGTTCCAAAAGCATTGTTTAGTTGACAAAATGTGATAACAATATTCAAAATTACTAACTACAGTTAATCTCTTGCGTTAGGAAATAATAAGTTAGTTTTAAGTAGCAATGGAATATTAAAAAAAAACTTTTAACATTTTTTTTAAAACGAAAAATATGCTCTTTTCTATATTTGTTTCCTTTATGCTTTTTTGTGAACTGGTTGCCTTTGTTAGAATTAGCTTGTCTGCAGAAGCTGCTTACTGAAGTAATCATAATGGAACGTAAATGGCGGGAACGATGCCATTCCGTACTTAATTGGTTAGGTGAGTGATCATTTAATTTGTGAGGTCATTAGCTAACGTCAAAAGTTTAATGTAATATTTTAAAATAATTAATTCAATTTACAAACTGGTATGAGGTTTATTTGTATTGTAGTGAGAGGATGAAAAATTAACTTAAAAATACGAGAGCTAAATTCGCCGCTAGAGGCGCTATTGTAGGAAGTGTCTAGAAATGTCAAATGTCAGTAAAAATTAATGATTAAACGAACTTACCTGTATGTGAAGTTCTATCATAATTATGCGAAGTGCATCGTCCGAATAGATTCTGCAAATTAATAATTTATTATTATGATAAATATGTAGTTACACGCAAGTGACACCGCTCAACCACACTGAATTGTTTAGAGATAAAATTTAAAAATAAAATATAATAAACATTTTCGTATGGTATCATTTCTTCTACTGGTCACCCCGTCCTCCTGACAGGTACGTCATTCACGTTCTAGTGTTTTTCCGCTCGACACAAATTCATTTTAATGTAATCCATTTTAGCCTTAAATAAATTAAATTATGCCGAGAAGACGTCATTCAGACGATTTCGACCATATAAAGTCGAAAAATCAAAAAGTTGCAACGCAAACTGAAACTTCACTATTTTAGGTCTTTTATCGTGTTTTTAATTTATTTTTATATGTTTTTTACCTGTTTTATGTACGTTAAAGTGTGCACTATAGTTTTTTTTTGCCAAGTTTTTTCTGTTTACAACGTTCAAGATTATGATACAACTTTCAATTTGTACAAACAAGATAAAATACTATAAGATGATTCGTTATTCATTAGCCTCTAAACGAGATCATCAGGCAATGGACCAAAGTAACGGACATAGTCCAAAAATTTAGCAAGCTTAAATGGCAGTGGGCTGGCCACATCTGTCGCAGAACTGATGAAAGGCGGAGTAAACGGGTTCTCGAGTGGTGACCACGCCTTTGCAAACGTAGTGTAGGACGCCTCCCAGCCCGATTGACGGATGACCTTAGGAAGAGGGCTGGCAGTGGCTGAATGAAAAAAGCGGGAGATCGTGCTCTTTGGCGCTCTTTGGGGGAGGCTTACGTCCAGCAGTGGACTGCAATAGGCTGAATAGATCAGGGGTTCCCAACCTGGGGGTAATTACCCCCACGGGGGTAAAACAGCTATTTCACGGGGGTAACAAAGAACCTATTTATTATAATAGTAAAATATAAAAAATACAAAAAAGTTACAGAGCGCTGCACAGTGACAAATTATGTGCTCGTTTATTTTGGCTCAAAACAGGTGCCGAATATTCTATTTTAGCTAAAAGAGCTTTAAAAACCTACAGATGTGAGATCGGATTTTCTCTCAGATCAGAGAAAGGACATTTCTAGGGATTTTCTGCTTTAGTGTCACTAAAAACTAAAGCCAGAAATCGTCTGAATGTGGAACATGACTTAAGATGCGCTTTGCGAAACAAAATCTAAAATTAAAAAACTTGTGAATGCAAAACAGTACCAAGTTACCAACCGTCACACTGAGCAAACATTCACAAGTTTTTTATGTTAAATATTAATAGTTGTGACTGTTAGTAAATGTTACTAAGTATTAGTAATCCGTATGTACTTTATATTACTCTGTCAAGAAAGTACCGGAAAAAGATTAATAATACACAAAATGTTAGTTATTCATCCAAATTAATTTTATCACCTTTAAAGTATGCTCCTTCAGAAGCGATACACTTACGCCAACGAATAATCCAATCATCAAAACATTTTTTAAATGCTTTTTCCAAAATCGAGTTCAGTTCTCGCTGCGAATTCTCCTTTATGTCTTCTACCGAATGAAACCGGCTGCCACAAAGTGGTAATTTTAGTTTAGGAAAAAGAAAAAAGTCGGCTGGAGCCATATCTGGTAAATAAGGTGGCTGCTCGATGGTATTTGTTGAGTTTTTGGTCAATTCGTTCACAATGATAGCCTTGTGGGAAGGCGCATTATCGTGGTGGAAAATTCAAGAATTTTCATTCCACAGATCTGGCCTTTTTCGTCTAATTTCCTCTCTTAAACGCCGCATAACGCTTAAATAATACTCTTTTTTTATCGTTTGACCTTCTGGCAAGAATTCTGAGTGCACAACACCGCGACAGTCAAGGAAAACAGTCAACATGACTTTGACTTTCGATTGAGTTTGGCGCGGTTTCTTCGGTTTCGGTTCAGTTGGAAGGCGCCACTCCAAAGCTTGTTGACTAGTTAGCATATCAAACTCGTAAACCCACGTCTCGTCACCAGTAACAATGCGTTTCATGAATGTTGGGTCGGAATAGACTCGTTCTAGCATGTCCTCAGCGACTCTTTTGCGATTGAGTTTTTGGAGAAAATTCAGGTCTTTTGGGACAAGCCGAGCGGCAACATGTTTCATACCCAATTGATTATTTAAAATGGTACGAATCGACTCGTGTGACACAGAAAGATCGATGGCTAGCTCTCTCAAACTTGAATGAGAATTTTCAGTCACTATTTCCTTCACTTTTGCGATGTTATCTTCAGTAGCAGACGTTGATGGCCTACCAGAGCAAGGCAAACCTTCCATCACATCTCGACCGCTTTTGAACGCTTTGTCCACTCATTAACACGTGTTTTTGATAAAGTCGATCACCGTAAGCCTTCTGTTACATTTTCAGAGACTCCGAACAAAAAATCCCATTGGCTATGCAAAATTTAAGACAAACTGTTTGTTCTATGTTTTTGTCCATTATGAAATTCGCAATAATAATAATAATAATAATAAAATATATTTATTTCTCACCACAAACAAGCAAGTTCTTAAACTAAAGTAAACTACAAAATCAGAAACAATTACTTGTTTGTGGAGACTGGTGACCTATGATAAGTAAAAATATACTTGTGTTACAGACCACCAGGTCTCCACTCTCAGGCTTTATACAATTTTAGAGTACCTTAGCGTATTCACTTAGTCGGTGTCTTTTTAAATAGCTAGCAATACACACTAGATATGGTATAACTAAAAACAATACTGTATTTAATCTAATTATCAGATGTAACTCAAACTCTGCGCCAAAATGGAAAACAGTTGTGCCAATCTAACAACAACAAAAAAATATAATTTTGAACTTGGAACCATAAACAAATCATCAATTCCCGAAACTTTTTTGACAGAATGTACGTATAAATACGTAAAAATTGTAAGGCAGTTGTGCAATTTGTTGATGAATAAAGATGTTTATATTTGCTTGTATTATTTGTTTTGACATCAGTTTGAAGCTTGGGTAAAATCAGTTTTCCACATAGATCACAGGGGTAACAGTATTGAAAAGGTTAGGAACCACTGGAATAGATAGATAGAATAGTAATTTCGAAAAGGGCATCAGCTGATTTGAATATAATGAACAGACTGACAAAACTTCAAGGCCAGTGGCGCAAACTAGTGAGGGCAAAGACAATTGACTTCATTTCGTGATTTTGTGATAATACAGGGTGAACAAAATATTAGGAAACTCCTCAAAACCACGTGATTAATTGCTCATATGCAGTAATTTTTATCATGGGAGTGATAGATGGAAATCTTTTTTTTCAGATTCTTTACATTACACTGTAGTTTGTATGCAGCATAAAAAAGTTAACGTATATGAGAAGCTGATCACGTGGTTTTAAGATGCGTCTTATTCTTTTGCAGGTACACCCTGTATAATAGCTATAAAAAAATAAACAACAAATTCAAATAAAACATAAATAAATAAACAACAAGTCAAATATTTGTAAAAATATTTCTATCGGGTGTTGACGGGTAGTATACTACTCAGCTATACATATAGCTACAACATTGATCAGAGATACGCTGGCTTCGACAGCGAGAAGAAACACTTGAGAAATTTCATCGTGTCACGTGACGTCCTCGGTAGCTTAGTTGGTAAAGCACTCGCCCGGCATGCGATGGGACGTGGGTTCGAGTCCCACCTGAGGTAGATGATTTTTTCAAGTGTTATTTATCTTTAATAAACAACAAACTTCGCCTCTGTGTCTGAAAGCTAGGATTTGATTTTTATGACCCATTACTAGTGTCAATTGAAAAATGTATTAAATAAAAAATAGTGTGTGGATTGGTACTGTACAATTGAATAAAATATTGCAATACTGCGCGCCAGCTATCAATATAAAATCTAAATAATTCTGACGAACAATTGCTGGGCCAAATTGAAATACCTTTTCGGATTGGAAAATTGAAATCAAAACTTATTCTAACGCAATTGGAAAATTGAAATAGAAGCAAATTGTGTTATTTTTAACCGACTACGGCTAAGCTGATTGGAAGGGTAATGATTTTGGCAGTATTTATGTATGTATGTTCCACCGTAGCGCCTAAACTACTGAACCGATTTAAATAAAATAGTTGTCAATGGATTAGTAACAGGCTATATAAATTTATCAAAATTTTATAGGAATTTAAGGATCAGATAATATTCTAACCTCGAAATAATTGAACTCAAATAATCATAACGTATTTGGTATTAAAAGAAAGATCTCAGCGAGCATATTATGTCATATATTATTGTCTAAGACAAAATATATTATGTTTAAAATGTGGTCGTACAGTTCGCGCGGTTCAGTCGTAGTCAGGTTATAGTTTTTAAGCTTTATAATTAATTGAACTTATATACATTGAACTCAGACCAGAAAAATGAGGAACAAATTAGAGATAGTCGAACTCTGCATTGCTAGTAAAGCGTTCGTATTTTGTTTTCACGAGATTATTATTTATACTTATTTAATTACTTTTTTTAGATTTTGCCTAATAAGAGACGGAAGCGTTATACAGGATATCCTGTAAATAAATGTTAATCTTATAACTATATATTCTATACATCATGGTGAACAACTTTTTTTGTATCACTTTTGCAAATTTGCATGAAAATATATCGGCTTCCCATATAAAATTAACAAATAGCCGATTCAATTTGTATAGATAGGAAAAAATATTATATTATGCATATTTTACCAAGTTATAGAACCTAAGTTGTTTACTATAATGTGTAGAATATGTGGTTACAAGGTTAAGCTTTATACAGGGTGTCCCACCCTGTATATCTTTTCCTATAAAGCAACTTGTGTGGGCACAAATATATTTGAACAAGCTCCCGAAACTATAAAACTTTGATTACCTTCGTGTCTCGTGGTGCGTAGTATTGGGTACTTTCACGACAGACTAAACAAGCTTTTTAAAGGTTTTGCCTTAGGCTTAGCTGAAATTGAGGCTAAGTGGTAAAAGTAAGTTATATACACTTAAATCGAAGATGCTATGGTTAGACGTGGTTGACATTTTTTTAAGAACATGTAATATGTAGTTTTTTCTATTATAATTAATTTGGAGACGACCTCTATACAATATTAAAGTACTAACCAAATTGTGGAGGAAGATGCATATGGCCTGACTACAAAAAAGATAAACTAGTGTTAAACACTTGTCTAAAATTAGTCAACCAATTTGAAATGTTGACACATCAGACATTCGAGACATATTACTAACAAACATTTCAAATTGGTTGACTTATCTTTAGACAATGTTTATCACAAGTCTATCTTTTTGTAGTAAGACCAATAATATCTAAACCCAGTTTTTTTTATTTTATTAGGTAGTATAATTACGGGTTTTTTTTTTAATCGCGATGTGTTTGTTTTTTTTTTAAGAATCAGGAAATAGAAACTATATTTTTCTTTACCAGGTCCCAGGCTTCACAGCGAACCACGTGACGAACTTCAGCAACGGCTACGCTTCCAGTCTAGCAACGCTGGAGCTAGAAGCTGCTGCATTGTCACCCGTGCCTACGCTTATGATACGGTAAAATTATTGTTTCACCTTCAACTTACATTACATAATATTCTATAGCCGCCAAATGTAAAATAGCATGGAGTTTCACAAGCTTACTACTTAGACCCTACTTTTGCATATTTTTTAAATATTCAGAATATATTTAAAAAATATGCAAAAATTTTCAAAACTGTCAGTATTCTTAGCATAGCATTCGTTTCGAGTAAATACTTATACCTATGGTGAAAATTTTAATCATAAAAAACAAACAAGAAAGATATTCTTTATTTTTTTTAACCACTGGACCGATTTAAATTTCTTTTACGTAGATGAATAGGCCATATTTATAGCCATAAATTGAGTACAGAATTATCAACAATTTCGTCCATGCGAAAAGTATAATTTTTCCTAATTTTCGCCTGAAGATATGAAAACGCAGCGATTGTCGTAACAGCCACATTTCATTGGTGGTTATTAACCGCTGTTATGAACTGTATTTAAATGGGTTTTCCCTGCCATATTCGTACTAACACGCGTCGAGTCGCTTTAAGGGCACTATTCGCTTTAAGGCTAAGTTTATCAACTATCTTATTAATTTGTTACTGGGTTTTCCTACGATATTCGTACCAACACGCGTCGAATCGCAAATTTACTCGATTGGGCATAGTTTCCTTATTGTCTTATTCTGACGACCTCCGTGGCTGAGAAGCGAGCATGCCGGACTTGGCATCGCCATCTCTGACGTTCCTGGTCCGGTCAATGTGAAAAGAAACTTTTCTATATTGACTCGGGACTAGGTGTTGGTGGACCGTCGTTGTTTCTGATTTCTGTAACACAAGTGCTCTAGCTAACTTAAGTAGCCGTTTTCTGTACATTTTCATCTTTGTTACAAAAAAAAAAGAAACCCAGTGTTTTATCTTATAGAAATAGGCTATTATCCTGTTCAAGATCAGGTGTGTTGTTTTCAATATTAATAAAAAGGTATGCGTAGAGAAAGCGCGAATTCAATGAACTGGCTCATTTCTTAGGATCAGAGCAATACATGTGATATTGTCCAAATAAAAAAAAACTTATTTATTTGTTCACAGATGTGAAGCGTCGATCTTCGACGTGTGGAAATCGACAAGTCACACTATCGTGCTGAGGGAAAGAAGCGCCAACCCTGCTTCTGCGTTAGGCAGAAGTTTTACAGGTACTGATAAACATTATTAATAACGGTTAAAATAATAAAGCTAAAAGTAAAACGAAAGAATTAAAAAAAAAACAATTGAGGGTTATTTTGTCAAAATTGACAAACTTTTTTTTTTTATTTTTCCAAATGTTTGCAGCCTGATACTCTTGTGGCACCATGAGCTGAATTCCTTTCACTTTCTTTTTTATCACTTAACCGCAGCAATGCAGCGGTCATAACTAACAGTAAATTACCTATCTATGAATTTTAGAAGACTATTAGGACTAAAGACGAAGAACGACGAAGGATAAATGGAATTATGTTTAAATAGAATTTAAAATTAGCAATAGCAGAAGCTGCAATCCTTACTTTACCAAAAAAACTATTAGAGCAGATTTTTTTATTAAAAAATCTCCCCTCTGATTTATAATTACTGAAATGATATGATACTTTTATTTTTACTAATAATGTTTCTTTTTACAGGTGCCGCAACAGAAACATGCTTACCAACGATAATGGTATTACTGTTACAACTATTCTTACAATTCTTGTTAGGGAGTTATACAGAAACTTCGATAAGATAGCTTGGTTAGCACCACTCTTAAATAACGTACTAAATTTATATTGTAACAGCCAACCAACAGAGCATAGAAGCAGTTATATAAATTAAATAAGGTACTTTAAATTTTACAAATATATTGTTTGATCAAATAAAAGTTAACAAAAAACATGTTTACCTGGAAAATTTAGAAGACATTTCACAACTTTAGACCACCATTAAAAGAAAACACGAAAACAATACTAATTTAGGTTAAAAAAACATTCACAAAAAGGTTTAAAAGTTAATTTTAATTATGATTTTAATTTATAAAATTCCTCCAATATTTCGTGTCAGTTCATGCTAAAAAATTGAGGTATTTTCGTAGATTTGAAGTATTATTATGATTCTATGCTTTGTTTGTTCACTGTATTTAGGCAGGTAAGTTATTTTAATATTATACGAGTAGTTCAACTCAGGGTTTAAATACATTAATTTCAAAATTGTACTAAATGTAATGTTAGGGCTTAAGAGTTGGGGTGTTCTTAAGGAGTTAAGATTTTTTTATTTAAAATATCAGATAATTAGAAGCAACAAAATTGAATTATTTAAATTATATAGAAATATGATTTAGTTTGTTTATTGACGAATTATAAAGAAAGAGCAAAATAACGTATGGATAAACGAGTGGCAGTTTTTTTGTTCAGGCTAATAAGCAAGATGTGGCTAAATAACTGGCTGTAAATTCAAGTTTATCAGGCGCCTTTTTATCTGAAACCTAATATTTGACTTCAAAACGAATTTTGATGGTTTTCGAGAGGATTTGAAAAAAAACAGTCATTATGTTGTGAATATGAATATCCTCAAACAATTTTCAGCTTAAAGTCTCTAACAAATAAAATTGTATCCTTTTCAAAATCGTTGTATTTGAGCACAACAATTATTTTTCTTTGATCGAACAGCATTTTTGTTACGCCTTGTATAGTTGCTTCATAATTATGATTTTAATTTAAATTTATGTCTCATAAATAATGTTTTTTTCTTATTAGGAAACATGCTGTTAACATAGACTGATTATATTGAATAATTTAAATTGTACATAACATTATAAGAATTAGAAAGTTGTTTGTAAATACTCCTTTTTTGTATGGTAACAAAATTAATTAACTTTGAAATAAAATTAAAGTAATTTCAAATTATTTTAATTAACGCCAAACACCATTAAATGTATCGTTAGTAAAATATCTTTCGTTATTTGTTTAAGTATAAGTTTATATTTAGGTATGAATTAAAAGGGCCCTAAAATAGACCCTTGTATAACTCCTTCCGCTAGTTAAATCTATTGTAAATATGAGTTCGATTGTACAGTTTATTATTGTCTAGTTCCAGATTTTAGTAATTTTTGTTGAAAGTAACCTACTTTTATCAAATTTATATGAAATGCTATTTCAAGAAAATGTTGATTGATAGGGTGAAATGCTTAAGCAAAATCATATTTAGTTAATCTTTTTAAAGGTTACCCTAGGGACTTAAACCTTTGATATCAGGAATCATAATCCAATTTCACTAATATCTGGTATCTATTATCAGAGGATCAAGTTTATTAGACTTACCAATTGGTGTAATAACACAGTGAATTGCTTTGAACACTAATAGCCTAACTACAAAAAAGATAGACTAGGTTTAAACACTGTCTAAAGATAAGTCAACCAATTGAAAATGTTTGTCTCTAATGTCTGATATATCAACATTTCAAATTTATTGGCTATTTTTAAGACATGGCTTAAACCTGGTATATCTTTTTTTTAGTATAGGGTTCGATTGTCGGTGCAGATTAATTCGAAGAAAGGACTTTTCGTAATTGACTCAAGTTTGAATATGAATAATATTGTGGCACAAGAAAGTTAATTTGTAGTGGTCAATGGGTAACTAAAATAATCTGTTAATAATTATTTATCCGTCAGGATAACAGAGATTGGTGAAATTGAATCTAAAAGTAAATAAATTGAAAATGAATTATTTCCTACCAAAGCTTTGTTCTCCATCTTACGAACAATACAATTGTTTTTGTACTAAAATTCTTTAACAAAATAAATTGAAGTTTGTTAAAATTTTTACGATATTTAAAATATTAGTAAGACAAGGCTGTGTTTTAAAATAAATTAAAATGAATACATGTATTAATCACACCTGTTATTTAATTCAATTTAGTTGATTTGTTAAGTAAAGAAAGTGATGGTGCATAAAGAAATTATAATATAACAATGTTGTGTGTTATATAATAATAGTCAACTTTGTACATAGATTAGACCAAGTTCATTATATCCAGAAAATATTCTAAACCATTACGGCAGCGTTGCCAGTTGCTGAGAATTTTAAACAATTTAAATTCAATTGTTAAAAGGTAACTTTGACCTATTAACCTTTTTCTTTGACCTTTAAACCTGAAAACCTACTACGAAAATGGTTCGTTCGTATAAGCCTAACAAATTGAAATAGCCGGTCACTTGAATCAATCCTTTGACAAATATGAACAACTCAAACTATCCGTGTAAAAAACCCGACCGTTTTCAATTGTTTCTAAAATGTCAAAGCTTTGACACAATTAAATGGCAATTTTAAATTGTTAGGTTAATACGTCCAAACGAACGATACACATTTGTAGTACCTAGGCCTTCTGTTTTCTTGTCATTGGGAGCTGATTCTAGTGCTCCTAAATGGCTTTGTGTTATTTAAATTACACCTTGTATCATTTATCTTCATATTAAAAGAATTTTAAATTTCAGTATTGTTATCTTCATCTCACTGATCTCAGTTCACAAAATGAAAACGTTGTTGCCTATTTCATTGCGAATTTCTGTCTTTGCGACATGATTCGAATGAATTTATTTTAAACTAGCAGCCCGTCCCGGCTTCGCACGGGGTAGACAATTATCGCTAATAGTTTCGGCAGCGCATTCGACGAAAGACATTTTAAGACTCATTTTTCTACACCTTCGGTTACATTGTTCAAATTTTACCAAGGATCCCTATTTTTTTTCAAAATGAAATGTAGCCTATGTCAAATTGGAAGAATGTAGCATTCTATTGCTGAAAGAATTTTTTAAATCGGCCCAGTACTTTTTGAGCCTATTCATTACAAACATACAAACATACAAAAATAGGTACCTACAAATCTTTCCTCTTTATAATATTAGTATAGATATAGATAGTTGTTTTAAAAAATAAAAGGTCTACATGGAACTGGCTGTTAAAAAAATAAATAAATAAATAGCAAAGAATTGGCAGTAATGTCTAAGGAATATCATCTACGTTCACGGAAGGTGTTCTTCCCTTTTAAAAGGTATGATGTCTTTTAGTCACGTTCAATTTTAAATGCGTAACATTTTGTTAACCAATCTTCGTCTATCCAAAGCTAGAACGAAAATTCAGTGTACTACCGAGTGTTTTATATATTTTTTCTGAATTCTGTTTTCTATTTTCACTTATTTTGTTTGTTGTTTAGCAAAATGTACGTTCTTTATCCCATTTCGACATTAAAATGTAGCTGATCATCATTCAATGCAAGCATCATTGTTCCGGTGAAGTCAAGATAAGTATAATATCCTTCTCCGTGTTATATTTGTTTGTTCATCCTGCATTAGGGCACTACTGTCTACCGGCACTTAGAGCATCACAACCAATACATTTGTCTTTATTATGGTCGAAAAATCAATTGTTATATTATACTATCGATAGTTTAAATCGAAAATTATATATCTCATAGATGACTATCGTCACCATTCATGGTATTCACGTCAATACTATTTTAAGTACACCATTTTTTGTTTTTCAAAACATCGATACTGCTTGTAACAAAAGTTAGCGAACTCTCGATTGTTTTGGGCCACATTGCTATTCTGGACATAGATACTATCGCTACTATTGACACTATTGATAGTACTATCAATCAGATTTCGATAGATTTCAATCGACATTCGACTAATCGATCAGTAACAATATATTGAAGTATTGTAAATAACTATTATGTATTTTTTGCATAAGTGCACCACTGGTTACAATTTTTACATATTTATTATGTGTATTTTTAAAATTCTCAGTAACATTAAAATACCTACTTCCTATGTCGTACTATATTGTAACTTTCTACAATACGTTCGCCTAACTGTGCATTAAATCGAAAGTGATTTTAGTATTATGTATTTGTTTAAGTGAAGAAGTAATAATAAAGGGAGTAATGATTGTAATATGTTGTGTTTTAATGACCCCTCTTTTTAATAACGAGCAATTATTTTACGGTAACAATACCGTTAAATTATTAAAAACAATAATATATACTTACCAAGTACTAACAAGACAGTGGATTTGCATTTTCCAGTTTACCTTGGTAAACGTACGTACGCCCAAGTTTTTTTTTCTAAATACTTGGGCCTTAGTTTTGACCCGAACTCTAACCAACGAAACACAAAATCGAAAATCGGACTCTTTTGGCCTTACTTCAAAAAGATAGACTAGTGTTAAACACTTGCCAAACCAACCAATTTGAAATGTTTGTTAGTATTATGTCTCGAATATCTGATGTGTCAACATTTCAAATTGGTTGATTTATCTTTAGACACATGTTTAACCCTAGTCTATCTTTTTGTTGTAAGGCCATGGTGTGTAAGGCAAAACAGGTAAAATTGTAAAAAGATAGAATTCCACTTTGTTTTTATGGAATCACATTTGCATAGTCTGTCCCTTTAGTGTAGTGGTAGAGAATTCGCGAATTACGTACCGCATCTCAGGCACTTTGAGCGAGATTTGTAAATCCGAAAAACACTTGGGCAGATAAGCGGGCTAAGGTTAAATTTAAATACATATTCGAAGCAAGTATTTTAGCGTTCAAGTTAAAAATCCATAGAACAGCTAAAATAATTTCTTGCTGGTCAGACAGCTAAAAAATATTCGTCAGTAGCGATGTTTGACTACAAGCTAAATATTTATTTTACGGATGAATTCTCACTAATCTGTGCCAAAGAGCCCGCTTAGAAACATAAAATAGAAAAATATTAAGTTTGGGTTGCGTATCATATGAAATTGCTTTAATAAATAAACAATTCACATGTGCATAATGTAGCCAAGAGTCATTTTGTATCGGTCTGTTTCTACTAAGGTATATGGGCTAGAACAAGATTATTACACTTAATTCTGCCTTACTATAAAAAAAATAATGGTAAGTAATTGGTTGAATATTTTTTTATGTTCTAAGAAAGAAAAGTACGTTGTAGCCAAAAATATTTGCATCCTACTGGTATGTGCAAACATTTTTTTTATTTCAATTCACGAAAATATAAAGTCACAGAAATACAAAAAGGTTGAAAGCTGAAAAAATATCACACCGTATCTACATAGGACTGGCAGTTCACAAAATCGTCGCACGAAAAGGCAACAATAAAAAGCTGGACGTTCCAAATTCAAAAACTGGAGCGGTTTTCTCGCGAAGAAACAAAACAGGTGCAAATCACGACTGCTACCTGTCATAGATTAAGCAAAACCACCAGTGTTCAATACATCGGTCATTCGGTAATCATGATTTATGTAACTATTATTATTATCCACCCTTCCTGTAATTTTTGATCTGGAATCCATTTAATTGAAGATAAATAACACTTGAAAAAAATCATCGACCTCAGGTGGGCGATGATTTTTTTCAAGTGTTATTTATCTTCAATTAAACTTTGCATGGAATTGCTAAAAACAAAAATTTACAATGGAATCCATTTATTTTATCTTTGTTTTTGTCAATTCGACGTTATTATTAGATACCATCAGATTTAATTTTGATTTAATTATATTATGTTATGTGCTTGTATCTTAGTGAGGCAGCGCTTTGGTAGTGAATACAAAAGTAAAACAAACAACCCATGCCGCTGTTTTGAGTAGAAGGTAACCACTATGACCATAGTGTTTAGTTATCAGAATCATCTCCGTGCTTCTAAAGGCACTTTAAAAGTTGGTCCTGGGTAATATCATTTGATACTAGTCGTTAAGCATAGTCGAAGGCCTTCAGGCAGCTTGATTACATCTGACAGACAGTAAGTTTAGTCACTAGCCTTACAAAATCTATCCACCAAACCGCAATGAGCCTATGGCGTGGAGTGTGGCCAAATCAATCACATAGTTGAGGTGAGCTAGCTGAGTTATTAGAAAAAATTGTAAATATTAATTATTGCAACATCATTTTTTCCTACAAACATTTGTTTTTACTACAAAATGAATACTTTACAATGAAATCCAGGCTAATACAAAAATGACAAATTAAAATAGACTGGCTGTTCTCCTATACCACAACCAATGTTCGTGCATTATTCATAATTCTTTCACGTGAGCGGTAATAGAGGGCGCTGGTTGTGAATAGGGGCCTGGGCGCGAGTGATAATAACTCATCGATTGTTTACTGGGAACGCTTTCTTTCTGTTTTGTTTGGTTCGACTGCGCTGTAATGACATTAGGATGCGAGTTCATTGACTAATAAAAGGGAGATTTGTTCATTTTTTCGCTTTTGTGAATAAGCGAATACTAGTAACAAAGGAGTTATTTTGAAGTGATGGCTATTTAAAGAGATTGATTGTTTAGACTTTTTTCTGCCCCTCTAGCACGATCAACAAAACACGATAGGATAGCGATTTATCGCCTATTTACTTTCAAAATGTGATAAAATAGCCGACATCTTGAACTTTTATCGAAACAGTAAGCATGTCCGTGCTGGCGACGTCACAGTTATGCTCGCTTTTTTTATAAAAGTTCATATTTTGACAAAAAATATGCGATAAATCGCTATATCATATCGTATCATATCGTGTTTTGTTGTACATGCTAGAGGGGCTGGTTTAGTTATAAATTAATCTCATTTAAACTACTATAATATAGAATCGCCTTAACATAATTTAAGCCATTACATTAACAACAGTATTACGACGGCAATAATTAACTGATTTACTATACTTCCTTTATTTTTATTGATATATACCTTCTATCAAAATATTGTTATACTCTTATACAGATACTGAAGCGATTCATTCCTCCACCCTTTCACTCGTTATTAATAAAATCCCCTAAAAAAAGTGATTGGAATATGCGTATTTCACAAATGAACTGGCTGTTTTAGTTCGTTCATGTTTTTTGTCTTCCGTGTGTGAATAGAGGTGTGCACCCGAGTGATAATAACTCATTGATTGTTTACTGGTTTCGAACGAAGTCTTTCTATGTTTTTTGCTCAGTAATGAATTTTAAACGGTATAACATCTACTGAATTAGAATCGCAACGTAGGTACGCAGCGTTAGGATTTGGTAATTTATATCGAAGTTTGTGAAACTACGTGTACTACCGGCAAGTATGTAACAGGCACCGGTATTTTGCCGATAATATCGGCAGTGTCACTAGATCATCACCGTCTTAAACAGGGTGACTTATATCTATTAAAATTTACAACTTTTACTATGAAACTTATATCCAAATGGGAAGAAAAAGTTCACTTTTAATCAGTGACCTCAACGAAAATGAATGGAGATCACTATTTCATTCAACTGTATAATGTGTGTGCACTAATAATGCAAATATTTAATTCTTTTTTAAGGCCTTAACACGCTCGAATGACCTTGACGCGTCGCGCCCATACAATTTCGCGCGTGCGGATGGATGACCTCTAAAAATCGGAAAAACATGTTTTTTATGAAATTAATGCCTTTAACGAGAATTTTCAAATAAAACTCTCAATTCAAAACATGTATATTTCCGAACTCTTGTTTTGTGTGAAAACAGTAATGAAATAGCTTGTGTCGTTTAAGAGAACATTTGCAATTTATGAAAAAATAGACACTTTTTTGTGCATGTTTTAATCCAAGGAACTTAACGGAATATTAAAATTATTCAATTCAAGATGTTTATTAAATCCTCTTCTAGCATATCGTATTTAAAATTTTTAGACTCAAGTAACAGGTATTCTGACAATTTGATTTTCATATTCGAGATTTTCGGCACTTGGGTGGTGTTAAGGCCTTGGGTGGTGTGAATGTTAGTAGTAGACGAACCTTATCGGTATTTTTTAAGTAGGGCCGCTTTATGATGCGTACCTATGCTCCGTCCGATTTCGGTCTAGTGGATGCATGCATAGGTATTAGGTACCTTAATAATAGCAGAGTTTTTCAGTCAACAGTATCTTTTGACCGCATCGGATGTAATTTGTTTTAACGTTAAGTTGTTTTTAATGACAATTTGAGTTCTAGTTTTAATATATTTTGAAAGTAGTATAACGTTGATTAAAATTATGGTACTTGAATTTATTATGTTTTTGATGTGTGTTTTTAGAGATGACAGTTATTTTTTTAACCTATGATTGCATTTTAATATGTACAATATTAATAATACATGGAAACAAATCCTATTATAATTATGTAGTCTTTTAATTTGGGACGTATACCTACATTGTTCTTATTTTAGGAAATACATAATATAAGTAAGTCCATATTTTGAGGCCGACTCTAAAACCTTGAAGCAGCAATAGATAACGTCCAACTATGTCAAATGTACTTTTAAAAAGTGCAGTCAATTCCGAAACTTCGCTACCAAAACTTCGACAAAATCACAAATCTCTTTGTTTCTACGTGCCAGAACTAGTGACGTACTGGCGTAGTCGAAATACGCGAGGAATTTTAGGAAACCAGTTTTAGAATGCTTAGACGTTGTGTTATCGTAATAAAGTTTAGTTTTGCGCGAAAAGTGCGAAGCCAGCGCCTGGATATTCAAGTTGCAACAGCCTCTATTCGCTTGTACTGATTCTCAGTACTCTGATAGCGTTTCCGGAGTAGTGAATCCAAAATTTATTGTTGTTTGCCACCACTCGGCGTCAAGTTTGGGCTGCCATTAAACAATTTTGATCAACGATATGGTATTTGGGTCAATCCGGGTCGATGCTGCATATCTGGAACATCAAAGATGAAGGCAAACAAAATGAGGGCTATTGTGTGTTAATTTGCTGCTAGTGGACTTAGCTCCACTTGCACAATGACTCCTTAAAAACAATTAACGCTAAACACATTTAAAACATTGTACTGTCTTTGTCTGTCATTTGACAGTGACTAAAACAGAATGATGTTTTAAATTTTTTTAGTTAGCTTAGCGTTAATTGTATTTTAGAAGTCATTGTGCAAGTAGACCTTAGTGTCGCGTGAGATCTTCGAATGAAACGTCATTATGTAGGTGGCTACGTACGCGGGTCTATTAAGTAGAATTATTATTGTGAATATGTTCGATACCTGAGATTTAGTATGGAAAATATGAGTTACGGGTAAATGAATGTCAGTGCTTTAAAAGCGGCGCTCAGAAAAAAGGGTACAAAACATAACCTATGTTTTTCATGCTTGATCCTAGCGCGCCGCCGCTATACGTAATTTGTGTCTTAACTTTATTGAAACACAGTAATTTCCTCTCCAAGTTTAAGAATTCAGAGGAAAAACAATTATTTCGCTTAATTGCTCAACTGCTAGATTGTTCGTTTTTTGGAAGAAATAAAATGTTTTTTTTTTATTTCTGTGTATTTTTTGTTCTTAATTTCCTTGTGTTTGTAAAAGCAACTTCTGTTTTAGGTATTGAGTCGAAAAATAAAATACGTCTTCAGTAGCTCTGTTAACAGTTTATTTTTGCTCACTTCAATGGTCTATATTTATTTGCTAATTTATACAAGTAGTTATAGTAACTGTAAGAATTGTAACAGTTACAGTGGCAAAAAGGACAGAAAGGTTCTGAAATGGAGGCCACGTACCGGCAAGCGCAGCGTGGGACGTCCACCCACAAAGTGGAGAGACGACCTGGTAAAGGTTGCAGGAAGCCGCTGGATGCAGGCCGCTTCCAACCGGCCAATCTGGAAGACACTTGGGGAGGCCTATGTTCAGCAGTGGACGTCCTGTGGCTGAAATAATGATAATGATTGTGATGACTGTAGTATATAGGTACAACTCCTTATCCAACCCCTAACAAATGCATATGTTTATACGTAATAGGTAATTATTATTTATGTAATAGGTAAGTATTTATTGCAAAAGCGATACATATTTTTAAGAATATGCAAAAAATAAAGAAAGATTTAATATTCATTACTCATTGGATTATTGTAGTTTTTTTTTAACATAGCGGCCTCTTAAATTTGTTTTTTTTTTTAAAACGTTCACTCATTACTAAATAATCAGTTAACTGTCAACATTTTATAATACGTCTCATAACGCCTCTTAATCTTAGCACTTGTATTAAGTCAACAGAATAGCCTAAGAGCAACCCGCAAGGAGTCAACAGAAAGTTTAATGCAACCAACTTGAGATGCATTGCGGGAGGATTCGAATCGAACAATAGATGCTTTGAATTATTTACTCATGTTATGGATGTTTCAGAATTCTAATCTGGTTTATGGAACTGAAAGTATGATGATAAAAACAAAATTCTTAAAGTCTGAATTGATATTGTTCAGTAACTAGAGTCTACAACCAGATTGTGTTACCAGTTTAAAAAGATTATAAAATCTGGATTGCACCGAAAATAATACCACCAGGATCCAATTTACGGTGCTTTAATTTCTTCCTCGATAATATAATTTTTTTAATAATCAAGTGCCGTACACGTCACTCCCCGATGACTGCCGATGTCGGAATGCCGCTTGATTTCAAATTGGCATAGACAAGTAAACCCTTATTTTTATTTTGTTATTCTTAAAAATCGTTTAGTCGCATTTGAATGGTTTGAGAAGTTCATTCTGAAGAAAAATGTCTAAAAACTAACACAGTAATGTCATACAGAACAGAAACGTGGCCTCTCACTATGAATGGGCCTTATAAGAAAGCTCAAGATTCAAGGTGAAAGAATCAGAAATGAGGAGATCTGAAATGATCAAACAGAAATCGCTGACATTGCCTGACGGATTAGCAAGGAAAATTGGTAGTGGGTGGGGAGGCATATAGAACGTAGGATTCACGGCCGATGCTGGAGAAAGGTTCTGGAATAGAGGTCAGATATAGAAGGCCATTGTTCAGCAGTTAGGCTGCGTTTCCACCAGAGATGAGCGAGGATGCATAGCGAGGGATGTGTTTGTTAAGAACCAATAGAAACTGATTCACTGAGCGAGGCTAGGTAAACGAAGTGTTTCTATTGGTTCTTAACAAACACATCCCTCGCTACGCATCCTCGCTCATCTCTGGTGGAAACGCAGCCTTAACGTCCTATAGCTGAAATGATGATGATGATATTGTTCAGTATTATTTTGGAATCAAAATTAATTAAAATAAATTTATATCTACTGACTTAGGTCTAACTATAAATACTCGTAGTATGGTTAAAAATGTTAAGCAGCACTTAAACAGTATGGTTTTATATCTAAATCTTTAGAGTTCTTCTCTAATACCTAACCTAACACGGTTAAAAATGTAAAAGTGTTCTAAATGACTAGGTATAGCTTGAAATTACATTGCTCTAAAATAACAAAGTATACCTTATTCTGTCAATATTGGATTACTTATGCGTAAATTAATATTCAACCTGAAATCATAAACATTGGTCTCCAAGTATAAGTTAAACATCAAAGTGTTTAACATCAAATCAAATAGTTAGGGCCAAATATTTACAACTAGCTGTTTCAGTGAAATCGTGAGTGTCAGTTCCGAACTTCGCAACTTAGGTGAAACTTCGGCTTATAATTTGGGGTAGTGTTGCTGAAAAATCGTTGGATTATTATCGATAGTTGAAATCTAAGATCAGCTTATATGGTACTATCGATAATATTATTTTCAGATATTCTATAGTATTTACATCTATAGGTTCCTACAAACTGTAAACAATACTGGACTATTGAAAATTTAAGAACTATCGAATTATGTATTTCTGCATATTTTAGACATAGGTACTTTAAAAAGTGCCGCTAGTTTTTAGGGTTCCGTACCCAAAGGGTAAAACGGGACCCTATTACTAAGGCTCCGCTGTCCGTCTGTCTGTCTGTCTGTCTGTCCGTCTGTCCGTCTGTCCGTCTGTCTGTCACCAGGCTGTATCTCATAAACCGTGATAGTTAGAGAGATGAAATTTTCACAGATTATATATTTCTGTTGCCGCTATAACAACAAATACTAAAAAACAGAAAACAAAAAATATTTCAGAGGGCTCCCATGCAACATGTTTTTTTTCGTTTTAAGATAATGGCACGGAACCCTTTGTGCGCGAGTCTGACTCGCACTTGGCCGGTTTTTTATTTTTTGAGTAGAAATACGACCGACAGAGACAAAAGATGGCTGGCACTGGCTGGATGAAAAAAGTGGGAGATCGTGCTTTTTGGTACCCTTTGGGGAGACTTATGTCCAGCAGTTGACTATAGATAGATAGATTTAATAGTAAGTATTGCACTCGCTCAATAGGTAGTATTTTTCTTGTCATGTACGACCACCATCGTCACTTATACTATAATAGCTATGATATCGATAAATTGTCTTCTTGCTATCGACATCAGACTATCGGTTGGCAACACTAATTTGGTGCACACATTATGAAAGTATCAAACAGTAGTCTTATTTCATAGAATATTATATACACAGTTAAGATAAAATTAGTCGCGTATGTCCTTAAATATTTTAACTTATAGTTCACTTGATATATTTATTATTATTCCTTTTTGTTGTAGCACAAACAATCAAAACAATGGTTTTGCCATTGTTCTTCGATAGAGTACCGACATGTATATATTTTTTAATAGTACCAATAACGAATGCCAATTTAGATACATCGCACATTTACTGTCGAAGTAGATGGTCTACGTAGTATTATTTGATCAGTGGTAGATGGCTTTTTAATATGGACGAATTTACTGCGAATACGTTTGCTAACTTCATCGACCTACTACAAATGTATAGGTATTAATATTATCAATTGCTATGGACATCAATGTATAGACCTAAAGTAAAAGTCGCTTGAAACTTGATCAACAGCAATTGACATTTTTTACTGGAAGCAAGCTTAAACCGCTAGAGCTAGGAACTAGAATTCAAAATCACGACCTTCACCCTATACGAGTAGTACCTACTTATTTTAAAGGTGAACAACCAAATTGGTACCGCGTTGTACATTCTTAGTTATTTGATATTATATCACGGATTTTAATAAGAATATTATATGTGAAAATGGGATTTGTATCTAGCGGAATTATTAAAAAAACAAGATTTAAAGATTAATAACGACTTTTATAGCTACCGTAAAAAGGAACGCAGCAAAGGATCGATATCTGTCAACCTATTATCGATTTTGATTAAAAAAATAAGAAATAAATGATTTTGCTTGAAAATGTCACGTGAAATTAATTGTTATTTAATTATTATGTTAATATTCTTTAGTTATATTGGTGTGTACACTATATTTATTAAATTAATTATAATTTGATTTAAGAATCGATAATAATTACCTGTTACCGTTCTCTTTTTGTCTGTGTCCAATAATTGACACTGAAAAAAAAAGTATTGTCAAAATAAGCTGTCATTATCTGTAAGTGACAGATCTGTCAGTATCACTTGCGAACGCTTGTTAAAACTCTACGTAGTATTATTTGATCAGTGGTTGAAACTACCAGATTTGTGTTATACTGCGATTATTTCATGTTGTATGCTTGTTTTACGGATTTCTGCAGGTTGTCTTAAAACATAGTTTACTTAAGTTGTTCCCAATAAGTAACAAAAATAATTTTGACTTAATATTAATTACAAAAAAGCAGCCGTTTTTGTATTAATTATCTATTCGAGATAACTTGATAATCCCGCTAGTAGTCAAAAATAAGCTTATTCTGTTAGTATGCTTGTACATTAAGGTTTTTATCGGCACTACTTTTTTTTCTGTACAAAGAACTTGACATCGGTACCAAAGCTCAATAGAAAGTGGTTGATCTCCTTTGCAAAATTAAAAGAACAACAAAGAGCCCAGTCCCATGTATGTTATTAAAATTTATGCGTAGCATTAAGGATTCCTCCACAAATTTGAGCAAAGTTCGTCAAACAACGTAACAGTTGTAATCAAAACACAGTTAGCGCTCGCGAGCTTTCAAAGGAGAACTTTTGATAGTTGCGTTGATGCTGTTTTAGTGATAAACTGGAAAATGCCGGTGTTATTTTAATGTACGCTTGTTTAAAGCTAAATATCTTTTAATGGATTTTAGAATACCATTTATATATAAATTAAAGGGTGACAATCACTTAAGTGTACGAGTAGTACATTCTGCAATTAAAAATACCTTTTTTTTATAAACAGCGCTAAAAGTGTGCACGTTCTTACAATATTTTAGTATTATATTAAACTTTACTGAGTAATATTAGATTAATATCGTCTCTATAAACTTTTTTATGATTTACATGTTGGTCCCATAATACCATTCTTTGTATTTTGAGCACCAGAAACACTATCTGTTGGGTTGGATAGGGTTTTTACTGTAGTAACAACTTATTGTTATTGTGTTGCTAACTTGTACTCACCTGTTTAAATATATATATATTAAGTTTAAATAATAATAATAATAACTCAAGGCCCACGCTGAAAATGTTTGTCATCTTTAAAGTCTTACTATCTAACAAAACCTTTTTTTAAAATATGTTAATATTGGAAAACTTCACATTGCTCTGATCCTAAGGTAAAAAAAATCAGAAACAACGACGGTTCCAGAAAACCCAGACCCGACCCAATACAGAAGAGTTCGTTTTCAACATTAAACCGACCGGATATCGAACCTGGGATCTCAGAGACTCTCGGCTACGAAGGTCATTATGATTTACCTTAAAGATGAGAAACATTGAATTCTCTAGCCATCCAAAATGATCGCTAAAGTGATTCAGGCCCTATTCACAGTAGACATTGCCGGATAATTTATAGGCAAAGTTTTCATTGAAACCATTTCAGTATGTGGCTTTGCTTTTGGCAATATGTTCTTACTATTTATTGTTTTTCAAGCTTTCTGAAGGTGTATTATCTCACTAGGCGGCTATGGAAACTGGATGGCTTTTTATTAGAAAAAGCAGCTTGTGATCAAAATGGTAGCACAAATATTTACCGGCAAGTGAGTTTTATTTGGTAAGGATTTTTTTTTAAAGCAGATTGTTTACTTCTTAACTAGTTAAACGCCACTGGGCCTATATACAGGGTGTACAAGAGAATAGGACACTCCTTAAAACCACGTGATCAGCTGGTCTTATACAACAACTTTTCCTATGGGAGCAACATCGAAATCGATAGTTTTTTTTTCAGCTTCCCCATAGCTGCAAAAAAACTATTATACCTCGATAATAATTATGGAGCATCTGAAAATAAAATCACTATTTCGATGTTGCTCCCATAGGAAAAGTTGGTGTATATGACCAGCTGATCACGTCGTTTTAAGGAGTGTCCCATTCTTTTGTACACCCTGTAGAGTGATTTTTTATAAGTGTAAAATACTTATATTCTTTATATCACTGTAGATGTTAGGTGAACTGAATCTTAACATAAAAGTCAACGGCAAACTACAATAACAAAAGTTTCTTGGAAAAAGTTATCCTTTATCAGGAGTTTAAACAAACCCTATAGTTTAGAATTTTATTACTGATAAAAGTTTTAAAGTTTCAAGCGATATAACTTGGTAAGGTAAGTTAAACGAGTTCCAAGATTTGATTGCATAGTAAGCTCATACATTAAGTAAGATAGTATTGAATTAATGTCTGATGATGTAAGACTACCAATGTGTCAAAAAAGCAGCTAAAAACCTTCTTCTGTCTCCTTTTCACTAATTAAAACAAATAAACAAATCAAATAGTCAAATATTTTTTAAAATATTTCTATAGTGTTGACGGTTCGGTAGTATACTACTCAGCTATACATATAGCTACAACATTGATCAGAATACGCTGGCTTTGACAGCGAGAAAAAACACTTGAGGAATTTCATCTTGTCACGTGACGTCCTCGGTAGCTTAGTTGGTAAAGCACTCGCCCGGCATGCGATGGAACGTGGGTTCGAGTCCCACCTGAGGTCGGTGATTTTTTTCAAGTGTTATTTATCTTCAATTAAACCTTGCATGGAATTGATAAAAACAAAAAATTACAATGTTAAAGCATTTCTGATCATAACCAATAGTCAAATATTTGTAAAAATATTTATATAGGGTGTTGACGGTAGTATACTACTTAGCTATACATATAGCTACAACATTGATCAGAATACGCTGGCTTTGACAGCGAGAAAAAACACTTGAGGAATTTGATCTTATCACGTGAGGTCCTCGGTAGCTTAGTTGGTAAAGCACTCGCCCGGCATGCGATGGGACGTGGGTTCGAGTCCCACCTGAGGTCGATTATTTTATTCAAGTGTTATTTATCTTCAATTAAACCTTGCATGGAATTGCTAAAAACAAAAATTTACAATGTAAACAAGTTTTGAAACGCGGTTTGCCATGGGTCCAGTATGGGCTTGCGGTGACGGTTTTCAGCAAAACAAATTGCGTATTTAAGACCTTCTATTTATGCTCTAAAATACTACACATTAATTATTTTAGTCGAAGCTGTTTTTTTTTAGCAATCTCCTTTAGTATCCTTCTGATGATATTACGGCCTCCTAGTGAGACTACCCACCCATGTGATGCCATAATCTCTTGTTTACTGCAAGTATTTTATGACGGACAGGATTTTTCTTACAGTCGGGTTTACAGCTTATTACCGAAGCAAACAGGCAAATACTCGTAGCAAAGACAGATATGGAATATATACGATTATGTCGAAATAGTGATAAACAGATCGATAACACATAAAAATATTGAAATTGCTATGTATGAGTAACATTTTTATGGGTTCCGATTTCAAAAAGGAATAGGTTTTCAAGTTATCATCATTACAGCCACAGGACGTCCACTGCTGAACATAGGCCACCCCTAGTGACATCCAGGTTGTCCGGTTGCGCGCGGCATGCATCCAGCGGCTTCCTGCAACCTTAACCTTTACCAGGCCGTCTGTCCTTAGTCGACTTGTGGGTGATGTTTTCAAGTCAACTGCATGTTTTTTATATATTTTGACTAAATCTAAAACAAAAATCACTAATAATTTTTAAACTTATTTAAAATATGATTTTTTTAACTTAAACATAACTAAGCAGTTTATATTGGAATTGGTGCCATATTCTGAGAGTTTAATGTTGTATGTAGGTTGTTATGTTTAAAATAAAAGCATTATATGTTACACTGTTGGCTTTTAGTTTTTTTAATCGGTATTTTATTCTTGGCGCAGTGGTGGAGTGATTTGCCTTGAGCTAAGAGATTTAGGTTCCAGCGGAAAAAAAATTGGCCCAATGATATGAACCCATTTACGAAATCGTATATAATAGAAGTGTTTTTCACTAACTCCTCATCGTTAAAGAGATCTGTGGCGTTCATCAGCTCAGCAGTATGATATAATACTCCCATACTCAAACTCCAGTATAAATTATAAAATGACAAACACGCGCTTATTTTTAAGGTTTTCCTTAATTTTCCTGAGATTCCATCATTAGATCCTGACCTGGTAAAAATAGGATCTCCTCAAGAGTATACTCATTGAAACAAAAAATAATAATAACTCGGTCCATAATTGACGTAGACATTATTGGTACAAAGTTATAATACACCTAAACATAGAACCTTATCTAGGAGTCGGTTGAAGCGATACGAGTATCAAAATGTAAACTTTACACATTTTTAAATAAACTGTACCTATCAATTTGTTTTAAACTCCCTAACTCTACCCCAAAACTTAACCCTTAAATGAGTCGTGTTGTAATTTTACAATCAATTGAAAAATCTAAACTCCATAAAAATCTTCTGTTCGAAAGCTTTTTCTAAAGCGAAAACATTTTACTTTTCATTAACGTCGTTAGCCGACAACCGGAAACGACCATTGAAAGCCCGCGAAACCTCATCAATGGACTGAACAAAGAAAAAATGCGAAGACAAAGGCTTTTACGTAAAAAGTCATATCGGGTTTCATTATAACTATACCATTCGAATTTACGTCTTCCTGAGAAGTATTGTTTTACGGCGTCGGTGGCAAAAGTTTGGATCAAAACAATTTTTTATTAATCTGAAAAGAGTTAGGCTTTTGGTAAAAAAAATTGTTATCATTTTCTCTTACGCAAAAATACTTGGCGAAGGAATAAAATAGGTATCGTATCGTAAATGAATGCGTTTTGTATTTACATTTATAACTGAATTAAGGGTTAACAAATAAATTGTACTTCGGTTAATGGAACATTTTAAATGACTTGAGCATTTATTTATACTGTTTTATAGACAATTAATATAAAAAAGTACACAAAGTGACACGTGCGCCTTTATACCTTGACCCTTTAAATCAGTTTTTGTATTTATATTATTTAAAAAAAATTGTTGGTTTAGGCAGTCACGAATTAAACTTAACAATATGTCTTTGTTACCACTTCTGTTAAAATAAAGTAAGCAATTTTATTCCGTTAGAAATGTTGGTTCCGTTCAAACGCAGTACCCAAGCGGACAAATAATTCAGCTGGACCTCAACCGAGACTTGCTAATAGAATAGTTTAGCACTCAACTCCTTCGAGCGGAGAGCGCGGGTATTTCGCGATAGCCGACCAACAACGCTCTAACCACTTGTTTGACTAAACCGTGTCTTAGTTATGCTGATTTTGCTGGACTGGATTTTGACTGACTTTAGGTCTAACTAGTTGTTGAGGGAAAAACAATGTAAGTATATGACAAACAGATTTGAATGAATATCTGTGCTTTCTCTAATGTTCTTTTACTTCACTTAGTTGTGCGTACCTACATTCGATGGTAATTAAATCACTATCGCATTTGGTCTCATTTGTTGTCAAATCTATATTTAGGGTTTATGGTTCATAAAGTTCATGTTCATTAAAAGAATAACTTCTAAATATTTTTTATGATGTGGTGAACGGCTTAAATCAAATACTCAGGCCTGCAATTCCTTGCCGCATATTTTGACACCGGCAAGGTATTTAAGACCCAACTTTATGAAACTTCCCGCTGACAAGAAGCATGAAATTTAACAAGAAGCAATGTCTTTAAGCACAAACGAAATAATAAATAATAATAAACCTGGTAATTAACCGGCCAAGGCCATTATCTATAAAAACGAGCAAAAGATCATGTTTTTTTTATATGAGAGCCTCCATAAATATGTATTTTATTCAGATTTTTAGTATTTATTGTTATAGCGGCAACAAAAATACATCATCTTTGAAAATTTCAACTGTCTAACTATCGCGGTTCATGAGATACAGCCTGGTGACAGATGGACAGACAGACAGACTTTATACTATTTACATACCTATAAAACCCTCGGAGCCTGCGTCCGAATCGCACTTGGCCTATTTTTCATATTACTGTTTTCAAATATTTCTCCTTAGTTTCATGGACACTTGCCTTAAGATTAGTTCTAAAATTCAGCACTTAACTAGATATATTCTGCAACACTGTTCCGTGATATACTCGTACTTCGGATTAAAAACTTTAAATAAACAAGTTTGTAGTGTAAGAGTTGAATTATTTCTGCCACCACCGGGACGTAATTCAGGACATACTTTGTAATTTATAGTTTAACTTGCTTTTCTTGACTTTATTATGTTTGGAAATAAAATACAAAATGGACTCTATAGTCATCTAAAGCAGTGTTTCCCAACCTGCGGTCCCCGTACCCCTAGAGGTCCGCCGACCTATCTCAGGGGACCCCTAGGACCGAGGGGGCTAACAGAGAAAAAGGAATAGTAGAATTAGTAGAAGAGCTTATTAGTGCAGCTGAATGGTTTAATGGGTCCGCGGATTGTAGGTATTTGGCGTAAAGGGTCCGCCCTTGAAAAAGGTTAAGAAACACTGATCTAAAGCAACAGTCAACAGCGCAAAAACCATTTATTTGAAAATCCTTATAGATAAAAAAACGCATTTTATGGTCGGGCAAATTCCTTCTAACATCATGGATTCTATTATGATAATGAAGATATTGTTTTTTTGGCCTTGTTGACATACATTCAAATTGAATTGCAAATCATCCTCGGGAGTCTTCGATGTGAGGGTTAAATACTTAACTGTTTTAATGACTAAAATCTATAATGTCCTCTCTTTCGGTGATTAATGCTGCAGCCTTGCCTGTAAATCGGCAGGCTTATATGTCATTTTAATTTAATTTAAATACATTATTGTTTACATTATGTACCAAATTTTGTATTTTATAATAAAATATAAGTTATATTTAAATGACGATAATCACAATTGGATTATCTTCTTTATAAGATTATTAATAATAAGATCCAATTTTTATTTTATTTTGAGAATTTTAATTAATTAATGTACTGTCCCATTCAAAGCACCAAATTATAGTGAAGCAAGTACTACCCTACTTAGAAGCGTTCCCCAAACACTGAAATCCAAGTCAATTAACTAAACTTTACCGAATTGACCTAACCGGGTATCGAACGAACTTCGCAGCAGTTTCGAGGTCGACTAGATCTGTAAGTGGAGCAGCTGATGCACAATATAGGTAGGTTACAGTATCCTTGATCCCACTTAATATTGTAAAGTATATTTTTTGTATTATCGAATGGTTGTACCACACACACTATTGATTTGGCACAACAAACATACACAACTTAATAAAGTTTTATTTTAACAGGTCAGTGACCATTGTCCTTTAAAAAATATGCTAGCATAGGGACCGGCCACTCCACCACAGTGAGGTAATATTAGTTACACAAAAATAACTTGTATAAAATAGCATATGGTATTTTGTAAATTTTTGTTTTTAGCAATATCATGCAAGGTTTTAATTGAATAACACTTAAAAAAATCATCGACCTCAGGTGGGACTCGAACCCACGTCCAAGCTTGATCAGAATACGCTGGCTTTGACAGCGAGAAAGAACACTTGAGGAATTTCATCTTGTCACGTGACGTCCTCGGTAGCTTAGTTGGTAAAGCACTCGCCCGGCTTGCGATGGGACGTGGGTTCGAGTCCCACCTGAGGTCGATGATTTTTTTCAAGTGTTATTTATCTTCAATTAAAACCTTGCATGAAATTGCTAAAAACAAAAATTTACAATGTTTAAGCATTTCTAATCTTAACCAATAGTCTAATATTTGTAAAAATATTTCTATAGGGTGTTGACGGTAGTATACTACTCAGCTATACATATAGCTACAACATTGATCAGAATATGCTGGCTTTGACAGCGAGAAAGAACACTTGAGGAATTTCATCTTGTCACGTGACGTCCTCAGTAGCTTAGTTGGTAAAGCACTCGCCCGGCTTGCGATGGGACGTGGGTTCGAGTCCCACCTGGGGTCGATGATTTTTTTCAAGTGTTATTTATCTTCAATTAAAAGCATATAGTATTATTTACTTAACGTTAACTAGCACAGAATGCCAAATCTCACTAACTATTTGGCTGAAAAGCGACATGAGACCGCTTATCAGTCATCTCATTTTGCTTGGCTGTACTACTAAGTTAAAACATTTGCAAACTACAGTAATATGCTAGTTGACACCACCAATCAATTGGCTTACTTTTTATGAGATGTCAAAACGCACTTCTTCCTTAGAAGTATGGCGATATCTAATATATATATAACTATGACGTCACTGTTTACCTAAGTCAAATGCCTCACATTCTATTGATTTTGAGGCAATTAATTTTTTTTTCTCGTAAATGATAATGTAGCGCGTGATACGTTCCAAAATTACTAGTAAGTTTTAATACATTTATTAAGGCATACTACATAAATAACTCTAAGGCATCATTATGCCTTAGAGTTATTTATGTAGTTCAACATCCCAATTTGATGCGTTAAAAAGCGATTGAGATCAAGTAATACTTACATACTTATGTGGAGTTACTGAATCTCCCTACAATATGGTAGCTGCGACACCGCAGCGCATCGACACTTGTAAAGTTACAACAGCTGCAACAAGGCGCATGTGCTGTTATGGCATTTCTAACAATTGCTATTGTTACATTTGCTACGTTTGAAACTATAAATGTGAATTATAAAGTGCATACGAAATTATTATGTGCTATACAATCAAAGGCCATAGCAAAAGTAATAACAAAGCGAAAAAAACATTATAAAATAATAAAATGTATAAAAATTTAGACAAAATAACTGTTATCATTTTCATATATCTGACAGGCGGCGACGAAATTCGATATCGATTTGCGACGAAGCGATCGAAGACACACATTACCTCCTTAGTCTAAGTGGAGCCTTCAGTACTTATTATTTTTAAGTATTCACTGCGTTTGTCTTCTAACTATAAGATAAAGGCTAATCTTCAAAACTACTGTAGGGATTTAGATACAGTTTTACTAAAATAATACATAAAAATAACTGAGTGTGTATAACCACGCAATATTCAAAACCATTAATTCAACAAAAATATATCTCTGGCCATTTTTATTTTCCTAATTAGTAAATATTTATCTCTATGCTTAGTTTTTACAGTTTCAGATTAAGAATGTTTAATTTTAAAGTCTTGTAATGTTGTATCATCTTTATTATAAAAGCAACTACGTCATTTAAAAGTGCAACATCAAAAATGAACCCGGAAAATAGAACTCGAAACGAAGTGTGAAATTGAGTGTCAATTGTGAATATTCTCATATCGCACAAACAATTCGTTAGAAGCACTTTCCCGTTGAAAACAAAGAACGATGTAGTTTTACATTAACAACGATTCTAAACACCATTCCACTGCGTGTCGTAATAGCTTAGCGGGACATACAGGTTAAGAGAATAAAGAACTATAACTTCATTATTATAAGATGAAAAGTGATTTCTTATGAGAAAAAATCGTATTAAAAGAAAATGTAAAAAATAATAGTAAAATCAGTGATAGAAAAGACAGATACACGATGATATGTTATTTTTGGAGTCGGTACGGATAAAAATATTTAAACTTTTCATTGCTGGCACCGACTCTTAAAGCAGATTTTGGCTAAAAAATATAAAATATAACTGTTAATATATATATATATATATACATTTTAATTGTTGTACGCGACAACGCAACCGCCTGTTAATAGTATAGCGGCAGATCCAAGAGCTAAATTAACCAGACACTATACTGAAGATATCCCGGACGTGAGTCTGTACGAGATTAGTATGGCTCTCAACAGCTTCAGAACAACAAGGCGCCGGGGGACGACGGAGTTACGGCTGAGCTTCTAAAAGCTGGCAGTACGCCGATTCTAAAAGCTTTGCAGAGTCTCTTTAACTCCGTCCTTCTCCAGGGCAAAACGCCACAGGCTTGGCACAGGGGCGTGGTGGTGCTGTTCTTCAAAAAAAGGCGATAAGTCTTTGTTGAAGAATTACAGACCCATCACGCTTCTGAGTCATGTCTATAAGCTGTTTTCGAGAGTCATTACGAACCGTCTCGCACGCAGGCTTGACCAATTCCAGCCTCCCGAACAAGCCGGTTTCCGTAAAGTCTACAGTACCGTCGATCACATCCACACGCTCAGGCAAGTTATACAAAAAACAGAAGAGTATAACTGGCCACTATGCCTGGCGTTCGTGGATTACGAAAAAGCCTTCGATACGATCGAGACTTGGGCAGTGCTCCAATCTCTTCAGCGGTGCCAAACTGACTACCGGTACATCGAAGTGCTGAAGTCTTTGTACACAAACACCACCATGTCAGTACGTCTCCAGGACGAGAGCTCGGAACTGATTCAGCTGCAGCGAGGTGTAAGACAGGGAGACGTAATCTCCCCGAAACTATTCACCGCAGCGCTGGAGGACGCTTTCAAGCTCTTGGACTGTAGATGACTTGGCATCAACATTAACGGCGAGTGCCTGACTCACCTTCGTTTTGCCGATGATATCGTGGTCATGGCTGAGACCCTAGAGGATCTTCGAGTCCTCGGCTCGATGACCTCAATAGAGTCTCCCAACGAGTGGGTCTTAAATTGAACATGGAAAAGACGAAAATCATGTCTAACTCCCATGTCGCATCCACTCCTCTTATGGTCGCAGGCTCTACTCTGGAAGTCGTTGACCGCTATAATTACCTTGGACAAGCAGTCCAGCTAGGTAAGTCCAACATCCAGAAAGAGGTCGATCGTCGAATCCAACTCGGATGGGCAGCGTTTGGAAAGCTACGTAATATCTTCTCCTTACTACCGCAATGCCTCAAGACCAAGGTATGGAATCAATGTGTGTTGCCAGCGATGACATACGGATCTGAGACGTGGCCGCAAACGATGGGCCTCATAAGAAAGCTCAATGTCACTCAAAGGGCGATGGAGAGAGCTATGCTCGGAGTTTCCCTTCGCGATCGAATCAGAAATGAGACGATCCGAAGGCGAACCAAATTCACCGACATAGCTCTCAGAATCGCAAACCTTAAGTGGCAGTGGGCGGGGCACATTGCTCGCTGGTCTGATGGCCGTTGGGGCAGGAAGGTCCTTGAATGGCGGCCTTGGGCGTAGTGTTGGTAGGCCCCCCACAAGGTGGACCGACGATTTGGTGAAGGTCACGGGAAGCCGCTGGATGCGGGTGGCACAAGACCGATCTTTGTGGAAATCTTTGGGGGAGGCCTATGTCCAGCAGTGGACGTCTTTCGGCTGATGGATGGATGGATGGATGAATTGTTAATGTATGGACGTCGACAGTAATATTGTGAAGTTATTACACCTTCAAAGTTAATAAAATTGTGTAGGCTAGAACGCGAGAATTTCTCATGTCTTCAGTATTTTACTCGATTGGTCTGTGTCCCGTCAGTACGCTGCAGCTGCATTCAAAGGCTTTAAAATAATACTTTATCCTGAATAAAACAAGTGGCAATCTCTCCGTAGAAAAATTATTCATCGCCTGTCAGATTTTTGATAACTTTGACAATATACCACTGATGATGATTTCACGACGGCATTTGTCAATCTCATACATTTTATTATTTATTAGAGCGTCTTCGTCATCTCTTCAATATTCCGCTCGCTCGGTCCGTGTGTCCCGTCGGAACATTTCCCGCTGCAGCTGCATCCAAAGGGTTATTTCTCAAACACGTCTCCCGGCGTCGTAATGGGGGTCATTTATACCGGTGATCACTTCTGTCGTTTACCGTTCAACTTAAGTATTTTTTGCTAAATAGTTTCTGCGATTGGTTTAAATTTTATTTATGTTGCTTATTTAAATCGTGAATAAGGAATGTTGAGTTTTTGTTTATTAATTGTTTTACATACAATTAACAAGACAATTACTATTACATAAAATGTAAGTAATTGTATTAACAGGATAACCATCAAGATAATTACTACATAATACATGCTTATACATGAAAGTTTAGACGTAGAAATATCAAAGTTAAGGCAAAGTGTGTTCTAAGGCTTCCATGCAAATAAGCAAATATGCGACAGTAAAATACTTAATGGTCTCCAATTAAGGAATGAGTAACAAGGTACCAGACAATCTATTTGCGCCATAGTCTTTCAGCAATTCAATTGAAATTGAAGTTATCTGAACAGAAAATTTTACCTGGGTCCCTATCCATATTAGGAAATCACCACATCGTCAGCTGCTGTATACAATAACTTTTCAATCATGGAGCAATATCGAGATAGAAAATTTTAAAGCTTCTTAAAAACAAACGCACGACCTTGAGATGACCGTGTGAAGCATTTATATTTTTTATTATTTCGAAATTGCTTTAAATTAAAAGAGGTTGCATATCAGCAGCTCATGGCTGAACTTGAGAATCATTTAAAAAATGGAATTACTTAGAAAACAAGCTATACAAAAAGCCGAACAAACGATAAAGCTCGTAAATGTGAAGAATTTTACGTGCCTGCTACAAGCATATCTGAACTTAGAAGTACTTGATCGAGTAATAAAATTGGTACATTGCTCCATATCCCGGTTATTATCTTTTGAAAATATGGATTGGGTATGTTGCTATGGCAGACTGCTTAGGACTTTAGGCGCCGCATTAGAAACAAGTAATAACATATCAAAAAATATTCTTGCTTGTTCATGCCAGTTAATAAAATGAGGTTTTCAGTTCGACCCTTATGTTTGTATGTATGTTTGTCTGCAATTATCACGCGTTTGGCTTAAACGAAAGTATCTTTCATTACATAATCCTGATTTCAACAAACAATTCGATATTATGTGCTATATTCGGTGCACAGAGACTGTGCCATGTTCAGGCAAAATCCAACCCACCGCTGTAAAAGCAGCTTCAAATAACATAAAATTAGCAAACTAGCTTCGTTTTTCTAATTTAATTACGAATGTTGATAATGTGCTCTATGATCTCATGTAGTGTCTGTCCGGCTAAGTTGTCTGTGACCGCCGTAAAGAGGATGCGAGTCTTACGTGGTTTAACGACTTCATCTCTGAGCAAATAAACCGATATCTTTATTGTTGTATATCTGGTTTAAGAGCCAGTGATCAATTACTTTAGAACTTTCGTTCTGAGAGTGAGGACTTTCAAAATATTTATCTCGTCGACCGCTGTCGCCAGATTTCTCACGATTTTATGATCCTTTTTTTAACTAGCCAGCTTCCTTTTCACCTCTTCGTCCAGCAAAATAAGAAATAACTAAAATTCAAATTTGATTTCATATTTTTTATTTTTCTGTTTTTTGTCTATAATAAGGTTATTTGCTACTTTTTAGCGAATTCTGTTATTAGATAGATAGATTAGACACAATAATTATTTTATTGCTACACGACCTCATGCGACCGGTATATGTTTCACGAGTTGTGTTCCACTTCACAAACCTACAACAACCAGCTCTCTAAGATTTTTAAAAATGTATTTGTACTTTTCATCGTAAACAAAAATTCAACCTTTTTAGGGTTCCGTACCCAAAAGGGTAAAATATTAAGGCTCCGCTGTCCGTCTGTCTGTCTGTCTGTCTGTCTGTCTGTCTGTCTGTCTGTCCGTCCGTCTGTCTGTCTGTCTGTCTGTCTGTCCGTCCGTCCATCCGTCCGTCTGTCTGTCAGTCCGTCCGTCCGTCTGTTCGTCCGTCCGTCCGTCCGTCCGTCCGTCCGTCGGTCTATCTGTCCGTCCGTCCGTCCGTCCGTCCGTCTGTCAGCAGACTGTATCTCAAAAACCGTGATAGTTAGACAGTTAATTTTTTTACAGATGATGTATTTCTGTTGCTATAAAAACATTATAAGTATGTTATGTTAAATATTTATTTATTTAGTATAATATACTAAAAAGCAGAATTAAATGAATATTTTAGGGTGTTCCCATACAACAAACGTGCTTTTCTTGCCGTTTTTATAGATAATGGTGCGGAACCCTTCGTGCGCGAGTCCGACTCGCACTTGGCCGGTTTTTTTAGTTTACGGCTAGTACCATAATCATCAGAGTTGTTTTATTATCCTATAAGATTTCCGAACATTCGTTGACCATAAAGATACAATTGTTTACGTTTGATACCTTCTGAACTAATTAACTTATTCCACCACATAATTACAATAACACTTAATCACGGAATTAAATTTAACAAACACTAGGCCATTTATTATCAGAATAAGCCTTTTCCGAAAATGTATAGCAATTCCGATGTTCAATTAAGGATCATCATATCGAAAAGAATCCACACATTTAGCCCAAACGTGTTAGAATTCATCATCATCATAATAACCCTACTGATGGAAATAGGCTTCTTCATCCCGATCTGTCTGATCCCGATCCTCCACTATTAATTTCCATCAACTGCCATCAGCTTTGCAAATAAAATAATTGTGTTCAGTAAACTATATTAATTTACTCACAGGTAAAATGGAATGAACATGTTAACCTAGTACCTAAACAAATAATGTATTGTCTAAACGCAAACGCAGGATAGGTCAAGAGTTCACTGCTTAACCTGTGTGGGTTGACTTGACACCTACGCTTGACACTTTACAGCAGTATCTCATCTTCGTACAAAAAGTTACCTACTTATACAGACACTTGTCATGGCAAAATGAGCTCAAAACTCAATCATTTAGGGACTTGTTATAAAATAAATATTGGACAATATCACATTGCTCTGATCGCAAGGTAAGTAGCTAAAGCACTTGTGTTATAGAAATCAGAAACAACGACAGTACCACAACACCCAGACTCGAGACAATAAAGAAAAGTTTGTTTGCCACATTGAACCGACCGGGGATCGAACCAAGAACCTCAGAGACGGCGTCGCCATCTAGTCCGGCGTGCTCGCCTCTCGGCTACGGAGGTCATCTAGCAATCAAAGAGCGCCATACATTTTGTCTCACAGCGCCCTGAACACGCGCCCTAGCCACTTGCTGAATCAAGTCCAATATTGTATTGTCATAACTATTTATTTATTTAATATTTATTGCACTTATAAAAAAAAATCATACAATAGGTGGACTTAATGCCATGAGGCATTCTCTACCAGTCAACCATTAGACGAAACAGAGATGTTTTGTGGGCGGTGCGATAGAGGTTATAATAATATATAGTTGCGTAATATTACAATTTCGACAGGTATTTTAGTAAATTACAACTCTTAAGATTTGTAATTTTCTGAAATACTTTATGGTAAATAATATAGATTGCTTATGATTCAGCTATTATTATTTTTGTGATACCAGCTATTCTTTGACAAATAACTTAGCTGAGTTTCTGCCCTATATTTACTATGGCATTCAATGACTGACAACTTGTTTACTGGGTGCGGTAGCCGCTCCCAAATTACTGGAATTAGTTTCCATTAAGATATCATATTGCATTCATTTGATATTTAATTATCATTTATACAAGCAGCATAAAAGACTATAAATATCATTGTACATTTACCTCTGAGTACTGAACTTTATCATTTACCAAGATTTCATACTCTTTATACGATGACAGACACAGACAATGGGTAATGTAGTGGTAGGGCTAAGTTATATTTTTGGCACGTGTATAAGTGCCCGGAAGAGGGCCTATTACTTTGACTTTGGTCAGTCTTTCTACCATTTGGTAGTGTCGCATTTACATACATTCTCAAAAGTACAAGTTACTCTTAGGTTGGGTTGCACGAACTTACTTTAACTTTAACTGTACAGTTAAAACACCGGTTAGGAAAAAAATGGGTTGCACCATTTTGACAATGGGCAAATGACATCATAACTTAACTTTAACCGTAACCGCCCAAGAGTGACCAGTTAAAGTTATTGTCAAGTATCTGTCTTGCATGTCGAATATTCTAACCTCCAAACAAGTCGATGATACGAGAAATATTCGCGAAACTACATCTGAAGATGAAAGTGATTTGGTGGTTAATATAAGGCTCATAAAGAAAAGTACTTAAATATCCCAAGAACCGATCGATTTGCCAAATGAGGCGAAGATTCGTTCCTAGCGAGATTTCGAGTCTCAAAAAATTATCATCCGATGAGGAAGATGTTGTGGTTATGTTTTGTGTTTAGAGTGGGCCAGAATGATCATTGCAACAGTTTACTATAGTAGGCTGAGCCAACAACTTTTGTGTATGCGAGCTGAAGTGATGTTTTCTTTGTTTGATACAAATAAATATAATTTATAATTTACTTGTAGTTTTGTTACATAAATTACTTTTACGTCGTGGATTTCATTTCATCTAAATCTTTTGAGCCGTTTTAGTATGAACTAGGCACAAACAAACATAATACTTTACATCTACTTAAACTAATATTATAAAGCTGAAGAGTTTGCTGGTGACGGATTTGCATAGCTGATAATAAATATAAGACAATGTCACATTGATTGCTCTCATCCTGTAGTAAGTAGCAAAATTACTTGTGTTACAGAAATCAGAAACGACGACGGTGGGTACCATAACACCCAGAGCCAAGACAATATAGAGAATTCCCGACCGGAAATCGAACCCGGGACCTCAGAGATGGCGACACCAAGTCCGGCGTGCTCGCTTCTCGGCTATCGATTTCGTCAAGATCAGACAGAAAGCATTATTTTGTATTTCTAGACAGTTAGATTTAACATTTTAAATTCCGACGAAAATAGGTCATTATTGCAACAATAATATTGTCGTATCTCTTAATATAAATTGTACTTATTTTGCGATGGCCTTTAAAATCCTTCATCCTCTTAAAGAACTCAATCACTATTAAACTTGGACCTCTCAATGTAAGTACGAGACCTCAAATAAAAAAGCTAAGTAAGATCTGTTGCGTTTAAAGTAAACACGTAATCTGGGATATCTCTCACTCCCCTCCCTTTATTACTTCATTTTCCGCCTGAAAGCCCTCAGTAATGACCCAACCTCCGAACTTCGAGGAGGTTTTTCGCTCGGCCCGTTTTGTCTTATCTTTCCTTATGATTGGGAGTTTTGTGAGTTGCGATCTAATAATTCGAGGCAAAGTTCGAGTTCTGAATTAAATGTCGAGTTTCTCAGTCCTTTTAATGGTATGGAAGGTTTTACTTCTTTTGCTTAAACAAATGATTATGCTAATCCTGTGACGCGAAGGAGAAATTATCAGCTTTTAAGTCCCGTTAAAGGGTTTACGGGCTTCAGATAGAGTAATAGATTTTCAGAGAATTAAAAACAGGAAACTCTTTTCAAATCTCCAAATTTATTCTGAAACTATTACCTACATGCCAATGTTTCATTAGCAATTCACAAGATCATTATAACCGAAGCATCCAATTTTCGGTTGTCAATTAGAGTACGAAAACTGTTTGTCTCCCAGCTGCATAATGTGCAATGCAATGCAGACCATTTGTGAGACATTTCATTAAGAGAGTACCAGAATGTCAAATGGGATGATTTGCGAGAAACGTAAAAAGAAACGATTATGCTGTGACGACAAAAACTATTTTCGTCTAGATTCACAAAAAAAGGTTTTCTGATCGAAGATAGATAACGAAAGTTGGATCTAAGCAGCGCGGCTACAATATTTTCATTTTAGGTTAGGTTTTATCTAACGTCTGAGATGAGACTAAGTGACAGAAGCGATGTCTTTGTGTGCGTTGCTCTTTTAACCGATTTCAAAAAGGAGAACGTTCTATGTTTGACGGTATTTTTTTTTTGTATGTGATTAGATATTTTCGCCAATCGCACTGAATTTTATTTTTTTTTATTCGCAAGCGTAAACCTTCAATTTGGTTCCATTATCACCAAATCAGAAATGAAATAAAGTGTTGTAAAAACCCGACTTCAAATATAAACTAAAAAGTGAAAAATAATATTTACTTGAACATTCGACGACCGTCTGGTGTAGAGGTTCGCGCTCCGGACTAAAATGCCTTGCGGTTGCGGGTTCGTATCCCGCGAGGGGCAAATGTTAGTGTGATGAGCACGAGCATTTGCACCTACGTCATGGATGTTTATAAAAATAGTTAATTATGTTTATCCATTATCTAGTCGCCATAGCACAAGCTTTGCTTAGTTTGGGGCTAGATAATTGGTGTGATTGTGGAAACAATTTATTTATATTCATAACATAATCACTTACTTATCTTTTAAGCTGGAGCTAGCCATGGAAAGTTTAAATGTGTGCACCGACTCAAAAAATAGCTAATTAGGTATGCTTCACTAAATATTATTTTTCGTTTTTTAGTTTATATTTAGAGTCGGTTTTAAGTTTTTTACAAAACGTTATATCTCTGCTTTTGTGCTAGTGTTTGTAGGCTGGTAGCCAACAAACCATAAAATATAGGTAGGACCTAAGATCATTTAATTGTATCGCCCGATAAGGGGTTTTGTCCATAGTTGTCGTAAACGTCCGTTTGTTGACATTCAGCTTGATAAACTTAGAAGGACTTATGCACCATAGGATAAACTTATTACGGGATTAAGGGTAACACTCCATTGAGGCGACTGAAGCATTTATATCCACTATCAAACTTCATTGAGGCGGAGCTTAGCAGCTGAGCAGTTTTATCAAATTACGGACGCACGGTCCTGAGCAGACTTAAGCTGTTTGAAAATTAAACAACAGAGTCTCTTAATTTAGGTTTAAAGAATTTATTTCCCATAAGAACTTACATATTATTTCAATACATATTAGTTCACTTAAAATGAGATTTACACGATATAAGTAAACACACATTTTTTGGCGCAGCGCAGCTGTACAGCAAAATAAGCCTAACAAAAGTCAATTAAAATATTACAGTAAGCTTCCGAACTAAATATCTACATATAAAGAATCACAATTTTATAACAGCTTTAGACATATATTTTTGTTTTGCTACCGTCATTTACAAGGAACATAACAGGTTGCTGCACTCGGTCATTCGTTTCGTTCGTTTCGAAGCTCATAGAAATGTATGGAGTCGCTTACTATTTTATTTTTAAATATAATATATATTTTTTTTATTGCTCGCTTAGTAAAAGTTCCTTTAATTTTGTTTTAAAAATGTTTAAGCTTTTCAAATGTTTAATATTTTCTGGTAATTTGTTATAAATGTTGACTCCCTCATATGTCAAGTTTCTTTTGCCGTAATTAACTGTTCTTGGTATTAGGACCCAAAGTTTGTTTTTATTCCTCAAGTTATGTTTATATTGTCTTTGTCGGATGTGAATGTTCGTGTGTATTGCATTAGTAATAATTTTCTTAATTAAGATGCAAGTGGTGTATTTATATAGATGCTCAATATTAAATAATTTAGTTTTATTATATACTATTTTTGTTGTCGTAAAAAAATTTAGATGAAACAATACTTTTACTATTTTATTTTGTAGAATCTGCAAATCTCTTAATGTTGTCTTAGACGCGGATCCCCAAACCTCAACAAGATATTGCAGATTTGATTTTACTAATGTATTATACAGTATAATTCGAGCTTTCTGCGGTATATAGTAAGACACTCTTCCCAGCGATCCCAAAATCGGTTTTAGTTTATTCCCAACATGCTCAATGTGTGTTTTCCACGTTAGTTTTTCATCCAGCCACAGTCCCAGATACTTTTCTTTATGTGATCGGTTGATTGGAGTATTATAAATGGTAAGCGGAGAGTAGGCTGGCACTTTTTTGTTTTTTGCTGCAAATATTATGTAAGATGTTTTTGCTACATTTATTGTCAAAAGGTTTTGCTGATACCACACATTAAGCATGTCAAGATCATTCTGGGCTTCATTGATGATGTCATGAATATTACGACCGAAATAAAAAAGGCATGTGTCATCTGCATATAAGGTTAAGTGGCCCTTAAGGCCTATGTTACTTAAATTGTTGACGTAAATGAGAAAAAATAAGGGTCCAAGAATAGAGCCCTGTAGGATACCAAAAGTTAGCCTGTGGGCGCCACTATTAAATTTTCCTATCTTTACTATTTGAGTCCTATTTTCGAGATATGACTGCAGTATTTTTAAAGCAGAACCTGAAATACCTATGTTAGTCAGTTTCTGAACTAATTTTAGGTGGCTTATTGTGTCGAATGCCTTTTTTAGATCTATAAAGATACCCAATGCAATGAGCTTTTCATCTATACTTGTCTTAATTTTGCTAACCAGGTCTACTGTAGCTGCGAGAGTGTTAGATTTTGGACGAAAACCATATTGGCTTTCGGTAAAAAAGTTTTTTTGATTAAGATATTCATATAATCGACTGTAAATAATTCGCTCGAAGACCTTGGACAGCACTGGAAGCACTGAGATGGGTCTATAATTACCAGGATCAGTTCTACGGCCGGTTTTGTAAATAGGGCTCACTTTAGCAACTTTGAGGGTCTCGGGAAATGTGCCATCTGATAAGCATTTATTGATGCACAAAGTAAGGGATTCAATTATTATTTCCTTTATGCATTTGATTGCTTTTGTGCTGACTCCATCAATGCCAGTGCTTGAATTACTGTCGAGGTCATCTATAATTTTTGATACTTCTTCCATAGAGCATGGTCGTAATTGTGATAGTGTTATATTGTGTGTATAATCGTTCCTATACATTAGGGTGTGGGTAGTGCTTACGTGACATTCATCCGGCATCTTTTTTGCCAAATTGCTACCTACTGTCGAAAAGAAGTGGTTGAATATTTCACAAACTTTGTTGCCTTCAGTTATAAGCTCGGAATTTAGTACTAATTTAGGTAACACACAGTCTTCTTGTATTTTGTTTCTGGCTAAAGTATTCAACAGCTCCCACATTTTCTTTGAATTACTAAAACATCCTATAAACAAGTCATGGTAATATTTTTTCTTGAACGATTTGATAATTGTTCTGACATTTTTCTTTAGTGCTTGAAAACTGTTGGCATCGCCATCTCCTGTTTTTATTTGCCGCCCCACATTGTTGCGTCTATCTATTGCGTCCAGTATTTCTTTATTAATCCAGTCATTGCGTGAAGCGTTTAAAACTTTGGTTTTGGTCATCTTATTTTGATCTATGCTTTGTAGAATTTTCTGTTCAAGGTATTTGTATTCATTTTCATTAGACACATTGGTGATTTCTTTGGCAGCCTTATAAAGTCCATCGTAGTTCAGCGCTTCATATTTAATGCGTTTATTGCTCTGCACTTTTAATTTTGAAATTTCGGTAAAAATCTGTTTGTGGTCAGAAAGTGAGGAGTTAATGATAGAGAGCCCATATTCATGGTTTTTCATATCTGTGCACACATGGTCCAAAATTGTTTTTGTAGTAGATGTTTCACGGGTATTGTATTTTCTAGCGATTTTGTTTAAAATTTCGTAGCCAGATTCATTTACTGTTCCTATATATTTCTTACAGATGTTATTCTTTTTCAATAAGTCTTTATTGAAATCTCCAAGAATTATGCTTCTTTTCCTTGTCTCTAGTTGTGTACTATATGTTGCTAAAAAGTCACTAATATTTGTATCCGATGGCTTGTAGATAGCGCCAATATTAAGAGAAAGCTTATCTATTTTCAACCATAAATAGTGATTTCCATTCTCAACCAAATTTTATGTAACTTCATATTTAATTGAATTGTGTATGTAGATGGAGACTCCACCGCCTCTGCTGTCCGGTCTGAAGTTGTAAGTGTGGTTATAATTAGGTAGGTTATAAAACTGGGCATCGGTGTCTGATGTAATCCATGTTTCTACAAATATTAGGATGTGTAATGTTGATGAAATGGCCTTCAGAATGCATTTTATTTCGTCAAATTTCCCTGGTGATCGCATGCATAATTTAAATAGCTAATTATAACTACGCTTAACAACTATTGGAATAACACTGAGCTTAACGGTTCAAAAAGAGACCCGTTTGGTTGTCATAACTTCGCTCAACTAGCCCAGCTCTACCCTGAATGGATTCTCCCCCTCAGATATTATTCTGTCTGTCAACGTAACACTAATTGACAGTTATAGAATTATGTTTAATACCATGTAAGTGGATAGTTCTGGATTAGATTCCCTAATCCAGAGATGTGCATGTAGACCCTAATATGGTCGTAAATAAAATGATTAAAATAATGGAATGCTTATGCTTATACGATTTAACCAGACAAGCCTGCACTGAATTAAAATGTAAAAGCGTCTCAATTTTATTTTCACGATTACGATGTTGATCCCCAAGTAAAAGTTATTAAAACTTTAAAAACCACATTTAAAACCTTAACTGTCAATGCATTTATGCATAATGCAGACCCATCGCGTTATTTCCCGACGGCAAAAAAACTTTGTCGATAAAATACAGTTTAACCTTGTTCCCGTTGTATTCCCCTCTCTACTGGGACTCTGCCATTGATGTATTATTTTATACCACGTTTATATGACTACATTAGCTCGAGTTTGTCACAGTTTAATATTGTGTGAACTAGTTTGTCTCTAGACAATACACCGTTGAATAACGTTACTTTCAAAAATAACGGAAGTGTCGGAATTCACAATTGGAAAAAATAAATACAGTTCAGTCAATTTAAATACTTTATTTAGGCGATTAGCAATATACCTATCTACTATCAATAATAGTCTTGAAATAAGGTTTGAACAGCCTGATTTAATCTGACACCAGACATTTATTTGCCTGAGGGGTCTTCCAACACAGACTCAAGCCAATTTAGATGAAATGCTTTTTTAGGCTTCCGTACCCAAAGGGTGCTCGTAGCTCAGTGGCGGCAGCGCTTTGGTATCGATTACTAAAGTTAAGCAACGAACGCCGCGGTCGTGAGTGGATGGGTGACCATTCCGACCATATTTAGTGACATTATCACGAGCATCTTCGTGCTTCGGAAGGCACGTTAAAAGTTGGTCCCGGTCAATATCGCTTGATATTGGTCGTGAAGCCTAGTCAGAGGCCTTAAGGCGGCTTGATAACATCTGACAGTAAGGTTTAGTCACTGGCCTTACAACACCCCTCCACCAATCCGCACCGGGCCCGCGTGGTGGAGTATGGCCCAAACCACCTCATAGTTGAGGTGAGGCCTGTGCCCTGCAGTGGGACGTATATAGGCATACTTTACTTTTTTTTTTTTTTTTTTTACCCAAAGGGTAAAACGGGACCTTAGCAAACCCTGATTTAAATGGCTCGGACACACTATGGCCGTAATGTGCCAAAAAGAAAAAGAATAAAGGCAATTACTTAAACGTGAATAACTTTTGCGGATGTTCGCGGGTTTTGTTTGGTATAGTTTGATGTTACCGGCGCGAAATCACGCTTAAGTTAACGGCACATTTACGGCGTTATTGTATTTTGGAACATTAGGGAGATGAAGCAACGTTTTAAACTATACAGGGTGATTTGTAAAACATCAACAACCTTGCCATATTATGTAGCTAACACCATAAAGAACAACATTTGTTCTACGACTTTAGATAATTTGACACATTTTACTTTAATACAAATCAATTTAATTTTCTGAATGTTCTTATCTCTGTGCGCATTGCATCGCGCGCGTCACTCGAGTCGCCTTTTCGTGTGTGAATGAAACATAGACTTACAAATGTCACGACAGTACAATAAAAGCTCGGAAAATTGTTTTTAATTAATGTATTGAGTTATGATAAAACTAGAATAAATTTTGTTGTTTTTGATGTTAGCTATCTAGTCGTGCGAGGTAGTTGATATTTTTCAAATAACCCTGTATAAGCAACAATTATTATTTATTTGGTAGTCTGTTAGGACCACTGGTCAGCTCAAACAAAAATCATGACCTTCTTTGAGTGGGTAGTAGAAGTTCTTAGTTTAAGGGTAGTTTATTGAAGTATATCAATAACGTTTTGCTTGACCATTTTTGTGTTACACTTCAAATACAATATTACAATTGAAATATTATAATCTCCTATTTAAATAAAATAAAAACATCTCACCATACAAACTTTAGAGTAAAACTGTTTTTCTTTTAATTTACCAATAAAATCTGTTAAAGATGTACTGCCAGGTCTTTAGTCCCAGTTTTAGTTTTTAGTCTCCACTCAGTAGAAATCTTATTTATGTTCAGCAGTGGACTTCTTATGGCTGCAATGATAATGAACAACCCTTTAACGTATAGCCAAAATTCAGCATTTCATAATACTTTTTGCCACCAACGTACAATTCCAGAATCAATCCGGTAGTTCCATGGAAAATTCCAGATAAACAGCGGTCACGGCGCGATACAATTTATACCGGGTCACTGGTCTAATGCAATTGGATGCAATGTGCATTGCTGCTAAAGTGAAAGATTTAAAGCGATACTTGGCAAAGAGTAACTTTCATGGAGTGTAGAAGCGTCTTATCTTATAAGAGTAATTATGGGTTTTGGAATCATACCTACATACAGTGACTGTTTAAAAAAATAAATATTTAGATGTTATTTTTTTTCATAAATGAATAAAATAGATTTCTGTTAATATGCCTGAAAGTACTTTTACACGTCCCAAATATTTTTTTACCCTATCACTGCTTCGGAACAATATTGTGGGCTATCGTTGTGAAGCAGTGCAAAAAAGAGTTTTTTTAAAAGAGTATTTTTATAAGAAAGTACCTGTGTAAGCAGAGCAGTATTTTATTTCATATACAGGTTGTAAAAAATGGCTTTACGAAGCCTTAAACCACGAATTCTATACATAAAACCAAGTAGAATGCAAAAAAAAAAAATTGCTGGGAAATGACTTTTATTTTTGGGTATCAAAAGTAATAACTTATTTCTAACCCGCAATGTATAGCGCGCACGCCACAGACTATGCCTGTGTATGTAAGCGGATCATGTTTCTTTGTAAAAAAGTTTAGTATTATCAAACAGGAGTCAATTTTGTAAAAAAATCTTTAATTTTTTTTTTTAACTTTGACTGTCAATAACTCGGTAACCCGTCATTTCCCAGGTATAGTGTAAAAGAAAAAAATGATCGTAATAATACGTAGAATATGTGGTGTTCGGCTTCGTTAAGCCTTTTTTTACACCCGATATTTTTGTAATTTAAATAATCGTTTAATGAATAATAATGGTTTTTTTTCAATAAAATCACTTACCATGCCAATTTAATTATGATATTACGAGAGATTGAGAGGACAACCATTAGCATATTATCCCGGTTTATAACCCAAAAAGCTTGACCATCTTCATTTGTAATTACTTTAACAATATAATATATACCAAAATAGATTTACCTACAAATACATAGCCTCACAAACAATGTTGCTTGTTTATTTATTACGAGATGGCTCATGTCATGTACTACGGTGCAATCCATCTACTGCATTATAATGGACCTCAGCTGCCGATGATAAATGGGCTGATACAGATTTGTAAGCTCCTAAAAACCGTAAAACTTCATAAATACCTATGATTGATATTCCAAACCTGGATTGCAACGCTTAAAAATATTTTTAGTTAAAATTGAAAATTTTCTTTTAGTCAGTTTGAATTTTGAAATATTTGTCTATTGTTTCTTTTAAAATGTCTCTAATTTGACGAAACTTAACATTATTTTTGAATAATAACGTATAACGTTTTGCGTAAATTTGCATAAAAAACTAGATTATTCCTGTGACTTAGACCGTGTAAATTATAAAATTTAAAATAAAAACGGGTAAGTAATAAATAATCAAAAGCTGGTCAAGCGTCACTTAATAACCAACTCCCAAACAACCAATCATAAAATGATTCAGGTTATGGTTATCAGGTCAGACCTATAAATTTCTTAAAATTTAATTTATTCATATTTGCATTTATTTTACTAAAAACTTAATGCCATGAGGTATTTTCTGCCAGTTGATCACTAAGCTTAACAGAAATTTTTAATGCTTTCTCAAAAAGTCCCAAACATAAATTCTATTTTGAAACTCATTTCCTGCAACACGCAAAGTCAGGGCGGCATCCTAGTTCTAAATAAATAATTGGCGACTGTGAAACGTGACGAGACCCGCGCCTTTATGACCCGTCTGCGTTATTTATGCGTTTAGTCTATGGTCCCAATTTCAAGAGTTATGGGCTGTGTAGTTTTGTAGTACGAGTATTCGAAAGTAATGCTTGTAGTTTAGTTGTTATATTAAAACAAGTTTTTGTAGTTTTTTGCCAGTTAAAAAGAAAGTGTAATTGTGAGTACTTTAATTATAAACTTGAATTGTATTTTATTAGTAATTTCTATTAAAGTTCAAATAGCTTTGTAGGCGACTCATAATAGTACCTATGTTAAGGAGGTTTTTAAGAAAGTATTTTTAACTTAATAGGCAATTAACAATTGTAGACATTTAAGTTTCAAAATGTTTACAAAATGAAAAAAATACTTGTCTTAACCGGGATAGCAACTCAAAACTCCTGCAAGCGTACCTATTTTACTTATTAAGCTATTACAGAGGTCTGCTTCGAGCCCCGACCGGACGAAATTGGCTTTCCTAACTGTTCTGCCACACTATCACTATTTGGGAAATTAAATGCTACCGGTAGTGAGGTCTGGGTTTGAGTCACAACTTAGGCAAGTTAGCTTGTTTCACCATTATCTTCGAATAGAGAATTCAAATAAAAAAATGTTAAAAAAAATATTAACTATTTGTACAAATGTTTTTTACAATATTTGCAGAATAGAATATTTATAATTTTAATAAACATAATTATGATGTAGGCTCCATAAGACAAATTTTGTATTATCGAGGAAATGAAGAAGCGGCGCAATCATCGGTCCTGCTTGCCGCGCTACGACAGAGCATACGTCACTTCTAGTCACCGAATCCACTCAAATTCCAGGCAGTTAAGTGTCCGAATCGCTTGAATTCGTACTATCTGCGCGATTCAGTTAGCTGCACAGACACTGAACTGCCTGGAATTTGAGTGGATAGTTAGCTTATGGTAACCCCCTTGATCTGTTGGAGGGACGAGCAGCACTCACGAGCAGACCTCACTTCGGCGGCGGGCTAGCTAGGGATAGGACGATTACTAGGCTCCGTATATCTTGTGGCTACCTAGCCATATGCTAGACTGCCACAGACTAGCCATAGACTGCAATATGCTGAGATGATGATGATGATGACCTCATCATCATCATCATCACAGCATATAGCAGTCCACTGCTGGACGTAGCCTTCCCCAAGGAGCGCCAAAGAGCACGATCTCTCGCTCTTTTCATCATCCACTGCCAGCCATCTTCCTAAGGTCGTCGGTCCATAGAGCTAGGGGCGTCCTACACTCTGTGGCTAGGTCATATCTTTTTCCTATTCTGGATCTAGGTCAAGCGTTAATTGTAAACTTATTTCAAATTAAAACGAGTTCCTTATTTTATTAGGTATAAGATTTATAGGACTTGATTTGGCTGCTCAGTATTATTTAAGTAGTGCTCTTTAAAAGGCTGATGATAAAATAATCAAAAGAACTACTAGTTTGCCCTAGTAGGGCACTTCTAACAATATTCTTACAAAAGTTCTATTCGGAACTACCGTTTTGCTAGTTTCGGTGGCGATGCAAAGCGGAGTGTACATTGGTTGATTGCGTGTACATAGCGCTGTTTGAAGTTCACGTATGAGGCTGGAAACGATGACCTTCGCTAAAAAAAATATTTTATTATACCTTTGTAAGCGCTAAAACAGTGGTGCTCACATACAACAAGAAGTACGAATGCATGATCTCAAAACCATTTCATAGTTTTATTATGAACAAAGGCACATAAAAAATAATTAGGTACCAATCACATAATTTCTAGCCCCAAACTAATCAAAGCTTATACGACGACTAGATAACGGATCTTAACACTTTTAATAAGCAGTTGTACCTAAGGCATGGATGTTTCATGAATTAAGTATAGATTTTTATTACAAAAACTGAGGGGATGTGATGGTCAAATAAAAAAAATTGTAATGTTAGAATATAGATATTACACCTGTATCGGAATATAAACCAAAATTCAGTTAATATTGAGTTTTTCTACGATATACATAATAAGTTGCTGTATTTGCGCACGAGATTATTGGCCCATAAGAGGTGCTGAGTTTTCTGAGATAAACTTTGTGTAACTCCTTTTGGCAAAAGGTGCCCGGAAAAGTACAAATCAGGGAAACATAAAAAGAAAATATTTAACCAAGCACCGCTGCAGAGACTTCATATTGGATAATAATGAGAAAAAGCGGTGCAATAAAATAGTTACATTTTAAAGAAAAATTACCGTCATTACTGTGAAAACAAACATTATGATGGTGTTTAATACCTACATCAAAATAAAAAACCATCAATATTACGACAATGGCTCCGAAAGAAATAAGCTGCATAATTAAACGAGCAGTTTCGTTCGTTTTCTGCAACTTACTTAAATTGCAATTTTCCAACAAAATCGCTAGTGTACACTCGGGTCAAGAATGTAATAAGAGTAATGGATTCTGTGGCTCTCGTTCTAAAATGCTGACATCGGCATTATTTAGATCTTGGCACGTGAAGGGATTTGGTTTGGATATCTAGCTATTTTGACTTACATTGTTGCTGTTTTGCCAGAATTTTTATCAATCAAGTAAAAGAAGGTTGGAAAAACTCGACCCAAAAAAATCAAGAGGCGTTAATGTTGGAAATCATAAAAAAATGTATGTGATGATAGTCAGACGGAATAAAAATTACGTAGAACATAACCTAACCTCAACATTTAGTTTTCTCGTAGGTAATATCTTTAGGTAATCCCAACTTTAAGAGGGTAAGTTCGGTTAACTTTTTAGAAGGCTTTCTTGAATGTATGAATACTCGTTAAATTCATTTAGGAACTGGGTTTTATATTTTGGGTCGGGAACTCCATAAAAGCTTACCATCCTTCTTTGGTATGGTTTTGTTGATTCATGTCACATCCATGTCCTATGATTGAGTAGGTACCTCTGGAGTTTTAGAGTTATATAAATTCGCACATACACTGTGCGGATTTATATAAATTACTCTGTGGAGAAGAAATCATCGTGAGAAACCTTCACATTACACATTGTAATTATCGTGATAAAACTGGATTTCTAGAAATGAGCCTAAATTATCTGTATGCCCCGTGCTCCTTATGTAGACGTATGGTATGAAGACGTGTATTTTGAAGCATTCGAAATAAATCTTGAATATGATTTGTGTGCGAACTCTATTCCTATTGCTTCCGATTATATTTTTTAAACACTCGAAATAAGACACTAAATTATTATTTTTTGTTTCAAGAAGAAAAAATAAAAACCGGAATGCAAGAACTTATTTTAAAAACCAGAAAGAAAAGTAAATAAAAAGTTACAATGTTTATTCTTTTATGTTATTCTTCCATTTTTTCTACTAGTAGAAATCTTAAAAGTGGGTAGGACCACTCGTAGCAGAATTCACGGAATGAATTTTCCACAATAGTGATTATCGGTATTCTTATGCGAATCACTCTATTTCTTGTGCTCTAAAAACACGTCAATTTCACTGCTTTTTACAACTGGACTTAACATGATCATAAAAAGAATATTAATATAAATTAATAATAGAAATACAATGTTTTTCTATCTGGGTGCCTAGTACGAGTTGCACAAAACAATTAAGTCACTTCACATAAATCGATCGAAATGTAATACAAATTAACTTTTAAAAAAAAGTAAGCGAATCAGCCATTTTGTTGTACTCCCACTAGGCCCTCTGAACTCTCTTATCTATTTTCAATAACCTATTTTATCCATCAACTTATCCGTAGCAAGTATTCTATAAGGCCGAGCTTACACGCTTTCATACCACAATCCCGCAATCTAGTGTGTACACACCCTAGGCGAACGGAAGCGCGTCAGAATCTGCTTTACAGTTTCAATTTGCCGAAGTGAAAGAGTTTGTGGGCGGAGTCGGTGGGAATGGCTTTAGTGTAGTATTGGGGTCACTATTATTTTGTCTTTTCAGGGACAATTGGCTAAAAATATAGTTCTGTGTAAAAGTGAAATGGGTTAAAATTAATAAGTCTAATTCTATAAGGCTGAGTTTCCACGCTTTCATACCACAAGCCCGCAATGTGTGTGTACACACCCCAGGCGAACGGAAGCGCGTCAGAGTCTGCTTTACAGTTTCAATTTGCCGGAGTGAAAGAGTTTGTGGGCGAAGTCGGTGGGAATGGCTTTAGTGTAGTATTGGGGTCACTATTATTTTGTTTTTTCAGGGACAATTGGCAAAAATATAGTTCTATGTAAAAGTTTAATGGGTTAAAAAACAATTATTAGGAAAACACAATTTTGCTCAGACATGTCCATTTATTTGAGATGGAAGATATTTAGAATAAATTAAGGATTACATTATGTAAAAAAAAACAAATACTTTAATTTTAGACAGCTAAGATCCATTGGCAAATACACTTATAGAGTGTGTTAGTATTTTGAATTAACTTAAATTTATTTTATTCAATTTTAAAAAGAACTAAATTTCTGAGATAATTATAATATTAATAACGTCACCACGATACACGTGGCAAGGATAACGATGTAAATGACATCGATGTTTATCTACTACTAGACATATTAAACTCATTTGCAGGCTTTTGTTCACCAAAGGCAACTTATGTTATAAACTTGCATCGAATAGTGTAGAGAAACACTTGCCTTCCCCGCTGCACGACCTACTCCTTTCTATACCTACTTAAGGTGTATCCAAACACAGAGGCACAGCATGCGCATTAGCTAATTTTTTAAATTTTGATCTGTAAATATTTTTCCACTGAGATATTATTCATATACCTACCTTTTAAGGTGAATCATGGCAGCACCTAGGAATATTCTATATAAAACACCTTGTAAAACCCATGTTTATGAATAAATAAATGATTTGATTTGATTTGATGCCGCGCTATAATTGGACGACAGCCACGCACGGACGCCGCGAGCTGGCTGCCGCGCGCGAACGGTCTTACTGTGCGTTCATCGGTGATTGTGTGTGGACCTATTTAGTGTAGCATCTAACATTGTCTTCTTTTAATACACTTTCTTCTGATCCTTCTTCCACGCAATTTACGAAGTAATATTTAAACACGCCGCCGCTTTGATTGTGGTCTAACCGCGAAAAAAAGAGCGCGTGCGGCGTGTCTCGGATATACCGCGCAGTTGTTACTCGCAAATAACTAGTCCCGTGGCAAATTTGTGTCCTGCCAATGCCGCGTAGCTGCCGCGCTTTTTTTGGATACGCCTTTAGAGTTTCTCGTTCCCAGCAACGTCTAGCGCCCCAAGCGAAAATCGTGTTAATATAAATTGGTATTTCTACTGCTCTAAGCCAACATTTCTCTCTAAGGGAGCAACTTTGAAATGGAAAAAAGAACACTTCCACATAAATAGCAGTTTTAATGAATAATTAAATATTGTATTGAGTTGTACGTCAAATTTGATTTTTTTTTACCCCTGAAATCGGCCCTAGATGGAGCAGCATGACTACCTACAAATAAATTTCGGCTACAGACATAGAATAATGTGCTCAGACTAGCCCAAAATAAATTAGGTTGAGTAAATTTAGTACTTTATGGGAAATAGTTACTCCCCCATGGTCACCCTACCCAGCAGCAATCGTCTACGTCTCAGATAGGGAATACAGTGGATACGCTACGTGGTATCGAAATCGATGCAGCGATAACACGCCGCATTGCTATGAGTTCGCGTCTTGGCATAGTCTGAAGATGTCAGCCAAATCATGCAAAGTGTGTTTTTAAACCAAAAAATCTAAGAATGTGTTCAATCCCGTCCCTGGAGTCGTTGAGTTTACGTCACTCTTTGTGTAAAGAGGAAAGAGGAGGCATAATTATAGCACGAAATAGCCAATCTGTTCCGTACAAATCCATCAACTTTAAAACAACGTTAAAAAATACCATATGATCAAGCTCTTATAACAACGCTCACCTCAAAAGCCCAGCAAAAACATAATAATGGAAGAAATATTTATAACACGCTCTGTGGTTATTGTTGTAAACGAAGGAAATGGACTTTCAGATAAATAAAGTAACTTAAAGCAATATGTATTGCTTATATGTGTAAGTACATACACAAATTACGTATAGCGGCGGCGCGCTAGACAGATAGGCCACTCGGAACTAAGCGTCAAAATCGTTACGCACAAATTGACAATTGCGTTTATATGCAATCTCGGACGATCCGGGGCAGTACTACAGCGGACTGTCACTCACGACAGTTTACTACGCATTGATCATTGTTACGTGCGAAAAATGGATATAAGCGTTTTTATTAGGTACTGCTGCAGTGTGTTTGGATGTTTGATACAACACAAAATTGTGATTACACGTTCTTAAAAGTAAAAGTAGGTCTAGGTTTTCTCTTGTAAGTAAAGTAAAGTAAGTAAGTAGTAAAGGTAAAGATAAGTTTTTATAGCGATCAATCATTCATTTCATTACATTACACATTCAGCAGGAATGAGCTTTTAAATTTTACTTAAATCTTCATTGGTTTAACACCAGTGTTTTAGGTAAGCGTTGAATAAAAGATTATAAACATATTAAATTATTCATTGATTTTTTTTACATTGTCGTTGCTATGATAAATACGCCACCTAGAAATGTCAGTATATGTCATAACAGTACCTAAGTAATGTAGTTAGTACCTATAATTTCTAACAACGCGCAGCTGCCGCCGCTGTTAAAAACGACTGTAATTGAAGAAGCCAAGTTAGGGAGAGTAATTGTTGCTCTGTCTTCCCATTTAGGCCTGGACGTATGATAAGATGAATGAATAAACTAATCGTTGTATCGGTGTAATAAGGCACACTTATTTATTTCAAAAATCAGAATAGCAACCCTAGACAGTCAGCCCAATTTGGGCAGTTGTTTTCGAGAACGGCGGGAGTGTACCTTCTGTATTTATTCTATTTTGTGGTACATAGGAGGAGGATCATCATCCGTTAGCCAAGATGCGAGCATGCCGAACTTAGCATCGCTAAGTCTGAGGTCTTGGGTTCAATTCCCAGTCAGGTCAAAACGAACTTTCCTATATGTTTAAGGACTTCTTGTGATGTTTCTGATTTCTATAACACAAGTGCTTTAGCTACGTACCTTAGGATAAATGTAGGTATGTAATGTTTTCTTATCTATACTATAATAAAAATGTAACGGGTCCAGTTCTGTACATTGAAGATATTTTGAAAACTATAATTATTTTAAGTTTTGTCTGTCTATCTGTCTGTACTTTGGCCGCGCATCACGCCGAAACAACTGGATCAATTCAAATGAAACTTGACATAATTTGAGATCATACTTTGAGGTAGGACGTAGGATACTTTTTGACCAAAAATTCGGCACGGTTTCATTGGGAAAAGGGATGAAAGTCAAAATGTTTAAATAGTTGTAAATCATGAACGCGTAGTCCGATTGCGTTCATTCTTTTTTTGTTAGAATGTGCGCAAGGTTATGTAATCCGTTTTAACTCGTACAAATTAAACTAGCTCTTCTATTTGAGCTACAGCTTACGCTCAGCTTACGTGGATCGACGTTTATCCGCCGCGAACATTTTGGTACATGGGTTTAATTTTATTGCTAAAGGAATAAAATGCAGCAACTTGAAGAACAATATCAACTGACAAAATGAATTCTGAAATACGATTTTACTTTGTACACGCAATTCCGAAATTTAATTGATGAAGAAAAGTAATTGGAAACTGTAAAAGATAATTTATACGTTCACATGTTTGTGAATAAAAGTGAATTCATTTAGATTTTAGACAATGTACGTAGTACTTAAGTTGCGACCATCATCATCCAAACTCAAAGATTGACTGTGTGGTATTATGAATGAATGAATGAAAAGTTTTTTTGACACAATTTAAAAATAATTCAATTCAAGTTTAACATTATTATCATTATCATCGTTCAGCCATAGGACTTCTACTGCTGTAAGTACTCGTACATACATAGGCCTCCCTCAGTGACTTCCAGAATGTCCGGTTGGAAGCTGTGTGATTTATGTTTCCTTCCAAAAAGATGAATTTTGTCTGTGAATTCCTTTGTACATTGAACGGTACAAAGTTTATCTACTCTCGGTTGTCCCAAAAATCTCAGCTTGTATTTCCACACGTTCGATTCATCTGAATTTATAAGCGAAATCAAAACAATCAGGGAACACACTGCGAATGTACAAAATTCTAATATTTGAATAAAGCCAATATCACACTAACCCTTGTAAACAACACACCAAATGCCATAGTCCTAAAGAAAGAAATTAGTTACCTTTCTCGTGTGTCAGTGAATTTTGCCAGGGTTTCGGAGCACACCGAGATCCTAGACACTAAGCTAGTTTTCTATGCTGACTTGAACCGGGAATTGAATTCAGAACCCAAAAGTAAATTACCGTGCCACGACGCCAAACGCGCCATCGGTTATACGAGTGATGCGATCTGTCTAAAAAATAAATAAAGTTTACTAAACACCTACATTATTTTTAAGTTAGGATAATAATACATTAGAAAATAAACCCGCGTCGTTAATAAAACGCTATCTTTTTATTTTCCCATATAAAAGCAAGATTAATCGATGATTATTATAAAAACATGATAAATTATTGAAATATCAGAACATATAATTATTCATTTAGACTGCATTGCCTGTTAAAAATGAAATTAAGACAAAGTCCTTTTGAAAATAAACTTTTAAAACGAACTCGAATGCGAGGTAGTGTGGATTAACCCTAAGCCTGTTTACCGTCGGCTTTCAATGCATTTGAAGAATACAGATTTCTGGTCACGTAGGGTTTGCTTAGCACCGTTTGCGGTTTTGGACTAAAATGACGTATTTTTTGGAACAAATTTACGTTGTTGAAAACTGTGGATTTAGGTAACTGGACGAGAATTCGTCTTCTTCTTTCATGAAGAATAAAATTTTAAGAATAATCAGAAATCAATAGCAATCTATTTATCGCTGCAGAACATAAGCCTTTTATGTGAAATGTAATGGATTGGTGAAAGAGATTGTAAAACCTGTGAATAAACTTTACAGTCAGATGTAATCCAGTCGCTCTAAGGCCTCTGACTAAGCTTGACAACTAGAAACAAACAATATATCCGCCGGGACTAACGTGCCTTCCAAAGTACGGAGATGGTTGTTATGAAGGTCACTATATAGTCGGAATGATTATCCACCCACTCAAGACCGCGGCATTGGCTGCCTCATAGGTTTTCTGTCCTAATATATATATATATAAGGTCCGATTTTATTAGTGTTCATCCTGTTAACCTGTGCCTATATAGGTGAAAAGCAATCGTAAAAACCAATTTTCAAATGTGTACCATAAAAACTAAAAAAGTTAAAAATCAACAACATTGACTTCATATTGCATAAACTCGTCCTATCTTTGCTACGTTTAACCATCTGATTATCCGTCTTATTCCTTCCCCTTGTACAGAGCGAGAAAGAGTTAAAGATAGGACGAGTTTATGCAATATGAAGTCGATGTTGTTATTTTGTAATTTATTTTTAACTTTTTTAGTTTTTATGATAGACATTTGAAAGTTGGTTTTTACGATTGCTTTTACACCTATATAGTCACAGGTTAACAGGATGAACACTAATAAAATCGGACCTTATATATATGATACTTTATTATAACATCACAGGATTGCTTATTGTGTTTGCTCTTGAAAAGGGAACCGGTTTGGAATTACTACCAAACCACTGCGACCACTGAGCGAAAAGCACCTCAGTGACAAATCTACCTATCTATTCAGCCTATTGCAGTCCACTGCTGGACGTATGCTACTCCCAAAGTGCGCCAAAGAGTGCGATCTTTTTTCATCTATCCACTGCTAGCCATTTTTCTTAAGGTCGTGGATCCATCGGGCTGGGGGGCATCCTACACTACATTTGCGAAGGCGTGGTCTCCACTCGAGAACCCGTTTACTCGTTACGCTTAGTGACAAGTATTAAGTTATAATTTTGTGCAGTAGTAAAATACTATACAGGGTATTCGGAAGAGTATTCGCCAAATGTGTCGGGTGTATAACCTGACATCTTTGGCTAAACCTTTTTGAACAGCCTGTATAATTCTGCTCACCCAGTAGTGGTAGAATATTTGAAATTCTAAATACACTTTTTGCTTAAAAGAGGTCAAAATGTTGCGTCCAGTAGAACATTGCCGCTTTTACGATTAGAACTAAATTTTCCGGCTCACTAAGAAGCGCTGGAGCTCGCGAGTGACTCGCCGCAAACATTAGTTAGGACGCGGCAATTACGCCGCCTTCTTTTTAGGGTTCAGTGCCCAGTGGGTAAAACGGGACCCTATTACTAAGGCTCCGCTGTCCGTCTGTCTGTCTGTCTGTCACCAGGCTGTATCTCATGAACCTTGATAACTAGAGAGTTGAACTTTTCACAGGTGATGTATTTCTGTTGCCACTATAACAACAAAATACTAAAAAATAGAATACAATAAATATTTAAAGGGGCTCCCATACAACAAACGTGTTTTTTTTTTGCCGTTTTTATAGATAATGGTACGGAACCCTTCGTGCGCGAGTCCTAATCGCGCTTGGTCGGTTTTTAAATACCGCTAAGTGTACAGGATGAAAAAAAATCTATGTAAAATTCGATAACAAAAAAAATGGAAGATAATGTTTTTATGAACTGTTAGCCTTTCTCCTAAACTAAAATTATTGTCTTTGAATACTCATAAACAGTAGCAGCGCTTAAAGTATTCCACTATTCAACGTATGGTAGAATACCTATGTATAAGGCAGGTTTTATATTTTAAAATTGTTTTATGTCCTTGCTTTTTTGGGTACCTATAGAAAAGGATAAGAAATGGTACGAAAGATAAACATCGATAAACTCTAGCTAAAAATGGTCAATGGAATAAATGACCCTAAAAATTAAAACTAAAAATGTTTAACCCCTGGACCGTCTCACCGCAGCTATTAGTTAGGACGCAATTAAACCCGCCTTTTAAACGTGAGAAATAACACAACATATATTTTACCCTTTTTATTTTCGCAAACAAGGTTGGGTTGGGGTGGAGGAAAACCAAAATTAACCATTTTGTTACGGATGTTCCTTGTGGCAACAATATTAAAGAAGGTCAGGGCCCTAACCATGAACTGTTAAAACAATCACAAATCTGTCAAACATTATCATTTCTGTCAAATTTTGTATGAAATGACGTACCAAAATTGACAGTTTTGACAACTTTGAGATTGTTTTTAGAGTTCATGGTTAGGGGGCTGGTGCTAAATTAATGGGAATGACAGGAATTAAAAATAAAATGTGTTTGCGAGAAGCTTGTATAATAGCCGGAATAAAACTAACAATGTTTTTTTTTAACATACTTAAACAAAACCACAGGCAGATTCATCCCAAACCAATACTAGACTCGTTTTAAATTCTAGGGTAAAACACCAATACTGGCCATCGTCCCATTTAAAGACATTTTTAAACAGCCAAAAGCACTAAATTCAAAAGAAATGGTAACCGAAACCTCTTTCGTTTGCTTAACAGAGAATAACAACTGCGTACGCAAGCATAATAGACACCGAAAAAAATTCCATACACTCACAAGCTCTCAAATTAGAGCTTCGTGAATTTCTGTAAAAGATCCATGTTATAAGAAACTGGCGACGGCTTTTAAGCTTTTAACGATTAGAAATAGTCATATAGACATAACATTTATACAGGGTTCTAGGTTGAACGAAATATACAATTTTACATAATTGAGATTGAGAAGAACTACGGTTCTTCTCAATCTCTAAAATTGTATATTTCCTACGGGAACGTTAACAAGAAATTGAGTAACAGCTGTTAATTACACGGGCGGGCGGGGCAGATGGCACGTATAACTGACGGCCAATGGCGCAGAAAGGTTCAGAAATGGAGGCAACGTTGTAAAGTTGCAGGAAGCTACTGGATTCAAGTCGCTTTCAACCGGCCGATCTTGAAGTCACTGGAGTAGGCCTATGTTTAGCAGTGGACGTCCTGCGGCTGAAATGATGATGATGATTATAACAATTGGGTCAAAAACACTTGGATTTCAGAGACAATGTTTCTAATAGCTGCAGCGTTTGCCTGTTTGTATGTATGCATGCTGTGCATTTTATGTGAAAGTCAGTCACTCATATTTTACGAGTCTTTACAAAAATGTTATTAGATTACTTAAAGCAAGAAGTTACAAAGTATGACGATGATGATTTTAGTATTCATTTTGCAACTGCTAACTATGATGCGATTAATAAAGAATATAACTTTCTAGTTAATAATCTAGCCTAAGTGTTAATCATGATCAATTGTTTTGCAATCATCATCAAGCCAACGTCAATCCACTGTCCTCTCCAATGCATCCTCTTTCAGCAGTGTTGTATATGTATGTATATAAGTAGCGCGCAGTGCATATAGGCAATTAGGCAGGCCTACCTGGTAGATGAAATAAGTTAGGCAGTAGGTACTTACATATGCGTCTTAGGGGTCAAAATAATAAATTTTCATCAATAAAACACTTAGTAAGTATCTACTGCCTACCTCGAAATAAAACTAATCCCCGCCACTGGTATGTTTGTATATCATCGTATCTTTGAAAGGCTAAGCTGCGTTTTCCAAGTCGCAGTATCTACTCAAGAACACCTTAATGATAATTTGTAATCTATTATTTTAGTGCATCATAACAAAACCTAGAAATCTCCACTGCTAATAACTTAAACCACAGCAAAAACAAGTCCGTTGCTGTCTAGGACAAGGCAAGCTTGGAGTCAGGCCAATCCACATAAACTGTTATTTCGTTACGTACAGACAGAAGGGCAGGCATAAACGCGATTTACTATTATTTTATGGAAAACAACTGCTGATACGCCACTGTTATTATTCGACATACTTTCAAAGTATGTCTATGGCTTTTTAGCGTTAGAATAATGTTTGTTTGTTATTGATACAATGTTTTTTGGACAATCGACACAAATTTTCTATTATTTCATGAACATTAGTATGTAATTGATAATATTTAGTATCAAACTCACAGCAAGTGCTTTGTAAAATTACAACTATATTTATGATTCATTGCACTTTTAGAAGACTTTTCTGTTTCCATTTTTTAGCCTTTAAAATTTTACCTAACTGTACAACGGTATAACGCATTAAACAGCTACATTGCAACTAGCCGTGCAGATAAGCTCAAGCAAGTGCAACCTAAAAGCCGGTCAATTGCGAGTGGGACTCGCGCATCGAGGGTTCCGTACTAACTAGTGTGTATGTACAATGTAAATAGTTATTTTATAACGGGAATCAAGTCTCTTTTTACTGTTTGTTGTCCCAAGACGTTTACTGTTGCTTGCAATACGGCTAGTCATATATTATCTGCTATATATACGTGCTAACTTCATAAGCGACAAATTGCCACAGACTACTGTCCTCCAAACAGCAATAACATAAATTGTCTTTGCATTTCCAAGGAAATAGTATGGTAAAATCAGTAAAGATGACTAATTCTTCGGTTGGGGTATTATGACCTCTGTAGCTTAATAATTGATACAACGCAAATGCGCTTAGCACTCAGCTGTTGTTTAGGATTCGTGTCTCAAGTTGAAAGTTGGCTTTTTTTATTTAATAGGTGCTCTACAAAACTTACTTAAAATCCTATTTTCTTAAAATTATATATCTGCCCCCCCAAGCATGAGACGAACACTCTGTGTCTACCAACAGTCAAAATATGATATAGGTACATAGCGATCATCTTGAACTTTTATCGAAACAAACAGCGAGCATATAAAAGCAAATAAACGATTTGATTTGGTTTGATATTGTCCGTGCCGGTGACGTCACGGTCATGCTCGCTGTTTCGATAAAAGTTCATATTTTGACAGTTGGATGTCGATAAATCGCTATATCATATCAAATCATAATCGTGTTTTATTGGTCATACCTATCCTGTCCCTAGGGGACATCCTAGTATAATCTATCAGAATGTCTCGTAAAAGTGGAATGTTATAAAACTGATGAGCGAAAAACTATAGAAAGGAAATATTTCGAGTTATTCATAACAATAATGCCAATAAATTATATTCATTCATTCATTCCTAATTATGGTTGAAAACCTATCTCACCTGTCATACCATATAGCTAAATTGGCGTTTATTTAATTGCCCATCTAACGGAAATATAGCTCAATGCTACAATTATAATGTTAATTCTCTCTGCAATTGATTACAATGTAACGTATTAAAACTGTAACGCTGACCGTACAACAGATTTGCCGGTTCCAGCGATGATTTAGCGAGTGTAATATTACATTTTTGGTCTAATTAACGTCGGGTACCGGCGCCCACTGGGCACTGCCAATTACCGGTGCGGTTACCTATCACTGTAGAATGTTATGTATAGACGCTTTGTTAAATTAGTTTATTTAACTGGGTTTGGCAGTGGCCAAGTTTTTAGTGTTAGGTGTTAAGTAATTATTAGGTTTTTGTTCGTCATAACTATTGTAGGAGTACTCTTATCAGCAGCTTTTTTCGCGAGACACATTTTTTTTTCATTAAATTAAGTCCATATTTAAATTTCTAGGTCTCTTATTTTTTAAACCTTACTTAAAACAAGAGTATTTCTTCGCCAAATGTGAACCAATTAAGATGGATTTTTTTTATTGATTAGACCATTAAGGTTACTTTGTAAAATTAAACCTGCCTTATCATTATTTTAGATTGAATAAAAAGAAATAAATTTTTAGACCTGTATTTGAAAATAAATTATCGATTGTTAAACCAACTATAGCCGGTAAATCTACAGTAAGTTTATAATGTATATCTTTATTATTAAGCTCTTGACGGAGCAGTAATGGTGGTCTTTGGTATATCGTACCTATTGACGGTACGTGTGTACATTTTCAAACAAACTTTTCAGGTTTGGGTGTTGTGGTACCGTCTTTGTTTCTGATTTCGATAACACAAGTGCTTTAGCTACTTACCTAAGTTTCAGAGCAATATTAGTAATGGTGTTCAGTATTTAAAAAAGGTATCTAATAACGGTAAGGGCTTTAGATCATTTATTAGCTAACTTACTTCTAGGGGCTGATTCTACTACTCCAATACAACAACTTTTTGTACGGGACCAATATCAAAATCGCAAAAAAACCATTTTCCCATACTAAAGAAGAAAGGTGTTTTTCTTTAATTTGGATCTTCAATATATTCACGCAATCTAGGTACAACCAGATCACCCATCCAAAACTGACCACCGCAACCGCCGCATTTAACTTAACCACAACACCGTTATGTCACCACGACCCTCGAATTAACTACACCCTCCTCATAATTATAACCGGACAATATTAGAATTGAATGGCACTGGAAAACACAATTTCGTGCTGCCGTTATTAATTTGAAAACCACAATATGCTAATAGGGTTGGGACAGTAACGAAAAAATAATATACTGTCGATGTTTTTTAAATCTGAAAAATTTTAATTAGGTTTTAATTGATTTTTTTTATTCTTGAAAAAAGTATGTGTATAAGCCGTTAAATTTTACTATTTACGTGTATTTTAATTTAATAAGAATTAAATTAGGGGTTTGTAAAAAAATCACGATAATATTCTAGTAAAAACTAGCGGAAAATAAGCAATTTGGATTGGCATACAAACCTTTACAGCCAATTTCCGCAGTAAACATGCTGTAAAATCAGCGTTTATATGTGGCGACAGCTAATAACAGAAATTTACTCTCAAAAATGTGTTTAAAAACCTAAGCCACCTTACATACGTCTAAAATACAGTATAGAACTTAAAGCGGTTTACATCCGAATTATAATATACATATCTGAAAAAGTAATCATCATCATCATTACAGCCATGGGACTTCCACTGCTGAACATACGCCTCCCCCAATTCCTTTCAGATTGTTCAGTTGGAAGCGGCCTTCAGAGCTAGTTTATAACTAATTTTATCAAAAATATTCCTCCTCTGGACGGCGATGCTTTAAGGGGAGGATAAATATCCCATAGACCCGAATATATAGCTATTAAATTGACTTTCTGGAGATGATCTACTTTGGGCAACTTGGAAGTCCTTAAATAGGTTATGGACCCAAGTAGGCCGAAGCAGGGAGAACATGCACAGGTGGGATTACAGCTTTGAGAGCGCATGTCTATGTGGTATTCCCCGCAGACAATAGCAGATCTTCTGTCATGCCCTGCGTGTCCCTACACCTGCACACGCGAGGATCTTTACAAAGTCACGGATATCGGGATCTATGTATAAAAGCCTGAGTCGACACGCAAGGAAGAAGAAGCAAATTTTAACCTACTAAAAATATATCGATAAAAAAATCCCTAACTAGCGTTATGGTCAGTAACAAACGATGATTAAGTTTGTTTTGGTTTAAGCTAATATGCATTTTCAACGGATATTTGCGCCATAATCCGCCCGCGGGCTCGTTTAATCACGTTTGTTTTAAAGAGATTCCATTACAAGCATTGGACCTACTACTCGGTGCAGGAGTTAACTCGTTACCTGTGTAAGAGTGAAAATTGATGTATTATAACTGTTGAATTGTTTGTTTTGTTATGCAAACATCATTATTATTAACCAGACTTTCGAGTTAGAAACACGCAGGTGAACTTGTTCTAGAGCTTAACCAGGGTTTTACAAATATGGAGATCAGGTCGTAATTGATCATCTTACGACTTTTACTAAATTTACATTACGTGGCACCTTCTCTCTGAGATTTTTTATTTGTATTAGGTATTTCAAAATAGCTTTGTTTTTTTTTATAAATTTTGACGTATAAGTAATAAAATAAATAGATTGTTTCCACAATTACACCAATCCCACCCCAAACTAAGCAGTGCTTGCGTTACGGCGAGTAGATAAACGGCTTAACGGTTAAGGAACTTGATTTTTCTCAAAAGAATTACAAATATTCCTTCTTCCTCCTTCCTCAGAAGTTAATGAGTGTACAACTAGGATAACTAAAACTATAGTAACAATGAGAAAAAAATAATGTCGGGTACACAACAAACAAACGAGCTAAAACATGTACGGGATGATGATAAATATACCAAAATACATTTATAAACATCCATGGCTTAGGTACAAATGCTCGTGCTAAAATTAAAACACACTAAAATTTGCCCCTTGCGGGATCCAAGCCCGCAACCTTCTAGCTTGTATCTTGAATCACCCTTCTTTTAACATTTAGCTGTTAAGGTGTAGATCATGTTTGTTGTCCAAATAAATAAATATAAAAATAGCTCAGCCCCTGCTTGAACGTACCTGAAATCGAATTAATTCCAACCTAAGTTTCATACCACTTTACCTACATTTCCCAAATACTCTACCCTTGAAACCTGATATCTACAAATTAAAACCGACATACCTACAAGGCACACAAACATGTGCTTCCAATCTCTTAGATACCAAACGTGAAATTTAATACGGCACACAATTCATTCGTAATGTGTCTCTCACGTGATATGAAGCGATTTAGTTACGGGAAGCCATAATGATTATACGAATAAGAGGTTTGCGAGTGGTATAAGTTTTGTAATTGAAGTTTATTTATCATAACAACACAATATGGAACTAGAAATGCTCGGCTTCTTTATAATTAATGTAATCTGTAACGATGACGTCGTTACGAAAAAATATGTTTTAACAATTACTAATGAGACTTACAGACATGAAGAGATATTTTCAGTAATTAGAACTTAGCTACTAGATCAGTTCCTTGTTCCTTTCTTACTAATACATAATTATCATTAGCCTGTGGAAGACCATTGCAGGACAATAGACCTTCTCCATCGTTCACCATAGGAAGCGGTTCTGAGTTATTTGCATCAAGCAGTTGCAACCCGACTAGGTCGTCAGTTCCCACACTAGGTTCTTTAATTAGCACTCGAGAACGTTTCTTCTCCAATTGTTATCAGTATTGCAAGCGATGTGGCCTATCCAATGCCTATTTAGCTTTGCAATTTGAAGAGCTCCTTAAAAGCCCTTATTGCCTATAAAGTCACGTGCCAAAATATCACTTCATAAATTTACACGAAAACGCTCTCAGTTTTCACCTTGGCGTCTTAACGTATGAGTGGAACATCAAGCTATTATTATGGTTTAACATTATTACAGATTAATGTAAGCTTTCAAGTTGTACGCATATAAAAGCAGAAACTCGTCTATTTTCCAGTTACTCTGCTTGAATGGACGTAATTCAAGTCATTTATAACAAGTAAAGAGTTTATTAACATTTTGACGTGTTATAAACGACTTGATTTCGTGAGTAATTCTGATCAAAGTATTAATATTATCGACGATCTCACTTCTTGAAAATCCTTAAGTATATAAAATTAATTCTCGAAGTACCTTTGTAAAAAAAAAATACATGACATTCGAGGCATTTCAACATGCTATATAATACATGATAAATTTAATGAGTTCAAATTCAAAGGTTTTACTAGTATCCATTCAAGATTGCCATTATCCATGTCCTGGCTCTGTCACCAGGTAAGCTTGATCGTACGTGAATCGTTGTCTTATGTAATGTCGTATACTTTAAGACAATAATATTTATAGACAATAAATATTTCCAAGTATTTATTACATAGCAGTTAGTTGCTGAAATCAATAATCAAAACAAAATCCTATCAATTCTGTTTACATTGTTTCCCAAATACTTTTAACAGAAAAACTACAGCTTACATGAAGCAATCGTGAAAAAAAGATAAAACGTTAACCGATCCAATCAGTGAAACAATAAAACTCTTAGCATCAGCAGTTCACTCGGGAAACTTCGTTTCAACTGCTAATCGTCAAGGGCATTGGGAAAACAGTACAGTCTCCACATCGTAGGCTTGTTAGCTTTTATTATGTTTATTCTCTACCATAGGAATATCTGATCTAAGCTCTCTACCTACCTGCTCCTTACCATGACCAACAAAACACGATATGATATGATATAGCGATTTATCGACACCCAACTGTCAAAATATGATATACATAGATCCCATCTTGAACTTTTATCGAAACAGCGAGCATGTCCGGACCTGTCACGTCGCGGTTCAAATGTTTATATTTTGACAGTTGGATATCCATAAATCGCTTTATCATATCATACCATATCATATCTTGATTTATTGGTCATGCTAGGGGGGGCAGAAGGGCAAAAGTATATCCAAAGTATTTTCATAAATTATTTCCTATGACCTTAACCACAATTTCAAGTAAAGTAAGTAAAATCTTTCCAAAAGTTGGTGCCTCGTGGCAATAAAAATAGGCTAATGACAGTAAGGAAGAAGGAGAATACCAAATAGTTCATCATCATCTTCATGACAGCAGTTTACTGCAAGGTGCAAGTCTTCCAAAGAGCATCCGCTATCTATCTTCTGCTTTTTTCATACAGCTACCTACTGTTATGAATAAGTATCTAACGAAGTTCTTAATTCGTAGATATTACCACTAATGAGGGCAAGGTACCTACATGGTAGGGAAAGCGCAGGCATAGAGGCGACGAATAGGCATCGAAATTTATTAACTTAAATATTAAAATTTCTTGTTCGTGTCCTGTCTGTCTGTGTTGTCATAAATTCTGGTACCTATCATAGTCCTCGCAGAATAGTTGTATAGTGTAGTATAAATATACTTAAATTCAAGCATGCCATAAGCTGCCTCGACTAATAGTTAACGAGGATGGAAGGGGGGCACGAACACCTTACTTTTATGTTATCTATGAAGACTTTTACGTAGTGGAGTGGTGATATAGTTATAAACTATAGTTTCTTATCTAGACTGTTCCATGTATTTTCACTACGTCAAGATTTAACTCCAAGTTTTCACATTTACAGAAATAATTACTTGACTTCACCATCCACCCCTTGCCTGGTTTGAATGCCAACCTTTCTATTTACCTTTTGGCCGGCGTTTATTGAAAAACTTTTTAGACACATTGCTTTCGGCGTCTCTTAGGAGGTATGTTCACTTGGGCTTGTGATTACTGTTTTTAATTTACAGCTAGAGGCGAAAAAACAACAGCTCAACTGTAGGTCATCTGCCTCGTTATAATGATCATCGTAATCATCGACATAGGCCACTTCCAACGCACACCACTGACCGTGATCTTGGCTGGAAAAAATTCATTACTAATTTCCAACTTAAAGTTATACAAAAGAGCTTAATTTACGTTTTATGACCAAACATTTTAAAATACTACTACTTCATTGTAACTTTTTTTTGTAGTTTGACTGCTAAAACGACTCTGCTTATTCTATTTCGAGTTTATGGTTAGAACACTTCTCAAAGCTTTTTAGCCTGCTTCAATTAAAACTCCCATATTTAACAGTTCTTACATCGACCTTACCCAAGTCTTTAGGTTTTTCGAATGCGCCATACACTTCTCGTGTAAATGGTACTTTACAGTAATCTATTTCCTTAATACTGATCCGAAATTTGTATTCCAAGTTACCGCGACTGTATTTGCGAGTAAATTTGCTATAAGTAACTGCTCTCTTAACTTTGGCGAATAAATTTTCTTTCGAGGGAAAGGATTAAAGATAAAAGTCCAAGTTTCATCTAGTTACCGAAATATTTTGGTACTTCGGAAGTAATTTTAGGTGTTTTTTTTTTCTCATTTACTTAACTTTATCGTGACTGGTATTCGTCATATAAAAAGTTATATAATAAGGCGAGTTCAAGTCGAACATAAATAAATAATCAACAAACATCTGATTTAGTTGGTTTGGTTTTCGCTTTGGATAAAGCCGGACGGTTTCGGGTTCGAATCCCGTGAGGCATGCTACTGTGATAAGCACGAGCAATATTGAATGACCTTGACGCGTCGCGCCCATATACAATTTCGCGCGTGCGGATGACCTCTAAAAATCGGGAAAACATGTTTTTTTATGAAATTACTGCCTTTAACGAGAATTTTTAAATAAAACTCTCAATTCAAAGCATGTATATTTCCAAAATCTTGTTTTGTATGAAAACAGTAATGAAATAGCTTGTGCCGTTTAAGATAACATATGCAATTTATGAAAAAATAGACACTTTTTTGTGCATTATGCAGAATTATTCAATTCAAGATGTTTATTAAATCCTCTTCTAGCATATCGTATTTTAAATTTTTAGATTTAAGTAACAGACAATTTGATTTTCATATTTGAAATTTTAGGCACTTGGGTGGTGTTAAGGCCGTTAAAAAGTTGCAAAGTTGTCGCTATGATTTTAAGTCCAGATAACAAAGAGATTAAGAGATGTAAGTTCGATTCCTACCTCAAGGTAATCAAAATATTATTATGTGTATGTATATTTTAAACACGGCCGTGATGGCTTAGGAACCTTTTAAAAGATTGGTCGGATTTGACCACTGACAGCGATAAATGGAGAAGTTTGGACCTTTTCTCAGCACTGAGACAGAAATGCCAAAACATAATATACTATTTTACCTTAAACCGAAACATGCAACGTCATATCCGACCTACAAGTCGTTCCAACTCAAAACTTTTCACTTCACCTCATACGAAAGAATTTAGGAACGATGTTCTCATACTCAATTGCCGAAACAACTTTGCTACGATGATGTTACGTTAAGCTGAACCTCTAACTGGGGCTCGGTGATTTATGCCGAAAGCGACGTACCGGGATTTCAAAAAGTTTTGCATGGCGAACGCAACCGAAGAGTTAGGCTTAGAACACACTACACGGTAAATTTGGCCATTATAACCTTCATATTATGGTAAAGTACTGTTAAAAGTGCCAAGTTTAGTCTACCAATGCGTCAGTGTATTTTTTTTTAATAATAAATAAATACATAAATATTGGACAACATCACATACATTGCTCTGATCCTACGGTAAGTAGCTAAAGCACTTGTGTTATAGAAATCAGAAACAACGACGGTACCACAACACCCAGACCCGAGCCAATATAGAAAAGTTCGTTTTCTACATTGGTCCGACCGGGGATCGAACCCGGAACCTCAGAGATGGTAATTGAGGCTGGGATAGATCAGTGAATCAAAGAATCACTCACTAAATTTAAATAAATAAATACTTTCAACATTTAGCAATAAACAAAGCAAAACATTTACTATGGTGATAACGGTAATAAAAGATAAAAACATACATAAATACATTAACTGCCATACTCAGAGACGTCAATTTTAACAAATTAAATGTGGATTTAACTTTTTTGTTCGTTCAATAATGGTCTTTATTCGTACCTATCCTATAGACGTGAGAATTACAGGTTTTCCTTAAGTAATCATTAAAGTTAGGTATTGTCTCTGAGTGTGGCAGTAAGTCATACATCCATCACTTAGTTAATTTTTGCTTATCACACAAACATTTGCCTCTAGAGGGATTTAAAATCTTAACCACTGGTTTTATTTTATTGTCAGTTACTTTTATTATAAATTTACACAGAAATGTTTTTCTTTATTATTTTTCCATTATAATCAATATCAACTCTCATTGCTTACTCACTCTTTAGACATGTTTAGTTAGGATGGAAATATATTTGTAAACCTTTTACATTTTAAGGGACCGAATCTAATCTTCAAAACACAAACCAAGAACCCCTAATCTGACCGTAGCCTTTCTACGTATAGCAAAGTCACCTTGTCAATTTGTTTACAAATCCTCCCCCCACCCTTCCCGGGCCACCCCTTCTTCTTATCTTACCTGCAATCTAAATCGACTTTAACTCGTAAGTGTTTACGTGATAGCCGTACTAAAGCGTATTGTTATAAAACATTGATAGCTTCTCATCAAAATAAAATGACACCGTCATTATTCTATTAGATTGATCTACGTATTTCTCAAATAGATATAAAGGGTAAGAACTCAAGACGCAATACAACCTGATTTACGATTTGAATAAGAAAGAAATATTGTAATTTTATTTGCTGAATGAATAAGATATTATATAACTTATTTTTTGAATTGATTGATCTACAATTATGAAATAAATATGAATCTACACGTGCATTGTGTATTTTATTTATTAATTTAATTACAAATATGTTATTTATTAATTTAATTACAAAGCTCTAAATGGATCAGCACATTCGAAAATTCTTATAATTGTGTCAGTATATATCAAACCATCAAGCAAAATTTGCTCGCTATTTTATTACACAACAACAAAATAAAAATACCCACCCACAAGCGCAACGTGAGACGTCCACCTACAAGGTGGACAGACGACTTGGTAAAGGTTGCAGGAAGCTGGATGCAAGCCGCTTCCAACCGGCCGATCTGGAAGTAACTAGGGTGCAGGTCCTGTGGCTGAAATGATGATGATGATTATGACATGAAAGTTAACCTATATTTTTTTTTAAACAATAAGCACTTTATCCCAAAATTGTTACACATTCTTTCTGGCCAACTGTTCCTATTTTTTATGGACTGCAACGAATCCTTAGCCGAATTTTATTTCTGTCTGTCATCAATATCTGAACATCGGTTCTGCTCGGGCTTCACCTGCGTCTAATGTCATTAATTAGTGCGCTATTTGGTATCGTACGCAGGTGTGGCCGGTCTTAATGCGCTAATTTGCTTTAATGACACTAGACGTTAGCCACGTTAGGCGATAGCTCGGACGGCGGTAACTTCCGACTCATAAAAAGCATTTGCCGGGCGTCTACTTCGTTGTTGTGGCTACACCTACTACACTAAACATGTTTAAACACTGTCACATTCAAAGAGTTTTCATTGTGAAATAAATGTTAAAGTGCATAGTTATTAAGTTAGGATGGAGTAGCCAAAATGAGAAAAGTATTGAGTTCATGGAAGCGATTTTTATTTTTATTTTATAGACTTGTATCTACAGATCACACGCTAACTTAGCCGCTAGAAGCTAGAATCAAACGTCAAATAAGTGTGGCCACGCACTTAGAACGTCTGTTCTAAACAACTAGTGTGTCTCAAGCCTTACCCCTGGCTCTTGTTTTGCCAAAATTTTCTCGTGTAAAATAACGCATGGCTAGAACTCTGGAGACTTGTCGCGTCATGACAAGATAGAACAGCGCACGAAGTTAGGGCCAAGTGGAAGATAACTTGTAACGTAAATTTAAAATGGACGACATTTATTTTAGCATTTTTAAACGCGAGTTCTGTTTTCGAAGAGCATTCTTCATGTTTATTGTGAATTATGACTGTATCTTAAAGTTTTACAGGTTATAATAAAATTATCACATTACATAAAATGTACTGAATATAAAATACGTTTAATCAGTTTGTGTGGCGGTGGTTTTAAATACAAACTATCAATGCAGTATCAGACTAAAAGTTAAATCAAAATTTTTATACTAATTTTACAACAGATATAAGTTAATATCTGTTGTAAAATTAGTATAAAAATTTGATGTTTCAAAAAACTACCTATTTAAATTAATTTATGTATCTAAGCCAAAAAAATAAAATATTTTAGAGAACTCATTTTTAAAACTGCCTAAAAACCAATTGAAAATGTATGAAGCGTGAATAGGTCGCTGGGCTAGGACTAGTTCTGGTCAGCTTTGTGTTATTTTTTTGTTTACTGTTTTTTGTGGTTCACACAATTGGGTCTATTTACAAATTTAAAAAAAACACGCGTGATATTTATTTTGGCTTTGATACGGCAGCAGAGCGTTTTTTAAAATGAACGAACTCATGTGTGTTGTGTAATGTGAATATTGTGAAACCACAAGAAATACTGCACAAGAAGACCACTGGACTGACCAGATGTTTTCAAAGAAATCGACCCAGGAGGCCTGGCACGAAAATGTATTTTTCGTTCGGAATAAACTTAACAAATTAAAAGAACCTGTCTCATGAGTCAATTTTTTGATAAAATATGACCAACTCAATCTAGTCTTGTAAAAAACCCGACCGTTTTTAATTGTTCATTAATTGTGACACCTTTGATACAAGTGACTGGATATTTTAATTTGATCAGATAATACGACCGAACGAACGATACGCTTTCGTATTTGGCCTCCTGGATATATCTGTTCCGATACATCCGATCCTAATTATCATTTACTATTTTTTCAGTATGTATATCCGTTATCTAGTCTCCATAGTACAAGCTTTGATTAGTTTGGGGCTAGATAATTGGTGTGATTGTGGAAACAATTTATTTACTATTCGCTTTCACAACTGGTAACGCCACGCAAAAAAGATCAGTTTATGTAATTTGAAAGCGGATATTATTTTATGTAATTTAGATCAAAACAACAAGCTATTATAATTATTCACTAAAAATAATTAATTATTATTTTAACAATACCAAGAAAAGAATCCAATTCTTATTATAATAATACGATTAAATACAATTCTTGTCCTAAATAAATATAAAGCATCGTCGTACCGTGGTGAAAGAGAAAAGCGTAAAGAACAATAAGTTAAAAAGTAAATTTAAACTAATTCATTAATCAATTTAATTTCGATAACATTTGAGAAAAGCTGGATTAATTAAATTTTAAAAGTTAACTTGTCAATGAATGAATTCGATTTGTAAATGTTGTAACAACTAAAAGCTCTAAGTTAATGACATTCGGATGGCAACACAATCATTCGATACCAACAAACCGATCTGATGATAGAGCTTGATAAACACTACCTTCCGGTTTGCAGTTTTTCGGATTAGTATTAAAACCAAAACCTGCACTTATAGGTACGTCTCAATTGTTTTTTTCCTTAACACTGCCTTATGATATTGTTATCATCATATTTAAAAAAATCAATTTTAATCATTAATAGTTATTTTAAACAGTGTCAAAACCTTTTTCGTTTCTAGACAATCCAATACGTTAAATACGTACAAAAGCGTATTTTATGGTTTTTAAACTAAAATAATTAAATTCGTAGTTTACTTTCTGTGCTTCAATCGTTATCGCAGAGATTTTCCCTAAAGTTGGTGTCAAGGGACTGCTCTTCATACTAATTAAATTTACCTTCGTTAGTATTTTTGCGTTTAACACAGAGTATAAAACAAGGCTTTCGTGTGGTTTATCTTTTGTGAAAGCTTTTATTTGTACTCCGGTTGTAAAATTATTACAAGCACCGTTGTTTTGAAGACTAACAAAATATTGAAGTAATAAAACGCGGTCGTAAAGTAAGGGGTTTTTGTCAACAGTGTTGTCTGTTTAAATAATTTGTTAGTGATTAAGTGGGGTCAAACCCGTAATCTCTTGAGTTTCCTTTTAACTTTTTTTATAATAAATAACAAAACAAGATTGATGTAATTAAATACTAGGATGAAACCGAATACGCAGGGGTTTTCAGAATTAATTTCTTGAGATTCTGCACATTAGCAGCAATACTATGGTGAAGTCAGAAATTTGATATTATCTTTTCAATACTATTATATGCATATGTTGAGATAGGCTGGTTACAGCTTGATATACCCTTTACCTAACACCCTGGTATAAGGATGTACGAAAAAAAGGGACACTTCATAATACCACGTGATCTGCTGCTCATTATTGTACAACAAAGTTTAAGCTCGGGTTTTTTTGCGAGATTGAAACGAGGGATCCGTGAACGAAATAAAGTCACTGTAATAGTACCAAAGTGGAGCACATAGCACGTAGAATTGGTGACCGATGGGGCAGAAAGCTTTCAGGATGGAGGCTGCATATGCAGCGACGTACAGCAGCGGACGTTCACCTACAAGTAAGACGGACAGCCTGGTAAAGATTGCAGGAAGCCGTTGTATGCAGGCCACTTCCAACCGGTAAATCTGGAAGTCATTAAGGCATTGGGCTTGCCCAATAACTTCCATATTATTATTCTGTTAGTAGACTTCTGAAATGATGATTGTGATGACTAAAGTCATAGCCATGCCATATTTAACGATTAAAGGGTATCTGGCAGCCCATCGGGAATACGTCATGCTTTTTAGTTCAGTATGAAATACATTTTCATCTGTAAACAAAAAACTCAAGACTTGCCGTCTGCTGGCCAGTCGGCTAATTTGCATAGAAATAAACAGGACTTAGCAACTCCCAACAAGATAGCGCTTTTGACGGACAAACAGACAAAACAAAGAATGAATGTATTTAAAATTTAAATTCAAACTCGCTTTAGCTCTTTTTCATGGCGATTTTAAAATTCGCCGTTTTGAGAAAGATCGCCACTTTTTATATTTGTTTCTGGACGACTGTCCGCGGCTTCGTCTGAATAGAATAATATGCTGATGTTGTATTAAGGAAAGTGATTATAATCTTCTATAAAACGAAGTTGCTATTAGTTGTTTTGATTTGAAATTAAAAACTGCAAAAATACAAGAAAGCCGGACGAAGACGTGCTGCACAGTAACCTAGCCGGGTTCGTGTGCGTTTGAGTATTAGAGATTAAACCTTAATATTTGTTAACTTACAGCCTGTATAATACGGGTCACTAGATGCGTTTACAAATTCGTTCCGTAGTTTTATGCTCTTTATTTATTTCGTACCTTTCGTACATGCCGGTTCCACATTCTCCTCGACGGACAGCTAGCGGAATGCAGTGTACATTGCTCATTCGGCCAGGCTCATTAGTGGTTTCGCGAGCGCAAGCAAGAGCGTTTCTGACGTTTATGTACACACTAGAACAACTCATCTAGCACTGGACGTAGTGTAAGTGGGACGCGCTTTGATCTAGAATCACTAATCTAAATATCATAAAAAGTTTGCGTATAATACGTGGGTAACTAAACCATTTTTTAATGTTTTTAATCAGTGGATGAATGACATATTTTAATTATTTCAAATCCAACATGTTAAAACCCACTCCTTAAGCAAATGTCTGAATGTTTAGAGATACTTGGCATGCATATTAAAATGTATGATCTTTAGGTATAAGATTTAATTTCTTACATTAACCATTTTAATTTCATAATTAACTATTAAAATTCTGAAACAAACTCGCTTATGGCCTTAAACGTATCATTATTTTTCTTTGGTTCATGTGCAAAAGCTTAAGTAAACAAAATGTATCTGCTATTTCTCCTTTAACCACACAAGTTGTGTTTGTCTGTTAATATGTTGAACAAATACTATGTAAGTTAATAAGTGCCTAATTTTAGGCAAGCTAAGTATATAGTATCAACAGTTGACAAACCTAATAAAGAAAAAAAATAAACACGTCCATTCGTGCGAAGTGAACGATATTATTGATATTAATTGAAGTAGACCCGTACCCTTATTCTCTAAACATTTGCAATCAGCAATAATCGCGCAGTTATCGACCGACTGATGGTTAGTGTCAAAATGTATGGGCAGCACTGACAGTAGATTGCTTTGTTTTTGTTTTTTTGCTGTCAATTTGCGATTTTAAAGCCAGAATTGGACTATTTCGCTATCGCATTGCATTTGATTGCAAGATACGGAATCAGGGTACCGTACATAGTGACATTTCCACACGAATGAAGTGCTGAGTCCCGGCGAGCGCGCTTGCGTGGGAGTACCTATAGAGCCGTCATAATTATTGTTACTACTACATTTTACACATATGAGTAATTGTAAACATTTCCTATTTTGCTTATTTCATTTATATCATTATATCATAATTTTTTATTTTCTCAAAGCCTAGCACGGTCGCCCGGTTATAAGAGTGCGTATGAGAACACAACAAATAATTTTAACAAACCTCTTAGTCTGAACAATTTCGAAACTAACAATTACTATTATTTTTTATAAATTATTTTACCAAAAAGAAAACTAACTTAGAAAACTACCTTTGATTTTTATCTTTAATCCCAGTACCTAGGCTACTTAGTTTAATTTTTTAACATTTTATTTTTGAGGAAAATTTAAATTAATGGTGAAAACTTTTAAATCCATCTAATTTAACCAGCTCCTAAAAATGTCACTTAGCTACTGAACTAAGTACCTCGTGGAACGTAAAGTGGGCTCGGAACTAATTTAGCAAATCCTGGGTCGTGCATTCCTCTTGCACTTTTAATAAATCCTGTTTTAGGTATAATAAGCTTTCTTCAGTGACTTTCTTACTTACTTTTGTGCAGTAAAGTGATGACGCAGAGTTTCTTAGTTTGTAAAAGTAGCGATCAGAATCTATTCTTACATCTGTGGTTCGTGAGTTTGAGATAATCAACCATGCCATCAATATAATTTAAATAATTCCTTTGGTTTCAAAATAAAGTTAAACATTTAGAATTTAATACAAGTCCTAACAAACTATATCCATGATAATAACCATTTATTAACAACTTGCTCAGCATGTTCGTGAAGTTGTGTGTAATGAATATTGTTAATCTGTTTATTGTGGCTGTACGAATATAATAGGATCTCGAGTCATTCAGAAACAAATTATTTTAGGGGTTCTTAAAGTTAATCAAAGTTTACAAAATACAGGGTGTAAAAAAAGGCTTAACGAAGCCTTAATCTACGAATTCTATACATAAAACCAAGTAGAATGCAAAAAAAATAATTGCTGGGAAATGACTTTTATTTTTTGGTATCAAAAAAAATAACTTATTTCTAACCCGCAATGTATAGCGCGCACGCCACAGACTATGCCTGAGTGTGTAAGCGGTCGGCGGGCGAGCGGGTCGCGAGAGCACTGCGCACGATTCATTGCCGGCTGTGCCCTTTAAAGGCCTTTTATAAAAAAAGCACTCAAAATTTTTATCATGTTTCTTTGTAAAAAAAGTTTAGTTTTATCAAACAGAAGTTAATTTTGTAAAAATCTTTGAAAAAAGAAATGTAACTTTAACTGTCAATAACTCTGTAACCCGTCATTTCCCAGGTATAGTGTAAAAGAAAAAAATGATCGTAATAATACGTAAAATATGTAGTATTCGGCTTGGTTAAGCCTTTTTTTACACCCGATATATGGCTGTTAATTTCCAAACTCCTGAAACTAAAATATCTCTTTATCAACATTATGAAAATAGGAAACACGGCACACATTTTTATAACTTTAAGAAAGTTAGCTCTTACTTAAGTCCTTGCATAGTTTTAGGAAGTATGCTTAATAAAACTCGCGAGTAAGTCACAATGGCTGTATTAAATGTAGCTTCACTGTACAGTCGACAACAACAAGTTGAAAAAGAAACTCCAAATGTTTCTCAAGGATTTTCACTATTTATAGAGCACAGATAGACCATTTGAATATCTAAATCAGATCTTGACATTTGTAGAGTAAAAAACTTCCCAGCTGTTGTATATTCTTGTAAAAATACCTCTTTGAAAAAAAGACTGAAAATAGTGGTCAAGATTTCCGGCGCTGCTTCTTTTGCTCATAATAAATATATAAATAACTTAATGTTATGGCATGGACATTAAGGAATTAATGTCCATATGCGAGGCGCCAGAAAAAATAGGTTACCGGGTATCTCAGTACACCCAGATATCAGGAGAAAGGTTAATAGACTTCTAAAACTGCCTTATATTATTGTTTCTCAATCATCGTTGACCTTATTGCCCTCTAAGAAAAAAAACAGGTATAAATAATTCCGAAAAAGAATGTTAGACGTGTTCTTTGGTAAGATTTTTGTTGTTGAGGTGAATTTTAAATAAGTGAAAAAAAGGTTTAAAATGATTCTAATTTTAATACCTATACTATTATACTAATGAAAATAAACAAGTTTTACTAAATAGTAAAATAGAAAAACATATCTGCAGTTCTACAGTTTTACTTGATAACAATGTATGCCACAGCTGATATTTTTTTCTTGATTTTTTTTTGGTCCACTATTAAAAGTATTTTCTATTAAAGAATCAAACACTATATTCAAATTTGGGTAGGTCTTTAAAATGCACGCAAGCAAAAGTAGAATTTCACAACACAATAAATTTAATACTCCCAAACAATAGCGCGGCGAGCGGTAACAACCCGAAGCGAGCTGGGTTTTTATTTACAGCTTCCCTGAAACTCACTGCGGAACGTTGAGTACCCAAGTTTGTTAATTTCTGAAACAATCCAGGCTTAAGACGTGTTCTAGCCTTTCAACCGGAGAAGTTAACCTGAACTGAGTTAGCTTGTACGGCCAGTTTACGTTACTTGAACCTAATTTTAGTTTTAACCCATTCACTGTGTGCGATGCGGATAAAGCAATTGAGGTTGAACTTTGGGTATATGTTATTGAGGATTTACAGTTATTTACCACATTATTACCAGTCATCATTGGGGACAGACAAAGATGTCAACTTCAAATGTCTCTGTTATGTATAAACTAGGTGGGGTAGTTCTAAGAATCTAATGACAGTTAATGTTATGTTTTACTACCTTACAAAAATGTACTGTGACACTGTAAATTGCGAACTCGTTGAATAAACATCTAATTATAAAGTCCTGTGTTCTGATTAGCTTAAATACATAATATTGGCGACGAAACAACGCCGGTATGGCGGTCTCCAATATCGCGAGTGTAGTTCTGCCTGGGAAGTTCACGCCAAATATTGACAATTGGGAAAACTACAAGGAGCAATTGTTTTTCGCATTGGAGGCATCTGAGCCATTAACGAGCGTGCAGAAAAGAGCCTTATTTCTATCTCAGTGTGGCAAGGAGTCTTTTGCATTAATTGTGTCATTGTTAGCACCCCACAAACCGAGCCAAGTTCCTTTTGATGACATCATCAAAGTGTTGGACAAGTTCTTCATTCCTACGCCGCATCCGATATTGGAAACGGAGAAATTTCACAATAGGAAGCAGAGAAGTAATGAAACAATAACTACTTTTGTAGCTGCTTTACATGAAATCAGTGCCAGGTGTCAATTTACTAATACTGAGCGTCGGATCATAGAACAAATCGTACTCGGCGTTAAAGATATGCAATTGAGGAAAGAACTTTTAAAACTTGATCCGAAAAGTTTGTCATACGATACAGTGGTGCAACATGCGCTTAATTTTGAAGCAATTTCCGACAGAAGCGGGACAGAAATTGGTTTGACATCAACGAGGACCCATTGTGATGTCGCTCAAAAAAATACCACGAGCGAGCCGATGGAGGTGAACGCAATTCAGACGAAACCGTGCGTTCATTGTGCGAAACGTCACGGAAACGTCAAATGCAGGTTTCGGAACGCAACTTGTTACAAATGTCACAACAAAGGACATACGAAAGCAGCATGTAACGTCAACGTGCAAAACAACAAATCGCGAGTAAATGAATGTTGTGAAAACAGTATATCGTCCGAAGAGGAAGCTAACAGTGCTGAAGATAATCACGGAATATACGGGGTCCATGGCGTGGCGGAGGCAAAGCGAGTGCATCCTATAATGATCGAGGTGTCAGTGAACAGCGCGCCGCTTATGATGGAAGTCGATTCCGGATCGGCACGATCTATTATCCCGCATCACGTCTACAAACAACTCGGCAACGTGTTCCCGGACAAACTGTCGCCGTGTAGTAGCAAGTTAATAACGTGGACAAATGATTCGTTAAAAATCGTTGGTGAAACGATGGTGGACGTTGTTTACAAAGAACGTTGCGCACGACTATGTTTGTTAGTGAGTTGTGGTAAAGGACCAGCTTTGTTAGGTCGCGATTGGTTCGAGTCGCTTGGTATATACGTCCAAGGTGTGAATACAGTGAATGAATATACAGTGAACATTATCGAGAAATTTCCACGTCTATTTGACGATAAACTAGACCAATACAAAGGACCGTTAGTACACATTGACTGTAAGACTGGTGTTACTCCTGTGTTTTTGCGTTGCCGCCCAGTTCCGTTCCCATTACGTGAAAAAGTTAATGAAGAACTGCACAAAATGATAAATAATGGAATAATTACACCGGTCAAACACTCAAGATGGGCAACACCACTGACAATAGTACCAAAACCAGACGGCGCACTAAGGTTGTGTGGAGATTACAGAAGCACTGTTAATGCTTCGTGTATTGCTGATAGTTACCCACTACCAACTTCCAATGAAGCCTTTTTTGCATTAACCGGAGGCAAGTTCTTCTCGAAGGTTGACCTAAAGCAAGCCTATAACCAACTCAAGGTGGATGAGGCGACAGCAGAGCTTCTCACATTAAACACTCCGTTGGGACTAATGAGAATGAACCGCTTGGCATATGGTGTTAATGCTGCTACAGCTATATTCCAACGATTGATGAGCACATTATTGGCAGGGGTGGATGGAGTAGCCTGTCTCCTCGACGATGTGGTAATCTGTGGTTCCTCATTGCAGCAACATAATGAACGACTTGAAGTGGTACTTCAGCGCCTGGAAGAAATCGGGCTGAAGTTGAACAAAAGTAAATGCGTGTTTGCCACCCATAGAGTGACTTTTTTGGGATATGAAATTGATGAAGCAGGAGTACATCCGTCAAAAGAGAAAATTAAGGAAATATCTGAAAAACCTGCCCCGACAAATAAGAGAATGCTGAAGGCATTCCTGGGACTATACAACTTCTATGAACGATTTCTCAAGGAAAAGGCAATCACATTGGAGCCCCTCTATAAACTTTTGAAAGATATTACACCTTGGAAATGGGGAACAAAGGAACAAAATTCGTTTGAAAGAGCAAAAGCATTACTGACCTCCGATCTTACTCTGACTCATTACAGTCTAGAAAGAGAATTGTATATGATGTGCGATGCAAGTGAGTATGGAGTAGGGGCAGTGCTGGTGCACAAAATGGATGATGGTTCAGAGCATCCTGTTATTATGGGTTCAAGGACATTACAGGAGCATGAACGGAGATACGCTCAAATCGATAAAGAGGCCTTAGCCATTATGTATGGATTAAAGAAGTTTCGACAGTACTTGCTAGGTCGCAAATTTGTTATATATACTGACCATAAACCGTTACTTGGTATCTTTGGACGTGATAAACCCATACCAGAATTAGTGTCAGTACGAATGTTAAGATGGGCCCTAACCTTGAACACTTTCGACTATGAGCTCAGGTATCGTCCTGGGAAGGAGATGGGTGATGCCGATAGTCTCAGCAGATGGCCTACACCATACACTAATTTAGAACATGAAGAAGAGGATGTATTTTTACTGGAAATAGAACAGTTAGACATGGATTACAAGATAATCGCAAAAGAGACAGAAAAGGATAAAATATTAAAACGAGTGAAATTTTATTTGTTACATGGTTGGCCAAATAAAATAGAAGATTTAGAGATAATGCCCTATTTTAGAAGAAGAGATTACCTGTCACTAAACAAAAATTGCATCTTATGGTCCAACCGAGTAGTAATTCCAAGTGCACTAAAACAAAATACACTCAAGAAATTACACGAAGGCCACTGCGGAATGGTACAAACCAAAATGTTAGCCAGAGGTTACTTGTGGTATCCATCTTTAGACCAAGACATAGAGAACATGGTGGCACAGTGTGAATCATGCCAGTCGCACAGAAATAACCCTCCAGTGACTGAGCATACTTGGAAACCAGCATCTAAACCATGGTCCCGAATCCACATTGACTTCATGGGTCCATTTATGGGTAAAACCTTTTTGGTCGTTGTTGATGCATACAGCAAGTGGCCAGTGATAGAGATAGTCCCATCTATGACTAGTACTACTGTAATCGACATATTAAGAAGAATATTCGCAGACTATGGGCTGCCAGACACTGTAGTCTCAGATAATGGCCTAGCATTCACTTCTAAAGAAATGCAAGAATTTATGACAAAAAACCGGATTCGACACTTAAGAGGAGCACCTTATCATCCGGCCACTAATGGCCAGGCTGAAAGGACAATCCAAACAATCAAGGCAAAATTTAAAAAACAATCTGAATCATCAATGACTTGGGCTGAGCGAGTAGCGAAAGTGCTATTTCTAATGCGTACAGTTCCAAGTACAGTTACAGGCAAAACTCCGGCAGAGATGCTTAATGGCCGAAAGTTCAGGACTGCTCTAACACATGTACACCCAGATACTGATTTCTTTGATGATCCTGAATGCAATTTAGAGAATAAGGAGACAGAAATAAACAAAAAATTTAGTATTGGAGATCACATTTTATTGAGACTTTACAACATGAACAAGAAATGGCAACGTGGAGTGGTAACAGCTGTTGTTGGTCCGGCCTTATATGAAGTGCAAACGCAAGACGGGCTCAAGCACAGGAGGCATGTTGACCAGCTACTGAGGACAACTGCTCCAACCAGACTACCGGAGATGACTGAAAATTATGATGAAAGGAGTATTGAATCAGGCGAGCAATATAATGACGACAATATAGTCATACCGCCACCAGAAGAATGGCCAGAAATTATTGGTGTTTAAACCTTGTTTCATAAATAATGTTTTGTTTGATGTTGTGAATTTTTTATATTTGGTTAGAGTGATTTGTATCTGTATCTAGATGAATGAATTAAAGTAGAAGGGAAGGTGTTATGTATAAACTAGGTGGGGTAGTTCTAAGAATCTAATGACAGTTAATGTTATGTTTTACTACCTTACAAAAATGTACTGTGACACTGTAAATTGCGAACTCGTTGAATAAACATCTAATTATAAAGTCCTGTGTTCTGATTAGCTTAAATACATAATAGTCTCCTTAGTCGCTAAATAAATTTAAACTAAAGAGCTAAATAAATTTAAATACATATTCGAAAACATCACATACTTTGATCTGATCTTATGGTAAGTAGTTAAAGCACATGTGTTACAGAAATCAGAAATAGCGACGTTGCCACATCACCTAGAGCCCAGATAATACAGAAAAGGCAAAGACAATACCGACAGGTGATCAAACCTTAGAAATGGCAATGGCAAGATCGGCTTGCTCGCCACTTGGTTACAGAAATCGTCATATAAAATTGTTTTCTGTTATTGAATTCTTTGTGTAAATTTTATTAATTTCTTCCTTGATTTATTAACTGCATCATTTGTGTTTTTTAACGTCTATTCTGAATAGTGTACACAGGGGAACAGTTGGTAGCTCAGTGGCCAAAAAAAAATTAAGTTTAGCATCACATCCGTGGGCATCCCACGGCACGTAGATCTCGATTTTCGGAATCCATTATTTTTTATAAATAATTTATTAATAACGAAGTAATGTATTTATAAAATATGTTATGCATGGTATGGTCCAGGGTGTATCAATAGGTACAGGTTGAATTAAAAGATTAGACCACTGAAATCGAAACTAGAAAAAAGTGTATTTCTAGTGTAAGTGATTCCTTGACATTTTTACACTTAATTACAAAAAAAGGATACAAGGTACAAAACAAAGTTTAAACGGTACATTTTCCTATCGACTTTTTTTTTCGTTGTCCATCTAGCTATTTGACGAAGGAACGAATTAGCTAACCGACTTACATAAACTGGGGATCACAGCGCTCCACAAAGAGAATACCCTAATCATTATACAGTTAGACTTAGTAGGGTCACTGTCACAATCACGAAATACCACTAAATTATTCGGGAATATACTAAGCCAAGTTTGTATACAACATACAAACATACCTTAATTCCTTTATAAACTACTATGACCTAGGTACAAATGCTCAAGTACTTCACACAAATATTGGCCCCTTGTTGGATTTGAAACCGCAACTGCCTGGTTTTGTACTCCAGATTGCGAATGACTAATCGTAATTACGGTCGTCGTAATATCGTTTGTCCACTCACACGACATCCAGCTTAAACTATCCATATCAAACTTTATCTAATGGCTTACTGATGTTGCCTTGGAGCGCAAAAGTTTCTCTCTCTTTTGACTCTCAGTTCAATCTAGTCAGTTAAAACGATAATTACTGAATTGACGTCATAAATCTACCTTTGACAAATTATCTGGTAGCTCGTCTTTCATCGAGAGGAGCGTCCTACGCTACGTTAGCCGCGATGTGGTCTCCACTTGCGAACCCGTTAACTACGTCTTTCTTCGAAACAGTGACAGATGTGGCTTGCTGACACGATAGCTTGCTTGCTTAATGTTAGGTTATAATTACAAAATTCGGTTACAAATTGTTGACCGGTAAACGAAGTTACACTTTTTAACATTGATGTCACGTGATTGACCTTTTGACTATTCGGTATTGAAGTCTAGGACCCTTCAGTATCATCTCACACAAGCTAAACTTCAATATGAAAACCTAGACTATCACTATCAAGACATTTGCGAGGCTTCTGTGTACCTATACTTATATTATGTTCTAATCAAAATTCAAATCGTGTGCCCTCAATGAAACTTCCTACTTAATGGTGCAAGAATTCAAATAGCCACTAGAATCTTCGACTCAATTTATTTCGTAGATAACTTTAACTTAAGTACATCATATAAAATTTATTCGCCCAATAGAGTTAGCTACGAATATTTTATGGTGGTCTAAAAAGGAAATTAATATATTATTAGAGGTATGAAACATTATTCAAACCGTTTAGTGCTGCCGCGGTCCTTTACGAAGAGTCGTCAGGGAAATGGCTACATTATGTCTATTCAATTATTCATTAAACTGCCAGATGCAATGAAGGATCTACCTATTAAAGAAAAAATATTATTTATATATTTTTTATGTGAAAATTGTTTTTACTGTAAATGAATTTATTCAATGTAAAATCAAATTTTAATTAATTAATGAATTTATAATAATAATGCCTACAAATTTAATGTTATGAAGTTTTTTTTAATTATTTTATTATTGTTTTTGTTAAAGCCTCTCTCTATATTGCATGCCAATTGTTTTAGGCTAGATGTGAGATACCAAATGTTTGTTCCATCCTAATGTACCACATTTATTGCAATAAAGTATTATTATATTCTATTCTATTTTATTTGGTTAAAAGAAGCTTAACGAATTCTCTTTAGTCATACTCTTTTGTATAAAGCTTACCAGTGCAATTTTAGCTTAGTAGTTGGAGTCTGTTAGTTTCGAACGTATATTTCGCATATTTTGTAATCTTTGTTACTACTCGTAATTTAAACTACTTGTTCAGTGGTGGCGGAAAACTTAGTCAGGAAACCTGAACAATTAGATAAATATTTCCCAAACGAAGTGCTTAAAGGCTAAGATTAGATTGTACTGGTTATAATATTATAAATAACGAGTGATTTAACTAATTAATTCGTTTGACTGCTTCATTTATCATACAACGAGACGCTTCTTTTGTTGTTCAAACTTAGCTAGCTACTATTAGTTGCTTGCTAATTGGCCGAATAATACTTATAAGATGAAAAAAAGTAAAGTATGCCTAAATACTAACTTTCGTTGCAAAGCACCCGGCCTAGCTTTAACTATTAGGTGATTTATGCCATACTCCATTCATTATCATCATCAGCTCTACTCCATTATATGGGCCTAATGCGTATAAGGGGGTTGTTGTAATGCCAAGAACTAAACCTTACTGTCAGAGGTAATCTGCTTTGAATAGGCCTCACGACAAGTATTAATCGATAAGCTGGGACCAACTTTTTTGTGCCTTCCAAAGCACGGAGATTGTGATAAAGGTCACTAAACATGATCCGAATGGTCACCCATCCACTTGAAACCGCGGCGTGGGTTGATTAATGTTAGTAATCACTGCAAAGGCCCTGCAGCCACTAAGCTTCAAGTAATAAAAATAAGAAGAATGAATCAAGAAGATTTACTATTACAATAAACCTAATTATAATTGTGTCTAAAGAGCTACGTCACAGGCTACGAAGATTAGCACTATGATTAGTAACGGCTTGCGGTGTATACCGACGTGTTTATTTATCTGTGGCGTGGCGATGACGCAGCAACTAAAGATATATTACAGGGATGAAAACATACAGCCAGCAATTACAAGCGTGCCCGCTGCCCTCAACGCAAACGTAAAACTGTAGAAATTCAATTTTGGATTCGTCTAGAAACTAAAACTAGGAAAAGGATCTAAATGACCAAAACTGCACCGTTCTGTCTGACCTAAAAAAAAATAGTTTTTAGTGTCTTCGAGGTAACAATTGCGTAAGATATCGACCCACAAGGTGGGCCAACTTGGCTTTAAAGCCAGCCGTAGTTTTAGGCTGCTTTCAACTGGCAAATATGGTAGTCAATGGGCAAGTCCTATGCAGCCGTGGACGTCTTATGGCTTCAATGATGATAATGATGGCACAGAAACAGCAGTCGGTTTTCTTCAGTATTGGCGCTCTAACCAATCACAATTGTATTATTTTAAACTTTCATGGTCACTAACATTAGAATAGTCTGTTACGGGATTGCTACCATGTACCTTATTTTTGAGTTCCCGATATTTCGGCACTGTTGCAAGCGCCATGATCACGGAGTAACTCTACCAATCACAATTGGTTCACAATCACACGCCAAGCCTACATTTTGAGACACACCAAGAAGAGTTTTAGCTGGTTCGATTCAGAGGTCAATTTTCAAACAGCCTTGAACAACTTACAACGTGTTTTTATCTTTGAAAGTGCGCTGCCATTTCGCAGCACTGTATTTCCACGTTGATCTAGATATTCGTAATCGGCTGTCGGCCATCAATGTAACTAATTGGCCATATAATTTATGCAGCCAACCTAACTAATGACGTCACTTTGTACATAACCACGAGTCTGCGGCCACTTGCTGAGTGGACAGATTTGGTAGCTATACATGAGGTAATGTATGTTTCGCTGACCAGACGTATGTACAAGGTGTCTGACATATTGATATTATGGTGAAAAGTAAAGAGATATTGTTGCTCACCGATTGAAATCTCGCTGATCGTTGATTTAAATCCCTTTGAGTTTTCAAGATCTATTATACGAGTCTGTAGTTATAGCGCATAGGTAACCTATGATGTTGTTTTTTTTCCTAATGTTGTTTTGGCGTTGAGCCACGTTGAGCGATGCGCGGCCGCCATAATTTGAAACAACTTACGAACTTGAAGCGTATGGGAAGAGTGAAATGAATGAGACAGGTGATGAGTAGTAAAACTATTTCTGAATGAAAACTAAGGTCATGTTAGGCAAATCTTATACTCTGATGCTCCTAAAAATATTATAATTAGTTTGGCAGGAAAAATTAAAAAAAAAACCTGAACTGAATATTTTGTTTTAAATTGGTTGGGTCTTATTACCCGACTGCCAAACGAGGGTTATTTATCTGATACTATTAGGTGCTGTCTTAAAATATTTGTAATTACTAATTAATTACCTTATATACTCTTCGGGGAAGAAACATTTTGAAGAAACCTATACATTCAGATAACTCCTATAGTGTCGGGCACTAGCTGGCTCGCAAAATGCTGCGCTTATAAAAATAACCAGCCTGATCCAGTTATGTACTTAACAATTCCAGTAATATATATATTTTCTTTCATACATTGTTGGGTAATATGATAATTCTTGAAAAGTAACCCTGTATCTAATAAGCTATGTCGGCTAATCTAAAGACGCTATATCATACTTTTTAACATCACGAGAAGGAAACTGTAAGAATAACAATGTCAGTAAACGATTATTGTATTAAATACTCTATCCACTAGGGATAGAGTTCATTGTGGAATATCATAATTCTGTTGATTATGAAAATAAAATGGTAAAGTTAGTCGAGCTTGTTATAAAAATAATAACCTGCCCGGGACAGTTATTTAACTATATAATCACAAATTACGTATAGCAGCGGCGCGCTAGACAGATAGGCCACTCGGAACTAAGCGTCAAAATCGTTACGCACAAATTGACAATTGCGTTTATATGCAATCTCGGACGATCCGGGGCAGTACTACAGCGGACTGTCACTCACGACAGTTTACTACGCATTGATCATTGCTACGTGCGAAAAATGGATATAAGCGTTTTTATTAGGTACTGCTGCAGTGTGTTTGGATGTTTGAATACAACACAAAATTGTGATTACACGTTCTTTAAATTTCCAAAATAATATTAAAAGGTATATAAAACTAGGTCTAGATTTTCTCTTGTAAGTAAAGTAAGTAAGGAGTAAAGGTAAAGATAAGTTTATAGCGATCAATTATTCATTTCATTACATTACACATTCAGCAGGAATAAGCTTTTCAATTTTACTTAAATCGTCATTGGTTTAACACCAGTGTTTTAGGTAAGCGTTAAAAAAAGATTATAAACATATTAAATTATTCATTGATTTTTTTTACATTGTCGTTGCTAGGATAAATACGCCACCAAGAAATGTCAGTATATGTCATACTTAAGTAACGTAGTTAGTACGTATAATTTCTAACAACGCGCAGCTGCCGCCGCTGTTAAAAACGACAGTAATTGAAGAAGCCAAGTTGGGGAGAGTAATTATTGCTCAGTCTTCCCATTTCGGCCTGGACGTATGATAAGATAAATGAATAAACTAACCGCCTTGTATCGGTGTAATAAGGCACACTTATTTATTTCAAAAATCAGAATAGCAATCCTAGGCAGTCAGCCCAATTTGGGCAGTTGTTTTCGAGAACGGCGGGAGTGGACCTTCTGTATTTTTTCTATTTTGTGAAATAATGTAAGAAAAGCGCCACCAATTAAAAAAATTGCGTGGGCGGTAAGAGATAGAGGAATTGTTACCGACTTGCAATAAATATGGTTCGAAGAGCATTGTTGGCTTCTACAGGGTAGTTTGAGATTATTTTCAGTTAATTAAAGTGTTATTATGACTGTTATATTCAGGTTACAATTCTTAAACATTAATTTTGACAATGTACAGAAACTGTTTATTTGTAAAAAACGCGGATATTGCAAGGATCTAAAGATATCCCCAGATATTTCATTTATAGTATAAAATTTCTTATCAGCCAAATATCAGTCTGTGTTTAATAAGTTTAGGTTCCGATTTTTAAATTATTTATTTAACTAAACTTTGAAATACCTATAACAAAGAAACTTAAATGTATAACGTTCAAGTACGATTTGACAGCAAGGTGCAAAAGGACGGCGCTGAAATAAAATCCTGTAAAATTCGTCGCAATTAAATCCATGTTTGTACATGTATCATTATTATGGGTGATTACTTTAATTATAATTATGATTTAGTAATATTGAGTAGATATTATCAACTTTATTTCATTGTGATCTAATGATCTATCTATTTTACTTAAGTGGCTTAAAGTCTAAATTAATGTTGACAGTCATTGTGAAAATTAACTTCTGAAAAACCCCGCCAATACCCTGTTAGCAGTTAAAATGTGACATTAATAATAATTATTCAAATTGTTCGCTTATGGCCCAACAATGCTTGTTACTCACATTGATTATCGAATACCATTAAAATTTACATACAATTTGGTAACCACAAAATATTTTTCATTAAGACCAATCATCGGTGGATTATCGTTGAATAGTTACTGAAATGTCAACTGTTTTATGTTTTATTTTAATTGACAGTACAAGTAAGGCTATATAGGCCATTGGGTGGCTTGATTACATCTGACAGTAAGGTATAGTCACTGGCCTTACAACACCCCTCATCTAATCAGCACTGGGCCCGCTTGGTGGAGTATGGCTCAAACTACTTTATAAATATGTTGGCCCCTGCAGTGGGTTTGAGCTTACTACATCTTATATTTCTTTTAGTGTTCAAGGACGGCGCTCTGGAATGCCTGCAGAAACTTATAAACTCTCTTATATCTCTGATATCATAATACAGTCTTAGGGCCTGTTTCAAAATGTACGGATAAGTTCTGCATAGGTTCTGTTTAGGCTATTTGTTACTTATCTTTAGGATAAATACAATTTTTGCGTTTCACTACCGTCAAATAGCGCTATAGTATGACACATTAATTTAACACTTTTATCCTCTACATATTTTACTGTTATCTGTATATTTCGCACTTTGTCCGTACATTGTGAAACAGGAGGCCTAGCACGAAAATGTATATTTCATTCAGACGTGTAAACCTAACAAATTAAAATTACCAGTCTCATGTGTCAATCCTTTGATAAAATATGACCAACTCAATCTAGCCGTATAAAAATCCCGACCGTTTTCAACTGTTCATAAATTGTCAAACCTTTCATAACCTTTGATACAAGTGAATGGATATTTTAATTTGATCGGATAATACGACCGAACGAATGATACGCTTTCGTATTAGGCTTGGCCCTTAGTAATCCGTCTCCGCTACAGTACTTTGCTTTTGTTGACCATGTTCCTTACTCCGTAGACTACTAATTTCCACAATAATTTCGTTGGGAGTTAAGTCACATCACGTTAGTTTAAGTTAGTTAGTCGGGGAGTCGCACACCGCAGGGTTGTTTAAATATAGTTCAACGGGTATAGGACAATATTGAGATTGCAAGGATGCCTTGAGAATCAATAGTAAAGTCTGTATAGACACTTCAACATAATTTATGATTATTAATAAGTTCATAGTTTATGTTTAAAATATTATGATAAAATAGTATCAGTAATCAAATTTGTATGTTGAGTTTTTTAATAATATACATATATACAATGTGATAAGGGCGGTACTTCTAACTCGTCAAAGCTAAGTTCGGTATCTAATTTTATTGACAAAAAAGTAATTTGGAGTCGAAACCATTCTGCAAAAATAAAGAATTTTTCGAAAATAATTTAATAAATTATTGTTTTTCTAGCCAGGAAACCCTAAACACGAGAAATGAAGTTTATGGCCAGTTACTCTGTTCTTTTAGCCATCTTGTGGTATTTCTTTCATGTTTCTACGACACATAAACTCTTTGTGATAGTGTAAATTGTTATAAAACCAAAATGGCCGCTAGTCAAAGGGGGTGAGGGTTTGACCCTCCCAAATTATTATTTTTGTCGATAAAATTAGGTATCGCACTTAGCCTATACGGGTTAGAAGTACCGCCCATATCACATTGTATAAGTCGCCATAATACAAGTTTTGCTAAGTTTGGGGTTAGGTAATTGGTGAGATTGTGGATGAAATTTATTGTTTATTGACATTGATGAGATTTTTCATTCATTTTTAGTATTTCATCCGTATAATTATCTAGACGCCAAAATAAAAGCTTTGCTTAATTAGTGTGATTATACAAATAGTTGATTACTTACTTATTATTTATTATGTCATTGACAATTCTGATTTTTCTAATTCATACAGCGATTGGACGAAGACTGCTTTCAAAGGCTTACAAGATATTATATTGTACTAGTGCAGGCACTTCATTTGTATATTAACTCTATCAAAACGCCTGAATGACAATGTCTATAGGTATTTTCAAATATATTTTTATATATTTTCGAAAGATGGATTTTACGGTAGGAGTACCGTCTTTCGAAAATCTATCATCCGAAAATTAGCTGTGGTTTTAAGAATGTGCGTTATTTAAAATGGTATAACAAAATTTTCTACTATTTTGGTAGAGCTACTAATTTCTAATAGTTTTTTGGCAATGCGGTGAGAAACTCACGCATCTATTTATTTCTTTTATCGTTTTTTTGTTATTTGTTTAGTTTAGTTAAGCCCTCTTTTGGAAATGTACTTTATCAAGGGATGCACTATCCGACACCTATATCCGCCAACCATATAGAGGTCACCAGGAGGTCACAATAGCCACAAAATTCTAACGAATTGTTAGGTTAGACCAGTGTTAGGTTCCTTCGATGGCGTAGTTTTATAATTTTAGATTACATAAAAAGCGGACTGTATAGTTAAAAGGTACAATTCAAGACAAATTAAGCATCAATACAGTGACCGCACACTTGAAGCTAAAAGAAGCGAGTGTTCGACTGAGCATTGGTGTTCGCTCGCGAACCGAATGTTGCTCGCTGTCGTTCGCCGCTCCTCGTTCACAGTCCCCGGTCTGTGGTACGGTGCCCGTGCGTGGACATATGCGCTCAATCAAGGGAGAACAATACGTTCTAGCCTTAACAAATTTACTTTCAACTTTCGAGACTAGATTGTATTACTTTAATCCATCTTATTTTGACACAGCCGCCAAACTGGGGGCCTTAGCAAAATTGTTAATTTAATAATAAAAAGGTAAAACATAAACAAGTAATATAAAAATAAGTTATAGTTTGGGTAATATATAACCTCCAACTTTTGTTGTATAATATGTGATAAATCATTGTATTTTTTTCTAAATAAAACCTTGTTAGAAGTATCTAATGCTGTGGAATTAACACCATACCAAAGTCTGTAATTCATTTACCTGTTTATACCATTTTTGTGACACTAATTTATAAGTTCTTTTCTTTTAATTAAAAGTTTTTATCAATTTAAAATTCCGTACTTTAAGTTTTTAATAAATGTAAATATCTGATTCATTTTTATTTTAAAAATAAAACATGTAGTTTAGAAGCTGCTATGCGACTAAAACCTTTTTTTAACTTGACTAGCTAAGGGGAAATATATCTCTGTGGTCATACAATCTTAGCTATGGTCATACAAATAGGTAGTGCCACTGCGTTTGGCCAATGCAGTCGATGCTCTTGCAGCTGTATTTTACACCTACCTTAAAATAAAGAGGTCGCAGTTACCGATATCCAATATCTAATCTCATTAAAACTGCGCGGCTTCGCAATTCAATTAAAATATTCCGCTTCTTTCAATTCATTATTCGACGATAAATGTACGAGTGAACAAGTACAACGACGCCGAGATACAACTGAAATATTGCACCAAGAAAACGCCTTTAAGACGAACAAAGCAAACCCATTATTACCACATCCTTCTGAGAAAAAGTCGGCAAACTCCGGAAGAAGCCGGTCGATAAGTCAATAACTCTCGGCTTAAAAAACTCTAAACTCTCTAAACAAGACATATTGCTGTTCTGAAGTATTGGAGTTCTGGCTCCTACCATCTATTTAAGAAACAAACTTTTTAGCAAACGTTATTTTAATGTTTTTATTAAGGTTTTATAAAACATAAACTAAAAAGCCAAAAAAATTGTATAATTGTTTAACTCAAAAAAATGCGGTCGAGCGTATAAAAACATTTTAACGTAGTCGGGTTATAGTTTTTTAAACTTTATAATTATTGTTTGATTAAATCTTTGCAGGCTAAAAACTTGAAAAAGAGAGGTTTGGTCCATAATTTAATACGGGTCTAGTGGATTGGGTTTCTAAGACTTAATCTCACTTTTAGAAGTTATTTAACCGCTATATTATACTCGACTTAACGGCTGTTATTTTAGTAAAAACTTGGTTTCCAAAGCTTGTCTTTATGACAAGCGTGTCTTAATATTATGGTCAAAGTGGTCACCCATCCAATCACAATTTAATTAATCATTTGGCTGCTATTGTTTTAGAAGTTGATGAAATGGATACCCTGTATAAATAAAGGATGTCTCTTAAAGACCACGACCTTGTCACCACGCGTTGTACACAACATTTAGACCACTTTATGCTAGATGTCTTCTTTAAAAAATTTCCTAAAATTTATTTGACTTCCAACTCATCAAAAAAGATCATCATCATCTTAATTTCAGTCACAGGACGCCCACTGATGAACATATATTATAGGCCTCCCCCAATGACTTTCAGATTAGCCGGTTTCGTGCAACCTTTACCAGGTCGTCTATCCACCTTTTGGGTGGATGTCTACGCTGCGAATTTAAATTCGATCAGCTGCTACTAATATTAAATTATCATTAAAGGGAATTGAAAATATTTCCTTAGTAAGGGCCTTCAGGTCTGATCCCCTGTTGTTAGCACACAGTTATATTCATTGTAGTACTTTCGATGCTTTGTGAGAAGTATTTTTTGCAATTATCTTGGAAAATGAATGTTTTCTGCTGACTAAAGGATCCTAACAGCGTTTTTAACGAATGCAGTTTAATAAAAACAATAGATTCTCTTTTAAGTCTAAAAAACTTATGTCTGATTAATGATTAAATTAATCTGTTAAAAATCTACTGGTTCAACCTTATAGGTTCACCTTAGTTCTTTAGGCCTTTTTGTATGAGAAGAGATGTTACTTATACGTTATTATTCTTTAACATTATGTAGTTTAAATCGTGTTTTTTTTGACAGGAATATCATAAAAATATGCTACATTTTTTATCATATTATATATATATAATATGATAAAAAATGTAGCAATCTCTCATAATATCGAAGAGGACTTATTATATTAGTTACTTAGGCCGCGTCTATCTGGGACAGGCTTTACGCTGAATTGTGTATCATTAATTGATAAATCTAAAATGTGACCACCATTTATACTCGTAACTTACTATCACTCACTAGCTGCGCTGGTGAAATATGCTGAACTTAATTATTATGATCTCACTATTGTGTTACCTTGTCTCGGTGAATAAATAATATTTGAATCTTTAATCTTTGAATCTTAGGTTTTAATAAAATTTGCTTGGAGGCTCATAAATAACTAAGTTTGTTGATAACAACTTTATTACTACAGATCTTCAGAAAAGATAAAACATGTACCAAAAATGTCAAACAGGAGTGTTGTTTTGAACATTAGCAGGTACTGTGGTAGCAGGCCGCTTCCAACCGGCCATTCTGTAAGTCGGGGAGGCCTATGTTCACCATTGGACGTGCTGCATAATGTGGTCTAATCAATACATAATCAGGGAGTCCTTTTTAACTCGAATAACGTTTAGGGATCAGATTCAACATTTTTGTAACATCACTAAAAAGGAACAAATAATGAATAGTGTGATAAAAATAAAAACCGGCCAAGTGCGAGTCGTGCTCGCGCATGAAGGGTTCCGTACCATTATCTATAAAAAAGTTTTACGGGAGCCCCTTAAATATTTTTTTGGATTCTGTTTTTTAGTATTTGTTGTTATAGCGGCAACAGAAATACATCATCTGTAAAAATTTCAACTCTCTAACTATAACGGTTTATAAGATACAGCCTGGTGACAGACGGACAGACGGACAGACGGACAGACGGACAGACGGACAGACGGACAGACGGACAGACGGACAGACGGACAGACGGACAGACGGACAGACGGACAGACGGACAGACGGACAGACGGACAGACGGACAGACGGACAGACGGACAGACGGACAGACGGACAGACGGACAGACGGACAGACGGACAGACGGACAGACGGACAGACGGACAGACGGACAGACGGACAGACGGACAGACGGACAGACGGACAGACGGACAGACGGACAGACGGACAGACGGACAGACGGACAGACGGACAGACGGACAGACGGACAGACGGACAGACGGACAGACGGACAGACGGACAGACGGACAGACGGACAGACGGACAGACGGACAGACGGACAGACGGACAGACGGACAGACGGACAGACGGACAGACGGACAGACGGACAGACGGACAGACGGACAGACGGACAGACGGACAGACGGACAGACGGACAGACGGACAGACGGACAGACGGACAGACGGACAGACGGACAGACGGACAGACGGACAGACGGACAGACGGACAGACGGACAGACGGACAGACGGACAGACGGACAGACGGACAGACGGACAGACGGACAGACGGACAGACGGACAGACGGACAGACGGACAGACGGACAGACGGACAGACGGACAGACGGACAGACGGACAGACGGACAGACGGACAGACGGACAGACGGACAGACGGACAGACGGACAGACGGACAGACGGACAGACAGACAGACAGACGGACGGACAGCGGACCCTTAGTAATAGGGTCCCGTTTTAGCCTTTGGGTACGAAACCCTAAAAACTGTAACAAAAAATTAACAAAGTGGCACTATTATGGTTATTTAACAATTATAAAAAAAACTGTTGTGATTGTAGTATCTTTAATTACCGAAGAGCATTTAAAAAAAAACTGAAGCACTTTTATACTTGGCGTCACGTAAAAAGAGAGGTGGCCAAAATAGGAACTAACATTTTCATTACTGCTATAAGTGTTCGGTGGAGACAAGTAGCGCCACCCTCCAGCGTTCTTTTTATTTGACGAAAATTATAACGTTCGCAAACCCGGGTCAGCATCAGACCAGGCTTGTTAATGGCAACGGATTTACTTAAATATTTGATCGCAGGGAGCGCGGTCAGGCCGTCCTAAGGCTTCGGGTAACGGGCATTAATTTTCGCTAAATATATGATTACCACTCATGTCTGAGATTATCCCTTGTTTGGTACTGAGTTAAAGATGACAATAGGGTGTAATAGTAAAACTGTGCGGAAGTAATTAGAGCTCGGTAGAATAATTTAGGAACATAGCTTATTCGCTAATTGACGTTTGTCAGTAATAGTGTAATTGTATTAATTATTGTTCGCTTCTTTTTGTTAATTGTTAACTTATAGAATAAGTTCATCTTGTCTATTAGCCTTAAAAAGGCTCAATAATGATTAAGGTATTATATAAACTTAGTTATAGGCACTATAGGTCTTTTTAATAATAATAAATATTGGACAACATCACATACATTGTTCTGATCCTAAGGTAAGTTGCTAAAGCACTTGTGTTATAGAAATCAGAAACAACGACGGTACCACAACACCCAGACCCGAGCCAATATAGAAAAGTTCGTTTTCTATATTGACCCGACCGGGGATCGAACCCGGAACCTCAGAGATGGCGGCGCCATTTAAAGTCCGGCGTGCTCGCCTCTCGGCTACGGAGGTCGTCAAGATTTAATTATACACACTATTCAACAATGTTATTAATATAAGATAAATGACTGTTAAACTGTTGCATTAAATAAAAAAAATAACTAAGTCCTTTTAACTTATTGTGCAGTGTGTAAAAACTGACAGATAAATTAATATAACTAGCTTTGAGAAAGGTTTTAATATTAACAACATTATTTTGTATATAAAAGAGCTAAAATACTAGTTAAATTAGACAACTACTTCCTAATCGCACCTCTATTGACCCCACAGGAGCCAATCTATGGCTCTTCCAAGATGACCAATTTTTCTCGAAAATTTTTATTTTCAGGTTTACTCACTTGCGAGCTTCAAATGCTCAAATTGTAGGTAAGTAAATTAAATTTATAAGCGTAGAAAACATTGTTCGCAAACAAATTATAGTTTTGGGGTTTTGGCTCTGGAGAACAAAAAATGAAAAAAAGCCCAAAATTTCAAAGTTTTTCTTGATTTTCTCAGTTTTCACAAGTTTTTGGTACTTTCAAATTTGAATTCACGTTACCCTAACAGACCCATACAACATACCAAAAATGGCGAACTAATGTCTATTCCGACGGCCTATAAATCAGTTACTCAACCAACATTAATACCAAAAACTAACCAATATTTAGTTGGGTTTATGAAAACAAGATATTATTCAATTAATACTTAAGATGTAACTTAGCTAAATAATACTTTAAAAAATAACTAGCAGCTTTTTTAAGTACTGTTGTTATATAATGTAATGCTGATTCGATCTACGGCAATGTTAATTTTAGTATTATGAAAATTTTGGCACTTTCGATGTCAGTCTTCACATAGAAAACCAATTTAAGTGAGATTTGAGCAGAATAAATATCCCATAAATAATTTTATTACAAATTCGAACCTCATATGTCTTAGGAAAACAATATATTTGCACTTAAAACTAGTTTTAATAACCTATGCCAGCTCCGAAATAACATTTAAAATTTTACAGTCGTCTTTTTAGTTCCCTCTAAAATCTATTTTCTGAATTGCAAGCAGTAAAACCGGTCATATGCCAGTTTTATAGATAACTGAATTTTAGTACAGCACTTCGATGGAAAAATCAAGATTGTCTACTGCGAATAACTATCGCTCCGCAGTAAAACGGTTCCGTTTGATTGAAAACTAAACTGTTTCGATTTACTCTAGTTTCTAGTTTGTTGAGCATACACTGTTTTTTACTGCATTCCTGTTGTTTATTTGCTTTCTGTTATTACTTGTTCTATTTATTTGTAAATTCACATATAGGTCTTTATGTTTTGTCATTTGAATAAGAATTCATTCATTAGCTAACTTACTAATGCAAAAAGAATTCATATTATTATTCAAATAAATTATGTTCAGAACTTTAGTCAGAAAGTTAATTTAGGCTTTCGTATAAATACAATAACAGTAGGTATTAGGTATAATAATATTTTTTCAATCATAAATATTTAATGGATCAATAGCTCGTACTTAGCCTAGTCTAAAATATGTTTCAGATAATTTAGGCTATTTTAGTTTCTTGCTTAATTAAATCAATTTAATTTAATTCAACTCTTTTTAGAATAAATAAGTGCTCAAATATGAAAAAAAAAGACATAAGTAACAAATATCGACATATTTTTTTGATTTAAGGTAAGTTTTATGGTTTTATCCTGCAATTTACGAACCATTAATAGAGTTCAAGCATTATATTATTACTATAAAAAAAAATATCGTTAGAGTAGGTTTGCTTATAATTAAACAATAGTAAGAATTATCTAGCCTCAAAATAACAGTGGAAAACGAACTTTTATATACTGCCTACGGCAAGTGCTTTAGCTACTTACTTTAGGATCAGAACAATGTATGTGATTTGTCCAATATTGTCTAATAGCGTGGAATATGGCCACTAGATAACGAATAAACATACTTAAATTCGTTTATAGATATCCATAACTTAAGTACACGGATGTTTGCCCTTGTGGCATTCAAACCCGCTACCGCCATGCTTTGTAGTCCGGAACGAGAACTACTACAGCAAGGCGGTAACCACGAACTCTTAAAACAATCTCAAAACTGTCAAACATTATCAAATCTGTCAAACCAAAATTTACAGATTTGACAGCTTTGAGATTGTTTTAAGAGTTCATGGTTACCCCGCAGACGGTTGTCATATATCACGCGACGTCACATCCTATTATTATTATAAATACGAAAGTTTGAAATAATTGTTATGTATATAAATAATAGGGTAGGTAGTTTTGCTAAACATTATCTTGTGTTATCGCGGGTACCCAAATAAATCAGTCTCGTTTCAATGGTGGTTTCATTTACATCGTGTATTCTCATATAAAACATTTGGCGACGAATAAAGAACCCTAGCGTTTTTATGTCGATAAAAAACGAAAGCCTGAAGTGTAGTTTAAGTGAAGTGACCATGAATATCAATCAACTACAAGAATTCAAGTTAAATATTGATCGGTGGCCGACGTACGTCAGCAGATTGCGAGCATGGTTTGCAATACATAGCATCAAACCGGTGGAGTATTCGAAGTATCTAATAGCAGTGGTGGGCACAGAACCATTAGATCTCATGATTGATTTGTGTTTCCCTGAAAAGCCTGAAAATATCGATTTCGACGAGTTGGCAGTCCACTTGGCACCGAAGCGGTCGGTCATAGCTGAACGAATGATTTTTAGATCATACAAACAAACCGAGTCACAATCGGTAACAGAATACTTAGCGCAATTAAAAAAACTCAGCAAGACATGCGTCTTTACTAGGTACTACAGAAATACTCAAGGAGAATTTACGTGATCAGTTCGTATTCGGATTGAGAAGTGACAAAATCACACAGAGATTATTAACAGAGACGGATTTGACGTTCGATCGTGCAGTGGAGTTGGCGTTGTCATTAGAAGCCGCCGTACGAGACTCACAGGAGACGGCAGGGGCCGTCAGCAACACTAGTTCAGCGGAGAAAGTGCACGCCGTGGACGGAGGCGGGTACAGCGCGGGCCGAGGCAGAGCGCAGCGCGGCCAGCGCTCGTTCGCAGGCAGAGGCCGCGGCCGCGCGGCGCCGCAGCAGCGCGGTGCGCCGTCCGCCGCCAGCAGGAGCAGCGGCAGCGGCCAGCAACTTACGGGCTGTTTTCGATGTAGTCAACCACATCGTCACGAGAACTGTCCGTATGTAAATGTGGAGTGTTTTGTATGTGGCAATCGCGGCCACATAGCGAAGGTGTGTCGATTTCGTAAGCGTAGTAGTGTGAACAAGGTAGCTTCTGAGGTAGAATACGAAGATATGACTTCTAGCGAGGACGAGGGAAACCAGGTGTATCAGTTGAGTGATAACGAAGAGGACAAGAGATGGATCTTGAAAGTACTAGTCAACGGGAGGCCATTAGCGATGGAAGGTGACACTGGAGCGGGAATGAGTATCATTAATAGAAGTACGTATTTACAATATTTTAGTAATATTGAGTTAACTAAGCGTAAGTCGTGTTTGAAGATGTATAATGGCCAAAAGGTGTTACCAAGAGGTGAATTTAAATGTAGCGTTCAATACAACAACAAGATTGTTCATGATTTAAAATTAGTTGTGATAGATAACGACGACAGCAACTCGTTATTCGGTCGCAAGTGGATGCGTGCGTTTGGCATACAATTTCCCTCTGTTTCAGACAAAAACCACTCAGTACCTCATATTGAGAATAGTAGTTTTAATAAATTGAAGGCCTGTGATCAGTTGGTCAGTAAGTTTCCCGAGGTGTTTTCAAGTACTAGCGTAGAAGCGTTTAACAAAGGTACGATCGAGTTGGAGTTGAAAGCAGGGGCGGTGCCGGTGTGGCGGCGCGCGCGCCCCGTGCCGTACGCGCTGCGGCCCGCCGTCGACGCGGAGCTCGAGCGTCTGCAGCGGGAGGGCATCATCTCGCCCGTCGAGTGGAGCGACTGGGGCACGCCGGTAGTGCCCGTCATTAAAAAAATGGTGAGGTGAGACTTTGTGGAGATTTTAAGACCACGCTCAATCCGGTGTTAGTAGATGACAAGTACCCACTTCCCCGAATTGAAGATATTTTTGCATCGCTGCAAGGAGGTAAAATTTTTAGTAAGATCGATTTAAGTCGAGCCTATCAACAACTTATTCTCAGTGATAACGCAAAAAAATACTGCACTATTGTCACGAATAAAGGTATGTTCACATACAATAGGTTACCCTTCGGTATTAAATGCGCGGCCAGTAAGTTTCAAAGAGTGATGGAAAAATTGTTTAGAATGCCCTATGTAGCCGTGTACCAAGATGATTTATTAGTAAGTAGTAAAAATGAGGCAGAAAACATGGACAGATTGATGCAGGTTTTTAAAATACTATCTGAGAGCGGGTTAAAAGTAGAAAAAAAGAAATGTAGTTTTTTTAAAAGGTCTATATCGTATCTAGGCTACATAATAGATGCAAACGGCTTAAAAACAGAGATTTCTAAGATCGATGCAGTTAATAGGACACCGCAACCGACAAATGTAAGTGAAGTAAAAGCTTTCCTAGGATTGGTCAATTATTATGGCAAATTTGTGAGAAATATAAGCAGCATTTTAGAACCCTTGTACGGGTTACTCAAGTCTGATGCAAAATTTGAGTGGTCAAGCGAGTGTGAACGAGCCTTTCAGTCCATAAAACAACTATTACGCGAAGCTCCAGTCCTAGCTCACTGGGACCCGAGTTTACAGACTTATGTTACGTGTGACGCATCGCCGCGTGGGGTGGGGGGCGTGCTGGCGCAGCGCGCTCCCGGCGGCGAGCTGCGGCCCGTGCTGCACGCGTCGCGCACGCTGTCGCCTGCTGAGCGGAACTATTCGCAAATATGTCGAGAGGGGCTGGCTATTATATTCGCCGTGAACAGGTTTCACGATTATCTATACGGTATTAGATTCACTCTGGTGACGGATTGTAAACCGTTAGCGTCAATTTTTCACGAAAACAAAGCGATACCATCTATGGCAAGCAATAGGTTGCAAAGATGGGCCGTTATACTAAGTGCATATAACTACCAAGTAAAATGTATAAGTTCAAAACATAATTGTGTCGCAGATAGCTTATCACGTATACCGGTAATCGAAGGGATAAGGAATACAAAGCTGATTCTTATATTAGTTTCATTTCGGAACAAGCACCCATAGATTACAGGATGGTGGCCAAGCATTCCGCAACTGACAAAACATTGCAAAAATTGATGCAATCTATCAAACATAATTGGTTGTATTGCAAAGACGAAGATCTAAAGATTTTTTTTTCTATTAAAGAGTTTCTTAATATTGAATCAGGTTGTGTATTGTTTGGTCATCGGGTCGTTATTCCTGAATCATTACAAAAAATAGTATTGAAAATGCTACATGCGTGTCATCAGGGTATAGTAAAGTGCAAAAGCCTAGCTAGAGGCTATGTGTACTGGCCCGGCATCGACGCCGACATAGAAAAAGAATGCCAGGCCTGCGAGACTTGCGCGAGTGTGCGGCCGTCGCCGGCTGCAGCTCCTGTTCACCCATGGGCATGGCCCCAGGTGCCATGGTACAGAGTCCACGTTGATTTCTTCTCGTTAGACAATCACACATACTTCGTACTCGTTGACGCTCATTCCAAATGGATTGAAGCTCATAGCGTAGGTACAACGTCAGCAAAAATTACTATTTCAAAGTTGAGACGTATCATGAGTTGTTTCGGATTGCCTCGCGAGCTAGTATCAGACAATGGCCCTCCTTTAAGTAGTCAAGATTTTAAAGATTTTATGGAAAGTTGTAATATAAATCATATTTTGGTGTCACCGTACAAACCAAGTAGTAACGGAGCGGCAGAAAGTACCGTAAAAATAATAAAAAATTGTTTGAAAAAGGCCATTATTGAAAAGGAAGATTTACAGTTAGCATTAGATAAGTTCTTGTTATATTATAGATCGACTCCACACAGTTTGACTGGAAAGCCCCCGGCACAGTTATTATTTGGACGCAACATACGGACACACTGTGATATAATCCGACCAACTATAGAGGACAGTGTACGTGAGAAACAAAACCTTATCAATAAAAAAGGCAACAACAAAGTCCGGAATTTTGAAATCGGCGATGAGATACAATTCAAGCAGTTTAGGAACAATAAAAGTTATTGGGGAAAGGGCGTCATAGTGAAAAGGTCGGGTCCGGTTTCTTATCATATTCGCCAAAATGATAAAATATTTAAAAAACATGTCGATCACATCATATTGCGCAGTGTAACAGCACACAAAAATTCGGAACCGGGGAGGGAAAGTAGAAATAATGTTGACACCAACATTTCGGACTTTAACACAATCCCATATAATTGTCCTCCTATTTATAAAGAAAGTAATAACAGGGAAAACAACTCGGGAGATAACGACATCCATGATACTGATCCTATAGTCACACGTTCAAACTTATTGCCTATTAGTAGTTCGGCAATAGATGAGCAGAATGAATTAGTTCCACAAAAACGCACGCGTAGACCGGTTCAACGATTTGTTGTCACATAGATATGGTAATAAAAATATGTAACCAACTCAATAACGTCGCTTAACTAAAACTGTTTTTAGATAGGTAGACAAAACACTAGATATTCCATGTAGTTAAAAATTATGTATCTTGGACTTAATTTATATTGTTAAGCCACGTTTACATTATATGTATTTATATAGATGTAAGCATAGCAGTATACTGTACAGTATATGTACTTACTAAATAATTGTTAAATAATTAGCATAAACGTAATTCTGTATTTGTGTTTAGATAACCTGACTGTTGCGGATAAAATATTATACCTTAGTAATTATGGATTTAAAAAAAAAGTAAGATGGCTTCTAAACAGAGGTGTGAAGATGTTATGTATATAAATAATAGGGTAGGTAGTTTTGCTAAACATTATCTTGTGTTATCGCGGGTACCCAAATAAATCAGTCTCGTTTCAATGGTGGTTTCATTTACATCGTGTATTCTCATATAAAACAATAATGGATGTTGGAAGTTTGTTACTCTTTCACGCAAAACTACTGAACGGGTTTGGATGTAATTTTGCACTCATATAGAATATAATTTGGATTAATATATTGGATACTTTTTATCCCGGTTTAATGTATCCTATATTGAATAAATCATATACCACGCGCGCGAGAGTCGCAGGCAACAGCTAGTACATTCATATTTAAAGACAGACAGACAAGACAGCAACAAAAAACTGACATGAAACAAGCTACATACTATATACTGCAACCACATTTCTTTACACACTTATTTAGACAACTCAAATGCATTCAAAACTTAAAATTCACTTTAAAATGCAGCGCGAAAATAAATTCAACTGGCTTTTTAATAAAACTCCAGTTAGAAAGAGTATTAACCCTCAAATAAAGTTATTTTAACCTCGGAATTTAAATGCGCAGTAAATATAGATGTAGTAGGTCCACTCGCAATAATGCTTCTTTTTATAATACTGACTTGTCCATATTAAGATAGACAAATAGATACTCTTTATTGCACATCAAACAAAGAAGTTACAGTTGATGTTTACCGAAAGATGTACAATTTAGGCGGTCTTGTCAATTACGCTTCGTCGGTATGCTAAAATTAAGATGATCTGGTTTTATACGACTATCTAAACAAACAAGAAGTATTGCTTTAAAACAGCCTTCATGATAAAGTCATTTCTCATCATGAAGTCATCTTATTGTGATGTACCGCTGAACGTAAGCCGCCAAAGAGCATGATCTCCTTTTTCATCCTGCCATAGGGGCATACTAAACTAAGTTGTGACTATAACCATTATTTCAGTCTTCTGACAGACAATCGATCCAGTTTTGGATTTTATCCCTTGACGAGATTTCTAAGCATTGATGATCTTCTTCTTCCTCGGTCCCCCACTGATGAGGATCGCGACCACGTATCTGAGTATTCCTCCACAAACTGAGATCTTAAGCCGGGTGGACCGCATAATGCAAGTTTCCGCCCACCGTCTGCATATAAGAAAGGCTTTTAAGAAATAGGAAAACGAGGCAGTTCACCAGTCCGGTGAGTCAATAACGCCAAAGCTATTTCTGAAATAAAACAGATACAAAATAAAGATCAATGCCATAGTAATTAAAAATTTATTCTCAGTCGTAAGCGAATAAGAATTTTGTAATAATGATGATAATTTTACATCTTGAAGACCCACGAAAGCCACGCTATCAAAATTCAACATTATACATGTGTATACGAGTATAACTACACAGATCCTGCTTTTAATCTGTCAAAACTTAACAGTCTAATTTGCTTTGTGTGCTGCTTGTATATACAAGCAAAGTGTACGTTAATGTGCCACGCCCTGCCGGGCCACGGTATCTTTAGTTTTTATTCTGGTTAAAATTCAAGAAGTGATCTTTCTGTCTGTGTTTCTGTTGTGTCAAAAGTGCGCGGCCTCTGAAAATATGCAAAATATATTACACATACTAAATCAGACCTACAACAAAAAAGCTCTTGCGTCCGGAATGAAGTTCTTGGGGGTGTATTATCAACTATTATAACAATTTGGTAAGTTTAACTTGAATTATATGGAAGTTGACATAATTTACAGACGTATTATTTCTGAGCTATCAAAACACAAATTAAGGAATTTTAAGTTACATGACCGACGATCGTGTAATACTAAGGGCCATTTTACAATGTTCTGCATATGCTATTTTTAACTTATCTGAAGGATAAACACTATTTTTGCGTTTAACAACTGTCAAATAGTCACATTAAGTTCAAGAACTTTTATCCTCCACATAATTTACCACTTACTTAGCTATTTGGCACATTATCCGTACATTGTGAAACAGCCCTGGTGCGGCGAAAGATATAAGTAGAAAATAAAAACACGGAAAATCTGTGAGTCGAGGAAAAAAGTCGTGGCGCTCTTTTGCACAAGAACAATAAGAGAAGCCATGCACTGACCTGACGGTTATTCTCCTGATCCCGCGCGGGATGTCCTCTTCAATTATATTGGTGATGATGATGAGCAGTAAAAATTAATTATGAACAAAAAACTGGAGAGTCTTCATTCCGAAGGTAATTGCAAGAAGAAAAAAGTGAAAAGTGACATGAGTGATGACACACGTAAAAAACAAATCAGAATATGAGAACTCTGTGGTTTTCATGCAAAAAGAGGCGCAAACAAGGCCCTTATTGTACACAAATGAAGTCATATAAAAAAAAACTTCTCATTTAAATACTGAAACTAGTCAATTTAAAATTTTAAGTAATAAACATTTCGACCGGTTAGCTAACGTCCTCGGTAGCTTAGTTGTAAAAGCACTCGCCCGGTATGCGAGGGGTTCGTTTCTCACCTGAGGCGTTTGATTTATTAAAAGTATTATTTATCTTCAATTTTAAGTAAAGCTAAAGAGTAGAATTCCCTGCCTGCGTCTGTATTTCCGAGTGCATATAACCTGACTCTCTTTAAGTCCAGAGTGAATAGGCATCTTCTGGACAAGCTCGCTCCATCGTAGATCCCATCTATGCTCTAGAGCAAGATTGGGGTCAAGAGCAAGCCCATCTCAAATTAAAAAAAAAGTGATTGATAAACATGAAACAATATTTTTTCATATTGCATCAAAAATTATCAAATGTCGTGCTTTACGCCAAATTAAACAAATATGACTCGCTTAAGCTACGATGCAAACATAAAGACAAGGGATGTGACTCTGTGGTTGGTGCACAGAAAGTAATTGCTATAAGTGTTCGTAATAAGACCCCACTCTATACCGAACAGAGGATGATATTATAATGCAAAAGCAGAGGTAGCAAGACGTAAACTAAAATGCAGTCGGTAACGGCTTATTTAATTTAGCAGTTTGCTCGAGTCAGCTCTTAGTAGGTAGTTTAAGACATTATTAGGAAGAAAATTCAAACCACAGAATCGTGAAGTATCCGCTGTCTTTTCTTAGATGCTCTGTTGTTTGATCATGATCAAACAGATCAATCAATTTTAAATTCGTCCGTGATCCGTTTAATTAGGACCTAAAATAAAAAATTACGTCCGTAGGTTGAATTATTAAATAGGTACTTTAAAATTCCGATGTGTTGGTTATGTTTAAAATCAAAATCAATTTATTTGCTTGAAACGTGGTAATAAGATTATAAATAGTAAATGAAATAGTTCGCACGAATCACCACAACTGGCATGCAAATTGCTAATATTGGTACTTTCATAAATGTGGATCTAATTAAATGGAAAACAAAAATTTATTTTCAAGAATAAAAAGGTATATATTTATTATTTAAATTTAATAAAGAAATCAATATATTTGTTGAAAACGTTGGATCGCACATTTCCTACAAACAAAAAACACTTAATTATACTAGACGTACCAGCAGCTGCTCAGCTTACATTAATAATACAATTACAATACAAAATTACAATTCAACGCAATTTTAAATAAAAATAATGATATGATAATGATATGATAAATAATAATTTCAAAATGAAATTATCATTATGTGTGAATTTTACAGATCGTGATATTAAAATAACGAAAAGAGCAAATAAACATACGCTCATTAACAGAAGCTGGGTCGGATTATGTCGGAATGTTTTCTCGGTTTAATTCATTTTATTTAATTCATAGTATCCTACGCGTAGGGTGAGCAAGCAGAGCTAAGTCTTTCGCAGACAGGCACAGCAAAAAAAGACTAATAAAATTTGAAATTTGAAATATTACAGTGCCCTTTCTGGATCCATATGTACTCTCTCTTACTTACATATGAATGTAGCGTATGTGATGTAATTGAAGATAAATAACACTTGAAAAAAAAATCATTGACCTCGGGAAGGACTCGAACCCACGTCCCATCGCATGCCGGGCGAGTGCTTTACCAACTAAGCTACCGAGGACGTCACGTGACAAGATGAAATTCCTCAAGTGTTTTTTCTCGCTGTCAAAGCCAGCGTATTCTGATTAATGTTGTAGCTATATGTATAGCTGAGTAGTATACTACAGTCAATACCCTACCCTATAGAAATATTTTTACAAATATCTATGTATGTATGTATGTGATGTAATTAAACTTCTTAGTACATGATCAGTATTTTATCAATCTAGACTCGCAGTCCTTAGTGATCAAACATTGTTCCTGGGCCTAGCACGAAAATGTATCTTTCGTTGTGACGTATTAACCTAAGAAATTAAAATAAACAGTCTCATGTGTCAATCGTCTGATAAAATTATGACCAACTCAATCAAGCCGTGTAAAAATCCCGACCTTTTTCAATTATTTACACAACTTACTTACTTACTTTTGATACAAGTGCATGGATATTTCAATTTGATCGGATAATACGACCGAACGAACGATACGCTTTCATAAAAGGCCTCCAAGACGGAATTATTTCAAACCAGTTTTCAATCGATGAGTGATATATCGTTCTACCGATATATGGATGTACAAATTTTAAAGCACTCTACAAGCAGATCTATTGCCGTGTTGAATTGCCGTGTAATTTCAAGCCTCATCAGTATTCAGTTAATCAATGGGTAACACGATTATTCTCCTGTGTCATTCAAACCCCACTGATGAAATACTAAACGATTAACCTTGTTAGGTTAGTTGTTAGTTAGATAACATAAAATGTATATGTCTTATGTATGTCTTAATATGTAACACACGGAATTGCATGCGCACAAATTCGACATGAAAAGTATAAAAATAATTGTAATTTTGTCGCAGACGACCGTCTGTGTAGCGGTTCGCGCTCCGGACGACAAAGCCTGGCGGTTGCGGGTTCGAATCCCGCGAGGAACAAATGTGATGTGATGAGCACTAGCATAGTCATACATTTCTAAATGAATTTAAGTATGTGTATCCGTTACCTAGTCACCATAGTACAAGCTATGCTTAGCTTGGGGCTAGCTAACTGGTGTGATTGTGGAAATAATTTAATTTATTTTATTCACCAGTCTTCCTAGCTCTTTGAGTTCAAACGTTTTTGTTTTCTTAAGGAACATTTTAATTTAAATTTATATTAAAAAGAATTAAAAATACAAGCTGAATTACTTGATTTGATATGTCGATTCTTAGAATCTATTCCATTACTGTTGTAGTTTAATAATTGTACTTCGGATTTAATATACGTTTAATAAAATCAAATTGACGGACATGTCTATAAGCTTTTAGGTCTACCCGCTGCTCTCTGCACTTTAATAAATCCTTATACAGAAATGTGCTTGTACATCCACATGTTTTATACATTTACAGCCAGCCAAGGAACTACGCTACTGTCGACTAAGGACTTTACAAAATTTGGTTTTATTAATTTTAACTTTATGGTTTTTTATACCTTTTTAAGATAAACTTAACTGTTTTGTCCGTATTGAAAGCAACTTAGGAGACGAATTTCAAAACTTTGTTTAAATAATAATTAATGTAATATTAAAGGGATCATGTACTTATGTGATTATATGTATTTTATGTTATGTACGTATATATTTTGTATGTGTATCTATATTATGTATGGAGTATTAAGTAGGGGTTTAATTCATTATTTTTTTTTATTCTTGTAAACTGCTGTTAGTTCTTTAAATATTTTGTAAAACTATTCACCGCTGCCCATCTCCATTTAAATTTAACTATCCTTACCTAAAGGTTGCCTGGAAGAGATCGCTTCTAGCGATAATACTACCTAAATTGTGCTTATCTTATTTTTCTTTGCCCATAACTTTGTTTCTTTTGTGTGGTGGGCAATAGAGGCTAGGTATCTATCGATCTATCTTGTTAATTTTTTTCCGCGCAGAATCAAATCTTTATATCAACCTCAACAATAGAGGGATTTGTTCTGACGGCCGTATCTTTACTATCAATGCCTCCGTCAACCAGCTCTTGCATAAAGGATGACTTATTTCAAAATTGGTACTGCCTTCCTATTTTGTAATAGTTTTCTGTCTCTGACAGTTTGACTTTTTTATCACCGTCCAAACCTGAGAATACTCCCGTGATACAAACGAACAACTTTTACAAGCTGATCTATTCAAAATATCAATATTCATTCGACCAAAATGTATGGACCAGTTGAATTTTTATTTTTGAGTTAGGGAGTTGGTCCAATTGTAAGAGTTGTTCGTTTGTATCACGGGAGTCTTCTCAAAAGGCTTAAAAAAGTCAACCTGTGATAGAAGGAATTCCAGACAGAAGCACTTTTAGCGTAGTTATCCAAATAACAATAAAATCACTAATTATTCCCTTGTTATAAAAATTTTTGGGTCTTAACCATAATTTACGTAACTAACAAGAAGAGTTAGTAACAGCGTAGTTGTTAAGAAACTTTTGAACTAAAACCAGATTGGATAATTATCGAAACTTTGGAACACAGGTGCGAAACTTCACCTAAATGCGAGGTACATTTATTATTTATTCAAAGTTAGCCTCAATAAAAGCACAACAATAAGACGTACAGTGGGTTCACACTAGTGGGTTAGATAGACAAATTATCGATAGACGCGTTAAACACGCTAATATTTTTTTTCTATTTTTAGGCTTTCGTAGCTAAATAGCAAAAAACGGAACCCTTATGGATTTGTCATGTCTATCTGTCTGTCTGTCCGTCCGTCCGTATGCCACAGCCATTTTTTTCGAAACTATAAGAACTATACAGTTGAAACTTGGTAAGTAGATGTATTCTGTGAACCGCATTACTACAGAACTGAAACTCTAAATATTTTTTTTCATCAAACCCTATGGATAGGTCTTCAAAAATGATATAAAGGTTTCTAATATATTTTTTTTCTAAACTGAATAGTTTGCGCGGGAGACACTTCTAAAGTGGTAAAATGTGTCCCCCCCCCCCCCCCCTGTAACTTCTAAAATACGAAAATGATAAAACTAAAAAATATAATGATGTATGCATGCAAACTTCCACCGAAAATTGGTTTGAACGAGATCTAGTAAGTAGTTTTTTTAATACGTCATAAATCGTAAACCGCAATTAGAAAATGGTACGGAACCCTTCGTCCGTGAGTCCGACTCGCACTTGACCGGTTTTTGAAATATATTTTGATGTTTAACAAAAACAAAAAGGGCTTGATCTAGTCACTGATTCAAAACGACGTCTTTGGCAGGCAAAGAGAAGTTAAATATTCTGGACCGGTCAATAAAAGAGACAATAAACTTGTTCATACGATTTGGGACTTAAAACGTAAACGCGTTTGAAAATTCTTTTTTCTAGAGCGTGCGTGACTGTTTGTAAATTTGTGGCTTTTTTAACAGATGTTTATTGCATTATCATGACTTAGACCTGACTAAAGTATTATTATCTGTGGAAAGAGAGACAAGTAAATTAAAAAAGTGACAACCATTATTTATTTCTTTGCTGGCAGTCCAGAAAGCAATTAAAATCACAAACAAGAAAAGATAAGTTTCAAATGTCATTTTCGGTCCTACTGATAACCGGTTCTCTTATTATCAGGAAATTAAAAAAAGACCTAAATTGATAGAGCATATAAATTCAGTAATGGTTTATGTGTAAAGGAGTAAGACTGCTGTATCTATCTCTTTCGTGATAAAGGCGAAATTCGTAACTTAAATGTTTCTTTGACTGGATAGGGTAAGTTGGAACTTGAGACACTTGCTCACGAACATTAGCCGTTGAAACTTGGCAAAAGGGGAACCTTATAGACTAGGCGGTAGGTGATCAAAATATTACCCTTTATTCTCGTGGGAGTTTGGTTAGGAATATTTAAAAAGAGGCTGACAATTAGTGACCGAGTTTCTTGCGCTACTTCTTTTCGGCGCTAGCCCAAAAATGTCCCGAAGTAGTGGTAGGAAAAAATATTGGGACGTGTAAAAGCGCTTAGTTTAAGCCTATTTATTGGTTTTAATAGTAAATGATAGGAACGCAAAATTCAAAACTGCTATATTTTTTTAATGTTCTTGTCACAAAACGGAAATAAAAAGAAAGAATTAATTGCAATTTATTGTTAATTTTTGATAATAGGTATGTAATGAAGCAATTACAAAAAGTTTAAATCGGTGTCTGTGTACAGTTTTATGTTGCCACCAACATATTATTATTATCTAAAACTCAGCAGTATAACAAACATATAATCAAAGACAACCTAATCCGACTTTCTACTATGAGTAGTAGAAAGTCGGATTAGGTTGTCTTTGATTAATAGAAATGCTTGAATTTGGAGGATTTCTAAAAATAATTTTATATTTTACCTATTTAGTTTGGATTTTCCAGAGTGAGCTGATTGTTTCTAAAAGTGTTATTTTTTACAAACTATGAGTAATACACCAGCAGTAGATACAATAAAAAAATACCAAAAAAAAAATTCATTCTCTGGCACCCGGACTATAATGAAATGGGTAAACCTTGGCAAGTTGTCAAGGCGCTAATTACTCGATATGTGGCCTTGGTAACCGAATGTGGCAAGGTGCATTAGTTGGTTAGCATTTAAGTTTCAATTAATATCAATTATTTTTCGCGATACTTTAGAAAGCTTTATACTGCGAAAAATGAAAAAAACAACTTTAAACAAAAACCCACACCAAGTAGAGCTAGTACTGTGGTTAATAGATAACGGATATACATACTTAAATACCTGTACGACATCCATTATTCGACCATAAAATAATCGTACTTACCATAATAGCATGTACCATAACAAACGTTCTTAAGATGGACGGACGAACTCTGGTTCTCCTTTGTTTACCTTTTTTGGCTGTTAAATATGCTATATTATATATGCTATATGCTCCGGCTTGTGCTGCTTATCAGATTAGTTAGCACAGCGGAGGAAGCCCACCCACAAGGTGTTCAGCTTGTAGAAGGAAGACCTGGTGAAAGGAAGCCGCTGGATGCATGCCACTTCCAACCGGCCAATCTGGAAGTCATTGGGGGAGGCCTATGTTCAGCAGTGAACGTATTATGACTGAAATTATGATGATGATTTGAATCCTTTAGTGTCGTATATTATTATGTACTATACACATAATCTGTCTAGCGATGAAAGTAAAAGAGTTAAACATCTCATTTGCATTCTGGCCAGAAATGAGTGACTTTATCAATGAAATTGGGCAATTAGAATCCCGGCGGTATTAACACTTCAACTGCTTCAATAAAGTTCTACCATAAACCGGGTTATCTACACACTCGAGACAGGCACAGTAGGCTCATTCAGCGCAACTAAGCGACGGTATAATAATGATACTAAATCGCGATTTGAGCGAGATGGAGTTAATTTTTACCCGAAAGTAAACCACAGCTTTATCAAGGGTAAGCCAATATTTCATTTACCAATCTAAAATAAGGTCATTAAACACGATCATATATTTACAGGTGTTGTTAGCCAAGTAAATGTTATTCTGAGAATATATTAATGTCAAAAATGGCATTTGCCAAATCGACACTACCTAGAAAGCGACAAGTTGTCAAAAATTGAATTGTTGTGGCATTTTAAGCCAATCCATAAAATATTGATTACATAAATATTAGTAGGCTTATACATTCGTTCATCACATACACTTGAACCATAGATCACAATAAAGAGTATAGTTAATTCCTCAAGTCAGTTTTTTGTATTAACCTTTTCAAAATATATTCTTATTATAAGGTTAGACGCACTAGCATCAAGCGATCCCAACAAGCCTGCTGTATCTTTGTCACCTGTGTTATCTATTTAAATTAAATTCCACAGAGATAAATATGACAGTATTAAAATATTCAACACGAGTACGACTCACAAATTTTTCGGACTCCATTTTAATTCGGGCAAGACTTTTGAGATTAGCATAATTAGAGGGGAATTTAGAGGACAATTTTTGCTAAGAATCCCCCCGTGAAAGAGTTTTGAATGATTTAATGAGCACCAATTTGCAACTTGGTCTGGTAATAAAAGTAATAGGAACGTCTTATTACGTTAGATTACCTTTTTAACATTAATAATATAAAATGAAAAATAATTTGTCGGAACACAAGATGTAAAAGTGCCATGTTAACAATAGTTCATCTAGGTAAAAGTATAAAAAACGGGCACTCCTTGTAAGTTTAAACAACAATTTTTTACGTTAGCTAACGATTTATGTTACCCAAAAACAAAACTCAACAATCAAATCGAATGCTTTTAATTTTCTACCCAAACAAAATTGTTTTATTTCCTAATTCCGGTCCAAATGTCCCTATTTATAATGCAGGAGTCAAGATGTAATTCATTTTGCCCCAACAAAAGCGCTGCAAGACTTATTTACATCAGAATGGGTTGGCTTATTGCGTTTAAAATAATAATAATTAGTCTAAAGGCTTAGACTCAAGACTATTTTGCGACGTAGCCCCATTCACGAAGGATTAAGGTTGTTAATTTCTTCAATTAACACTTTTGTCGCGATAAAGGAACCATTCGTGGAAGGGTGGGCAAGTGACTCAGTTTGTTTATACAGTTAGAAAATGGAATATGGAAATGTTTTCAAAAAATCTACTCTTATAGGTAAATACCATGATATTTCAAATAATATTATAAAGACAAAACGTTCTATGACTCAGTGGATGAAGGAAACCCGCAAACTCCGTTATTGTGTTAAAGCCTACATTATTAGACTTGATAACAAGAAAAATCTACACTTACATCTAACTTATCAGAGGGTAAATATTTTGTGGGAGATAAAAAAAACACTGCCGCATACTAACTTCAAGATTAGCTGTTATAATTAAATATATTAGAATAAAATTGATTTAAGCAAATATCGACTAACTTGTACCGATATCGAGAGTAAATACTGCACCTTTTACTTCACCGCCTATAACTTATCTATTTCACTACTGGTTGACTGGTATAAAAAGCTTTTCAGCATTTAGACCGCCATTTTTTACGTGCAAAAAATAAATAAAAAGCTTTTTATTACTATCAGTTAGCCAATGAAACCTAACGCAAGTAAAGAATAGACTTCCTCCACCACTATCCATCACACTCTCAAACAATGGCCCTTGACAAACGACTAAAGACCACCAAATACCAATCGCTGAACAAAAAAGTAGCTGCGCGACAAAGCCTTTGAATTAGTGATGCTTATAGCTACTCTATCGATACTTGTAAAAATATCGTTGGTATCATTAGCATTAAATGTGATGATTGATACTCACATTTAGAGCAATTTAAAAATCTTGAACATCCTTGAAAGTGATAACATAGTAAAACTGGTGATTTACAATAACTTTTATCATGGGACTATGTTTTGATACATATATTTTTTTAATTGAAGATAAATAACACTTGAAAAAAATCATCGACCTCAGGTGGGACTCGAACCCACGTCCCATCGCATTCCGGGCGAGTGCTTTGACCACTAAGCTACCGAGGACGTCACGTGACAAGATGAAATTCCTCAAGTGTTTTTTTTTTCTCGCTGTCAAAGCCAGCGTATTCTGATCAATGTTGTAGCTATATGTATAGCTGAATAGTATACTACCGTGAACACCCTATAGAAATATTTTTACAAATATTTGACTATTGGTTTAAAGTTAAGACGCGGTATAATCAAACAACTATAAAAGCCTTTTTAATCTAAACTTCACGAGTATGAGTATTACATGTTATTATTTTTCTACAAAATGTCCCGAAGGTCAGTTTGCCTCTTGGAATAGGCCTCCTCCAACATTTTCCATTGGGCCCTGTCATGCGCTACCCTTCTCCAATGATGACCAGCCGTGAGTTTTAGGTCGTCTTCAGATCAGAAATGCTTAAACATTGTAAATTTTTGTTTTTAGCAATTCCATGCAAGGTTTAATTGAAGATAAATAACACTTGAAAAAAATCATCGACCTCAGGTGGGACTCGAACCCACGTCCCATTGCATTCCGGGTAGTATACTATTCAGCTATACATATAGCTACAACATTGATCAGAATACGCTGGCTTTGACAGCGAGAAAAAAAAAACACTTGAGGAATTTCATCTTGTCACGTGACGTCCTCGGTAGCTTAGTGGTCAAAGCACTCGCCCGGAATGCGATGGGACGTGGGTTCGAGTCCCACCTGAGGTCGATGATTTTTTTTTCAAGTGTTATTTATCTTCAATTAAACCTTGCATGGAATTGCTAAAAACAAAAATTTACAATATATTTTTTATATCAAAACCATTCATAATATTTAAAGCGTAACGAGTGAAACGACCGAAGAGTTTTAAAACATTTACATTTTGAAGAATGTTTAAGATATTGTGTAATGTACAAAATAGTAAGTATTAATGATAATTGAAGATAAATAACACTTGAAAAATAAATTAACGACCTCAGGTGGGACTCGAACCCACGTCCCATCGCATGCCGGGCGAGTGCTTTACCAACTAAGCTACCGAGGACGTCACGTGACAAGATGAAATTCCTCAAGTGTTTTTTCTCGCTGTCAAAGCCAGCGTATCTCTGATAATTAAACCTTGCATGGAATTGCTAAAAACAAAAATTTACAATATTAATGATAAATTATTTTAGCAACCATACCAATTTATATACCTAACCCTTAACTAAGCAGAGTTTGTTCTATAAAGACTGCTTATAGCTAACCTACATTAATATACTATAACATCCGTGACCAGATGCTTATGCTTGGACCTTCACACCAACTTTTGCAGGGTTCGGAAGTGCGACAGCTTACTTTTGTTTCAGAATAATTACCTACTTGGAGTAGTTGTTTTGCTGTGCGCTACGACTAGATTAAAAAGTTCGTAAATACACTATGTTCGTATCGATATTCTAACAAATTCTAAGTTCATATCTATCGATATCAGAACAATCGATATTTCAACATCACTTCTTTGAATCCCGTCTCACCGCGACACCATACATCATTCTATCCTTTGCCGATGAAAATTCTCGACACAATAAACTATTAAAAAACCGTTGTGTGAATTACATTCATGAAAGGTTCCGTCTAAAAACTTAAAAGGAAAACAAACGAACGAGCAGCTTTCTATATTGCCTCGAGTCTGGGTGTTGTAGTACTTACCTAAGAATCAGAGCAATGTTACATACTTTATCAAGTAAAACTTTTTCTTCCGATGTATAAATGAATTAATGGCTAGGGAGTTTAGCATAAACATACTGACACGTAATATGATATCGTACGCCTATTATTAACTTTACTCGCAAAATTTAAGGAATCGAATTACGAATTCTTTCAATGAAAATAAAGCTTTGCAACTGGTGACAAAAATTAATTCCTTCTTATAAGCAAAGAGTATGCTTTCGTTATCCTGTTAGGGTACTATTTTTGTTTTAATTTAATTTAAGGAACCCTAAATTGACAAAAACCAGGTATGAATGCCAATCACCCTTAAATCCTTGTCAAAAATGCTTTGTGTTAAATAAAAAGCCACTATAAGGTCAAAGGCTATTCGTCAGAGAATGACGAACAAAAACCTTTTTGATACCGAATAAAAATTTGGAAATATTAAAAAGTAAATATAATGGATTTTCGGGCCTTTTATTTTCGCCACGCAAAAGAGCTACCATGTTTGTTGACCTTTAATTAATCCCGATTAAGTTCTTAACATTTTTGGAATCGTCAGAAATTGTATACAAATAAATGATATGGTTGATGGCAACCACAAGTAAATATAATATTATATCCCCAAAGGACTTACTTAAGTTAAAAGACGTAGAGCTCAGTTTTCTGTTAAGAAAATGTGACGTTTGTAGTGGAGTGATTTGGCGTTGACCGTAGGTACACAGATAAAATAACTTATGTGATTGCCAGCATTATAAAAACAGAACTGATTCATTTTAGAATGAATTTCGTAATGTCAAAAATATCCAATATTTGCTAGATAAACGTTTTATCATAATATTCCCAAAAACCACACTTGATTAGTTTAACAAGAGACCGGTCAAATACTACTCAAGAAAATCATTGATATACTAAAATATAACAAACAATACAAGCACGTATAGGACCTGCATTTTCACAGTCTTTATGAAATCATCAACGTATTTACTTACATTATTTGGGAAAATACCTTTGACTTAACTGAAGACACCGTAAGATGTTTTCACAACAAGTCAATCGTTTCCGTAAGCAGTTTAACATAACATATTTTATATGAAAACATGGCGTATTCCCTTTCACAAAGCTGGGAAACATCAACAGTATTTGTAACGTTCAGGACATGACTCAAATTAAGCTTCTAGGGGCCCGTATAAAATTTGATGAAAAATTGTAGCGTTGGACCAACAAAATAATTATAAATATTACGAGAATTGAAAAAAAGCGTTGGCGTTAGTGCATTGAATCAAGTTAGTATTTGAAGCAACAAATTACCCTCTTTTTGGAAGAAGAGACTTATAAACTTAGATATTATGTTTTTACAACAGGTCACGCAACTCATTTTTTAACTAACTTTTCTATAGACATTTATTTTCACATGTTTTGTATAAAACATTGAACAAAACATACAATCAAACCTACCATATTTTATAAAAGCGTAAAGATTTCTTATCTGCCGTCACAACCACACAATATTACTTTTTACTCTACTAGTTTTTGTCGGGTAATATCAAGGTTTTTTTTTTAGTTTATGGTAAAATCAAGAGCTTACCAACCTACTGCAAACCGTCAGATGTTGCCAATCGATTTTAATCTATGTACGTCTGAGATAAAGTTGCAAACGGTTAATTGATTCTTCTCTTCTTTTTGGGTACCTAACCTGCCATTGTATATTGGATAACCATTCTTCTTAATATTCCCTGAGCTGGCGCTTAATGTGGCCGTAGAATGTTATCCTATTAGCAATAAAACCAACCTGTTACCATCATTCTAATAAAAAATATACGGAACACATTCAAACCGTCCTTTTTACACTTCCCTTTTTGACTTCTCAAAAAGCACGAAAAGGTCGGATGCTCCGGGCAATAAATCAAAGGGGAAATCTCATCCCAATATAAGGGGGTATATATCAAAAGAAGGGTAAAACAATCTACCGGTATATCTCAGAAGCAGCTATAACTCAGGAACCCAGTCTTATCGGCTTTCTGTTGATATAGACGCGCCTTTACTACTGTCTCAGGTAAAAAGGTTTGACGGTGTTTTGGTGGACTTTGAAGGACTGTTCTGTTGTAGAATAAAATTCAGATCTAATCAATGCACGTTGTATAGTAAGTGAGTGATTAAACTTTGATTCAGTTACGGCCAAAGTTAATAGAATCAGGCGTTAAATACATAACTAAATAATTGCGAGACAATCTCGCAATCAATCAGAAAATAAAAAGACAGCCTGGTATTAACCAATTTTAAATGTAAGTCGTTATTACCGAGACATGTCTGATGTGTCAACATTTTTAATTATTTGGTTTTTAGATATCGTTAAAGCCTAGTCTATCTTTTTGTATAAGGCCATCAGTGTCTCGCATGCAATTTGAGAAAGGGCGGGCGGTGTACTTTGCATTTGCTTGTGTTTGTCCTCGAAGTATCGGTTGCAGCTATGGTTAGATTGGGGTTCCTATGCCGGCGTAACCGAGTGTAAATTTTAAGCAAAATAATTTCATTTTTATCATTATTTAATTACGGCTGTTTAATTCTGTAAGAAACACGCAGGTGAACTCAGTCTTAAACCCACCTAAGCGCTACAAACGAACTTAGTCTTTAATTCATTAAGAAGTGGGGCCATATTATTTAATTTATCGTCGATAAGTAAGCTCAAAGTCGGAGCGATTTCGTAACAGAATCGCACGACTGGTCTGGTTACAAATGGCTCTTGAAAATTTGTCAACCTTGGAATGTAACTGTATATGTATTTAAGTTTCGTATCTCTATGATTCTGAATTGCAACACTCGTAAATAAAATTTTCCACCTGAAATTTAAACCGACAAACATTCAATTACCGAACCTCAGTAAGTACTCAGACTTTACCTAAATTTTCCAGAGCCATATAAATTTTCATTTAGCGTAATAAAATTTACATATAGACTGCAATTTGTGGGCAACACGGATTTTTATTTTAGTTTCGACTATATTTTATGCGAAATTCTTATGACATATTTTAATAATTTTAAAATTTATTTTCTCAGTCACTATATTAGTATATTTATATTACAGGTCAAAGTATGTCTCTTAATAAAAAAATATTATCTCCGTTAGGAATCGAACCTACGTCCTTTCACTACCCGGTTGAATGTTCGTGATGGCAATAATTTTCTCGTAATTTGTAGTGCATACGCTATAAGCCAGGTTAACACAACCATCATAAATTAGGTTAACTTCTTATTATATTCTAAAGTAAAAATCATTGTTGAAAATGTTAAACATCTAGCTTTGAGACTTTGCGTAGGCTTAGGATAAATATTCATCTCACGGGACAAAAACAGGATACATTTATTCTAGCTATACATTATTATATCTAGTGCCAAATTTCAGCGAATTCTATTTAGCCCACAGAAATATCAAGATATTTCTGTGATTCAGCCATTACTCAATGTACTACCTATCAAACATAAAAACTTTCATATTTAAATATTTGTAAGATCAAGCCGTGAGCATTAAAACACTTATTATCTCTTGTTTTATTATTTCGGTAAACGCTTAAACATTGAAATTAAATTGAAAAAACTCATGTAAATCAGATCAGAAGAACAAAAAATCATGTATTTTATTTAAAGGTCAAAAATCTTTAAATAAAATATCTGATTGAGCTCTCTGTCTTGGGGAAAGATGTCCAAAAGACTGGCCACTTTGCCACGCTGTTTATTAACCGACTTCAAAAAAAGGAGGAGGTTCTCAATTCGTCTGAATGTTGTTTTTTTTTTTTTTTTTGTATGTTTGTTACGCGATTACGCCGTCAATTATGGACCGATTTCAAAATTTATTTTTTAGTTTGAAAGGGTATACTCCCGAGGTGGTCCCATTTACACCAAGTCAGATTCTGATGATGGGATCCCTGCGAAATCGAGGGCAACCCTCAATTTTTATAGGCACCCATAATGTTTTGCATATATTTTCTGACTCAATGCTGATTTTTGGGTCTGGTAACCATCATGTCATGTTGCTGACCTGATGATGGAAGCCACAGAACTCCTTAACGGATAGGAGTTAGAAGATAATACTGCAATTTGTCGACAGAACGTATTTCGCAGTGTTTTGAGCAGACGTGAAGCTTATGAGGTACCAGACCGCCAATTTTTATTTACTGGGGGCGTACCTGCACGCCCAGTAACGAAAAAAAATTTGAAAGTTCCTTTCTTAATTTGACTCGTTATTTAACGCAAGACCTTATCCTATGGTTTCGACACCAAAATAGCCGCCGTTCTGGTTGGAGTGTAGGTAAACCCTTTTCTTAACTTAAAAGTATTCGTCGAAAAATTGATCACATATAACACCTTATTTTTATCATACCATAGAGGACCAATATTAGTTAAGGTTACTTTTCTGTAAAGTCATTTTTGGCGAAGTTAGGAGGGAAAAAATAGAGGACTTAACACTTAAAATTGTAAAATAAAAAAAGTTTCATAAAAAACTAAAAACCGACTTCAAAATGAAACTAAAAAGCGAAAAATAATATTGACTAAAACATACCTAATCAGTTCTTTTTGGAGTCGGTGCGAATGAACACACTTTAACTCTCGATGGCTGGCACCGACTCCAAAAAGAACTGATTAGGTATGTTTTAGTCAATATTATTTTTCGCTTTTTAGTTTCATTTTGAAGTCGGTTTTTAGTTTTTTATGAAACTTTTTTTATCTAAGTTAATACGTTGGGCCAAAAAAAAAACCTTCCTTTGTATCGTGGGATGTCTCAGCTAATTTCTAAGATTGACAAACAAACAAGCTTAAGGCGTACTCTTCACAATATCGTATTTCGCCTAATCAAGACGCACTATACATCAACAAAGATACAAACTTAAAAGCATATCAATTTCTGCATTTCTTATTACTCGAGTAGCAATCTGTTGGCTACATGTCCCTACCCTGTCGTGTTAAGGTTGATTTTCGCTTGCGCATGATTGTGTAAAATTGAAAATATCAAATGCACATTTGTCGCAGTCTGTTACGGCATCTCGGAAGCGCCCCCTGGTGGTGGAAGGAGGGCGACAGACCGTACTCAATTCTGAGAATATATTTTGTCTGCGAATAAATTCTTATTTCAAAGACCTCTTGTTTTGTTATAGCGCTGTCAGTTAAATGCTTTTATTTTTAAGTGTACTTAAGTCGATGGTCTGATATTTGAATTTCAGCGTAGGTATCACATGTAATTGAGAAATTACATCTGTAATTAAGATAGCACTTAACTATATTTTATAAGCATGTGTAATTGTTTAAATAGTGTGTCTTGTATGTGGTAATAATATTTAAATTAAATTAATTAATTAATGATACTAAAATACTACATGAATAAAATTCCTTACGCCACGCTTCTGTCTTAGCAAACAGGTTTGCTGTAGCCCAGCCCCCCTAGCATGACCAACAAAACATTATGATATGATAAGCGATTTATCGACTCCCACTTTCAAAATATGAACTTTTATCGTTACGTCACCGACACAGACATGCACGCTGCTCGATAAATGTTCAAGATGGCGGCTATGTATATCATATTTTGACAGTTAGGTGTCGATAAATCGCTATATCATATCATATCTTATCGTTTTTTGTTAGTGAAGCTAGGGGGCTGATATCAAGGAAGGTAGCACATATACTATGTAGATTTATAGATATCATTCCTTTTGTTTGACAAAAAATCGACCCTTATTTTATCTGCGACTGTCTGTTTTAGTATGGGCAAGAGTTTTTATTTCATACTGAATAATTGAAAACCACTAATAAGTTTCGGTTAGCGAACGTGAAAACTTAGAATGGCCATAAAAAGAAGAAGAAGAACAAGTTTTGGAAAAAAAGATGTATTGCTAATCATTATTGTATGTGCTCGATGGAGATATATTATACGTTACAACAGAAATAAAAAAAACAGTAAAATGCGAGTCGGACTCGCACACAAATGGTTCCGTACAAAAACACCAAAAAATCACGTTTGTTGTATGGGGGCTTGACTTAAACATTTATTTTATTCTGATTTTAGTATTAATTTGTTCTTAAAGCGGTAACAGAAATACGCTATCTGTGAAAATTTCAACTGTTTAGCTATCTCGGTTCATGAAATACAGCCTGGTGACAGACAGACAGACAGTGGAGTCTTTGTAATTATAGGGTCCCGTTTTTACCCTTTGGGTATGGAAACCTAAAACACAACGGTTCAAAGCTGAGATTGGTTAGTGCTAGGGGCTATTTTAAGTATGCAGCGGCAAAGATATGGAATGATCTACCACCACCGGTTCGTTCCGCATTGGAACTTTCGCTTCCAACGTTCCGCAAAAGATGTCGCAACTGGCTGCTCTACGAACAGTCATTAGCACTAGCTAATTATAAATTTAAATAGGCATTTCCCATCGCCACAAAAACTCAGAAAATTTAGATGTAAGTAAAGAATTCATGTAATTTTTTTATCAATTTGCATTACTTAGGTACCATAAAAAAGGCTATGGCAGAATAAAAGAGTTTGCGGGTTTCCTGCATCCACTGAGCCATAGACTCTTATTATTTCTTATAGCATTAAGTTTGCATATTATGTTTTACTTATATATAATCTGCCTTAAGACAAATAAATACATTCTATTCTAAAAAGGAGCAATATTACTTACTTCTAAAAACCATTATAAAACATACTATGTACTAATATTTTAAATGCGAAAGTTTTTAAGTATGGATGTTTGTTACTCTTTCACACAAAAAATACTAAATCGGTTAGTATGAAATTCTGCACACATATAGAATATAATCTGAATTAACATATAGGATACTTTTTATCCCGTTCAAACGTTCCTGTGGGATATATATTATTAAATATACTACAGACCACGCGAGCAAGGTAGCGGGAAACAGCTAGTTGCTTTATAATTATATTATGTAATGTAAGCTAAGCCTTACGTGTGCTTATTAGGTACAGTTTTGGAAATTAGTGGTTCCCAAACTCCCAAGTTCTGAACTGAAACGTTTGAGTATAGATTTCAGTACCGCAGACTAAGTTAGGCTTGGATAGAAAAGTTAACTAATGCTGCATTAACTAATAATCTTTAATATATACAATTCTCGTGCCACAGTGTTTGTAATAACACCCCTTCGAAAGAGCTTGACCGATTCTTATGAAATTACGTGTGTAGGTATATTTAGGGCCTGTTTCACTATGTACGGATAAGTTCTGCATTAGTTCCGTATTATTATATTTTACTTATCTGAAGGATAAACACGATTTTTGAAATTCTCAGTTTAATCCTTCAACTCCTAAGCGGTAACAGGTCACCGCACGTCCATTGTTATCTATTCTACAGCGCTCGAGGGGATAATACGTTATTGAGCTGAAAACCAATTATACCTAAAATAATGATTTGCATCACATGCTGTATCAAGTAACCATTGATCGTAGTCATTTCAAGAAATTACATGACTTGATATATAAATGTAGTGAGTCGCTCTCACAAAGATCTGAAATCAGTCAGCTCAAATAAATGAGAGTATTACATGATGCAATAAAGAATCGTTCAAAATGATAGTAGCTACATAAAAAATGGACTGGAACATGAAAAAACACAAAAACCTGGAAAGGTTTACGAAATTGAAAGTCCATTTATGTATTTATGTTTAAATAGATAGGTATCTACGCTTTATTACATACCTATCACACAAAGAAACAAAGTAACAGTGAAGAGTACATGAAGAAAAACACATTTTAGGCGGTTTTATCGCTGGAAGCGATTCTTCCACACAGTCTTCAGGTAGGGGACAGAAAATAAACAAAAAAAAACATGTGTAAAGAAGATTTTATTCCACCATTATTGGTGTGATTTAATTGTATGCCCTTAAAAATTACGGTTTTCTTGTACTAAAATTCTCTGGACTAGGCAGATAGACGGTCGGACATGTCAGAACTAGACAAAGCAAAAACACAGAAACAAAAATAAAACGAAAGGTGAGTGTCCGATATGGTGTTTAGTTTGCACAAGCTCAGCGTGTGCTGCAGAAAACTTTAGCGCTGATTTTCAAATCCACAAGTGAATCCAATCCCTAGAAAAGATAGAGCGATTAAAAATTCAGAAAGATTCAATTCAATTTATTGAATGATTCCTGCAGTTTAGCACAGGTGTAAATAGGTACATTAAACAGATCATTATAGAACCCCTTGGGCAACAATAAATAAATTTTGATTACAGCTTAGCCAAGTGGTGAAAGTTACTGCTAAAGATTACTTAACGATATTAATGCAGGTATGTTCACAGCCTAACAGTTAAACACGAGCCAATCCACGCCTGCTGATTGATGGGCTCAATCCGTCCATACATCATGGCCGATGGGCTATTTGTTATAAATCACGGGAACTGGTGAAACAAGGGGAAATTATAAAAATAAAGGTCGGATGATCGATGCGCGGTGTGCGAGACAAATATAGGTAGTTTTGGGATATCAATAGAATGTGGCATATCTGAAAGAACCATGCGATTAAAGATCAACGTGAGATAAATACATGCTGCAGATGGATTTTATTTGAGCTTACCTCAAATAAAATCCATACCGTACCCAAAAATAATGAAAACTAGAATAAATCGTTGTTGTCGTTGAGATTTTAGTATAATTAGCTGGTTTAGACAGCCTGTTTTATGACGATATAATGTAGGTAACATAACATAAGATATTAAAAAAAAACTTTAGGTACTTACTAACTTTCGAACCCAAAAATTATTTAGCATTATTATGTGTCAATAGTAAAGTAAGACAAAACAATATAATACCTTTTTATAAGCGACAAAACGGGCCTATTAGATCCTAGACGATTCAGGTACACATGGGCGTAAATAAATAAACATTGACAAATTCTACAAGGTGCTCTTTTGAAAAAAAAACAATAAAAATCAGATTCTAAAACCTGACATCAACTTTCTTACTTCAACATAATATTTAAATGCATACTAACATATGCTAGTGTCGGCTTGATTAAAAACATCCTGTATACACCATAATTCATCTTGTCAGCATTTTGTATTGAAAGGCATTCTCATAAAATTTAAACCCACGCGAATACGTCAAACGTATGTCACTAGGACTTTCGTCAAAGTGGAACCGTCCACCGTATGTACAAAAGTCGGAATTGTGCGAATTTTTCAACCTCAGGTACTCGTATAGCCCCGAGCATGTTCACACACTGTTTGCGCGTTTGAGGCTTTGTTCGATTTCACAACTGTTTGCAATCGATAGATTCGAAAAAGGTTTAAACAATTCCGCGTTAGAATTTTAAAACAAGGCTACACTGATAACCTCAGATAAAAGTATATTTTATTGCACAAATACATTATGTACGTAAGCATGTAAAACCTCAACGTACAAATATAAGCATAAAATTCAACATTGAATAATTAATAATAAAATTGGTTGTCTGTAAAGTCGGTTTACGGACGTTAATATTATGATAACGTTGAAAATATTGATGGTACTCGGACGCATCGGCCGATGGAAAGTGGCCGAAGATGGCCGAGTGGAAAAGAGATAGATGCGTTACCAGCCGATAGGCCGATCGTGCCTCTTTGTCGCTTGTTCCGCGCTCTCGCTCGCACGCGGAACGTGACACTTTTAAGTGCGTGCGCCGGATTATAAGACGTTACCAACCCAATTCCAGAACACGTCGTGTAGATGCAAAATTAGATCTTTAAAAGTATATTTTCGCTTTTCTGTCTCCCTCTTTCAAAAAGAGATGGTAGTTTACTCGTTGGTATTTATTATTTTAAAATTAGAAAAAAAAAACAAATGGTTTTATTTTGTATTATGAACGCTATAGTAATACCGGTAATAGGAACAGATGTTTTATTAACAAACATGTATAACATGAGGTCAAAATCAAGCCGTAAAACATATTTTGAAGGAATTTATACTCAGGACGTAATTTGTATTCAAGACATAGATAGTATTAAGAAACTGTAATTTAAGCCTCAAATTGGTTCCAGAGTCTATCGGAAAACACGAAACGACGCGCGTCCGTACTTTTAACAAGTCGCTATCAAAAAGTTATAAAAATAAATTATTTAATTATTTAAGACCATATAAAAACAAACTACAGCAAACGGTGTAAGTATTGATTTCAGAGGCCCTTGATAGGACAAAACTGAGAAAAATATGTATAGTCCCTTTAACTCTTACAAATTAAGTCTACGGAATATTTTGTAATTTTTTCATAATCTCTTACGTTTAATGCGTTAGCTTTTCCCGGTTTTTATTTCGTAATACCTAATCTCCGAGTCTTCTATATCCATTTCAATTAATGTATACGTGAGTCAGCCACTTCACTGAACTCGGTAAAGGTTTCGTGAATCGAAAATAATTAATTTCAATAAATTGAAGACAAAACTAAAATTTATTTCGGTAAATATAAAATACATACCAGCGATAGATAGCACTGTTATTTTGATTAAAAAATATCAACGCAGGATGGCTTCTCCTTTGGTGCACATTAAATAAATAAATATTCAACGAATCATGGGCAGCACGAAACATCATATTCAAACTAACAGTTTTTGTTTAACAGTGTTAATCAGTTTTTTCCCGGGAACTAACTATATCTATTATTTTTATCGATAGTTCGCTGCTGATCTTCAACCCTCCTTAATGCCTAATCGAAGCGGTGTTCGCAGAGCTGGATTTGACCGGATTTATCTGTTTTTTTCCAGTAATTACTGGTGCAATTTACGCGGCGCTTCTTAGGTAACATAATGTGGATGTACTGAGGCATCCATGCGGAAATCCAGTTTCTTGCTTGGCTGATTTTTTCCCAAGTAGGTTTAGGAGCTCAGACATGGCCTGCTTGCGATAATGTTTTAAGCTCAGAGATGAAAATATAAGTTCATAATGTAGATCATAGAATAAGAGGCTTTGAACATTATCGAAAGCGAAGCAACGTAAGGATTGCCAGTACTTTAAGTAGTCAGTGAATGGTAAAATACTTAATAAAACTTCCTCATCATGCACAGTGTATTTTTACCCGACTGCCAAACGAGGGCTATGTTTTTCAAGCGTATGTATGTGTGTATGTAAGTATGTCCATTTCTTTGGCACGCTCTACAGCCTAAACCGTATAACGGATATTAAAATATAATATATCAATAGATTCGTCTCAATTGTGGGAATGACAAGGGGTATGTTATTTCCCGAAATTCCTGCGGGAACAGAACTTACGCGGGAAAAACGGATCTACAATACTGATAAACCGATTTTGAAACTTTCTTTTATTAACTATGGGTCACATATTTTCAGTGCAGTAATAGTATCCAATATTTTATTTTCCTAAATTCCTACGGAAACAGACAAAAATTTCACCGAAAAAATAAAAAGTAAAAACCTTTTAATGGATTTCAACACATGATAATATATCATTAGATTTGTAGAATTGTGGGAGTGACATAGGCTATGTTATTACCCAGAATTCCTATTGGTACATGAATTAAACGGGAAAAACCGATTTCAGGTACTACTTACTCGAGTTATTTTTTTTTTTTTCAATGAAGAGTTACACATAAGGCTTTATAGTTCTTTGAAAAGTAGTAGTAGAAAAGTAGAAACAAAATTGATTAATTAAAAAAAAACAAAAAACCCGACTGCGTAAAAAGTAAACTTAAAAAATGAAAAATAGATTTAAAGAATTAATTTGCAGTCGGAGGCATCAAATCGACTTGGTATGCACTGCGTTAGTACCTAATTAAGTAATTTAATTCCGTGTAGAAAAAGTCGAATCAAGTACCTAACATAGATTTGATGCCTCAGACTGTAAATTGATTCTTTAAATCTTGTTTTCATCTTTTAAGTTCACTTTTTACGCAGTCAGGTTTTTTGATTTTTTAAATTAATTAGTTTTATTTAAATAATGATATCCATGTCGTGATCTAAGTCTAGTACAAACATTCAATTTAATTGTGGTTAGAACTATGAACTGCAAAAAGTCGTATTCGGAATACACCTTAAGGTACGGACCATACACCACCAAACACATATTTGCCAGCTTTTAATTCCGCTATAATAATTCCGGAGTGCTTCAACAAGCAAGAGCCAAGTTGAGACACATCTTGACGGCGTCAAAGAATGGAACTTGAAAGCAAAATATTAATTTAGCAAACGCAAACACCACAGGCCACTTAACTTATTAGACACCACATAAAAGAACTCTTGGAATTTACAAACGAGCGCTCGGTGTATGTATCTTATCTGCTAAAAGCTGTTAAGGAACTTCGTAGTCTTGTGTTTTTCATTCCGAACCAAAACAAATCGGTAGCGGGTTGGGATTCAAACCAGTCAGGCATGCAGAGGGCAAGTCTTTGTCTGATAATGCTTACTTGAAACAAGTTTTATTTGAGTCATAGAAATCATATGATGTACATTTAAGTATCCATTCGTAATCTAGCCGCTATGATAGCGGCTTAGTATGTGCTCCTTAATAAGTAAAAAAAATAGACAAAAAAGCATTACTTTCCTATACAAAATTGCCATTTATGTGTTTTATAACGTAAAAAGTTAACCGGAGCAGGATCAAACTTTTTGCATTTATTACGCGTGCAGTCTATCAATACGTTCAGGATGTTGTTGGGGCTGCCGCGGTACTGCAGCGCATCAGCCATGTTCGCGGATGCTCACAGCGATGGCTTCCACGCTATCCTCCGTAAAAAAGCTGCCTCGATCATCATCATCATCTCAGACACAGGACGTCCACTGCTGAACATAGGCCTCCCCCAGTGACTTCTGTCATCGGAGGGTTTTTGCCATACTCGCCACGCTTGGCAGGCGGGTTGGCGAGCGCAGTTTTTTTATTATTTCGCACGCAGACGCTGCTTACCGTTTAGTACTACAAGATTTAGTCGCCTCTTACGACACGCCTTCTCTGCCTCTATGCTAAGCCGTATTCCTGTGAGCTCCAATAATATTCTGCGCGTAGTGGCGGGGCAAGTAGATTGCTCATTTATGAAGCACTGGGTTCTGGTACACGTCGTAACCTAAATGCTTTAATTTATTTTTGCTATTTTATTTCTTCTGTACTAAACTTGTTTAATGTTCATTTTGTTTAACTATGGACCACTGTTTTGTCTGCAATAAATGCTTTGAATTTGAATTGCGAATATGTAGCGAATCATCGGATCTTCAAACATAAGAAACGTGGCATCTATTAAAATAGGTTGTCTGTTGCGAACACTCCGGGAAGTTTCTAGAACTGGCTTCTTCGAGTTCAATTTGCACGTATGAACACTTGCCTCTGTTATAATTATGGAAGCCACACTCAAAGTTTGACGCAGTACATGGTCAAATCATACTCATGTGTTCAGTGTAGTTACACGTTGCTTATGTAATCTAGGTATTATACTATTTTAGTTTATGTAATTTTGTATAGTGAGAAAAGTCGTTTCACATATAGCATGTATACTTGTAATAACATATCTTTGGTTGTATTTGGTTCTCTATTGTTGGTATCTGGTTGGTTAGTTAAATGGTTAATAACTAAGTATGTATAAAAAACTAAATTTCTATTTGTACCTTTTATCGCCCACGAAACATATCTGTTCAAATGGTTGACTGGTAGAGAATGCCTCGTAGCACTAAGTCTACCTTTAGTATGATTTTGTTAATCTTTGCAATAAAGTTAATATAAATGATATACATCTAAATTTTCTCTTTAAGTACAGGACGAACGGTATACCTATTTAGATTGTTTTTTCTTTGACATTTAGCCATGTCCTAAACATGGTTTTATTTTTACAAGTTTTTATTGTATTTTTTTAGAGTAAGTAGGTACAGTGTGGCGGGAAACCACTATAATTTATATATACTACATGTACATATTTGACTAAATGTTGTCAACACGCACAGTATCACATTAATAGATGACCTCGCAATGAAAGCAGGCGCCCCAGCCATATGCTAAGCAGAGTATAAACGCTTGTGAACATTAAGCTTTGCTAAAACCGGCTTACACCGGTTAGCACCGGTTTAACGAACGCGGAGTTACGTACTAGCCTAGCGCCGGCTTAGTTTTATGTTTATGCTTGTTGGATGAGTTATGATTTGGTACCATGTTTATGATTTGGTAAAAGACTCAGTCAAAATAAACAGTTTAGTCGAAGATAATTATCATTATCACCAGCCTATATCAGTCCACTGCTGGACACAGGCCTCTCCAAAAGGAGGATTTGCCATAATCGCCACGCTTGGCAGGCGGGTTGGCGATCGCAGTTTGGCCAATGGTGGAGAGGAGACGCTGCTGCCCGTCTTCTAATGGCGGTTCTCCTGTAGTCGCCTCTTACGACACCCATAGGAAGATAAGGGGTGGTGCAATTCTTTTAACGTGCCGGCAAGTCGAAGATAAATATAGTTACTTATTTATAGTCGAAGATAAATAACACTTGAAAATAATCATCGACCTCAGGTGGGACTCGAACCCACGTCCCATCGCATACCGGGCGAGTGCTTTGACCACTAAGCTACCGAGGACGTCACGTGACAATATGAAATTCCTCAAGTGTTTTTTCTCGCTGTCAAAGCCAGCGTATTCTGATCAATGTTGTAGCTATATGTATAGCTGAGTAGTATACTACCGTCAACACCCTATAGAAATATTTTTACAAATATTTGACTATTGGTTAAGATCAGAAATGCTTAAACATTGTAAATTTTTGTTTTTTAGCAATTCCATGCAAGGTTCAAGGTTCGAGTCCTACCTGAGGTCGATGATTATTTTCAAGTGTTATTTATCTTCAATTAAACCTTGCATGGAATTGCTAAAAAACAAAAATTTACAATGTTTAAGCATTTCTGATCTTAACCAAAACACTTGAGGAATTTCATCTTGTCACGTGACGTCCTCGGTAGCTTAGTGGTCAAAGCACTCGCCCGGTATGCGATGGGACGTGGGTTCGAGTCCCACCTGAGGTCGATGATTATTTTCAAGTGTTATTTATCTTCAATTAAACCTTGCATGGAATTGCTAAAATACAAAAATTTACAACAGTTTAGTCATCATTCTATAGGCTTGGTTAGGTGCAGCGCAGACGGCACACTTTTTGTGTGATCGAATCTGCGGCGCACAAAAAGTCGGCAAGGCGCGCAAAAAGTCGGTCGCGGATTTTTCACAGACGCAACGTATACGACGCACATCTTCGATCATTCTTTCGGCAGAACTGTAGAGACGTAGATTGCAGACTAAAGTGTGCGCCGTCTGCGTTAGCGCGCGTTGAAGCAAACGTTCAATTGTTATCGCACACTTTTTGTGCGGAGCTGCGCGGCGCGGCGCGGCGCGGTCTGCCCGAATACCACGGATTTTTTGTGCGCCGGACTTTTTGCGCGTCGTGTGCGTTAATGCATACAATTATAAAGGTTCTATTTTCACAGACTAAAAAGTGCGTCATAGATAGTCTGTCGTCTGCGCTGCACCTTAATGTCAGACAAAACTTAACTACGATTTTAATAACTATTGTTATTTCTTTCCAAGCATTCAGTTTCACTTGACGTTCCTTAGCATAATAAAATAAATAAATAAATATTGGACAACATCACATACATTGCTCTGGTCCTAAGGTAAGTAGCTAAAGCACTTGTGTTGTAGAAATCAGAAACAACGACGGTACCACATAACCCAGACCCGAGACAATATAGACCGGGGATCGAACCCGGAACCTAAGAGATGGCGGCGCCATATACAGTCCGTCGTGCTCGCCTCTCTGCTACGGAGGTCGTCGTAGTAGTAGTCAAATTCTTGTAAGACCGACATTTAGTTGTAAATATCTAAACAATATAATTGAGCAATACGTTTTCTTCCGATCCCCGCTTTAACTACGCCAAAGTTCCATAGTCTGAGATAAGTAATATAGACTTGAGAAACTCCCGTACTTCCAAATGGGCATTATGCAAACAGTCATACAAAATTAGCCAAAAAAAAGAGAACGCTACGCATTCAAAAAGTTTTACGATCCATAAAGCGGGTCACTTAACATCATGGAATTGGTGCTGGGTCGGATTCATTCTTGATAATACATTTTATGCGATTACTCCCCGAGATGAATTTGGATCGTGTGTTTTATGGGCTCTAATGGGACACACTGCTGTAAAAATATGCACAAGAATGGAAAAAAGGAATATTTTATTAAATTGAGAAATTCTGTATTGATATGACCTACAGAGTTATTATCTTATGACATACGGAACAAAAACGTAGAACATGACATTAAGCTGCCCCTACAGCTTCACGTCACACTTTAAGGTATGAAATTCAAATCGAGATCATCTGGCCAGGTAAAGTAATGGACCAGTTAAAAATGTAGCAAGTCAAACTGACAGTGGGCCGGCCACATCTGTCACAGGACAGATGAAAGATTAGAGACTACATCTCGGCAAACGTAATTTAAGACGCCTTTAGCACAGAGTACATAATGCCCTCAGCTCGATGGACCAATGACTTTCGGAAGTTGGCCGGCAGTGACTGAATAAAAAAACGGAAGACCCTGCTTTTTTGGGGAAAGCTTACGTCCAGCAGTGGATTGAATAGGCTGACATGGTAGTCATAATGATGTTATAATACAATCCCCGATACGGGTGTTGAATGCTCGGAAAAGGATTGGGGGTCGCTTTGCGAATCTTACGAGATTGTTACTCTTAAATTGACAACGATATTGAGATATGTGCGGATTCGCAATGGATATTATTCGACCCCTGCAGCATAGTATTATGAAATGAGTACTGCGTACCTTCAGTAAGTTTAGACTCAAACGTTTTCTTAATAATCCCAAACCAGGAATAAATCACGACCTACGCCCATCGATTCAATAAACTATTTACATTTTTCACCAACCTTCAACGCCGTGTGTCCGATAATTTTCTTTATGTCCACTTTTTATGGAAGGCCTTCTTCTAAGATGCGCATATCGTATTAGCCTCAATATAATTTCCCAAAATCTGCATAGCGTAGCTTTTTCATATTCATATTTAATAATTATTTAGCAATGGCTACTAACGAATTTTTTTATCAAAAACGTTAACATAAATGAATTTAATTCACAGCAGATTGAACATTGAATGGGCTTAAACTTGCTATCGGCACAGCTTATCGACCTCCATGGTTAAGTGTAGATACCTTTCTTGACGCCCTAACCGAGTCAGTCAGCACTTTATCTATGTTTGATCATATAATTCTACTTGGTGATTTCAATATTAATCTGATTGCTACTAATGACCCTAACACTAGAAAGGTAACAGAATTCTTTCAGCATTTAAATTTTACACAATATGTGACGGAACCTACCCATTTCACAGATCATTCTGAGACTCTTTTAGACCTAATATGCAGTACCACTAACATATCTAATGTATCTGTAGATTACATCCCTGAATTAAGCAAACACGCTTTTGTCTCATTTAAGTTACGTCTTAACAAACCGAAACCACCTTCAAAGTGGATATGTTATAGACCACTTAAAGATATCCAATTGGATGAATTCAATAGCCTCGTAAATAGCGTTCCGTGGGAAAGGTTGATCGGTGATGATGTTAACGAAGCTGTGTTGTCTTTTAATGCTTATTTATTATACGTCTTTGATATCCATGCTCCTGTGACGCGGTCCTTCATCAAACAACAAAGCTACCCCTGGATAACGTATACTGTCAAGCAGATTATCAAATTGAGGGACGAAGCCCATGCTAAATGCCGTATTACAAAACTAGATTCTGATGTAAAGTACTATAAAGAACTAAAATCTATTGTAAATAAAGCCATGTACACTGAAAAGGCGGCATTTTTTCGTCATAATATCAATCAACACTCCAAAAATTCCAAATTGCTGTGGAAAAATGTCAAAAAGAATTTAGTCGATTTTAACAAAAACCAAGCTCCAATTCCGTCTCATATAAGAGACCCAGATATCATCAACAGATATTTTCTCGATGTTCCTGGTAATGATTGCGTCAGCATCTCAGATCTCACATATTTCGAGTATCACCGGTTTAACTCTTCATCCTTCAGCCTTCATCCAGTTGATGAATCGTACATTTTAAGAATAATAACTAACATTTCCAGTAACGCTATGGGTGTAGATGGTATTACCCGTGACATGATTCTCTTAACATTGCCAAGAACACTTAAAGTCATAACAGCACTGATAAATATGTCTATTCAAACCGGAATTTTCCCTGAAAACTGGAAGGAAGCTCTCGTTAAACCTATTCCAAAGAAAACCGCCCCTAATGAACTTAAAGATCTCAGACCTATTAGTATTCTTCCTTTTTTATCTAAAATCATTGAAAAAGTTGTATGTCAGCAGTTATCCACCTATTTGAATGCGAATAATATTTTACCCCATAAACAATCTGGGTTCAGACCCGGCCGTGGCACAACTACCGCCTTATTGGACGTTGTAGACGATATTTTGTCTGGACAGGATACAGGAAACGGTTCTATCTTAGCTCTCCTTGACTTTTCACGGGCGTTCGATACCATTAATCATAATCTTTTACTGTCCAAATTAGCATTTTATGGCTTTGACTCTGCCTCATTAAGGTGGTTCTCCGGTTACCTTACTGGGAGATCACAGCGAGTGGAAGTCGTTCGGGAAGACGGAGCTAAATCGTTTTCTGAATCTTTTCGTCTAGGCCGAGGGGTGCCACAAGGATCGATACTGGGTCCAATTCTTTTTATATTGTACAGTGCGGATCTAATTACTTGCATCAAAAACTGTAATTATCATATGTATGCAGATGATTTGCAAATTTATTTAACTTTCAAACCTAGTGAAACGCTAATTGCTGTAAATAATATTAATGAAGACCTAGAGGCAATTCAAAACTGGGCCAACAAAAACTGCTTAGTCTTAAACCCACTCAAGTCAAAATTTCTAGTCCTTGGTTCCATTTCTCAGATAAACAACATAAATAATTTTAATCCTGCAGTCAAGATAGGTAATTCAGATATCGAACAAGTGACCGAAGCTCGAAACCTAGGTGTACTAATGGACAACAGGCTACGATTTCATAATCATATCTTAGAGACTGTAAAAAATTGCTACTACAGACTTAAGGTACTATATCAAATGAGGAACTTCTTAAACGTTGACATAAGAATCAAGCTGTGTGAAACCCTTATACTATCCAAGCTTAATTATGCTGATACAGTTATTGGCGAGTGTCTCTACGGTTACACTAAAAAGATAATCCAGCGTGTTCAAAATTCGTGTGCACGATTTTGTTTCAATATTCCACATAGGGCCCATGTTACTCCGTTCCTCAATCAAAGTAATCTTATTAATATGAAATCTCGGCGTTCACTTCATTTTGCCTGCCTACTATTTGGTTTAGTCCAATCCAAATCTCCTTCATATTTGTACGACAAGTTGTTGTTTTCCAACCGTATTAGAACTGCTTCTCGTCTTGGTTGTCCGACACACAGTACAGCTGCATTTCGTGGGAGTTTCCGCTACTCCGCCACGAAATGCTGGAATAATATTCCACCCCCTATAAAAACTTGTCTAACATTACATTCATTCAAATGCAAATACAAAAACTATCTATTGAATTTACAAAAGGAATCGTTATAATAAATAAAATACAAAGCTGTACAGGTTTTATACAAAAAATAATAAGTAAAACTTTATATTTGAGTAATAAAGTTAATATTAGTTAAACTTTTATATAAGTACCTATATTTCAACTTAATAATATACCTTTAATTTACAAGTAAAATACAGGTAAGTTTAATAATTAATAATATGTTCACATAAAATTCATTTATTCTCTATACATAATTTATATATTATGGTGTAGCAGTGCGCTCTTTTTTATCCTGGGCATCTACGGAAGACCAGCGTCGTAGCATTAGTAATATGCTCCGACATATGCTGAGTAGATACCTTTTCAGTATCATGTACCGTTGTATACATATAAGTAAATAACACTGTTATCATTTTTTTTAATTTCCTGTAACTATATTGTATGCTATGCATGATTCTGAATAAACGATCTTCTATTCTATTCTATTCTATTCTAATAGATTCGACACCCGACTGATCTAGTGGTTTGCACTCTGAACTACAAAGCCAGGTGTTTGCAAGTTCTAATTACTCTTTAAAATATTATGAGTCATGTCACTACTTCCATTTCAAAACAACCCGACATTATTATCAGATCTAACGGACGTACGAAAGAAAAACATGGGATTTGGAAAGTTATATTTATTGATTTTATTCAGTAGAAGTTTTGTTGTTGCAGGCGGTTCCTTTTGTAGCCAACTTGTCCATTGCAGTCGTTGCAGCGGCTATACGGCAAGACAAATTGTGAGTCCACTACTGAACGGGCCGGTTAGAACTCCCACTTAAGTAGCAGCATTCGATACTGTAGAAAAGATTTGAGGTACTTACAAGACAAATCCTACTATACTATAAATGAGAAGGTTTGTGAAGATGGATTGGATATATGTTACTCGTTACGCAAAAACTACTGAACGAGTTTCAATCAAACTTTGCAATATAGCGTATACCATCAGAATAACATATGACTACAATTTATTAGATTTTGTGTAATTTGACCTTATTATAAATAACTAATAATAAATAAACGCTCTTTGGGCTTACGTCCAGCAGTGGACTGCAATAGGCTGAGAGGATGATGATGATAAATAAACTAAATACCACGCTAACGATGTCGCAGGCAACAGCTAGTATTACTACAGAAGAAAAAATATAGGGAAAAACGAAGCAATGAAGACGTCATGCAACAAATACCTAAAGAAGAAAATGACCGTCTTGTGGAATCAGCATGTGAAGAGAGAGCCGCGAGATGCAGGAAGAGATGATAAAGACTCCACCAACAAGAGTAAATCTATTAAATAGGATGATGATGACAAGATGAATGTGAAAATGTTTTGTAAAAGCATTCTACTTAGACCCAAATTATAGAAAAATGCATGCCGAATTTCCATTGGTTTCGAGGCATAAAAGTCATGTCTCCTGCAAAAACAACATTTTCTTGTTTCGGACCCACATCGACTTAGTAGAAAACACTTTATATACTTATTCGGAATTAGATGTTTGCACCGGAGCAAAGATCTCCGGAAAATCTCCGGTGAATCACCGGTGAAAGTAATCGGAGAAATCTCCGGAGAAAAACCGGTTTATCTCCGGTTCTTTCGGCTTATAGAGACGATTAATAGAAATGTTAATTTATTGATAACCGTTGTTTTTATAAGGTACAGATTCATGTTATTATTATTGTAGGGGTCACGTTGTGCATACGTAGTAAATATGTGCGATCGGAAAGCAGAGGCCCGGGGCCGACCGTGAATAAGTCGATCGCCGGACACCTGATCTAGACGAATACGGGTATTTTGTAAACTGTATGTACTCAGTGTCGGTAATTAGGTAATAAATGAAAATCATTTAAACAGTTTTAAGTTTAATTTGATACTCCCGTAGTCAGGCATCTCTCTAATATATTATAATAATATTATTATTCCATATATATTTTTTCTTGATTTTATTTGTTTTTCTTTTTAAAGACTTCTATGATTTTTTGCATTAGATTAAATCTTTTATCTCCAGTATATTGTTCAAGTTCATGCGATATGAACTTACAAAACATTTAATTTGAAATTCTCATATTTTCATCGATACGTTCTTCATATGGAACTGTTGTCATTACTGCCGCATCACAAAACTGTTTTCGATGCGGCAGTGATGAGCTTCGTTTCGTATCTTTAATATTATCAGGACTAGGAAAGCGTTGTGCGTTCTGGCTGTACTCATCAGATTTGTACTCGTACTCGGAGCTACAATTTGTTGAATCATCTTTTTCTGAAAGCTTATCTTTTCTGTAATCAGCCTACGCGTTTCTAAATTACACTCTAGGGGTAGGGCAGTCAAGACTGCTTGGAGTTGGATTTACGGCGATTCGTTCCTGTCACCAAAACCCAAATTTTTTGCTATTGTTTCTGGACTAACTATTTCCTCCGCCCCCATTCGGATGCGCGTGCATTAAACAATCTGATATTTTCATATAAAAAATCGTATCTAATTAAAAAAACATAAGACCTGAAAAAGAATATCAGTCACCAATAATCATTAATAAAGCAGCTTACAATACTTTGCTTGAATGAACTTTTTAGTAGTTCGTTAAGTAAAACCTCAATTGGAAAAATCGAATCTATCTTAATATTGAAGTCTCTGTATTTCTAGTCGCTCATTTAGTAATTTAGTCGCACGGATAGAATTTTAATATCTGAAATTGATTAATCACAACCCAGTTTTTACTTATAATTCCCCTTTTAAAATCATAATTTTCATTAAATAAAGACTATTTTCGTTTATTGACTGTTTTTTTTTGTCCAATCCCATAAATACATCTCTGTAAGTTATATTTTTCATTACAAGCTTCACATTTCACAATATTAACGATCCTTAACTGAATAGAGGCTAAATTTCCAATTATACAACAAAATTCTCCGGAGATCTCCGGAGATTCTCCGGAGATCGGCCAATCACCGGTGAATTTCTCCGGTTCTCGAGATTCCGCTCCGGAGCAAACCACTAGTCGGAATCGCCAAATCTTGCTTATGAACTCCACATCAATGTCACTTTTTGAGCTATTTTCAAGCATCGAGATGCGAATATTATAGTTAAAGTTTATTGTCACCTAACAAGAGGTGAAATTGAGCTGTTGCACCATCTAACTTTAATTTTAACAAACGTCAAAAGTCTATTAAACTCCATAGTACAAAAACGCCGGTTAAAGTTATGGTTAAAGTTAAGGTGGTGCAACCCCAACCTCAGTAGCAATATTTGTTCATAACCTTATTCATGGTCTTTTTAACCGACAAATTTTAACACTATAGGTAACTCTGAAGGTTGAACTCGGTATCCAGATCAATGATAAATCTGTGTATTGCTTTTGCGAAGTAAGGATCTATTTCGATTAGTAACTAATTAAAAAAAACGCTCGTTGAAGAAAGGTACGGTCAAACAGCCCCCGCATACAATAGGCTTTTGATTCCACCAAAAAAATAATTTATTGGTCTATTGATTACTATGAATAGACAAGGTGAATGCGAAGACTAATATATGTATATTGTAATCGATTCACATTCATTTAAAACCAAATAAATAAATAATAGATCAAAAGTTTTAGTATATGCGGACTCTAAAACTTTCATTGTGATAATGGTTCATTGTTTAACCCTTCAACTCCCAAGAGGCCACAGGTTACCGCACGTCCATTATTTTCAATTGCTATCTTTTAAACACACGATAGAGGGATTAAGGTTTTAGAATAAATCAACAATACTGATTTATTAATAAGGTGTACAATGAAAGGCCACTCTAATGAATAAACAGTTATTGAGTATTCTTTTATTTACAAGATAAATGAAACAAACAAATTCACCGCCGCGTCTGTGGCCATAAGTTTGATGGTGAGTAGAAGTAATTAGTCATCAAATGGCAATAACTACGATTTTTCAACAATTTGCCTTCGTAGAATTGATCTTCCATGGTTTCTTAATTTCTTTGATCAAATTCTTTAGAATCGAATGCGTCTGCATTACCGGGATCACTGACGCGCTATCTTGGACACAACAATTTATGTGAGACATTTTAACTGCTACCATCGCAATAAGCGCAGCGGTATCATTGCTACGAGGCCGTAAATCTGGATTATGATCTTGAATCTGGGCAGTTCCGAAATTATTTATTAGTGGACACACCTGTCCAGCTGACATCGTTGGGGAGAAGTGGAATCTACGCTTTGAACTAGCAATTGCGATGGAAGAAAATGTAAGAAACTGTTGAATAAAAATATTGTGTTAGGTTAAATAAGGGGTTTACTTTCTCGTGTTCTTCTCATGAGCTTTGACTATGAATAAATAGCAAAAAATGGTATACTTTTGAACTGTACGTACCGATTAGCTGCTTACGTGAGAAGTGCTGTTTTACGTCAAACTATACAAAAATACTTAACAAAATGGAAGCACCAAATAGTCATACTATTTTGGAAAACTTTACAAAAATACTAAACAAAATGGATGTAACAGTCGTACTGTTTTAGAGTTCATCGTTAGATCTCAAATTTAAAGTCAAGACAATAAACTCAAAAGTCTTTAAATTTATGAGTTGCTGAGATTTTTCTGAGTGAAAGTCTTTTGAGACTCACTTGTGTAAGAATTAAATAGTATATTATATTGTATTCTTAACTTTTATTTTTTTTGGTATGTAGAACCGCTACGCTTATGTGTATGAACACAGTAATTTTTCAACCTTATACAATTCAATGGACCCGGCGTTGAAACTAAATACCTACAGGAACTCGCATTGTAACTTTTGTTTCGCCATTGTTTTCAGTAAATATTTCCTTTGTTATTTCATCAGTTTGATTCATAACATTGTCTTGAATCGAATCGGCGTATTATTATAACGGTAATACTGAAGGCATATAATAAAATATTGGTACTCGACTTGAATTTCTTACATGTCTAATTTCAACTACTGAGAGATCTAGTCCAGATTTTAAAAAAGGTTTTTTTTTATGTCAAGCCATTAAGACAACTCAGCTTATATAGCTTGAACAGAATCTGGTATTTAGTCAAAAAAACATTGTTTTTGTTACAGAATCTAACCTATCAAGCTTCAATTACCCACCGGTGGCCGCGTAATAATATTTTTTATTGACCTTGGCATGACAGGTTAATAAAAATCTCTTGTGCTAATGTTAAGTTTACTTATGAAAACTAATGTGTTCTTCTCACGCTAATAATACTTGTTAAGTATGTTTTTAATCAAAATATATTATACAAGTATTAATCTTATTAGGCTCAACCTGGAAACCTCCATTACAGCATTGGATGCGCGATTTAAACCATAACGCAAGTATGACTTGCGCTCAGCATTGATAGACATCTTTCGCGCTTTGTTCAACTATTTTGGCCAGTCAATTCAACGTTTAAAAGAAACCATGTCTTGCGGAGTGAACCCGCAAACACAGGGCAGATCAGTTCCATCGGAAAGTCTCCATATGGTTTTCTTGCATCTACCCACTTGGGACCGGAGTCTGTTAAGGGACTTCCGAGTAGGCCATGGCAGTTTGTGTCCCATTTGCTGTCTTGTCCTGCGTGCCCTGATTCATGCTTGCTAGAAGACCTTATGTGTGCCAACGACAAAGCAATCCGCGTCGCCAATTACTGGGCACAACAAATTTAAGTCGCTTTACCATCGACACGATAAGAAGAAGAGAAAATAAACCATAACAATACTACTGCTCATCGACATATTTTATATTAACTATGGTCATGTAAATTAAACTAACGCGCCAGAGGCCAGACCAACTTGGCAGCCCATAACAGGAGGCCTACTACGTTCGTTCGTTCGGACGTATTAACCTATCAAATTAAAACAACCATTCACTTGTTTCAAACCTTTGACAATTTGTGAACAATTATAAACGGTAGTGTTTTTTACACGTCTAGTTTAAGTTGGTTATATTTTCTTAAAGGATTGATACAAGTGATCGGATAATTTAATTTGCTATGTTTATACGTCCAAACGAACGATATGTTTTCGTAGTAGGTCTTCAGGACAAAAGTAATAGCGGGGTGCAAATATTGGATGGCGGGACGTTATTGGATGAGGAATGCATAGTTTCTGCGAGTTTATTATTTTTCATTAGTGTTTAACGCGTAATAACAGTTTGGAATTTCGTTAAGGGATAAAATCTGAAACGAGATCATAAGACTTGATAGGTATCTGATTGAAGGTCTGTCCATCCGACAAGATCCAAGACCCAAATGCGGTTTTCTATGGGACGTTTAACAGTTTCTTTTTTCTGGTTTCGGCACCCAAGGTGTGGCAACAGGACCCTATTACAAAGGCTCTGCTGACAGTCTGTCTGGCCATCCGTATATCACAGTGGCGTATTTGTAAAAGCGTTACAGGTAGACACTTGAAGTTTTCAGTGTGTATTATATGGCCACTACAATAACAAATAACAAAAATAAAATAATCGGGTCTTTTGGCTTCTTTTGCTTGATCATTAAAATGCTAATATCCATATAAGTAATAGTCAAACTAAGATTCCAGAGGTTCCTGAGGCATCTTTCCGATAATTTACATATGGCACCTCGCTTTTTTATAGCGTTATAAGTTCCTACGGAGCCCTTACACACAATTTTATTTGCTCTTTTTTCATTCAGTTACCTTGAAAGTTTTATTTTTTGCAAGCTTCAAGAGAGTTTAATTATTGTTTTAATTTCATTTTGATACAGACCTCCACGCGTTCCTGATATAAAGAGTCTTGACAGACAGGCAGACAGAAGAACAACAAAGTAATCTTATAATGGTTCGGTTTTTTCCTCCTCTTTGACAGTTTGTGTGTTAGAGCTTTGTTTAATATCAATGCTTTATTACGAAAAAAATACGCCTTTTTATTAGTCAAAAATGGGACCCACATTCATAGGGGCAAAAAGTTCGGGAATGATGTCCCTGAGAGTATGGTAACGAGCAGTCGCATAGAGGGCTATGCGACTGTTCGTTACCATACGCTCAGGGACACCCTGTATACCTTTTCAGTTTACTTCTTGGTCACTTTTCATGTGCACTCTGGGGCTAAAGTGTCTTGTGTTATTGTCTGGCAACGACACTAAACTGTGCCCAGTCGCGGCAGATTTACGCGTTGTTTTGTGCCAGTATTCGGCTATAAATCATGGCTGGATAGACGACCTAATTGCTAGTAGTTTACAAACTTCGGTGGCATGGGAACCGGTCTGCCAGTTCGATAAGTTTTGGAGCACTGCGCTTAGATTAAGGATTTCGTATTGGAACATACTTTATACTTTGTAGCCCACAACGAAAAATATGAGGTCACAGTTATACACATGGACATAATATACATAATTATAACATGTCCAAACATGTTGCTAATAAGTTTTTAGCCGACTTCAAAAAAAAGGAGGAGGTTCTCAATTCGTCTGAATGTTGTTTTTTTTTTTTGTATGTTTGTTACGCGATTACGCCGTCAATTATGGACCGATTTTAAAATTTATTTTTTAGTTTGAAAGGGTATACTTCCGAAGTGGTCCCATTTACACCAAGTCAGATTCTGATGATGGGATCCCTGGTAAATCGAGGGCAACCCTCAATTTTTATAGGCACCCATAATGTTTTGCATATATTTTCTGACTCGATGCTGATTTTTGGGTGTGGTAATCATCATGTCATGTTGCTGACCTGATGATGGAAGCCACAGAACTCCTTAACGGATAGGAGTTAGAAGATAATACTGCAATTTGTCGACAGAACGTATTTCGCAGTGTGTTGAGCAGACGTGGAGCTTATGAGGTACCAGACCGCCAATTTTTATTTACTGGGGGCGTACCCGCACACCCAGTAACGAAAAAAAATTTGAAAGTTCCTTTCTTAAATTGACTTGGTATTTAATGCAAGACCTTATCCTATGGTTACGACACCAAAATAGCCGTCGTTCTGGTTGGAATGTAGGAAAACCCTTTCCTTAAGGAAAGGGTTTTCCTACTTACAAATTTTCGTCGAAATATTTACCCAATATAACACCTTATTTTTATCATACCATTCGATGGGGGGTCCATAGAGGACCAACATTAGCTAAGGTTACTTTGCTGTTAAGTCATTTTTGGCGGAGTTGGAAGGTGAAAACTGAAGCTTATTTTAAAGGCGTCTGGGACTTGTAATAAATTTCGTCGAAAAATTGATCATTAATAGCACCCTATTTTTATTATACCATTGGGTGCGTGGTCCACAAAAGAACAACATTTGTCTTGGTCACTTTGCTGTAAAGTCATTTTTGGCGGAGTTAGGAGGGGAAAAATAGAGGACTTAACACTTAAAATTGTAAAATAAAATAAGTTTAATAAAAAACTAAAAACCGACTTCAAAATGAAACTAAAAAGCGAAAAATAATATTGACTAAAACATTCCTAATCAGTTCTTTTTGGAGTCGGTGCGAATAAATAGATTTTAACTCTCGATGGCTGGCACCGACTCCAAAAAGAACTGATTAGGTATGTTTTAGTCAATATTATTTTTCGCTTTTTAGTTTCATTTTGAAGTCGGTTTTTATTAATTTACTACTTCTTTCTAGGTGATTATCGGTAGGTACTGCTCGAATACTGGCATTTAATCTAACGTTGAAATCGCAAAAAAAAATACTCTTCCAAACTAAGCCGCCGATTAGCATTAGATAAAGATCACAAAGTTAATTAATACTTATTTATTTATATTTAGTTGCACACTCCACTAACAGCTTTTATCTCAAGCGTGGAGTGGGCCAGTTACAGTTTTATAACTATTTATAAAACTTAAAAGTATTTCCATCCTTTTTAAATTTAAACAAGAAATTAGTTCACTAACTTCCAATCCAGTGAACGTTCACATATAAAAATAACAAAATATTACCATAACTGGTTACAGAAACTTTAAAGCTGTTTCGGATACTCTGAGCCTTTTAAAAATAAATAAAGAACCTTTCAAACATTTGTATACACGATCGCTGAGACTCAACTCGCAAGCACTTTCGCTGTATAGAAACTAGGATGAGCCCCATGAGATACAGCCGTCTATTATAACCTCTACCTCAGTAGGACACTCTTATCCTTTCTGCATAAGGTTCAAAATACCACAACCTTTCTGAGTTCTAGCTTAATAGGGTTTCAAAGTGAAATGAATTAGAATATCGAATCTAAGTATGTGGTACATACGTGTTTTAGTTCTAAAGGAGTAAACAAGGGTTTTCTGATGAGTTATAACAAGACCAAATCCGTTGCGTTTATAAAAATATTAGCAAATAAATATACCACTCAACACACAAATTTTCATAATCTCGAAGTAACAATGAACATCCTTGTGTTACGAAATACCATACAAAGAAATTTGCCAGAGGCGACTCTAGTACACCATGTTTTAGACATAAAGTTGAAAATGAAGTTAGATAACCTTGAAATTTTGGGTAGGTTGAATGGATTGGATAGGCCAATGAAGTGCTAAATTTTATCAAAATTCGTTGAGCCTTTGATGAGTGGTTAAGTAACAAACACTTTCATTGTTTTTGGTGTGCGATAACCTTCATTATTTTTAAAATTATAGCTAGTTAGCTTACAAAAGAACTTTTATTTTACAAATAGTTACCTTTATCAGCAAGGCACATTTACTAAAACCATTTATAAAAATGTATAAACAAGTAAATTCTGAATTAATCCAGAGTAATGAGCTGGTATAATCCTATTTGCAAAAGAAACAAATATATCAGCGAGGATTAAAATAAGCTTTACCTTTAACGTTTAAGCGAAAGTTTTTATTTATGAGGAAGTTTGTTACAAAAGCGCATTGTTATGGTCAAAAATGTAAAGTGCTAAATATTAAAGAAATTAAGAAATGTATAATTTAAATCGTTATTTACTGCTGGCTTTCTACAATACAATCGACAAATTACAATAATATAGCAAAGGCAAGGTCAATAGATTATTATTTATTGATTATAATTCAATTTTCTTTCAGTATGCGTCGTCAAATCATAAGTAAACGTCATGCTTGGCAAGAACTATGCCTACTCCCATCATCATCATCAACCCACGCAGTCTACAGCTGGGTATAGCCTCTCTTCATAGTCCCTAGGTATGTCACCAAGGCCGATCTTTGGTTGTTTAATTCCATTCACTTCAGCAGTTAATACGTCACCAAGTTAAAAGACGCCCTATGCCAGAAAATAACCTAAACTTGTTTCCAAAATCGCAATATTCACCCTTAAACATATCATCTACCAACCCTATCACTTGTCGGTTTTGAGGAATATATGAGAGTCCCCCCACACTAGCGTCTTTGGAGCGTTGACGTCGTGGCAGTATCCAATCAGTGTTGACGCAACGCTTGCGCAGCAGCAATTACTTAACACTGATTGGACAACCGTTGACGCTCGACGCCTTACCAGCCAAATGTCATATTTTCTAATTGCAAATCTTTCAAATCCCTGCCTGCGTCTGTATTTCAGAGTGCATATAACCTGACTCTCTTTAAGTCCAGAGTGAATAGGCATCTTCTGGGCAAGCTCGCTCCATCGTAAATCCCATCTATGCTCTAGAGCAAGATTGGGGTCAAGAGTAAGCCCATCTCAAATAAAAAAAAAATCAAAATAAAGTTAATTTGTAAAACATTTGTGTAGTTTGCAACCTACTTGCTTATGATTGCTTTTTATTATTGGCTTGCTGACCCGGCGAACTTCATACCGCCTAACAGTGTTTTTTTTTCGTCAGCGTTATACCGAATAACCTGAAAAAATCGAATCGGGGTTGTGACAAATCCAACAAATTATAAACCATGAGAATCGGCTTAGCCGTTCTCCAGTTTAAAGTGTTGTAACAAACTTGACTTTGTTTTATATATTTAATAATTGGTCCATTGTTGACATTGAATAAATGAATTGAATTAAATAAAGATTATAGACGATGTTTTTCTGCAGGACAAAATTTAGGTCATCTGACAGAGAACTAAAGTACTATCATAACATCTTATTGGAAATCCCAAAATCGATTTGTCCAACTTACCGAAAGATAGTTCGAGAACCATCTCAATGGACAAGTTGATTGCATCAAGATACTGACCAGAAACTTTGCTTCAATCACTGGATATCCCACAGGATTCCGGCGTATTCGTATATTTTACGAACAGAAACTGTTCACAATATTTCGCATCTGAGTAGCAAATAGAATAAAACATTGCAATATCCTTAGGACTAGTGCTGTGACTATGCACTTGCTTGTTAAATTGTTTCAAGTGACTTTGCATTTCTCTGGAAAGTGAATGTATCTAATATTCTTTTTGAGAAATAAATATCTTAAACCGTGACTATATTTCTAATATCGTACAAATTAATATCGATGTTGGTGGTTCGCGCATCAAACCACGAAGCAAAATGATTGCGGCACTGCGTGTTTGAATCCTGTTTTGACTTGGATGTGTATATGTAAATACATACTTTAATAAGTATTCGTTATTTAGTTGCTATATAATATTTTTTGCTTAGTTTCGGGCTGGAATTGTTGTTAGTAATAAGTAGTTAGAAGATTTATAATAAAGAATCTATGTTGCTTAATTAATCATACAGTAAAAACCGAAGAAAGTACAAAAGAAACAAAGTATGCGAGAATGTTGGCAAATATTAATTTATTTAGGTTTGTAGATTTCTCTCAATTTTTTTAAAAATTAATTTAAGTATAGTAATATCCTTACCTTATTTAATTCTGTAAAAAATCTTGTAAAAGAATGTAGATAGCAAGTAAAATCTTGCTATTTCGTATCAAAATAAAAATATTGATACTGTATAGATATTCAGTCTATGAAGAAACATACTATCGATATTATTGACCTTACCCATTGTTCCGCATCACTCCTTGAGACGATGCGTGGTTCCTCACTTCCTTACTTTTACTAACATTCATTTTCCAATAGATACTTTAAGTCCAATCAAAAATACCCTCTATGCCTTTGTAATAAAAGCTTTAATTTGTTCTGTGGGGTATCGACACTGTTGACAGTGCTCTAAATAAATAAAAACAATATTGCAACAAGTCTCTGCTTTCAATCTTTTTCTGTTTGATCAAGTATACATTGAGAGGGACGTGCTTCGTTGAATAAGCTTTGTTTGAATTAGCTTTACTTTGTATTGTCAGATACTTTTAAAAAATGCTAGATACTAAATCCTCTTCAATTTTGCTGTGTCATTTGTTTTGATTATAGATAAAGCTCTAAACTCCTTAGTGTAGGTTTTCATACATTTTTTCAAGTTTCCTTTATCTAGGTACATGTGTTTTAAAGTAAAGCCTGATCAATTAAATGATACTTTTGACACATATTGCTTTTTATTATCCTGTAAATGTTTTTTTTATTTTTGTATTCTGTGTGTGTCAAATAAATCTTTTTCTATTCTATTCTATTCTATAGGTACTTTATATTAGTAGAGGTCTTATTGCCTGTTTAAGAAACATAAATTTTAGTGTCTTAAGCAAATGTAACAATAATTGATTCCGATGTTTGAGACTGGCTGTTACTGCGTACTTTTCCAGTGAGATTTTTTATTTTTATTAGCCAAAGTTTTTGAGTTTCATTTAGTCCTAACCAAATAGATTTTCGTCTTTTCGTTTTTTGTTTAAAAAATTAGTATCGTGTGGTCATTCTAAAGACTAAACAGTGTTTGTGTGATAAAGAAGACAACAAAACAAATACACACACCAAAAAATAACTAGGGGAGACATGCCAAAAACGGGTAGCTTGACTAAAACGGGAACCTTTTTTGGACCCTTCGTCAGATCAAAAATCTACAAAGTAACTATTAATTATTTACCTAAGCTTTTTTATTTCAAGCACTCACAAAAAAGTCTAAGGATTTTAATAAAATGTTAAAATTGATATAGGTACTCAGCGCAAGCGTCAAACAATGTTCAGTGTAATTTCCAACCTTTTTACTTTGTTTCCTAAAAAGCAGCCCAAATAGCCAAAAGTATGTTTTGAAATGAACCGTCGGCTGCCATATTACTTACAGGCAAAGGTGGAATAGTTGAGAATCCTGACATTCCCCTAGCGGACAACCTCTTTTTGTATAGGGATGTTCTTATGTTACGGTTACTATAATTTTCTTTACTCGTATCGAAATTGCTGCTTCTTCTCAGCACTAGTTTACAAATTGTCCAAAAACAGTGGTAACGTATTAAGGTGCCTTTAATGGCCTATATGCACAGAAACAAAAAAAATTGAAACAGTAGAATAATTTCAATTTTGTTTTTTTACCAATTGCCATGCTAGGTTTATTTATTATTTTTAATACTTGAAAAAAAATCGTCCGCCTTAGGTAGGATCCAAACCCACAACCATCGCATACTGGGCGAGTGCTTTTCCAACTAAGATCCGCCTTGGCGTCTACGATCTGGACGCCATGAAACTTGGGCTAAATATTTTTCTCAAGTGCCGTATCGAGATTGTTCTGAAACTGAATCAAAAATCGTGGTTTTACGCTTTACCAAAATAGAAATAAGACATAATTCTTCCCACACAACACACTGAAATCATAGTTTAACGCTTTGAAATAAAATACAATCAAAACTTAGATCTTGCCGCACACAATTTTTGCTGCGAACTGGCCTCTTCGCTAGACGGCCCTGCGTTGTTATTATAAACAATAGTCTAGCTCAGTGTTTCCCAATCTGTGGTCCCCGGACCCCCAGGGGTCCGCCGACCTATCTCAGGAGGTCCGCCAACGAAGGAAAAGGAATAGTAGAAAAGCTTATTTGTGCGACTGAACGGTTTAATGGGTCCGTGGATTGTAGGTATTTGGCGTAAGCGGTCCGCCATTGAAAAAGGTTAAGAAACACTGGTCTAGCTGATCGTTCCATATCCGAACCGAACACAACACATCACTACTTTGGAATTACTTCGACCAGAAAATTTACGGTTGACCACACCAACCCTGTTGCACCTTAAGTATTTTGCAATAAAGGTTATATTGGTACGAAATTGTGCGTGAGGGCCTGTTTTAGTCGAAAGTTACGGCACAGTCATTTTGTTTTGTCAAATTTCATTTGGGCGAATTAAACGTGTGCCATTGTTATTTTTTCTGGTAAAATTGTTGGCGTTTCAACAATGCTGTGTATGTTATTTATTGTACGAGAGTAAAAGTACTCGTGTTTGTGAATTAATCGTACTTTTCGAATCTTTTCACTAAGAATAAATGTTAATAATAGCTGAATACACTCAAGTCTTGCATGAAGAAAGAAAAATTTAAAAATACAAGAAATACAATGCAAGCTTTTTATCACTTTAAATTGGCAGTAAATATATGTGGCAAAAAGATTTTTGATACTAATAACCGATGTCTAGCCAACATACTAACTTCAAACAAACACTGTACCTTGAAACCTAGTGCCGTAATTATTAACTTATTCGTAATTAAAATGAATATTAAATTCACATAGTACTAATATTTGTTTTGATATCATAAAGTACTCAAATTCTGAATTAAACACTAAAATTTCGAAGCAATTGAATAATTGAATTTGTTTAATACAACGAAATGTTTGCATAGTAACATTAATTAGTAAAATGAGAGCAATCTCACAATGAACTAATAAATGTGTATAAAAAGGTACGTAAGATTAAGGTAACTTTAGGTAAAACTAAAAGACGTTTTATTATTTAAATAAAACTAAGTTCTAAACATTACATCTGCAGTTCCGCACTGACGTATTAATGTAATAGATAGTTTAATAAAAAAGAATGTTATTTTTTGAACAACAACTTCAAAAAGTTTCCATCAAAATTTTTCAAACAAAGACCACAATTCAAAGTTACCCAAAATGCTGTTATATAATTATAATTTCAAGTTATTCGTTGGCTTTCAATGTTACTCACTTTTGTAGCAGCTTAACTAGTGCTCGTAGTTCGTAGCAAGTTCGTAGCCGACTACAAACTACTACGTCGTAGCCGTACAAACTGAGACCGCTACGGATTCTCTTCGGTCAGTCCGAACCAGTATTACAGCGGATTACTTCTTTTGTAACTAGTTGAATAAAGTCTTAGTTGTACGTACGTACGTACAATGCTGACATTTATTCTAGAAAATAAATGATGATATTCTCCACGAATTGAAACCTAAGAAAAGTAAGGAAATGTTGACTAGCACATCTGACTACAAAACTTAAAACATAGTACAAGCTTTGCTTAGTTTGGGGCTAGCTTATTGGTGAGATTATGGCAACAATTTAAAAAAGATATCACTTTAATATTAATATAAATACGCCACGAAATTATTACTTTTAGTATTATGTTCGTTCTACTACACTTTACGTAACATTTGAATCCAATAAAACAAATCTGTTGTACACCGATTTTATCCCTCATCACAACTAAAAAAATGCAAACACTTTGTAACTTATTCCGTTGCAATACGATTTAAAGTTGAATAAAAATATAACTTTTTTTATTAAAAAAAACTAAAACCAGTTTATATTTGGCGAAGATATTTATTAACAATAAAGTAGAATTGAAAATCCTTTTTTTTCGTGGTCGGTTGAAAATTATCTAGTTTTCACAGACACGGTAAGAAACTCCTATTATATTGAGGCATTGAATAGAAGTGACAACGCGAACGTCTTTTCGTTTCAATCGAGGCAGTCCTTACCTAATACAGCTTGATTAATGAGCTTTAATAGGTGAGTGATGAGGAATTTATGGTGTGGCGCAAGTTACGAGCTATAAAATGTTAAGAGATATAAGGTGGATTGGATTATGTGGTCAAAGAAATCCTTAAAAGTGCATTGATATCTGCTGATATTATAAACTAGCTGAATCCACAACTTCGCCATCCTGGTTCTTTCTCATGATTCATCATTAAACCTTTCTCATCTTGACAGATGATTAAAACAGCGCCTACGCGAGAGGGCATCGTCGCTCGTGGCTAAATAAACCGATCCTCGAGCGACACTTTCGTCCGCACTTACGGCACGCGAACTGAGAATCCGTTGTGGAGCAGCGGAACCCTCTACACGAGCATGTCGTTTATCCCGTTTTTGGGCCAGAATTTGAAACCAGGCTGTATCATGGGTCTCACAGCCCTCGTAGATGGCTTTTCTCCACTCATCGCGGTCGGTAGCCAGATCCTCCCATGTGTCGCGATCGATGTTGAATGCCATCATGTCGCGTTTTGCGCAGTCTTTGAAACGCAGTATGGGACGTCCAACTTTACGCTTCGAGAAAGTGACTTGGCTCAACATGGTCTGTCTGGGCAAACGAGTGCTACTCATTCGGTTCACATGCCCTAGCCAGCGCAAACGCCTCTGTTTTAGTAGGGCATTCTCATGATTACTATCTATCTTATTACATTAATATTGTGACCAAAGGTCTGTAATAAGTAGTTACACATTTATAGCAATAATGTAGCATTAAAGAACGCAATCAATGTAATATTTTACATATGTTTTTTCTATTTATTTAGGACAACAAACAGTCTTACAATGATTCTTAATTTTAAATACTACATTACCATACGTATAAGTAACAGTACCAACAACATGTAACGTGGGGATGAATTTCTTTTTTCATCGTCTACCCCATTGTGTGGTATCGTTGGTCCTAGGTATAATAGGTACTTTAAAATGACAATTTTTCGATTTAGGGATCCGTTTGCGAAATATTAAACTTTAAAGTGCTAATTTTTGTTCGAGTAAGGCGTCCCCCCGCCCCTCGCCTCTTAAAGCTAAACTATTGGCTTGTTAAATCTGGAAAAATTCATAATAATAGTGCCTTTCATTAACTTCTAACGAAAATCATAACAATAAAGATAGATAAGTTAGTTAAAGAGTAATAGTCGTTCAAAAATTCCTTACAGGAAAACATTAAAAGTGGCTTAACCGAACTAATTGCTTAAATATACTCGTATTGTGGTAACGACGGGCAACTACGACACCTTATACTGCGCGTAGCACGACACGCACTTGGCAGGTTTTTTGAATTTGGATTACCTAGTAAAAGTTAAGCAACTTTTACAAGGTAAGCAAGCGAACAATATAGACTAGTACAAATAGTATTAACATACATATCTGGAACCGAAATGAAGCGCAGAGCGTAGCAAAGAAATAGCAAATATTATGTCCATGTACTTTATGTAGGAGGAAATATAATTACTTGAGATAGGTTTTTTAAACAAATAAGAAAGACGATTTAAAAAAAAAAACAAATGTGACCTTTTCCGTCGATAATACAGTCAGTGTCAAAAGCAGCCGATTCAAAACTAACTTCCAAAAGTACCGACTATAATAACTGACCATTTAATTTTAATCCACTGTAAATCCTATACTTGAACCTCATCGCAAACTTCGCTGAAACCTTTCTTTCAGAACTTTCACTGGCAAGTCTTCGTAAACCGAAACACTCGTAGAATATTACTTTGAGCTATCATAACTTATCAATTAATGTAATATATGTACTTTTACTTGAAAACCTACTTCGAGTTAGTAAGTGTATTCGATAAGTGTGTGTAAATCGTAATCGATTTAATAACTTCATACAAATTCTGATATTTTTACACCACAAATGCTAATTCTTTAAAATCTCTTACTTCCTCTCCCTCTCTTTTTACTCATTCATTTCTATTGTGCCAACAAAAGTGTGTTAACAGATAAATATCATTATTTTAATCTTTTAAGGGCTGATTCCCTCACCGATAATCGGGAAGCACTCATAAGTTTTAGTTACACACGACAAGTATGGGTAAGGCTAAACAGGTTCAGGGCAGGATACGGGCATTCCAATCACCTTCATAAGTGGGGACTAAAGTAGTCACCGGCCTGCGATTGTGGTGCCACGGCTCAAACCCTGGCTCACATCGCCAACGATTGCCAGCTTCACTTTTTCCCTGGTGGCTTGCGGGAACTTATCTTTTCACCCCAGCTGCTGAGGACTGATTGCGTCAACTGACAATCGACATTTAGGCATTTTGCAGACGGCAGGGCGGGCCTGGCCGGTCAATTTCACCGCGAAGGATAGCGCAAAGGGAATCCTATACTACCAACGCACATGGAGGGCAAAAAGACCGCGCCCGACCGCAGGTGCCCGGCGGGCACTGGCGGCGCGGCGGTTTGCTTTGTGTTCGCGGTAAAGGCAGCCGCGTGCATCGGCGGGCAGACGCGGTCTTTATTGCTTTGCGGTCAGACCAGCCCGGGCCGCCCCGCCGTCTGCAATAGTAGGTTTCAAGCAGCTAAACGCCATACGATATGATGGAAAGTACTAATTTAGATAATACTAAATGAACCAATTTTACTACTTTCACCTGTAATAACTAACAGCTAGCTAAATTTATCTTTGTTATCAAATCTTGAAACTCGTTTTTACCTAGTTCTAACTGTCGTATCGATAAAACACTTTATAGGATTTGACATTCAGGTTATTATAATTGGATAATTTATAACCATTGAGCTAGTTTTATGATGAAACCAGGAGGAGAAAAACAACTCTTTAATGTCCCAATGAGAATAAACTTGGTTTTGCTTGTTTAAAACTCTTGGGGTTCATTTATATGTTGCTACCAATACAACAAACATAAAAATGTGTTTTATAAACTAACAATTTAAACTATATGATACAATATATTCTTTTAAACTTTCATGGTCACTAACATTAGAATAGTTTGTTACGGGATTGCTACCATGTACCTTATTTTTGAGTTCCCGATATTTCGGCACTGTTGCAAGCGCCATGATCACGGAGTAACTGAAGATCTTGCGGGTAAGTTGTTAAGGGCAAACATATCGGTCTACCCTCTTTCGCAGTCTTTTATTGCACGCGTCGGTACCATTGTCTACAAACTCACTATTTTCTCGCACCTGTTCTCGACACACAACACTAACAGTATCTGACCGCGACACAGCAGTTTGTTGTTTTTTCCGGTTTTTGCACATACGAATCACTGGATTCCAGACACTTGACAATTTAAACCCATCCTCACGATTGAAATTTTTGTACTTTGTAATTTCAATCGCTTCCCTGACCATTCTTGGTATGTAGTGGCGTTCTGTCGAAATGATCTGAGGGTTGTGAAACTCAATCCAGTGATTGAGACCTGATTCCAACAAATGTTCCGCGATTGCCGATTTCTGTTTGTCGTTGTTTTTGACCGCTTTTATGTGTTCCTTCATTCGGCACGCTATGGTACGTTTTGTTTGGCCGATATATGAACTGCCACAGCTGCAGTCAATCTTATAGACACCCGGTTTCTCCATTGGGAAACTATCTTTTGGAGATCGTAGACATTGTGTTACTTTTCTTAATGGAGTGAAGACAGTATTAAGTGAGTATTTATGAAGTGCGTTTGAGATCTTGTCTGTCACTCCTCTTATGTATGGCAAGAACACAGGTTGCCTGTCTACTGTGTCTTTAAAGTGTCTTGATTTGTGTCTAGATGGTAGCTGCCCTCTATATCCATTATTCTGTAAGACTTTCTGAACATGTTCCAACTCTTGGTTTAAGTTGGTTGAAATTACAAAGTACAAAAATTTCAATCGTGAGGATGGGTTTAAATTGTCAAGTGTCTGGAATCCAGTGATTCGTATGTGCAAAAACCGGAAAAAACAACAAACTGCTGTGTCGCGGTCAGATACTGTTAGTGTTGTGTGTCGAGAACAGGTGCGAGAAAATAGTGAGTTTGTAGACAATGGTACCGACGCGTGCAATAAAAGACTGCGAAAGAGGGTAGACCGATATGTTTGCCCTTAACAACTTACCCGCAAGATCTTCAGTTACTCCGCGATCATGGCGCTTGCAACAGTGCCGAAATATCGGGAACTCAAAAATAAGGTACATGGTAGCAATCCCGTAACAAACTATTCTAATATATGATACAAACTGGAACTATCTGTAACTTCTTATAACCGTTATTGGCTTGAAACTATTTATTTCAATAATATTTTTACTCGTATAAGTTTTTAATTATTAAATCTTAACAAACGTCGACCACACACAATACAACCTAAAGCTATAGTCATTACTCTATTATCTCCTTGTAGCCACTTCATAAAACGCGTCGCTAGAACAAGCCAGCCCAATCCAAGATATATGAGGTTCCTCACTTAAGTATTCTATTTCCGAGGCTCGCGAGATATGTAGTTCTACTAAATTATTACTGAACGGATTCGCACTGCGAATCGTAGAGATAATAGAATGGTTACTTCGTAAATTAATTGTGTCTCCCCGTTTTAACATTTATTTCGCGCTGAATAATTTCATGCAGCCGTCGGCTTGTTCCATTGATTTAGTAGTAACCGCGCTCTTTCGTTCGCGTTGATTGTAATAAAGCTTTTAGTGGGAGCTCTTATACAGCCAAATAATTGAATTATAATCAAAGTAGTATTACCACAATTACTTAATGTACATCATAAAATAAGGTGTTAGATTAAATAAATGACTAGTGTCGCCATCCCAAATGTCACTATGATCGAATTGGTCACCCATCCGTTTACAACTGCGACGAGGGTTGCTTATCTTTGATATACCAAAGCACTGTCACCAATAAGCTTGTGATGCTTGTAACACCATACACATTTTTGTTGTTCTGTTGTGAAGTTATTTATGACTCTTTACCTAACTTATTACTCCGTCTGATTTCCACTTTGACTTGTTAAGCCGGCGGGCTTCAATTACCCGAGTTTGTTTAGCTCTAGCCCACAGTCAGCAGTTATTTGCCAGCTAGTTTGTGACGAGGCTATCTGCATGTTGACATGGTAACCTAATTACTGACATGGGTTTGTAAAGTAAAGTAAGACTGGTGAAACTAACCTGAACTAAGTTAAGTTAGTAATCGTTCAAGGCCGCTCGCGAATAGCAAAGTATCTTACATACGTTTCCTTGAAATGGCGACTCTGGTTTACTGTGTATCAAAAAACGCACGAAACGCTTTTATAATACAAAAATCAACCGACGTAAGTAAAAATTCACTTGCTATCACGATTATCCATAAAAACCGCATTCGACTTATGAAAACCAAATAGAATTTTTCCGCGAATTTTCATTAAATTATGTAATACGAAAATCAATATGACCGCCCAATAATTGAAACTGTTTGCTAAATACAAATGAATGCATGTCAGTTGAATGTTGCAGGCGCTGAAAGCCGGCAATTATTTGACGAGCATTCGCGGCTGCGCCCAATCATTATAATTCAGTCATATTGCTAGGGCTGACACTGTGAAGTATTAAAATTACTGTTGTCTTTTATTTACGCGAACACGATACATTTAAATGAAACTACTTTTACGGATTATTTCGCGATTTATTAACATTTGTTTGATTTTGATTTGTGACGACCAACACCTGGCTGGTGAGCTCCAGCATGTCAGGAAGGTACTACGAGAAAACCAGTTGCCGGTACCACGTCGTTCCAGACCCCGAGTCAAGCATTCCACCATCGAACGCCAACCTGCTGTACTACCTTATATGTAGGGTGTCACTGACAAGATTGGAAACATTTTGAAGCGCGCTTCAATCAAAACCTACTTCAAGCCGCCGAAATAGATTAACCAATTTTTACCACCTGTCAAGTGCAACATACCTCTTCAAGATGCGGGGATGTACAGACTGGAATGTGACTGTGGGCTCTCCTATATCGGTCAAACAAAACGAAGTATAGGCGTGCGGGTAAAAGAACATATAGCCGACATCAAACATAGACGGAATACTAAGTCTGCAGTGTGTGAACATGCCTTAGATACACCCAACCATTTCATACGATTTGACCAGCCTAGAGTCCTTGCAAGAGAACGACGATTTGTTCCTCGCATGTTATGGGAGGTAATTGAAATTAGAAGACACCCGAATTTCAACAGAGAAGATGGTTGGAAAATACCACCAGCATGGGATCCTGTTTTAACGAAATCCCATGCTAGGCCCCGCACTGCAAGACCTCTAGATACAGTTAGCTCTTTTTGCATAGATAGGAACACAAATTAATATTAACTGAGTGACGGTAGTTTATATTTTTTCAAAATATTGCAAAGACGAATAACACCTTAGTCTACCTGTGACCACGAACGCTGTAAAGTGTTCGAAACGTCAGGTTAAATAAAATGTTAATAAATCGCGAAATAATCCGTAAAAGTAGTTAGTAATTAAATAAATAAGTATTTAAATATTGGACAGCATCTGATATTCTTTGATCCTTATTTAAGTAGCTCAAGCACTTGTGTTACAGAAATCAGAAAAACGATGGTACCACAATACCCAGACCCAAGACGATATAGATAGGTTCATTTTCTACATTGACGGTCACCAAGGAATCGATCCCAGGACCTCAGAGATGGCAATTCATTTATTATTAAGTGCTTAGAGCTCACTGGCTTTAGCGATTTAGTAGTGATTACCATAATTAAACAACCCTCGCCGCAGTTGTGAGTGTGTGGGTGGTACCGACCATATTTAGTGAGATTTATTACAAACATCTCTGTGCTTCATAAGGCATGTAAAAAGTCTAACGAAACTAATCAGAAAGGATAAAAAAATACAAAAAACCATGTCCCAAAAATGCAATATATTACAAAGCCGTGGCAACCCTGACACCGCATCATGTCGTCTGCACGACCACAACAAGAAAAGCGATCGACAGCCAATTAGTCTACGGAATTAATTCCAATGATTTATGAACCTGCTGCATTCTCAGAACTAGATGAACTGGCATGCATTCTACTAGTTTGTAAAAATACTAAAAACTTTAGACCGTCTGTGTAGTGGTTCTCGCTCAAACATGGTGGTTGCGGGTTTGATTCCCGCAAGGGGCAGCTGTTTGTGTGATGAACACGAGCATTTGAACTTAAGTCATGGGTGTAAATGTATTTAGATATGTTAATCTTATACTTATTCGGTTGAGAGCCTTGTTTAGTTTGGAATTATTTCGTTATTCTGAGGTTTGGGGGTGGATAATTGGTGTGATGGCTGAAAAAATTCAATGTAAACAAAGGTTTTAAAGAGTCCGCTATTCAAATATTACAAAAAAGAAAAATTCTGGTAAACTGGTTTTTCCAAGAAATAATATACCGTCTTACCTTATGCATAAGCCTCTTCTAGAAAGTCTACAATATAACTTATATCGAAATCTCAAAATCGAATCGAACCCGGGACCCCAGAGATATGGCAACGCCAAGTCTAGCGTCCTTTCAGCTGCGGAGGTCGTAGGTGGAGTTTTATAGGTCATAAAACTGCATAATAGACTGCATTTTTGGCTGATCGAGAAATGCTTCTATGTATAATGTAAATGCGTTTTTAAATTATAAATAATAATATTCTCTTGACTACTTTTTCGTGACATTAGGTTTGAAACTATTATCATTTTATTTCTTTATATTGTATTGATTCGATGTGTATAATTTTATAATTAAATACGTTTGTAAATCTATGATGTTATGTGTATTTTTTTTAATTTGCATGTTTACTCACACAAAACATGTTGACAGTAAAATTATTAATGTTACCTTATCTGTATCATGTTTCTACGCAAACAAATCTATTTCATTTTATTTCCAATTTCATGAAATTGCTCATTTTAACTTAGGTTAGTAGATTAGCACAGCTTTCCCTCAACGGATTCTCACTCTTATCCTGGTCATTTCTGATTCCGGCCTAAGATCATAAACAAGCTCACTAAGAATTCTAAACAGGATGATAGATTTGATTTCCTTCCTTCCTACTTTCGCCAATAAGCGGCCACCTCTAACCAATTACAAAGACGTGATTAAATGAAGAACCAATTAGTTGATGGGATTAATACGAATTATTAAACTCTACTGCACTCTCGATGGCTCGAACTACGTGAATGCCGTGCGGTGCGGTTTGCTTCGTGGAATTTCGGTATTTTCAAGTAATACCGAAATCCTCGGTATTTCGTGCAAGAAAACACAGTTGGTTGAATTGTAAATCAATTTGGTGAAATATTAATTTGTTATTCTATTTACACTTCAGAATCTTAGCATGATAGATATTCGAAATAATGAATTTTAGTGTGATTTTTAAAGAACTCAAATAACTATTGTGGCAGCAGAATATGGTCGAAATACGTCAAAAAATGTTATTTTTAATTCTTTGAATGTAATTAGATTATTTTATTTATTAGGATTATCAACTGTCGTAGTAATTGTCGAAACGTAAAGTTTAATATTTCGCAAACAGATCGCTCAATCGAAAAATAATCTTAGCAACCTCTAAATTATTTTACAGGACCTATTCAACGATTCTCAACACGATGAAAAAAAAACATGCCCACGTTACAGGTGTGAAAGCTATTATAAAAAAAAAAACTAAATTTTATTCTACCACTAATGTCGGCGTTATAAAGATTCATAACTCCACAAAATTACAGCTCTGCAGGGTCAACAGTCTCCAAGCAAAACCTTGGACGGACAGACGGACATGACGAAACTATAAGGGTTCCTTGTCAGAACTACGAAACCCTAAAAATCTGTTAAATCGAGAACCTTCACCTTTTTATGTCGGTTAAAAATAATAAGTATATACTTGTTTCTGCTACTCTATTTCTTTTGCGTGGTGTGCAATAAAGAGTTTCTATCCCTCTATGTATGTGTAACATACAAGGTTATGCAACCTTGTATGTTACATATACCGTAGTTCTTACCAGACGTAATCGTTAGAAATCGATCAAATTATTAATACCTATTTCCACTACCTTTTGCAAGTTTAATTTTAGCCCTGAAACGTCCGTTTCATAGCTGTGGTTACGGGTTGGATCGACTTAGGTAAGCACTCCAATGTAGTTGAGGCGGTTAGTTCAGGATTGGCGATTGTCGTAGCTTAGAAGCAAACACGCTAACAGCACCATCTCTGAGGTTCTGGGTTTGATTCTCGGTGGGGTTAGTGTAAAAATATTTTTTTACATTATTCCGGTTCTTTATTTTGTGGTACTGTCGTTGTTTCTTTCTGTTTAATTCTGTAACAAACAATGAGCACACAGTCCGTTTTTGTAGTAAAAACGTCAGGAAACAAAAAAGTGAAAGTTCAATTTACTTTTTTTTTTGATCCCAAAAGTCACCCATAAATAAGCACCTGACCATGTTTGTGTCATGTGTACCTAATTTAAACATAATCGGTGCAGTAGATTGGGAGCTTATCGGCTGTGATAACGGACAGACGGACATAAGCTTGATCCTATAAGGGAAAAATATATCCTAAAAAGGCAAAATATCCTTAGTCAGTATAATTTGCAGATCTACGTACAAGACGAAGTTAATTCCTTATTTGAGATAGATTTGATGTTTCGTTAAGCATTCAAATAGTGCCAATTACTTTTGTTTTCTTTAAATAAAAGAAATAACTTTCTAAGATTTATCACAATATAGTTTCACGTAATTGGACTTCTCGCATAGATTGGTGCCTCTACGTTAGTTTTGATATTTGACGAAATTCAATTGTAAGATGGCTTTAGACGTAGTTGAGTTTGAACTGTTATGTTTATTCAGGTAAAATCAAATTCAAATACTAACAATTTTCGGGGCTCGTTTCCACTTGGATACTTGCGAAACTTGTGTTATCGAAGTTCGTAGTTTGATATTACAATTGACGTTTAATTTTGTTACTTTAAAACTAGTTAGGGAGTCAGACAATTATTGATTTATTAATTAAGACGTTGTCTATTTGTCTCGGGCTACTGAATCAAGCATTTATAACTACTATAAACTAAGGTCTAATGTTTATTTTAACAAATTTTAAGGGTTCGACATCGAAAGTGGAAAATCTACCTTAACCACTTAACCTTATAGCTGTCACTATGCATATCGTTACGAACTTTTTGGTTTTTTAAGTCGTAAATTTTTGTGTTTACCTAATAAGTTTAGGTTTTGCCATTTCATGTAGTAGAATATGTGTCTAATAAAAAAATAACTCCTTTTCTCTCTCAGCATTCTATCTGTAATCAATTTTAGTTTTAAATTAATTTAAAAAAACTGACTTGTAATTGTGGATCTTCGCAAGATGCAAGATATTTCCGACAATAGTTGTTGCTGAATCATATTAATCAAGTATATTGTTTCTATAAAAATACGAGTTAGTTATATTTACGGTTTCTTAAAGTTTTAAATTAAGTTGATAGTAAAAACAATAGCATGATGATAAGTTTAAAATCGTTAACTTAAGTTTAACTTTTATCTTCCATTATGCTTGTAAAATGTTAAAGAGAAATCCGCACTTTTATCAAAGCATTCTACCTCTAAGTATTACAAAGCATGACAGCTTTTGCGTCATTAAAATTCCTCTAACACGTTAAAGGAAAAAAACAACAAAAGGTTTAAAATAAGAATATAATGTTTCGTGGAAATGTAACTTGAAGTTTTAGCGTTAAGTCAAAAAAGTTTTTAAAAATATTTATAGGATATCGAAAAAAAATATTTCGTATGAAAATTAAGAAAAAACTTGATACCAAATTTAGCATAGGTTAGTTTTGGCTTGATATACCACTGACGCGACCGGGAATCGAACCCGGAACCTCAGAGGTGGCAACGCCAAGTCTGGCGTACTCGTCTCTTGGTTATGTCGTTGTAGTATCTCTCCAAATTTGTAGATATTATTTTAAATAAGTTTATTCTATAAACTAATTAAACTCCTAATTAATGACTTCGTACATTAAAATTCCTCGGGCGTAATTGAGTCAATATGAGACTCCATACCAAGAAATGAAACGAGCCAAGTTCAACTCGTTCTGTTGAAACTATCTAAAATATTCTCGATAAAGTTCTTTAAACAAGTAAAAGAACTATCGATTCATTACCCGCTGCTTCCATTAGTGTTTCGTCGCAAACTTCTAGAGATTTGCGACGCGCAATACGTTAAGTGAAGTGACGCTTTGTCTGGGTGCAGTTTCCGACTGACCTGGTTGCCTGGACGCTTGTCTCGTAGAGATGTGACTGTTTGTCAAATGCTAACGTTTACTCAGAACTGTATTGTCGGAGAATTCGTAAAAGATAGGGTTGTCTCTCAAATGAGTCGATTGTCTACCCAATAAACAATGGTCTAGACTCTAGAGCCCAGTATTTAACAGTTAGTCGTAATGCAGTAACAAAACGGTTCCAGACACATTTAGGTCTAAAACATCGTTCTAGTAACACCGACCGAGGTCGCAGGCTGACTGTTGTAACCCGGCCGAAACATCACGCGTCAGGCATATATAAAAAATAAAATTTAACCTGCAAGGCTAGCATGCGCAACACGATAAAATTTTGTCGTGGCATTTTATCGACTTTTGACGTAAATATGTCGTTTTGTCTTCGACGATAACAAAGAAAAAAACAGAATATCGTGGCAATGACGTGTTATAACGTAAAAATAAGTGGCTACGAAGAACGAGAGACCCTGAAAATATTAAGAAAAACGATTCGTGACGTCTGTTATTCGTTAGGTTAGGGAAAACGACAAAATTATCGTCGAAGACAAAATTTGCCTTGTCTATCGATAAAATAACCGATGCGCGCATGCTAGCCCTGCTGAATTATTATGATCGCGTTAATCATCATTACAGTGAGTTTTAATCATGCAACGCGAAAGTTTAAAAGTTTTAAAAATCCTTGTGTTACGAGGTACTAAATACTACAGTGTCTACCAGGATCCTATCTATCTATTCAGCCTATTGCAATCCACTACCTCCCAAATAGCGCCAAAGAACACGATCTTCCGCTGTTTTCTTCCATCCACTGCCAGTCATCTTCATAAGTTCGTCGGTCAATCAGGCTGGGGGGTGACCTACACTTCGTTACTTCTAGCACACCTATACCCGAACCAATTCAGAGAAATGTATTAATAGATTAACTTGAACTGGGAATTGAACCCACTTGCATTTAAGGCGAAACAACGCGCCACTACACCAATCTAGTCATCAAAGGACCACAAGATAAAAACGTTGACAATTGGGCGAATCCACAAACAATACCGCTTCAATTCAGAATTCATGGAACATCTCTAGCTTTACACAAAAATTGAAACTGCGAGTATGAATGTGTCTTTGGGACATGGTCTATATTAGACCTACAAGCATCTTGAGACTTAGTCTTGACTAATTGGCGATGATTACATAGAAATCCGAATTTGTATTTGAGGAGCATTATAATTCCAATTCGCATACGAAATAGCAAGCATTTATGATTGCTAAAATTAATATATTGACTGTTTCGACAAAAGTCAAGCGGACCTATGAGACCGTGTAATAATATAATTTTTAGTGTCTTTCGATTAATAATTAGGCTCAGATTATTATAACCATAATCATTAATGGCTGCAAATATATGCACCCAGATATATATGTAAACTTTTATATCACTAAGCACATTCTGTTATCTGTGATCGAATAAATAAAACTTATTCATTATTATTAAAAATATCCCACCCCAACGGACAAACAAGATTTATATCCCAAATAAAACTTATTCAGCAGAGATAAATAGACAAAAAAGTCCCAAAGACGAAATGTGAAAAAGGCGAAATCTTTAACGAACCCAATAAGGAAGTTGCAGTGACAAATGGGTCTGAACTACCGGTCGGCATTATTCTTAGCGACAATGTAGATACACAGGATGGAGAGGAGCAGTAGCCTCGTTTGCCACACCTACTATAATTACCGTTAAGTGATGTAAGGCTGGTTTCAGAGTGATGCCGTCGAGACATGCCGTTGACAAGCGCCTTTCAACAGCGAGCGCTGGATTCAAGTTTTAATATCGAGTGTTTCAATGCAATGTATAGTTGTGTATACCAAGTCGTCATCACAGGGACAAATCATGGGCAGCACTGACCGAAAGCGTAGGTACTATCTAGTGTAAAATTACAAGCGCGCGCATCTGGACGGCACTGTTCAAACACGTCACTCTAAAACCAGCCTAAGTGTTGGTCCACACTGCAAGCCTAGCGTAGTTGCGACGACGGGCGCGAAATATCAAACATATAAAAAGCGCCTTTGCGTCCATAGTGTAGCTACTGAGGCGGAAGCCTAGCACGACGGGACTGAGCGGGACAGCGCGCGTAGTTTTCAAACGTTCCTGTCCGCGCGTTCTACGGGCCTAGTAAGCAAGCGGCCTAATGCGCGGGTGGCGGCGGTTGCAAACCATTTTGGTCCTCCAGGCCTTAGGCCTAAGTCACAGCGCATTCAGTGTGGATGCACACTAAGGGACATTGTGGCGCGTCTAAAACTCTCCGAAACGAAAAAGCATTACGCTCTGTGGAACGAAATATAACAAGCGGCCGCGTTGCATTTAAAGATTGCCATACATATTCATTCCACGGACGCGTGCTTTCAAAGCTTTCTTTTTCAAATCCCAAAGTAAGAAACATTTTATCTCACTGAGAGCCTCGTCCCATCTGAAAGATGATTAGGGTCAAAATAATGCTCGCAGCGCCAAATCCAAACTTTGAAAACAATAAATTTTAAAGTAATAATGGCGAGTTGAGTCTTTTTCTACGCAATTTTATTTTTTGCACTCGACTTTTCATGTGATAATGCATTTCACACAATAACCTTAGACAGCCAAACTGAGCGGATCTGCTGTGCTCTTTTACGTTGTCGCATATTTTTGTACAATGTAGCGGGGACTGCCGTTTCCTAATTATTACATCGGCATCGTTTGATGGCGACGAGGGTACCATTGGAACAAAGTTGGATGAAATAGCAAGATTTGCAGTTAAAGTTCAAAGAAAATGATTAATAGGATTGGGTGGTAGGTATTTGTTTACTTATATCATTATTTAGTTTTGTATAAGCTTATTCCCATCACTTAGCGCTATAACTATTTTTCCTAAAGTACACAGTGACAGGGAAAAGCCTTATTTTTTAGGCTCCTAAACAAAAACATTGAATTGTCTTAATATCAAAACCTGGGACTCTGCGACTAAGGCGAATTATTTTGAAAAATATCTTGAAATGAAAATCACCTTATCTTTTTAATTATTTGAAGCCCACGTCGCGGTCGTCACATAAGACAATGATAGCCTCAAGTTGCAGAAGGTAAATTCTCAATCCAACACCATGTCACAAAACAAATGGTGGGAAAATGCTTAGGTCCCAATAGGGAGTACCACTACTACTCAATCGATGGGCCAACAGACGAACTAGCACCACCTAGTGGGCAATACTTTAACATGTACAGTCGCGAGCACCAACTTGAACAGACGCTTACCATTTTCGATCTTATCTCATTGCGATAAGACCAAACATAGATTGTACGGTAATATATTGCCGTGTATCCCGAAGGCCTCGTCCACACTAGTCGACAGAGAGATAAAACTGGCCGAGCCTGTAATGTCACATTACAATGCATTGGGTGTCACGTTAGGATTACAGTATGTGTGTAATGGACCGAAGATGCGGGGGAATAGTGTGGACGTGACTCAGTTCGTTTTGGTGGAGTGTTTGAATTTTTAGAGTTCTATTTTAGAATGTTTGAGGTTCGTTTTCCTTGATGCCGTTTTAAACTAAGAAAACAATTTTGGTATTTCAATAAATGATTTTGTTGTTATTATAAGAAGTAAAATGTAAAACTTGTTTGTATTTTATATACAAATATATGAAAAAATGAAACATTTGCATTTTTTCAATTTAAATAGTCATTTGAATTAGCAATCGACCACAATTTCGCGCAAGCATTATAATCCTACTACTTATTATTTTACTGTTTCTACTATTATAGTTTTATAAACATCCGACTTGCTTCCAAAATAATGTTTAATTTTATTTAACAATACTGAATTTCCATTTGAAATTCAAGTAATTTTTGACAATTTTTTATTTCCCATCGCAAGCTTAATTAATGCATATCCATACTTTTACAACATGTCAATTTCGGTTCCGATCTCAATTCTCGACTGACCAATCACAGCGCTACCACGCTAATTGGACGAATAATGCATGAGGGCGCCACGATCGCGTCAACACCCGTGTAAAATTGTGCACACGGTTCTACCAGCCTCCAGGGCGTTATTGAAAAGCTGCTGATTGGAGCCTAGAAATGATTTATGGTTTGAGCATTGGTTATGCACCTTCTCTCATATTTTTGCTGCTTTATATTTGACAGTGAATGCACGGTGAATTCTAATACACGCGCATTCATTTTGACGATCTCCGTAGCCGAGATGCACTCCGGAGAGAGCGTCGCGTCGCCATCTCTGAGATTCTGGGTTAGATTTCCGGTCGGGTTAATGTCGATTCGATAACGAACTATTCTATATTGTTTCGGATTTCTCATAAGCCTACATAAGAACAATGTGTGTGATGTTGTCCAATATTTATTTATTTATTTGTGTGGATGTTGGTATCAAATTATTTTGCCATCGCACCAAATTATTGCACATGTACATATTTTTTGTCAACACAATTAAGTAGGTATATTTACCTAACAATGCGAAAATCCTTTTTAACTAGCCCATGATTTTCCACGAATAATAGTAGGTATCCTAAGTAAAATTTTGGATAATAGTCTTTCTCTGTGACAAGTTTTATAGAAAGCATTCAATTCTTTTATACCGTACTATAGCTTTAATAAATAAATTATTAGAGTGTTATCTTTATTGTGCAGCCATGATACTTAACTTGTCCTGTAAACTTGTGTGCGTGATTACACCAACCTGCAGAGTGTTATTGAGCCTTTTCTCAAAGCGTAAACGTCACTTGATAGACTAGGTACTTTAAATGTTGTCATATATATGTATAATGACTTACAGTTAAAACTCGTAACCGGCTAAAAGTGCATGAAAAAGTCAGTCATCTCCTAAAAACAAATCTTACTAAAAAGCCCATTTTATTTAAATAGTGAAATAGGTACAAATGTGCTTGGGTATTCTGCCGGTTGCTATAATGTTGCTAATCGCTCACGCAATCTTGTGGTGCGCTGACTTATCTTATTTTTTGAATTGGCAATTAAAGGCAGTTTTTATTTTGAAGAAGCAGCGCAAAAGTGTTTGTTTACTTGCCGATTCTGATAATGAGCTTTTCATAATGAGCTCGAGTCTGGGTGTGCTGGGTGTGCCCATTGCAAAAGTACTGTCTGGTTACACAAGTAAATTAATTATTTACTTTGATCAAACTAGTATGATGTATTGCACATTTAAAAAAACAGCAAATTTAAAAAGTTATGGGGTGTTTTTAGGGTTTTTATTTTTGTTATTTTCACAACACATTGGCTATAAGTTTAAGGCTTTATGTCACTGTCGCCAACACTTACCTAAGCCTAGAACAGACCCCATAACACTCCCGACGCAGGAAACATTACGCCTAAGTCATTCGAGGTAACCGATCTTGGCATACCACTAGGGACACTGTGAAACAGAATTTTTGTAGGACAAGGTTTCTTTATTTCAAATCCCTATATATTCGTGTAAAGTGTAGTAAATAAATAAATTATTTTCCACAGTTTCATGTTCACAATCTTATTTGTTTAAATTATAGTGCACTAAATAAGAAAACGTGGAAAAGGGTGCACTTTTTGTGGATTTTTTATACGAGTACAAGTGGCATTACTACGATAATGGTTACCACATCCGGTTTCTATAATGTTAAGAAAATATTTTTGTAAAATTTTGCATGCCTATGTATTTTAATAGTATAGAGCACTAGATGTTTCCTATTGTAACAACTACAAAATTACTAACACGACAATGCGTATTAAAGAAATTAGGGGAGAAGCGTGAATTCCGAAATGTCGTAATTTTGCGTGCCACGTGGATGGACTCAAAGTTATAATTATACTCTTACACAAAAACCAATACATGTAATAGAACTGAAATTGCAACATGTTTTGTATACAACGCCAACTTTTTGTTAACAAAAAAAAATCTTGAATTGTATATATGAAGTCCTTAAAAATCCTTTCAAAAAATTATTTATGCTGTCCCTATTTGTCTGTACCTCTGGAATATTGGCAATAACCTCTCCTAGATAATTGAGCGCCCTCTCTGATCGTATTAAGGGATCTGTCAAGATAGCACTCGATAATCGTTGAATCGTGTCTATTTAGATGCCGAGTGCTGTAAACATGCTCCTTATGGTGTTTATACAAGGTTGGAAATAACCTGGCAAATTGGCGGTTTATTAAATTTTGGGTGACAGATTCTTACTCACTCATAGATGAGGGATGAGTGATTAGGTTGTCAGGTATAGGTATATGGAAACTTTATAGTAACCCTTTCTTGATATTATGTTAGAAATGCGTAATATACTGGTATATTACTACTATTTTTAAGGTACTAGCATGTAAATGCGGAAAAGATGTCGTTTACATTTTATAGAGTTAAAATATGCCAATTTTGTAAAGAAAGCCATGATTTTTACTCACGATTATGTTGCTAATAAACGAATTGGCGAACTTTTATCAGAAGCTGATTCATCATCACCGTACCTACTTTAAAAAAAAACAAAGTTTTCTATTATTTTTATACCTATCAATTGTACTCATACATAAGTAAATATAGATACTACACATGCTGTTTTGTTATGACCACTTAAAAGCCATGAAAGGTACTAACATTCACTTGCGTACATATTACATACTAGCTGTGCCCGCAACTTTGTTTGCGTGGACTAAAGCCATGGGTCCCGTTTTACCCTTTGGGTACGGAACCCTAAAATGAGCAAAAAAATCACGTTTGTTGTATGGGAGCCCCCTTAAATATTTATTTTATTCTGTTTTTTAGTATTTGTTGTTATAGCGGCAACAGAAATACATCATTTGTGAAAATTTCAACTGTCTTAACTATCACGGTTCATGATATACAGCCTGGTGACAGACGGACAGACAGATATACGGACAGCGGAGCCTTAGTAATAGGGTCCCGGTTTACCCTTTGGGTACGGAACTCTAAAAAGTACCTATTCATTTCGTCCTAGCAAACTGCAAACCGCATTTCAGTTTTTACGAGATCTGTTTTCGATTTTCGATTAAACAGAATCACTTAAACAATAAACTCTGCATTATCAATACAGTTAGTCTCACACAAAAAAAATACTGTTTTTTGTCTCATTTCGCTCAGTTGTCAGCATTGCGCTCGCACTCAAACAAAAAAGTAAATTATGTTGTCTATTCAGATGTATCAAATAAGTTGAAATTCAAGTTGCTAGTTGCTTAAGAACAGTCTCAACAATTGTATCGTGACAACTGACAATCACACACGTGGACAGTGCGCGAGTTGGAAAAGGGGAAGATAGATGCTGGAGGAAGATGCTCGGAATATCATGGACGGAATTCCGTACCAACGTGTCCATCCTCCGAGAGCTGAAAATCACACAGCGTCTGTCGTCCGTAGTACAGTCGCGCATACTGCAGTACTTTGGCCATATCTTAAGACGTGATAACGACTCCATAGAGCGGCTGGTTGTGCAGGGAAAAGTGGAGGCAACCAGATTGCGCGGCAGGTCACCGATGCGCTGGACTGACCAAGTGAAGTCCGCAGTGGGAGGCCGCGTGTCTGACTGCGCCAGACAGTCTGCCAACCGAGAGAGGTGGCGGGAGATCGTGAAGAGAGCTGTGTCCGCCTCCACCACTAACACGGACGCCTCAACGTGACCACGACCGCTCTGCCAAGAGCGAACTGACAATAAATTCGTTTGTGAAAATAACAATAATATTTAAACGTAAATTTCCTTTGAGGATTTTTAAAATAAACTTATGGAGTTTTTCTCTGTTAATGTTTTGTGTCGTTTGCGATGTTTACCTTGGTATGAATAAATAAATAGATATATAAATGTTGGATAACATCACATACATTGCTCTGATCCTAAGGTAAGTAGTCAAAGCACGTGTTATAGAAATCAGAAATCGCGACGGTTCTACAACACCCAGATACAATATAGAAAAGATCATTAAATAAAAATAAATTATGGTGTGGCTGTTTTAACTTGCCTTAGGAAAAGGCACTAGGCCTTTTCGGGTTTAATTTATTTGATCAATTGAAACGCGAAGTGAAAAAAGTAAAAAGGGGAAACCGCGTTATTCCACCAATTCCCATTTACTATATAAAATGTTTTGATTAAATATTTCCGTCTGTTCAACATAACGTTGATTAAAACCAGCCAAGTGTGTACCATTCAATTGAACCTAGTGATATTAAAAAACTTGGTACTTATATTTTTTATTAAAAATGAATTTCTCCTCTTTATTCAATATTGCAATCGTTAAAATCCTTAGTCAATGGAAATATCTTTTAAGAAACATCCAAAGGCTTACTTCTCTACATCGTTTTAAGAAGAATATTTTTATTTAGAAATTATATAAAATGTCATAATACGTTTCCAGAACAATATCCTTAAGTATTTATTGATTTTAAGTACGATCCTCCTTTTATAGGTAGTAAATTAAATGTGTAAACAAAATTATTTAATAAAATGCTCAACCAAATTGCCAGGCAAGTAAACGCTGCTTCTGAATATTATATTATGACATAACTTTTTTTTAAATTGAATTAAGCCTGGGTAAGCAGGATTAATCGGGTTTGGTCAAATTTTATATATTATGTCTGTGATGAATGCCACTATACACCGTGAATTTTTAATTACCCGAGAAAATTAACTAACATACTCAGATATCGATATACATCGAATTTGGCGAATAAAAAGAACGGAACGGCGTACGGCGTTGGCGTACGGAAGGAATAACTATGAATGAAAAAATAATAATTCATAGTTATTCCTTCCGCACGCCAATATTACGCGACCAAATTAGGTGGATTTTGGTTCCGTTAATGTTGGAATGATAATGATTACTATTTGAATTAGCAGGACTTTTATGGTGCATATTTTTTAAGGAATGTTATGGACCTTTAAATAAATTTCTCAATTTTTTTTTTATTCGCCAAATTCGATGTATATCGATATCTGAGTATGTTAGTAAATTTTCTCGGGTAATTAAAAATTCACGGTGTATATTTCGAAATGGTCACCCATCCACTATAACTTAAGACTATTACCAACTCGAATGCAGTATTACCAACGTTTAGAGCATAAACTTCGTAACAACGTGTGTGAGTTCCAAACATATCCCGTTCATAACTGGCTGAAACTTCGAAGACAACCAGCTATTTAATAAATTGACCTGCTCGAAACTTGAAGCGGGTCTGTGTTACCATTTCATATAATTATCAGGGCCGGGGTAAGTTCAGTCAAAGTCTGTGGCAAAAGTCCTGTATTAAGTTATGATTGCCGCGAGTGCTGAGTGCGGTGTGTTTTGGTTTGGGGCCAGGAAACGTGCTAGTTTACTTGCAACATACAGCATTAACAGCCTAAACATGATGACAATAACGATCACTCATAAAAGACGAGAATCAGATTTGATCATATGTTACTAAAGTTACTCTTACTGCGTTATGTAAAATCATAAAAATCATTTTTTTTTTTACAATTAGGCCATTTAGTTTGTAAGCCAGTTTTTCCTCATTTCCATGGCCTGGCAGTTTAATCTCATATAACTGTACTATAGACTACTAATAATAAAATACAAATGCTGTAGTAGTCATGTACTCAGGCTATTGACTTAATTTTAATAGATACCACTTCTACTACGATTATTATATAATTAAGTAAATGGCCTTTATCACTTATAGTCTTACGAAGGGAGTCTCCACGTTTGGGCTAAGCGTATAATAGCCCAACGTTTGGACTCTCTTAAGTTTTGTTGTAAAACCTTAGTTGTTATCGACACCCCAGTGAACAGAGCCATCAGCGCTAAACCTCCTTTTTTATGGCCCCAATCTTATAAATTAGAATGTCTACAGCGAGCGCCGTCATGGCTCGTTGTTGTAATGTCTTTATGTATTATCCACGGTTGGTTAGGGCCTAGCGAACAAGGGATCCTATGTACCCCTAATGAGGAATTTAGTTGTTAGCCTAACATTTTAGGCGATCGGAAACTTACGCTTGAACCAGACTGAGGGCATCAATCCAACATGGCGTATGATACGTAAGCTACTTTAAAATTGAATATGTAATAGATGAATTCAAAATGCTAATTCAGGCAAACTTGATGTTTAGTATTCCGAACGTCCGAATAAAAAAACGAAACTCCCATTGGGTCACTTGAGTGTCCCAATCTACTGAACCGATAAATTTAAATTAAGTACCTAAGTGACATGTCGAATGAACGCGCCAATTGCAAGGTTTTCAATTTTTTTTTAAATAAAATAAATGATGTAAGAAAATTGTCTAAAAATGACCTCCCCCCATCTACAAAGCCTAACATTTCAACATTATAAGTAAGGACGTAACTTAGAGATTACAGAAGGTACGGAACCCTAGAGCAGTTGGCAAGTTTTTCTACATGTACGAGTATATAGGCTGTTTGGTGAAGGGTATATCAAGCCGAAACTAATATACGTACAGTTATTTCGTGATCATGGCGCTTGCAACAGTGCCGAAATATCGGGAACTCAAAAATAAGGTACATGGTAGCAATCCAGTAACAAACTATTCTAATGTTAGTGACCATGAAAGTTTAAAACAATATATTATACGTTAACTTATTCATATAAATAGTATGGTAAAGTCAGAATTTTGATAATAATCATTTTAATTTTTCAAATTTTAATACAAAACTTAATTTATAAGATCCGATTTGTATGTTTTTTTTAAGTGATGGTTTTAGCATAGTATATATCGGGTGTAAAAAAAGGCTTAACCAAGCCGAATACCACATATTCTACGTATTATTACGATCATTTTTTTCTTTTACACTATACCTGGGAAATGACGGGTTACAGAGTTATTGACAGTCAAAGTTAAAAATTTTTTTCATAGATTTTTACATAATTGACTTCTGTTTGATAATACTAAACTTTTTTACAAAGAAACAATAAAAATTTTCAGTCCTTCTATCATAAAAGGCCTTTAAAGGGCACAGCCGGCAATGAATCGTGCGCAGTGCTCTCGCGCCACCCGCTCGCCTGCCGACCGCTTACACACAGGCATAGTCTGTGGCGTGCGCGCTATACATTGCGGGTTAGAAATAAGTTATGTTTTTTGGTACCCAAAAATTAAAGTCATTTCCCAGCAATTATTTTTTTGCATTCTACTTGGTTTTAAGTAAAGAATTCGTGGTTTAAGGCTTCGTTAAGCCTTTTTTTACACCCTGTATATAATATATATATATAAAATTCTGAATTCACCATATTATTTATATGCATAATGTTAACATGGGCTAGTTTCGGCTTGATATGCCATTTACCCTGTATACATTCTGTCAAAAAAGTTTCGGGAATTGATGATATGTTTATGGTTCCAAATTCAATTTTTTTTTTGTTGTTGTTAGATTGGCACAACTTTTTTCCATTTTGGCGCGGAGTTTGAGTTTCATCTGGGCGGTAACCACGAACCCTTAAAACAATCTCAAATCTGTCAAACATTATCATTTCTGTCAAATTTTGTATGAAATGACGTACCAAAATTGACAGATTTGACAACTTTGAGATTGTTTTAAGAGTTCATGGTTATAGGGCTGATAATTAGATTAAATACAGTATTATTTTTAGTTATACCATATCTAGTGTGTATTGCGAATTTCATAATGGAAAAAAAAACATCAAACAAAGAGTTTGTCTTAAATTTTGCATCGCCAATGGGATTTCTTATTGGGAGTCTCTGAAAATGTGACAGAAGGCTTACGGTAAATTGACTTTATCAAAAACACGTGTTTATGAGTGGTCAAAAGCGGTCGAGATGTGATGGAAGATTTGCCTCGCTCTGGTAGGCCATCAACGTCTGCTACTAAAGATAACATCGCAAAAGTAAAGGAAATAGTGACTGAAAATCCTCATTCAAGTTTGAGAGCGCTAGCCGTCGAACTTTCTGTGTCACACGAGTCAATTCATGCCATTTTAAATAATCAATTGGGTATGAAACATGTTGCCGCTCGACTAGTCCCAAAAGAGTTGAATTTTCTCCAGAAACTCAATCGCTAAAGAGTCGCTGAGGACATGCTAGAACGAGTCAATTCCGACCCAACATTCATAAACGCATTGTTACTGGTGCTGAGACGTGGGTTTACGAGTTTGATATGCAAACTAGTCAACAAGCTTTGGGGTGCCGCCTTCCAACTGAACCGAAACCGAAGAAACCGCGCCAAACTCGATCGAAAGTCAAAATCATGTTGACTGTTTTCTTTGACTGTCGCGGTGTTGTGCACTCAGAATTCTTGCCAGAAGGTCAAACGATAAAAAAAGAGTATTATTTAAGCGTTATGCGGCGTTTAAGAGAGCAAATTAGACGAAAAAGGCAAGATTTTTGGAATGAAAATTCTTGGATTTAGAACCACGATAATGCGCCTTCCCATAAGGCCATCATTGTGAACGAATTTTTGACCAAAAACTCAACAAATACCATCAAGCAGCTGTTTTTCCTAAACTCAAATTACCACTTCGTGGCACCCGGTTTCATTCGGTAGAAGACATAAAAGAGAATTCGCAGCGAGAACTGAACTCGATTCCGGAAAAAGCGTTTAAAAAATGTCTTGATGATTGGATTATTCGTTGGCGTAAGTGTATCGCTTCTGAAAGAGCATACTTTGAAGGTGATAAAATACATTTGGATGAATAACTAACATTTTGTGTATTATTAATCTTTTCCCGGTACTTTCTTGACATAGTAGTATTTTCCCGCGAGCTCACTAATACTTGTTTACGGTAATTTTTAGCAACAGGGTACAGAACTGAGACCTGAGTCTAGTCTAATAATTTGTAACTCTAGATAGTGGCGTACACAGTCAACAGTATGCAAACGATGCATGAACAGATATCGAAGCAAAGCACCTGCACAAATGTTTGTCGACTGAACATGAAGTGTTTGTCTGGACCGATCTGTGAACGAACCTATGAGCCGAGATCCTCTGCGTTCAAGGTAAATCAATGTTTAAAATCACACAGCCAATAAAATAGATTTACCAACAACAACACAAAAAACTATTTTTTTAAACGTGGAACATGACAGTGAAGCTGACCCACCGACTTCATGTTTCTCAGTGAGCTATTATTAGTGAGTGGTATAGCCGATGCTTGGGATTTCGTATTAATGCTCGGGCTTCACCTGCGTGACGCCTAACGTTCAAATAACGGCATGGTTAGCGTTCATTATTTAATGCACAAATCTACGCGCTAAATGTGTTGCCACACTTATTTGACATTCGATACCACATTTGTCGTAGAACTGATGGAAGGTGGATTAACCGGGTTCTCTAGTAGAGACCATGGAACGGCAAACGTAGTGTAGGATGCCCCCCAGCTCGATGGGGGGCTCGACCTTAGAAAGATGGCTGGCAGTGGCTGGATGAAAAAGCGGGAGATGCTTTTTGGCGCTCTTTGGGGAAGCAGTGGACTGCAAATAGTCTAAGATAATATGAAGGGTATGCGCCAATTAGGTAAGAGTGATTCTAGCTATAATTTCGCGCAATGGGATACTAATGTTTATATATTTAAATTTTATTACACAAACAATTTACATTCCGCAAAGGATTTAATAAAATTTATTGTTTTAAACTTTCATGGTCACTAACATTAGAATAGTTTGTTACGGGATTGCTACCATGTACCTTATTTTTGAGTTCCCGATATTTCGGCACTGTTGCAAGCGCCATGATCACGGAGTAACTGAAGATCTTGCGGGTAAGTTGTTAAGGGAAAACATATCGGTCTACCCTCTTTCGCTGTCTTTTATTGCACGCGTCGGTACCATTGTCTACAAACTCACTATTTTCTCGCACCTGTTCTCGACACACAACACTAACAGTATCTGACCGCGAAACAGCAGTTTGTTGTTTTTTCCGGTTTTTGCACATACGAATCACTGGATTCCAGACACTTGACAATTTAAACCCATCCTCGCGATTGAAATTTTTGTACTTTGTAATTTCAATCGCTTCCCTGACCATTCTTGGTATGTAGTGGCGTTCTGTCGAAATGATCTGAGGGTTGTGAAACTCAATCCAGTGATTAAGACCTGATTCCAACAAATGTTCCGCGATTGCCGATTTCTGTTTGTCGTTGTTTTTGACCGCTTTTATGTGTTCCTTCATTCGGCACGCTATGGTACGTTTTGTTTGGCCGATATATGAACTGCCACAGCTGCAGTCAATCTTATAGACACCCGGTTTCTCCATTGGAAAACTATCTTTTGGAGATCGTAGACATTGTGTTACTTTTCTTAATAGAGTGAAGACAGTATTAAGTGAGTATTTATGAAGTACGTTTGAGATCTTGTCTGTCACTCCTCTTATGTATGGCAAGAACACAGGTTGCCTGTCTACTGTGACTTTAAAGTGTCTTGATTTGTGGCTAGATGGTAGCTGCCCTCTATATCCATTATTCTGTAAGACTTTCTGATCATGTTCCAACTCTTGGTTTAAGTGTTCAAGGTCACACAAGTCATGCAGTCAGTCAAGCAGTTACTACAGAATTAAGATGTCGAGGGTGGTGATGCGAGGTTGCGTTGAGATAGCGGTCAGTGTGAGTGGATTTTCTATAGACAGAGTGACTCAGTGAACCGTCACTCCGCACTACAATCCTCACATCCAAAAATGCTAGGCTTCTGTTTTCTTCTATCTCGCAGGTAAAATTTATTTTTGGATGGATACCATTTAAATATGACAGGTGAGTTTCTACATCTTGGTTGTTTCCTCTCAATACACAGAATACGTCGTCTATATACCTCTTCCATAGTTTGATTTCGGTGAGGGCGGTGGCCAAGGATTTTTCTTCGAAAAACTCCATCCAAATATTAGCTATAACTGGAGCTCAGGAATCAGGTCTTAATCACTGGATTGAGTTTCACAACCCTCAGATCATTTCGACTGAACGCCACTACATACCAAGAATGGTCAGGGAAGCGATTGAAATTACAAAGTACAAAAATTTCAATCGCGAGGATGGGTTTAAATTGTCAAGTGTCTGGAATCCAGTGATTCGTATGTGCAAAAACCGGAAAAAACAACAAACTGCTGTTTCGCGGTCAGATACTGTTAGTGTTGTATGTCGAGAACAGGTGCGAGAAAATAGTGAGTTTGTAGACAATGGTACCGACGCGTGCAATAAAAGACAGCGAAAGAGGGTAGACCGATATGTTTGCCCTTAACAACTTACCCGCAAGATCTTCAGTTACTCCGTGATCATGGCGTTTGCAACAGTGCCGAAATATCGGGAACTCAAAAATAAGGTACATGGTAGCAATCCCGTAACAAACTATTCTAATTTAATAAAATTATTTATTTTTAACTTAATTATTTCCACAGATAAAAAAAAAACTTAATGCAAACTTTATGCCATGTGGCATTCATGCTTTGACAGTGAACCACTAGACATTATTACAGATTTTATTTAAAAAAATGTTTTTCATTACTCGTAATTCTGAATTGTTACATAAATTGTACCTTATAACGAATTTCTCGAGCTATTTAGAAGTTCTTTAACATTCACGCCACACAGAAAGACACATAAAAAGTGCGTCACAACATTTTTATTTCCTTGTAAATATCCCTGGGGCGCTTAATATTCGTTTCGTAAGAGACAAGAGAACGAGACGTGGTATGTGTGTAATGTACCCTGTATTACAAGGATATAGGAAAAAAGAAAAGACAGCAGAAGCAAAAAAAATTTTTACCGAAAAAAAAATATAACGTACGAATACGTAACCTAATAAAAGTATAACGTACTTATATCCAATCTAAAAGCTACTAATAAATATCTTACTTATTCTTTTTATTTTTCTAATTTGCCATGCCCAAATCGGCTTCATGGTGTAAGCACTTACCTACACTATATTTGTACTCATGAATACACTAAATGACTTTGACTTTGAAAAAATGAGTCTTATGACTCATGGAGTTTTAATTATGTAACTATGGTACTTAACTTTCCCACTGCACCACCTTCTGTCACCTTGTCTTTGTCAACGTCTGTCGCCCCGCATAAGTATCGCAAACAAACTTGATAAACTAATATTGCAATGGCCAGCAGGACTCTGTTAAATAAAAATCTTGGTGCCTAATCTTTGTACTAATTTACTCGTATATTTACATGCTATTTTAATGGCTGGATAGGTGATCATATATCATTGACGATCTTCTGTACACCGTGTTCAATGGCAAATAAATATTATGTTCTTTCTTTCTTATTGGAAACACAAGTTTCAGCGTAGTTGCGTGTTTATTGACTCTATAGGCCATACTACCTTTCCTGGTGCTGATTTATTGCATCATCTTCGTCTTTATAGCTTTATGATACATTTGTCTAGGTAGCCCCGTAATAAATATTACCTTCTGCGAAATCCCAAAATTTTATTAAAAATTTTGTATACATCTAGCATCACTTTAATTTAATACACAAGATTACTAAGGTATTGTTTTACGAATATTTTAATTAAACAAGACTTTTTATTTCATGTTTCTCTTCCAGCAGATCTAATTCGGGAAGTAAAAGCATTGTACGCAGAATATAAGACGAAATGCGGTTAATCAAAATCCTAATGCCATGTTCCAAGCATTATTAATATTTGACATCAGCAAAAGTGCCTTCATATTGAATATGACGCCAGTTTTCTGACCAAATATCTTATTATGAACTTATGAGCATCATAATAGAGAAGTATTGTATGTGCCATGAACGTTTGAAATTAAACTGCATAGAAAATTTAAGGTTGTTTCGTAATTCCACATTTTTTGCAGCAGTTTTTAAAGTATGAATAAAGCAACAAACCATTAATATATCAATATCAATATCAAAACAAAATACCTTTCTATATAAGTCATCATCATCTCAGCCTATTGCAATCCACTGCTGGACGTAAGCCTCCAAAGAGCGCCAAAGATCACGATCTCCCGCTTTTTTCATCCACTGCCAGCCATCCTCCTGAGGTCGTCGGTACATCGAGCTGGGGGGCGTCCGACACTACGTTTGCCTAGGCGTGGTCTTCACACCTAGGCGTTTGAGGCGTGGTATTTAAATCATAGTAGTTAGTAAAGGGAAATAGTTTTGGTTTATGGAGGTTATGGAGGAGTAGACTAATAATAGAGAAAGTATGTAATTGCCATTTGAGCCATTTAACTTTTAACGGCTCCATGTGTTGTTATCGTGCTTATTTTTCTAAAAATTGCATTTTTTTAATAAATAAAAAATATCAATTGTTTTATTCAAAAGAGTCTATACCTAGACAGTCATTTTACTTATGTCAATATAGTATTTGCGCGTTTGAATGACCCAAATGTTAAAAGGTGAATTACTTTACTGATGACGTTACATTTCACAAAACCGTGTTATTAAGTATCGCTTACTGTCCTTTGCAACTAAGCTATTTGAATTTATTAGCAACCGTTTAACATCTAGGAATGCAATTAATCATGATTAAAAATTCAAATTGCATCTCTTCATAACAGAGGTAACCATGTTTAATTGTATAGGTGTGAAACTGTGAAAGTGTTAAATCATCGTCACGATCATTTATTAACGAACCTTCAAGTTGTAAAGACGTAAAGATGGCAGAAGAATTTCTCTTTGATAACTCATTGCAAAAGATAAATTTCGTATTTCTATTAACTGGCCTAAATTTTGCCAGTAAGAAAAGAAGCCAAAAGCAAAACTTTATTTTTCTTTTCAATTTGCTTTGGCATCAAACTGATGTCATTTCGGCTTTTTCATGGGTCATATGCGGTATGTTAAGTGGAACAAACTTTACAGAGATCACTCATGTCATTCCTTGTGTGATTCTTGGTATTCTTGCTGACATAAAAGCTATTTTGCTCCTCTTTAAAGAAGGCAAGGTGCATGACCTTATAGACAGCCTCAGAGACTCTGAAATTATAGCAAAGGATTTCGCAAACTCTGAAAGTCATAACTTGAGCCAACCAGAAATAAAACGTCTGAACGACATCATTAAGGTTCTAAACATACTGAACTGCCTTATGTTTGTAGTTTTTGTTATACTTCCTCTTATTTATACAGCAGTAAAGTACTTTGCAACAGGGCAGTTGGAACTTTTACTGCCGTTTTTGGACGTGTATCCGATTATCGATTCGTTTGACCTTAGGATTTGGCCTTTTGCGTATGCCCATCAGTTTTGGTCAGGTAAGGTATTATAAACTTTTTTTAATAAACTGTTTTGCCAAATTATTTTGATGATTTTAGTCAAAATACGGTATTTAATTCGTGTTTGCCTACTTCTAGCATGCATAGCTCTCCTAGAGGTCTGCGCTACTGATTATTTTTTCTTCACCTGCTGCACCCACATCAGCATTCAGTTCAAGCTTCTTCAGCATCAGTTTCAGGACATCACAGCGCACAAGAGTGTCTCCGCAACGGATTCTATCGATCCAAATGCTGTTCAGGCCAAATTTCAAGAACTAATTCAGTGGCATCAGAAAATTATAAGGTTTTTTATTTTCTATTTTTCTTCCAAAAGTAATAAATTTTCATCTACTACAAGATTGAGGCTGTCTGACTAAGTCTTTGACGCAGTGCCGAGACACTCAGTCTACTAAGCCGTGGTCTTTGTACTTTTTTAGACTTTGTTAGAAGTAGAAATACAGTAACTGCGGCTAATAGGTACTACTGGGCCAATTAGCTAGATAATGCTCTATTATTTTTTTTACATTTTTTTATTTATTGTTTGTCGTGAAAATATTCCTACCTATCACATTTCCTAATGTCTCCGTAGATTTCGTAAAAAGGCATAAATTTTTATCTATTTGCGGATAGTTTAGAGCACCTGTGCAGCCAATGAATTTTTTTTAAGTAGGTTATTAATATAATCATGATGTAATATCATCAGCAATCAATTTATAATTTTATCTGACTCCTTTTTATGACATTTTATTATTTTCTATCTGTATTCGCTTTGGACTCGTTACTGTTGCTTTGTTTTCGATGACATTGTAATATGTTAGAATGCATTTAGTCTTTAGTCTGTTTTTAGTCTTTTAAGCGCTTTGCATATCTGTATCTGTTATCTTTTAAGATGTCTGAACAAATGTAATGTTATTTTTTCATTGACATTTTGCATAATAATAAGATGATTAGGTATTTGTTTTTTATGTTTCTGATATAAAAAAAATAACATTCGTAGTTCTTTTAAAGTACCCTTCGTTTATTTTTGAAAATATATCATTGCAGTTCTGCGAGTATACTGGAAGGGATTTATGCAAAGTCTACTCTCTTCATTTTCTTGGCTAGTTCCATGATGATTTGTCTGACTGGCTTTAACGTTACGGTATCATATATTTTACTTAACAATTTTCGTCTATGAGTACAGCAGGCAAAAACATAGATATGAATTATTATACACTGTTTTATCAAACAGATAAGCACAAATAATTAATAATAAAATCTGTTTATTTGCAGATAATAAAATCTATTTATCAGCAGATAAACAGATTTTATGATATGATAATAAAATCTGTTTATCAGCAGATAAACAGATTTTATTTAAGCTGTGAATCTAGTACGAATGGATTTGGATATAATTCGACTATTATTTAATATCAGTAACTATAACGTGTAATAAATTATATTTATCCCCTTATCTTTTACAGACCGTTGACAACAAGGCAGTCGTAGTGACTTTCATCATATTTATTTCCATGAGCATGCTACAAGTTTTCTGCTTATGTTTTTTCGGCGACATAATTATGAGTTCAGTATGTATTCAGGAAATTATTACCGTTTTTAGTATACATATTTTGAATTTGTTTTCTTGTTTTTTATTTATTATTATGGATTCTAAACAAAATTATTACTCTACGTGTTTAATTGTTGTAGTTAAAAATCAAAAATATTATTCGAGTACAATGCAAAAACTAGACTGATTTTGATAAACATTTTAACAAAAGTCTTAAAACTGGTAATACAGGGTGTTGAGTTAACAGTCAAGCTGAAACTAGCATAGAAATACTATAGTGAAGTCAGAAATATTTTCATACAAATCGGATTAAAAAAATGTTTTGCATGCAAATTTAATAAAGATGATAATATCAAATTTCTGACTTATATATACTATTTATAAGCATCACAGGCTAGTTTCGGCTTAATATATCATGTACCTAGCACCATGCATATCTCGCTACGATTTTTGACGAAAGCCGACGATAAGACAATATACATAGAGACTAAGACGAGGAAAATTCAGTTTTATAAAAGTATTAAATGAGGCTAATAAGTCAAATAAAAAGAAATTTTTATTTTGCAGAGTATGAATGTAGCAGACGGCATATACAACAGCAGATGGTACTTTAGCGATGTGGTGAAGGGAAAGAATATACTGTTGGTCCAAATCAGGTAGAAACTTCTTTTGAAATATGACGTAAATAAATAAAAATCTAAGATTCATGCTCTTGAATATAGCATTTTGTACAGTCAATAGAACAAAAAGTTAAAAGTTCTCCAATAGATTTTCAACTTTAAGCCTGACATAATTTTCTCAATTGAGAAAATTTGACGATTTGTGGTAGGTCGACGAGCTGTTCTCTGTACATTTTAGTTCTGTAGTGTACTTTTATTTGATACTCTAATTCAGTACTTTGACAATGTATTTTACTTTATTTATCGAATACGTCTACATTATTTTCGATCTTCTGTTTCCCTTCGTCATTCTCCTTAAATAGGCCTTTTTAATATTTTACATTTCCATTTTTAGATGTGCTGTTACTATATTTCTTACTTCTGATAACTAAAACTTCAGAATCCCCTTACCCTTTAGCCCCTAATATTAAAATATATACAGCTAAATTACCTCTAGTTATTTAGCTTAACGTGTAATATTACAGAGCTCAACACCCTTGCAAGCTAACTGCTGCTGGCTTTGCAGACGTCAATCTTAGGGCTTACATGAAGGTAATTTAAACATGACAGACTTTGTCTACTTTTAATAAATTAATTAGGAACGTACTTAAAACCTTCAAAAATTTTGCAAGCTTAAGTGACAGTGGGCTGGCCACATTTGTCGCAGAACCTATGAAAGGTGCAGTAAACTGGATCTCGAGTGGAGACCACGCCTTGGCAAACGTAGTGTAGGACGCCTCCCAGCTCGATGGACCGACGAGTGGATGGATGAAAAAAGCGGGTGATCGTGCTCTTTGACGCTCTTTGGGGGAGGCTTACATTCAGCAGTGGACTGCAATAGGCTGAGATGAGGATGAAGATGATAACGTTCCATTGACTACCATATTAAATTAGTACTTCTGCTATTTTCGCTAATGCCATCTAATGCTTATGACAAGATGACCATAGGTGATTCCTAAAAACCTTTACTTTAGGGCAAGCATTTTACAGAATGTCATCGTCATCATTTCAGCCATAGGACGTCTACTGCTAAACAACACAACACAAGGTGATCAGACGAACTGGTAATTTGCTGGAACCCATTAAATGCAGGCCGCTAAGATATTTTACCATATAAAAACTGATATTTAGCTTAACCGACAAATATGGCTAGTTATTGTTACCTTGTTGCTACCGAACAACCTAAAACGTGTGTTTGAAGCATTTTTCATATTTCACGTTTTGTTTCAGATATTGAGCACCGCTTGGTCTTACTTCGCACTGTTACAAACCATTTATAGTTCACGTTCTTAAATAAACTACCTGAAACTTCTGTTCTGTTTTAAAAAAAAATAGAACAACGTTTTTTTTTTCATTTTACACTAAAACGTAGTAAATTATTATAAATTATATTCGTAGGCACCTAATTTAAGCAAACACGATATATCAAAAAATATATTTTAAGTTTTTTTGTTGAGTTAAAATCAAATGCCACAAAAACGTTAATTTGTAAAAACTTACCACAGTAAGTGCTATACTTATTTGATACAAAAAGTGATATTACATAGTAAAATACTAGTCATAATTAGAATAAAGTCTACCAAAAACATTATAACAAGGCTAATATATTTCACTTTACAATTAAATACCGTCGCTAGGCAAAATAAATCTGAAAACTATTTAAGAGAATTTCCAAGATCTGACGCTCGTTTTGGCACATCCTCATCAATTTATCGCCACGGGCCGGGTAACCAACAGATAGCCTCGTATTAAAATGATCTGAGTCTGTTATCAATTGTAATAATCATATCTCATGTTCCCCATTTCCTTGACAGATGTGATTTATGAAGTGCTTAGAGCTCACTTGGGAATAAAGCTCACTATGAATTATATTCAAGTTGTCCTAGTATTATGTGTAAACTTCTAAAGCTATGCTAGAAGTATATTTTAAAATATTCTGTAGGAATAAAAATGCTAGCTATTTACTCCTATTTTTGTTGCTTTCGTTTTTGTTGTACTTAAATTGTTGTTATTTATATAAACTGCTACATGATAATTATTTTATTATTAGTGTTAAAAAGTTTTGCGAAAAGTTATCAACAAATTCGAGAAATAAAATTTTGTAAAAACATGTTCCTGAATTTTTTTTCTCTTAAAGTAAGGGGATTTTAACATTAACGAAATAAGCCAGATCTTTCAAAAACTTGTTTTACTTTTTTCGTATTATCGGCTCTTTAGTAAGGTTTGATCTGTAATATTTAAGAGGCATCCACGTACAGTCATACATGAGCAATGAATTGTATACGCTTTGTAGCTTATTCCGTAGTTACAGGTTTAAAATCTAATTATTCCGTTGACATAAGGTTTAAAATTCAATAAATATAATTTATATTTGTAATTATTTTTATTTTATTTGGGATAAAAAAAACAATTGTAGAATTGGTAGACTAAACAATGCTATTAACAAAGTGTTTGCTTAATTGTACAATCCACATCATTATCCACAAGTTCTTAAACAATATATAATTTAATTTATAACGTGCTACTCTGCAGCACAACCGCAGAACCAGAATACTCAGAAGTACACCGAAGCTAGCAGGCTGGCTTATTTTAATAAAATATATAGCAAAATAAAAACTCAAGATAAGTTCCATAAACTGTTAAACACTCTGCCTCCGCAACCGCACAGCACAGGTAAAATATCAGTAATCAGTCAGTTCAACACACAAATTAAATTAATTATTCTGAACTTACGAAAATTATTTAGCCTACACGTTTATCATTTATCATTATATTCCTTATATAATGATAAATGATAAACGTAGGCTAAATAATTTGCGTAAAATATATAAGGTCCGATTTTATTAGTGTTCATCCTGTTAACCTGTGACTATATAGGTGAAAAGCAATCGTAAAAACCAACCTTCAAATGTCTATCATAAAAACTAAAAAAGTTAAAAATAAATTACAAAATAACAACATCGACTTCATATTGCATAAACTCGTCCTATCTTCAACTCTTTCTTGCTCTGTACAAGGAGGAGGAATAAGACGGATAATCAGATGGTTAAAAGTAGCAAAGATAGGACGAGTTTATGCAATATGAAGTTGATGTTGTTGATTTTTAACTTTTTTAGTTTTTATGGTACACATTTGAAAATTGGTTTTTACGATTGCTTTTCACTTATATAGTCACAGGTTAACAGGATGAACACTAATAAAATCGGACCTTATAGATATTGGTAAGGATCAATACCTATATTTTACCGAGAATTGACGAACATGATATCCGATGCCGCTATGCGATGAGGTTTGCTTGTTACTCGGCGAAATTCTGCGGTCCACCCAACATAAATCGCTCAAAGAGACACGACACGACTCAGCTTTCCCGACCGCGGCCTGGCCCTTACCTCCGGCCCTGGACTCCTGGAGGCCTACTACGGAAATGTTTCGTTTGTCCGGACGTGTAGTTATTATCCTAATAAATTTAAAAATACGGTCAAATGCGAGTCAGACTCGCGCACGAAGGGTTGCGTACCATTATCTATAAAAACGGCAGAAATATTATGTCTGTTGTATGGGATTGGGAGCCCTTAAATATTTGTTTTATTTTAATTTGATTATTTATTTTTAAGTGAATATATAACTAAATATTCTGTGAATATTTTAAGCGTCTTATGCCGTTATCAATATCGAGTAAAAATGACTAAAAACATCACGTTTGTTGAATGGGAGCTCCCTTAAATATTTATTTTATTCTGTTTTCGTGTGTCTGTTGTTAGAGCGGCAACATAAATAGAACATCTGTGATTTCAACAATCTAACTATCATGGTTTATGAGATACAGCCTGGTGACAGACGGACAGACAGATAGACAGACGGTCGGACAGCGGAGTCTAAGTAATAGGGTCCCATTTTACTGTTTGTGTAAGGAACCCAAAAACTATTCACTTGAGTCAAACCTTTGATAATTTATGAATAACTGAAAACGGTTGAATTTTTTTACACGGCTTGTTTGAGTTGGTCATATTTTATCAAAGGATTGATACAAATTAATGATTATTCTAATTTTATAGGTGAATACGTTCCATCGTACGATACATTTTCATAGTAGGGCTTCTGGACCGCCGTTATTCGATTTGATAGGCAGACTACGATTGCCTTACTGAGTCCGTTTAAGATATTGTAGATTCAGTAGATAAATCTAAGATTTATTCTTACGATCGAGTGCAATTTTCATAATTTCTAAGGTTATAAAATATAGTAGGTAGACAATTTTTTTAACATACTTTTAAAATGTTTAGCCTTAGTATGTACCTGTAGAGCCTTGCTTCATATTGGGCTAAAGAATTTATAAAATAGGTAAATATATGTGGGAAAATTACTAGTGTTCTCAAGCGGTTCAGACATGATAACCGTGGTCCCTAATATTTACACGGAGGTAGGTTATTATTGAAAACAGTCATGCACCGACTTAAAACGTTTAATTACAATTCTAGAAAATAAAAACAAAAGAACTATGTAGGTACACCGCTATCAAAACTTGATTAATTAAGTAGGCAAACGAGCCGTCAAAGTGATCTACGCCGAGCGCGTGCCGGTTGCGGACTGCCAGCCCACGGCGCTGTTTCACTCGACGTTCCGTTAGCGCGCGACATCCCCGCCGCGCCACCTTGCGGACTGCTCGCGCACTTTGCCTCGAATCAAATCATTTGCGCCGACACGGCCTTCCTGACGAACGCACGTCCTCGTGCGTTAATCATCTGAAACCAACAATTATCATTTGGAACACTCAGTCAATATTTCTACTCCTAAGCTCTACTAGCTTGAACTCAACAACCATCATCTCAATTGATACGCGTGTAGCACTCGATGCAGCTCTGCGCCACGCGCTGGGGACCATCATGCATATAGCGTGAGGCAGGCCAGCGGCTTGCAGTCAGACAACGAGATGCTACTTAACGTACCTCTACACTCATCACATACGCCGGTTGGTCTTGATACCACCGCGTCTCTCTCATCCTACATCTCACGGTGAACTTGTACTTCTGTGGTAACCTCAACTCTACCATCATCTTCATCTCCGCTGCTGTTCACCTCTGCAGTGACCACATCTTTACTACCATTATCCTCCTCACTACTTTCCGCCGAGTGCGTGCCGGTTGCGGACTGCCAGCCCACGGCGCTGTTTCACTCGACGTTCCGTTAGCGCGCGACATCCCCGCCGCGCCACCTTGCGGACTGCTCGCGCACTTTGCCTCGAATCAAATCATTTGCGCCGACATATAAAATAATATTATTAATATAAAATATGTAAATAATAAGTATATGTATAATTTAATATAAAATAGGTAAATAATAAGTGAGAGAATCAATTAAAATGATTAAGAGCACAGTCACTTCTGTGTTCTTTTTGATGACAACGAGCTACGTAGCCGAGAGGCGAGCACACCATATGGCGTCGTCAACTCTGAGGTTTCGGGCTCGTTCCCCGGTCGTATCAATGTAGAAAACGAAACTGTTTTATATTGTCTAGGGTCTGGGTGTTGTGGTACCCTCGTTGTTTCTGATTTCTATAATGCAAGTGCTGTAGCTACTTACCTTAATCAGATCAAATCGGAAATAACGACGGTACCACAACTAACACTCAGACCCGAGACAATATAGAATCATTGAGTTAAATGTATATATCAATGATATAATAGTTTGTTTTGCACATTGACCCCACCGCGAAGCATATTCGTAAATAACCTTCATACTCGTCTTTCGGCTACGGAGGTCGTCACATTGTAATTTTTTTACAAACTTCCAAACTCTGTCCACATTATGCTCGGTTTCACAAATTTGTCCAAAAGTTTACACATTTACATGAATAATTACTGGGAAAGTATCCTTTCCTCCTCCTCAGCATTTTCGTCGACCTCGTTTCAAAGTCAAAAGTGTCTGTTTCCGCCCTATTGGGAATTTTTGAAATATAAAATTTTATAATAAGTATTTTGGAGCCTCGCGATCTGAACAGAGCTTGCTAGCTTTGTACCATGCATATTTTATAAAATTGAATATAATAACAGAATAGCTAGCCCGAAGGCTAACACAGGTAACTATTCGTTTCAAACGTAAAATTATTTGTTTATCAGTGGCTCAATGGTCGAAGAATTGCCGTCCGTGAGTCGTGAGTTTCCCTCTGTGGTGGAATGCCACTAGCACTTCCCTATGGATTTTTCAGACCTGCCTGCAACTTCAGACAACACTGGATGTTTAGTCTAGCCATGGTCCAGAAATGGTCTAGCTTCCGTCTGATGGCTGACGTCAAAGCATACACTTATGCTTATGTTCTGTGATTTCTGATATATCATTTAGAATAAAATACTTTAGTTCACTTTTTACTGTGTATGTTTCTCAATGTTTTTATGGGACCAACCAAATAAATTTTATACCCCAGACGTCATATATGTATTTTTTAAAATAATAATAAACTAAAGATTAAGCTTTACTTTGTTTAGCAACCGCGGCAGATATTTTTGAAACATCTTACATAAAAGACCTTTTAAAAGTGGACGTTGCTATAATCGAGAAGTAGAGTCACTTTGAAGTATCTACCTTAACACAAAAAACAATATCGAGTTTGTATGACATCTAAAATTTGGTCCACTGTATTAAGACATCTCTGTCTTTTTCAACAAAAATAACCAAGAAATATAAAGGAAACTTCGTATAAAGTCGTTAACAAGCCGTCTACAGGGGACGGATTAGGGCTAAATCCCAGATAAGCTTAAGGCTCAAAGCTTATCTGCAAATTTTGAATTTGCTACACGGGTATCCTACTTAAAGTTGAAAGGCTCTCTCGCGACGCACTTAACGGTTAAGCATAATTAATTATGCTGAAAAAGAATTTTCCGTTGAAATTAATTTTATTAGCTCTTTTATGACTATCAAAAATAATATCACAATCTCAAATGTGATTATTCATATTGAATATTTAAAAACTGGTTAGCATTTATAACAACAGTGTTTTGTTCATTGTTATCTATTGAAGTTACAATAAAAATCATCGACATATTTGAATACTTACCTCGTAAAATAATAATAAGTACCTTCACTAAAAAAAATTGTAAATTTAAAATTGAAAAGAGCACTATAAAACGAAGAGCTTTAATGTGGAACAGCTGAGAGGTTCAAGCTACTTAAGATCAATAATACAAAACAGACAAACACTTATTACAATTTCAAAATAATACCCTACGTTAATAACCCGATCGGTGTAACTGAGCTGACTTTGAGCGTGCTGGCGGTAACCCGTGGATAATTACGCTGATACCTCGTAACACAAGGATGTAAATACCTTCAATCCGTTTTCATTGCTCTTGAATGTAGAAATCAAAACATCTCAAAAGTCAACCAAGATCAAGAACATATCTATTGTGTTTAACGCACGTATTTTAGCCCTAGAAAAACACGACGGATCGTAACATGTTTACGCCGAAACGCGATCTGACACTGATTTATACCCCCATAACACCATCTGAATACATGAATCATAGTTACTGGACCGCACAAAGGCAGTGAAAGATATTTTTACTGTATAAAAATGCTTGTCGACACGCTACCGCTGCCGCAAAATAAACAGAGGAGGAAATAAAAATAACGACTCTGACACGGCGCGACATGATTGCCTTGAGCCAAGGAGTCGGTATGAACAAACTATTGAAAATATTGTAAAATTGTTTATGGTTTTGGAAACGATAATGTGTCTGCCTTTAAAAGCGTCCACGTTTAACGATTATGTTGTGGCATATAACTATCATTAAAGAGGTAAGAGGACGCAAATAAGAAGCGATTAAGATCTCCGTTGGATGTGCATTGTGGAAATTTCCACATAATGTTTTTCACTTTCACTGAACTAAAAGTACCTCAAATGTATAATATAGAAATAGCGTCATGTTTAATTTAAATTAGGTATAGAGATTACATACCCATATTGCTTCAAGTCTTTGGTATACTGTTAACCTCCATGGCGATGGAGAACGTTTTAACCTTTTATGGTAGTTGGGACTACTAAAACTTGGTCACTTGATTATCAGGATGATCGTGCCAGGGAAACATCTTTAGGGTTTATAATCATCTTCATCATCATTTCAGCCATAGGATGTCCACTGCTGAACATAGACCTCGTCCAGTGACTTGCCTGCTTGAAGCAACCTGCATCCAGCGGCTTCCTGGAACCATAACCAGGTCGTTTGTCCGACTTTTGGGTGGTTGGATCATCATCATGTCAGCCTATTGTAGTTCACTACTAAATGTTAGCCTCCCCGAAGAGCGCCAAAGAGCACGACCTCCCGCTTTTTTATCCAGCTCCTGTAACTGCCAGCCTATACCTATGGTCGTCGGTCCATCGAGCTGGCGGGCATCCTACACTACGTTTGCCAAGGGGTGGTCACCAGACGAGAACCCATTCACTCCACCTTTCATCAGTTCTACGACAGATGTGGTCGGCCCTCTGCTTCTTAATCTCGTTTTATAATCTATCTTTAAAATCTCTTGAAGGCTACTCCACAGCATCCCTGTTCAATAATCTAGGAAGCCGCGACATCGGTGGAGAGGCGCGCGGAATATTTCCCTGGAAATATTGAAAAATGTTTACCTCCCGGGCCGATTGATTTGATTTGCAGACGGTTCCGTACCTCTAACCAGTGTCAACAAGGCAGATGCCTGTTAGAAAGTAAAATAGTTGGAAAATTGCCCCTTAGATAGTCGGGTCGATGTAGAAAACGAACTTTTATATATATTGTTCCGGCTCTGTATATTGTGGTACCGTTGTTGTTCTGATTCCTATAACACGTGCGACGAGTATAACTTACCTTTGGATTAGATTAATGAACGTGATGTTATATATGCTACATTTACAGTTTATTTTATATTTTCAAGGAAAACAACGTGCTTAAATTAAACAAAATTAAAAAAATAAAGTGTCAAGGTTACAAGTAAAATAAAGTTACAAACAACCTCAACAATTTAAAATTTGTTTTCTTTATTATTATTCTGCTAAAAAGTGAAATTACATGAATTATTTCCCTAAAACATAGATATCACACGGTTACTTTAACCTAAAGTATTCACAAACAAGTCCAAACCATAATTCAATTTTCCAGCAATACCCTTTATCGGGTACTTAGCAAATAAAAGGCGCTCATTCACGTTTGTCATTCAATGTGAGGGACAAAATCTAAGCCTCGAGGGCTGGATTGTCCGTTCAACGCCCTTCCGTGAATGGATTGCCTAATAATAAGCTCTCGAATAGAGAAAAAGGCGAGCTTGCCCGAATTGTCGGCAAGCAAGAGACCTAGAGATGGTGTAGTGTCGATAAATGCATCGATGATTAATAATGTCTACTTTGAGACATTCAAAATCATCCTATTAAAAAATCTGAATTTTTAAACAGTTACGAGTTTTTATATATTTATCATGCTACATATTGACTATGGCTTTCAGAAAGAAGAACATAAAGACAACTAAGAAAAACAATTACATTGATTTAGCCATAGTACGCCCAGCATTAATAGTTGCGTTCTGGGTAACTATACCCAGAACGCAACTATTAATGCAATGCTGTTTAACCAGATTATTTCTCCACTTTGTAGGTGGTTCAATTACCAAAACAAACAAAGTGTGAGTCCGAGTATCAATATATTTTTTACTTAAAAATATCGATACATGAATATCGGATCGGGCATCTCTAGTATGTTTTAGAGACGTACTTTTGACAATCTGAAGCAATCAGTACCCTGATTTCGTATCTTGCAAAAGCAATGCGATAGCAAAAATTTACCAATTTTGGCTTTTAAATCGCAAACTGACAGCAAAAAACAAAGTAATCTACTGTCAGTGCTACCCATAGATTTTGACACTACTATCAACCGGGCGATGACTGCGCGATTATTCCTAATTGCAATTTTTTTGGGAATAAGGGGGCGGGTCGAGCGGAGAATAAAGATAGGGGTATTGATATGGATGTTTTTGAAAGTAAACTAATACAATACGCAAATATATTTGTTAGGCAAACGAGCGTTTTATCTACGAACAAATAAATAAAGTAAACGCCAGACTAAACATTTTCACGGTCTCCAATCAAGAAATTAACGATAAGACTGCCTTAATTGTATATCCTTCTGGAAAAAAACCACGTAATAATTTACTTTGTTTGTTGTGCAATTAAGAGTACATCTATCTATCTGTCGTATATTACAAGGTACTAGGGATTTTGCCAAGGACATCTCCTGTACACCAAGACTCAAGCCAATTTAAAAATAGTTTGTTTCGTAATGGAACAAAACCGATATTTGAACCCAGATGGAATATTGTTAGCACACTACTATCCCATATAAGCATCCTAAATCATGTGATACTTAAAGATAATGACTGAAGAAAGAAAGGAGGTAGATGACTAGTGATCGGATTGCATGGAAGAGGAAAACAATAATCAAAGATAACCAGGGCGATGATGATAGACTTTCTAATTAATAAACTGAAATCTTGTGGGCTGAGTATCTTTAACCGTCTTTAAAATGTCTCAAACTGAATCGTTGATAAAAGTTTCCCTGAATTTTATTTTTATCAAAATCTTACTAAGAGACAAAATAACAAACAAAATGTTCAACGAACTCTTTTTGAATACCTTCACAAAATAACAAAGTCTAATCTCTCAGTCGCCCTATTATCAATGGTCGAGATTGCGAAGAATATAAAGTTCTTTGAAACTTTTTTTCAGAGTTCCTTCACTTCTTACAACTGGGATACTAAAACTAATCACGAATAATTTCAAGACATAAATAAGAAAGACAAGCAATGGTATTTATGATCACACTTATTTCCTTTATTTATTATTATCAATAATTTCTTTAAAAAAAAATCTAATTGCTTCGAGATCAAGAATTTTTGAGACATTTGAGTTCTTTAAGCTGTCTTAACATATAAGTAATGCATTACGTAGTATATTAAATTCCTTGATTCTCATACCAAAATATATGAGGGGTATCGCATTTTGACAGCGGATATTAATAAATAAATATGAAACAAAAAATGGTTTGTCTTTTTACGTAGATCGTTTTTGTTACTGATTCTGAGTGGTCCCTGAAAAATTGGCACTACCTTGCAATGTAACTGTATGTACCTAAAAATCGAACAAGCATCATGTTTACTTGTAGAAATGTGGTTAGACATTATCATCATCATCATTTCAGCCACAGGACGTCCACTGCTGAAAATGAACTCCCCCAGTAACTTCCAGATTGGCCGGTTGGAAGCGGCCTGCATACAGCGGCTTTCTGCAACATTTACGTCGTCTGTCCACCTTATGGGTGGACGTCCCACGCTGCGCTCGCCGGTCTGCAAAAATACTAGGAAGCACTTTTCTATTTTTAAGTAGTTGTTTGTCTCTTGACGTCAGCTAAATAGCAAGTTAATTTATAAAATCGATACGGAATCGTCAACATTTTTCAAGATACACCTCTAGAAAGGTGTATTTTCATCCCCATAAACATAATTTCAATGGTAAAAACTTCTAACAATCCTTTGTTATAGACTCAGATCTCGAGTGATTATATTAAAATTCTTGATCGCCATTATCAGATCTTTTCTTTATTCTGAAATGTTTCAGTTATTAGAAAAGTTTTGTCGTTGTCCACTCAAGTCAGAGTTTTATACGAGATATCATTTATTTAAAAGCCAAAGATTTGTAAGTCCCTACTTGCTTACCTAACACTGTTTTATTAAAATTATTTAAGTACAAGCTGTTGCTCGCGACTTCGCTCGCGTGATTTTTAGTTTATTCAATGTATCTCACAGGATCATTTATCGGAGATAAAGAGTCCTATCCTATCTTATATGTTAATCCAGATCATATTCTATATGTATGAAAAATTACATCCAAATCCGTTCAGTATCTTTTGCGTGAAAGAGTAACAAACATCCATCCATACTTACAAACTTTTGCATTTATAATATTAAGTAGGATCTACTAAACAAACAAAATAAGAACGATTTTAGTTATTCATAATTTTTCATTTGTTTTCTTATAGTGATCTCATGTGGTAAATTAAGCTTATTTATGACAAACCCTCCTAATAAAGTCTAAGCTACTTACACAAATTAGCTAACATTAACATCTAACAGTAGTGTCAGAGAATATCTATGGTACAGAAAGGACAAATTTCGTTATCTGTCTCGCTCTTTCAGCCGTGAAGTAGTGAGGAGTAGCTGAATCCAAAAACTATCTTTTGAATTTTTCGCTCGAAATAGTTTTAATATCAGTTTTGTCACCTTAATTATTGGATTAAAGGTGATCGCGCATCTATGAGCACTGCAAAAGCTACAAGCATCAGCATTATGCGACCGATGCGCTGAGCGCGGCTAGGTGCGCGAGGTTCCATAAGATTTCATACAAAGAATTCTAAATACAAAATTTACCTAAATAAGTTTTTTCGTTACGTTTTTTCTCATAATCAATAAATGTACCTCTCCAGTAATCCATTGTCACGTAGAAATAATGTTTTCCCCTTATTGATAAATAGCAGCCAATCCATCATGAGTGGGGGTCGTGGGAAAACGCGGTAGTGACATTTGAATTCCTATACCTCACAGGTGGAATATTTCAGAGCATTTCTTTAAAAACCAATTACAAAAAACCAGTTTATTTCTGTAAATAGGCTTAAACGCTTTTTTTCCTTACCACTGCTTTGGGACAATTTTGGGCTAAGGATTTTAAGAAATAGGAATAGAAATAGACGCAGAAAGTAGGTGCAACTACTTGTCAGATAGAAAAAGAGACAATACAATTACGCTGGACTTGGCGTCGCCATCTCTGAGGTCCCGGGTTCGATTTCCGGACGGTTCAATGTAGGAAATGAGCTTTTATATATTGTCTCGGGTCTGGTGTTGTGGTACCGTCGTCATTTCTGATTTCTATAACACAACACAAGTGCTTAAGCTACTTACATTAGTTTTTTTTCATGTTTTCAAGCTCTGAGAAGTCTACTGACTAAATATAGACAAAATAGTCGAATATTAGAATCGAAGAAGAATAGTAGAATCCTACCCGCGGCAGAAGTTGCTTATATTAAGTAACCACCTCAGAAGCAATGTCATTTTAAACAATTTAACTCAAATTTATTTCCAAGTAGAACTAAAACAAAACAACATGTTACAATACACCACGTTGCGAACTAAACTCGAAACTTTATTGTAACAATAACACTGCCCTCCAATGTGTTAGAGAACATGCTACAACGCACTGGACCTTGGTAAATAGAGTATAACAGGAAGACAAAGCATAGAAGAAGCCTTTACAGTAACATCAGTTTCAACTTAGGCCAAGAGGCAAATACGACGTACTTAAATTTAAAATTCAAATTCAACTTATTTAAGATAAATATCACTTGAAAAAAATCATCGACCTCAGATGGGACTCGAACCCACGTCCCATCGCATGCCGGGCGAGTGCTTTACCAACTAAGCTACCGAGGACGTCACGTGTTTATTTATTTTTCAATTTATTTATTTAAGACTACAAGGTCCATTTTGTTAGTAGACAATAAACTTAAAACCTATGTTACTATGTTATGTACTTAGCATCGCCATCCCGAAAGTGTGTCTTTCGTTCGGTCGTATGAACCTAACAAATTAAAATGGCAAGTCTCATATGCCAATCCTTTGATAAAATATGACCAACTCAATCTAGCCGTGTAAAAAACCCGACCGTTTTCAATTGTTCATAAATTGTCACACCTTTGATATGGGGGAATGGATGTTTTAATTTGATCGGATAATGTGACCGACCGAACGATGCGCTTTCGTATTAGGCCTCCAGGTTCGATTCCCGGTCGGGTTGATAAGGGAAACGAACTATTTTATATTTACTTGATGTTTTGTAACGAAATAGTTTTTTTTTAATTTTCGGGTAGGATAAAAAAACATAATTTGGAATAGATTTGTCTTTTTTTTAATTCAAAGTATCTATAGAAACTAGAAACAATGCCTCCTGATCTGAAGCCGCCTGCGCTTGCGAGTACATTTCACTCGTGTGTGGTTTGTCACACATTGTACAATGGAGTCTTAAAGAAACCGTGCGCAACAACGGTGGTTAAAATATAGCCAAAGCAGCATCTGTAAGTGTCTCTAATTAGTGTCATCTAATGAAGATTAATGCTGGGGCTTCACCTGCGTGACGCCTAACGTTCAAATTAAGGCATGATTAGCGTTAACTAAATTAAAGCATTAAGCTACGCGCTAAGTGCGTGGCCACACTTATTTGATGTTTGATTCTAGCGTCTAGCGACTTAGTTAGCGTGTGAGTGTGTCTTAAAAATAAAATAAAACGCTTCCAAGAACTCAATACTTTTCTTATTTTGTCTACTCCATCCTAACTTAATAACTATGCACTTTAACATTTATTTCACAAAGAGTTTTTGAATGTGACCGTGTTTTAACATGTGTAGTGTAGTAGGTGTAGCCACAACAACGCACTAAGCGCCCGCTTAATCGCTTTGATGTGTCAAAAGTTACCGCCGTCCGAGCTATCGCCTAACTTCTAATGTTATTGAAGCAAATTAGCGCACAAAGACCGGCCACACCTGCGTATTACCATTAAAACCATTAAAACCATTAAAACCAATTTATTTCTGTAAATAGGCTTAAACTAAGCGCTTTTACACGTCCCAATATTTTTTTTCCCTACCACTACTTCAGGACAATTTTGGGCTAGCGCCGAGAAGAAGTAGCGCAAGAAACTCGGTCACTATTGTCAGCCTCTTTTTAAATAGTATATATTTACATTACAAGATAAATGTACCTGTGCGAGCAGGGCAGTATTTATTTCCAAATATTTTTATCGTTTATATAATCATTTACAGTATAATATCCTTTTTTCATTAAAGTTGTTTTAATATGCGATTTAAATTTTAACAGGGGCAGTTCTACAATAGACGCTGATAATTTATTAAAAAAGCGAATACATTTTCCCATAAACGAATTACCCACTTTATGCAGTCTGAAATTGGGAACGGCAAGCTTATTCTTATTCCGTGTGTTAAGATTATGAATGTCACTTTTCTTAAGGAATAAGGACAGGTTTTTGCGGATGTACATTATATTTTCATAAATAAATTGGGATGCTACTGTAAGTATATTAATTTCTTTAAACAGTTCTTTTAAGGAGTCTCGGGGTCCAAGGCCGTAAATTGCCCGTACAGCTCTCTTCTGCAGTACAAATATAGATTCAATATCTGCTGCTGAGCCCCATAACAATATTCCATATGACATTATACTATGAAAATAGCTAAAATACACCAATCTTGCCGTTTCAACATCAGTCAGTTGTCTTATCTTTCTCACGGCATAAGCAGCAGAGCTAAGTCTTCCCGACAGAGTCTCGATATGCGCACCCCATTGCAAACGGGAATCTAAAGTGATTCCTAAAAATGTAGTGGAACTAGATGTATTAAGTTGTTCATCTTTTACAGTAATATGTGTTGAGACAAGTTTTACGTTGGGCATTGTGAATTTGATGCACTTTGTTTTATTTGCATTGAGCATAAGATTATTGGTGGTGAACCAATGCAATACTTCCGAAAGTGCATTATTTACATCGTCAAATGAGTCTTTACCTTTACGTCAAATAGAGCACTAATTAACGACATTAGACGCAGGTGAAGCCCCAGCATAAGGGATTGAGCAACGGCCCTATCGGATATTTCTATTGTGAAACAACGTTTGGTGGAAGATTACGGAATTTACATTACGCCGGGCCCGGCAAAGCACGCGGCGCGGCACTGCGGAGAAGAGGTAATTTCTAGTTTTTTCTTCTCCCTAACAGACTTGTTTACTTGGGTATGAGTGTTGTGGCACCGTCGTTATTTCTGATTTCTATAACACAAGTGTTTCGTGCTACTTGCCTTATAATTAAAGCAATTTATGTGATTTTGTCTGATATTTTTTATTTAGTAACTTAATCACCTCAAGTCACTTTAAAACAAATATGATACCTACCGGACTTGTGTGATACAGTGATTTTACAAACACTATTCAAACTCCTAGGTTGTTTTTTGTTTTGTGTGGGTCTTTCAATCTCCTAGGTTGTTTCTCTTATTGTGTGGGTCTTTCGACCTGCTAGATTGATTGTCGTTTTGTGTGGGGTCTTTTAACTTCCTAAGTTGTTTTTTTGTTTTATGTGAGTCTTTCTTTCAATCCCCTAGGTTGTTTCTCGTTCATGTGGGTATTTCAAAAGGCCTTCTAGGTTGTTTTTCGTGCTCAAATATGAACATTTTTTTTTATGGTAATAACTTCTTAATCTCAAAAATTACATATACTTAGTGTAACAGACAGGTAATTTAGTAGGAGAAGTGTTTTCTTTTTGTGATTTCGATGTTGATCCCAGAAAAAGTGGTTGAAATCTATCGATTTACAAACCCCATTTTACGACAATCTAAGTATTAGGTAGGTGTGATTTCTATATTTTTTTCGTTTGTTATGGTATCATCCCGAAAAAGAGATAAGACAGGATAAATTCATTACGTTCCCTGACTCAGCGGTTTTTGCCCAACGGAACCCTGTTCAGATGAATTTCCTTATACGAGGCGAAAGAGTATTCAGGCCCTAATTTATATTTATGATTGTATCTCACTTACATTATTGCCTACATTTTTATAATCACAGAATTTGTCATGGTACGTAAAAGATCCAATCTTTTATTTCCTAGCATAAGGTATTAGTATTACAGTCAAAAATGTCATTTATTACCTATGTGCCTCGTTTGAGTCAAGTAGAGCATCTAATTTTCTCTGTTAAAATAGTCTCTATAATTTAGCAAATAACAAACCCACCCCCAGTGAAAACAACAATATATGCAAACACAAATTCAAAAGTACTCCAAAGTTTCGGCTAAATACTCAACAGTAACTTCACACGTTATACTAAGAGTAGATAAATTAATTAAACCCCGGAAGCACAGCACCGCAAACCGCTCCGACGAATTCAATAAAAACTTTGCAGTAGAGATGTGTTGTGATAAAATACCTGACAACAATCACTGGTGAAATACTAAGTACGAAAATGCACAGGTAAAACAAATAAAACAATTCTTTCTACAATCACACCAATCATCTGATTCGACGACCTCCATGGCGAGCACGGACGAGGTATATTATGGCGTCGCCATCTCTGAAGTTCCGGGTTCGATTCCCGGTCAGGTCAATGTAGAAAACGAACTTTTCTATATCGTCTAAGGTCTGGGTGTTGTGATACCGTCGTTGTTTCTGATTTCTCCACCACAAGTGCTTAAGCTACTTACCTTAGGATCAGAGCAATATATTGTGATCTTGTCCAAGATAAGTTTTCATATCGTGTTGTATCTGTAATCGGCCTTGAGACAAATAAATATAATTCTCCGGAGGGGGGCGTTGACTTCTGCGCCACAATTTTAACTTTTGCAGGGGTCATCGTTTTTCCCGTTTAAATTAAGAACCCATGTTAATATTCCTAATAAGGATTTTTATTATTATTTTTATATTCTATTCTAAATTTTAAAACTTTGCCAGAGAAATTCTAATTATTGTTTCATTTTTTGTACCTAACGATTTTGTCATAATATCCTCTTTCTTATCAATAAAGGATATGGTATTTACGCGATCCAGTCACAGTGATATTTTTAGCAACGTCCCCTCTCTATATGACTTTTATAAATTTGAAAAGAGGAAAGTTATTCGCACATGTACGAGAACTGCCCACAATTATTATTATATCAGTTTTACGACTTTATCAGTTATTTTGTTTGGCTATATTTCTCTAAAAAAATAAAAACAAAACTGTTTTCAACCCAAGGCGAAAAAGCGATTATTTTATGTTTTTAAGATAAGATAACATAATTTTTATTTGCATAAGAACACGGTATTAACAGGTGATATACATACATACAGGCACATTCGTGTCTTGCCAATTTTTTAGCACGCAAATACAGTGTAAAATTATATAAGTTAAATAACATTGCAAATATGTGATGGAAAATAATTCACTAAAAATATAATTTCAAATATGTCCAGGTCAATAATTAATTATAACAAGTCAAAATTTTAGAATTTACTGTCAAATAATTCTTTAATGTCATATATATTGTTGTCAATGAGCCACTTATACAACTTAGCCTTAAAAGCATTTATAGTTAGATTTCTTATATCATAGGGAACTTTATTATATATTCGGATGCACATGTAAACACAATTTCTTTTGTATTTAGCCGATTTTGGAATAATACTTAGGACCAGTCTTTCTGGATGTCTTTTAAGTCTAGTGTTTATATCTTTGGCTTTCATGAACAGTTCATTATTTTTCTTTACAAAACAACAAATCTCGAAGATGTACAGAGCAGGTAGTGGTAGCAGACCAAGGTTCGTGAAAGCTTGTCTACAAGAGTTGCCGGGTGGAATCCCACATATAGCTCTGATGCATTTCTTTTGAGCTATAAATAATCTATTCTTATCCGTACTATTTCCCCAAATTATAATTCCATATCGTAGTAGAGATACTACATACGCATGGTAGGTAGTGAGTACAGTTTGTCTGTTAGTCACGTTCCTCATTTTGTTTAGTGCATAAACGAAACTATTTATTCTATTGCATAGATTGTCTACATGTAATTTCCAACTTATGTCTTGGTCTATAATGACACCTAAAAATTTTGTTTGGGCAATTTCTTCTATTCTGTCAATGTTTAGTTTAATATTGCAATGGGTGTGTTTTGATTTATTAAACTGTATGAAATTAGATTTATTTAAGTTAAGTTTTAAGTTATTTGTGTCTAACCATTTTACAATGAGGTCAATAGTTTTATCAATTTCGATTTCATGTTTTTTAATAGAGTCGTCAGTTTGCTTCTTAGATGTCACCACAATGGATATATCGTCAGCGAATAAAATACAAGTGTGATTAATTGCTTCTGTTATGTCATTTATATATAATATAAATAAGAGAGGTCCCAACACACTACCTTGGAGAACGCCATTTGTGATTCTTTTATAGCTAGATGCGCAAGGTACCAGTTCGTCCTGTATTATTTTTTTAACAACTACGCGCTGGTATCGGTCATTCAAATAAGATGCTATCCATTGTAGGGTGGGTCCTCTAACTCCCATCGACTCTAATTTTTGTAGTAGCAGATTGTGATTAACGAAATCGAAAGCTTTTGATAAGTCAAAGAATAGACCGCTGGTTAGATTACCAGCATTGATATTATCTAGAACAGTTCTTACAAGCGTAAATATCGCATGTGTGGTTGACTTGGCCTTTTGAAAACCAAACTGTGCACTATTGATGATCTTAAATGTGTTACAGTAGTTTAGTAGACGCTTGTGCATGCACTTTTCGAATACTTTAGAAAGAATAGGTATTAATGTAATTGGCCTATAGTTAGTGATGTCGGTATTTTCTCCCTTTTTAAACAATGGTTTGACGATGGATTCTTTTAATATTTTTGGAAAAGTACCCGATGAGAAAGAGAGGTTAATTAGGTAAGTTAGGATAGTGACTAGTTCTTCTACACATATTTTAATTATTTTTGTACATATACCATCGAAACCTTCAGACGTGGTGTTGTTTAAACCCATAATTTCTTTTTTGACTTCTTCCTTCGTCATAGGGTGAAGAAACATTGAGTTGGAAGTTATTTTATTTTTTGATAACCTTTCATGTGTGTTTGGCCTAATTATTATTGGTATTAGTCTGTTCTATAAAATAATCGTTAAAAGCCGAGGCTATGTCAAAAGGATCTGTCAGGGTTTGATTATTAAAATTTATTGCAGATATGTCATCGTAACTTTTAGAACTACATATTTCATTTTTAATTACTGTCCATGCCGCTTTATTTGTTTTTACTTGAATTTATAAATTTCGCATTAGAATTTTTTTTAGAACGTTCGATGCATTTTTTCAGTAGTTTTGAGTACTTTGTGTAGGTATTTTTATTTAATAATGTTTTATTTTTATAATATTTGCAACGAAGTAATCTTTTTGTTTTACAGCTATTTTTAAGACCTTTGCTAATCCAGTTTTGTTTGATTTTATGGATGCTGCTGATCTTTTTTTTTGTTACTGGAAAGCAAAGACTGTAAAATAAGCAAAACATTTCATGAAACTCTTGAAATGCATCGTTTAGGTTAGACTTCATTGTATGTTTTTATTTCTGTCTGTGGCAAGTTTAATCACCATCATGTCAACTTATTGCAGTCCACTGCTGGACGAAAGCTTCCCCCAAAGAGCACCAAAGAGCACGGTCTCCCGCTTTTTCATCCAGCCGCTGCCACCCATCGTCCTAAGGTCGTCGGTCCATCGGGCTGAAGGCGTCCTACAAACTTGTAATCATTCCACGAAATTAATTCAAAACTACCAGCACCATTTTACAATTTTAATAACCCTTTAAATATTCAGCATTAACAGCGCTGTTTTAATTCGTAGACTAACTTAATTTTTCAAACTTATAATAAGGAGACTGCCTACAAAAAGACTGGTAATATTTTTAAGATGGCAGCTCATCTCGGGATCGGCGTGGAATTTTAAATTTGACTTCGACTCTACTTTAAATATTCATGGATAATAGAAAATTTTGCAACAAGTTATTTGAAAGTGGGTTAAAGGGTTAAAATTTTAATGGGAAAGCTCGTTAGGATTACTGATTTATGAAGTCTATCTCGAATGACATTTAGCTATATACTTATGTCTATAGTGCCGCGTTCAATATTACTTATTCGATTGGCAATAGTCGGTTGCATGCAATTCATATTCGATCACCGACCTGTATAAACTGTTATTCGGTTTGACCGTTTTCGGTCCTATCATTGTAAAATCGACCAACGATCGATGCAAAAGCCAATTTGTTTGACGAATTCTTCTAAACCGAATGTGGGCGACGCATTCACCAGCCTAGAAACTAGGCAATGGTAAACATGTTCAGATAAAATACGATTTAATTCATTCTGTATAATATAATGTTAGCAATAAGTAAACCGGTAGTTATTGGACACCAGGGACATAACCATGAACTCGTAAAACTGTCAATTTTGGTACGTCATTTCATACAAAATTAGACAAAAATGATAATGTTTTACAGATTTGAGATTGTTTTAAGAGTTCGTGGTTACCGCCCAGGGCCATAACCATGAACTCTTAAAACAATCTCAAAGTTGTCAAATCTTTCAATTTTGGTACGTCGTTTCATACAAAATTTGACAGAAATGATAATTGTAAATTTTTGTTTTTAGCAATTTCATGCAAGGTTTAATTGAAGATAAATAACACCTGAGGTCGGTGATTTTTTTCAAATGTAATTTATCTTCAAGAAATGATAATGTTTGACAGATTTGTGATTGTTTTAACAGTTTATGGTTAGGGCCCAGGCAGTTAGTGGACAGTTTGAATACATAATAAGAATACCAATAGCTAAGAACAACTTAAATTGTTAGAACACAGGATTTATTGTATATGTCAACAGCTAAGTGTATTCTTATCATATGTGTTCAAACTGGAACTGTCCATTACCTGTCTGATGTCCAATGACTGCCAGTTCACCATACATGAAACCTCAATTATTTAGTTTAATCTAACATTTATAAAAGCAGTACCAAAATTAAGCTATAGCTTGCTTGTATCTTACGTATAATTAATAATTGTTAATGAAAATGTGTTAACGTTGCGTATGTCTTTGCAATTGGTAAATATTCATGAAAGATAGATTAGGGATTTAAACACAACTCTAATGGCGGGAGTAATAGCGGTTTGCGATCATGTAAGTTGTTCGAGTTACCGTTTAGCTGAACATATCTGGCAATCAATCAACATTACACTACTTGCTCAAAACAAGGACCTTGAAGCTTAAGCTTTGATACACACGGTCAATAAGAACGGTGAATGAGAGACGGTTCTTTACAAGTTTTGTCTAATTTTACTGACATTCCACAATCTGGGATAAAATACAGATGAATTATTTGGGCTTGTAATGATCGGATTTTCGTTGAATTTTTTATTGTTCAATTAAATAATCATACACTTATTTGAGTCGCATGTTTGAATTCCACAAGGGAATAGTTTAAAATAATAACATGCAAATAACACCTAATACGTATAAAAGTAGAAGGGTAATAAACTTTTAATTTAAGCTTATAGATTGCCCGTGATAACTAAAATAAGATTAGTGAGATAAATCGTAAATGACATTCTAAGCAAACACTGCAAACTAATTATTTACGATCTACCATATAAAAAGTAATCCTTCCAGTCAATTTCAAAGTAAGTTTTCTAAATTGACCCAAAACGTCAATCAAACCCGAGACCACTTTATTTAAAGGCTACGGGATCTGCGCCAAGCAGGCTACAGGAAGATAAAAATATTATTTAAATGCGAAATTGTTTTCTGAACTGCACGGAAGTATTCTCGTACATTTTCAGCAGACAGCAACGTGTATATTTATAACAATTCATCGGATGATTAATGAGTGCAAAATTGATATTTAATTGCTGGTTAACAGTGTCGTGGTGACTGCGTTGCTTTAGCGTGGTTTTAACATGTTAACAAAATTTGTTATAACATGAAAATAACATGTTATTGATGCGAATATTAGGTAGATAAACGTAGAGGTATCATAATGGTCTCGGCTGATATCAATCTATAATGTACCTATTCATGGAGTTTCGTGACAGCAACAAACTCTTGCACTTCATACCAGCAAGCAATACAAACATTTTATATAATGCCTGGCCACATCATAAAGTGTTTAATTCTAAGATCGGGTCACGGCATATCTATCAGTTGACAAACAAGCCAACTAAAGACTCATTTAACTTTGGTTTACTGCAAAGTATTCAGCTTATAAAGCCCTCAGAACCCTTAGATTGTTGGAAGCCGCTTACGCAACATCGGAGTGAGTATCATTCGAGTGTTTATATCGTTAATGGCGACACAACACTCCGACTCCGAGGGAGCAATTAGTGTCAATCATAACAGGAACTAAGTCGTCTTAGTTTACAAGTTTAAATTGCACTCTAGTGAAATGAAACACATTTAAAGATTACTAGCTGTTGCCCGCGACTTCGCTCCCTTGATCTTTAGTTTATTAAATGTATCTCATTTCACGGGATCATTTAACGGAAATAAAAAGTATCCTATATGTTAATCCAGGTCATATTCTATATGTGTGTAAAATTTTATCCAAATTCGTTCAGTAGTTTTTGCGTGAAATAGTAACAAACATCCATCCATACTTACAAACTTTCGCATTTATATTAATAGTAGGATAGTAAAGAAGATTGGACGAAAAGGTATAGGGCGCGGCCACTTCCAAATCGTATTTTAACAGTTGGACAATGAAATAACGATCTGGGATGAAATAGCCATGAAGGAGCCATAATTATGGCTGGTTTATTTTACGATATAATTGACTTTGTATTTTACATTATACTCTAAAGAAAAATATGTCACTTGCGTCACTTTGCTAGCCTTCAAACTCTGCTTAGTTAGTTACTATTCCAACCCTAGATTATATTGAGGACCCTGATGGTCTTTTGTTCTTGATGATATTTAAATTGTTTCCAAGCTATATAAGGTCTGATTTTATTAGTGTACATCCTATTAACCTGTGACTATATATGTGAAAAGCAATCGTTAAAACCAACATTCAAATGTCTATCATAAAAACTAAAAAAAATAAAAATACAAAATAACAACATCGACTTCATATTGCATAAACGCGTCCTATTTTCAACTCTTTCTTGCTCTAACAAGGGGAAGGATTATGACCGATAATCAGATGGTTAAACGTACCAAAGATAGGACGAGTTTATGCAATATGAAGTCAATGTTGTTGATTTTGATTTTGATTTTGATTTTAAACTTTTTTAGTTTTTATGGTACACAGATGAAAATTGGTTTTTACGATTGCTTTTCACCTATATAGTCACAGGTTAACAGGATGTACACTGTAAGTTTTTTTTTTTTTACTTTATGAAATTTTTCATTTATCATTCGATTTCACCTATACCAGACTGCGTATATTTTTGTCATTTCTCTTTTATCTAAAAGACTGTAAAGTAAATCGGTTAAATTGCTTACTATAGTGTTTCAACTTTCTTAAATAACATCAGAGTGAGTACCATTCCTGTGTTTATATAGTTTATGGTGATACAACACTCAGAGGCGGGTGCAATTAGCAATCATAACAGGAAATTAGACGTAAGCGTCTTAGTTTTGAAGTTTATGTTAACACATAGTGAAATGGGTGTTCCATTTCATATATTTTATATGAGAGATGTATCGAGAGGCGAGATTCCCGGTTCCCGCTACTTCTGAAGTGATTCGATTCCCGGTCGGGTCAATATAGAAACCGATTTTTTCTAAATTGTCTCGGGGTTCCGGTTGTAGTACCGTCGTTGTTTCTGATTTCTAAAACACAAGTGCTTTAGTTACTTACCTTACGATCAGAGCAATGTGTGTGTTGTTGTCGAACATTTATTTATTTATTTATCTAAAAGACTGTAGGCGGTTTACAATGTACGGATGAAGTGCCAAATCACGTCACTGATAAAAATATGTAGAGGATAAAATTGCTTGAATTAATGTGTCATATCATAAAGCGCTATTTTACGGTTGTGAAACGCAAAAATAGTGTTTATCCTAATGATAAGTAGCAAATAGTTATACAGAACTTATGCAGAACTTATCCGTACATTGCGAAATAGGCTTTGTAAAGTAGGTATGTCAAATAATGACTTACTTGTAGCTCATTGACGGCTGCGTTTTGGTAGTTAACAACCCACGTTGCGGTTGTGTGTGGATGGGTGACCATAGATATGATATAGGAAATCGGTCTATGACGTCATGATATTTAATATTTTAACTTGAGGAAAAATATAAACTTAATTTGATTGATCCCTTATCAGTCTCTACTCTTTTATTATCATTAAAGCCAAACATAGTTTTACAATCTCTTTAAGGAATGTCAAGATGACTTTCGAATCTTTTGTATTATGTGTCAATTTTTCTTTTACTTCATCATTTTTGATGAGTATTATTTAAATTAAAATATACAAATATTAATTAGGTAAATCCTGCATCGTCAAAGTCATACTTACGTATTAATAATAATCAAATTAATTGACAGCTAACCTATTCCGTTCCACTCTGTTTTAAGTCGGGTCGAATAATAAATTAATTCATGAGAAACATCAAATCACTTTGAGTGAGGTGAGATTTTCAAATAACGTGGCCACTTCAGCATAGGTCATTCAAATAGTCCTTGAGATCGCCACAAAATTGAATGGACAGATAATTTAAGATTTGCGTTTACTTAATTTAAATATTAAAGTACTTATTTCATTTCAATCTTCACACATACAAGCAATTACATTCTGTGTTACTCCTGACAGCCGTGACAGGATCCAAATACAGCCCACGCTGAATAGCATTTATAGACTAGCTAGACTATCCGAGCAGCGCTGAGGCTAGCATATTGTCGCTGGTGTCCGAGATAGCAAAGAATCTATCTATCTGCTTTTATTGTTTGTGTAAAAACTTGCTTCTAAAATTTTGCGGTATCGGTCAATAAAAAAAATTCTCCATGACATGCTTTACAGAAATATCTCGCACCCCACCTAAAGCTGTGCTAAAGACCAATTAAAACGGTTTCCTGGCAGGCCATATAGCTTGTGTTACAAAATGTACAACCCACATACATGGCGGTAACGACTTAGGAAAATGCGCATTTAGCTTTACTTATGACTCAAAAATATACAACCGTCTGTCTTAAATCTTCGCAAGAAGAAGTCAATGCACTCAAAAGATCAACATCTTTCTTAAAACTCAGCAAATAATAAAAAGAAACAAGAGCCGTCTTATTGAGTCATTAACTGGCAAAATAGTCTGAAACTAAAAGAATAACTATACAACACTGGTTCAGAATTAATAAAAAGTGGATAGAACACCGTTTTTAACCGGCGAAGGAGACACTCTCGAGAAAAAGCTGATTGAATTCCAAATTGTGAAGTAAAGGTGCATTTATACGAGACGAGACCTGTCTCACGATTCTGTAAAAAAAACTAAACTCACTCTAAATATTACAAAGAAACAGCCATTGATTTTGCTAAGAAGTAGGTTTACATTAGATATTGACGATGAGTGAGTTCAGTCTCTGCAGAATAAGGCTAAAGGAAGTTTCAAGATGATTAAAATTTTTGTTTTTAGCAATTACCATGCTAGGTTTATCTAAGATTTAATTATTAAGTTTCTTTTTTTTTCAAGTATTAAAAACATTTCAGGAAACGATCTTTCTGAATTGGCTGGAGTCTGGGTGATAGGACAATTGGTGTTATTTAGATGCATTTATTGAATGGTACCTTTTGCTAGAAGATGTCACAGCACAAAACCAAGTGTGATTATATAATCTTCTTTCAAAACTAACGCCATTAAAATAATGGCACTGGTTTTGTTCGCTCGTTTTCTAAATATACCCATTTAGCATTGTTTTTTAATAGGCTTACTAAATACGCTTAGAAAAAAATAGACTCGTGTGCTGAGAAAAAAAAAACTTCGTACGCAAAGTTATTTAATAACTGAACTGCCATTTTAATATTTGACGACCTCCGTAGCCGAGAGGCGAGCACGCCGGACTTTAAATGGCGCCACCATATGTGAGGTTCCGGGTTCGATCCCCGGTCGGGTCAATGTAGAAAACAAACTTTTCTTTATTGGCTCGGGTCTGGGTGCTGTAGTACCGTCGTTGTTTCTGATTTTTATAACACAAGTGCTTTAGCTACTTACCATAAGATCAGAGCAATGTATGTGTTGTTGTCCAATATTTATATTATAATTTACTAAATCTTACTTTATAAAGTGATAGCTTTATAGCAAGTAACAAACCAAAGTACGTTAGCGTGGTACATTTGCATTTCGCCAAGATCATTTTGAAACGCGACGGATTGGACTCTCCTTTGGAATTGTTCCAGGATTATTACCATTTGATGGTAATTTGAAACGTTTCAGGTCTGTGTTCTCTAATATTATGGTAATAGACCGTTCTGAGGTATGTTTCTGTTGGTTTAGGCTTGGATTATTTAATTGACGAGTAATTGGAGACTTCTGTTATGCAATAAAGCTTTTATAAGTAGTTAGTTAGTAACAAAGAGGTATTGCATCCTACATACACACACAATACGCACATAGTAGTTTTTTTTTTGTATACCTATTATAAGTTGTAAAAATGTTTACTTCTTTTAATAATTAGGTAATTTAAATTAAAACGGAAAGCCTTTTATATCACAGTTCACTCTTATCAGTCTAGCTGAATGATTAAATTAATTATTTAACAGTTGCACCCGAAGACTTGATTTCATATCAGCGGTTGTAAATAAATGATCGTCTTTGAACATTATAGTTTATTGATCATAGTGGAGTGTCTTGACTCGGCTTCGTTTCATTGATAATCCTTTTACGTATCCTTAATTGTGAATACATTTTAGTAAATACATTATTTCCACAATTACACCAATTATCTAGTCTCAAACTAAGCAAAGCCTGTGAGACTAGGTAACGGATAAACTTACTTAAATACGTTAGTAGTAGCTAAAGCATACATGACTTAGGTAAATTTGCTCGTTTTCATCTCAACATTTGCCCCTTGCTGGATTCAAACCCGCTACCCAAAGAGCATGGTTAAATGCTCTGAGCCGCTACCATGCTTTGTAGTCCAGAGAGCGAACCACTACGCGTAAGCCATACGGATCTCAATTTCATATTAATGTCATTAATATCAGCAATTGACGACCTCCGTAGCCGAGAGGCGAGCACAACGGACTTTAAATCTCTGAGGTTTCAGGTTCGATCCCCGGTTATATTATTATCAAAATTGGTATGCCTTCTGAACAATAAAACTGACCCGCATCCTTATTACGTATCTTGCAAAAGCAATGCGATAGCAAATATTTAGCAATCCTTTCTTTAAAATTTCAAATTGACAGCAAAAACCAAATCAATCTACTGACAGTGCTGCTTCTACCAAGCAATAGATTTTGACACCAAGCAATCAATCGGGCGACGACTGCGCGATTATTGCCGATTGCTAATTTTGAGTTCAGAAGGGTGCCGGGGTGGTCCATATGTCGTAGCCCGATCTTAGAATTAATCACTTCATGATGTGGCCAACCATTTCATAAAATTGACGTTTTTCATGATGCGGCACTGTACCCGCTGCCCACATCATGATGTGGTTAGACCAGATCAATGAATCAGTTAGCGTTTGATGATATGACCGAGTACTTCATGAAATGGCCAAACGTTGGTGGTCATATCGTAAAACTGTTATATTATCGACCGGTAGTGGCGCTGATGTCGCTTTGTTATTGTGGTACATCATGGCGGCGGATAATTATTCTGTTCTTAAAGTGAATAATAATGTGTAAAGTGAAGATAAAAGTGCAGTGAACTATCGTTAAAACATTGAGCTAGGCGATTTTTATGAAAATCAGTCGAAAACGGTTGTAACGTCAAAAATTTGTCAAGGTTAGTTCGGTTATTTAACTATTTCAATCTCTTTTATTTATAAGTTTACTTTCAAAATTACAAATATTTATAATGTTCTATTTATCTATCGCCCAAAACTCACATTAAACAAATTCCAGTAACTTGTAAACGTATTTTAACATATTTTAATGATATGGCCAAACGTTGATTAACATATCATCAAACGTTGACGTTAAAACGATATAACCAGTTTTAGTTTTATGAAATACGACAATTTTATGAAATGGTCGGCCACATCATGAAGTGATTAATTTTAAGATCGGGCCACGACACATACATGCTGCATCTTTTAGTTCGTTATCACCACTCGGTAAAATAAGGGATTAATATTTATTAGTTATGTTTATTTATCGGTCGAAATTGTTTGTAAACTCTTATCAAAATTAAACAGACGGGTTTATTATTACAGTTTAGTTATAATAGGACACAACAAATCGTCTATCTCTCATCCGTAGAGATAAGAGAATCAAACTTCCTTTGTGAACCGTGCCCGTCAGTTAAGCATGCACACTATTTAAATTGTACTCGAACAAACGTAATTTGTGTCGTGTTTTTTTTCGTAGTTAAAGCCTCATTTGGTATCATTTATGTCTAGTTTAGGTCAAACGATGACGCTAAAAAGGTAGTCAGCTTACGCAATTATCGACCCGCGAAAGTGACATTCGGCTCCTCACACCAACAACTAATTTCAAAAAGGCTACTTCTTTACAAACTTTTTTACATTTACACATTTATAACACTGGAAATGCTGATATTAATTCTTGGTTTCACTTTTAGTCCCATAAAATTTGTTTACGCGAGGTAGAAAACTATAAAAGCGTGTAAATCTCACTGCAGTGTAAAATTATTGATAATTTTATAAAATACAAACAGTATTTTTAAACGGTCTATTTTAAATTCTTATCTCTCTGGTCCTGCTGAGTCAATGCATCCACCCGGTCTACAGGATTTCAGAAACTATACTAACTATAGCCCCAATGTATTGCGGTCGTGTGTGTTTATTTCACATTATTCTATTTTCACAAGTTAAGTGCGAAATATGAAGTGGTTCTTATTTATTTTTGTATTTTCCTTCAAATTGATGGGTGTCCTTGCTCAGGAATCGAATTTCACATTTACGTATGAAAGTAAGTAAGAGTATCTTTTTTTATTATTTTAAAACGACTGCTAAATAAATAAACTAAAACCTTAGAAAGGAAGGATCCTTTTTAAGGTTTTAGTTTATTTAAGGATCTTTCCATGCCAATAATCTTTTTTTTTTACAATAAAAATTTGAATTCTATTGAGTACTTACCCTACCACGTAATATTTTTGGTCAAATATTATATATTTTTTAAATCAAATGCTTTCATATTTTTATGTTTTTATTTATTTCATAAAATAAAATAAAATTTCATAAACTCATATTACATATTTTTCATCTTCGACACTCAAATAGCTTGGTAATGAAATGAAGGTACTGAACTTCGACATGTGATGATTAGTATAGTTAAAACGCAGATTATTATGTTTCTAGTGGCCAGTCGCTGCAAAGAACACATTTGCCAACGAGGGTACAGCTACGACACGTACTACAGCGTGGACGCAGAGGACAGAAAGAACTTCAACTTCCCCGACGGGGTCACCTTCGAGATGCACATAGCGATCCAAGGCAGCAGCAACGGACATATACTGCTGTCTCCCGTCGCGTTTCCTGAACACAACGACCCAGTTTATGAAATAGGTACGATACAGAATTGATCCGAAAACCAGCACTGGGTAGGATCCGGAGCGTTCCCGTATTAGCACAAGCTGCGTCACCTCCAATTGCTTTCCTGATAAGCTAAAACTATTATTATGTTTTCTTTTATGAAACTAAAAAAAATTTTTATAACTTTGACAAGTGCGTAACACACTTAGAGCCTGTTTCACAATGTACAGATAATTTCTGCATATGTTCTAAATAAGCTAGCTAGCTAGCGCAAGTGCAAGAACTTTTATCATGATTTGTGTTACATAGCATTTTGGCCTGTTGTAGCCCTTTTCCACGCTAGTTGAACAGGTGTGGATGGGTTTTATACAAAATAAAGTTTATATGAAATTTCTGTACCATTGTAATCTATCGAAGTAATATTTTTTTCCATTGCAGCGGCTGTAGATATTCTTGAAACTCCTTATATAAACATTTTTTACCAAGGGGTCGACACCAAAATCAATATCACATTATCATCGAAGTAGAGCATTAGCTTGCACGGAACTTTCTTAACTAAGTTTGGGAAATACAAGTTTTCCACTAAATCATGTCATCAAGAAACAGTTTTTTAAATTGATGGACACAATATTTTTTATTCTTTCGGCATCTAGTTTAAAAGTCCTACCAACCTCCTACAAGCCTCAGTAAGGCTATTTAATATTCGAAAGCTGCCTGTTGATTGACTGCTGGCTACTAGAATTCCCGGTAAATCTGTAAAATAACATGTTTTTTCAGTGGTCGGCGGCGGCGGAAACAAGTTTACGGAACTACGCAGAAACCTAAAAAGAAATGCCAAAGCATCATCAGTTACTCTCGGTATACTTTCTGTAGTAGAACTGCGAGGATTTTACATAAGGATCAAGGACAGTAAGGACTCTCATTTAATCATCATTATCATCATCATCATTTCAGCCACAGGACGTCCACCGCTAAAAATAGGCCTCCCCCAGTGACTTCCAGATTGGAAGCGATCTGCATCCAGCGGCTTCCTGCAACCTTTACCAGGTCGTCTGTCCACCTCGTTGGTGGACGTCCCACGCTGTGCTTGCCGGTACGTGGCCTCCATTCTAGAACCTTTCTGCCCTATCGGCCGTCAGTTCTACGTGCTATGTTAGCTTGCTAATCCGTCGTCTCATTTAATACAATTATATAAAACATTTGGTCGAATGGAGAACCTCCTCCTTTTGAAGTTGGTTGAAAATAAAGCAATAAAAAATACATAAGTCGCTGACATATTCTGACAAACAAGCAAGCTAAAGAGGAAGTAGCCCAGGCATATAGCACGACAATCTTACCGATGGGGCCGAAAGATTCTAGAATGGAGGCCACATACCGGCAAGCGCAGTGTAGGTTGTCCTCCCACAATGACCTGGTAAAGGTTTAAGGAAGCTGCTGGATGCAGGCCACTTTCAATCGACCAATCTGGAAGTCCAGATTAAGAAAGGCCAATGTTAGCTGTAGTCTGTGGCTAAAATGATGATGAATGGACTTAGTGATTATAATAATTTTTGTAAGTGTAGTGTAGCGTCAGCTTGTTATACAGAAATTCAAGCTCCAATAATAATTTGCGTGCTGCATGTCCATCAACTTAGCATATTTTGGCCTAATTGCGGGGTTTTTGTAACAACACTGACTTTAAACCATTAAATTAAACTAATTACTCATATTGTGCTGCTATTTCGTGTCTAATTACTCACCCACTTGTGTTTTTGATTGTTCGCGAAAAAGGAAAGGCAGGGCATGGCTAATCGTGTACAAATAGCCTTAGACCTAATATTTGTAAGACTATTTTTTTATTAAGCCTGAGCCTCAAAAGTAAAAATTGTATGATGCAGTCTGTTTGGTATGGCAAGTTACGAGTCAGGTACTAAATAACTATCTTATTTGTTACTTTTTTTAGGGAATAAATGCAGGTAGTTTGACTCAAGCCAAGGCTTATACATTCTTTTATTTTCGTTTATCTATTAACAGGTCTAATAGAGTTTGGTAGAGAAGGTGCAGAATTACCAATAATCCAATACTTCGACGTCAATCCTCTTGACATCAAGTACTTCAGTTTCGCAGCCTGGAATGGTGTTGAAGCCAAGTTCCTGTATGACTGTCCGTTGCCGGGAGAGGGTAAGAACGTTATTAGATTTATATTTTCTTAGACTAAATATGTTATGTATGACTAAGCATTCTAACCACGAATACAAAACTGTAGATATGAAAGCGCTGTGCGCTGTACTGTGATGCTCACGTCAAAATCTCTAAGAAAACAACAAAACAAGATTCTATTAATACGGCTAAAAGATCATGCATAATAAGCACCCAGTCTTTTAAAAGTTCGCCAGCTCATTTAAATGCCGCTCTGCCCGAACTCAAATCTTAATGATTTATTAAACTAGACATCTCTTAGACCCTAAGGCCTAAGGATGAGGTATTATTTATTTCTTCAGGTCTTCCTTTATTCTTTTTTTACGTTAACTGGGAATTTTCATCTATAAATATGATTGAGTTTGTTATTTGACCAAGCTGAAATACTTTTTGAATATTTTACTTGACGAAACACTATGTATTTAAATATAAAAGGAGGCACTTTAAAAATTTAAGAAGTGGCGGAGACATAACTGATAACAAAGGCTAACATTTAAAACGTTGATAAAGTTAATAGCCCATCTCTTTTTCATCTATTAGGGCGTGAAAGAGATATTTTTACCTAAATTAAGTCAAAATAATCATGCCAACTAACCAAACTTTTCCATCCAAGGAGCAAACGTAACAATGGAATCAAAGGAGATAAAAAGGAAACTATCGGGTTCTGAACAACTAAAAGAGGAATTACTAAAATACAGAAATCCGAACATTGCACCAGGACCATCTGTGAATGTTTCTGTGCAAGTTAATATTACTGGTCTCAAATATAATGTTTTTGAGGCCAAGCTTACCACGAGGTTGAGTTTAATAACTGTGAGTTCTGTATCTTTTTTACGTTTACTGTCATCTATGTTTCACCTAATGGATTCGGTGAAGTCAAGCAGCATAATATTTCTGGTATTTTAGAACCGTACAACAAAATTAACCGATTACCTAAAGTTTCGGTATTACAATTTGCTTTAGGCAGTATATTAGAATGTTGTCTTATAAAACTACAATCTAATAGAATTTTGTCTGCCGAAGATCAAATTCGAAATAAAATATTATCTTCTTTTTGTTCTTATAGTTACCTCTCCAATCAATAAAGGTTGGCTACTAGCTCCTAAGATGTGTTCTTGTTTTTTCTTACTTTCAATAATTGCCTACTGTTTTTTTTTCTTTCAGAGTTGGACAGACCAAAGCTTGGCCTGGGAACCTTCTAAATTCGGTAACGTAACTAGTGTGACTTACCGCCAGGGTCAGATCTGGAGACCAGTATTCCAGGTTTATAAGTAGGTTGCTTAATAGGGATGTTGACCCCATTCATAAATAATTCTAAGGCATGATTTATTAAAATAGACACTTTATTTTAGGCCTAATAACTCAGTACAATTTCATTTAAGAGGCAAACTGATTTTTGATTGCTTTAAAATCGTAAAAAAGTAAGGCAGTTGAGTTTATCGGATAGTGACGTCATAATCCGATATCGCCATACAAATTATACGGAAGATATCCGTTTTGACAGCTCATAAAAAGTATGTCAATTGATTGGTGGTGTCAACTAGCCTATTATTTGATTTTGTAATAATTTTCAAACCATGAGTAACCATTTTATTTAAGTTATCTACCAATTCGCACTCTAGAACCTTCTTATTTTGCCATCTGTTTTCAGTTCTGACAACTTGGATGCATTAAAAACTATAGGCCATGAACAGATTTGGATGTACCCTGACGGTACGGCTCTGTTCCACTCCAAAGCAACAATTGACACATGGTGTTTCACTGAAACTAGCATTTACAATAGGTAATGATTTAAATTTGAATCATTTTGGGTCATATTTTTGAATTTATCGTAACTACAGCCGTTGAAATGCTTGTAGTTCAGTGGCGGCAGCGCTTTTGTATCGATTACTAATATTAAGCAACCAACGCAGCGGTCGTGAGTGGATGGGTGACCATTCCGACCATATATAGTGGCATTTATCACAGGCATCTCCGTGCTTCGGAAGGCACGTTAAAAGTTGGTCCCGGCTGATATTGCTCAATATTAGTCGTTAAGCCTAGTCAAATGCCTTATAGCTTAGAGCATTAAGCCTTATGGCGGCTTGATTACATCAGACAGTAAGGTTTAGTCACTGGCCTAACAACACCTCTCCACCAATCCGCACTGGGCCGGCGTGGTGGAGTATAGCCAGAACCACCTCATAGTTGAGGTGAGGCTTGTGCCCTGCAGTGGGACGTATATAGGCACACTTTACTTTTACAGCCTGCATACCTACTTCATAGAACATAAAGGCTTTGTGTTGTAAAACATGTATGTGAGTTAATACACACATACATTTTCAAGTTAAAGCTAGTCAGTAGAGGTTTGTAAAGAAGTAAGACACAGGAGCGTGCCACACAAGACCATAATAAATATCAGATGAAAACCTGGAGCATCAAGTCGAGAGTCATGAGTACCTAATTTTGGTATTATGCTACTCCATACAAACTCACTCGCCCACCTCGATAATAATGTATTGAGCAGTTGAAAAGAAAACACGATTTCGATGTTGCTCCTATAGAAAAAGTTGTTGTCATGACCAGCTGTTCACTTGGTTTTAAGGAGTATCCTATTCTCTTGTACACTTGTATGTAAGTAATTAGTTTGGTGGATTTTACAGGTACTCTTCATTACAACTCGTATTTTTTTTTATATTTACAGGTGGCCTCATGACAGCTACACTTGTTCTATCGTTATCCAACCCTGGGAGGCACACGAAAAAATAACTCTCTTCGGCAACCTCAGTTTGTCTCGGTTGGCCGTAAGTTGTTTGCCGTTAATATTAAAAATTCTAATCATCAAAAGCTGACTGTGCATTTCATGTATTCCTTTGTTATACGTTACATAAGAATATCAGGTAACGCCCCTTTGAGTATATCTTCGCTTGACTTTGTTTAAGGACTTCCTACACTTCATAATCAAATCCAGTCGCGAACACTCGAGAAAACGGCGTCTTGTTCAGACTTTCATTAAACCTAAGGCTTGTCCACCTTTATCTGATCAGCTTATTGATTTTGGGAACATGTTTACTCTCATAACAAAAACTGCACATTACTGTTAAGAACACTAATCTAGAAATCTCTTTGCGTATCTACTGTCATTCTAAAGTTAGTGGTTTTGATGAGAATTATTTTTGTAGTTTACATACCAAGACACCCTAATAGAAAACGAATGGGAGGTGGGGAGGGTGCTACAGTTTATAGTACCAGCGGAGAAGTGGTACCAGATGTACCCACAGAGCCGAGCGAATACGACTCATCAAAGTGACAGACTGGTCCTAAACCTGGATTTTGAGAGGAAGCCAACGAATTACAATATCGTTTTCTACACTCCCTTACTGGGTAAGAGTTCAAACATAAGTTTTATTTTTAAACTTTTCAGGCGGCTTCACCCGAGTATACTTGGTTTGTCCCAGAAAATGTTGGGGAATTATTTGTGGGTTTATAAAAATGGAATCATTAAGCTAAACAACTACAAATTCTAAATTGACGAACGTCAACATTTTCAGATTTCAAAAAATCTTCTTGACTAAGAATCCATACAAGTTACTACTTACGAACTTATTTTTACAAATTATCGTTTACTTCGTGAATCTAAATTGATTTTCGTGCCATTTTGATAAAGCAAGGGTAGTTGTATTAGTCAAAATTATCGGTACCAGATTTATTACATGCTTTCAAACTAAATGACTTCAAATACACACTGTCACATGGCATGGCACATGGTACTTATAATTTTTATTTACCTTAACGGCCTTATTACAAAAAAGATAGACTAGGTTTAAACCATGTCTAAAGATTAGCCAACCAATTTTAAATATGGGACATTATTACCGAGATACGTCTAATGTGTAAACATTTAAATTGGTTGGTTATTTTTTAGACATGGTTTAAACGTTGTCTATCTTTGTTGTAATAAGGCCATAATTGATTTACAGTGCTAGTGACATTCGTGCTGATGTCATTCTGGAGTGAGCCACTTCAGATGACTCGCGTTTGGTTCTACACTGGAGCAACTGTACTAATCTGTATGGGACTGTGCTACATCGACTATATGATGCCGTGCCACACTATTCCTACTATACGTAAGTATCAGTGCCGTTACTGCCAGCGGTGCCGAGACACAGGGCGCAAATTCTAGATGAGCGCAGACTTGAGAAGGGCGCAGAAAAATTGAATAGAATTTTTATTTCATAAAACTTATATAGTACACCAACATAAACTATTTAAAAGTCGAATAACAAAATCCACTACGTAAACTTAGTATTAACTAATACAATTTTACCAACTAACAAAAGCATGTTGACATCTTTTTGTACACAAAACTGTGCATTCTACAATTTCCATCTAACTAGACCATGTTTTTGGTCATCCATAAGCATAGTTTTTACTCGCACCGGTCATAATAAGGAGTTACGAATAACAACTCACATACTTTTCCATAAACAGAGTACTCACATAGCCGTGTAGCATAGGTACGTTACATGTAACGTATCTGATACTGTATCAAGTTAGTACTTGTGCATGAGCCTGCTGCGAGCTGCTGGCGCGTGGAGCGCATTAAGCTCGCAGTGACCCTGCTTTAGAAATATAAGCGCCACGTCCCATCACGCTACGCTTTTCTCCGGATTCTACAAATGCTTTATTTTTTAAGTTTATATTTCATGATGTTATAAAGGTGTAGATTGGAATGATGACGAATGTAACAAACCAAATTATATTTCCAGTTGTGCTCTACATAACGGTTCTGGGAGGCATTCTCGTTGCATTACTAATGCATGTGATGATGATGACTTCTGTCGCCGAGAAATTGTGCAAGACGACGGTAATGCAGAATCTACTCTCTACTCTATGGTTTAGAGCACTTTTTTGTCTACCCGTTATTAAGGTACGTTTAGGGCTAACTACTTTGTTTTTTACACTAAAGCAACTAAAGATCTATTTTTTTACAGGTCAATCTATTATCAACCACCGTCAATGACTCTCGCCGGGCTTCGGGTGGACAGTAGTTCACTTGTTCTTACAGATATTTGTCGTATATTTCAACTTTAGGGACAAAACCTTTTATTGCTCACGCACGACACAGAATAGTTTTTTTAAATTAAAACAACACACGAATTATTAAATTCTTAAATTAAATAATTTTACGTGCTTAACAATGTTTATCTATATATATTTATCAAGTACAATCAGACCATATTCAAGATTGTTGATTTTTTAAAATCGAAGATTGTATAAGCGAAAGCGAAAGCGATAAAAAAACAAAACAGAGATTACGACTATCTTTTTATTTACATCTAGCAGGTAGATTATCAAAAAGTATTGGACACGTGTTTTTCTTTTTTCACATAATCAAAAAAATTACAGAGATACTTATATTGATTTGAAATGTCGCATGACGTCACGCCTAGGTACAATTTTTACTTAGCAGCCCACGAGCCCCCTCTATCGAACTTCAAGGCACTTTCTCTCTGTAATTTTTTGGTTGATTGACAAAAAAGTCCATTATTTTTGAATAATCTAACTGACGAATTAAATAGGATTTCGTTTTCTTTACTCAGTCGTAATCTATATTGTGCCTTAACAGATCTGCAGGAACTACAACACCATAAACGAAGGCTATTCCACCCAAGACGACGACGATTTCAGCGCTGAGGTCTCACAAAGCAACGGCAACGTCGAGGAGATGCAGACTGATTCGACCAAGTACTGCGAGAAAGAAGAAGTAGCAGAGGCACTCGATAAAATTATGTTTGTTGTTTATTCTGTGGTATTTGCCGTAATGCTGGGCTTACATTACTGAATTTAGACTATGGTTGGTTATTACGGTGGCATAGATTAATTGCAGGGTGTCGGAAACCATTAAGACAAGTTAATTTATTATTTTAATCTTAAAATCAGGAATATTATAATTGTGTTCTGAAATTAACAAAAATGTCAACGGCTTCTCCCAGCACACCCAGAATCAAGCAAAAGATATTTTTCTAAATTGACTCGATCCGGAAATTGAACCCCCTTTACATTCAAGGCCAATAAATTATAGAGCAACAACCCTAAACGGGTCGTCCAAGCAATCCTAGTTCAATGCTTCGGCGCTGTCTTCGCAATCCCAAGTCAGTTCCGTATTCCGAATTCTGTTCGATAGCTTTCGTTAATTAACGCGAATTCGCATGTTATTTTGTGAGAGAGTTATGAGAAAAAGTTGCCTGGTTCTCAAGATGCAAGGTGTAACTTGCAGATTGCTCGATAATATTCATACAAAATTAAAAAGGATTATGCGTCGCGTCTTACAATGCAGCGCAAGTGTATGGCCTTTTATCAGTCCAGTTACTGCCGACGCGTCGTGTAAACCAACCAGTATCAACGTGAATTACCTATGTGTAAAAATAATAATAAACCGAATTTTTTGTGTTCGAAATAATAATGTTAATATTTTTTTATTGCAGTATATTAATCCTTATTTCAGACCAACTACGTCTACAAAAAATTACAATGTATTTGTACCGTTTTCTAGACTCCTATTCTTAGCCAATACATAAGATAACGCTCGTTTTTAACTCTCTTTATCATTAAGTACTTAGAGTCTACTTCAAAGTTGGGTTTAAGAATAGGGACCCTGTATCGTAATGTAAGAATAGAATTGTTTCTTCATTGTACCCCGAGTAGGCAACTTTAACACAATACTGCCCATTATTTCTGATTAATTCGATAAACTTACTTCGTGCAAAATTTCCCTGGCGGCTTCAAACTCTCCGGCCTTTATTATGGGTACTCGTTTTCTTTGGCTATTGATTTTATTTATTAAAGCAATCTTGCCTCATCACTAGATTTGTAGTTATCCTTAAGACAAGCGGCTAACAAGGCTTTTTGTTCAGAAGCCAAACTACACAAAATAGCCCAATTGGTAATGAAAATGATCTCCAAAGTCAAATCACACTTGAACAAGCTGGAAACAAGTGTATTACATATAAGACACCGCTTCCAACGTCCAAAATATATGTCCAAGACAGTTACTACTAACTTACTTTCTAATAAGCGTCGAAGCCCTTTACCCAAAGACACTAAGTCTACGCTTTACAATAAATATAATATGGATGAAGTCCGAAAAGTGCCTCACCCAGATCACCCAGGGTAGTAACGTAATGACAGGCGGTGTGGACACAGTTGAGCATAGGTACTCTAACTTAGATAGTCCCGACTGCAGCGGGGGAAATGAAAACCAACACTTATAGAGTTGGTAAAGTAAGTATATCAGGGTGCTTTCAATTTAGACGCTTGAAACGGACTGCTAACGTGCGTTTACCCCGCTGCACACGGAAAATTGTATGACAACTGCGTTGGTAAAAATATGACTAATATCAACAGTTAAGTGTGCGGTCCTGTACGGTTTACGTCCGGTCCCAAGCGTCTTATTTGAAAGAGCCCTTAAGAGCTGATTCTAGCAGTCAACAACAGTCTAAAGCTACTTTTACATCAAAATTGACGAAAGTTGTAATCAATTTTTTTTTTTGTTTATACTAAATGACCGTAACGATATATGCATGCCTCGAATTTTCTAACTAGAAGGAATAAGTCTGATGCGCTAAAAACTGATCACATCTACGTTTTTTATCCCGAAGAATTCGAATTGACCAACAACTTATTTAACAGGCTATTTGCGAAGCACTTCGCTGTTTCCGAACAAGCAATTAATTTGAAAGGTTTTAATCAATGTCGGAACACAGCAGCGCGTAACGAACCAATCATTGCTCTTTGATGACTTGAAATTTGAGTATTTTTCTCAAAATGTGACTTGTTTGTCGGATATTTGAAAACAAGAAACAGTTTTATTTTCGCGTTGCCTAAAAAAAACAAAGAAAGCCATGCTATGATAGGATAATATATAATTTTGTATATATATATATATATATATAAATATAAAAATATATAAAGAAAAAGACAGTTTAACTTGAAAAGGGTTAATCGTTTTGAAATCATCTGCCGGGAATCGAACCCATTGCTGATTGTTTGCTGCAAATATAACATAAAATAGAACAATTCATTTTACACGTTTTCCACTCGCAATGTTTTGAGTTGTTTATTCCCTTTGTGAGACATTTACGTTTTGTAAATACGAATAAAGCTAGCTGCTCGAGAACGACTCTTCAAGTAACATGTTTTACAAAGGATAAATAAATTAATATTGTACAATATCACGTACATTGCTCTGGATCTAAGGTAAGTAGCTAAAGCAATCGGAAACAACGACAGTACCACAACACCTACATAGAAAAAGTTCGTTTTCTACATCGACCGATTCCTGAACCTCAGAGATGGCGACGCCAAGTTCATTGTATATGGTTCCCGGCTACGGAGGTCGTCATATGATAAATTGCTCGTTTAGGAACTATAAACTAAATAAAATAAAGTAAGATAGGTCTCAAAATTTCGAACAGAATAGAAAAAAGATGTGTAAATAGGCGACCTCCAATCTCCTAAACCATTTACCAGTGTGTTAAAGGAAGTGTTTAAAGGCTCTTGGACAACGAACGATTTTCAAGCCCTAACTACGAATACGTATTTTTTTCAAACTATCGATAGTTGAACTTGACATTCAGATTCACCATCGATAGCCTATAGGTGATTTCCGATACTATTCCGATATTACCGATACTTTTAAGCGGCAAAACTACTGATGAATATCAAAATATATAAAAAATATTGTCTTTTTAACTTTATGAGACCAAGTCGAAGTCTTCTTGCTTCATTTCAAGAAACTGCTTAACTACAATGAAACTTAAAAACGTATGCTTTAAAAATGTTCTGCAAGTTTACAAAGGTAAGATTAAAGCTAAGACTACACTGCGCACGAAGTTCATGCTACGCTTAGGCTGGGTTTCCTTTAGAGCTATGCAAGAAAGAATTGGTTTTCTGTAAGAAAAGTCAGTTTACGGACGGTAATTTTACGTGATAAAATCATAAGAAAACATTAATGCTACTCGGCCGCATCGCCCGATAGAGTGGCAGAGAGATAGATGCGTCACAAGCCAAACGCTTAGGCTGATCGTGCTTCTCTATCGCTTGTTCCGCGCTCTCGCTCGCACGCGGAACGTAACAGTTTTTCGTGCGTGCAGCCGGTCATTGATTTATAAGACGTTATCATGTCAAAAATGGAAATATGTTTTCAAAGAAGTGACTCGGTACGGAAGTACTTACTTGGCTACTTATCATAGGATCAGAGCAACGTATGTGAAGTTGTCCAAGCGGACTCACTATGGTGGAAAACTAGCCTTAAGGGGTGATCGGAGTGGTACAGCCTCGTCGACCTTATTCGACTGGCAGAAGGCGTTAGTCATAACATAACTGGAGATAGCAAACTAACTAGCAAATTATACTGTTTTAGACACAAAACTAATCAGGCACAGTAGATAGATATGTTACTATTTTACAGTTGCAATGCATAGCATTAAGTCCAACTTCCTTTGTATGCATTTTTTTTTCATTTTAGGGAAATAAAGTTTACAGATAATTCAATAAAACCAGCTTTAAAAAAATAAAGTTTTCAATTCTTCGGAACTTTATTCTTATTTAAATTTTTTTTTGGATGACCTGACCAATTTCCATGATTATTTGGTTGTTTGAATGGGAATACTTCAGAAATGGTCCCGTGTTTTAGATAATTTCTGATGATAAGATCCATTAGAAAATCATCATACAACGCCAAATAACTTTTGTTCTATGTTACGCAATATCTCCCCAATGTGAACCAACGTTGATGAAAATTTGCAAAAATGGGACAACATCGGTGTTCAATTTTTAACTTACTTCATTATAGAATTTACAGAATAGCATTATTGATAGATAGTATTGTCATAAGGACTAAAACAAAAGTGGATTTTAATTAAACGGAATTAGGCCTCAGTTTAATCTGCTATGTAGCTTACACTGCTATGAGCCGTGTGCGGGGACGGCCGTAAAGAATACAGTTTCCCACCGCCAACAGGAGGCGTGTCGTAAGGGGCGACTAAATCCTGTAGCACTAGACGGGGAGCAGCGTCTGCGTGCGAAATAATAAAAAAAACTGCACTCGCCAACCCGCCTGCCAAGCGTGGCGAGTATGGCAAAAACCCCCCGATGACAGAAGTCACTGGGGGAGGCCTATGTTCAGCAGTGGACGTCCTGTGGCTGAAACGACGAACGACGTAGCTTACTCCTTAGTCTAACCGTGAACAGACGCCCTTCCAAAGCGCCTTAAGATTTGTTAAGACCCGTCACACGTTTGCTGATGAATTAATAATTGTTTTTCAAGTGCCGTTGCCTCTGTTAATTTGCTTGTTTGTAAAGCAAACACTTGTGTCTTGTGCCCTAAATGATTTGCTGGCTTAGGCTTTTAGGTTTGAGTGTTCTTAAACTGCTTGTTTTGACTTGAAATTCACTATATACGAAATAGGATTAAAACTATTGCGAAACATTACAATTTAAGTGAAACATATTTACTCACTTACCAATTTATCTATAAGTACATATTATGATACTTTTGCCAAAACAGAGCTTGGTAGCCTAAGTAAAAACATAAGGTGGGAGTAGGTATAGAGAAGATGGATTTACGTTTCATGATCATTGTTTCAGCCATAAAAATACCACTGCTAAACATATTAATTAGGTAATTCATAAAATGAAATGTAAATTAATCAGGCTGATACTATCGCATTGGGGTTCTCCTGTAAGATAGTATAAAGTGGTGGTGGTTAATAAAATAAATAAATATTATTATCCCTCTCCCAATGACTTCCAGATTTACCAGTTGGAAGCAGCTTGCGTCCACCTTATGGGTAGACGTCTTACGCTGCGATTACCGGTACCTACGCGGCCTCCATTCTAGAACCTTTCTCCCCATCGGTCATCAGTTCTACGTGCTATGTGACCCGCACACTGCCACTTTAACTTGCTAATCCGTCAGGCATGTCATCGATTTTTGTTCATTTACTGATCTCCTTATTTCTGAATCGATCTCAAAAACACCGAGGATAGTCCTTTCCATATCACTTTGAGCTTTCCTATGAGGCTCATAGTATTCGTTTCTGTTTCGTATGTCATCACTGGCAACACACATTGGTTTTTCGCTCGGGGTTGCAATGCCGATGATGTCACGCATGACACGTAATAAGGTACCCTACAATAATTTGACTTTCAACAAAACATTACATAGTATCGACTATCTTTCAACGTTTGACCTGTGATACTTCGGACATACCTCTCTCTTGTTTCCCTTCTCCAATTTTGGCATGCACACAATCCAACTTAGTTTGCTAACCTAGTAGACTATACCAGCGACCTTTATCTTCTGTACGTATCCAATTCTGATACAATCTACTATACCAACTCTGAAATCAAATTAGACAAAAATCATAGTCAATCTCTAACCAAAAACAATTGATAATCTGCTGGCAAAATAGAAATAAAAAATCGTGCCAGAGTATTCACATATGCCAATACCAGTCGTTAGGGCGATCGCTGCCCAAAACAATTTGTGTTGCGAAGGTAAACTCGATTGTAATCAAACTCAAACGTTTCACGATTAAAAAAAAAATTTCTAAATAAACTAAAACACACCTAATCAGTTATTTTTGGAGTCGGTGCGATGAATGTACACATTTTAACTCTTCAGGGAGCACCGACTTCAAAAACATATGATTAGGTATGTTTTAGTTTAGAAATTTATTTTTCGATTCGTTTATTCGTCGTTTATTTTTGAAGTCGGTCTAAGTTTTTTATAACTTTTATTTATTTAACTCAGCTTAGATCATCTTCGGAATTTCTAACAGATTTGAGTCACCTATTGCTGCAGCTGCTTTTTTGCTATTTTCTGAATGTACGAGTATAAACTTTTGTATAGTTTTCTTATTAAAATCTTTTCCACCTTTTTTACATTTATGTTATTTTTGTATTTTTGTCTAATAAAAAAAATATCTACCTCTCTTATTTAGTTTTTTGCTTCTATAGTAAAAATATGCTTATGTCAGCAGCTGATCACGTGGTTTTAAGGAGTGTCCTATGCATTAAATTCTTTAAAATCTGGAAGAAAAGTAGTGGTAAGCTAATTCCAGGGCCCTAACCATGAACTGTTAAAACAATCACAAAGTTGTCAAATCTGTCAATTTTGGTACGTCATTTCATACAAAATTTGACAGAAATGATAATGTTTGACAGATTTGGGATTGTTTTAACAGTTTATGGTTAGGGCCCTGAAAGAACTCGACTAAGCAACTACATGACCAAGCAACTACTAATCATACAAAGCGATCAATGATTAATTGATAAACTTTCTAATCTGCGATTAACGTAACGTTAATTAGCTATCAAATAACTGTCGGCATTGTTCTGAGGTATCCGAGTTTACACCGTGTATAATCTGTTGATTAAATAGATCTTGATACCGTCATATCTACTCACATGAGAGTGGAAACTATAGGTATTAACACAATTTTGTGTCATATTGTTTGTTTCCCTCGGTAGTTTAGCTGTTAAGTAAAAAGTGGACTGTATAATAAAAAGACCGGCCAAGGGTGAGTCGGACTCGCGTACGAAGGGTTCCGTGCCGTTATCTATAAAACCGGCAAAAATCACGTTTGTTGTATTTATATAACTAAATGCTAATTTTATCGATATTATTTTATCTATTTAGTAATGGCACTTATGTTTAATCCGATAAAGGAGAGTATAAATGAATGTAATAAAAGTACTTCAGTCTAAACTATTAGCACAGTCCTACAAGGCTCCAACATGGGACTCTTTTTATTTTTCGTTCTAAGTTTTTGTGCGAGTGCCGCGTTTGCATCAACAGATAGTACGTATACCAAATATTTCGTAGTATTTTAATAAAGTTTTGGTATAAAATATATTTTCATATCTAAATTACCTAATTCGTCAAGATTTTCCGAGAACTTTCTATAAAGTAAAATATGAAGTATGACGACGAAACAACTGTCACGTTGCTTTTATACCAAAAACACATTGTACTTTACCTATTTTTACTTTTTTAAGTATTTAATAAAGAATAGAATAAAATAACGAGTCAGAAATATCTACAGTTTCATTATAATTAACAGAGAATAAAAATAATAACTCAGCTGTAGGTTTGACCAATCCACAGAAAATATCACCCATGCTAAACCGCTTAAGACTGGTCTTTCGTAGAAGTGGTAGAAGCCCAGTCCTAAATAATATCTATGTCACGTATAATAGAAAAAAAATACTTTTCCCCATACATTTTGAAACAGTTGATAAGTCACTTAGAGGTCGCAGTATCTGTTTTTTTTTTATTTAGGTTATAGCATTATAATAAATCGCGAAAACAGACGGACCACAGTCTGCTTGAGTCCAACTCCACTTAACCAGTTTTTAACTCGTAGATAAATAAATATACGCCTGACAACACTTTCTTCAGTCATGGTCTTCAAATAAGGAATTAAAATCCTTACGTTACATTACAAGTCATTAAACTTTCCCAGGAGTGTCTACCAGCACAACCAAACCCGTGCTAAATTAGAAAAGCGTTTTTTTTACCCGACTGCCACACGAGGGTAGTACTTCCACAAAAATAGGAAGGAAAAACCGTTTAATGGATTTCAACCTTCGATATGCCATTAGATTCGTCTCAGTTGTGAGAGTGACATACCCGGAATTACTATTGGTACATGAATTAACGGGAACAACCGATTTCAGATACTACATACTTCAGTTAAAACCTTTTTTTTACAATGAAGAGTTACAAATAAAGCTTTATATGTAGTTCATTGAAAAGTAGTAGTAGAACACTACAAACTAAAAAGTCAAAAATAAAATAAATTAATTTAATAAAATAAAAATCCCGACTGCGTAAAAATTGAACTTAAAAGATGAAAACAAGATTTAAAGAATCAGTTTGCAGTCGGAGACATCAAATCCATTAACAGCATAATGATGATTGACTTGGTATGCACTGCGTTAGTACCTAATAAGGTAATTTAAAACCGTGTAGAAAAAGTCGAATCAAGTAAAATAGATTTGATGCCTCAGACTGCAAATTGATTCTTTAAATCTTGTTTTCATCTTTTAAGTTCAATTTTTACGTAGTCGGTTTTTTTTTTAAATTAATTAGGAATTTTTTTCTAAATTATATCTTTTACGAAATGATTAACATCTTCAAACTTTCTTCTTTACAGAAGTAATAGTTTGCTATTACGGCACATGGGCTACAAACAGATCGGGCGTCGGCAAGTTTGATGTGGAAGACATAAATCCTGAGCTATGTACCCATTTTGTGTACGCATTTGTAGGTATCGACGAGGAGGGGACCGTCGTGTCACTCGACCCCGACTTGGATCTAGGTGATAATGGGAGAAAAGGTTAGTGACCTATTAAGGTACGTTTACACATAACGTCTCACATCTCGACGACTCAACGACTTTGTCAAGTCGCCTCCTACGTTCCTGCCTCTTTAAAAGCTGCAGCTGCTGCAGATGCCTCTGCAGAGTCCTTAAAAAAATACTCTGCCTTTGACAACTGCCACCGTTTTTCGTCTTTCGGAGTAGAGACGCTGGGACCCTGGGGCCCTGAGGCCAAAAAACTATTTTAGGGCTGGTATAGCTACCAGTAGTGTAGCCAGTGAATAAGCATAGCTATTCAGCGAGGCAATGCTGCCAGCCTTTTGGGCACCTATAACTATTCGGTGGGAATGGGTGATTTTGGGTTTTCATAAACTTTTTTTACATATTATATACAATTTTTAAAGTATTTTTTTGTAAATATTATTTAGTATCCTTAGCATGTTTTGATTATAAAATGTATATAGATTTTTATTTGCAAATAAACGGTGCATAAATGAGAAGCCGATTAGACACGTTAAAAAATATTAGGGTGTATAATAAAAAAGTATCATTCGTTATTCATTGCACACGTGCAGGCCTAATGTACTGAATTGCTGTCTACCCAAAAAGAGAAGTATTCTTGAGTCTGATACAGGAAATAGGATACAGTTCTGAGGTTCAAACCTAGGACCTTTGATGAGCTAATGAGCCGATATTTGGACCATTACATAACCAAAGTTTTCAAGGCAATCTTTTTGATTTTCAATGTACCTGCCTATACTTGACTTCATACTGAATGTCCCTCCGGTACTTTAAAAAACAATACGTTTTAAAATCATCATCATCTCAGCCACAGGACGTCCACTGCTGAACATAGGCCTCCCCCAGTGACTTCCAGATCGGCCGATTGGAAGCGGCCTGCATCCAGCGTCGTCCTGCAACCTTTACCAGGTCGTCTGCCCACCTTGTGGGTGGGCGTCCTACGCTGCGCTTGCCTATACGCGGCCTCCATTCCAGAACCTTTCTGCCCCATCGGCCGTCAGTTCTACGTGCTATGTGCCCCGCCCACTGCCACTTCAGCCGGCTAATCCGTCGAGCTATGTCAGCGACTTTGGTTCGTTCACGGATCTCCTCATTTCTGATTTGATCTCGCAAAGAAACACCGAGCATAGCCCTTTCCATAGCGCGCTGTGCAACTTTAAGCTTCTTAATAAGGCCCATAGTAAGAGGCCACGTTTCAGTTCCGTATGTCATCACTGGTAACACACACTGGTTGTATACTTTCGTCTTTAGGCACTGAGGTATTTTGGACGAGAAGATGTGGATGTGGATGTGAATGTGTGGATTCGTCGATTGACCTCTTTCTCAAAATTGGACCTACCCAACTGGATCACTTGTCCCAGGTAAACATATTTGTCAACAATTTCAAGAATAGAGCTCCCAACTGGTACTGGGTAAGGCGCAACATGGGCATTCGACATAATCTTTGTTTTGTCCATGTTCATCTGAAGACCTACCTGTTGGGAAACTCTATTAAGGCCATCGAGCATTGTACCGAGGTCTTCCAGCGACTCTGCCATGACCACAATATCGTCGGCAAACCGAAGGTGAGTAATGTATTCGCCATTAATGTTGATGCCGAATCCTTCCCATTCCAGGAGTTTAAAAGCATCTTCCAATGCGGCGGTAAACAGTTTCGGAGAAATAACGTCTCCCTGCCTCACGCCTCGCTGCAGAGGAATAGCTTTTGTGCTCTGCTCCTGTACTCGGACCGTCATGGTGGCGTTTTTATATAAACATTTCAGCACCTCGATGTACCGATAGTCAATATGGCACCGCTGTAGAGACTGTAGCACTGCCCAAGTCTCGATTGAATCGAAGGCCTTCTCATAGTCCACAAACGCCAAGCATAGTGGTAAGTTATACTCTTCGGTCTTCTGTATAACTTGTCGCAGCGTATGGATGTGGTCTATGGTACTAAAGCCTTTTCGGAAACCTGCTTGTTCGGGAGGCTGGAAGTCATCGAACCTACGTGCGAGACGATTCGTGATGACCCTCGAAAACAACTTGTAGACATGGCTCAGAAGCGAGATGGGTCTGTAGTTCTTCAGAAAGGTGTTATCTCCTTTCTTTAAGAAGAGCACCACCACACCTCTATTCCATGCCTCCGGCGTTATTCCCTCGAGCAAGACGGAGTTAAAGAGTTTCTGAAGGACCTTCAGTACCGGTGTTCCACCCGCTTTCAGAATCTCTGAGGTAATCCCGTCATCACCCGGCGCCTTGTTGTTCCTGAGCTGTTTGAGAGCCATCCTAATCTCATATAGGCTGATGTCCGGGATATCTTCGGTATAGTGTCGGGTAAGCTTAGCTCTTAGATCTGCGGCTGAACTACTAACAGGTTTAGTGACCGAGGTGTATAACTGCCCATAGAACTTTTCGATCTCCCTCAAAACTTCGGCTTTTGTCGACATTATACTACCATCCTCCGTCTTCAGCTTCGTCAGCTGGCTCTGCCCAATAGACATGTCTCTTGCAAACACTTTAGAGCCTTGGTTCCGCTCTATCGCCTCTTTAATACTATTCGTATTAAAGTTGCGGATATCATGTCGCAAGGACTTCCATATCCGTCTATTGTGCTGCCGATATAACTTAGCGTCAACAGAGGACTGCAGTGCCAGTAAACGTCGTTCTGCCATGAGTTTGAGGGTGTGGTCGGTAAGTTTTTGCGGTCTGTCTCTTCGACGGGGCTTGAAAAATTTCGACCCGACCGCCTGGACAGTTTCTACAAACCTGTTGTTAATCTCGTCCACTGACTCGCAGTTTTCTAGGCATTCAAAGCGATTTGACAGCTCAAGCTGAAAGCTTTCGGGGCAGTAAATATGGGCATTAGAGGGTCGGAGCGTAGACTTCATCAAACGGGACCTTTCTAGCTTGACGTTGATGTTCAATGTGCCTCTAACCATTCGGTGATCGCTACCGGTTTTCACCCCGTTGATCACGGAGACATCATTGAACACTCGTCGCTCTGTGGTCATGATGAAGTCAATCTCATTTTTCGTGGACCCATCGGGGCTCATCCAGGTCCACTTCCTCTGAGGCGGCTTCTGGAAAAAGGAATTCATCGCGAAGAGGTCCTCCTTCTCCAGAAATTCGGCCAGCCTTTGTCCCCTAGGGTTCCGTTGCCCATATCCAAATCGCCCCACTCTCACCTCATTATCGCCTCTCATGCCCAGTTTCGCGTTAAAGTCTCCCATAACAACATTGAAGTGGGTTTTAGTAGTATGTATGGCTCTACTAACGTCCTCATACATAGCCTCCACTTCCTCATCGGGGTGTGTAGAGGTCGGTGCATATACCTGTATAACCTTCAGCGAGTATCTATTTGACACTCTGAGTATCAGGTATGCCACCCTACTCGATACACTTTCGATGGTGACGATGTTGTTAATGAGGGACTTGTGGACGAGAAACCCGACACCACCTTGGGACAGTTGTTCGCCCTCCCGGTAATAGAGTAGGTTGCCAGATTTCAGGGTTATCGTGTACTCGCCCTCTCTTCGGACTTCTGATATTCCCACGATACTCCAATGCATCCTACTCAATTCCTCTTCCAGCTCAACGATCTTCTCATCAGTCCTTAGCGTGCGGACGTTGTGTGTTACCAGGGCCAGTCTTCTTTGGGGCTGGTAGCCGAAGTTCCTCCTCCGGGGATTCTTAGCACCCCCTGACCCGCCGTCACCCTGACCGCTACCGTAGCCAGGAACAGCGGGACCACCGGAGACTGGGGGCCTGGTCTTTGTCGTGTCTGTCATTGGGGGGTGGTTGCCAGACTCGCCACGCTTGGCAGGCGGGTTGGCGAGCGCAGTCTTTTTATATTGTTTCGCACGCAGACGCTGCTCCCCGTCTCGTGCTACAGGATTTAGTCGCCTCTTACGACACGCCTCCTGCACGGCGGTGGGGAAGTGTATTCTTTACGGCCGTCCCCACACGGCACATTTAAAATCATACCTCTATTATAATAGAAAATGAGAAAGAGAAATGGATCACAATATGAATTCGGATCACTTTGAAAACTGCAATCAAAATATCTGAAAAGTAAGAAAAGCGGCCTATCAAAACAAAAACTTTAAACTCTTTTGTTCTATACGTATATTGGGAACAAGTTTTAGTTATTCGAAAATACACTTAAAATAAACTTTCAAACTACCTTTTCCCAAAAACAATAACAACATGTACAATTATTATTCCTTTTGAGTTTTATCCAGACTAAAACTGTCAATATTTTAATTATTTGATTTATACGTATCGCTTATAAAAACGATCTAAGTACTATTTTCAATATTATTTTTTAAACATGAGAATTTCGACTTACTTGTACGAGAATAATGACAAATTTCGTCATAAATTACAGACAACTTCAGAAAATTCACTTCATTGAAGAACAAAAATCCAAACCTTAAAACTATTCTGGCTGTTGGCGGTTGGAGTGAGGGGTCAGAAAAATATTCAGTGGTGAGTACATAAATATACCTATTATATGTTTCAAGTAAGCTTAAAAACGCACGCCTATTTTATGCCAATCAATAGGCAAAAATATTTATCACAACGGGATCGTTTTAATCTTGTTGTGACCGTTACGGCTTTAGAAATCCGCGCTCGCTATGATTTTATTTAGCAGTTCCCTGCGCCACTAAGAGGCGAGGCGTTTTCTTTTTTTCACAGTCTTGCCAGTCACATGACTGCCATATAATTACAACGTGTAGTTCCAAATACGCAAAACCTCGTGCTAATACTGGCGCTACAACAACTTTAGAATTGTATTTATCAGGACAATTCAAAATTTAAGAATCATAATACGAGTTTTATCAATTTTATTCGTTATACATGTGCCTTTAATATGTAATAGACGCGCGTGAGACAAAACATTTGTCATGCATCTCAATTAAAACTTTTATAACGATAGAATTTCGGGTAATTACGCATGCGAGCCAATCCCGGGTGTGAAAATTAATTAGCATAGTACTAAGACACCATTTTGAAAGTAATATCAATAACTTTAAAAAAAATACTTTCACAGATGGTTTCAAACGCAACCAACCGCAATAATTTTATCCAGAGCGCCCTCAAAATGGTCTTAGACCATAACTTTGATGGCTTAGATGTGGACTGGGAGTATCCTAACCAAAGAGATACCGTGTACGGTCCAGCAGATATCAACAACTTCAGCCAACTTCTGAAGGAATTGAAAGAAGAGTTTGACAAGCATGGATTACTGGTGACGGTTGCTGTGGCTGCTGTGGAAGCTTCGGCGTCGCTGTCCTATGACATACCGACTATAGCCAAGTAAGTTTGTAGGTGCAAATACTCTGCCATAATGATGGCAATAAAATTGTTAGTTATTTACGTATTTCTAATTTATTGTTACGTTTTAAACGTAACAGAGATCCTCCCACAAGGTTGACAAACGACTTGATACCAGTGTTCCTAATTTTGTTCCTACAAACAAAGCAGCAAGCAGTCTTACACTAAGCAAACAGTGTCGAATGTGCTTCTATGAAGCCAACGCTTCCGTGGACCGTCACGCTAATGATCAACAGAGCACCTATACTTTTTTTAAACTGTTTTTTTTTTCAGATACTTAGACTTCATAAGCGTCATGACGTATGACTTGCACGGCGCATGGGACCCTGTGACGGGCCACAACGCACCTCTGTACAGAAGCGAAGGCGACAGCACCGACAATGAAGCCGCACTGTTCACTGTTGAGAATTCTGTCAAGTACTGGCTACGGGAAGGTAAAAAAATGACACTCTAGAATTTTTCAATTAGGCTGAATAAAGTTTTTTATCTCTCTTAATCTTGTCGGACGACAGCATGGCAAAGAGCGATGAATAGAACAAAGAGGTATAGAATATGGAAATATGTAATAAAATGAAGAATATAAAGAACTCAGGACTTATGTTTTCTAAGTCAGTCTGGACTTTTCAATTAATATGGTCTCATCTGAAAATTTGATCCTAATTCGAAACAACATTTAGCCAACTACAATTTAATGGGTTTAAATCATCGTATTTCAGGGTGTCCTCCCGAGAAGTTGGTGTTAGGCGTCCCATTCTACGGCCGCACGTTCACCCTGGCCAATGCTACTGTCAACACTCCAAGATCACCGGCCACTGGAGCTGGGCTTGCTGGCCCCTACACTGCCACCGAGGGATTTATGGGATACAATGAGGTACTAGCTGGATCAAAATCTAGATTGATAATTTAAAGATATCCCAATATGTGAAGAAAGGTTTTCGAGTAGTGACCACGAACTGGAGTAGGCGGCGTGGGTGCGTCTTTCTTTTTGGACTGATAACCTGGTCAGGGCTTTGGGAAGGCGCTTAGTAATATTCAAATTTCGTTTAAATAAATTTGTTAAACTTAAACCTAAAAGCACTCCCTTATAAGGGTATCAGTATTATTTCCAATTATCTATTCCTAATGAAAAAAAAACCTTTTAAAGAGGAATGAAGGTGTAACTTTCTTAATGTAACGTTTTCTTATCATTTCAACAGTTTTGTTACCTTCTCAAGAATGAATCTTGGACCGTCCGCTTCGACCAACTAGCTAAAGTTCCTTACGCCTTTCGCGACAACAACTGGGTTTCTTACGACGACCCCGAATCTATCACCACTAAAGTAGACTACGCATTGAGCTTAAACCTACGTGGCATTATGCTGTGGAGTATCGAGACTGATGATTTCCATAGTCTTTGCGGAGAAGAGGACTTCCCACTGCTAAGAGCTATAAATAAAGCATTAGGGTAGGTATGCTAATTCTAAGGCTGATAAGGAGCAGTATATTTTAGATTCTTGTTTTGAAAGTCATTTTACCTACTTTTGTAGAACGTTTATTAAAATATATTTAAAGTATTTCCAATAATAATTAATATGTTATCTTTTTGCTGCTCGCTGTGGCATTCTACGGGACCCATATCCAGCAGTTGACTTTTAATCGCTGATGGATGATGATGATGACAAAACTTTTTTTGAATATGTTATAAAGTTGATTAAAATTCATGAAATCATAAATAAATAAACAGTGGTCTATTATATACGTGTATGCTGAATTGTTTCGTTTTATTTTACAAAACCTTTGCTTTACAACAACTACTTTAGCAGATCCGTTGTCCTGTAATCCCGTTCCTTTCTTTGAAAAAAAAATGACTATTCTGTTTACGTTCTGAGAAAAATCTCCAGTCAAAACAAACCTTACAAAATTATTTAGATCAACTACGCCTCGCGGGGGTCTTTAAAAGGCTGATCCATTATCATGATAAATACTAGGAGAGTTATACCATAGAGAAAAAATAATACTACGTAAAACAGAGAGTCAGTCTCGGTACTTTAAAAATTTCCACCTTAACTCGCGCGAAAGACAGCGAAGGTGGTGAGTAAATGGTACTAAAACTTAACTACGCCTTTGTTTGTTTCATTCTCTGACTAGATGGCGCTATCTGCGCAATGATAGATAACTTGCACATAATTCATAGAGCATAATTTATTTACATTTTAATGTATGTTTCGTTCCGTCCGAGAATGACAAACCACCATAAGGTTTACAATTGTTTGCACACTTCTGTCAAAAAAATATAAACTAACACTTGACAAATTTCGAAAATCGTTCTAACGTCCTCGTAGCTTAGTTGGCAAGGCACTCGCTCGTAGTGTAATGAGACGTGTGGGTTCGGATCCCGCCTCTTGCGGGCTTTTTTTTTCTAATGGTTACATGATCTTGAAATTATATCTTGAATAACTTTTTGTGTGCATCCATAACTTTTTAAAGATATTAAGTACTATATTTATTTTCATTTTAGTCGGTTTCTGATTTCACTAGAGTATGATCCTAATTTTTATGAAAACTGATGATGGCGAGCTTTGACCCATTTTCTATTTGGTAAATTGATTATTTATTTTGTAAATATTATGTAAAAATATATATGCAAATTTTAGTACTAATGTTAGTAATTAAAAATTGTTTTAAATGTAAATAAACAATTTAACATCAAAATATTTTAATGCAAGTCTGGATTTCAAAAAAATATTGTCGCCGACCAAGATTCGAAGTCGCGCCCCATGGAATATTATCCCGAATTATTAGCACTTTGGGCATCGATATTTGACAATCAATAACGAAATTACTAATTAGGTTTTAACTTGAAACGACCGTTTATGACATATTTACGTCATTTAGACTTGACCTTTGGACGTGACACACAAATGCCTTCAAATAAAATTCAATTGTTAATCAAAGTTGATGAAAAAAATTGGAATCGTAATTAGGGTTACCAAATTGTCTTTTTTAGATTTACCGTAAGAATTTATTCCAAAATTATTGCTTTTGGGATCAAATCTCTCTCTCGATCAAAGCAAAACTCTCTTAAAACCCTTTTAGCCATTTCAACCATTTTTTACCGGTAAATTCTTTTTCCAAGGTAAAACAAACGTCGATGCAACATGATAATTTCAATGTTTGAGCGTAAGCATGTAAATCGTATGCCATGCAATATTTTGCAAGGAGTAAGTTAATTGTGCCAAATAAATCATCTGATTAAATAATATTTGATTAATTCGTAACTAAAAAATTGCAATGAGATGTTTTGATAAATGCTTTTTTGCCAAATGAAAATTTGCGTAAAATAGATGGGTTGTAATATTTTGGGAAACGTTTTCTGGCTAAACATTGATAATCCATACTTTTCTCCTAAAAGTTGATTTTTAAAATCACTTCCCAAATAATAAAACAAATCCCCATATTATAGAACTACAATGCTCCAACTAGTAGCCCTACAAACAAATATTTGACGCTTGTCGAAAACCAACATTGTTTTGAAGCTTCTTGCTTTTGACCGTTAATTACCAGAGAGTATATAATTACTCATTTAAAAAAAAATCTTATATTTTAAAATTTGGATTTCCTTTATTTATTTTTATAAATTATTCGATAAAATAATACGAAATGCATATTACCTCTATAATCAACATAAATGCCGTGTTTAGTTTTCTTCAATGCAATAACTGACGTTGCGTTTCCATAAATGATAGTTTAAGTTAAAACCGATAGATGGCATTATACAGTCAATGTTTTAAATTTTAGTTAAAATGATTTGTTTTGAAATAAATGTTAAAATTCTATTAATATTACATTTAAAAAAAAACAAAAGTATTAAAAACGTGTTTTGATAACGTTTTTATTAAGATTTATCGTTCATTGAAATCAACCCCAATCCTAATGAGCCTTGTAGTGACATCTATTCGTTTTTAATATGTACTAAACCTACGGTATATGGCGTTGACCAGACATGGTTATACTGAAACATGTCTACAATAACAAACGTGGATGTGATATCCTTGGACTACATGTGAAACATGAAACGAGATTTTATTAGTTAACTATCTTCCTTAGCAGGGGTTTCAACTTCACAAATACAATCACTTTTACAATGGCTCTAAGGTACTAAAAGTTAATTTTGTACGTAAAACATGACCTCTGACGACGTGAGGCGAACTTCGCAACAAAGCAATGCGTCTATCGCGCGGAAAAGTCGTCTAGTGTGAAAGGGCTTTTAGTACGGGTTTTTTTTCTATATTCATATTTTTCTTACTTATACGAAGTTTCTGGAAAAGGCCTCTCCGAATACACGTCACTGAACCCGATCGTATGATTATGATGATACAAATTTTGATCAGTAAAACAATAGAAAAGAAACAATGACATACCTAAGGAACAAAAATCAAGCAGCTGATTCTGTTGGTCAAAATGAACAACATAACTCCAGCAAAAAAAATCAGTGAACATATACATTTTTTTTAAACAAAAAAAATTTGTTTTTGCATAAGTCTGTATTTTTTTATTTTTAAGATATTTTTACCACTTGGAAAGTTATTAATTGTGTTTGTGGAATTTTTTCGTTTTGTCAAATTCCTTGAAGAACCCGAAGCCGTAGGAAAAAATACTAGACATCGATAAAACGAGCAAGAGAGATAGAAGTAATTAGTCGTTACGTAAGTACAAAACTTTAATCGATTACTGCACATAACAATACTAATAAATAATAAAACACGCTACTGTGAAAAACCACCTAGAGAAGAATACAGGAAACAAAAACCTTCATAGGATTGTGATGAAACTTAAGTTACTTAAGTGAGTTAACCTTAATTATTATAAATGCGAATGTTTGTAAGACGTATGAATGTATGGATGTTTGTTACTCTTTCACGCAAAAACTACTGAACGGATTTAGATGAAATTTTGCACGCATAAATGTTCCTGGATATAATATATTGAATAAACTAAAGAACACGCGAGCGAAGTCCTAGGCAACAGCTTGATATATTGAATTGAAAGTTATCTCTGCAAGCAGATTTTTAGTGAAAATATTATTTTTCAATATCTTAGAGAAACATTGGTACTACGTACCTAAGTCTGACAACCAAGGAATTGCAATCATGCAAACTGTGATCTATTAAATCAACTGCCTGCCTGCCAATAATAAATAATAACCTGAAACAACAAATCAGTTTGAATGAAATCAGTATAATCATGACTGGATCAATCCAAAAATAATTGATTGGTGGTTCAATGATATTTTATTTTCACATTTTTAAAGGAACTTTTTTTTTTATATTATCGATACAAGGTCAAGGTTAGAAATATATAAATATCCTCCAATAATATTGTCTGGAGCTTGACTTGTAACCAGGAATCAACCTACAGCAGCAGTTACGTTTTTTCTACTTATTAAAAAGTAGAAATATAAATATTTTATGCAATATACCGCTAATAACACCGCTTCTAACCGGCCGATTTGGAACTCACTGTAGGAGGCCTATGTTTAGCTGCAGTGGACGTCTTGTGGCTGAAATGATGATGATGATAATATATACAATATGAAAGCAAAAAAAATTAATATATATCAGAAAAACATAAAAAAGTAGGTAAATAAAAATAAGGAAAGTCATTTTGTCTCTCGAAGTTTTATGAATATAAGTTGCTCTCAAAGATGACAAGAATACGGGATGTAAATAAACCCTTTAGAGCCCGACGTTTGAAGATACAATCCTTCTGTTTGAGCTGCAAGCTAAAGTTTTTGTACACGATGAAAATGTTTCTTTGATGTTAGGTAATAGGTAGGTATATATCATTGAAAATAACGGAGTGTTAAACAAAAAGGGGAATAGAATAAAATAAACGACTGTAATTTTAAAATTATAGCCTTAAAACTATTTAAAAACAACCTTTTTTATGAATATTACTTTTACCTAATCAACAGACTAGTATAGGTTTAATTAGACGGTTTAGCGACGGTAACATAAGCTATGGAAAATAAATACGTTTTAACATTAATTACTTTTAAACTTTCGCGTAACATAATTTAAAACTCAATGAAACGGGAATTAACGCGATCTTAATTTAGGTGGTACAAAATGTTACCTCTTTTGCCTGACGACTCGATCGGTTTACACCGACCGTGGTCACAGGCTGAGGTTATAGCATTGTAAGTAAGCAGTGTGAACTGGTACGTATTCACATTATTTACAATCTTTTGAGTTTTTGACGTGACAACGTCTTATAAACCGATGAACGCCGGCTGCTCACACGAAAAACTGTCACATTCCACCTGAGCCGAGCTTGCAAGCGAAAGCGGGGAACAAGCGATAGAGACAGAGCCACGATCGGCCTAACCGTTCGGCTCGTGACACATCTATGTTCTAATGATAATTCAATGATAATAATTCAATTCAATTTATAAAAGTATGCAATTTTTCATCAATGTTTTAATATGACGTTACCACGTAAAATAACGTAAACCGACTTTACATACAAAAATATTTTTTTCACTATCTGCTGCAATTGTTTTCAAACGTACAATTTGGAATTGAATATTTGTAGAAGGATGATTATAAATTTATAATCTAATCTACAAAATCTCAGTCGGATACTGTGGCCAAGATCGAATCTCCCCAAACTAGCCACTAGGGTTCGCTGTAAATATTTATCTTATTAAAACAGTTTAACTTTCCTGTTTTAGACGGTCCCTTTACGAATAACTAATGCCTCAGTTTCGTTTCTTAGCATCTATTAATCCATTAGTATCAACCACAGGAATTTACAGTAGGCCCAAACCGCGCAACACAAATTCTCGTACTCACTCACTTGTCATAAACTTTTTGCTTATAATAGTACATTATGATACGAGTGTGCAAAGTTTAATATTACACATGAGGCATTATTGTAAGCGCGAGCCGCAGGCGAGCGCGGTAAGGAAGCCGAGTGTGTAATAATACACATGAGTTGCATACGACGTTTTTCAACACAATTGCGAGGAAAAAAACAAACTAAAATCTAAATTACCTTTTCCTTTTTTGCTGTTTTTCTCTGGATTTTGGCGGTAACAGGCTATCACTCGCGTTTTGTGCTTCGATAAGTAATTCGGACGGGGCTTAATTAACATTTTACATGTTTTTACTATTTAAAGTAGACATTTTTGATAGTAATTAACCACACAGCAATAACTTTATCATATTTAGGGAAAATGACACGTAAGTTTTGTTTTATCCGCGCCGCAATTTGAAAAAATTAATAATGGTACAGGAAAAACTGGCTGTTCAGCCGGAGTAGCAGCAATTTAAAAAATAAAATAAACTATAAAATTTTGTTTCTAAAAATGATAGTTAAGTTAATTTGTGTTTAATAGTATACAATTTGATAAAATGAAATATTTATTTGTCAGCTTAACCCTAAAATAATTTAATATTCGTAAAATATTCAATGTTTTTAGACATAAAAAATTAGTGAAATTTTAAAAAAGTTTACATTACCGCACTAGTGCGATAATGTTATTACAGCACAAGTGCGTAATATGATGAATTATGAAACTAAAAACGGTGTTATAAGAGTCAATTTACGAGCAACTGTGTTGAAAAGTATTTTATATTTTTTTTCAACACAGTTGCTCGTAAATTGACTGTTATAACACCGTTTTTAGTTTCATAATGCATCATATTACGCACTTGTGCTGTAATAAAATTATCGCACTAGTGCGGTAATGTAAACTTTTTTTTAAAAAATCCAGCAAAAGTTTGTGTCTAAGAACATTGAATATTTTACCAATATTAAATTATTTTAGGGTTAAGATGACAAATAAATATTTCATTTTATCAAATTGTATATTAATAAACACAAATTAACTAACTATCATTTTTAGAAACAATAATTTATAGTTTATTTTATTTTTTAAATTGCTGCTACTTCGGCTGAACAGCCAGGTTTTCCTGTGCCATTATTGAACCTGCGCGCGCATCGAAATTGCGACGCGCGAAAAAAACAATACTTACGTGCCATTTTCCATTATTATTTGGTAAAGTTGTTGTTGTGTGGTTAATTACTATCAAAAATGTCTACTTTAAATAGTAAAGACGAGTAAAATGATATTCAACCCCGTCGGAAATACTTATCGAGGCACGAAACGCGAGTGATAGCCTGATGCCGCCAAAATGCATAGAAATACGGCAAAAACGCCAAGTCATATTCGAAGAAGGTATTTTAGATTTTAGTTTGTTTTTTCCTCGCAATTGTGTTGAAAAACGTCGTATGAAACTCGTGTGCATTGATCATTATCACACTCGGCTTCCTTACCGCGCTCGCCTGCGGCTCGCGCTTATAATAATGCCTTGTGTATAATGACCAACGTAGCACACTCGTATCATAATGTACTATTATGGTATGGCGAACCATAAAATGTGGTTAGACCATAGGGTAAGTAATATTCAAGATTCAAAGATCTAATTAAGCTTTTGAAAAAAAAGTACTACTTGGAGAAGAAAATGATTTCAGTGATGTTGATAGCTATGTAAAATAGATAAAAATTATCACAATTATTGTGACACATTGCTACTACAGTACCCTACATTACGCGTAGCCTGATTCGGACTTAGTTATTCCATCTCCTTTACCACCGAAGGAACTAAACATAATCCATAGTCTTTAAGCATCAACTTATAAGCTCACTTTATCTCTGATCGATCGCGTGCCTTGTTCAGTCTTTACTAAAGTATAGTCCTTCAAGTTACAGGAACTTTTTGTTTGGTACAAGCACTGTTACTAGTTCTGAAATAGTTTTTGAAACGGTCAAGGAGAAGTTGATTGGTGATTTAATGAACCTACATCGTTTTTAGTGCAAAGAAACAATGGACCATGGTTATTTGAAGAAATAAAAAAATGGTCTAGTGCGTGTCGTGTCACGCGCAGTGTAGGGTTCCGTAGTTGCCCGTTTTTACCCGGAACCGATTATTTTTGCGAAATTGACTTGACCGAATTTTATTTGACTGAAAACGTTTGATGAAGTATTTTTTAACTGATTTCAAAAAAGGAGGTTCTCCGCTGTTTGACCCGTAAGTTTGTATGTATGTATGTATGTTTGTCCGCGATTTTCTCGCGTTTGGTTGATCCGATTTTCGGAAAAGTATTTGTTACATTCTGGAGAACGTTTTAGTATGCATATCATACTGCTGAGCTGATGATGGAGGTCAAAGAACTCCTTAACGGTTAGGAGTCAATAGATAATACTGCGATTTGTCGACAGAACGTATTTTGTAGTGTATTGGGCAGACGTGGCGCTTACGAGGTACCAGACAGTAATTTTATTTACTGGGGGCGTAAAACGGTTACTTACACACAGAAACGAAAAAAAAAATTGATAGTTTTTAATTGATTTAGGCATTGAACGCAAGACTTTATCCCATGGTTATGACACTTCTGTTAATAACGATATTTTTGAACGACTTCTATAATGATAGATCCTCAATTGGACGATAAAGTAATACTACTACAAATTGTGAAATAAAAAAAAGTTTAGTGGTAAGCCCTTTACAGAAAGTTATCATTAAGAATCTATTATCAAGTGAGGCCAGTTTAAAGTAAGCCTGCCATTCTGGTGTCCTAACCATAGTTTCAGGTCTTGCGTTCGATACTCTAGTCACTTCGAGAACGTTGAAACGTTGTTTTCTACATTGACCCGACCGGGAATCGAACCCGGAACCTCAGAGATGGTGACACCAAGTCCGGCGTGCTCGCCTCTCGGCCAAGGAGGTCGTCAATCTTTGTCAGTTAGTTAGTATGTCACAATTTTAACCAGTCAGTAAGTGTCTACGCATGGGCATAATACTACAGACCGAGAACTGTGAACAACGAGGATCGGCGAACAGCAGCGAACGACAGCGAGCAACGTTCGGTTCGCGAGCGAACACCGATGCTTGGTCGAACAGTCGCTTTATTATCTTAATAATGTGCGGTCACTGTATTAAATTGGTACTTATACTGTCTTGGACTATACCTTTTTATAGGGTTCCGTACCCAAAGGGTAAAACGGGACCATATTACTAAGACTCAACTGTCCGTCTGTCTGTCTGTCTGACTATCTGTCTGACTCACGGTCTGTCTGTCTGTCTGTCTGACTGTCCATCGTATGCTGTAATCTCGTGAACCGTGAAAGTGAGACAGACAATTTTTTTTATTTACTTTTTTTTTTTTTATTATACAGTCCGCTTTTTACCTAACATCTACACTACCGTAGGAACCAAACAATATGACACAAAATTTTGTGTTACAGTTATATAATTACATTATTTTTTTTTTAAATTTTCTATTCTAACTTAAAATTTATTTAAGTAGTTTATTTTTTATTTTAGGTAAGTTTAGTTATAGAAATGAAATTGTTGTTTTTTATAAGTTATTAAAATACATAATAAAAAAAAAATTAAATAAAATTACCAAAAATTACAATAAATAAATATGTCATACACATGCGCATATCTACCTTAAATCAATCAAATTCAGCAAAAAGCATTGTCAAAAAATCATAAACAAACAATTAAGGTTCACCCTACAACCTAGTCGATCCAAAGGTCCCCATTATGCTGGCTGCATTGCCGCGTTGAATGGCATTAGAGACCAGCTGGCTGGACCAACCAGGAACCAGAGCGGGGATCATTTGCCTTCTCTCTCAATCTTCGCCCTGTCTCTCTTAAAAGGTCGCGGGCCTCAGCGCCCCATGGTCATGTCATTTTGACAGCTACCGGAATAAACATTTACTTCAGAGCTGAGTACTTGGCGTGCTTCGACTTCGCAGCGTTAATACCTGTATAGTTTGCACACTCTTATGTAAGTAGTTAATTACGGTATCAAGATCTATTTAATCAACAGAGGTAAACTTGTATACCTCACAACAATGCCGACAGGTATTTGATAGCTAATTAACGTTACGTAATTGCAGATTACAAGAGGTATCAGATAATCATTGGTCGCTTTGTATGATAAGCAGTTGCTTGGTCAAGTAGTTGCTTGGTCGAGCTCTTTCCAGAATTAGGTTACCACTTCTTTTCTCCCAGATTTGAAAGAATTTAAGCAATAGTTGGACCCTTAAAATCACGTGACCAACGTTTGATATAAGCATATTTTCGTATAGAATCAAAAAAACTTAATAAGAAAGAGAAAGATATTTTTTTTATTAAAAAACAGCAAATAATACAAAAATAACATAAATACAAGATGGAAAAGGTTTTGAAAAGAAAACTATACAAAAGTATAGTACTCGTACATTCAGAAAATAACAAAAAAGATTACATAACATAACACATTGCAGCGCTGATATTCAGCTGCAGCATTAGGTTACTCAAATCATTAGAAATTCCGAAGATGATCCAAGCTATATTTCGAAAAATCGGGTTCTTCTTCAGTTATTCAATACATTGTTATCGTGGTAGCACGTTTTTTTGCAATTGATCATCTTTTTTTTCCAATTGTGATGTTGCACCTAAAGAAAAAGTTAATGCATATGTCATATGACCAAATTCTACGTGGTTTTTAATAGTACTAGTGTACTGTTCTTTTGTACACCCTGTATAGTGTAATACAAGTCCTAAGCACATACATAAAAATCCAATTCCTTTTATTCTAAACTTACTAGAAGGAAAAGTGTGGGAGAATTAATACGCTTTCATACATTCGTAGGCGCCCGACCCGCCCTTTTCTACTCCTGTCGTAGTGACCAGTCTGTACTTATTAGTCCAAATTATCTGTTATTTTTCGAATACATTTGGGAGACTAGCTAAAGGAGCTGGTCAATCTAATATCTTTGTTTCACCGCCAAAGGAGGAAAGTCACAGTGAAAGGATTCAGTCGAAATATTTGTATATTTGTTACATTCTGGAGAAGGTTTTAGTATGCATACTGCTGAGCTGATGATAGAGGTCACGGAACTCCTTAACGGTCAGGAGTCAATAGATAATACTGCGATTTGTCGACAGAACGCATTTCGTTGTGTATTGGGCAGACGTGGGGCTTACAAGGTACCTGGCAGTAATTTTATTTACTGGGGGGCGTAAACTAGTACACCCAGAAACGACAAAAAAAAAACTTATAATAACGGGTCTAACCGCGATGTACTATAGTATGTAGTAGTATTGATACTATTTACATTCTTCGACGTTTCGACCGTGATGCTACGGTCGTGGTCACGAGGGGACTGGTGCGCGGCGTCTTCGTCTGCATCGGGCGGCCGGTTCTTTGGCTACCCTCGAACTCTCCAATATTTGTTGTGCACTTGAACTAGAGTCAGTAGGTTCAAGTATCACAATACACAACACACAACACTCACAGTATACGGGTTTATGTTTATTGATAAAGGCGACACACGCGGTTTGCATTTAATCACTGGATTCCAGGCCGATGACAATTTGAATCCGTCTTCCCGATTGAAATTATTGTACTTTTTAATTTCAATCGCTTCACGTATTACCCTAGTGTGGTAATGGCGATCCGTGGAACGGATTTTCGGGTTATGTAACTCCATCCAGTGATTAGTCCCCATATTGAGCAGATGTTCCGCTACCGCGGATTTATTCGTCTGCCGAATTTTCACTGCAACGATGTGTTCCTTGACTCTTTCGGCTATAGTTCGTTTTGTTTGGCCAATGTAAGAATTACCACAGCTGCAGTCTATTTTGTGAACCCCCGGAGTTTGAAAGGCAAGACGTCCTTAGGCGATCGTATTAGTTGTGATATTTTACGTAAAGGAGTATATACAGTCTTAATGGAGTATTTACTGAGTACTGATCCAATTTTGTCAGTTACGGCTTTAACATGTGGTAAAAATACTGCTTGACGACTAGCCTCAGGAGCCCAAAGAAAGGAGAAGGCGCAGGAAGAGGGGGCTCTTCCTGCGCCTTCTCCTTTCTTTGGGCATCTTATATCCATTTCATCTTAGTACCTCCTGAACATTTGCAAGCTCCTTATGAAGATGTCAGGGTCACATAGGTTGTGAGCTCTATTCGTTAACGACGCAATAACCAATTGAAGATGCCGAGGATGATGATGAGAAGATACGTCTAGGTATCAGTCTGTGTGTGTGGGCTTTCTATACACAGTGTGAGCCATTGTTCCATCCGCCTTCACCTTGATTTCCATGTCAAGTAACGCGAGGGATCTGTTGTTCTCCATCTCATATGTGAACTTCATTTTTGTATGGATGGAATTCAGGTGGCTAATATATTGTTCCACTTTCTGTTGAATCCATGGATAACGCAGAAAAAGTCATAGACGTACCTTTTCCAGAATTTCACAGTATTTGGTCCAGTAGCCAGAGCTAGGTCTTCGAAATGTTCCATCCAGATATTTGCGATTACTGGTGCGAGTTGGCTACCCGTTGCAACGCTGTCGATCAGGAGGTAGTACTAATCTCTGAAGAGTAGGAAGTTCCCGTCCAAACAATTTTCCATGAAAACAATATATTCTTTAGGCAATTCATGATTACCCAGTTTATCCTTGATGACCTCGATGCAATCCTTTAATGTTACATTAGTAAAGAGTGACTCCAGCCCCCTAACCATGAACTCTAAAAACAATCTCAAAGTTGTCAAATCTGTCAATTTTGGTACGTCATTTCATACAAAATTTGACAGAAATGATAATGTTTGACCGATTTGTGATTGTTTTAACAGTTCATGGTTAGGGCCCAGGACCATAACCATGAACTCTTAAAATAATCTCAAAGTTGTCAAATATGTCAATTTTGGTACGTCATTTCATACAAAATTTGACAGAAATGATAATGTTTGACAGATTTGTGATTGTTTTAACAGTTCATGGTTAGGGCCCAGGTCGAAACTCACCATCAAATCTCCAGGTTCTAACTTTATGCTCTTAGTCGCGTTTAGACCCGTTATTAAAAGTTTTAGTTATAATGCAACGCGAAAGTTTAAAAGATAAAAAATATATATTTGTTGGTTTTTTTTTTTAATTGACTTAGGTATTGAACGCAAGACCTTATCGCATGGTTACGACACTTCTTTTATTAATGATATTTTTTTAAACGACTTTTATAATGATAGGTCCTCAGTTGGGCGATAAAGAAATTAAAGGCCTAACACTAAAAATGGTGAAATAAAAAAAAGGTTCAAAAAACTAAAAACCTCAAAAAGTTGTAATACTGTATTAAATTTCCTAAGATAACATATTGTAAACTACGACTGAATTGTTTGACTTAATATCCAAAAACGTGACATTGGCCTGCCAATATAAATAAATACTGTATTAATTTTCCTGTAATCTTAGAAAATTAAATACAGTATTACAGCAGAGCAGGGGTGGGTAATTTTATGTTCACTGAGCCGATTACGCAAGAAATGCTTCGTATCACTATCCTGGAACACCGGGCGTAGGTTGCCGGTCCGTAGTGGTAGACCGTGGCAGTCGGGTAACGTGACGTTCTAGTTGCCCTGGGTAGCTTTCCGGTACCGGTACAGAAGTCGTTACTGGAGTCGGTGCGATTAATGAACACATTTTAACTCTCCATGGAGCACCGACTCCAAAAATAGCTGATGAGGTAGGTATGTTTTAGTTTATAAATTATTTTTTTCGCTTTTTAGTTTCTTTTTGAAGTCGGTTCTTAGTTTTTTAAACCTTTTTTTTATAAATAGTGCTTCACGCAGTCCACAGCGTTGCTAAATATGGCAATACCACTCATCCTGTAGCCCACGCAACCGCAGTTGCGGGCACAATTAGTATCACATAACGACAACATTATCTCTGTCTGCATCAGTAGTTCTAGATTATCTCCTAGACAAATAATATTGCGTACCTACAAGTAAACTATTTACACAAATCAGATACTATTTTTGTCGCTTTTATAATCCTGCTATCAAACACTTTGTAAATAGATAAATAGATTAGCTGTCGGTCGCATTTTAAGTAGAAATTTATTGTATTACGTCAATACGATGTTTGTAAAACCGCGCTTCCTGCAACCACGTTTTTATTTTAGGACCCATTTTCTGAATGTACCCAAACCGGGAATCAAACACTGGGTTCAATTTCATCATCATCATCATATTAGCCACAGGACGTCAACTGCTGAACATACTGACAACAACAACATCGTGACTTCTGTCATCGGGGAGTTTTTGCCATACTTGCCACGCTTGGCAGGCGGGTTGGCGAGCGCAGTTTTTTATATTATTTCGCACGCAGACGCTGCTCCCCGTCTCGTGATACAGAATTTAGTCGCCACTTATGACACGCCTCATGTTGGCGGTGGGGAAGTGTATTCTTTACGGCCGTCACACGGCATATTGGTTCGATTTATTTCACATGGGTTCAAATTATTTCGATCATATTTATAAAAACCGGCAAAGTGCGAGTCAGACTCGCGTACGAAGGGTTCCGTACCGTTATCTATAAAACCGGAAAAAGATCACGTTTGATGTTGTTACTAGTGCTAATTTTATCTATATTATTTTATCTCTTTAGTAGTGGCACTTATGTTTAATCCGATAAAGGAGAGTATAAATGAATGTTATAACAGTACTTCAGTCTAAACTATTAGCACAGTCCTACAAGGCTCCAACATGGGACTCTTTTTATTTTTCGTTCTAAGTTTTTGTGCGAGTGCCGCGTTTGCAGCAACAGATAGTACGTATATAAAATATTTCATTGTATTTTAATAAAGTTTTAGTATAAAATATTTTTCCATATCTATAATACTTAAGGGAATTATTCGTCAAGATTTTCCGACAACTTTCTACAAAGTAAAATGTGAAGTATGTTGTTTTTGTACCAAAAACACATAGTACTTTACCTTTATGTACTTGTTGAAGTGTTCAATAAAGAATAGAATAAAATAACGAAATATCAACAGTTTCATTATAATTAACAGATAATAAAAATAATAACTTAGCTGTGGGTTTGACCATTACACGGAAAATATCTGCCATGCTGAGAAGATGCTGGTCTTTCGTAGAAGTGGTAGAAGCCCAGTCTTAAATAATATCTATGTCACGTTAACACAACACTATGCGGCCGCCCCCGCGCCCGCTCTTCGGCCCCCTCTCGTGGCGCACGCCGCCCCGCGCCTGCGTACAACTAACAGTCTGGATTCAGCCATCGCAGCATTCAGCACGTTCGTAACGCCCGCGTCCCCGATACCTACATTCATTTTGTATTTTGACTACCGAAGTAAAATTAACCGTTCAACATTATTTCAATGAATCCCTAACATATAGATTGAAAATAAAATACTTTTCCCCATACACTTGACAAGTCACTTAGAGTAGGCAGTTTATTGCAGTTACGAAAACAGACGGACCACTGTCTACTTGTGTCCAACTCCCACTTGACCAGTTTTTAACTCGTAGATTAATAAATATAGGCCTGACAACACTTTCTTCAGTCATGTCATGTGTTTTAAATTATGAATTAAAATCCTCACGTTACAAGTCATTAAACTTTTTCAGCAGTGTCTACCAGCACAACCAGTCCCACGCTAAATTAGAAAAGCGTTCTTTTCTAATTATTATCTTTTACGAAATGCTTACCATCTGCTAACTTTCTTCTTTACAGAAGTAATAGTTTGCTACTACGGCACATGGGCTACACACAGATCAGGCGACGGCAAGTTTGACGTGGAACACATAGATCCTGAGCTATGTACCCATTTTGTGTACGCATTTGTGGGTATCGACGAGGAGGGGACCGTCGTGTCACTCGACCCCGACTTGGATCTAGGTGATAATGGGAGAAAAGGTTAGTGACCTATTAAGGTACGTTTACACATAACGTCTCACATCTCGACGACTCAACGACTCTGCCAAGTCGCCTCCCACGTTCCTGCCTCTTTAAAAGCTGCAGGTGCTGCAGCTGCCTCTGCAGAGTCCTTCAAAAAAAATACTCTGCCTTTGACAGCTGCCACCGTTTTTCGTCTTTCGGAGTAGAGACGCTGGGACCCTGGGGCCCTGAGGCCAAAAAACTATTTCAGGGCTGGTATAGCTACCTTGGCCAGTAAATAAGCATAGCTATTCAGCGAGGCAATGCTGCCAGCCTTTTGGGCACCTATAACTATTCGGTGGGAATAGGTGAATTTGGGTTTTCATAAACTTTATTTATATATTATATACATTTTTTAAAGTATTTTTTTTTAAATATTATTTAGTATCCTTAGCATGTTTTGATTATAAAATGTATATAGATTTTTATTTGCAAAAAAACGGTGCATAAATGAGAAGCCGATTAGACACGTCAAAAAATATTAGGGTGTATAATAAAAAAGTATCATTCGTTATTCATTGCACACGCGCAGGCCTAATGTACTGAAGTGCTGTCTACCCAAAAAGAGAAGTATTCTTGAGTCTGATACAGGAAATAGGATACAGGTCTGAGATACAAACCTAGGACCTTTGATGAGCTAATGAGCCGATATTTGGACCATTACATAACCAAAGTTTTCAAGGCAATCTTTTTGATTTTCAATGTACCTGCCTATACTAGACTTCATACTGAATGTCCCTCTGGTACTTTAAAAAACAATACGTTTTTAAATCATACCTCTATTATAATAGAAAATGAAAAGGAGAAATGGATCACAATATGAATTCGGATCACTTTGAAAACTGCAATCAAAATATCTGAAAAGTAAGAAAAGCCTATCAAAACAAAAACTTTAAACTCTTTTGTTTCATACGTAGTTTGGGAAGTAGTTTTAGTTGTTCGAAAATACACTTAAAATAAACTTTCAAACTACCTTTTCCCAAAAACAATAACAAAATGTACAATTATTATTCCTTTTGAGTTTTATCCAGACTAGCACTGTCAATCTTATAATTATTTGATTTGTACGTATCGCTTATAAAAACGATCTAAGCACTATTTTTACTAATATTTTTTAAACATGAAAATTTCGACTTACTTGTACGATAATAGTGTCAAATTTTGTCATAATTACAGACAACTTCAGAAAATTCACTTCATTGAAGAACAAAAATCCAAACCTTAAAACTATTCTGGCTGTTGGCGGTTGGAGTGAGGGGTCAGAAAAATATTCAGTGGTGAGTACATGAATATACCTATTATATGTTTCAAGTAAGCTTAAAAACGCACGCCTATTTTATGCCAATCAATAGGCAAAAATATTTATCACAACGAGATCGTTTTAATCTTGTTGTGACCGTTACGGCTTTATGAATCCGCGCTCGCTATGAATTTATTTAGCAGTTCCCTGCGCCACTAAGAGGCGAGCCGTTTTCTTTTTTTCACAGTCTTGCCAGTCACATGACTGCCATATAATTACAACGTGTAGTTCCAAATACGCAAAACCTCGTGTCAATACTGGCACTACAACAACTCTAGAAATGTTTTTATCAGGACCAACATTGAAATTCAAAATTTAAGAAGCATAATATGATGTTTATCAATTTTATTCGTTATACATGTGCCTTTAATAAGTAATAGACGCGCGTGAGACAAAACATTTGTCATGCATCTCAATAAAAACTTTTATAACGATAGAATTTCGGGTAATTACGCATGCGAGCCAATCCCGGGTGTCAGAATTAATTAGCATAGTACTAAGACACTATTTTGAAAGTAATATCAATAACGTCAATAAAATACTTCCACAGATGGTTTCAAACGCAACCAACCGCAATAATTTTATCCAAAGCGCCCTCAAAATGGTCTTAGACCATAACTTTGATGGTTTGGATGTGGACTGGGAGTATCCTAACCAAAGAGATACCGTGTACGGTCCAGCAGATATCGACAACTTCAGCCAACTTCTGAAGGAATTGAAAGAAGAGTTTGACAAGCATGGATTACTGGTGACGGTTGCTGTGGCTGCTGTGGAAGCTTCGGCGTCGCTGTCCTATGACATACCGACTATAGCCAAGTATGTTTGTAGGGGCAAATACTCTGCCATAATGATGGCAATAAAATTGTTAGGTATTTACGTATTTAACATAACAGAGATCCTCTCACAAGGTTGAGAAACGACTTGATAATGGATGTAGAAGCCGCTGAATGCAGGCCGCTTCCAAAAGGCCAATCTGGAAGTCATTGGTGAAGGCCAATGTTCTGCAGTGAATACCCATGACTGAAATGATGATGATGGTGTAACAGAAGACAGTTGGTAGCGCGGTGGTCTCGCCTTATTTCCGTGGGTCGTGAATTCGCATACAAAAGTAGGTTGCTCGAAAATTGTCCTGTTCCCCTTCTGAGGGTTGCGGAGTACTGATATCAATTTTTTTATTTTTTTTCTATTTTATTTTATTCGGAACAACAAACAATTACAAAATATTGCTTAAAACAAAAACATGGAACGCATACTATTACCAATTTTGTAGCCAACTACGTTATTCACAAAAAATATTATACAAGATTACAAAATTATACATTCCAAAGGTTTACCTTTAAAATAAAATAAAATATTACACCTACAATTTATTGTAGGTGTAATATTTTATTTTATTTTATTGGATCTTACTGTCCTGTAAATCTGTAAGATGCAAAACTACTTTAGCCCTGAACTGCGTAAGAGGAAGCCCAAACAAATCTATGTCAAGAAAATTGTCATTATATGATTGCATAATGCGACGCAAAGGCGCGCGCGCACCAGCTATAGTTCGACATTGTTTGGGTGCAAAAAGCTTATGAGCTCGAGTATCGCGAATACGTTGCGATTGACTAGGTGTACGTAAGAAAATGTTATTGATTAATTGGGTGCAATCAAATTTATCATCAATTATTCTATAAAGAAATGTTTGGTCTAGGAACATTCTTCTGGCTTTTAGAGAAAGTAAGGAATTTTTTTTCAAATTATATTCGTAAGATTACTTTGTACGAAAACATTTATATTCCACAGATCGGATAAATGTTTTTTGAACTCTTTCGAGCTGATTGCTATATTTATTATAATGAGGATTCCATACTACGGTGGCGTACTCTAATTGAGATCTAATTAGTGACTTATATAAAGCTAGGTAGGAGGTTCGCTTGAAGCTGCTACAAGTACGCATGACGAAACCATACAGTTTGAAGGCCTTGTTTACTATACTTTCAATATGCGCATCCAAATGCAGTTTACTGTCAAAAATAATACCCAGATCTCTCATTAAAGAAACTTGTTCAAGTGGAGTATTGCCTAGTGTATATTGAAAACAGATATTATTTTTCTTTTTTGTGAAAGCAATACTTTTACATTTGGAAATGCTAAACTGTAATTTGTTTTCAACACAGTACATTGAAAGGCGATCCAAATCATCCTGCAGTAGCAAACAAACATCAATATTTTCAATTTTTGCGAAAGATTTTGGGGTCATTTGCATAAAGGAGGTAATTAGTGTGCCTAAAACACTTGTCAATGTCATTTACAAACAAAACAAACAGCAAGGGGCCCAATATTGACCCTTCAGCTACTCCAGAGGTCACAAAAATGTCAGCAGGTAAAGAAAATCAATCGCTACAAATATAATTATTAGACTGACAAAGACATTACAATTTACAGTCACTAAATGGAACTTGAGCCACTTTAAATAAATAGCATTAGCGTGTCTTCTTCTTATAAGCCAAGTACTCAAAACTGTTATAACCATTGCGTGACTGTCCACGAAAGGGTAGCTTTATAAACGCATATTATTAATTGTATATAGGCTTGTTTGTTAGCAGCAAGGAGGTCCAGGAAGAGGTCGACAAAATACCAGTGCCTATCTATTCTATTCGTGCGTGCGTACACTACGCCAGAGTCTCGATTCGCACATATTTCGCTGCAAATTCGCCCTTTCTAAACAAAACCATACATACAAAATCCTGTCGAAAGACTGGCAACATTTCATAAAGGTACCAGTTTTCCTAGTTTTGTTCCTACAAACAAAGCAGCAAGCAGTCTTACACTAAGCAAACAGTGTCGAATGTGCTTCTATAAAGCCAACGCTTCCATGACCGTCGCGCTAATGATCAACAGAGCACCTATACTTTTTCATAACTGTTTTTTATTTTCAGATATGTAGACTACATAAGCGTCATGACGTATGACTTGTACGGCGCATGGGACCCTGTGACGGGCCACAACGCACCTCTGTACAGAAGCGAAGGCGACAGCACCGACAATGAAGCCGCACTGTTCACTGTTGAGAATTCTGTCAAGTACTGGCTACGTGAAGGTAAAAAAAATACACTAGAGTTTTTCAATTTTCTGAATAAAGATTTTCATATCTCTTACTCTTGTCGGACGACAGCATGGTAAAGAGCGATAAATAGAACAAACATATATAGAATATGGAAATAGGTAATAAATGAAAATATGAAGAACTTAGGACTCATGTTTTCTAAGTCAGTCTGGACTTTTCAATTGTTATGGTCTTATCTGAAAATCTGACTCTAATTCGAAACAACATTTATCCAACTACAATTTAATAGGTTTATCTCATCGTATTTCAGGGTGTCCTCCCGAGAAGTTGGTGTTAGGCGTCCCATTCTACGGCCACACGTTCATCCTGGCCAATGCTACTCTCAACACTCCAAGGTCACCGGCCACTGGATTTGGTCTTGCTGGCCCGTACACTGCCACCGAGGGATTTATGGGATACAATGAGGTACTAGCTGGATCAAAATCTGGATTGATAATTTTAAGATATCCCAATATGTGAAGAAAGGTTCTCGAGCGGCCACCACGTACTGGAGTAGGCGGCGTGGGATGGTCTTCTTTTTGGACTGATAACCTGGTCAGGGCTTTGGGAAGGCGCTTAGTAATATTTAAAGTTAGTTTAAATAAAGTTGTTAAACTTAAAACTAAAAGCACTCCCTGCTCTGATAAGGGTATCAGTTTTATTACCAATTATCTATTCCTAGTGAAAAACCTTCCGGAGTGGAAGGAAGGTGAAACTTCTTAAATGTAACGTTTTCTTATCTTGTCAACAGTTTTGTTACCTTCTCAAGACTGAACCTTGGACCGTCCGCATCGACCAACTAGCTAAAGTTCCTTACGCCTTTCGCGACAACAACTGGATTTCTTACGACGACCCCGAATCTATCACCACTAAAGTAGACTACGCATTGAGCTTCAACCTACGTGGCATTATGCTTTGGAGTATCGAGACTGATGATTTCCATAGTCTTTGCGGAGAAGAGGACTTCCCACTGCTAAGAGCTATAAATAAAGCATTAGGGTAGTTATGCTAATTCTAAGGCTGCTAAGGAGCAGTATTTTTTAGATTCTTGTTTTGAAAGTCATTTTACCTACTTTTGTTGAACGTTCTTTGAAACATATTTGAAGTATTTCTAATATTAATTAATATGTAATCTTTTTGCTGCTCGCTGTGGCATTCTACGGGAAGAACCATACCCAGCAGTTGACTTTGAAACACTGATAAATGATGATGATGATAAAACCTTTTTAATATGTTATAAAGTTGATGAAAATTCATAAAATCATAAATAAATAAACAGTGGACTACTATATACGTGTGTATGCTGAATTGTTTTATTTTATTTTTAAAAAACCTTCGCTTTATACCGACTACTTTAGCCGATCCTTCCTTTGTCCTGTAATACCGTTCCTTTCTTTAATAAAAAAATATGATGATTCTGTTTTCTGATCGTTCTGAGAAAAATCTCATGTCACAACAAACCTTACAAAATTATTTAAATCAACTACGCCTCGCTGGGTCTTAAAAAGACTGATCCATTGTCATGCCAACAATAAAAAAAGTGAATGTGGTGTCCTCGTCGGACTACATGTGGAACATAAAACGAGATTTTATTATTTAACTATCTTCCTTAGCAGGGGTTTCCACTTCACAAATACAATCGTTTTTCAATGGATCTAAGGTACTAAAGGTTTATTTTGCACGTAAAACATGACCTCTGAACACGTGAGGCGAACTTCGCAACAAAGCAGTGCGTCTATCGCGCGGAAAAGTCGTCCAGTGTAAAGGGGCTTTTAGAAGATACGGGGTTTTTTTCTGTATTCATAAGTTTTTTACTTATACGAAGTTCCTGGAAAAAGCCTCTCCGAAGACACGTCACTGAACCCGATCGTATGATTATGATGATACAAATTTGTAAAACAATATAAAAGAAACAATGTAGGTACATACCTAAGGAACAAGCAGCTAATTCTGTTGGTCAAATAGAACAACATTCCTCCAGCAAAAAACAGGGAACATATAATTTTTAAACTAAAAAATATTGTTTCCGCATAAGTCTATAACTTTTTTACCACTTGGAAAGTTATTAATTGTGTTCGTGGAATGTTTTCGTTTTGTCAAATTCGTTGAAGAACGCGAAGCCGTAGGAAAAAATACTCAACATCGATAAAACGAGAAAGAGAGATAGACGTACTTAGTCGTTACGTAATTAAAAAACTTAAATCGATTATTTACTGCACATAACAATACTAACTAAATAAGAAAACGCTACTGTGAAAAACCACCTAGAGAAGAATACAGGAAACTAAAATCTTCATAGGATTGTGATGAAACTTAAGTTACTTAAGTGAGTTAACCTTAATTATTATAAATGCGAAAGTTTGTAAGACGTATGAAGGTATGGATGTTTGTTACTCTTTCACGCAAAAACTACTGAACGGATTTGGATGAAATTATGCACACATTAATGGGATATATTGAATAAACTTAAGACCACGCGAGCGAAGTCGCGAGCAACAGTTATCTCTGCAAGCAGATTTTTAGTAAAGTTAGAAAATATTATTTTTTAATATCTTAGAGAAGCATTGGTACCTACGTACCTAAGTCTGACAAATAAGGAATTGCAATCATGCAAACAGAGATCTGATACATCTCTAGAGATTGGAAATTGTGAGGCATCGTTGGTCATAAGCCAGAACAAAAATATTTTATTTTGACAGAAGTAATAGGTAATCTAACCTCAAAATAGACAAGTATCTGGAAAAAAGGAAACTTAAACTAAGACAATGATAAGATGCAGGCTGTTATCAGTTGTTTCAACTGCCTGCCTGCGAATTATAAATAATAACCTGAAACAACAAATCAGTTTGAATGAAATCATTATATTATGACTGGGTCAATTCAAAAATAATTGATTGGTGGTTCAATAATTATTTTATTTTCACATTTGTAAAGTAAGATTTTTTTTAATATTATAGGTATTAAAGGTACCTATGTGTTTCTAAGTTATGATACAAGGTTAAGGTTAGAAATTAATAAATACCTCAAATACTATTGTCTGGAGCTTGACTTGTAACCGAGAATCAACCCACAGCAGCAGTTACGTTTCTTCTATTAATTAAAAAGTGCAAATATAAATATTTCATGCAATTACCTACCGCTAATAACACCGCTTCCAACCGGCCAATCTGGAAGTTACTGGGGGAGGCCTATGTTGATGATGGTACAATATAAAAGCGGAAAAAAATAGAATCTATAACATAAACAAGTAGGTAAATAAAAATAAGGAAAGTCATTTCGTCTCTCGCAGTTTTATGAATATAAGTTGCTCTCAAAGATGACAAGAATACGGGATGTAAATAAACCTTTCGGAGCCCGACGTTTGAAGATACAATCCTTCTGTTTGAGCTGCAAGCTAAAGTTTTTGTACACGATGAAAATGTTTCTTTGATGTTAGGTAGGTATATTATATCATTGAAAATAACGGAGTGTTAAACAAAAAGGGAAATAGAATGAAATAAACGACTGTAATTTTAAAATTATAGCCTTAAAACTATTTAAAAACAACCTTTTCTATAAAAATTAACCGGTTTAATTAGACGGTTTAGCGACGGTAACATAAGCTATGGAAAATTAATACGTTATAACATTAATTACTTTTAAACTTTCGCGTTGCATAATTTAAAACTCAATGAAACGGGAATTAATGCAATCATAATACATTTTAGGTACAAAATGTTACCTCTTTTGCCTGACGTTTCGATTGGGTTACACCATAGACTTAGCATTCGCTACGCTATATCCATGTTATAAACCGATGAACGCCGGCTGCACGCACGAAAATCTGTCACATTCCGCCTGAGCCGAGCTTGCAAGCCAAACCGGGGAACAAGGCGTAGCGAATGCTTAGTCTATGGGAACAAGCGAAAGAGAAAGAGGCACGATCGGCCTAAGCGTTCAGCTCGTGACACATCTATTTTCTTTGTATTATACAAAATAATGATAATTCAATGATAATCATTCAATTCAATTCATAAAAGTATGCAATTTTTCATCAATATTTTCATATGGCGTTATCACGTAAAATAACGTAAACCGACTTTACAGACAAACAATAATTGTTTCGCTATCTGCTGTAATTGTTTTCAAACGTACAATTTGAAATTGAATATTTGTAGAATGATTATAAATTACATTTGTGTGAAGCAATATTTGAAATGTATCCTCTAAGTATTCTACAAAATCTGTCAGATACTGTGGCCAAAATCGAATCTCCCCAAACTAGCCACTAGGGTTCGCTGTAAATATTTATCTAATTAAAACAGTTTAACTTTTCTATTTTAGACGGTCCCTTTACGAAAATCTTATGCCTCAGTTTCGTTTCTTAGCATCTATTAATCCATTAGTATTGACCACAGGAATTAACTGTAGGCCCAAATCGCACAACACAAATTCTCGTACTCATTCACTCGTCATAAACTTTTAACTTAGATAATAGTACATTATGATACGAGTGTGCAAAGTTGATTATTACACACGATGACACGAGGCATTATTGTAAGCGCGAGCCGCAGGCGAGCGCGGTAAGGAAGCCGAGTGTATAATTATCAATGTACACGAGTTGCATATGACGTTTTTCAACACAATTGCGAGGAAAAAACAAAACAAAAACTAAAAATACCTTCTCCGAATATGACGTCTTTTTGCTGTATTTCCACTGATTGAGTATTTCGTAAGCAGCTAGGTATTTTTCTCTGGATTTTGGCGGCAACAGCAGAGGCTATCACTCGCGTTTCGTGCCTCGATAAGTATTTCCGGCGCGTTAAAATTATATTTTACTCGTCTTCACAATTTGAGGTAGTGGTTTGAGGAGTGCGTCCTACCCGTCATGACATACGGAGCCGAAACGTGGACACTCACGATAGGGCTGGTCCACAGATTTAAAGTCGCTCAGCGAGCTATGGAAAGGGCTATATAAATGAGGTAATCCGACAGAAAACTAAAGTCATCGACATAGCCCATCGAATAAGCAAGCTGAAGTGGCAGTGGGCCGGCCATATTTGTCGCAGAACCGATAACCGCTGGGGTAAACGAGTTCTTGAGTGGAGACCGCGTGTCGGCAAGCGTAGTGTGGGACGTCCTCAGACTAGATGGAGTGACGATCTTCGCAAGGTTGCTGGCAGGAGCTGGATGAGAGTAGCCGTGGATCGTGCAGAGTGGCGTGCAATTGGAGAGGCCTATGTCCAGCAGTGGACTAGTGTGGGCTGATGATGATGATGATGATGATGATTATTTGAGCTAGTTATTTTTGATAGTGATTATCCACACAGCAACAACTTTACCAAATTAATATTTATGAAACACGAAGTTTTGTTTTTTTCGCGCGCTGCACTTTCGATGCGCGCGCAGGTTCAATAAAGGCACAGGAAGAACCGCTGGTCAGCCGGAGCAGCAGCAAAATAAAAAATTAAATAAACTATAAATTATTGTTTCTAAAAATGATAGTTAAGTTAATTTGTGTTTATTAATATACAGTTTGATAAAATTAAATATTTATTTGTCATCTTAACCTTAAAATAAATTAATATTCGTTAAATATTCAATGTTTTTAGATATAAACTTTACTTTACTTTTCAACAAAATTTGTTGAAATTTAAAAAAAAAGTTTACATTACCGCACCAGTGCGATAATGTTATTATAGCACAAGTGCGTAATATGACGAATTATGAAACTAAAAACGGTGTTATAAGAGTCAATTTACGAGCAACTGTGTTGAAAAAAGTATTTTACAATTATGGTATGGCGAACAATAGGATGTGGTTAGACCGTAAGTAATATTCAAGAGTCAAAGATCTTATTTGGCTTTTGAAAAAAAAGTACTACCTGGAGAAGAAAATTATTTCAATGATGTTGATAACTACATATATAAAATAGATAACAAATATCACAATTATTGTGACACATTGCTACTTCAGTACCGTTCATTACGCGTAGCCTGACTCGTACTTACTTATTCCATCTCCTTTGTACCACCGAAGGAACTTTATTTTATTTTATTTTTTATTTTATTTTATTTTATTTAATAAGGACACACAACAGGTAACAGCTAAGAAGGTAGCACAATGTTTATATAAAAGATTTAAATACTGAGCTATCACCTAAAGACGTGCATCCCTGACATGAGTAAAAAAAATCATGGTTTAATTAAAATATTGACCATCTTAGTAAAATAAATTAAGTATATTGGCGCCTTATGGGCCGTAAATGTACCTATTTTTAATAAATATGTTTATAATATTCTTTATATATACAGTATACACTTTTTAAAATTTTAATACAGGATTTTTTGGAGTTTACTCTTGAAGACATTTGTGGATTTAGTGAAGATATCAATGTCATGATTGCTCTGAGTCACATCATTGTATTGGCGACACATTCGAACTATGGGGTTGTAAAACGATGTATTATTTCGGTATACTTGAAGACAGAATAATTTATGTTTCCGAGTTCTGTTAAAAGTGTTAAAATTAATGGCCGATAGAAGTATTGGAGAATCTAATTTTGAGGAAAGGTTTTTGTGCAAATAAATAAGTTCACTCTGCCTGCGTCTAGCCTCTAACGTTACCATATTGAATTTTTTAAACCTGTCGTTATAATTGCATAGTGCCCGATGAAATCCCTGTCGAAAAGAGAGAATTCTAAGAAATTTTCTTTGTAGAGATTCGATTCGACTAGTGTGAACAGCGTAGAAAGGTGACCAAATAATAGATCCGTATTCCAAGTTGCTTCTGACAAGTGTGTTGTACAAGTATATTATGGCGCGAGACGTAAAAAAGTGTTTTGTATTCCGCGCTACAAATCCCAAAAGTCTAGATGCTTTGTTGCAAATATGATTATAATGGTCCCTAAAGGACAATTTTTCATCAAATATGATGCCTAAGTCTTTGGTTTTATGTAAGCGGTTCAAGATTAGGTGGTTCAGTTTATAGTTAAAACATATTTTATTAGTTTTTCTTGTGAATGTCAGAACAAAGCATTTATTAACGTTTAAAAACATATGATTTTTAATACACCAATCGGACACCATGTTAAGATCATTTTGAAGAGTTTCTGCCTCACTAGAATTACTGATTGTTGAAAAAATCTTGAGGTCATCAGCGTATAAAAGACAAGGATTTTTAAGGCTGTCAATTAGGTCATTGATAAACACGTTAAAGAGCAAAGGCCCCAGGTGTGATCCTTGAGGGACGCCGGATGTAACAGAGGCAGGAATAGAAACTTCACCCTTAAGGGCAACTAACTGACTTCTTCGAGACAAGTAAGATTCGATCCATCGAAGTAATGAGCCATGTATACCCATAGTTTTTAGTTTTTGACACAACATAGTGTGATTGACCTTGTCAAAAGCTTTAGAAAAGTCTGTGTATATGGAGTCTACTTGAATATTTTTAGCAAATGCTTCACATAAGTAGTGTTTATACTCCAGAAGGTTTGTTATGGTGGATTTGTTTTTAACAAAACCATGTTGATTAGGAGAGAGTAATGGACTGATATGGAAGTAAAGGACATCGTAGACTAATGATTCAAAGAGTTTTGGAAAGCAGGATAAAATACTTATTGGTCTATAATTCTCACACATAGATTTATCACCGCTTTTATATATCGGGACAATATGGGCCTTTTTCCAAAATTCAGGAAAAACGCCTGAACCTAAAGACTGGTTGAATATCATAGACAGCGGTGAAGATAGTTCGTCCGCGCATTTCTTAATAATAAGTGGTGGGATCCCATCTGGCCCGGCACCCTTATTAGCATCTACTCCTTTTAATTTCTTTTGGATCGTCCTCAGATATTAGAAAGGAAGAGAGACAAACATTAGATGTACAATTAGAAGTCAGTGTCGAGTTTGTGCTCACGTCATAACTGACTTCAAAAACCGAGCTAAAGTATTGCGAGAACAAATCACATACACCCTTAAGATCAGAGGCTTCGTTATTGTTATATTTCATTACCTTAGGGATTGCATTACTTTTACCTCGCTTATTATTCACAAAAGACCAGAAGCACTTAATATTTGCAGTTAACCCATCCTCGACGGAGTTCACATAGTTTCTATAACATTGAGCTATTAAACGTCTGCATCTAACTCGGAGCAATGAAAAAACATCGTAGTCTCGAGGATTGTGGAACATCTTGTATCGCTTGTGATATTTCTGCTTTTCGGTTAAGCAGCGTATTACGGAAGCACTGAACCATTCAGGGTATTTTTGTGAGCTCCTGGACACGGTGGGGGTGTGTTTCGCAACTATGCTCATCAAAGTGTGGCTGAAAGCCGCTGTATTTATATTAACATCGGGAGAGGATAGTACTGCAGTCCAATCAACGCTTTTAAGTTCTAACCTAATTTTATCGTAGTCGCTCTTTTTGAAATTGAGGCGTTTAGTTTTTTTTGGAGTGGTTAACTTAGGATTAGAGTGTAATTTAAGGGTGATAGTGATTGCAGGATGATGTGAGTCTAAGCGGCTAAGTGGAGTGCATTCGGACACTTCTACATCATTCGTAGTACTGAGAACTAGATCAAGCTGCCTATTGTTCTTATTGCCAACACCATTATATTGACAGAAACCACACAAAGTCATAGTATCCAAGAGTAGCACAGATTTCCTGTCTGTTGGCACAGAGGGAATAAGATAGGAAGTACCTGGTGACTTATTCCACTGGAGAAGAGGTGTGTTGTAGTCGCCAATACAAAGAAACTCATCGCCATCATTTGCACTAAGCACTAAATTTTGACAATGCTGATAGTAATTAGATAAGTTATCTATAGGTATGTATGATGGTATGTAGCATAAAAGTATATTCATTTTTATTTTACTAGATTTAGTAGAGCCCACGGTAATCCAAATATTCTTAAGATCAGTCTCCCATGATGACTGACGTATTACATCAAAAGATTTTTTAATGGCTAAAGCAACTCCACCCCCCTCTTTTTTAACATTAGCAGAGGAATATCTATCTCTTCGAAAAACATGGTATCAAAAATTTCATTATCAGATATTGTTTCATTTAGATTAGTTTCCGTTAAACATATTAAATCATAGTTACTATTAAGAATATTTAAATATAAATCATGAACCTTAGACCTTATTCTATTGACATTTTGATATAAAATTTCCATCATAAAAATAAACAAAAGCAAATGTAAGTTTACTGCTATTAAGTATTTTGCTATTTCTTAACTAGTCTCTTCAACGAGTCTTCATTCCTGATATGTACTGCACCAGAGGAATCGTCTTTTCGAACGTAGATCCTTCCATATCTAACCCAGACGTACTTATAATTGTGGTTTAATGCCATTTTGCGAGTCTCAGCATGCAATAGCTTTAGTTCAGGTGAAAGGTGTTCAGCTACGTATATTCTACATGCAAGAGATGCTGGCATGCCCAGATGGGTAGAGTTAAGCAGGGCATCGGGATGTTTTTTGTTGTAGCGGTGCACTGCAGACATAACCAAATCACGCTGACGGGGAGACGCTAAAGACACCAATATGTTGCGAGGGCGGCCAGATCCATGATTAATTTTAGCCACTCTACGACACGCCCGAATTGATGAATCATCGATATTCGCTCCAACCACTTCGCAGAGCTTATGGAATAGAGAGACGACGTCTTCAGTCTTGCTTTCAGGAACAGCTTGTATTTCGATATTGTGGCTACGAGACAAGTTGTCGATATTGCTTAATTTATTCTCGACCTGGTTTAGTTGCTTCTTAATGTCACAGTTGTCTTTCTCTAATTCCTGAATAATGTTGTTCTGTTTGTCGATTTTTGTCTGGAGGTCTTTTTGCTCCGAACTAAGATAGTCAGTAGTAGCTGTAAAATCGTTCTTTATATCCTTTAGGGCCTCGTTGACTTCGCTACGGACCATTTTCTCAATATTCGACTTAAGAGCGGTACGTAGCGATGACATATAATACGACAACGCCGAGTTAAGTTTCTCATCCATCATCTGACTAATTTTGTCCATAGTCACCGACGGGTCTGGGGAGCGAGATGTAGATGGCTGTTGAAGTAGCGAAATAGGTTCACTGATTACAGTTGGTATTGAAGTATTCATGTCCATATCATAAGACATATTCAGTGACTGATCGGAGTTAACAGTCATATGCCGATTGATAGGAGTGTTAGAGTCACTCTTATTGCGCCTAGTAACATTTGTGCACGTTGGACAGACCCAAGATAGTAAAAACTCTTCAGAGAGCGCCGCGAATTGACTGCTCCTTATATTCAGGCATTGATAATGGAAGTCCTGTTTACATAAGCGACAGTGCAGGCAACTGTTTGGTTCAAGAGTACTCCTACAGGTGTTACAGTTCATGTTGCAAATGATAGTTAAGTTTTACCCTTTTCCCCTTTTTTATGTTTATTGACTCCTCTTCTCTATAAGTTTTTTTTTTTTTGTGATTTTATTTTCAATAAATTAATAGCAGTAAGAAAAAAAAAAGAAAAAACAACAACGAAACAATCTTCACTCCTTGACTTGTTACAGATTCGATCCGGGTACTCCGTAGACAGTCTCTGTGTTTGAAACGCACGGACCGTTTGGCTGTTAAGACACTGATATGATTGACGAAATAGCGATAACCATGTGAGCAATCTGCCGTTCTCGCCGCAAACCTAATGAGTCCAAAGTTCAGTTGTAACTTTTATTGCTCGATACCGTCCCGATTTTGCTTTAGAAAAAAAAACACCGCACAAGATTCACACAAATTGTACGATTTTGTCACTGTAGCGTTACTTTTTAATGTTAAATATTATTCCACTTTAACGTCCAGTAATATAAAGAATGTTTGGTAGAATTTTCACATCGAAATAAACACTTTTTACGTCCCCAAGAATTAAAATTTGAGGAGCACCAAGTAACATATCTTTCTATTTTAACAACCACCGACGAAAAAAAAAGTTTAAACTAAACATAATTCATAGTCTTTAAGCATCAACTTATATTATTTTTTTTAGCAAATCATGCAAGGTTTAATTAAAGATTGATTGAAAAAAAAAATCATCGACTTCAGGTGGGACTCGAACCCATCGCATGCCAGGCGAGTGCTTTACAAACTAAGCTACCGAGGACGTCACGTGACACGATGAAATTTCTCAATTTTTTTCTTGCTGTCGAAGCCAGCGTATCTCTGATCAATGTTGTAGCTATATGTATAGCTGAGTAGTATACTACCTTTCAACACCCGATAGAAATATTTTTACAAATATTTCTATCTATGACTATTGGTTTAGATCAGAAATGCTTAAACAATTGAACATTTTTGTTTTTAGCAATTTTATTTTTCATTTCGACAGCGAGAACAAACACGAGAAATTTCATTGTGTCACTGACGTCCTCGGTAGCTTAGTTGGTAAACACTCGCCCGGCATGCGATGGGACGTGGGTTCGAGTCCCACCTGAGGTCGATGATTTTTTTTCAAGTGTTATTTATATTTAATCAACTTATAAGCTCACTTTATCTCTGATCGATCACGTGCCTTAATCATTACACTCTAACGGGATTTCATGCAACTACATACCTAAAACGATTTGTTTTTTGTCCGTTAGAGTGTTATGATTATGTTTAAAAATGCAACAAGATAGTTTAAAAAGTTAGATCACGTGCCTTGTTCATTCTTTACTAAAGTACAGTTCATCAAGTTACAGGAACTTTTTGTTTGGTACAAGCACTGTTACTAGTTTTGAAATAGTTTTTGAAGCTGTCGAGAAGTAGGTGGTTTGATGATTTAATGAACCTACATCGTTTTTAGTGCAAAGAATCAATGGACTATGGTTATTTGAAGAAATAAAAAACCGGCCACGCGCATTCTAGGGTTCCGTAGTTGCCCGTCGTTACCGGGAACCGATTATTTTTCCGAAATTTATTTGAGTGTAAACGATTGATGGATTATGTTTTGTTTGCCACGTTTCTAAAACATCGAAATATCATTTAACTCAGAAAAACTTGCTTGCTTATATGCATGCTTGCTTGCTTGCATTCTTGTTTGCATGCTTGAGGGCATGCTTGTTAGCTTGCTAGCAAGTTCAGAAAAAAAATGTTTCCTGGCTTGCTTGCAAGCTCGCATGCATGCTTGTTTTCTTGCAAATAAAAATTACCCGAGTGTAAAACATTTGGTAGTATGGAAATATGGCAAATAAAACAGTGGTGTAATAAATTTTCGGAAACATAATACTTCGAACAAATGTTATTTCGCCCGAACAAAACTTCAAATTTGTATAATTATAATTGTTCAAATGATTCAGTGGTTATAGTTCACGTAATTACGACGAAGAAGAAGTTACGTTTCATTATCATTGTTTCAGCCATAACAATTCCACTGCTGAATATATTATGCCTCCCCCAATTACTTCCAGATTGACCGGTTGGTTGAAAGGAGTTTGCATATACCTTATGGGTAGACGTCCTACCCAATTGGGTTAAAAGAATTGCACCACCCCTTCTCTTCCTATGGGTGTCGTAAGAGGCGACTACAGGAGAACCGCCATAAGAAGACGGGCAGCAGCGTCTCCTCTCCACCTTTGGCCAAACTGCGATCGCCAACCCGCCTGCCAAGCGTGGCGATTATGGCAAAATCCTCCTTTTGGAGAGGCCTGTGTCCAGCAGTGGACTAATATAGGCTGGTGATGATGATGTGAGACGTCCTACGCTGCGCCTGCCGGTACGCGGCCTCCATTCTAGAACCTTTCTACCCCATCGGTCGTCAGTTCTACGTGCTCTGTGCCCCGCATACTGCCACTTATAGCTTGCCCAGTTGGACTCAGCGACTTTTTTTCACTTCCTTATTTCTAATTCGATCTCGCAAAAACACAGAGTATAGTCCTTTCCATATCATGCTGTGCAACTTTGAGCTTTCTAATGAGGCTCATAGTAAGAGGTGACGTTTCTGTTCAGTATGTCATCACTGTCTACACACATTGGTTTTACGCTTGCGGTTGCAATGCCGATGATGTCGGGTAACTTTTTTCGTTTAAATTGGCAGTGAAGCAGTACACGTATGATAATATCCCAATAATTTGACGTTCAACAAAACATCACATAGTATCGACTGTCTTTCAACGTTTAAACTGTAATACTTTCGACATACTTCTCTCTCTCGTTTTTGTTCTCCATTTTTGGCTTATTTGGTTCACACAATCCAACTTATTTTGGAAACCCAGTAGGCTATATCAGCGACCTTTACTTTCTGTACGTATCCAATTCTGATACAATCTCCAACTATACTAACTCTAATTACTTTTAAACTTTCGCGTTGCATAATTTAAAACTTAATGAACGGGAATTAACGCGATCATAATTTAGGTACAAAATGTTACCTCTTTTGCCTGACGTTTCGATCGGGTTACACCGACCGTGGAACTCTGAAAGCAAATTAGACAAAAATCAAAGTCAATCTCTAACAAGAATCAATCCATAATCCACTCGCAAAATAGAAACAAAAAATTGTGCCAGAGTATTCATATATGCCAATACCAGTCGTTAGGGCGCTCGCTGCCCAAAACAATTTGTGTTGCGAAGGTACGAAAACTCGATTTGAAATCAAACTCGAACGTTTCTCGATAATAATCATTTTAGACAACACTTTCTGAATATATCACTCCTGAATATTCCTCCGTCTACTATTACCAGTGGAAACTAACCATAGTAGACTGCAGTGTGATTCCCTAATTAGACCCTTACGCCTGTTTAAGGGCGATTACAAGTTGTCTGTGGGATAACCTCATACCAGAAGCCCAATTCCCGTAATTTAAAAATAGTGATAATCCTGTATCGATCCGGTCTCACTAACATCAACTTCCCAAACGGTATTCTCTTACACTAAAATTATCCAAAGTGATATAATATAACTGAGAGTGGAATTGATTTGTCAAAATTGTCACTAACTAGTTTTGTGACATTCATAATTATTACACATCTTAGAGCATTTAACCATGAATATGCACATACACATACAGATACACATACAATATCTTTGTTATGTATTATTACATGATCATATTTCGTGCGCAAATTTGAAGTGCACCTAAATAGCGACGAGAATACCGATTTTTAATAACATCATAACCGCATTATATTAAAATCCTCTTACGTTCCCAATAAATGACAATTACGGGAATTGGCCTTCTGATTTTATTTTTTGGTATAATCATAACTGAGTTCTCGTCGTTCGTCGTTCATCGTTCTTGATTTACACTATACAGGGTGTACAAAGCAACAAAAGACTCCTAAAAACCACGTAGGGCTCTAGGTGGCTCAAATCGTTTAGAAATTCAGAAGTTGAAATAAGCTATATTTAAGCTGAAAAATCGTGTTTTTTTTTCAGTTTCGATACATTACCACCAAGTAGCGCGTTAGTTTGTATGTGATTCGATTTTGATGTTGCACCCATAGAAAAAGTTTATATGACCAACTGCTACGTGGTTTTTAAGAGTTGTGTTATCGAAATCAGAAACAACGACGGTACCACAACACCCAGACCCGTGACAATATAGAAAAGTTCGTTTTCTACATTGACCCGATCGGGGATTTAACCCGGAACCTTAGAGATGGCGGCGCCATATAGTCCGTCGTGCTCGCCTCTCGGCTACGGAGGTCGTCAAATAATTATATACTTTTGTAGAGAATGCCTCATGGCGACATACAATAGGTGGACTTAATAGTCTACCTATTGTATGTTTTTTTATCTGTGCAATAAAGTTTAAATAAATTAATAAATACTTTTGTTTAGTTTTCTTTTTCAAATGCTTTTGAGTGTCCTAATCTTTTTGGATTCTGTATGATCGGGGACCTTATTCCGGAAAGTTCTCGACCATCGTACACAAGCAGTAATTACTCAAAGGTATAATTATCATACAAAGCGATCACTGATTAATTGATAACTCTTGTAATCTGCAATTAACGTAACGTTAATTAGCTATCAAACACCTGTCTGCATTGCTGTGGGGTATACAAGTTTACACCGTGCTTAATCTGTTGATTCAATTGATCTTGACACCGTTACTATCTACTCACATGAGAGTGAAAACTATACCGGTATTAACACAATTTTGTGTCATACTGTTTGGTTTCTATTATTTTATGCTGGTTTTTAGTATTAGTGGTGTGGGAGCCCTCTTAATTTTTATTTTGTTTTGTTTTTTAGTATTTGTTGTTATAGCGACAACAGAAACTAATCATCTGTGAAAATTTCAACTGTCTAACCATCACGGTTCAAAAGATAGGTACAGCCTGGTGACAGACGGACAGACACACAGACAGACGGACATCGGAGTCTTAGTCCCGTTTTACCCTTTGGGAATGGAACCCAAAAATAACGGCTATAGAAAGTTGTACGACTTTTAACTTAAAAAATATTGTTTTATAGTTTGACATGATATGATATTTCTGCATTAACAGGATTATCTTTCATTTTCTAATCACCTATTTTAAGATTCTTTCTCACTTTTCATAAATGTGAGAAGGCTTCGAGTATAAATAGTACTATCAGTTTGTTAGTGTCAATTGTGGCATACGGTAGCTAGAAATATCCCGCCATTTTTCAACGCCCGCCATTGCTCTGTAATTTTATTCCTTCCAATCGCGTATTAAAATGTGGTAGGATTTCACTATCCGGTTTATCATGTCACACCTATCCAATAACTCATGGTGAAACGACGGTGATATAGGTACTTACAATCTATGACAATCGTGGGATATCTCAAAATATTAGGGGTGATCACTATTATCCAAGCTTTTATGTTTTATTAATGATCTGAAGAAGAGACACTTAGTTAAAAGTGTAGAGAGGTTAAATTTAAACAATTTTGTGCAATTTTTACATGCACAAAATGGATGTGCAGAAATATTAATAAATAAACATGCGGCAGACAATTATCATTATTGACATGGTCTCGAAGCAACTAACATTCTGTGTTATAAAGTATCAGAAAATCAATTTTACCGCAGACGTCTAGCAGCTACCAGCTCTCCGTCATCAATGCCAATTAAGATTAAATTAAATTAATGCCAACTATTGAATATTATGTCACATTTGCATAACATCCTAAGATGACAGTCTAAAAGATGAGATATTCATTTGTTTCTCATCATCTACTGATATTCTACGACTGTAATGGGCCAAAAATATTTAATGACTGAAAGAAATTTTATTTTTCGAAAGGCTCATACGAGTATAATGTAATTTAATGACATTATAGTATTCGGAATAAAGTATCAACAGGTATTTGGCATATACCCTGTGTCCTATATGACATTAGCTTTGTTAAAAACTTCTTAGTCAGTGATTTTTCAGTTACATTTAACAATAACAAGTCCTGTCAACTCTCCCAACAAAAAAATTGAAGATTTTTAAACAAAATAAATGTAATTTTCACTCTATATGGAACGTGCTCCAGCGTTTTTTACTTTATCTATCACGTAAGGCGTTCTCAAGCAAGTAAACCCGCATTAATTGGATAATTCTTATATAGCTGTTAAAACAAAGAAAGGCTGCACAACCAATCTGCCCATCGACCAAAAGTAATTTGTTTACACGCACAGCAAAACCGATTCCGGAAATCCGAACGGAATCTTTTCCGAGAGCCGGCGGAAAATTGAATTTTTAAGCCCATACGCGGGCTTTTATGTTCCGGTGCGCGTCGTAGTTTTGTTTTGGTAAACGTTGCGGTGATAATTTAGCAGGCGCTCGGAAAAGTCCAAAACTCCGAAACGTCCCAAATGTCCGGCACAGTGCGGCCTGTCCGCTATATTTTGTAGGCCGCGAATGAAATGGATCAAATATGGACTCAACTCTTTTGACGGCGCATAAATTCTAATAGGCTTTGGGGAAGTCTCTTTGCGGTGTACGTATGTTGTAGGAATTAATGTTAATTTTAGAAATGAGGTATTTTAGTGAATCAAAATCTGTAGAAGTGGCATCAGTTTAAAAGTATAATTTTACAACGAACAGACAAATAAGCTAGCAATCAGGGTTCTTAGGTAGGACCATCATCTTTTTAACTGAAAGAGGGTTATAATATGCGAGGGTGTTTGTCAGTTTCATTTTGACCGTACTTTGATAGGTATTTAAAAGCGTTAATAGTTTAATGCCCACAGTCGGATTTTAGTACAAAATAAGTTATAACATTTTCAGTTGCGATACCAGTCACAACAATAACAATTCTATGACTCATCATGAGTTACTTTAACTATTCACCGTCATATGACACATTGAACACGCATTGTATTATTATTGTTCGGAGATTAAAAAGATACTTAACTGAAGTGCGACCTGAAGATGCACCGTGGTAACTAATTAACAAGCGTAATATAAAAATCACAGCGTGAACATTATTTCGTTAAAAAGGTACTTCGAACTGATCATTTCACATTTCGATTATTGTGAACTTTCAAGATATCGGCGTCTATTTATTCTTCTATATATTTTTGAACTTGACTATTTTAACAACGCTTGACTATTTTTGGCATTTTAGACCATTTCGAACCACGGAAACACCAAAATCAACTGCGACACACCCCTTTCACCCTCCTTTTTTTATCTCGTTCGTAGTCTAGTAGGTAATACGCTTGACCATTGATCTTTAATGCCATTGGACCATAGTTTTGGCATTTTAGACCATTTTGGACCATACTGCATTTGCACCATTATCTGAATATTTAGTTTTCCTCGCCAGTCCTATAAAAATTTGTACAAAAACTAAAACATACGAAACATAAAAGCGTATGGGCTTTAGTGTTAAATGTTCAGGTTCAGGCTTCGAAAAAGATTCTGTTTGCATTTCCGTATAATCGGCATTTCGAATTCTTTCACACAAATAACTTACAGTTAAAACTCGAAACAGTTAACCGAATGTTTTGTTTGAAACAGCCGGCTGAATTAAAGCGGTTTCATTTTATCCATTCGGATAAATAAACACGCTAAAAGAAAGCGAGGAATTCGATAAATGAAATGTCTTTTTATTTTTTTACGCTATTAATGTGAGATTTTGTATATTTGGATAATATTTTTTATTTAATCACGCTTTCCCGCCTGAACGGAATTAGCTAATATTTTTTTCTTAGGACAACATCACATACATTGCTCTGATCCTAAGTTAAGTAGCTAAAGCACTTGTGTTATAAAAATCAGAACCAACGACGGTACCACAACACCCAGACCCGAGCCAATATAGAAAAGTTCGTTTTTTTTTTCTACATTGACCCGACCGGGGATCGAACCCGGAACCTCAGAGATGGCGGCGCCATTTAAAGTCCGGCATGCTCGCCTCTCGGCCACGGAGGTCGTCAATATGGCACACAATATAAATTTATCTAGATAGCACATAGAACAATTCGTATCCCGTTTATATTTTCCCGTGGAATGATTATTAGTTCCTAATTCTTATATGTAAGCAGACAAAGTCCCGGGCAAAAACTAGTAAGGTACAACATACTCCACATACTTAGATCTAACAACGTCAAGGCGGTCAATAATTTTATTATCAATATGGTGAACCTCATTATCGATTTTTTATAACTTCTTTGACTATTGCTAATGTTCAAATTTCCTTCTCAATTTTATTGATGTGTAAACTAATAAACTATTGATAGAAACTTTATATCAATTTTATCTATTATATACAAACCTGACAACGTGACATCTCTGCAATCTTTATCGAGCAGATTGGGATTTGTAATAGATAGAGCCATTAGGCGTCCTTAAGAAAAGCTCACATCTCATTCGCTACTTGTCTACCAATACTGTGACTGACAGACATGTAATAGATAGAGCCGTTAGGCGTCCTTAAGAGAAGCTCACATCTCTTTCGCTACTTGCGTACCGATACTGTGTCTGACAGTTATGTAATTGATAGAGCCGTTAGGTGTCCTTAAGAGTAACCCACATCTCTATCGCTACTTGTCTACCAATACTGTGTCTGACAGACATGTAATAGATAGAGCCATTAGGCGTCCTTAAGAGTAACCCACATCTCTATCGCTGCTTGTCTGCCAATACTGTGTCTGACAGTTATGTAATAGATAGAGCCGTTAGGCGTCCTTAAGAGTAACCCACATCTCTATCGCTACTTGTCTACCAATACTGTGTCTGACAGACATGTAATAGATAGAGCCATTCGGCGTCCTTAAGAGTAACCCACATCTCTATCGCTGCTTGTCTGACAATACTGTGTCTGACAGATATGTAATAGATAGAGCCGTTAGGCGTCCTTAAGAGTAACTCACATCTCTATCGCTTCTTGTCTACCAATACTGTGTCTGACAGTTATGTAATAGATAGAGCCGTTAGGCGTCCTTAAGAGTAACCCACATCTCTATCGCTACTTGTCTACCAATACTGTGTCTGACAGACATGTAATAGATAGAGCCATTAGGCGTCCTTAAGAGTAACCCACATCTCTATCGCTGCTTGTCTGCCAATACTGTGTCTGACAGTTATGTAATAGATAGAGCCGTTAGGCGTCCTTAAGAGTAACCCACATCTCTATCGCTACTTGTCTGACAATACTGTGTCTGACAGACATGTAATAGATAGAGCCGTTAGGCGTCCTTAAGAGAAGCTCACATCTCTATCGCTTCTTGTCTACCAATACTGTGTCTGACAGTTATGTAATAGATAGAGCCGTTAGGCGTCCTTAAGAGAAGCTCACATCTTTATCGCTTCTTGTCTACCAATACTGTGTCTGACAGTTATGTAATAGATAAAGCCGTTAGGCGTCCTTAAGAGTAACCCACATCTCTATCGCTACTTGTCTGCCAATACTGTGTCTGACAGATATGTAATAGATAGAGCCGTTAGGCGTCCTTAAGAGTAACCCACATCTCTATCGCTGCTTGTCTGCCAATACTGTGTCTGACAGATATGTAATAGGTAGAGCCGTTAGGCGTCCTTAAGAGTAACTCACATCTCTATCGCTTCTTGTCTACCAATACTGTGTCTGACAGTTATGTAATAGATAGAGCCGTTTTTTTTTTTTTTGTAAATCTTATTCCCACTAGCATGGGGGCCAGTGCCTTTTATTCATCGTGTTTTCAATATTTTTACTGTGCTATTCCTATGTAAAAAAAAAAAAGTTTTTTGTTTTGTGTTGATCTGGAGAATCTGTTCGGATGTTTGTTTGTGCGGTAAGTGTGCTTTTTGATTTTCGTAATAATTTTTGCCGATTATGTTTTAACTATTGTAATTTTTGTCTTTATTATTATTCTATTATTTTCTACTATTTTCTGTATATTCTATGTTTATTTATTTCCTATTTATATTTGCTTTTATTTATTTGTATGTTTTACATTTACCTTATTTTCTAAATTTACCTATTTCTTTTTCTAAAGTCAAGATTTTATCCTATTCTCTGTTTATTACTATTTATTTTCTGTTTTTATTTGTGTGCCTATTGATCAAAGTTTTTAACGTGTATTTATATACCCATGATATAATATGCAAATTAAATGTTTGACTTTTGTTGTTATTTTGAATTTTCTTATTTAATGTGATTTTATATTTTTAGGGTTTTATTCTAATTTTTGTGTTTATGGATTTACCGCCTGAATTATGTTTTACTCTCTCCATTCTGTGCGTAGGGCTATCAGGATAGAGAACACTTTTTATTTCCTGCCTAAAGCGCGATATCCATTTGTCAAGCGCATCGTACAAGATACGCTTGACAAATGACACCGGGCGCCGTTTTTTAGATAGAGCCGTTAGGCGTCCTTAAGAGTAACTCACATCTCTATCGCTACTTGTCTACCAATACTGTGTCTGACAGACATGTAATAGATAGAGCCGTTAGGCGTCCTTAAGAGTAACCCACATCTCTATCGCTGCTTGTCTGCCAATACTGTGTCTAATAGATATGTAATAGATAGAGCCGTTAGGCGTCCTTAAGAGTAACTCACATCTCTATCGCTTCTTGTCTACCAATACTGTGTCTGACAGTTATGTAATAGATAGAGCCGTTAGGCGTCCTTAAGAGTAACCCACATCTCTATCGCTACTTGTCTACCAATACTGTGTCTGACAGACATGTAATAGATAGAGCCGTTAGGCGTCCTTAAGAGAAGCTTACATCTCTATCGCTTCTTGTCTACCAATACTGTGTCTGACAGTTATGTAATAGATAGAGCCGTTAGGCGTCCTTAAGAGAAGCTCACATCTCTATCGCTACTTGACTACCAATACTGTGTCAGACAGACATGTAATAGATAGAGCCGTTAGGCGTCCTTAAGAGTAACCCACATTGTATCTCTATCGCTGCTTGTCTGCCAATACTGTGTCTGACAGATATGTCATAGATAGAGCCGTTAGGCGTCCTTAAGAGTAACCCACATCTCTATCGCTACTTGACTACCAATACTGTGTCTGACAGACATGTAATAGATAGAGCCGTTAGGCGTCCTTAGGAGTAGTTAAGAGTTAAGAGAGCCCTTGGGAGTAGTAATTCTGTCTTATATCTGTGTTTGCTAAAAATACTCGTATTAATTACCAATATGGGTCAATATCTTGTATATTTATAATGGAAATCATAGAGATTTATCTCTAAAAATAAATTTACTATGACGTACTCGCAGTAATCATTGTTAATTTTGGTAACAAATAAACTTTTATTATTGTTATAAAATATTGACTACCGTGTTCCGCTGTTCCGTTCCGTGTTAGTTATCTATCTATAGAAACGGAAACATTTATAGAGTCCGCTCAATACCTATTTCTAGTGCTAATTTTATGTCTATTATTTTATCTATTTAGTAGTGGCACTTATGTTTAATCTGATAAAGAAGAGTCTATATATGAATGAAATAACAGTACTTCAATCTAAACTCTTAGCACAGTCCTACAAGGCTCCAACATGGGACTCTTTTTATTTTTCGTTCTAAGTTTTTGTGCGAGTGCCGCGTTTGCATCAACAGATAGTACGTATACTAAATATTTCGTAGTATTTTAATAAAGTTTTAGTATAAAATATTTTTCCATATCTAAAATACCTAAGTGAATTATTCGTCAGGATTTTCGGAGAACTTTCTACAAAGTGAAATATGAAGTATTACGACGAAACAACTGTCACGTTGCTTTTGTACCAAAAACACATTGTACTTTACCTTTTTTTACTTTGTGTAGTATTTAATAAAGACAAAAAAATGAGTCAAAAATATCTACATTAACGTTTTAATTTACAGATTTAAAAAAAATTAAATGCAGTTTTGTAGATTACGGACACGGAAAATACCAGCCATGCCACGACGCTGGTATTTCTTAGAAGCCTAGTCTTAAATATATGTCATGTTAGATAGACAACAGACTTTATTAGATTATGGACCACCATCACAGAAAAGTTTTCTTTTATAATTAATTTATTTTACGAAATGCTTAACATCTTCTACCTTTCTTCTTTACAGAAGTAATAGTTTGCTACTACGGCACATGGGCTACATACAGATCTGGCGTCGGCAAGTTTGACGTGGAACAGATAGTCCCTGAGCTATGTACCCATTTGGTGTACACATTTGTGGGTATCGACGCGAAGGGGACCGTCGTGTCACTCGACCCCGACTTGGATCTAGCTGATAATTGGAGAAAAGGTTAGTGACCTATTAAGGTACGTTTACACATAACGTCTCACATCTGGACGACTCAACGACTCTATCAAGTCGCCGATAAGAGACGTCTAAGAATATTAGCATGTAATAAATAAGTATCAATCGTGATTTATTGCAAATGCGAAAGCCTAACTTCGCGTCAGTGAAAGTGCAGTTCGTTCCGCGGGACGCAGGATTTTCCATACTGGACACCAAAAAAATTACTAAATTGCTGTCTACCTAATCAGTCTAATCTGTCTGTCTCATTTACTGAATTGACTCAATTGAGTCTATGATACAGGTAATAGGCCGACATTTGAACCAATACATAACCAAAGCTCAACCATGCCCGCACGCAGGGCAGGGCAGCTTGTGGCAAGCTGTAGGTGAGTGGCGACACCTTGGACGAATCTCCGGAAGGGCCCATATTTCTTTGGCCCTCGCCTCTTGTGCCTGCCTTAACCGGCCGGCCAAGAGTGAAGTCGCAAGAGCAAAACCTGTGCTCCAGGTTGGAAGTGTAAAATCTCATAACACCGGGGGCCTGCTGACTGGTGTGTTTAGCACTGGGAACTGGCACCCCGCAGACTCACCTCTCTACAACCTTAGCTGCTCACACCAATGTTGCTACCCTCGCTACCTTGAACCTTGAGGTGGTTTTAATAGGGTGGCCCATTTAGTGAGCGGCGAGTCACTGTCTGCCTTGATTATCGAGATAAGACATTAGATATGGCAGGCGTCCCGTTGTCTCATCAATATTCCAGCAACCAGTCCATCAAGTTCCTTTCCATAGACCCGGTTTAGTTTCCATCTCATCTGCAATAGTTCTTGCCCCTAGCGGGTCTTTGGCTGTATTTTTTTAATAGCGCAGGCAAAGATAGTATCCGCTAGGAGTACATATCCCAACTCAGTATCGTATCTCAAAGGGGCCTCTTCGTGTTGGCCTTCCAAAAGAACTGGCCTTCGTGCCGTGATTTCCCGCAGGAGAGATACAAATAATATAAATGTTTATTTCAGATTATCATCCATACGTCATATTTGTTAGTAATCTACGTATATTATGTTAGTAAAAATTGAAATAAATCAAGAGCATTAAAACTGGGTTAGTCTAAAATGTCCATGATGAGAGCAATTATATTTTAGTTTAGGAACTTGAATGTCCCATCCTCACCCCATCCGAAATCATCAACACTTGCTTGAGCGAAACAATCTAAGTACTATTTTTATTTTAGTAATAAATATTTTTTAAACATGAGAATATCCAATTTCGTCATAAATTACAGACAACTTCAGAAAATTCACTTCATTGAAGAACAAAAATCCAAATCTTAAAACTATTCTGGCTGTTGGCGGTTGGAATGAGGGGTCAGCAAAATATTCAGTGGTGAGTACATAATAGTACATAAGATATCTGGGCGGTAACCACGAACTCTTAAAACAATCTCAAATCTGTCAAACATTATCAAATCTGTCAAATTTTGTATGTAATGAAGTACCAAAATTGACAGATTTGACAGCTTTGAGATTGTTTTAAGAGTTCATGGTTACCCCGCTGTTATAAGTATCAATTAAGCTTAAAAACGCGTACCTATTTTGTGCCAATCAATATGCAAAAATATTTATCACGGCGGGATCGTTTTAATCTTGTTGTGGCCGTTACGGCTTTATGAATTCGCGCTCGCTATGTTTTTAATTAGCAGTTCCCTGCGCCACTAAGAGATGACGCTGGTGCTATGTTGAGTCGCGATGGCGAGGCGTTATATTTTTTTCACACTGTTGCCATATAATTACAACGTGTTATTCTGAGACGCAAAACCTCGTTCTAATACAGGCGCTACAGAAACTTTATAATAATAATTGTATTTTTTTTGGACCAACATTGAAATTTAAAAACTTAATAAGCATATTATGAGTTCTGTTAATCTTATTGGTAATACATGTGCCTTTGATATGTAATAGACGCGCGTGAGACGAAACATATGTCATGCATCTCAATAACAATATACCCTTTTAAAACAATAGAATTCCGGGTAACTTTGCATGCGTGGCCCATGAATCAATCAGCATAGAACTTGAACGTAGTATGTATTTTCTCTATGATAGAACTAAGACACCCTTTTTGTAAAGTAATATCAATAACTAGATTCTGTATAGATTCTAGTGTCTAGATATCTGTGTAGATTGCGACACAAGATCAATGTGTACTATTGTTAAAATAAATGTCCTTGCGAACGTTAGACGGCGTTTCACAGTGTATGATAAAACCTAAGCTGGTTTTTGTTACACTGTTTAGACATGGAATAAGATATAGGTATTCTATGTAACTTGTTTTAAATAAATAAATAACGTCAATAAAAAAAACTTCCACAGATGGTTTCAAACCCAACCTACCGCAAGAATTTTATCCAGAGCGCCCTCAAAATGGTCTTAGACTATAACTTTGATGGTTTCGACGTGGACTGGGAGTACCCTAACCGAAGAGATACTGTGTACGGACCAGCTGATATTACTAACTTCAGCCAACTCCTGAAGGAATTGAAAGAAGAGTTTGACAAGCATGGATTACTGGTGTCGGTTGCTGTGTCTTCTGTGGAAGCTTCGGCGTCGCTGTCCTATGACATACCCACTATAGTCAAGTAAGTTTGTTGGCACGAATACTCTACCATAATAATGGCAATAGAATACTATTTATTAATACGTAACAAAAATCCCACAAGGTTGACAAACGACTTGGTAATGGATGAAGGAAGCCGCTGAATGCAGGCCGCTTCCAAACGGCCAATCTGGAAGTCATTGGTGGAGGCCAATGTTCAGCAGTGAACGCCATGAATATGACTGAAATGATGATGATGGTGTAACAGAAGACAGTTGGTAGCTCAGTGGTCACGCCTTATTTCCGTAAGTCGTGAACTCGTGACTCCGCAAGCAAAACATAGTAAATCACCCCCAAAATAACTTTCTATCCCTTTTTAACCCCGTAAAATACGAGATACGTCTTTCAAAAAGATTTCTACCACTTGCTCAAGGGTGAGTCTTGAGGAAACATACCCTTTCTGAGGGTTGCGGAGTACTGATTTCAATCACTACAAATGTAATTATTAGACTTACCGCACCTGGGATCATGATAATTATTACTGCACCTGACAAAGTCATCCTAAATTAACAGCCGTTAAATGGAACTTGAGCCACTTCAAATAAATGGCATTAGCGTGTCACAGGAGTATAACTGTGTGTGGTGTTGAATCCCGTGGACTTGTGATAAACATGCAGTAGTTTTTCTGATTCATTTATTAATTTAATTGCAAAATAAACGGGCGCACCCGTTTTTTATCTATTTGTCGAGATGGAAGTTTTTATTGACAAGCGATAAACAACTATTCCTTTCGATTCTGGCGCAACAGTTGTTTTTGTTTTCATAGTACGGTTTTGATTGGTAATAGTGAAGCTCCACTGTGAGTAACTTATTGAGGCCGGATTCGACCAAGCTGGAGGAAGCCGTAACTCCAGGGTAAACCACTGCTTAATCTAAGCCAATTTTTCATTTTACATACCACAAATCTAAGAATAAGATAATGAATGAACATATTTTTATTGTCAAAGATGTCTCTCGCCAAATCGACACTGGTCGCATAGAAACTGACAATATGTCAATAATAAATTGGCAACAAAGATATTGTATTTGGCAACAAGGACATTGCACTATAATACATTATCTTTGATTAATTGATAAACCCTACAAAATTTAATTGTTGAGGCATTTCAAGACAACTTAGAAGAAAATGGATTTAATAAATTTGGTAGGTTTAAACATTCGTTTATAATTCGCATTTAACCATAGAACAACAATTATTAAAAGCAGTGTGTGCTTTAGGTAAGTTGGAAAAACGTAAAAGAAACAAGTTAAGATATTCTCTTAGTAGCTAAACTGGGATAACTTAATGTTTCGTCGAATTCAGCCCGAGTAAGTATTATAATTAATTATGAGAAGAAAGACATTAATGTTATCTCTCTGTTTTTGAGATTCCGGTTTCGATCTCCGGTCGATTCAATGTAGAAAACGAACTGTTCTTTAATATATTGGATCTGGGTGTTGGTGTTGTGTGTTACCGTCGTTGTTTCTGATTTCTATAACACAAGTGCTTTAGCTACTTACTTGAAGATCAGAGCAATGTATATGATGTTGTCAAATATTTATATTTATTTATTTTATGTTATTCATAGTTTCAGGCAGTCATTCCTGTAGCTTTTAGTATTTTGCTACTACTTTGGGCATTCTCACTATCATAAAAGTAATAAGTAAATTAATAATATTATCCATTAAGTGCTTGCTTAATAGCGTGGATCCAAACTTCTTAAGCCTAGTACTCAAACACTGTTAAACCCATTGCATGACTGTCCACGAAAGGGTATCTTTCTAAACGTGTATCCTTCATTGTATATAGGATTATTTGTAAAGAAGGCCCAAAAAGGGGTCAACAAAATACCAGTGCGTGCGTGCACTACGCCAGACTTTCGATTCGCGCATGTTTCGCTGCAAATACGCCTTTTTTTAACAAATCCAAATCTGCTGCATAATATGGAAACTACTAGCCTCTGTTTTGGACTGAAGATAAATAATTCTAAAACCAAAATTATGATTGTTGATCGCATCAATAATAACTCACCAGAAGTCACACAAATAGGAAATTGTGAGGTTGTTCCATCATACATTTATCTCGGTGCTTTAATATCCAACCGCCTCTGTTGTAGTAGACGAAATCAAGCGGCGCATGGCCATTACTAAGTCTGCCATGGACAAACTGAAATAAATATGGGGAAACAGACATTACTAAAGCCACGAAGCTCAGGCTCGTTAAATACCTTAATATTCCCCATTTTCTTGTACACGTCGGAAACATGAACTCTGCGTAAAAGCGAAAAAAAGAAAATAGACGCGCTGGAGATGTGGTGCTGGAGAAGGATGCTAGGGGTGTCGTGGACAGAGTTCCGTACGAATGTGTACATCATAAACGAACTCTGCATCAAGCAGCGCCTGTCGTCTGTGGTACAGGTTCGCATCCTGACCTTCGTTGGCCATGTAGAGCAGGGAAAAGTTGAAGGGACTAGACCACGTGGCAGATCTCCGATGAGGTGGACGGCCCAAATTAAGGCTGCAACAAACTGCCCCGTGCATGAATGTACTAGGAAGGCTGAGGTTCGACAAGAATGGCGCCGAATGACAAAACTTGTCACTCAACGTGCTCCTGACTGACGACCACGACCGCTCTGCCAAGAGTGAAACGACTAAGAAGAAGATACATGCAAAATTCTGTCAAAAAAACGGGAACATTGACTCTACCAGTTTTTCTTGTTTTGTTCACACAATAGCCAACAAATAAAGAAGCAGGCAGGCTTACACTAAGCACACAGTATCGAATTTGCTTCTATGAAGTCATACGCTTCCGTGGACCGTCACGCTAATGATCAACAGACCACCTATACTTTGTTTAATCTTACAGAAATAGAAATCATTTATTAAATTTGACACACATAAGCACAATTACAAACAGAATTAAACTAAACATTTATAAAAAGATAAAAAGTTCCCTGGCTCGGCATTTGTCGTTTTAGCCAAAGCCATAACGACGCTGGTTTTCACAGGAGACCCGGACCGAACGGGTAGTGACAACGTTACATCGGACCACCAAATAACCCCAAATCTATCCGGCCGGCTCCGGCTCGGAGTCAGTCGAAGAAACCAGACAGGCTCCGATGGATCGATACGCCGCTTATTATTAGTACTTATTATTTGTTCAGATACGTAGACTTCATAAGCATCATGACGTATGACATGTACGGCGCATGGGACCCTGTGACGGGCCACAACGCACCTCTGTACAGAAGCGAAGGCGACAGCACCGACAATGAAGCCGCACTGTTCACTGTTGAGAATTCTGTCAAGTACTGGCTACGGGAAGGTAAAAAAACTCTAGAATTTTTCAATTAGGCTAAATAAAGTTTGTCATCTCTCTTAATCTTGTCGGACGACAGCACGGCAAAGAGCGATGAATAGAATAAAGAGGTATAGAATATGGAAATAGGTAATAAAATGTGAGTCAAGAACTCAGGACTCATGTTTTCTAAGTCAGTCTGGACTATTAAAACGTTTTGAAAAAGTTACACGTCTATCTCAATTAATATGTTCGCATATGAAAATCTGATCCTAATTGGAAACATCATTTATCCAACTACAATTTAATGGGTTTATCTTATCGTATTTCAGGGTGTCCTCCCGAGAAGATAGTGTTAGGCGTCCCGTTCTACGGCCGTACGTTCACCCTGGCCAATGCTACTGTCAACACTCCAAGATCACCGGCCACTGGAGCTGGTCTTGCTGGCCCGTACACTGTCACCAATGGATTTTTGGGATACAATGAGGTACTAGCTGAATCAAAACTAGATTGATAATTTTAAGATATCCCAATATGTGAAGAAAGGTTCTCGAGAGGCGACTATGTACTGGAGTAGGCGGCTTGGCAATGTTTCTTTTAAGACTGGTAACCTGGTCAGGGCTTTGGAAGCCGCTCAGTAATATTTAGAAAAAGTTCGTTAAAAAAGTTATTTAACTAAAATCTAAAAGCACTCCCTGATAAGGGTATCAGTATTTATTTTAATTTTCTATTCCTAATAAAAAAACCTTCCGGAGAGGAAGGAACATGAACTTTCTAAATGTAACGTTTTCGTATCTTGTCAACAGTTTTGTTACCTTATCAAGACTGAATCTTGGACCGTCCGCATTGACCAACTAGCTAAAGTTCCTTACGCCTTCCGCAACAACGACTGGGTTTCTTTCGACAACCCCGAATCAATCGCCACTAAAGTAGACTTCGCATTGAGCTTAAACCTACGAGGCATTATGATTTGGAGTATCGAGACTGATGATTTCCATGGACTTTGCGGAGAAGAGAATTTCCCACTGCTAAGAACTATAAATAAAGCATTAGGAGGTTCTGTCCCTTCAACAGCTGCGACAGTGACTACGGTTTCATCTACTACATCGGCCACGACTTCTGAATCTACTACTAGTGCACCAAGCAGTTCTACTAGTAGTACTTCAACTTCTACTAGTACCAGTACTACAACTGCTACATCTGGTAAGTTAATCTAAATATTTGAATTCTCATAATTGCCTCCATTGTAAGTCATTTGCTTCAATCATCTATAATATTGCAACATTTGCAACCCATAGAATCAACTCTATTGCTTCTAGAATAATTAACGTATTTTTATATTTATAAATTTATAGTACCTGAGCCTGAACCATCATCTCTCTGCAAAAACATCGGATTTGTCCGAAATCCCGATGACTGCTCGTCTTACTACGTGTGCATCGAACAAGCCGACAGCAGCCTTAAACCTGTCAAGTTCCACTGTCCAAGCAAATTATATTGGGACCAGAGCTATCTTATTTGCAACTACGCTTACTTAGTTAATTGTAAAGCTTAAATCTGTACCAATTCCGTTAAATAATAAAAGCTGAACATTGAAGTAAAACAAGAGTTTTTTTTTTATTGATACATCGCCTTAGCAATATTTTTAGATTTTTGTTTTGATAGTCATTTTACTTACTTTTGTTGAACGTTTATTAAAACATATTTAAAGTATTTCGAATAATAATTAATTTGTAAGTAATCTTTTTGCTGCTCGCTGTGGCATTCGACGGGTAGACCCATATCCAGCAGTTGATTTTTAAACGCTGATGGATGATGATCCTTTTTTGAATATGTTATAAAGTTGATTAAAATACATAAAATCATATATAAATTCAGCTGTCTACTATACATATACGTGTATGCTAAAGCAATGAGATCATTTTTTTAAAGTAAAAGTAGCTAAATTGTTTTATTTTATTTTACAAAACCTTTACTTTATAACGACTACGGCAGGTCCGTTGCCTGTAATCCCGTCTCTTTCTTTAAAAAAAATATGATGATTCTGTTTTCGTTCCGCGAAAAATCTCATTTCAAAACAAACCATACAAAATTATTTATATCAACTACGCCTCGCGGGGGTCTTAAAACGATAACCCTCAACGATAATTTATAGTATGTATACCACTAATGGTACACATACCATAAATTATCTAAAATTAAGTTATTAGTAATTTTAGCCCATATTAAAATCTAATAAACTTAATGGGCAGAATATCTTATTAAAACGATTTGTAAGTTTTACCAGTCACCCTGTATAGATCGATACATCTTATCTACTGACAAACATACTTCATCAACAAATATTTGTGTGATCCTGCCTTTCGTTATTGCTTGTAAACAAATACTCGGCGATCTTTTTTCCTCGTAGATATAAGGGGAGATCAGCGATTTTTGATATGAATGTGCTTGCTTAAGTTTACTGAGATATGTAGTTGTTTTATGCGAATATGTTTTACGTGGACGAAATTATGTTTAATCGCAGATATTAAAATGACAACAACTAAAACCTGAATTCGCCGTCACAGCCACAGTCATCTGTGCAGTAGGTAGTCAGTCTAGTTTCCGATGATTTGACTATTAATCGCGTCGAATAATAAAAATGATTAATTTTAAACACCAATATCCGACAAGATTAATAAGGCACTTATAAAAAATAGATACCTACTTAGAGAAAATATTGATGAACCAATCATGTTCAAGATGTAAAAAACCCTTTTTGATCCAAGTGATTCTGGTGCAGCGATACAATAACATGAAAATCGCATAAAAACACTTACCCAGCAAAACCGCCGACCGGCTGACATAATAAGTTTGTATCGAGAGGTGTTTTTTTTGCCATTTTGATATTGTACCAAGATAAAAGTAAGAAAAAATATTAAGTTGTTGCGTTTGAGCACCAGAATCACCCCCTCTATGATATAATAGGGTTTATGTTATAGCTTGTATATCGATACTTTTTGGCACTTCAGTAAATTTTCTATGAAGTCGAAGCATCGACTGGGAAGTCAATGCGCTCTTCATCCAATTACTACCCAACAACCATAATTCCTCTTTTCCTACCTCGTATAATCTATAAAAAAAACTCAATCATTTTATTCATAAACACGAAGTCTTTTGGCAAGGTCACGGAACGTGGGTCGCAAGTTCCAACAGCTATTAAGCCGGCCCACTTAATCTCGCGACGTCAACGCAACAACGCTGCTGAACTCTTCAAAACTCACTCAGCGACACAAGTTGACATCACCCGCCGTGGCCCGTACTATGAATGAACAAGGGTTTTGTGAAGTGAATAAATGGGGACCGAGATACAAACCGCGATTTAAGCAGAGTACTCACCTAGCCGTGTAGTATGTAACGTATCTGATACTGTATCTGGGTGGGTCACTGCGAGCTTAATGCGCTCCACGCGCCAGCAGCTCGCAGCAGGCTCGTGCCTACGTACTCACTTGATACAGTATCAGATTATGTTACATGCTACACGGCTAAGTGAGTACCCTGCTAAACATTTCGAGTGGGACATTTTAGATAAGTACATCAAAGACGTGACAATTTTTTTTTTATTTGATCGAAGACGCAAGCATGAACATCGTGCAAGTGATGCCGCCTGGTGGCGCTTTATCTAAAGCTGTTGTTGCTGTATATTTCTTTGTCGATTCTCGTTTTCTTTTTGATAGAAAAGTTCTCCAAAAAAATACATTTAAAAAATGCTTATTTGTTGCCATTTCAGCCACAAGACGTGCACTGCTGAACACGGCCTGCATGTGTTCAGCAGTGCACGTCTTCGCTCCTCCAATGACTTCCAGATTAGCCGTTGAAAGCGGCTTGCATCCAGAACCTTTCTGCCCCATCGGCCGTCAGTTCTACGTGTTAATTGCCCCACCCACTGCCACTTTAACTTCATAATCCGTCGGAATTAACGTGGTCGCGACAATAACGCCTAGTCAACGCTGCAGCGCTGGTCGCGGCGGAGCACCTACGATATCACACGCAACAACGCAGTTGTGTCATCGCATTGCATACGCACAGAAATCGCTTGTGAATATCACACAGGCTCTAAAGGATTCTTAAAAATCATAGTAGCGACCGCCTTAAGTATCCCGAAATACCAAAACTTCACTCTCAAGCCGCGAACTCACAAATGCTTGTTTTATTGCCGACACTTTTTATAAGGAAACGCCGTCTAAAACTCGCCAAAAGACAAATTTGGGATACGTGATGCGTTTCCATTATCATTCCGTGATAGGGTTACTAGTATTGCCAAAAGAGGAAGCAAAACTAGATTCTTAACCGTTATGATATATTCTCAAGTAAACTACTAATTACTCTATGTGAGTTATTAAAGCAATGCACTGATAAAAAAAGTTTAATAAAAAACTAAAAACCGACTTCAAAATGAAACTAAAAAGCGAAAAATAATATTGACTAAAACATACCTAATCAGTTCTTTTTGGAGTCGGTGCCAGCCATCGAGAGTTAAAATGTGTTCATTCGCAATCCCCCTATCCAATGGTATGATAAAAATAAGGTGTTATATAGGGTCAATTTTTCGACGAAAATTTTTAAGTCTTAAGAAAAGGCTTTACCTACACTCCAACCAGAACGGCGGCTATTTTGGTATCGAAACCATAGAATAAGGTTTTGCGTTAAATAAAAAGTCAAATTAAGCATGGAACTTTCAAATTTTTTTTCGTTACTGGGTGTGCGGGTACGCCCCCAATAAATAAAAATTGGCGGTCTGGTACCTCATAAGCTCCACGTCTGCTCAACACACTGCGAAATACGTTCTGTCGACAAATTGCAGTATTATCTTTCAACTCCTATCCGTTAAGGAGTTCTGTGGCTTCCATCATCAGGTCAGCAACATGACATGATGATAACCAGACCCAAAAATCAGCATCGAGTCAGAAAATATATGCAAAACATTATGGGTGCCTATAAAAATTGTGGGTTGCCCTCGATTTCCCAGGGATCCCATCATCAGAAACTGACTTGGTGGAAATGGGACCACCTCGGGAGTATACCCTTTCAAACTAAAAAATAAATTTTGAAATCGGTCCATAATTGACGGCGTAATCGCGTAACATACATACATACAAAAAAAAAAACAACAACATTCAGACGAATTGAGAACCTCCTCCTTTTTTTTTGAAGTCGGTTAAAAAGTCACTTAAATGCTTGACAAGTATAAGTGGCATAATTATCCTACTTTTTACCAAAGAAGCAAAAGTTATCACACAATTTAAAAAAAACTATCTTTAAGTTAATCTTTCTTGAAGTCTCGTTATTATAACAAATAGATCTAGCAAAACCTACCTACTTATACCTATTAGTGATCTAAGGGTTATGTTAGTAAATCCCACTTCCCACTAATATTATAAATGCGAAAGTTTATTAGGATAATTGGAAGTTTAGATGTTTGTGACTCAATCACGCGTAAACGGCTTAACGGATTTGGATGAAATATTGCACATATCTAAAGAATATGATCTGGATCAACATATAGGATACTTTTTATCACGGGTAAAGTTTCCTGTGGGAAAATTTTCCATATATTGTTATTTATTTTACCGTTTTGCGTTATGTATCATACCAAACATCCTGTAGGACTACAGGATGTTTGGTACACAGCTAGTAAACAATAAGATCAATAAAAAAAAAAAGACAGCTAGTAAAAAATAAGATCAATAAATATTTGGCACAGCCCTACAAAGGAAACGATGGGACCACGAACTCTCACTCAATGTGACTAATTCGAACAACTCTAATAGCGGGGAAACAACAAAAAGAAGTATGTTGCTTTTAGATTTACTCACTTAGTGAGAACTATATAGTATTAGGTGAAACAATTGTTGAGCGACAAAGTTTAAGTAGATTTGTAGTTTGTATGTCAGTAAGTAAGTATTAAAATAAACGACTTTTAGCATAAGGCCTTCTCTGTAAACGCCATACAGGGTGAAAAAAGAATAGGATACTTCTTAACACCACGTAATCTGGAGTTCCTTTAGACGTGAGCAACATCGACATCAGAAAAAAAGTTATGCTCCATACAAATCATACAAACTAACTAACACTTTACCTCGATTATAATGTATGGAGCATCTGAAAAAAAATTGTTGATGTTGCTTCCATAGTAAAAGTTGTTATATGAGCAGCTGCTTGAGCGAGTGCGCAACACGTGGTTTAAACCCTGCATATGTCAGCCAATAAGTACCTATTATTATCATCATTTCAGCCATTATAGGACATAGGCCTCTTCCAGTGACTTCCAGATTGGCCGTTGGGAAGCGGCCTGCATCTAGCGGCTACCTGCAACCTTTACCCGGTAAGAAGTTATATGACATGTATACATTACAGCCTTGTGTAGGTACATTAGAGGTTACTGTGAAGGATTATATAGCTAGGTAGCCCTTAAAATCTGTTTTATAGTTACTAATAATCTATTAGGAAAACCATGCACTGAGTACACAACGTAATTTGCCTTACAATTTTATCAAATTACCATTTTATATCAAATTCATCGAAAGGTCAAAAAATACTAAGCGATCAACCTAAAACAACACTCGATCACTGCTTATTTTTAGTCCAAGTATAAAATCGGTAAAAGCGTCAATATAATCTCACAGATTATTTCATAGCCGATTTCGCGCTCAAAACCAGTGCCACAGTATCCATTGAGTGTTCCTTTATTTTATCGGGGACTTTTAGGCTGCCAGTACACCATGGCGGATAGATTTGAAAGCAGAAATTTTTTAAAATCTTCCAACAGAAATGAATGAATGAGGTTTTACCGGTGGCTGTAATTCGAACTAATTTACTACTAGTTTCTGCTTGTTACTACTGCCAAATAGTCGCTGAGACCTGCTCGACTTCTCAAAGGCTAACTGCTGACAGCGACTGCTGATCTGCTCAGGTTTCCTTCCTATTTGATTTATTGACGCAGTCCATTACACTGTTCTACTTTCCTTTTTTTTATCAGCTAAGGAGTCGTATTTTTGAATCATTCGAATTCCAATTCCCATACGAATTGACTAGAATCGTATACAAACTCCTACAAAATTGTACACGATTTTTGGGATTCGAACGATTTAAAAATACGTCTCATGGTTGGACAGAGCCATCTTTTTACTTTTATAACTTGCATCAAACACATCCCAACTAGCGTTGACAGCATACAATAAACGGTTTTTTAATATTTTTATTGTCTTTGCACTGCCACTCCGTTTCTTCAGTGAATACGTTGCCTAAGTCCGCTTAAGTAGACGGCTCTCTCCGCTCCATCTGCTATGGTGTACAGACACCCTAACAGGATGTCCTGTAAAGTTGCCGCGGGTTTATGGCATTTTAATAACAAATCTTCCAGGATTTTGTCCAATCGCATGAGTGACGATGATCCTCGTAAAAATCCGCTCGTAAAATGATATTCGGTTGGGATAGCGCGGTTTAAAATCGAATATGAAGTAAATTCTGTACAGTTTTTCCGATTTTTATTTTTAAATTGCTGTACATACTAGAACCTGATTTTGCAGTTATTTTGAACGGTGTAGCTGGCGCATGAAATCGCCATTTTTATATTTAACCGTTATGGCTTGAAAACACGATCGAGTTTGTCCTTAGAGCATTATGCTCTAAGAGTTTGTCTGTCTGATATAGACCATAGACTACCCAAAAGTACTGCCGGGATGTAACACGGTATTAACTTATGTACTATACTGTAATAAATGATAAATTAAACGTGAAATAATTATGTAGACTTAATAATACCCGTTCAAAGCTTGTCAAAGAGTTTAAATACGTTTCCCAAGAAACGACACTCGATCATACATTTTATGTAACATAAGTAATTTAATAATAAATAAATAAATAAATATTGGACAACATCACATACATTGTCATACATTGTTCTGATCCTAAGGTAAGTAGCTAAAGCACTTGTATTATAGAAATCAGAAACAACCACGGTACCACAACACCCAGACCCGAGCCAATATAGAAAAGTTCGTTTTCTACATTGACCCGACCGGGAATCGAAACCAGAACCTCAGAGATGGCGATGCCGAGTCCGGCGTGCTCACTGCTCGCGTCTCGGCTACGGAAGTCGTCAAAAATATACTTACTTACTTTACTTATTAGTAAAGATTTTGTGTTCTTTCTCATAAAAGTTAGGTGTAAAATTTCAGTGTTCTTATAACCCTTTGACGACCTCCGTAGCCGAGAGGAGAGCACGCCGGTCTATATATGGCGTCGCCATCTCTGAGGTTCCGGGTTCGATCCCCGGTCGGGTCAAAGTAAGTAGAAAACGAACTTTTCTATATTGGCTCAGGTCTGGGTGTTGTGGTACCGTCGTTGTTTCTGGTTTCTATAAGACAAGTGCTTTTGCTACTTACCTTAGGATCAGAGCAATGTATGTGATGTTGTCCAATATTTATTATTTATTTATTATTATAAAAATTGGCCAGCCGTTCCCGAACCATAATTTACTTGTTTACAATATCTGAGGCACGTCGATTATTCTCCCTCGAAATTTTGTCTCTGCGCTCGAACGAAACCGTCCGAGAAAAATATATTACTTGCCGCAAAATGAGAGGTCTCGTTTTAATAAAAATTTAGATCAGTTTAAACAACCCGATTCATATTCATGAACGGCAATTCTTCAGCGGGGTGGAATAAATTACACGCTGGGAATTTTTTTCTTTCCAAATGCAAGTCACGTTGGTTTTACGATGGAATTGTAGCAAATAAGTGGTGTGTGGTGATGGTCCTTTGTGATGGAATGGCCCAATTTGCGAGCGTATTAGATGTCTGATTAAACGTGAAATGTAGATGGGAACTTTATTCGGGCGCTCGTTTGATGTTATCTCTCTTTTGTTTTAAAAAGGGTGCGTTGCGATGGATGTAATCAAAGCTATAGGATGTTAGGTTGGAAACGAGACATACCTTTACAGGTTGTTCTCATGAATTTAAACTTTAACTAAACGAGACATGGTGTAATCGAAAAAGTTAAAATGGTATACTATAAAAATAAAATAGAACACCTCATTTTCATTTCTTGATTTTACTATTCGTTCTAAGAGTAAATGTGGTTTGTATTCATATGTATCCTCCTCGATAGTTTGTCCCTGAGTAGCTGACCCAGTCTATTTTGTCGCCTCGATGATGAGCGGTCTTCATCGCGATCCTGCGCTCGTCTAAATGTCTCGTGGAACAGCACTTCCAGCGTCTTTAGCAGTAGGTCCAACCATGTAGTAGCCCACAAATTGTCCCGGAGCAGGGTAGGGTAAAAATATATTATTGAGACGTAAAAGTGCCTTTAATTACCAATTTACAGAAAAAAAAGATTTGACTCGGTAATAAAAATTTAACTTTGTGTCTGTCAATGTCATGTAGTGTAGAACGCCCCCCCCCCCCCCAGCTCGATGAACCGACGACATTAGGTGGATGTAAAAGCGGACTATCGTGCTATTTGGCGCTCTTTGGGGTAGGGGTAGGCTTACATCCAGCAGGACTGCAATACCTACTCATACTACATCATTTAATGATGAATGTCATGTATGGCAAACGCCAAACGTGCAGGATGATTCGTTCTGACGGCCGTATCTTTACTAATGTACCTAAATCAAGAAGCACTACGACTACAAGTGTGGCCGTTACCTTAATTGCCACGCTTCGTCATACTGACACGTCATTCCACTTATCCAATCGGCATCATCACTTCTATCACAGTCCACTCCATTACCTGGCTGTTCCGGAGCAGCACTATTCAGGTCATAAGTTTGTTCAGCAGTTATCGGCGCTTTCCGCTTGACTGCGCAGGAGACACATGGCCACTCCAATTTGTTGCAGTCAGAGAAATTCTTTAAGGGTACTTCGGTATTTTTTAAAAACACTGTTGGAAATAGTCAGGTAAATATAACTTAAGCTTAGGTTTTTTAGGAGGTAGTGTCTCACCTAGCTTTAAGTTTATTTCCTCAGGGGTGTTTAATGGGAGATTATGAATTTCGTCAAGCTATCAGTAAGTAATTCGAGGGTTTTTTTTTTACAGTTTATCGATCTAACTAACTACTCAGAAAATTCAATAAACAATAAAAAGTAGATTAGTAAACGTTTTTTTTTTATTTCATACCCGTCTTTATTCGTATAGACTTTAGTATTTTTGATTTTAATTCATCAAATTTAATTGATTTCTCTGAGTCCGGCAGTTAATTAGACCATGGAGTAAGTATTATACTACGTTAGACTGACAGTATGATAGGCACTGTTAGTTAACCAGCTGATCATTTACTTTCAATATGAAAGATGACAGAACCTAATAGGCTTAGTTTTGATTCGGGCTCGAATCTGAAATATAAATCTAGAGATTGAAACGAAAATAGACCCAACTTTTCCTGCCTACGCGAGTTTTGCATTCCTACAAACGGCAGCAACGCCGGGACAAAAGATACAGCAAAAAAACATTCGAGGTGAACACTTCCCAGTTGTAAATTACCAACAAAAGACAGGTCAGTAAAAAAGCAATGACGCCAAATTTCTAAAGCCAAACAAATATAAATCAATCAGGACGTTTCGCCATTCTTTTCGTCGCCAGTGCGGTTCATGCGCGCTCCAATGAAAGCCAAATGTCGATAAAATTTTTCAATAACTAAAATGCAAATGGACTCTTGCTCTATTTATTTCGCGCCGGTTCATTGATTTATCACTATGATAATCTGGCTTGCATTTACATAGCAATTTACAAAATTTTGCAATACCTACATCTCACTGACTACTAATCCTAGTAGGTACCGAAGTGTTTGGATCGAAACACCCTTAAATTCCGAAAACAGTTTGATTCGAACTTTTAAAACACTCTAGAAAATCTAAAGAATTAAATGTTAGTTGATTGAGATTTCGGAATTTAAAAATAGGAATTATTGACAAACATATTTATATTTTTGCAATTATATTCCTTTTTTAGAAAATCATCATATTAATGTTCAAATTTTGGTTTATCGTATTTATAGTGTACCCGAATAAATTACCTAATCATCGATAACAAAATTACCGAGAATTAGCACGTTTCTAATCACGTTGAATCCATGAAAAATCCCGCTTAAAAAGTACCTTTCAGCATTAATGACCGCGGGCCCTTTCACAAAATTGGCTTTTATGTTTAACACAAAACCACGTAAATTGGTTTTCGGGACTGACACTGAGTTACAAGGGCTATTGCATGGGCTGTAGGACCTATTATTCGGTGTATAATGCTAATGATTTATTGAAAAATAATATCGGCAGATTAAACTGGCACTGGGCTAAACCATTCCTAAGCCTACTGGGAAAAATGCCTAAAAATAGATACTACTCTAATAGAACTTAAATAGGATTTTCTTTTTAGTACCTTATCAAATAATTTGTGACAACCTACAGCTTGCTTTAGGATTAATCAAGAATGCCATTTATTAAGGATGCTGTATCCAGTTTTGTGCTCCCGTGGTATAACTATTTATTTCAATTCAAGTCGATGCATAAGAAGAAGCTAATGCTAGTGCATAAATAAATAAATAAGTAAATCTGCAGACTAGGGCTTATAACGAGCGTGCTATTTTAAGCGGATATGATACCTATTGACCATTTGCAACTTACATTCTCCGGCTTTGCGCATCTTAGGAGATGATCATCGTAGCAGATACGCGTGTGCACTAAGCTAACAACCAATCACAGCGGCAGTGCCGGCGCGTCGCACGACTACTTAGCCAATCGTAATGGTTTTCTGCGGTTCTTTCGCCCAGCGCTCAGCATCCGTGCACGAATGTAGAGTATCTATTTTGTACATGCTCTACGCAGAAACGTGACCCGACGTCGTCGGTGTCACTTTAATGGTATTCAATGGTAATGCCTTAAGCAAGCGGCTCAACACACCTCATGCGTCTCCTGATCTCATAGATGAAGACGCGCAACTGCAAAGAAAACCGATAAGATTGATCATCATAATTTCGGTCATTATTAGAGGTCTTGGTCGGAAACAATGAGTACTTACTTTGTTCAAATTTAAGTTTCAGTGTAGGTATCTACACATTAAATGTGTTGAGACGAATAAAATTTTATACAAAACTAAAAATCGGCTTCAAAAATAAACTAAAAAGCGAAAAATATTTATTTATTGTAACATAGGTAGGACTTATCAGTTCTTTTTGGAGTCGGTGCCAGCCATTAAGAATAATGGCTGTGTCTCCAGTAGTCAAACTGTTAGCGGCCGACTGAGTTTGCGGCCTATCGATTTAGTACGCCCTTCCATATATTTGAAATGGAGTGTCTTCGGTTTGCTAGTTTTGCACTTACTGTACGCAGTTTGCAGCGTTACGCGAGCCGACTATCTCAGTGAGAGGCCGACTCCCAGCAAACCCGGTTCCAGTCGGCGGCGGCGATGTGGTTGTTCGATCTGAGTTTGCAGCTAACTCAAATTTCAGTTTGCCACAAATTTGCGGCTCACTCAGTCGGCCGCTAACAGTTTGCCTACTGGAGACACAGCCTAACACGTGTTAACGTTTTAGTAAATATTATTTTTCACTTTTTTATTTTCAGGATTTTCCTTGATTTCCCTGTGATGTGAATTTCAACAATTTTTTTTTGGAATGAGTTACTAGAAATTAGGAAAGATAATATTATTATGAATAAAACTATAGTAGAAAAGATAATATCCTATTCCCTATCTGTCGATAAGATAAGATACGTATTACGACAAAACAAACCGTTTACTTGCAAGTCTTGCAAGTTGCAAAGAAAGGAAAATATTTTTAGACAATCTTCCATCAATGATTTTCACGTTTACGAACGCATCTTAGTGTATTATTTTCATTTGGCAATATTAAAAATTACTGTCAATGTCGCAGCTGACAGATGGGTGTCAATCTGTCAATATTTTACTCCCAATTTCCAAAAAAACTCGATGCAGCAGAAACAAACGCAGTTTCTCTTTAAAATTAGTTATTTATTTACTAACTCAATTGTGCGATGGCGTCTACCTCCAAAGACTATGTTCAAGCAGGCGCCAGTGCTCAAAATAATCCGTCAGATGACTTAGAACCGGGTGCTTGCCCAGAAAGTATTTTGAATCCTACGGATTCATTTGATGAATTCGCTTCGGAAATGAGTTGCTCCTTGCAGGAACGGGCAAAATCCTTGGCAACTAAAAGCAGTACAATATCTGAGATCCAGAGTGAGATTTGTGATAATGAAAAGGACGGTTCTGAGATGAAAAATACAAAATCGAGTGACGATCTGCAGAGTAAGAATGTAAGTGTTTATTTACATATTGTAAATAGAAAAAAGTCTGTATTAATACTTGATAGTGAAAAAAATACTTTTACTATCAAATTTGTATCAATTTGTACCTATAAAATATCACCTGACATTGTATAACCCAACTCAACCTATTGTTTTGTTCATTGGGGCTGAAACTTATGTGGGTTCTATTCTATAAATACCTATAAATGTAACTTTCAATACTAAATCTATTCATATACTAACTAGTCCATACTTAACAATCTATTAGATTATATGAGACACACTTGAGAAATCTATCAACAGTCATGTTTGTTATTAAATATTTTGTTTGTTTGTTGTAACTGTGCATGCCCCTGACTATGATATAAATCTGTGTGCATATAATGACATAGAATACTATTTATTTATTTACACTGATAAGTTCTAATCTGAATTAGCATTTTTTTACTTATTTACAGGATAAACACTATTTATGTGTTTCACCACTGTCAAACAGTGCTATACGACTTCAAAAACTTTTATCCTCTACATTATTTATCTGTTACATAACTATTTGGCACTTTATCCATACATTGTGAAACAGACCCTTAATACTATTGATATTGTTAGTCATTAATTTCTGTAAATTAGTTTATCTGGTACCTACAGTCAATAAGCAATAATAATTTGAAGGTTATTTGTTTGTTATTTAGTTTATTCTAAATAATAAATTCATTTATTTCATAAAGTTTGTTTACAATATTTTGCTGAGTTTTCCCAGCAATCTATTGGTGCTTCAAATTTTGTGCATAAAATCGTAAGACACACTAATTATTGCCGTTTCAATCACTTTTTTCAGGGAAATATGTCAGCATCAGCCAGCAGTTCAAATCTAATAGAAGAAAATGGTGGCGATGAAGAAAACGAAAAGGATGATTACTTGCAATCACCAGAGTTGGTTAATAAAGAAAAACATGTCTTTGTTTTGAGTTCTGCTGGGAAACCTATTTATTCCAGGTAAGTAATTATTTGTTTTTAAACATACATATTTTTTTGTTTATGCTTTTTTCAAAGAATTTGAACGCCCTTTCGAGCAGAGTAACAAGAGCATAGTGGTGACAAAATGCATGTATTATCCTTTAAAAAAATCAAGAAAGTACAAGCTAAGTTTTATGGTACAAAAAAAATCATAATTACACAACAAGGGCTCTTTTAAATAAGACAATTTGCGTAGTTGTGCGTCTGCAAAACTACACTCTTATGGTGATTGCGCATCTATGAGCACTGCAAGACCCACAACCACGGCAGTAATTGCATTATAATTCTTTGTTTGGAACCTTGCGCACCTAGCCGCGTGCAGCGAGCGCATCGGTCACATAATACCGATGCTTGCAGGTCTTCATAGATGCGCGAGCACCTTTATCTGTTGTTAAATGCAGTTATCATACTATTTTCCATGTGCAGTTTTGAATATGCATGACTAATATACTGCTTAGAACCCTCTGTTTGAAAGAGCTCATAACTAATGCAAAATGATAATGTTATTGCTTCATTTTGTTTTAGATATGGCAACGAAGACAAACTGGCAGGTCTTTGCGGTGTGATTCAAGCACTGGTTAGTGTGATTGAAGACCAAAACCAAGATATCCTCAGATCGATTTGTACTAAAGACTGCAAAACGGTCTTCTTAGTGAAAGGCCCGTTGATACTTGTTGCAGTATCAAAGTCAAATGAAAGCGAAACTCAGCTGGTTCTGCAGTTGACGTAAGTCTTATTTTTTTAATTATTATTTGTATCTCTCCTGCAGGAAATCACGGCACGGAGGCTGGTCCTTTTGTAAGGCGTTTGTAGGGATCCGATACTGAGTTGGGATATGTACAACTCCTATTATTTGTTAGGCAGGCAGTTGAGACAACTGATGCTTGCCTCAACCAATGTTGTTTTGTACAAATAAATATATATACAGTAGAATCCGTTTATTATGACTCCGCCTATATTGACCAACCGGTTATTATGACGTAATTACACCACGAAGTTTGGTTTTCATATAAAATTATTTATAAAAAAGTCGGATATAATGACTTCCCTTACAGTGACATGTCGCTTATTATGACCCATTTTTAATAAATTATGTCCGGTTATAATGACCGACATGATTCTTTACACCTCCGGTAATGTTCGTTGATTCCCGACGACGTTTAGCTATGTCTTCTATACACAATAGTATTAGAGACTGTTTTTACAATAAAATGAAAAAACAAAAGCAGTCAAAAATTACAGATTTCTTACAGTAAAAAATACACTTGTATGTGTTATAATGTGCTGATTATGTACAATTTTGATTTTGATTTAATATGTATGTATACATACATATGTATTTACTATGTTTCTGTATTAAAATACTTAAGTACATACATATTTACATAAAAAAGGTTTTTCATTTCACAAAACGTTTTGTATGACGTCCGCTTATTATGACGTGTTTGTCAATTCCTTTCGATGTCATAATAAACGGATTCTACTGTAGATAAATAACACTTGAAAAAATCATCGACCTCAGGTGGGACTCGAACCCACGTCCCATCGCATACCGGGCGAGTGCTTTGACCACTAAGCTACCGAGGACGTCACGTGACAAGATGAAATTCCTCAAGTGTTTTTTCTCGCTGTCAAAGCCAGCGTATTCTAATCAATGTTGTAGCTATATGTATAGCTGAGTAGTATACTACCGTCAACACCCTATAGAAATATTTTTACAAATATTTGACTATTGGTTAAGATCAGAAATGCTTAAACATTGTAAATTTTTGTTTTTAGCAATTCCATGCAAGGTTTAATTGAAGATAAATAACACTTGAAAAAAATCATCGACCTCAGGTGGGACTCGAACCCACGTCCCATCGCATACCGGGCGAGTGCTTTGACCACTAAGCTACCGAGGACGTCACGTCTTCAATTAAACCTTGCATGGAATTGCTAAAAACAAAAATTTAAATATATATATATTTTTTTAAACTTTCATGGTCACTAACATTAGAATAGTTTGTTACGGGATTGCTACCATGTACCGTACCCTCAGATCATTTCGACAGAACGCCACTACATACCAAGAATGGTCAGGGAAGCGATTGAAATTACAAAGTACAAAAATTTCAATCGTGAGGATGGGTTTAAATTGTCAAGTGTCTGGAATCCAGTGATTCGTATGTGCAAAAACCGGAAAAAACAACAACCTGCTGTGTCGCGGTCAGATACTGTTAGTGTTGTGTGTCGAGAACAGGTGCGAGAAAATAGTGAGTTTGTAGACAATGGTACCGACGCGTGCAATAAAAGACTGCGAAAGAGGGTAGACCGATATGTTTGCCCTTAACAACTTACCCGCAAGATCTTCAGTTACTCCGTGATCATGGCGCTTGCAACAGTGCCGAAATATCGGGAACTCAAAAATAAGGTACATGGTAGCAATCCCGTAACAAACTATTCTAATGTTAGTGACCATGAAAGTTTAAAAGAATATATTGTTAACCGGTACGGGCCGGAAACAGCAAAAACAATAAAACACCTAGAACGCGCGCGGAAAAAGTGTGAATGTTTGAAGGAGTCCCTGTCATTCCTAGTGAAGTGTCGGGATACGGACATTATCCCAGTGTGTGTTCGGATAAAACCTCGACCTGACATTCACGGCTCCGCAAGTATTCTGCGATATGCGAGTGTAAAATTATTGCGAAAATTAATACGCAATTGTAGGTACCAACTTGACCAGTTTCAGTGTGAGTTATACGAAATACATCAAAAGTGCAGTGAGTTGCTTTCTAAAAGTGATTTTGATACTTGTGATCGTGTTACCTACCTACAAGCTCAGCGCTCTAGAGAACTTAGTGCTATGAAACAGGATCGTAAGTTCGAATCATTACTACGAAAACAAAAGCCAGCGGCCTACCACGAGAACTCGATCGCAACTCGAACGGTAGTCAACATGTCGAGTGTCGAGTTGTCTGCTGCTGCACAATCAGTTCTAGAAAAAGGGATGAATTTTGCCATTACACCTAAACGTATTCCCTATGAGGAGGTGATTGGGTCGGTTGAAGAATGTATCGTGCGTAATAAAATACCATCTGTAGACGCGGATACATTAAGACAGGATATTGCCGTGATATTACGCCACGTAGCACCACCAAAACCGAATATCACTTCTTCTGAATCAACTGCGCTGAATGACCTCCGAAAGGATGAAACAATACTGGTTCTGAAAGCTGATAAAGGGAACGCGACTGTTATAATGGATGTCGTTGAGTACGATAGAAAGATCCAAAATCTACTCAGTGATGTCAATACATACAAGAAGGTAAATTACAACCCGACGGCGAGAACGGATCGAAGCACTCGCTCACTCATTAGACAGTGCGAGGACGTTTTCGACGACGAGACTTTTAAATACTTACTGCGGCCTAGAAATGTCCAGCCCCCGAAACTATATGGCTTGCCTAAAGTACACAAGCAGAACGTGCCACTACGACCGATTGTGAGTCAGATAGACTCACCTACGTATGACCTGGCCAAGCACGTAGCTAAAGTCTTGCAACCATTAGTAGGCCGTACGTCATCGTTTGTCAAAGATTCTCGTCACTTCATTGAAATCCTGCACCAAAACAAGGTTGATGTGGATGAGTTGATGGTCAGTTTTGACGTAGAATCACTCTTCACAAATGTCCCAGTAGCAGATTGTCTTGAAGTGGTTAAGGTAAAGTTGGAAGATAATGACATCCCGATGGAATATGGCACACTTCTACATCATTGTTTGTCGAAGAATTTCTTTGTATACCAGGGTCAATACTATCTCCAAATAGACGGAGTCGCGATGGGCAGCCCCGTAGCTCCAGTTATAGCTAATATTTGGATGGAGTTTTTCGAAGAAAAATCCCTGGCCACCGCCCGCACCGAAATCAAACTATGGAAGAGGTATGTAGACGACGTATTCTGTGTATTGAGAGGAAACAACCAAGATGTAGAAACTCACCTGTCATATTTAAATGGTATCCATCCAAAAATAAATTTTACCTGCGAGATAGAAGAAAACAGAAGCCTAGCATTTTTGGATGTGAAGATTGAAGTGCGGAGTGACGGTTCACTGAGTCACTCTGTCTATAGAAAATCCACTCACACTGACCGCTATCTCAACGCAACCTCGCATCACCACCCTCGACATCTTAATTCTGTAGTAACTGCACTGACAAATCGAGCCTATGACTTGTGTGACCTTGAACACTTAAACCAAGAGTTGGAACATGTTCAGAAAGTCTTACAGAATAATGGATATAGAGGGCAGCTACCATCTAGACACAAATCAAGACACTTTAAAGACACAGTAGACAGGCAACCTGTGTTCTTGCCATACATAAGAGGAGTGACAGACAAGATCTCAAACGTACTTCATAAATACTCACTTAATACTGTCTTCACTCCATTAAGAAAAGTAACACAATGTCTACGATCTCCAAAAGATAGTTTCCCAATGGAGAAACCGGGTGTCTATAAGATTGACTGCAGCTGTGGCAGTTCATATATCGGCCAAACAAAACGTACCATAGCGTGCCGAATGAAGGAACACATAAAAGCGGTCAAAAACAACGACAAACAGAAATCGGCAATCGCGGAACATTTGTTGGAATCAGGTCTCAATCACTGGATTGAGTTTCACAACCCTCAGATCATTTCGACAGAACGCCACTACATACCAAGAATGGTCAGGGAAGCGATTGAAATTACAAAGTACAAAAATTTCAATCGTGAGGATGGGTTTAAATTGTCAAGTGTCTGGAATCCAGTGATTCGTATGTGCAAAAACCGGAAAAAACAACAACCTGCTGTGTCGCGGTCAGATACTGTTAGTGTTGTGTGTCGAGAACAGGTGCGAGAAAATAGTGAGTTTGTAGACAATGGTACCGACGCGTGCAATAAAAGACTGCGAAAGAGGGTAGACCGATATGTTTGCCCTTAACAACTTACCCGCAAGATCTTCAGTTACTCCGTGATCATGGCGCTTGCAACAGTGCCGAAATATCGGGAACTCAAAAATAAGGTACATGGTAGCAATCCCGTAACAAACTATTCTAATATATATATTTGATTGTTTGATTTATACAAAGCAAATTTTATGTGCAAGTAGTTTTTTTGTGGAAAAGCACAGTATAAATAAGGAAATAATTGCAAACAACACACAATTAAATTATTTATCACCTGCATTCCTACACTAGATGGAGATGACCGCGATTTTGTTATCAGTTTCATATAATATTATGTATGACTGTCACAATATCTGTGTTTATTAATAGGAAATTTATCATTATGAACTAGCATTTAGTGCTGTGTCATATTGCATTCATTGTATTATTGGTTGATTAATTTTATATCATTGTTATTAAATAGTTAATAATTATGGTTATTTAAACAACATTAAATAGAATTTTTCCTTAATTTCCTAATACAATTATTAGGTAATAAACCACAACCAAAAATTCTTTAAGACAGATTTTCTTTTCTCAGTAGCCCTTGAATTTTTTTAGATTTAACTTCTTTTTTATTTTCAGATATGCATTTAATCAAATCGTGTCAGTGCTAACATTAACGCAACTAAACAGGATATTCGAGCAAAGAAGGAACTATGATTTGAGAAGACTTTTGTCCGGGGCGGAGAGACTTATTGATAATTTGTTTGTGTTTATGGAAAAAGACCCAGCATTTTTATTGGGTAAGCAAATTTGAACTTGATGCCACTTAAAAAAAAAACAAAAATTATGAGCACTCTCAATCTCAATCTCATGTCCATTTAGTAAAAAATAAATAAAAAAGCTGCAGATGTAATAATACATGACTGAACATGTTTAGCAACGTTGCACAGCAGCTAGCGAAGTTGTCAGACATCTAGTCTCTGTCTTTTTGGGCTCGGACTATCTGAACCCGGAAACCGATTTCGATTTTCTTGATTTAGTCTGCTCGATCAATTTATTTATTATTTTAATGATATTGCTGTGTCACTGTGATACAGCAAGCGTTAACTCGCTAACATTTTGAACTTTATTTGCCTAGGGATAGAGATTATATTATTTTGTTTTTCTTTATACAGAAAGTGTCAGATTTCAATACTTTGGCCGCCTTGCGCATGTCAAGATTAGCTGATTTTATCCCGAACTATCTTCTGACACATCATTCTATAGCTGTCAGTCTGTATGAAGATGACAGAGACAGAATGATGTCTTAATCTCGTACTAAACTAATCTGGTTGTGCGCAAGTCCACCTAATTGTCATGTACTTTAAACAATTTCCAGGAGCGGTAAGATGTTTGCCTTTACCAGAAAAGGCTAGAGAAAACATAACAAATGCAATAACTACAACTTGCCACAAAATTCGGGATTTAGTGTTTGCTATTTTAATAGCGGGGAACCAGTTGATCACACTAGTACGAATGAAGAAATACACTTTACATCCATCCGATATACATCTACTCTTCAATCTGGTCAGGAGTTCAGAGTCGTTCAAAACGGCGGAGAGTTGGACACCGATTTGTTTGCCGAAGTTTGATGCCACGTGAGTATTTTCTTTACTATCCACCACTGCTGGGCTCTTTCCCGTAATCTCTCACATCTGGCTATTGCCAACGGCAAATCAAATCGATACACAATATTTTTTTGGGTCTACCTCTTCAGTGATAGACGTCTTTATGCCCATTGTGTGACAGTTGACACAAAAACAGGAGTATTAATTTTGTTTAGAACACAATACACATTAAAATACAAGTAATAAAAGGCCTTAAGAATTGGACTCTGCTGATAACTCTCTCATAGAAACAACTTTGTTAAGAGAGCAACATCGAAATCATAAAGATTTATCTCACGCCTAAAAATCATGATCTCGATCTTGCTTCCATAGTAAAAGTTGCACTTATATCAGCAGCTGATCACGAGATATTACGGAGTTTTATATTCTTTTGTACAGCCTGTATTAAAATTAGATTCATTAAACAAGTTTCACTACCCACCTTTTGCATCTATCTTCAAATCGGCTTGATGTAATCAAATTATTGTTATCATCCGAATGTCACATACTTTAAACGTTTCAAATAAAAACGACAGTAGTCCGTCAAAAACGACTTTTAAAATTTGATAACATATAAATATTTATTTTGCTAATTTATAATTCACAGAGGATTCCTTCACGGACACGTCTCATACATTTCCGAGGACTGCCAAGCTTGCCTTCTCCTTCTAACAGTACAAAGAGATGCGTTCTTCCCTCTCTCTCAGGCCAAACACACAATTGCGGATAAACTCCGTCGATCCAACTGTTTGGTCGCAATCAACGACGCTTTAAACAGAAATGAAGAACTACCCACAACTAATCCACTGAAACACATTGGCATACCAGAAATAAGGCATTTTATGTACAAATGTAAATCTACTGCGCAACTATTCACATCTGATCCTATAAGTCTAGACCGATTACAAGATTACAGGATAAAACATAAAGAAGGCGGCGATATAACGGTGAAGAAAATAGAAAAGTTATCAGATATAGACTATGTGAGGAATTACAGAAAGTTCTGTAGTCAGATACATTGTACGTCGATTCCGGCGAAACTAATATTTAGATCGAACTCGGACGACACAATTTTGGCTTGGGTAAGTTGGTTGAATATTATACTAATACCCATCATACCAGAAGGCTATTTTTTAATTTTAATGACTGAGTATTATACACCGTGAAATTTGAGATACCCGAGAAAATTAGCTAACATACTCAGATATCCATATACATCGAATTTGGCGAATAAAAAAAACGGAACGGCGTACGGCGTTGGCGTACGGAAGGAATAAGTATGAATGAAAAAAAAATCATTCATAGTTATTCCTTCCGTACGCTAATATTACGCGACTAAATTAGGTGGATTTTGGTTCCGTTAATGTTGGAATGATAATGATTACTATTTGAATTAGCAGGACTTTTATAGTGCATATTTTTTAAGGAATGTTAGGGACCTATTAAATAAATTTGTCATAAAAAAAAAAAAAACGCCGAATTCGATGTATATCGATATCTGAGTATGTTAGTTAATTTTCTCGGGTATCTCAAAATTCACGTATTATCCGTCATTTCGACAACCTTCGTACCCGAGAGGCGGCGCCTTCTGAGGTATGAGCTTCGATTCCCAAGCCGGTCAAGGGAAAATGAGCTATTCTTAGTTGTCACGGGTTTAGGTTGTTGTGGTACTGTCGTTGTTTCTGATTTCTATGACACAAGTGGTATGTTGTAGAATATTTATTTATTCATTTAATATCGCTTAAAATTTCCAGGTAACCAATGGTTTTGAACTCTACGTCACTTTCGACCCACTAATGGAAAAAGACCAAGCTATCAAAGCAGTGGATCGTCTTCTAAGGTGGATCAAGCGCGAGGAACAGAGGATATTTATCATGAACGCACCCACTTTCTAGCCCACGATCAATCTGAGTGGCTTCCTAAAGAACTCCGTTCGAAGTTACGGCACTCAGAACTGGGTCATGTGATATTTGTGTCACTTGATAAAAATACTACGTGACAAATATAACAACAGTGCTTTACAGCCTCTTGTAGTACAGGTGATAGTGTGCGGTTATGTTTATTCCTAGTTACGTGATATTTTTTTTAATTGGATCTGGTGAAATCTTGAATAATGTATGTCACGTGATAAAATTACTATGTGAGAACTATAACAACAGTGCTTCTAAAGCCTCTTGTAGTGCAAGAGATAGTGCGTGGTTAAGTGAGGTTTACCGTCACGCGATAAATTTCCGAATAGCAGTGCTCTAAGCTTTTAAACAGCTTCATGCGATTGGATCATGTGATATTTACTTACGGTAATTTGTCATTTTAAAACAGCTTGCAGTCATAGTGGAATTTGTTTTTTTTTTATTATGTCAGTAATCTGTCATTTTTTTTCTGTTTATAGTTAAATTCAAATAAGTAAAATTTTATTTATTTAGAATAAACAATATACAAAATCAAGATTTAAAAACAAAACTGTATTAAAATTTGGCTAATTACAATTGACGATTCATGATAGTCATACCAACCTATAGCAAACTGTCGATCGGTAAACCACGTGACACTATAAATTAACATAAGTGTCACGTGACGTACCGGTTGGAATTCGCTTTCGAACGGTTCGAAATCGACGGCATCTAGCCATCACTGACTCTGACTCAAATAAAAATAATCGATTGAAGAAATGAAATTTATTGTGCTGTAAATAACGATCAACTTTGAATTAATTCAAGCTAGGTTTTTGTCAGAGTGTTGTTTTCAAGCTGGCTTGGCTTGTCATTTTCATGAATACTCATCAAATCATCAATCATTAATGTATTAAAGTTTAAAGGGTCAAAAAATTTGAAGAGTACAAAATAAGTAGGTACTTATAAAAATCATAGTCGAAATATTAACTGACAAATAAAAATGATTTGCAACCCTATTATTTTTTCCACGGTAATATTTTCATGATACATTAAAATATCAACCTATAACAGTCAGTGGCGTGCGGTGCATATAGGCAATCGGGCAGTGCCTACCTGGTAAATTAAATGAGGTAGGCAGTAGGTACTTACAAATGTGTGTTATTAACGGAAACCAGATTTTCATCAATAAAACACATGTTTAAGTATCTACTGCCTACCTCGAAACAATAAATGTGTGCCATTGACTTAAACCACTGATTTTCATAAATAAAACACATCGATAAGTATCTACTGCCTACCTCGAAATAAAACCAATGCCCGCCACTGATAACAGTCCTGTTGACTCAGACTGTTATAAAAAAATAGAGAAAGCATAGGTTTTGTATAGTTGTATCACTTGTCTCTTTCACTCGTAAAGTCAACAGCACGTCGACCTACCCCAAAAGTCAAAAATTCTCCAATAGATTTTCAACATTAAGCCTGACATATAGAGATCACTTTCAAATGAGAAAATTTGACATTTTGGGGTAGGTCGACTAGCTGTTGTCCGTACAATACGAGTAGTATACATAGCTGGTTAATTATATTATCTGTCTGAATGGCGTTATAATAAATCAGTTATATCATAGAGAAAAAAACATGTTATATGAAAGAGATGACAATCTACAAAACCGAAACAAGATCTCTTTCTAATGTCCGTGTTGTCTATGCTTGGCGAATATTGTCAACAATCTTGTAAGTAAGTACATTTTAAGAAAATTTAATCATACAAAAATAAAAACCTACTGTAATTAATTTATCACATAAACCTTTAATTCTGCTTGTTAATTATATATACTATTATTTTTATAAACTGTTTACAATTTTTGCCACCTAAAGACGAGCGGAGTTCAAAGTATGATGTATGATACCCCTTGTAGAATTTTAAATTTGAAACATCAAATTATTTGGACATGTATCGCATCTCATTAAGAAATGCCAAAATTGTATAATTATATCGCCAAATTAGTATTGGCAGAATTTAGTAGGTAAAAGTAGGTAGATAAAATCTTAGAGCATTCAACCAACAGGAGACGACAAGCTCGCTAATTTCTATGCGAAAAAGTCTGTCATTTCTTGCGGGGGGCAGGGAGTAACGCACACATAGGAAATTAACACTAACGCATTTTGGATGTCATTGCTACGCTCGCACACAACAAAAAATATCTAACACTAGCTTAAACTAGACGCACACAAATATATTCACACACAAGGACAACTTATCCATGCACGAGTGTGACGTCAGTTTTAAATAAACGAAGATAGTGCTTAACACTATCGATAAATTTTATCGATGAGTTCTGCCAGTAATATGATAAGGTTTTATTCAATTCAGACTCTTTATTATGTGTAAGATAGAAACATTCCTTTTGGCTTTCATTAACATCTACAGGGTTATTTATTAATATACGTCAGTATGGTTGAGTCTAAGGCCCGAACTATACCCAGCCGGAAATCCGGGTAAGTACGGTTTCAATCCATCGCTTAAGCAATAAGGTCGTTTTTGAACGAATTCTAGCGGATTCTAAAAGATTCCGGCTGGTTAAAGTCCAAGCCTAAAACTGCAAGAAATACCTGTATAATTAGGTTTTCAGGTGAATTTCTTAAATAAAAAAATACTGGGCTATAACCCGCAAAAATCGTAAATATAATTGAGGGAAAGTTAGAAGGTTGAATTTTGTAAAGGACAAAGGTGTTAACTATTTTAGCTATATTCTCAAACATTTTCTTTTTGCATTAGAAAAAGTTAGCAAATATAAGTGCTATCATGAAATAAGAAAAACATAATACCTATTTTTTTTGCTTGCTTAGACATAAAGTTGTAATTGAATTCAAATATTATTGGTCTGGGTCTGTCTGTGGTGGTGACTGGAGATGGTTGGCTCGGAAACTTTATAATATAAAGTTATGTTTCTTTAGAATGGATTCATTTTTATGACTTAATTAGTAATTGAGAAGGTGGTAAATAATAATTAATAAAAATCATTATCCGAAACATTATCAAATCTGCAAGAATCCGTTCAAAAAACGACCTTATTGCTTAAGCGATGGATTCAATCCGCGTTAACCCGATCCGGTTTCTGACTGGGTATAGACCGAGCCTAAGATAAATGATAAGATATTAGAGGTGCCTCAACGATTTTGTCGTCACCCTTTGTAATGTTATATTTTCACAAAAATAATGAAAATTAATATTTACTGACATCATAATATGGACAAATTATAATAATGCCTATTGTAATGTAAATAAGATCCGTAATCTTACAGTAAAGCAACCAAAAAAAACAAAAAATTATAACAGCATACTGTTTTTTATTGTATGTGTAAATAAATAACAACAAAATGCTTGTAACTAGTCTAAGTCTTAACAGTATTTTTGTGTTATATAAATTAATATAAACAATAAAATCGAATCCACCCGTTTATTTCCCCAACGGGTGGGTTCATTGTGAATGTTCCCGAATATATTCCCATTTTGGAAATACACATCCAGGTGGAATCCCAAATCTAGGTGACCTAAAGGTCAAGTGGTCAAATCGATATCGATATTTTGTTTTTGTGCTATCCCATTACCTACTTTGCTGCAGGGTGGCCAGCGTAGGTATATCAATAAAAATCTCAAATTTTCAGAATATGGTAAAGAACGCAAATATATTATATTATTGAACTAGACCGATTATATTCAAATATTTATAGTATTGATACTTATAAAAGTAATTATTAAGTCCAATAAAATGCGCAAAACTTAAACAAGAATCATAATTTGTAAACTGTGATATATCATTAATTCAATAAGCATCTATTGTAATTAATATTATTAAAATATCAAACGTGAAATACCAGTGTGATTTCAAATTTGGGTACTTTAGTTTTAAAAATTACGCTTAATAGGATTTTTTACCTTTTACTGGTATCATTTTTTGATTGACGAATTTTATAAGGTTTTTGTAATTTTAAGGCATTATTTGCTAATATTGAGACTCAATAATACTTAAAGATGAAAATTTACGTTGTCCTTTAGCACATAAAATGTTTCAGATCTTTTTTAACACGAGCACACGGCGTAATTTGGCATTTTTAGCTGCTGTCCTTTCACGCTCACCGTGATTTGCCAATGATGGCGGAACGCGCTGCAAATAGTTTTATATAACATCTGTGATCGACGGTCATAGACTTGTGGCAGAGGGGAATGCCTGTCAATGGCGTCTCCTGTTGGTTGAATGCTCTAAGGATAAAATGGTAGCTCCAATATTTTATGAAATTACGAAACTAACTAAACTGGAGTGTGTTTTACAATATTTTATTTGAATGAGCCTTCTTTGAAAACAAAGAAATATTTATAAACAAAATCTGTAAGTAAGTCTTCTCGGCCTGGGCAGTATCGATTTGTCGCATATTGCAATAGAAAATGTTACATAAAAAAAATTTAAAAAACGTAATATTTAATTTTGTTTTGACTTTTATAATTACTTGAAGATAAATAACACTTGAAAAAAAATCAATAATAATTTATAATTACTTGTTGTAATTATCAAGCACTTTCTATAAGTCTTGATAATTTATTTGGCTTTTATTATATTTTTGATCAAGACAATATTTTTAAGTACTTTTTAATACTTTATAAGTTATTTTTTACTACATACACAACATAAATAAATTATTTTTTTCTGTTGTAACATATTTTCAGCTGATAATTTCAAATTAAACTTCCTAAAGTAATATTAGGTTTTATAAATTGTTGTATATATGATATGATAATAATGGTTAATTATGTATAGTTTACAGTTACACACTATTTGAAGTAAAAACAAATGAAATCTGATTACTTATGTAAAAATTGTATAGAATAAAAGTATGTATTTATATCAAACAGTACATTTAAAGCCATAACCAACACTTTAGGCAACTTAGTTAGACGGTGTTTTAGTTAGGCTCTTCGCTCACCGCGACTTTGCAGCGATGCAAGCTCAAAAAACGGTCGCTAAAAAGTCGGTGGCCGTTTAATGTACCTCGGCCCACATTTACGATTCTGTATCGCTACTACCAGAGAAAAATAAAAGTTATTTATAGGCATCATGCGCGCTAGAGTACAATTAGCGGCACGGATATTGAGCGTTGGGCGAAAGTTGCACAGAAGACGCGCGCTAGTTGTGTGACGCGCCTGCACCGCCGACTGGGATTGGTTGTTAGCTCCGCGCATACGCGTCTCTGATATCGTCTCGTAAGATGCGCAAAGCGATCCCCACTATTTGGTCCAGCTCTCAACATCAATGCCAAGTACTGCAACGCACACATAGACATCGCTTGGGTGTTCCAAATAGTTCCGAGATTTCTGTGTGTGCGTTACAGCGCGAATTGTATGCGATTTAACTTCTGATACTATTTATTAAGTGCCGATGTCGTGAAAAATAGTCACAAGTTTGCATCGACAATTACGAAACGCACGACAGCATCGCGATCGCTACAATAGTCGCCGTGGGTGGAGGGCCTAAGCCGCGTGGTCAAGCGTGAAAATAAGGGGTGTGAGTTTTGTAGTAATCGCTACGCAAACTTGATCGAAAAGGAAACGCTACTTTGTATTACTTTTCGATTGATCAAAGAAAGCTATTGTTTTAAGGATCACACACAATGCTCTCTTTGAATATATATCTAAATATCATAATGTCAAAAAAATGTTGCTCATGGCCTGTTCAGTATTTGTTTGGATAAAATATTGAATTCATTATTTAGTAGGTACTTAAACCACGTTTACTTCACAATTGTTTGATGATTACATACACAATTTGATTTATATTATGAAATTGATAATTTTGTAAATTGTAAATAATAAACCCTAATGCTTTGTAATAATATTCACATTACATACACTAATGAAATAAATTTTACGAAAATAAACCTTATGACAAGGCAATAAGCATGGATGTAGTAATTCACAAAGTACATAATATAAATTCCTTAGCAATATGAGAAAAAAACTGTAGCAAGATAAAATGGATGGCATTGTCTATTCTCATTCTGTCGTCGGGCTTAAAATATTGATGATGGAACATAAGTTCTAGACTTTCCCATCATAGGATTATTAGACCCATTTGCAAAAAGTGTTAGACAACAACATATAAAATCGAATTCTTTAGGTACCTTGATTTGATGCCAAGTGGTAGATCAGAGAAAAACAAGTAAAAATCAAACAACTGGAAATATAGTGGATGTTCCAATCAAATAAGAAATGTTAACAATATTTTTATTAAATTGTTGTTTTGGATAGAATATTTATAATAAATCACATTTCTGTTGCCTTCCGTAGTTTTTTTTTTTGTGTGAAACCAGTATCTCTGAATACTTATGGTGATTATCTATTAGATGTGAAACCAAAACTTGGGTTCACATTCGGAATATATACATACTCACAATTTGACTGGGCCTGCCCTTCAGTACCTCTGTCTCGGAAATGCTTAGTTTAAGAGTTGATAAAGTAATACCTAGCCCCCAAATCATGGATACTTAATCTCATATCATTACCAATGACAATTGAAACTCATATTTGATTGAAAAAACTATTTATTTTACTTAAAAATACTCTAATACCTACCACCTCTTTCTCTTCGTCGTTCAGGTTCATGTCTATCTCTTCTATCTTTGTCTCTTTCCCTCTCTCTGACTTCTCGACCCCGTTCTCTGTCTCTCTCCCTCTCTTTTTCACGCTCCCTTTCGCGTTCTCTCCTACGTTCCCGGTCCCTGCTTCTAGACCGTTCTCTCTTGCGATCTTTTTCACGTCGGTCCCTGTCTTGTGATCTGTGAATAAAAAGGAAATTAATACAAATTGTAAAAAAACCTGGTCTGCGTCTACAACTGGTAATAGAACCTCAAGAATAGCAAGTTGTGTGTGTGAAGTTAAAATACAGTCTATTGTCTCCAATATGGAAAATTACTTTGTAGATAATGCTTAAACTGCAAAGGTGGTAGAAATTAAAGATCTTGTTTAGTGGATTTTGCTAAATTTCCACACACATGGGAATTATATGTTTGATGCAATGTGTGGCCAAAGTCAATTTACAAGGCTATGAATTTTTAAATGATAGTTTGATTGAATCTGTATTCTAATACATGCTTTGAATTAGAAAAATCTCACCTATCCCTTCTTCTATCTCTATCCCTTCTCTCTTTGTCTCTCCTGTTTTCTTTGGCTTCGGGTTCAGCGTTATCATCGTCTGAAGGCATATCTTCATCCAAATCGTCGTCTAAAGCAGATACTTTAAGTTCCAACTCGTTATTCTCTTCTAAAATGTGTCTTTTCTGAATTCTGGGTAAAATAACGTCGCACAAACGTTCCTCTCGCAACAACTCGTCGATAAACTCATCCATGTGCACTATTTCGTACTGACCGACGCGATTTTGTCGCCTCAACTTACGATTATCGTTGTAAAGAGGTTCCAAATACTTGTAACAATCTACCGAAGATCCTGTAAGCCTCATGTAAAAAGCGCCCAAGGCACGCACATATTTGAATTCCTCGTTCTTTATGAACTCAACCACGATGTCTTTTTCGGGCTGTATCTGTAACATTTTCAACACTAAACACAGAAAAGGTGTGGGGTATATGAAGCCACCATGCACGCCCCCGACGTAGCGTAATTCCATCGCTTTGTCCACTAAAAGCTCGGCGGTTAAAGCGAAACATTCTTCCTTCCAATATTTGCAATCGTATATACGTGACCGAATGATTTTTTCCACAAGATATTGAGGGTTTGTGCCGCGAATTGATTTCGCGTCCTTCACGGTGCGGTTGGCCATTTTTGATGTTTATTCATTTATTGGACTGTCAACAACTGTCAAAGTCACTGTTTAAAACACTGATCAAGTAATCACAACGCTTAGTTTAATATTTGGCAGTACCTCCGCTGCCGGAGCCGGCACTCGACCGACACGGATACCGTTGCCGACATTTATGAAGTTATTCATTTTATGGTAAAAATAAATAATAATTTAGCCATTTATTTCAAATCTCTATAAAGTTACATTTCAGAAGTTGTTAGTAGTTGGTTAGTAAGTTGCTTAATAAAATACTAGGAGTTGTTTTAGTATGGTTAGTTTAGTCTGCTTCTGAGATTTGAACCCTTTGGGTAAAGGCCTCCTCCATTTCCATCCATGACACTCTGTTTTTGCTCAAAGTCATCCACTTTGTCCCAGCAATTTGGACTAAGTCATCAGCCCATCGTCTTTTCGGCCGGCCGACACACCTTTTTCCCGGTGGTCCTTTCCATTTTGTTGTAGCGATTGACCATCTTTTGTCTGTGTAGCGTGATATGTGGCCAGCCCATCGCCACTTTAATTTTAGAGCATGATTAAGAGCATCGATAATTTTTCGTCTTTTGTCTTATATTTTTACTTCTTATTTTGTGAATTTTCTTGATTTTTAAGATGCTTCTCTCCATTGCTCTTTGAGTTCTCTGTATTTTTGATTTAACTCTTTTAGTGAAGACCCATGTTTGGCAGCTGTATAATAGGCACGGTAAGAGACAGGTGTCCATCACAACTCTTTTCATGTGTAAGCTGTAGTTCCCTTTCAGAATTTCTTTCAACGACCAAAATCTATTCCAGGTTGAGTTTACTCTTCTAGTAACTTCATCCTCATTATTTGTACTGCTAAATGACACCTGCTTCCCCAAGTATATGTAACTTCCGACATATTCTATACAATTGCCCTTTACATTGATAGGTCTTTTGTGGCTATTAGTCATAATTTTGGTTTTGGTGATGTTCATTTCCAGGCCTACTTTAGAGCTTTCTTCGTCGAGCGATATAATCATTAACTCCAGGTCTAGCGGTGTCTCAGCAAATACGGCAATGTCGTCTGCGAATCTAAGGTGACTTAAATTGCGACCCTCAATTTGGATACCCTTATGTGACCAGTCCAGCTTGCGGAATATATTTTCAAGAACTGCGATAAAAAGTTTGGGTGACAAGGGATCGCCTTGTCTCACTCCTCTTTCTATGTTGAATGAGTCCCCTCTGGTTTCAAGTTTTACCCTACTTATGCTGTTGTTGTATATATGTTTTATAATGTTGATATATTTTTGATCCACCTTGAATAGACTCAGTGCGTTCCAGATTGAGCTGTGGCTTATGCTGTCAAAAGCCTTGCTGTAGTCTATAAAAGCCACATTCAAGGGCCTATTAAACTCGCTATATTTTTCCATTATTTGTTCTAGTGCCTGTATGTGGTCTGTGGTACTGTAGCCTGAGCGGAAGCCTGCTTGCTCTATTGGTTGCGAGTTGTCGATTACACGGGCAATTCTTCTTAGGACTATAGAAGCAAAGAGTTTGTATATGCTTGCTAGTAAGCTAATCGGTCTATAGTTTCCTATATCTAGTGGGTCACCTTTTTTAAACAAAAGTATTATGTCTGATGTACACCATTGTTCTGGTACAATTTCTGTGTCTAATACCATGTTGAATAGTTGGGTTAGGTGATATGTTAGGACTGATGCTCCAAGCTTAATGGCTTCGTTGCTCAGTCTGTCTGGGCCGGGACTCTTTTCTGTTTTAAGTTGTTTGATGTGGTAGTTCACTTCGTTTTCAGAGATTGGTTCGATCTGGTTTTTTGTAGTTTCAATTCTGCTTGGTTCATCGTTTCTTTCCTTGCCTCTTCTTTTGTACAGTTCCTTGTAGAATTTTGTTGCATGGTCCTTGACATCTTTCCTTGTTTTAGTTTTTCCCGAGACGTTGTGTAGTTGTTGTATCCAGGTTTTATGTGAATTTAGTTCTTTTAATGCTCGCTTTGTGCTTCTATATTTGTTTAAGTTTCTTGTTATCACTTCTTGTCGGTGGTGTTCGAAATCTTTTTTTATTGATTTTCTTGTTTCGCTGTATAGTCTTCGCAGTTCGTTTTTCTTGCCCTTGTTTTTATTTTTGGTGTGTATAAGTTCGGTTCGTTTCTTTATGAGTTCTTCTGTTTCTTTGCTAAATATTTTGTTAGTTTTATTTGAACCCGTATTGATTTTTTGTAAACTGTCTGCCATTGATTCCGTTAATAAGTTGTAATATGATTGGACATTTGTTGGTTTTATTATTGCGTTATCAGTCTGCATTTTCAGATTGTTTCTATAGATTTTAATTTCATCTTCCGTTTTTGGGGTAGCAGTATGAGCTCTGAAGTTCTTTCTGCTCTTTTTGGGTAGTCTCAGCTGTAAGGTTGCTCTTAGTGGTCTGTGGTCCGAGGGGAATTTTATTTTATTCAGAACTTCTACATTTGTTATTAGTCTCGGGCTGTTAGTCATTACGAAGTCTATTTCTTTCTTGGTTTTTTGGTCCGGTGAGATCCAAGTCCATTTGCGACTCTCTTTTTTTTTGAAAAAGGTATTCATTATCGAAAGTTTATTTTCCAGTGCATATTCTATTAGTCGCTCGCCCCTATCGTTCCGTTCTCCGTAGCCAAATTTGCCCATGCTAAGAATTTCTTCTTCTTTTGGGAGCCCTATTTTGGCATTGAAGTCACCCATCACCAGCACTATCTTGTCATTCGATAGAAAATGTGCCTTGTCAATGTCGCTGTAGAACCGATTAATCTCATCTTCGGATGATTTGTCTGTGGGTGCATATGTTTGGATTAGTGTGATAGAGATTTCTTCAAATGCTAATTGGAGTAAGGCTACTCGTTCTGATATTCCTTGAAAGTTAGTAATTTTGTCTTTGTGTATTTTTTGAACCAGGAAGCCAACACCGTGAAGACCCTTTGATTCTCCATAATAGCATAGAATGTGATCTTTGTATTCTTGAATGTTGCATCCCAACTTTCTGACTTCTGAAAGGCCTATTATGTCCCATTTGATGTTTTCTAGAGCGTAGGTGAGTTCGATGTGTCTTTCTATCGAGGCTAGGGATCTCACGTTGTATGTCCATATTTTTACGGATTTGGAGTAATGTTCTTTGTCTTTTTTCTTATTGATATTGTTGTTGTTATCTTTTGTATTTGGAGGGTGGTGGTCTAAATTCCCGCGATGACCAGTCGTGTTGGGAATTGAAGTTATGTTGTTTTTGTTTGTTAGTGCATTTTGTTTAGTTTTCTTGCGATTTCGGCTGTTTGTTTTTGTAACTAAGTTTTTGAAATTTCGTAAAGTAAAGTCGATGTTCCTCGGACACCATAATTTTGTATTATATTTGTTTCTAATATATTTTGGACTTTCGTTGATGTTTTTAGTGCCTTTATTTTTACACTCTGTCCGAATGTGTTCTCGGGAGAAATAAATCGTAATTTTTGCTTATCTTGCTTGGCCCTGCTAAACTCTCATTTTGAGTTCCCTTGGGTGACTTTGTTGGTAATCTTTTCCTCCTGTAGTCAGTAGTTTCTCCATCCCCAGGGTTGTTGCTCACGCTGGGCAGTGCCTTGTCCTGGTTTCCATGTTCTTTTATTATAAGTCTGTCATATTTAAGGATAGCTTTATTTCCTTTCTTAATTTATTCATTTTGTTTGGCCTTTAGTTCTTTCCTGATTTTTAAGATGTCTTTTGGAAAGTCTTCCGTCGCGTATGTGTTTTTGGGGAAATACTTGTTATTTTTTAAAATTTCTATTTTTCTCCATACCAAGGTGAGTTTCACTAATATAGGTCTTCGCTTCTTGTCTTTTTTTTTTCCAAGTCTGTAGAACTCACTTATTTCCCACGTGTCGAAATTTTCCATTCTTCCCTCTTTTTTCTAGCAGCATTTCCATCTGGTTTTCCATTTTCTACCAAATTCTGTAAATTTTATTAATTGGCAACACTTGCTATTTTAATGGAGTTCCTCAGTGTGTATACACCCTAATATCTTAATCTATGGCAGACGTCAGTGTCACCTGTCAAACTGACATATGTCAGTTGTCAGAAGAAATTGCTTAGATTATTTGAGGGTACTGGCGCAAAATGTTTTCTTTTATAGTTATTGTTATGTATAGAATCTCACAGATTTTTGCCACTTATCTTTGTATTCTGATGGATGTTTTGCTGTTATTCACTGTTAATCCGTTGCTTGAGGTGTTTATCTTGACACTGATTACGTTTTGGAGTGTGATAATGTGTTTTTCACGAAGAAAACTAATAAAGCATAGGACCCTAACGACAACGCACTTTACTTGACAGACGCCAACCGGAAGTGATTTTGAAGGACATTTTATGGTATGCAATTAAAATATTAATTATTCACCGTTTTAAAGAGCCTAAATCAAACGCTGTTTATACTTGTGACTTTTACTTTTCGACACATGGTTTAGCGAAAAAAAAAATCTGTGTCTGGAGGCTCCAATATTTCATTGCATTTTCTCGTTGAACCATGTGTCGGAAAGAAAGAGTCAAAAGTATAAAAAAACGTTAACTTAGTAAACGTTATTAGGCTCCTTAATACGATGACAAACAAAGATTTTATTTTTATGAAGTTTCATAATTTCAACACAAAAAGTTTATGAAGTTTCATAATTTCAACATAAAAGTGTCTGGAGGCTCCAATATTTCCTACATTTTCTTGCTAAGCCATGTGTCGGAAAAAAACTAACAAATATAAAAAGCATTAAATTTGGGCCCCTTTATAGGTTAAAAAACAAAGATTTGAGTTTTATTAAGTTTTGTCTTTTATGAATAAAAATTCTAAGTCCCAAACGCCTTGCTACACTCAAACCCAGGCCGTCGACATACCATACAATCGCAACTTTAGTATGGATTTATGAACTTTGTCCTATTATTGAGATATAAAAATCCATGCTTACAAAGTTCCATGATTACTATTAAATTTCGACGTATTATAATAATTATGTTTAACGTTGGTTACATTGTGAAGTTTCTTTGAATAATCTGTAGAAGTTTGTCATCGTCGCGCCAATTTTGGATAATTGTTAGAGTTGTTTTCGATTTATTTCAAATTTTATTAAATTTCGTGGCATTAAATACAAAATGGGAAAGTCTTTACGAAAATGTGAAGTTTGTGGGATCTGATTCGGAACAAGGCAAAATCACTGTGACAGTTTGTCATGTGTCACTGTCAATTGTTGAAATTTACTGCGTCAAAAACGCCGCGCGCGTAGCATTTTGTATTTTGTTGTATTTCAAACGGTTTGTGGTTTCAAAACAAAGTAAAGTTTGTTTAATTTTAGGCGTACAAGTGTTTGAATCTTATATACGGGAGTTTCTCAAAGCATTATCTTATATCTTTAAAGATGCAAAAGACGAAAAAGAAACGTGGTGATGGTGAGCCAATGGATGTTGACGACGGGCCCGCATCAAATCAAAACGGTGATGCTGAAATGAACGGTGATATAGACCACATATCAGACGATGAGGAAGGTGGAGTTCGCATTGGAGACATCTATATACCACCAGCTCCAAAACCTGCACTTACGTTTGATGCCACGGGTCCCCGTTTGATCATAACTCACATTGTAAATGAAAATTTCAAAAGCTATGCTGGAGTTCAAACTTTGGGCCCTTTTCACAAGGTTAGTAGTAAGCATTACTTTTTTACCCTTAGGTGTTACCAAAATGTGCAGATGACAGCTCTGACCTACAACAAAATCTCAAAAATTGTCTTTCTTTTCAAATTCAGTCTTAGTACCAGTAGCTATTTAAATAAATAAAAAGTGTATTTTGCTAGGTTGAGAGTCATTGTCTACTGTCCATAATTGGCAATTCATTTATGTGCTTCTGATATCTTGTAGGATGTGCTAAAAGTCTGTAACATACTGTTTTTATGTGTGTTACTGTGTTTTTTTAGAAAATTATTTACTTTAGCTTAAAATCTTGATATGCATTAGGTGATAAAACGATTGGGAAAACCTGTTGTCCTTGCATAACCTGCATTATTAAATGGTGACATAATTTTCAGAGCTTCACTGCTATAATTGGGCCCAATGGGAGCGGTAAGAGCAATGTCATTGACTCCATGCTCTTTGTGTTCGGGTACCGAGCAACCAAGATCCGATCTAAGAAGATATCCGTGCTAATCCACTCGTCCAGCAAGTTTCCGAACATCACTAGCGCAACAGTTGCGGTACATTTCTGCCAAATCATTGATGGGGTATGTATTAAATTGAGTCTGACTTTGTGTTTCTGTGATCTACTGTAAACTCATAAACAGAACAGATTTGTGTGTAAAAAATTTTATTTTTTTTTTTGTATACCATGTACCTTATTTTTGAGTTCCCAATATTTCGGCACTGTTGCAAGCGCCATGATCACAGAGTTACTTCAACCTGGTTTAGGCTCAACAGTCTTTATTGTACCTAATTGAGTTTGCTTCTGTTTCTTTGTTTACTGTGAAATCATGAAAGTCACAGAACTGCGGGTCTAAAACGGCCGCATTGGATGTTTCATATACCGTTCATAATATGTTTTATATAGCAAATCTTAAAATGAAATGTTATTTGATGAATCATAAAATGAGCCTCAAACATTTCATATTTGCAGTTCATCTAATTTGACAGTTTTGTATGGAAATTCGTAATATGGTCCACTTATTATGAAAAGAGTAATTCATATTAAATGTCAAATTGGTGAACCACCATTTTAATGTAATTTTTATTATTATTTTGTATTGATATTTGTAGAACACACAAAACTTGAGTATTTTGAAAGATTTTGTTCCTTTGTGTTGATGAAAACATTCATTTTACAAAAACCGTAAAGTAAGATTGGACGCGTCACTATATTTTTTAACGTCATCAAATATGATCCATTTGTTGAAATGAATTGCATATGATTAATTTATTAATGTGGCCGTTTTAGGGTTTGCAAATCATTTCCGCTACATTTCACTAAATGAATCAGATTAAAAATGAAACATCCAATGCGGCCGTTTTAGACCCGCTGAACCAATATACATTCTGTCAAAAAAGTTTTGGGAATGGATGATTTGTTAATGGTTCCAAATTCAAAATTATATTTTTTTAGTGGTTGTTAGATTGGCACAACTGTTTTTCATTTTGGCGCGGAGTTTGAGTTACATCTGATAATTAGATTAAAATACCATATTGTTTTTAGTTATAACATGTCTCATGTCTAGTGTGTTTTGCGAATTTCATAATGGACAAAAACATCGAACAAAGAGTTTGTCTTAAATTTTGCATCGCCAATGGGATTTCGTGTTCGGAGTCTCTGAAAATGTTACAGAAGGCTCGTGTTACAGTCGACTTTATCAAAAACACGTGTTTATGAGTGGTACAAAATCATTCAAAAGCGGTTGGGATGTGATGGAAGATTTGCCTCGCTCTGGTAGGCCATCAACGTTTGCTACTGAAGATAACATCGCAAAAGTGAAGAAAATAGTCACTATAGTACTAAAAATCCTCATTCAACTTTGAGCGAGCTAGCTGTCAAACTTTCTGTGTCACAAAAGTCGATTCGTACCATTTTAAATAATCAATTGGGTATGAAACAAGATGCCGCTTGGCTAGTCCCAAAAGACCTGAATTTTCTCCAAAAACTCAATTGCACAAGAGTCACTAAGGACATGCTAGAACAAATCAATTCCGACTCAACATTCATGAAACGCATTGTTACTGGTGACGAGACGTGGGCTTACGAGTTTGACATGCAAACTAGTCAACAATGCTTCGGAGTGGTGCCTTCCAACTGAACCGAAACCGAAGAAACCGCGCCAAACTCGATCCAAAGTCAAAGTCATGTTGACTGTTTTCTTTGACTGTCGCGGTGTTGTGCACTCAGAATTCTTGCCAGAAGGCCAACGATAAAAAAAGAGTATTATTTAAGTGTTATGCGGCGTTTAAGAGAGCAAATTAGACGAAAAAGGCCAGATTTGTAGAATGAAAATTCTTGGATTTTGCACTACGATAATGGGCCTTCCCACAAGGCCATCATTGTGAACGAATTTTTTGACCAAAAACTTAACAAATTCTATCGAGCAGCCACCTTATTCACCAGATATGGCTCCAGCCGACTTCTTTCTTTTTCCTAAACTCAAATTACCACTTCGTGGCACCCGGTTTCATTCGGTAGAAGACATAAAGGAGAATTCGCGGCGAGAATTGAACTTGATTCCGAAAAAAGCGTTTAAAAAATGTTTTGATGATTGGATTATTTGTTGGCGTAAGTGTATCGCTTCTGAAGGAGCATACTTTGAAGGTGATAAAATAAATTTGGATGAATAACTAACATTTTGTGTATTATTCATCTTTTCCCGGTACTTTCTTGACAGAGTAGTACATTATAATTTTATTGCTTTCAATTTGCAGGTACATTTTAAATAGTGAAATTGAGTCAAATAAGTCGTTACAAATAAAGTTAACACAAAAAAAACATTAATTTGTTTTTATTGATTGTACACGAAATTCAAAATGAGGGTAGCATGAAAAAAAAAAGAGCATGCTTCACTTTTAACATTAGCCCAGTAGATTTCTGCTTGCTCACATAATAGGATTTGAATACTTTAATATGCTCATTAACCGGTACTAAAACGCATAGGTTTTGCCCCGTTCAAACTGGATATATACGGTACTGGATGGTTATCACATGGACCATAGTATAAAACATATAGGTTATGGTATCTATGGTCGCAACCCATTTCGCACGTGTTAGGGTATTAAAAAACCATTAAAACCATTAAAACCAATTTATTTCTGTAAATAGGCTTAAACTAAGCGCTTTTACACGTCCCAATATTTTTTTTCCCTACCACTACTTCAGGACAATTTTGGGCTAGCGCCGAGAAGAAGTAGCGCAAGAAACTCGGTCACTATTGTCAGCCTCTTTTTAAATAGTATATATTTACATTACAAGATAAATGTACCTGTGCGAGCAGGGCAGTATTTATTTCCAAATATTTTTATCGTTTATATAATCATTTACAGTATAATATCCTTTTTTCATTAAAGTTGTTTTAATATGCGATTTAAATTTTAACAGGGGCAGTTCTACAATAGACGCTGGTAATTTATTAAAAAAGCGAATACATTTTCCCATAAACGAATTACCCACTTTATGCAGTCTGAAATTGGGAACGGCAAGCTTATTCTTATTCCGTGTGTTAAGATTATGAATGTCACTTTTCTTAAGGAATAAGGACAGGTTTTTGCGGATGTACATTATATTTTCATAAATAAATTGGGATGCTACTGTAAGTATATTAATTTCTTTAAACAGTTCTTTTAAGGAGTCTCGGGGTCCAAGGCCGTAAATTGCCCGTACAGCTCTCTTCTGCAGTACAAATATAGATTCAATATCTGCTGCTGAGCCCCATAACAATATTCCATATGACATTATACTATGAAAATAGCTAAAATACACCAATCTTGCCGTTTCAACATCAGTCAGTTGTCTTATCTTTCTCACGGCATAAGCAGCAGAGCTAAGTCTTCCCGACAGAGTCTCGATATGCGCACCCCATTGCAAACGGGAATCTAAAGTGATTCCTAAAAATGTAGTGGAACTAGATGTATTAAGTTGTTCATCTTTTACAGTAATATGTGTTGAGACAAGTTTTACGTTGGGCATTGTGAATTTGATGCACTTTGTTTTATTTGCATTGAGCATAAGATTATTGGTGGTGAACCAATGCAATACTTCCGAAAGTGCATTATTTACATCGTCAAATGAGTCTTTACCTCTCTTGATTTTAAAAATCAATGAAGTATCATCTGCAAATAGCACTGTCTCACAGAGGTCTTTCGTAAAAGATGGAAGGTCATTTATGTAAATTAGAAAGAGCAGAGGCCCTAATATCGATCCCTGCGGCACACCCATAGTAAGAGGCGACCCAGAAGACTCAGCTCCATTGATACAAACTTTTTGTGTTCTGCCTGTGAGATAAGAGTTTACTAAATCTGAGGCATCGCATGAAACACCATAGTGTCTAAGTTTTTTCAGTAAAGTTTGATGGTCCACACAATCAAAAGCCTTAGAAAGATCACAAAAAACTCCCAAAGCGTCCTGCCTACTTTCCCAAGCATCAAACACGTGTTTCAAGAGTGCAACTCCAGCATCTGTAGTGCTTCTACCTTTCGTGAAGCCATATTGTTTGCTATGTAACAATTTATTAAGGACAAAGTGTGATAAAAGTTGATTGAAAATTACTTTTTCAAAAACTTTACTAAGTACCGGTAAAATTGAAATTGGTCGAAAATTTGAAGGATCATTTTTCTCGCCTGATTTATATAAAGGAATTATCTTACTAAATTTCATCAAAGTAGGAAACTGTTTATCATCAATACATTTATTAAAAAGAATTGTAAGATAAGGGGCTATCGTATTTATAATTGTATTGATAATATTGACTGAGATCCCCCATAAGTCTTCAGTTTTTTTCATGTTCAATTCCTTGAAAGTTTTTATTAGTATATTAGGATTAATATGTCTAAAATTAAATGGAGTTTTGCACTCATCAACACCCGACTTGAGAAGGGATTCAGCTAGTTCAGCAGAAGAAGCCAGTTCTTTAGTTGTAGAGGGAGCTATATTCGAAAAGGATTCCTCGAAAGCATTTGCAACTTCTGCATGTGAGTTAATTAGTTTATCCCCAATTTTAAGAGAGTAAGAGTGATCATTCTGTTTACGCCTACATGTTTCTTTATTTATTATGTTCCATGTGGCCTTTGCTTTATTATCAGAACCCAAAATAATATTTCGAAGATGATTTGATTTTGCAGTGGCACATACTTTTTTAAATATTTTAGAGTAATTTCTAACATGATCTATGATCTGTGGGTTCTGAGTGTTTGCTTTTAGACTATACAAGTCATATAATGTTCTTCTACTTTTGTAAATACCAGGTGTAGCCCATTCATTAAACTTACACCTGACTTTATTTGCTTTTTTTTTTTTTTGTGTGAAAATTTTATCAAATTCATTTTTAATCAAGCCAAAAAGATCCTCATATAACAGATCAACACTATGGCTACTGCTAGATTTTAGTAAATCTATACCGTTACACATTTTCTCTTTAAATCGGTCTATTCTATTTACGGTTATTGGCCTGCAGACAGCATCTATAATTTCTCGGACATGATGGTGCTCAAACGACGCCCTCTGGCCACTATGGTCAGACCTTAAATAATTTATAACTGATTTATCTATTACATTGCTATTGCAAAAAATATTATCTAAGCAAGTAGCTGTTGTGGGAGTCACTCTTGTTGGTTCATTAAATAAGTTAATTAAATTAAACGATTTAAAAAGATTAAGAAAACGAGTTGAATTCGGTGAATTTACTAATATATTGACATTAAAATCTCCACACACAACTATTTTCTTACTAGAACTACAGACTTTTTTCAAAGCCAAAGTATGTTTTGTAGTTGCTAGCACATAGAGGTTCATCAATGGGTGGACAACCGCAATAACCTTCCATGAAAGACGACAGGCCTTTCGTCGACATTGACACTGTAAAATTTCAACATTTGATTAGAACTATATTTACGCATTGCACGAGATCCCATATACAACTAGCGCGTGTCGCTTGTTGAGCGCTGGGCGAAAGTTGCACAGAAGACCATTACGATTACGTGATGGCTAGTTGCGCACCGCGCCTGCACCGGCCGTGATTGGTTGTTAGCTCCGCTCACGTGTGTAATACGTGGCTGTCTCGTAAGATGCGCAAAGCAATCCCCACTCCTTGGCCCCAGTGCTCAACACCCGTGCCGAATACTGTAGATTGAAGTACATGTCATGTTTTAAAATAAAAATAAAATAAAACTTACATAGCAACAAGAATACGAACTTCATTGTGGCAAACATGTCTATACTTAATTAAATACGCAATGGAAGATCTTTATTTATATTAATGCAAAAAATGAATTTACAAGTGTAACAAATTGATTAAATCGCTTGAATGCAATTAAGTTAATATCTTGATTTTAACTTCACACTTAATCAAGTTAATGTAAGGAGTGTAATCACCATGTTTAGGGAAATTACAATAAGCTACCTGTACATGTTTAATATTCATTGGTTTTGGAGCCCAAAAGTCACATTCTTCAGCTTCTTCAGCTAAATACTAAAGGACCGAATTCAAAAACGCAAATCAAAATACCGGCCAAGTGCGAGTCGGATTCTGGCATGAAGGGTTCCGTACCATTATCTATAAAAACGGCAAAGAAAATATGTCTGTTGTACGGAGGTACGATTATAAGATACAGCATGGTGACAGTGAGACAGACAAGGTACTTTCAGAACCCTAAAACACTATACTGCCAACCAGTTGACGTTTGTATAGAGATGTTAAACGCAGAACCCGCTGACTTCTAGATTGGCCAGTTGGAAGTGGCCTGCATCCAGAAGTGTTAGTGCCAATTCATATCTTCAAAAACGTCGTAACCTGAGGGCCTTTGACATGTCCCAAAAAACCTTTTACAAAAAGGTCTTTACCTTAGGGGCCTTTTACATGTCCCATTTTGGCTTCTATTAATTTTACGGAACCATAAAAAAAGGTAGAATATATTTGTATGTTATTTTTAGATTAAAATGAAAGAATGAAATTTTTCGGATTAAATCAACGAATTTATTAGGTACTTGGAAGTAGATTTATTACACTGTGTGTCGAACTGTCGCCTTTATTGGATTTTATATGACAGGACCTGGGAGTCAATATTATTATTTATTCTGGCAGGATTTTACTTTACATGAAAGTTGTTTTGATTTTTCTGAATACTGATGAAATATTTACTATCAAGTTTTTAAGAGTTAATAAATTGTGTGTAGCCTTTTAAATAAATTGATTTCAAAATCACACAATTATCCAGCCCCAAACTAAGCACAGCTTGTACTAAGAACAACTAGATAACGTATAAACATACTTTATACTATAAACATGGCTTAGGTACAGATGGTCGTGCTCATCACTTGCCGGATTCGAACCTGCAAATGCCACGATTTGTACTATTGTTGATCTGGGGTAATTATTAAATATTACTTTAATAATATTGTAGATTTGTTGAAAACATTATTGTAAATACTGATGGCAATGTTAGGTGAGGAAATAATATGAACAATATCAAGTAAAATATTTTTTCTCACAAGTATCTTCACCATTTTGAATATGGAATGAAATAACAGTTTAAAAGTTTTATTTATTTATATTAAACACACATTACTAACGTTTACAAACAAAATAAATAAATATTAAAGTGTCGTGCTCGTTCGTTTCAAAAAGTTACGTACATTTTTCTCTTAGTTGTACAAATTACGAAAATATTAATAAAAAATATTTTATTTCGAAGTTACGTATCTTTACTATTTAGTATTAATATTTTTATCACCAAGTTGGCAAAAATAATTTCAATGGCATTTGACAAGCAATAACCGGATTCATGTCTTAATTCTAAGGGTACGTCCACATCTGGCGAATGCGCAGCTCGCGAGCTGCTCGCGTGCATGCGCATTCGCGGCACATTCGCCAGATTCATTTCGTGCCATTCGCCAAATCTGGCGAACACTACTGATCATCCGATAGTTTGATTGCTTTTTTATTTATTATTAATACAATATAATATGAATGCGCACACTGAAACTATTTGTATCGGTCGACAGTCATAGTCAATTAAATACCGATTCAACTATTGGCCGATCAAATGTTTATAGTAAGCGCATGTTACGGTTGCTACACACATAAGCGAGCCGGCATTAATCGGTAAAGCCGGGCAGTAAAATCGAAGTGTAGTAAATGAATGTTCGGAAATCACAAATTACTCGGCTGCCGCACACAATCACTCGGCTTTGCAGTTACTAAACACAGCGAGCTGGCATTAATCGGCAAAGCAGGGCGGTAAAATCGAATACGTAACAAAACTACTTTTCTGGGCAACTGCTGACTTAAGCCGGTCAGCTTATATGGATAAATTTTAGTTCAGTGGTGCTAAGAATGGACCCCGTGCCGTGTGCCGTGTGGTGCCGGCACGTTAAAAGAAGTGCATCACCCCTTCTCTTCCTATGGGTATCGTAAGAGGCGACTACAGGAGAACCGCCATAAGAAGACGGGCAGCAGCGTCTCCTCTCCACCACTGGCCAAACTGCAATCGCCAACCCGCCTGCCAAGCGTGGCGATTATGGCAAAATCCTCTTTTTGGAGAGGCCTGTGTCCAGCAGTGGACTGATATAGGCTGGTGATGAAGAATGGACCCAAAAAAACTACACGATGGCACAAGCCGAATAAAGCCGATATAATGTAGTAGTTGCTACGGGTGAGCTTTTTCGTTCCACAATTACTGCTGAATCGAATAACGCGTCGACCCGAATGAACTACGCGATAGGCGCAAGCCCATTGAAGTCATATAAATGCAGTAAATGGACTTTGTTGTTCGTCAAACCGACAATGCCAGCCCGCTTATGTGTGTAGCACCTTACGGTTGATTCACATTTGTGTCGTTTCATCGTCGTGACATTTTTGCGTGTCTGTGACATTATTTTAGTTGTTTGTTTGTACTTTGTATGTGTAGTTTGTGCTCCGAACTTAAAGCCTGGTGGTTGCGGATTCAAATCCCGCCAGGGGCAAGTTTGTGTGATCAGCACGAGCATTTGTACTTAAGTCATGGATGTTTATTACGTATTTAATTATGTTCACCTGTTATCTAGTCGACTTATTACACAAGCTTTGCTTAGCTAAGGGCTAGGCAATTGGTGTGATTGTTGAAACAATGATTTTATAATTTATGTATTGGGGACGTGTTGGTGGCACAATTTAAGTTATTAGTTTGGTTTTTATCACGCTTCACTGACACGTAACTATGCCACTCTGATATGTAACAATGTGAACCTTTAGAATCGTCGAAGTAAGTATGCAAAAAACATCCGCTTCTTGTAACTTCTAACTAAATAGTTAGCATGTACCATAGTATAAAATATATATACGTTTGTTCAGATCGCATCTCATTTCACATTCGTTGTCATACGTCTTGTAGTTGCTCGCACATACTGGATGCTCGTAAGGTATACAACCACAATTTCGTCGTGGGAAGGGTTGGACATGTACCAGGTTTATAATCGAGACTGAAAAAAAACACGGCAATGAGTCAGAATGTATAATAATAATTGTTATTAACGAAACCGAAACACAATAATTGTACTAATAAAATTATAAACGTACGGATTTTTGACATTGAATTTCAACTAATAAAATAAGTAGGTATTACGGACTGGTTACATTCTGTCATTTGTGGTAGTTCTTATAATAAAATGATAATTTTGTATTAGGGTACGTCCCGATCAGCGAATGCGCAGCTCGCGCGCAGGACGCGTTCCGTTACTGCAATCGTTGTACAGTGCGCTCGTACGGCGCGCGATCTGAGCGCGTGCAGTACTGCAGTGCGCGCGAGCTGCGCATACGCCAGATCTGGATGCTCCCTTAGAACAAACGAGTATGTTCACATTGATGAGAATATTATCATAGTCAGTTGTCAAAAAAAAACAGGTTTAATCATACGTGGGGTGGATGTCACGGTAAGATTATTAGACTTATCTCATTAAATTTAGGTGTGAACGCGCCATCGTCTTGTGTGAACTGATCCGAATGCCAGGCAAATTTGTGTATATACGTTCACGCAATAAAAAGAAACGAATAATAAGACAACATAATAGGTAGGTATAATAAGTCACATAGTTTAGAAATTTTCTTTAAAATGAATATACTTACATATAATAAGTATCGATACCAACTTCATTGTGGCACGCAGCTCTGAAACTTAATATGCCGAAAAAAGTTTCTTACTACTAAATGCAAAAATGCAGAACCGTTTAGAGGTGAAACAAATTGATTAAAATGCTTGTCTAATGGAAATTAAAACCTTATTATTTTGAATTAAACTTCCGACAATAATCATGTTAAACAAAGTTTATTACAAAGTTAAAAATAAAGCTCAATAAATTATACTAGTCTGACTGTACAGACTGAATTTTTGCTCACATTATTCCAGGTGTACTTAAAGTGACGAAAAAATAACTTGAATAATAATATATTGTTTTAAACTTTCATGGTCACTAACATTAGAATAGTTTGTTATGGGATTGCTACCATGTACCTTATTTTTGAGTTCCCGATATTTCGGCACTGTTGCAAGCGCCATGATCACGGAATAACTGAAGATCTTGCGGGTAAGTTGTTAAGGGCAAACATATCGGTCTCTTTCGCTGTCTTTTATTGCACGCGTCGGTACCATTGTCTACAAACTCACTATTTTCTCGCACCTGTTCTCGACACACAACACTAACAGTATCTGACCGCGAAACAGCAGTTTGTTGTTTTTTCCGATTTTTGCACATACGAATCACTGGATTCCAGACACTTGACAATTTAAACCCATCCTCGCGATTAAAATTTTTGTACTTTGTAATTTCAACATGGTAGCAATCCCGTAACAAACTATTCTAACTTGAATAATAACCTTTTAGGACGTATTTCTAGTGCTGAAATATAGTAAGCGTTGCCAAAAAGACCATTACGATTACGTGATTGGCGAGTAGCGCGACGCGCCTGCTTCGCCGGCCGTGATTGGTTGTTAGCTCCGCGCACACACGTCTCTGATACGATGATCACCTCGTAAGATGCGCAAAGCGATCCCACACATGACAGGGTATAAAATATTAGTTCTTTTCGAAGGACCTTTAGTGTTACCTCTAGCTTGTAAAATAAACGTCTCGGGAGTTACCAGGATAGGCTGCCTAAGATTGGAGGCACTTATCGTTTCACAAGACAGTGCCATCCCTAATGTCATACTCAGCGCGTGTACGCTCACTTCAAAACTATAAAAATAAAAAATAAAATGGTGTTTACAAAAGAACAACAACACAAACTTCATTTTCGTCACACAAGTTTGAAACTTAAATACGCCGAAGTGAATTTAATAAATTATTATATTTTATTTTATTATATTATATTCACGCAAAAACGTTAATAAATTATAAGTGATACAAATTGTTTTAAAATTGCCATTATAATGAAAATGTATACCTACCTTATCATTTTAAATTTAGACTTCCATAAATATTAATGTAATACAGAGTTTATTAAAATGTCAAAAAATACCTACAATAGAAATCTTCTATACATACACATACTTCGGTTACGGTGGGTGAACCTTATAGTTATTTTTCATTAAAATTCATGGGGTGGTTAAAAAAATGATTAGGTACTTATTCAATTTTTATTTTTATACGTCCATTGTATTTTGTTTAAAATAGGTTTTTCAATTTACATTCAGTTTAATAATGTCAAACACTAGATAAGTTATTTACTAACTCGTCTAGTTTCAACGAAACTAATAACGAATATTTCCTCTGTTAACAATAAGAAAAAAAAAACAATAAAAGTTAACCGGCTAATAATAGGGGCCGGAAGGGGTAACTATTGGTGCGACTGGCGAGTAATGGTGGACAGGTGTCACTACAGGCGCAGATGGCCAATAATACGGATTGACAGGTCTGACGACTGGCGCGGGGGGGGATTGATAACATCTTCCGTAATACAAGATCACAAGGTTAGGACCACCGTCGCAGCCCATTGAGCATTTGTTTGGATATGTCTTATAGTCGCTGGCGCAGACTGGCTCATTTATAGGTGGGCAGCGACAGAGCCCATGAGGAGAAAAAGCTATCGCCAAACCCGTGATGGATACTGGAAAAAATGTTTAAGTTATAGGTATATTTACACTGTTGTTCATGGGAGATATACTGCTTAAATACAGCCAAGTTTTCTGTACGACCAACAGTTGGTTGACGGTCGGTTGACGGTAGATAAATTAGATTTATAATATATCAAAAAAATACTAAGATACTGTGGTGGCAATAGCTCAGTAGCAGTGTAATGGGAATCGATCGAAAAACAAATTATTTAACTTTGTAATATTTATTCTTGAGAATGAATATTACAAATTAACCACTTAACTTTGAAACCTCGTGTGCGACGCTAATCTGGAAGTACTTTTCTTGAGTTTTATTTGAGTTAAAATGGCCGATTCTTATACGAATATTGTCAGTCATTTCATTTTTTGTTTGACCCACGTTTTTAGAATGAATCACGAAACAACTGTTTTTCCACGCCAAGAAAAGTTATCTAAAACTCTACACCCTGTAGAGGTTTATAACTCAATGAGGAAAACCTCTACGTCTACCATGGTATGTTCGATGAAGAAAAGTTTTTCAGATTTGGAACACTCTTCTTTACGTGGAAAAAACAGTTGGTTTGCGATTCATTCAAATCACGTGCACCAAACAGAAAAGAAAATGTCTTAGAATTTTCAATGAATATAAACGGCCATTTTAACTCAAGAAAAGTACTTCCAGATTAGCGTCGCACACGAGGTTTCAAAGTTAAGTGGTTAATTTGTAATATTAATTCTCAAGAATAAATATTTATAAAGTTAAATCATTTGTTTTCCGATCGATTTCCATTACACAACCACTGAGCTATCGCCACCACAGTACCTACATAAACGTAACATTACATTGAACTTTCTGACAATGCGAGTAAAAAATGACTACAACTTCGGATAGCTTGTTAGCTCAATCGAGATTATTTTGAAAGAAGAGATTGCTAAAACATAAAATAAAATGTATAGTCACCTCTTGAAAGATATTTTACTAATAAATACGACCTTATTAATTTTGAATTCAAGAACAGAAAGTTACAAGAAATAACATCACATCTTACACATATAACACAACTTAAAACACAATTTAACCCAAATAAATAAATCAAATATAAATGTAAACTTAAAACAAAAACCAGTTCTCTGTTGCCAAAACGGGGCATATTTTTATACCCTTGATAAACCTGAGTAATTATACATATATTATAATTTATTATATTAAAAAATAATAGGTACTTACAAAGAAGGATAAGTTCAATCTTCATTTTGATTTTTTCTAGTTGCTTAGTAGAAACTGATTGATTATAATAGATTCTTTAATGTGTGAATTGTGATATTTATAAGTACACGTTAATAGAGTATGACGAATCAATTATTTCGGTTATCGTGATACGAAGGTGAAATATTACATTGGTTATAAAATAAGTTGCATGGTAGTAAGGCGCCAAGTTAAAAACATTTTCAACGTCTTAGAAATCCCCGAATCGAAACAATCACTTCGAAAGACTACTTGATATCTCCTTGACCGATATCCTGCAGTGCTGAAAGAATCTTTGAGCAGTGCGCTTACAAAGGCCAATGATGATTAAAAAGATGATGACAAGTTACAGCGCTACTGCCCAAACGAGGGCTACCGTTTTTATGCTTACCAGTAGTTGCCGCCACTGTCTATTGAGGGCCTGAATAATACTCATTTATTCATTATATAAGCCCTCTTCTGGGCACTATACACGTTTCAAAAATATAGCTTTTGCCAAGGCAATTATATCGGCAATTATTAAGGCAGCCAGGAGTCATGTTATTCCCAAAAATCTCTTTTTCTTAGCTCCGCTTGAAGCACTGACACTCATTGTAGCGTAACTCATATTTTCCATACTAAGTCTCAGCTGTATCGCAAAATATTCACAATAATTCTAATAAACTCGTGTCCGTGGCCACCCACATACTGACGTTTCATTCGGAGACCTCACGAGACACTAAGCTCGCTGGCGGCAAATTCACACGCATTCACACACACCTCATTGATTTACCTAATATCGGGTCGGTCGAGCTAAGTATAATATCAAACTTGGCATAATTTTGTCATTAAATTATTATTGTTTTAGTTTTTAATTCACAGTTGATTAAGATAATGTTTATGATTCGCAAATCATAATTGAAAAATATTATCTGGAATAATTTAAATAATCATATAGCACAGAAAAGGCTATATTATAATTAATCATTAACTGCCGCTCTCTGAACAGGCTGGGTTTCAGGCCTTTGTGGAATATGAGAAAGCCTTCGACTCGGTCGAAACCTGGGCTGTTCTGGACTCCTTGCAGCGATGCCAAGTCGATTGGCGGTACGTGAAGGTGCTAAGAAGCCTGTACAGTATGGCATCAATGTCCGTCAAAGTACAAAAACACCGAATAAAACCCATCCAGCTGCTCCGAGGTGTTAGACAGGGAGATGTTATATCTCCGAAACTGTTCACCAACGCACTGGAGGAAGTGTTCAAGACGCTGGATTGGAACGGACTGGGCATCAATGTAAATGGCGAATATCTTACGCATCTTCGCTTTGCCGATGACATAGTTATTATGGCAGAATCGCTGCAGGATTTGCAAAAAATGCTGCACAGTCTTAATGCTGCCTCGAGACGTGTGGGACTTGGGATGAATTTGGACAAGACAAAGGTAATGTTCAACGAACATGTCATCCCGAAACCAATTTCCGTCGAGGGCACTACGCTCGAGGCTGTCCAAGAGTACGTCTACCTTGGACAAGTACTACAGCTCGGTAGAGACAACTTCGAGCGGGAAATCACCAGAAGAGTGCAGCTTGGCTGGGCAGCATTTGGGAAATTGCGTCATATCTTCACGTCGACACTGCCGCAGTGCCTAAAAAGCCGGGTGTTTAACCAATGCGTCCTACCAGTTTTAACCTACGGAGCCGAAACGTGGAACATGACAGTCAAGTTGGCCCACCGACTACACGTCACTCAGCGTGCTATGGAAAGGTCTATGTTGGGGATCTCATTAAGGGATAAGATCCGGAACGAGGTCATACGACATAAGACTAAGGTGACTGATATTGTCCAAAAATGTAGCAAGCTGAAGTGGCAGTGGGCTGGCCATGTCTGTCGCAGAACCGACGAAAGGTGGAGCAGGAAGGTTCTCGAATGGAGACCACGCTTAGGCAAACGTAGTGTAGGACGCCCCCCGGCTAGATGGACCGATGACCTGAAGAAGGCAGCTGGCAGCGACTGGATGCAAAGGGCGGGAGATCGTGCGCTGTAGCGCTCCTTGGGGGAGGCCTATGTCCAGCAGTGGACTGCAACAGGCTGATATGATGATGCTATCTGAGACGTTACTTATGAAAAAACTGTAATATTAATTTCGATTCGAATAAAAATTATTTTATTTTATTTTATTTTTTATTTATTAGAATCATACATACATCTATTATTGAACGAACTAAAGTGTTAATTCACACTTAATTGTTAACTGTCGCCTCTTTCTTCAATGCCAAACAGTCAGACATTTAGACATTTTTACCATCCAACAAACTATATGGTATCATTCCCTTTGGCCAAATAATTTTTCGTCAAATTTCACTTCCCAAAAAACTTATCGCCTAAGTTTTATTTCCCAAATGAACTTTTAGCAACTGTACATTTCGCAAATAATTCATTTGGTCCAATTATCATTTGGCAAAATTTTACTCAGTCCAGTTTTATTAAGACAAAAGTTAATATAGCAAATGTTTAATTTTGCAAAATAATAGGTTGGGGAAAAAGTTCAAAACATTTTTTAATATAGTTTATTTACATTTACCTAAAGTATGTAGGTACCATTTTGTTCGATAACTTTTTGCCATCTTGTAGGTAGGGACATGATCCCATTGCTATAGAAATTTTGGGGCTTCTGATCAAAATACCGCGACAAGTGGTTTTGGCAGTACTCTCGTGATGTTAACCTGACACTGCCTAGAGATTTCTGAAGAGAGCGAAACAGGTGGAAATCTGGAGGTGCAAGGTCAGGACTATACGGCGGATGCATTGACACCTTCCAGCCAAACTCTTAATTTTTGCTGAGTGGCTAAAGATGTGTGAGGTCTAGCGTTATCATGATGAAAAACCACAGTCCTTCTGTTTATTAATTCTGGCCGCTTTCTCTCAACTTCTTGCTTTAATCTCATCAGTTGATCGCAGTAGAGTTCAGAATCGATGGTCCTGCCTGGTGGTAACAGCTCATAATGAATAATGCCCTCCCAATTCCACCACACACACAGCATCACCTTGTTGCGAGTTAACCCGGTTTTCGCCAGTCTGTGAAGCCTGACCGGCCTTTGACCACGACCTTTTTCGCACGTTCTTGTCGTACGTGATCCACTTTTCATCACCAGTTATCAGCTTCTTCAAAAATGGTTCGGTTTCATTACGTCGTAATAAAGAATCACAAATGAGTATACGGTTTATTGGGTTTCTTGCAATGAGCTTGTGGGGTACCCAAATATCGAGCTTTTTAGTGTACCCAGTTTTTTTCAAATGCGCCAAAACTGTTTTGTGGTCAATTCCCAGTTCTTCAGCTACGTCTTAACTACTGATATTCCGATCTTGCTCCACTTTTTCAAAAATGACATCAATTTTAACCAGAGCGACGTGCATCTTTGACATCAAAATTTCCGGATTAAAAATGCTTAAACCAAATTTTTGCTACTCTCACAGACACTGCACTAGGTCCATAAACATCGCAAATTTATTTCGTGGCTTGCGTTGCATTTTTACCTTTTTTGTAGTAAAATGTTAAAATGTATCGAATTTCTTCATTAGATTCACTCATCTTGACAGTACGAAAAACAAATGAAAAACACACATTTTCCTAATTTGAATTTGGAATTATCTTCTTTTAAATTTAAACTTTAAATGACACCAAAACCAGCCAGATACAAATAGTACAGCCAAAGAGATTTTATTACAAGTTCATACATACTATAATGCGAAAAGACTTTTTCCCCAACCTAATATAATATTCTAAAAAAAATATTTTTCAAATTGTCACAGACTTAAGTACTCAATTCAAAGCGTATCCAAATGAGTATTTTTGCTAATACAGGAATTTCAAATATTTACTTATAATTCCTGAAAAAAATATATATCTTAATTAAATCATCTGGGTTAGGTAAAGGTTAGTAAAACTAAAAAAGTGAGTTTTATGTTTATTTTTAAAATAATTAAATAATTTGATACCTTTTGCAGAATAGCTTGGCATTTTTTACTTTTATATTTAACCGTGTCAAAAACTCAATCGCGTATTAGCGGATGAAATATAGCTGTCATGGGCGTCATAATAACATTACGTAATATCCCGTTACATGCTGTTTACACAGACAAAGAAATAAATGCATTAAGGTTACCAGTGTGCCCCAGCGCACAATTGCTGCTTTCAATTTGATTCGTTTTTTAAACCTACAAAAACCGTGCCGCCCTTATAAATGGGCGCATAAAGGTGAATTAAATCTACTCGTATAATCTTACCTAGGAATGTTTCCAGGAGAAAATCAGTTCCATAAAATTGTTTCCTATTTTATGTGCTTGGTATATCAGTAGGTTGGCACGTTTTTTAAACCATACATAAGATATATATTATAATAGGTCGGTTTTCTTTGTCAGTAGTTGTCTAATTGTTTAATTCAGTTTAAGAAGTAGTACATACGATTAGCCACGTACACTTTAAGTTACATAATATGCATTAATGTCACTGTTGGGGTTCTACAATAAATCATAATCATAATCATTTATTTCTTCATAAAAGTTCAGCTTATTCAGTAAAAATATATCTTAAAGCCGCAGTGTCTTCAGATTTAATTCTGCTAGCTCTTTGTTCCGTTCCTACTCTCGGTACGCTTGTACGCTTGACTATCATCACACGTAGGAAGTGTAACTACACTTGCCACACCTAGAAGTAGTCCTATAGATTGAAACTTTAAGACGAATCATAAAAATTAACCAAAGTACATGAAGATTTGACGGTAGTCATACTAGATATTGTAAATAAACTCAGACTTACTGAAATAATTTTGATTTGTTGCAGGAAGGAGAAGAATTCACAGTAGTACCCAACAGCGAGATAGTTGTGTCAAGATCGGCGTCCAAGGACAACTCTTCTTTCTACACCCTAATTGGAAGAAGGGTCCAATTTAAAGAAGTTGCGAAAATGCTCAGGTCCCATGGCATCGATCTCGACCACAACAGGTTTCTTATCCTTCAGGTATTCACCAAATTATGTTATAATAATATATTAGAACTTTGAAAAAAAAAAACCGGCTCAGGCATTTGATAAAGTAACGCTAAGGACAAAATGTTCCAGAAAGTATATTCTACTACTAGTATTTACTACGATAAATACTATAATACTATAAAAAAATGTAACCAAAATTAATATCTGTGATGGCTTTTTATGTTGAGGTTTCTCTTAAAAAGGGGTACCGCAAGGTACAGTATTAAGAATACATTTGTTTAAACCACAAAATGTAGGTAGATGATATTGGATTTGAAATTTAGTATGTGAATTTCAGGGTGAAGTGGAGCAAATTGCAATGATGAAGCCTAAAGCTTTAACAGAGCATGAATCTGGTATGCTGGAATATTTGGAAGACATCATAGGCACATCAAGATATAAGGTAGGTATATTACTTTTAAGAAAACGTATTTATTCCTGTTTTTGACATCAAAGTAATTTATTTAAACTTAATCTTATTACGGAACTATTAACTAATAGATTTTCCTATTTCTAAAGGAACCAATAGAAAAACTGTCTCTAAAAGTGGAAGAGTACAGCGAGATGCGAAAAGAAAAACTAAACAGAGTCCGTCTAGTAGAACAAGAAAAACAAAAGCTGGAACAACCGATGCGAGAGGCGGTAGAACAAATGACGCTCACCAACACCGCCTTGAAAACAAGGAATATGCTTCTGCAGAAGTACATGTAAGTAGTTTTAAGTTAACAACAATTAGTTTAACTAAAGTAGGTATTAGTTAATGGACTTTATTAACTTTCTTATTTTCTTTTCAGACATGAAATAAACAAACTAATTGAAAGCAAAGACAAAGAGATGGAAGAACTGAAAGAGAATTTAGCCAAAATTGATGAAAAACTAAACACGATCAAGGAGGAATTGCAAGAGAAAACTGCTGTTTTAAAAACTGGGACTCAGTAAGTTATTAAAGAGAATTTCCTTAAAAGCCAGAGAATATAATATTACTTTTTAGTAGGTGTCTGTTAGATTGAAGATTAGGCGTAGGGCGCCTTTGTACGAAGTAAAGCGATGATATGCATTAGGATAGGCCTATGTCCAGCAGTGGACTGACGCCTGAAAAATTTTATGCAATATTTTATATTTGTACTTTGATGTGCTTTTCTCGGAATTCTGATTGTCAATCCTTGCAGAAAGTACGACAAACTTCAGAAGCAAAAAGAAGAAATAGCAGAGAAGCTGCAAGGTTGTAAAAAGAAGACCGTCACTGTCCAAGCTGATATCACACAGTCGAATAAAAAGAAGAAAAATTTGGATCAACTTCTAGAACAAGAAAAAGGGAAACTTATTGATTTGGAATTGGTAAGCTATTTGAACAAATAATATAAAAATATGAATTCTCTCACGCTGCGGTTCCCGGTATGTGGCCTCCATTGCAAAACCTTTCTGCCCCAACGTGCTATATGCCCCGCCCACTGCCACTTTAGCTTGCTAATCCGTCGGGCTATGTCAGAATTTTCACCCACAGGTGGACAGACGACCTGGTAAAGGTTGCATGCAAGAATCCGCTAGATGCCGCTTCTAACTGGACAATCTGGAAGTCACATATGCCTATATTCAGCAGTGGACGCCCTGTGGCTGAAATGATGAGGATGATCAATTCTCTCAACAATCACATTTATTATCCAGCATCTAAATTATGCAGACCTTGTGACAAGTAAAGGACAGACATACTCAAATACATTGATCGACTTTCCATTAAAAAATCTAAAAATCTTGCTTGATTTTGAGAAGTTAAATTAAATTTATCAAAAATTAACCTTAATACATGGTCATAAGCAAGGAGAATTGTAATGTTTAGTTGTGTGTACACCTCTTTACTTACTTATAAAATAATTCATAGATTCCAGAGAAAAACAAAAGGGAAATCGAAGATTGTGAGAAGTTACTAGTCAAACATAAGGAAAATAAGAAACTAGCGGAAGAAGAATTGCAAACCGTTATGGCTGGAGTTAGGTATGAAATGTAGTTTAGTTAGTCACACATAAATATGCAAACTAGACAACACATTAATACGCAAAATATATCAATTTCTAATTTAAATAATTTGGCGCATATGATATTATATTTTTCACGAATACTTTTTCTACGAAACTTATAGCACAATTTTTTTTTATAATTATTTGAAATTGACATCCAATTTATGAATTTTATTTATATTTATATAAAACTTTATTGCACAACCTTACAGTTAGTGTACAAAAAGTACACTAACCATACAGTACAGTACAAACATACAGTAGCCATTGGGTCATGCAGAATGCAGGAAGAATTATAAGTTTCAACTTAATAATTACTTAGCATTTTCTTGTTGAATTCCACATTAGCATGTGACTGAAGTCCACTTATCTAAATATAAGGCAGGAGCCATTAAACTATTAAGAAACTAGAAATGATAAACTAAAAACTCTTATTTACTCTAGGTCAAAGACCCAAGGTCTACAAGAAACCAAAGACAAACTCCAAGCAAAACTAATGGATCTTATGAAAATAGTGGACGAAGCGAACAAAGAATACAAATTAGCAGAGTCCGAACTCAAAATATACTTAAGCACGGAGCAGAAAGAGACAGAAAAACTAGAAAGAATGAGAGAGGCGTATGAGAAGGCGTCTAAAGACTTGAAAGAGAAGACAACGTAAGTTTAAAGATTTTTGCTTTTACTTAGCAAATACTAATGAAATAACAATTAAAATACACTTCTAGCCGGCCCTCTAGCATGACCAACAAAACGCGATATGTTAAAGCGATTTATCGACACCCAAATGTCAAAATATGTAAACATAGCCGCCATTTTGAACTTTCATCGAAACAGCGAGCATGTTCGTATCGGAGACGTCACGGTCATGCTCGCTGTTTCGATAAAAGTTCATGTTTTGAAAATTCGGTATCGATAAATCATATCGTGTTTCGTTGGTCACGCTGGCTGGTTATATTCATTAAAAATATGTTTACTTATATCGATGATTTGTATTCAAATATTTCTCAGGTTACAAGAAGAATTAAACTCAACTGTACCTACAAATGAGAAAAAACTGAACGAAATACAAACAAAACTGCAGACTCTGAAGAAAGAAGAATCCACTGTGTCGGGCGAAGCGAGATCATTAAGGTATGTACTTGACTTATTTCTGGATTTTATACTTGAAAATGTAAAATTATGAAATGTTTGAAACTTATATGCAGGATTTAAAAAAAGCCAGCAAAATTTTATAGGATCTTTCTCAATCGAGTCTTAAATACAGCAGATTTTTCCAATAACATAGAAAAAGGCTTTGAAAGCTTTCGCAGTAGGTTCACCATATACAAATCAGTGTTTTTCAACCTTTTCGTCATATACCCTTTTTAATATTTCAAACAGTTTCTGGTTCATTTTCGAAGTTTAGTTTAACTAGGTGTTACCAGCTTGTATCATGCGTGACGGTGACGGTTATGATGTGTTCACACAGGTCCTTATTTACTGGATCGTTTTTAATTAATACGAAGCTACTGGCAGTAATGTTCACAACGCATATTCATACAGTCGTGAACTCGCTCGTACAACTGCATACAAAGCGTATACGATAAAACGAACAGCTGTGTGAATACCTAGTGTGTCAAACTTCCGCGGGTAAAAACCTCACGAAAATTGAATAAAAAAACTTCAGGCCCCGAATGTCATTTATTTTATTTAAAAAAAAACTAAAGATTAGGCTTCATTTTGTAAAAAACCACCCACACTGGTCACACTAGCCCCCTCTTACTAAGTCCCGCGCTAGTTGGATAGGTGTGGATGGTTTAAAACAAAATGAAGCTTAATCTTTTAAATAAAATAAATGACTTCGGGGGCATAAAATTTCTTCATTCAGTGAATTTTCGTGAGGTTTTTACCCGCGGAAGTTTTTATTTTTTTCAAATAAAAGAAATTGATGATGTTCTTGGCATAAAAATTGTTCACTATCGTAATCTATTAAGTAATACTTTCATCCATAGTAGCCGTAGCAGATATTTTTGAAACACCATATATAAATTTCATGCAATTTCAGGGCGCAGTTAGAAGAATCTAGACAAGCTATGAGTGCTAACAAGTCTCGGGGTAGAGTACTAGACGCTCTCATGAAGGAGAAGAAAAGCGGGAGACTGTCCGGAATATTCGGGAGATTGGTAAGTTTAACAGCCTCATTCATAAACGTTACTAATTTTAAGGAAGCCGTTGAATAATGCATAACAAAAATGATTTTTCTTAAACGCCTTATAAATACATTTCAAACTAAAACGCTGCCCGTCTCTAATGAAATAATCAACAAGATTTTGAGTTTGGTATTGTCTAAAGTGACGAAACATATTATTTAATTTGATATTTGTCAAGAGTATTTATTACTACATTCAACTATTCAAAATGTAAATTTTAATTCCTACTAGAATGGCCGCGCCCCTTCATATGAATAAAATGACAAGCATTGGCACAGGGTTGCGACTGCATTGTCCAGGGTTAAAATTAAATTAACTCGCCTGAAGCCATGGCCTGCTGGAAGCTCATATTCATCATGATCATATTGTCAGCCTAGCTCAATCAATCATTTAATGCATGTTACATTGATGTAATACAAAAAAAAAAGTTATGCAGGTACATGATGTTCGTAAAATACAATGTCACGCCCCATCAGGGCATAGCAACAGGAGTAACGTTTAGATGCTACTCGATTTTTTTACAGATACCTATCAAAAGTCACAACAAAAATAAAAAAAATATAGGAATTAGGCTCGACGTAAGGCCCCCAAATTACGCCAAGGAGCACGATCTCCCGCTTTTCTCATCCAGCCATTGCCAGTCATCTTCCTAAGGTGATGATCCATCGAGCTGGGGGCATCCTACACTACGCCGAATCTCCACTTAAATCTTGTTCCCACTTTCTCCACTTACATATATTAAAATAATTATTCTGAATTTTAGGGTGATCTCGGCGGCATAGACGGTAAATACGACGTCGCAATATCGACTTGTTGCGGAGCCCTAGACAATATCGTAGTTGACACGGTCGAAACCGCCCAGGCTTGCGTCGAACATCTGAAACGACACGACATTGGACGAGCTACCTTCATAGCTCTGGACAAACAGCAGCATTTGATCAGGAGTATGGAAGCGAGAGGCTCTTAGTAAGTATATATATATGTATATATATATCTCTCCTTTTCTGCCTCTTGCATGTAGAAAGAGTGCTAAGACGACACGTTTGAAAGCCCAGACTTGCGTGGAACAGCGACATGATTTTGGACGAGCTATCTTCCTTCCTACAATATAAAAGTGAGAGGGTCTTATTAAGTATCACTTTCTATAACTGTATCTTTCCCCATCTGAACAGATAGGGACACGAAATATCTTTCAGTAAGGGTCCAATTTTTTCTTGCCTTCCAAAGTGTTGTATATCTGTATACAGCGTTACATTGCAAAGGGGTGCCAAATTTTAAAAATAAGATCTAGAGGTGCACTGCATGCGGTATTTGTTGTCAATTTGAACCTCTGGTATGCGCGGACGCTCCTGCTGTTAGAAATGTACCTTACATCGAAAAGGCTAAGGTTTGTTTTCGCGCGCCATTGTGACTATTATTGCATTGAACTTAGCAGTTCTAGGTTGCACAGAGATAGTGCGTGCGTCTTTTTTATGAATGAGGCAAGATTATCCACGCTTACCATCATTGAAAAGCGGATAGTAATAAAAAAAAAATGTTTTTTTAGATCGATTTAGATACTGATTCTGAGTGGTCCCTGAAAATTTGGCACCCCTTTGCAATGTAACCCTGTATGTTAATGAAACGACGATTTGCGAAAAACTGATTTTATTTAATCTGTCCACAATGACAGACAGATAACCAAAGGCACTAGAGCAGGTTGGTATACTATTATACCACATAGTACGTATAACAATTAATTGCATAAATTTCAATTAATGAGCATGTGGCATCGTAGGTTAACACTTGCATTAGCTACTTACCTTAGGATCAGAGCAATGTTTTTAATGCTGTTCAATATTTATTCATTATTTATTTTATTCTGCAGTCCAGAAAATGCGCCCCGTCTCTTTGACTTAGTAAAAGTAAAGGACGACCGGGTGTTGCCAGCGTTCTACTATTCGCTACGTGACACACTAGTGGCTAAAGATTTAGAGCAAGCGTCGAGAATAGCATACGGCCACACTAGGTATAGGGTGGTAACACTGAACGGTGATGTCATTGAGATTGCTGGTAAGATATTTATATTAATATTTAAAAAAAGATCAAAACTTATTTTACCTAAAACTTATTTCAACGTCTAATGTCTTAAATATTTAAATGTATACCAATATTCGTTGTAACCAATGACCACTGATATAAGTATTAATGGTTATGACCAGTGATGTCTGCTGTGATAAAAAAACTAACTCCGTCAGTTCTTTTTCATGTTACATTTTTTATTATTTTCCGCACACATCAATTATCTAGCCCCAAGTTAAGCAAAGCTCGTATTATGGCGACTAGGATAACAGAAAAACATACTTAAATACGTTTATAAACATCTATGACTTAGGTACAAAATGCTCGTTCTTCACACTAACATTTGCCCCTTGCGGGATTCGAACCCGCAACCGCCAGGCATTGTAGTCCGGAGGGCGAACCACTACACAAGACGGTCGTCAAATAAAGTTAACTACATTAATAATTCGGTTGTTTATTTGCAAAATAGTTCCTATATGAGTATTTCTTGTCAATTTGGTTCCTAAGTTATTTCTTTCTTTCTACATAAGGAGCGTTCCTTAACCACTACACCAGAAGGTTGTCGGTATGGTGTTTAAATGTAAAAACTTTTCCTGTTTGACTAACATCAAAATCTGGTTATAATTGGTGTGATTGTTAAAAACAATTTACTTATTTTTATTTTACCATCCTTTAAGTTTTGCAACAAAAATCAACCTTTTACGAATATCTTAAAGGTACAATGTCCGGCGGCGGTAAAACTACGATGCGCGGGCGCATGTCGTGCTCAGTACAACAAGACACGAGTGAACAAGACCCTAGAGTCCTACAGCAGAACGAGAGGAAACTAGCCTCTTTGGAACAGAGGTAATGTTACTACTATTGTAGTTGTAGTACTAAGGGCTGTTCTATGATTATAGACTCTATAATCATAGCAACAGAGTACAATATTGTAAAGCATTATACGCAGATCTACGTCTGGATTTTACTGTGTAACCAATCCACATCATTATTCTGTCAATCATATTACCAGACTGATTGATTAAACGGATGAAACACTGTTTATGTAATTTTGCGTTAAATAAAATCTAAATAAAATAAAATTGGGTGTTTATATGCCATATAAGTACTGTATGCTGTATGCTAGGTGTGTAATTGTGTATGAGATTAACTGAGTAAGTGAGTGAATGAGTGAGTGTATGTTTTTTTGTTTGTTTATTTGTGTCTCGCCTACTGGACCTACAAAAGGGATCCAATCATTGGGATCTGTGCTAAATGAAAATGCTTACAGAAATTAAAGTTCCCTAAGAGTAAATCAACTAAAATCAACCTTGCCTTATTTTCTAGGTTAACGGAACTTCGCGGTGAACAAGTAAACCTAGAAGACTCGGTAGTATCCCTCCAAAGCAGCACGCGCGAAGGGAAAACGACCCTGCACAAACTAAACGTGGAACTGAGGAGTTTGACGGAACAAGTGCCTGTGTTAAAGGTATGTATGAAGAGAACGATAGGCAAAGCATATACCATTAAATTTGCATTGTATATTATTAACTTATTGTAAAAATGTTTCTGCTGTGTTTCATTCGATGAACTGTCAGGTTAAGTAAATAATTCTAATATCAATTATTCTTGTTTGTTTGTACTGATTTATTACACCTCCTCCCTTCTATCGTTTCTTCTTCTGTCCCTTTAACGTAGCATAATACTTTCTCTGTGCTTCTATTATTATATAAGGTCCGATTTTATTAGTGTTCATCCTGTTAACCTGTGACTATATAGGTGAAAAGCAATCGTAAAAACCAACTTTCAAATGTCTATCATAAAAACTAAAAAAGTTAAAAATAAATTACAAATAACAACATCGACTTCATATTGCATAAACTACCTATCTTCAACTCTTTCTTGCTCTGTACAAGGGGAAGGAATAAGACGGATAACCAGATGGTTAAACGTAGCAAAGATAGGACAAGTTTATGCAATATGAAGTCAATGTTGTTGATTTATAACTTTTTTAGTTTTTATGGTACACATCATAATTTAGGTACAAAATGTTACCTCTTTTGCCTGACGTTTCGATCGGGTTACACCGACCGTGGTCACAGGCTGACTGGAACAGCGATGTCTTATGATCGCGTTAATTCCCGTTTCATTGAGTTTAAAACAATAGTTGTCAGTTGAAGACAAAGGCAAAGTTATATTTTCAATAAAATGGTACAATGCGGAGACAGACAAGGCGAGTGCGATATCCTCTGATTGCGTCCCGTTTCGGTAAGAAAATATATTTGCTTACTGCCTAATAGACTATAGAATCACTAAAATGCCGAGTCGCTCGATGAGATATACAGGGTTACATTGCAAGGTAGTGCCAATTTTACAAGGACAACGCAGAATCAGTAACTAAATCGATCTACGTAAAAAACAAACACTTTTTTTTCATATTTAATTATTACTATCCTCTGTGCGATGAGTGCGAGATAGTACGCGTGTATAATCTTGTCTCATTCATAAAAAATACGCACGCAAATATGCATTAATAGTGCAATGGCGCGCGATAACAAACTTTAGCTGTTTAGGTTGTATGTTAATGTTATTAAAATAATAGTAAAAATAATTTTAAAAAACCATGAAGATGCACTTTTATATTATTCACTAGAAGTCTAGAACTTATTATTCAAATTTGACACTACCTTGCAATGAAACTCTGTATATAAGGTCCGATTTTATTAGTGTTCATCATGTTAACCTGTGACTATATAGGTGAAAAGCAATCGTAAAAACCAATTTTTAAATGTGTACCATAAAAACTAAAAAAGTTATTTTGTACCTAAATTATGATCGCGTTAATTCCCGTTTCATTGAGTTTTAAATTATGCAACGCGAAAGTTTAAAAGTAATTATGACAACTATTGGTTACAAGCTGTTCACACTGCATACGTTTTGGTTGGCAATCCGTATGTGTCAAGTGGAAGCAACTCGTATCTAATAGTGTCTACTTTTGCGTATAGAGATTGTACATATGCGTATAGAGTTTTACTCTAGAACAAGTCTTTATGTTTCACTCTAGAACCAAATAAAGCAACAAGAGAACCGAGCAGCGTCGAGTAAAGTGGATGAAAAACAGAAAGCAAGGTTGGAAAAAGCGTTGAAAGCGGCCGAAGAGAAACTGGATAAAGCGAAACATGATGCAGGAGAAGTGAGTAATATACTAAGCTAACGAAATAAAATAAATTGCAAAAGTATTGCACAAGCCTGTAGGCAACGCTTTTGTAATTTATTGTACACGTAAAAACGTCGAGCATTAATTGCCCGGCAACACCTATAGATCAGTTTAGAGCATTTCGTTAAAAAATATAGGGTAATATGAATTAATTGCGGCAATTATTTTTTGATATTTTATGCCTCATCATCACACAATAAAGTTTGCTTTTTGTATTGCTACCCAAACTTTTTTTGTCTTAAACTAATGTTAGTATATGCACTATACATATCTAACTTAACAGAATTGCTAACTTACTATTAATATGTGCATTGTGACAAAATTGCTCCGAATCTTGCTACAAGCTGCTATCGGTGTAAATTACTCGATGAAATCTTAAAGTCATAATTGACTAACATTTCTCGTAGCAATTTAAATCCCCCGTGCACTATGTTTCAAATTCTATTTTTTAATAGAAATATCTTTATTTCTCTTTAAATGTGGTACACATACAGGTGATAATATAAATGGTTTTAGATTCGAGCATTCCCTAGTTAATACTTTATGCATTTTATTCCAGAAGTGAATCAGACATGTTATTAATCTAGTAACTTTTGTTTCACAATAGCATTTTAAGTGTTTGATACTTAATATATTTATTAACTAAAAATAACTAACAAACATGAATTTTATATTCTTAGGTAGAAAAAGAGGTCCATGGTGTTGATGCTCAAATATCAGCTGTGGCCGGCGGCAAGGTCAAAGACCTGCAACGCAACGTGGACGATCTAACAAAGAAGATCGATAAAGTGTCCACCGAGATCACGAAGTTGAAAGTCGCTATCAACACTAGCATAAGGTACAGTTTGCTTTTATATCATCTGTGTTTGTGACTAGGTAAAAGACAATGCAACGTGGACGATCTAACAAGGAAGATCGATAAAGTGTCCACCGATATCACCAAGCTGAAAGTCGCTATCAACACTAGCATAAGGTACATTTTGCTTTGGTATCATTTCATGGGACAAGGTAAAAGATATAAAACGCAACGTGGACAATCTATCGGAGAAGATCGATAAAGTGTCTAATGAGATCACCAAGCTGAAAGTTGCTATCAACTCTTGCATAAGGTCGAAGATCTGCAACGCAACGTAGACTATCGAAATGAAAAGATCAATATTTTTTTATCTTTGTCATTGGGTAAAAGTAGGTAAATGGTGTGTCTGTCCCGATTTGGTGGCGTAACTTTCGGGAAACCCGAAAATTTGGTAGTTTTAACAACCCTATGTTATATACTCACAGTTTAGGTAAATACATTCATCCTATTTTGATCATTGGGCTTAATACTACTACGGCTCGAGGGTATGCAGTTTTGGTGAATATTCTTTTATACCTGCTCTCTGTAGCATTCTTTGAGATAAGCCTTTATCCGATGATGATGATGACGATGATTCTTCTATAGGAACGCGAAGAAGTCAAAAGACAAGATCAACCAAATGGAAGGAGACTTCAAAGAAACGGAGAAGAATCTAGAGAACTTGAACAATCAGAAGAAACAACTCACTTTGGAGAGTGGACAGCATCAGAAAGAATTAGAAGAGGTGAGTTTTTACTAGATATTACACAGTTTTTCTAATACGAGGTTTTATTTTTGTTGGTTAACTTTTAATGTAAATAAAATTTTAAAAAATAATGGGTAACACTGAATCTATTATCAACAGAAATTAAAGCCAGCTTCTATCAAAAAAAAATGACATTAGGTATACTTTATTAAAACACACTTTAATATGTATTGGACTCGCTCGCCAAAACAAATCTAATGATTGATGATGATGATAACTTGACGACCTCCGCAGCTGAGAGGCAAGCACGCCGGACTTTATGGCGGCGCCACCTCTGAGTTTCCGGGTTCGATCCCCGGTCGGGTATTGACCCGACTACATTGGTAGAGTACTAACTTTTCTATATTTTCTCTGGTCTGGGTGCTGTGGTACCGTCGTTGTTTCTGATTTCTATAACACAAGTGCTTTAGTTGCTTACCTTAGGATAAGAGCAATGTATGTGATGTCCAATATTTATTTATTTATTAATGAGCCCAAACAAAAAGAATTTAACTAGTAATCGTTAAAGAGTTCCACTATCCACCTCATACCTCCATCATCAGATCAGTACGATATTGTCAAATAATTCAAATGTGAGATACTTGCAAATTGTTTAATCGATACGTCAGTTCGAAGTACGTTAAAAACTACTTCAAGAATTGATAACAAAGTTACATACTAGCGGTACCGATGTTGAGCGCTGGGTGAAAGATGCGCAGAAGACCATTACGATTACGTGATTGGCTAGTCGTGTGACGCGCCTACATCACCGCCGGGATTGGTTGTTAGTTCTGCGCACACGCGTGTCTGATACGATAATCGTCACGTAAGATGCGCAAAGCGTTCCCCACTCTTTGAACATCACATCGGTTCCGGATACTGTAGTTGGTTATAAGTGTAACTAAACAGTTTGTTAAAAATAAATAATTTAACAGCTCGAAGAACAAATAAACGAAGGCACAGGCGAATTTTCCGGGCTCAAGCAAGAGATAGCGAAACTGCAAAGTAAAGAAAACAAAATCAAAAGCGAGCGTCTAGAAGCGAACAACGCCGTCAGCAAGATGGAGAAGTCGATAGAAGATTGCAGAAGCAAGACTCCTATGTGGGAGAAAGAGGTAAGTTCAATAGATAATGGGGACATGGACACCAATCATAAATAATTCCGAGACGTCATTTATAAAATCGGAAACCTTATTTAGGCCCGATAACCCGGTACATTATAATTTATTAACTTATCACCTTTTTGCATTGATCTGAGCCAAAGTAGCCCGTTGAGTTTTTAAAAATAATTATGGAAGCTGAGAGACTGGTGCAAGTTTAAAGCCTGCTTAGGGACCAAAAATTAACCTATTTTAGTTATTAAATTTAAAATTTAAGCCATAATTCCCTCAACGTAAATTTATCAATTTAGACAAAGAACATTACTTGCAGCAATATTAAGAAGCTGATTATATTTTTCTTAAAATTCCAACTCATGAAGAAAAACAAATAAGTCAAGTCAAGTTGCTTAGATAAAATTTCAAAAGGAGAGATTCGAATACCCCATTATTATTATTTATTATTATTTATTTATTATTATTCTTTTACAAAAAAAAATAATTTCAAGGGAGATTATTTTTTTTGGTTTGGACGTTAAGCCCGGCCGTCCTATATTGTAAAAAAAACACCTTTACTCCTCCACAGTTAACAACACTAAAACTCGAAGACCCAGGAATTGACTTACCCGGAATCGAACGATCAGAGCCTCTACAGCGCCACACATCCGAAGAGTTGGAAGAAGTAGCGGTGGATGAACTGAGGAACAGACTAGCAGCGCAGAAGGCTAGGCTAGGGGAGGCTAAGCCGAACTTACAGGCTATACAAGTAAGTTTGTTTTAACCAACGTTTTTTTTATGTATATTGTATCGCTCGCCTTATATAAAATTACGCGTCATCTTCGTCAGTTTGTCGTTTAATTTTATTCATATTATGGCATAAATGTATGTAAGTGCAATTGTATTAGACGGCTTTCATACATTCTGCGTGAATCTGCTGCTGTTGCAATTGCCAAAGCTGTCGCCATTACATAATACTTACTCTGTGCCATTACCGTCCTCTTGTTGTGTAAAAATGCAAAATATCTCGAAAAATTTTCGAGCTCGCTTCGCTCGCAATTTATTTGGTTATTTTTTTTTAATATCTAAATTTGTTAGGTTTATAAGTCCGAACTAAAGATAATTTTCGTGCTAGGCCTCTAGGAATAGAACAAAGCTCTAGAATGTATATTAATAGTACATTATGATACAAGTGTGTAATAATCAATGCACACGAGTTCCATACGACGTTTTTCAACACATTTGCGAGGAAAAACCAAACTAAAATCTAAAATACCTTCTCCGTTTTTGCTGTTTGTTCTGGTTTTTGTGGCGGCAACAGGCTATTACTTGCGTTTCGTGCTTCGATAAGTATTTCCGATGGGGTTGAATAACATTTTACTCCTCTTTACTATTTATAGTAGACATTTCTGATAGTAATTAACCACACAGCAACAACTTTACCAAATATTAGGGAAAATGGCACGTAAGTTTTGTTTTTTTCGCGCGCCGCAATTTCGATGCGCGCGCAGGTTCAATAATGGCACAGGAAAAATTGGCTGTTCAGCCGGAGTAGCAGCAATTTAAAAATTAAAATAAACTATAAATTATTATTTCTAAAAATGATAGTTAAGTTAATTTGTGTTTATTAATATACAATTTTGAAATATTTATTTGTCATTTTAACCCTAAAATAATTTAATATTGGTAAAATATTCAATGTTCTTAGACATAAACTTTTGCTGGATTTTTAAAAACAAATTTTACATTACCGCACTAGTGCGATAATGTAATTACAGCACAAGTGCGTAATATGATGAATTATGAAACTAAACACGGTGTTATAAGACTCAATTTACGAGCAACTGTGTTAAAAAAGTAATTATTGACTCCAACAGGACTACAAAGCGAAAGAAGAGTTGTATTTGAAACGCGCGGCCGAGCTCGACGAAATCACTACAAAGAGGAACGAGATGAGAGCCTTGTACGACCAGCTGAGAAAGAAACGAACAACCGACTTCCTGTGTGGTATGTATACTATTTAAGGCAAACAATGACATTAATTTGTTAATCTAGCCATAAAACAATGAGTAATATAATTTAAGCATCTAGTGGCCGATATCATCAGGCAAAAGACCAAAGTAACGGACATAGTCCAAAAATGTAGCAAGCTTAAGTGGCAGTGGGCTGGCCACATCTGTCGCAGAACCGATGACAGGTGGAGTAAACGGGTTATCGAGTGGAGACCACGCCACGCCTAGCCAAACGTAGTGTTGGACGTCCCCCAGCCAGATAGACCGACGACCATAGGAAGATGGCTGGCAGTGGATGGATAAAACAAGCGGGAGATCGTGCTCTTTGGCGCTCTTTGGGGGAGGCTTACGTCCAGTAGTGGACTGCAATAGGCTGAATGGATAGGTCATAGTAGACACAAATCTTTGGTCTGCTGTCTGATGATCTCGTTTCGGATTTTATCCCTTAACGATATCCTAAGCATCGACCTTTCCATAGCTCGCTGAGTGACTTAACTCGTGTTTACACAACTATTTATTAAATCTGTGCCCAAACTAACTTCATAAAAGAAGAAAACATAGTGCGTCGACCCCAGATTACCTATAGGAACAGAGAAGCCTAAAGATGAAAATGATGATACAAATTAGTGTTCATCAAAATATTGTTGTTCAGGTTTCAACACGATCACATCGAAACTGAAGGAAATGTACCAGATGATCACGCTGGGGGGCGACGCGGAACTCGAACTCGTGGACTCGCTGGACCCGTTCACTGAGGGAATTATATTCAGGTAAGGCACAATGTCAGCGATTTTCGTTCGTTTATGGATCTCCTCATTTCTGATTCGATCAAAAACACATCGAGCATAGCCCTTTCGACGGATTAGCAAGCTGGCTAGGCAGTGGGCGGGGAACATAGCACGCCGAATTGGCGGCCGATGGGGGTAGAAAGGTTTTAGAATGGAGGCCACGTACCGGCAAGCGCAGCGTGGAACGTCCACCCACTAGGTGGACAGACGACCTGGTAAAGGTTGCAGGAAGCCGCTGGATGCAGACCGCGCGCAACCGGACAATCTAAACTCATTAACAGTTAAGGTCCTATGCCTGAAATGATAAAGGCACAATATATCATCGCTCTACCTCGGCACCGACGTAAAAATGGCCCAAAAGTGATTTCTATTGACGAAACTGTCTTGAAGAAGTGACTATTTTGACGTCCCATTTAGCATAGTAGCACTGTTAGCCGTAGAGTTAGCTATGTAAAAAACCTTTGCATTTTGTAGAGCAACGAAATACTAGTCAGTGTGCCATGCTATTACTAAACTTGCCGGAACGAAGCTTCAGATTATAAAAAAAATGGTAAGTAATTTACTTTTGGGGAAATGTATCATAAAATTTTTCAATAAAGTACTACAAACATTTGTTTAACCGCCTGTTTACGAGTTCATAAACCACGTTAAAAAACCTTATGAAAAATGGATAAAAGATTACTTGAACGACAAGAGTCAAGTGCATGGACTTACTGACCTGCCTAGCTCGCACTTATGTCTTGTAATTGTATTTCCCGTAACACTGAGAAAGGTGACTGAGTTTGTTGCTCCGGTTCTTCTCATCACCAGCCGATTTGTAGTCTCGAAGCGGTGGTAGGGCTGTAATATTTTGGGACGTGTATAAGTGCCCAGAAGAAGGCTTATGTACTGAATAAATGACTGACTTTTATTTGATTTCGGCACCTGGCAGTTGTAGGAGTTGTTTGTCTAAATGTTTGGAAGTGTTCGACTAAATGTTTATGCCTGTCTTTTTGCACACACGATTTTGAAGGTCCACTCTAATAAAGAATTTTAGGCTTAGACCCCTATAAATGAGACGATTTTGGCACTTTTTCTTCTAGGCCTACTACCAAAGTGTTTCGTTCGTTCGGACGAATTATCCTACCAAATTGAAATATCCATTTACTTATAAATACAAAACAAACCTTTTACAATTTATAAACAGTTGAAAACGGTCGTGTTTTTTACAGTTATCGTAGTTTTGAGTTGATCACATTTTGTCAAAGGATTGACATAAGTCACTGGTTATTTTAATTTAAACGAACGATACATTTCCGTAGTAGGCCTTCTCGCACTACGTTTCTCGTTTTTTTTCAAAATAAAATAATAATTGTAAGTTGTGTTTTAACTTGCTTCTATAAATATTCTCACCTCCCCAGTGTCCGTCCCCCAAACAAATCTTGGAAGAATATCTCGAACCTATCGGGCGGGGAGAAGACTCTATCCTCCCTCGCTTTAGTCTTCGCGCTACACTACTACAAGCCGACGCCGCTGTATGTGATGGACGAGATAGATGCTGCGCTGGATTTCAAGAACGTGTCTATTGTTGCTAATTATATAAAGGTAAGTGGCATACAGTTGAACTGACATTCTGATACTGATGGTATAGCGCGCGCATACACACACGCACGCACGCACAGACTTAAGATGTGTATAACCTTTATTCGCGTTTTAACTCGCGTTCAGCAGTCCTGTTTAACAAAATAAACAAAAAAAATATACGTCTATGATAAACCTATTTCGAATGTAAAAAACTTTTATTACAATGGATACAATTGCATAGCTGTTAAAAGCACACTCACACACACACACACACACACACACACACACACACACACACACACACACACACACACACACACACACACACACACACACACATACACATACAAAACACATATTATATAATACAAACACTAACTTTAACTTTTAATTGGCATGGTTAGAGGAAACATTGTTATCGAACTTAGTTAAGGAAGAGCGCGGGGCCTCCAAACACAGGCTTATTTTGCTTAAATGGAGGCTCCATTCCACTTTGTCATTAAGTTTAAGTGTTTAAAGATATTAAAAATTATATTATTATTTATTTATACATTTATAATAATAAATCGTTGATAGAAATACAGATTTTTCTGTAGACCGTCTACTTTATACTTTACATAACTTTAAGGCTAGCATGTAATATCCCAACTATGTTAACTGTAAATCTTTTAACAAGTTGCGGTATAATTTTTGTATGTTATCAACATCAAAAAAAGACTCCAAATACAAATAATATCACGTAAGCACTATTTATTTGTCCACTATTAACATATTCTTTATTTATTCACAGGAACGCACGAAAAACGCACAATTCATAATAATATCGCTTCGCTACAATATGTTCGAGGTGTCCAACCGACTCGTCGGTATCTACAAGACGGAAGACTGCACTAAATCCGTCACTATAGAGAACAAAGTGCCGGAACAAATAACAAGAGATGTAGCTGCGTAGTTTGGATCACAGGATAAATAATAGGTATCAGACAGTTAACCCTTATAGCGCAGTGAGAAGCCACTAAACAACCTATGAATTTAACCTTTTGGGATAGAAAAATATGGCTCTAGAAAAAAATACAATTTTCTTTACAAATTGTCTGTTTTTTTTAAATATTACCACGTATTTTGCATGCAAACTATTAAGTTTTCATTAATAGAATTAATGTAAAGGTATAATATTGTTTTTAAACTAGTGTAAGAAATAAAACAAGTTGAATTTTAACGTGGTTTTAAATTTATTTACCAATATCGGTTAACACCTCGATATACATACATACACAGTTTATACAAGAAATCAACAATTTTACATGAATGTAGATTATGCAAAAATATAAAACATCGAACACAATTCGCTATACCTTTCTGCGATAATAACATTAATGTATATTAACAAATTAAATAGTTGCAAGGCGAAGAAATAAGGGTGAAAAAAGTGTGTGGAAAATGGCATAAATTGGTTGCATTACAACCTAATTATTTAACTACGATTATTATTTTTGTTGATCGTTGGTTCCACAAGATTCGTTCATCAATGTTTACAGTTCTCTTTTATTTTTATAAATACATACATTGACAATATTGACGTGTGCGCGTGAGTCTTTATTTGGCCCATTCTTCTTTTATTAGATTTTATATTTTAGAAAATAGAGTTAAAAAGCTAGCAAATAATCGAATTATTTTAATTATTACATACACTTTGTTTCAAGCTCTTGTTTTAAGTGTGTGTTCAAGAACAATATTAGTTACAGTGAGTCTTCATTGGAATTAAAGAAATATTGAAAACAGTAAAATAATTACAATAATCCTAACATACAAGCAAAAATTAACCAATTAAACAGTCATCAGTGGAATAATAATTGTTTTATACATATCACATTTTTTTATTGGGTTTAAATAATGTGTACAGTGCCCCCTAATTTGAGCGCTGAGGCAAAGAGTGGGGATCGTTTCGCGCATCTTACGAGACGATCATTATATCAGAGAGGCGTGGCCACGAAGCTTATTGGTGCAGGCTCGGGCCTCGGCGCACGACTAGCCAATCACGTCATTGTAATGGTCTTCTGCGCATCTTTCGCACAGCGCTCAACATCGGTGCAGCTAGTTGTAGGATAGAAGAGAGTGTTGTAAAGTAATAAAAGTGCTATGATCTTCTTTGAAGCTATCTCATTTTAGGAGTGTTTTTTGGAAATCTTTTCGATTTCTTACATTCCGAATGATTTTATATTAATTATGTTTTAGTTCCTAATAAGGGTATAAAATGGAAGGAACGATGAATACTTATTTGCCTAATTATATATGTATATCCAGTACACAGTATGAACAAAATACTTTTGGTGCAAGAAATGCGGCATCGAAAGTGTGTTTACAATTATTAACAACTACATCTCGATAAAAAAATAAAGCATTCATTTAATGAAATTTACATAATAGTTCCATGGCTATTTTTGTTTCGTAACTTTATAAGCTATCATGCAGATATTGATAATGATAATACCAAATTCGTTAAACATTTTGCAAATATTCTCTTTAATTCACGCAAGACATTTTATTTTCAACAAAATATTTACTTTAGTTCTATATTTTGCTAGGTGTGTATTATAAACTTCACATTTATTTTTACCGAAACTGTTATTTAAACAAAAGAAAGACAAACAACTTTGGTTGGGTTGCACCATCTTACTTTAACAAACGTCATAAGTCTGTCAAACTCCATACAGAAACACCGGTTATAGTTATAGTTATGGTGATAGTAAAGGGGATGCAACTCGGGCTTAGTAATGTAATTAATCATTTAACACGAAAACCTTTCTTATTTTACCTGTTTATTAATTTTATTTATTGATATTTTTTTTGGAAAAAGACCTGGCAACATTGTTTACAATATTCAACAACCAAATATGAACAGACTCCTATGTCATTAAGTCAGCTTTTATGTTCATGTACCATACTAAAATAAAGTTTCGATAACCTTAAATTTTCATACCTATAAGACAATTGGGCATAATATTCTCAAATATCTAACATCACATTCTTTAAACTTCCTGCACCAATACCATGACTTCGGGCTTCAAATACACGTCCTTATTCGGGCTATTATTTATCTCGTCTATCACTGACGGGTGCCAAGCGAAAGTGAGCACTGTTGCCGGTACTAATCGTAGGTCTATAAGGGTCTTATTCGCGTCCTCTTCATGAATAAGCTTGTGCCCCGTGGGCGTGTTAAGAACGAATGGCAGCCCATTATGTTCCAAGTTCTCTTGGACAAATTCGTGGATTTCGTTGTAACGCTCGTAAACTGAGAACGTTCCCTGGAAATTGTGGTTGTTTAGATAAGGATGTCATGTTGTGAATCAATTCACTATGGTGCTTTTTTGTGTGTTATATTTTGGGAATATTTTTTTAACAGGGTTCTTATTGATAATTTTCTTTGAAAATTATAAAATGAATAGGCGCACAATAGAGTCTGTCTAACGAAAGGATTATTACAGTTTAATTAATATCTATTGTTTATTACATAGCAATCAAAATATTTAATTAAAAAATAATTGAAGTAAATATGGCCCAGCATAGAAGATAAGTATCGGATAATTATCAAGGAAAATAATTATCTTGATAATTAGCAACTCTGTTTTACGAAGTATTTAAGAAAACAAGAACCAATTAAAATAATATTGTATTCAGGCGCATCAAGTCTATAAATTAACTTCAAAGATGCCATAAAAATTACTTTCAATAACGAATTTAAGATAACATAATTCTTACCTGTAATAAGATGCCGTCGGGGAACCGAACCCGGATGATTGCGAATTTGTATTTCCTCATTTCTCTAATCTCGTCCTTCTCTCGCATAGCTTTGGTGCGGAGCATTTGACTTCGCTCTATCGCTTCAGTTCTGACAAGAGATAAAGATAATTTGTTACGCATAAATTGGTTAATATCTGGGTGTGCTGGGACATGGTACGCCGCTATTGAATAGGGACGACTGGGTAAAGAAAATGCTATTTTATTTAGTCCATCCGTTACATTACATTATCAAAAATAATGGACTCAAATTTTTTTTTCACAATCAACCTAAAATCAAAGAAAAGTTAAATTTCGCGTCACTTCTAAGTAAAAATTGTACCTAGGCGTGACGCCATGCGACATTTCAAATTAATATATCTCTGTAATATTTTGATTATGTGAAAAATTAAAAAAAACGTATCCAATACTTTAATAAATCTACCTGATAGACGAAGGAAAAAAAGTTATTTAACAAAAATATGTTAATTTGTCTACTGCGAGACCAAATATAAGTAATTCAATAAAATGGAATTATTATTTTTCAGTATGATTATTATTTCTGCCCTTAATTACAATTTGGTAAGTAATCCACATCAGCGTGGGACGTCCACCCACAAGGTGGACATACGACCTGGGTAAAGGTTGCAGGACCAACCGGAAAACCTAGACGAATTTTTCCATATTATTACAGCTGTCTGGGGTTTAGATTGTGATACCGTCGTTCTTTCTATAGGACAAGTACTTTAGCATATTTCCTTAGAATCATAGGCCGGAGCCAAAGTAGCAATTTGAAGACAATAATAATAAAATGTTAAATTTAATTGCAAAATTTTAGAGATGGCAACCATATGTCTAGCTCCAGTTAGATCGGTATAGACCACCACTAACCTCAATTGGTGTTCTCTCTTTATCTCCTCGGGTGTGAGCGCATAGAACGATGTCGGGAGTTGAACCTTGGACGCGGCTTGAGAAGGGAGAAGCACTTGCAGGTTCCTGTCTAACTCCAGTTGTATCGGTTCGGCGGTGCGAAGGGCGTCGATTAACGTCTATGTGCAAAATTACAATTATCTACAGGGGGTTTGGTAAAGGGTATATTAGCCGAAAGTAGCTTATGTTAACACATGCATATAAATAGTATGGTGAAGTCAGAAATTTGATATCATATTTTTTTTATTTTCATACAAAACATATTTTTTGGAATCCGTAAAGTAAAGTACCTATGCCTATATACGTCCGCGTCGCGCCGCTATACGTAATTTGTGATACGTCCCACTGCAGGGCACAGGCCTCACCTTAACTTTGAGGTGGTTTGGGCCATACTCCACCACGCGGGCCCAGTGCGGTGCGGTGGAGGGGTGTTGTAAGGCCAGTGACTAAACATTACTGTCATGTAATCAAGCCGCCCTTTGACCGGTATAAACATTTTTAATTTTCATTGGTTTTAAAATCCTAACTCAAGGGCATAAAGTTCAAAATATGATGGCAGCTATTTGGCCACTACTGGTTAAAGGCTTCTGACTAGGCTTCACGACCAATATCAAGCGATTTTAGCCGGGACCAACTTTTAACGTGCCTTCCTAAGCACGGAGATGCTCGTGATAAATACCACTAAATATGGTCGGAATGGTCTCCCATCCACTCACGACCGCGGCGTTGGTTGCTGAACTTTAGTCATTATCATCATCATCATCACCAGCCTATATCAGACCACTGCTGGACACAGGCCCAAAGGAGGATTTTGCCATAATCGCCACGCTTGGCAGGCGGGTTGGCGATCGCAGTTTGGCAAATGGTGGAGAGGAGACGCTGCTGCCCGTCTTCTTATGGCGGTTCTCCTGTAGTCGCCTCTTACGACACCCATAGGAAGAGAAGGGGTGGTGCAATTCTTTTTACGTGCCGGCACCACACGACACCTTAACTTGACTTTAGTAATTGATACCAAAGCGCTGCCGCCACTGAGCTACGAGCTCCTCCGAATTCGGAATCCGATTCGTATGAAATATTTTTTAATAATTCCAATTTCTGACTTCGTACTAATTATTTATATGCATAATACTTTTTGTCAAAAAGTATTATGCATATAAATAAATACTGCTTTTTATTATCCTGTAAATGTTTTTTTTCCTTTTGTATTCTGTGTGTGTCAAATAAATCTTTTTCTATTCTATTCTATAATTATGTTAACTTATGCTAGTTCCGGGTTGATAAACCATGAACCTACCTAGCCTAACATCCTGTATACAAGGTGTAAATTTATTAGTTACTTATTTCTAGGGGGCGATTCTACTGCTCAAATATTTTCTACAGGACCAACTTCGAATTTCTTTTATAACTTCATTTTTTTCTCTATAATAGTTATTAATTTTTGAATTGGTCTTCATTTTATATGATAGGCAATATCATTTCCTTTCAAATGCATCGTTTTCCATATTGTTTAGGCACTCCAGATCCATATAAATAGTATTTAGTATTAAAAGTTTTAAAATGTTTAAATGGCTGCCATTTTACGGGGGGAAGAGTTAGACCCCAACATGAAGGTTTTTTGTCGATAAAATTTGATAAATTAAAAACCCTGAAATTATCGCCGGTCGACACCCAGACACACTGTATAAACTTACCACTAAACTCTCAACAGACTCCACATTCTCCCTTCCAAACACTAAATAGTCTTCCTCCGCCCCGTCCGGACTGGTCAGTTTCTGCTGTCTGAAACCAGCTGCGAACAGAAACTCCATAGCTCCTTCCATTGGTTGCACTCGTTCGTTGAATGCTCTAAATAAATAATAATTGGTGGTAAGTTATAATGCAGTTATGTTATAAACTAAGACGAAATAATTTATATTTTTAAAATTAAGGCAACATACATTGTTCTGATCCTAAAGTAAGTAGCTAAAGCACTTGTGCTATAGAAATCAGAAACAATGACGGTACCACAACACCCAGACCCGAGACAATATGGGAAAGTTCGTGTTCCACATAGTCCCGACCGGGAATCGAACCCGACCCGGAAAGGCGGCGACGCCCAGTCCGGCATGCTCGCCTCTCGGCTAGGCCTCAATATATGGATATGCCTTTCGAAAAAACAATAATGCTGCTCGCCCACGTCCGATAATCGGGGACCGATTTTTGTAGGAGAAAAATAGAATGTACTGATTGCAATAGTGCAACGCACACGTCCTACATAAAGCAGGTCAGAAAAGCTATGGAAAATCGACCTACAAAAAATCGTCCCGACTATCGGTCCTACAAAAAGTCTGACGTGGGCGAGCAGCCTAAAGGGTTAACTTGGTCAATCACAAGTTTTCTGATGATGCCATACCAAAACATTTATGGCCTTACTACAAAAAGATAGACTAGTGTTGAACACTTGTCTAAAATTAATCAACCAATTTGAAATGTTGACACATCTGACATTCAAGACATAATACTAACAACCATTTCAAATTGGGTGACTTATCTGTAAACAGGTGTTCAACAATAGTTTCTTTTTGTAGTAAGGCCGATAAAATCTAGTCCACAATTAGTGGTTTTTCTGTAGCAGCTTCTTTTGTGCTGCAGCTATTATTCGTAAAGTAATTTTTAATTGACGGTGGTAAAGATAAAATAAGATAGATTAGGCCACAAAGTCACAGCTGTAACAAAAACATCATCACAACAATAATTCCCTAATTTCGTACTTGTCAGCAAAAAAAAATTGTCCTCCTTCTCTTGAGGTAAAATACTGTATTTACCAAACAGAAATGAGTAAAATTTTACTGATTTGGTTTTTTGTGAAAGTGGTCGATCTAAGAACAGCCTGGATAATATCAACTTAACCTTGTACTTGTATGACTCAATAATTTCCCGAAAAATTCCTTCAAATTTTGACAATATCGTATCGAAAAACAAACAACGAAAATGTCACGATTAGATAACGCAATTTATTGATACATCAAGAAAAAGATTTGATCGAAACTTATTTACCTGTTAGACATTCTTATTTTTTGATATTTCTCTTCTTCCGGATGTGTTACTATGTTCTCTAAATACTTGCACAATGTTTCGACACATGTGTCAATCTGAAAATATTAAGTTATTATAAAATAAAACGTCAGTCTCCCCTAAAGCGCTTAGTCCCATACCTGTTATGCTAAACCTAAAACCAGAGTAGTCTGAATCATTGTGTCATTTTAATAAGCAAGTAAAATTCGAGCAAAATATAAAGGAGTGGTACAGAAACGAGTATAGAATAATCATGAAAAATTGGAAGTTACTCAAGAAATATAATTAATAAATAAATATTGGACAACATCACATACATTGCTCTGATCCTAAGGTAAGTAGCTAAAACACTTGTGTTATAGAAATCAGAAACAACGACGGTACCACAACACCCAGACCCGAGACAATATAGAAAACTTCATTATCTACATTGAACCGACCGGGGATCGAACCTGGAACCTCAAAGATGGTGACGCCATATATCCGGCGTGCTTGCGTCTCGGCTACGGAGGCAATATATTTTTGTTAAAAGTTATAAAAACTTTATTTCATGCGTGACTGCAAAATTTAGTACTAAAGTAGTTTAATTTAACAAAAATCATCAAATCATCATCATCATTTCAGACACAGGACGTCCATTGCTAAACATAGGCCTCCCTCATTGACTTCCGGATCGGAGGCATATAAGATCTAATACTTTGAAGCAATTATGTCATACCTTTTCCCTATTATTATTACAAGAATGTATGATGAGACAGGCTGTCAGCCCTCTCTCTTCCTCCAATTGTTCGTAGAGGAAACTCTTTATATTCGCTTTCCACTCGTCACGGGGGAGTATGTCATTGCTTATTATTGGGCATCTGAAAGTAAAAGCATTGAAATAAAAACAGGATTTTTGTCAGCGAAGACAAAGGTCTCTAAATAGTCCGCCGAGAAACAAAAAAAAGTTAATTAGAAGATAAGCATAATAGCGCACACAGAAATTGTTTACAGACTCGAAATCTCGGAACACTCTAGACTCGTTCATTCAGATGTATCAAACTATTAATTTAAATAATCATTCATCTTTGGCAAAATATGCACAACTCAAACTAGTTGTGTAAAAACGATCGTTTTCTATTGTTCATAGTGTAAAGTTTTCACACAAGTAGATGGTAATTTTTAATTTATTAGGTTAATATGTCCAAACTATCCCGAAACACTTTCGTAGTAGGCATTCTGGAACGTCCAAATGTCGCGGCCAAACGGTATTGTTTTTCCTCAATAATAAAATACTTCAAAATTACTTGAAATAAACACCAGCAGCTGCAAAGTTCCTAGGCAGGTCCGGTTCAGACTCTCTCTTCTCCGGTTCCACACTCTGCGACGGGGTTGACGTTGATGCTGATGCTCGTTCATTGTCTAGCTCTTTGCGGACTTGTGCCTGAAATAACCATTTTAACATAGTAACAATAACTTTGTGGACTCAAGTAGAAAGTGACAAAACACAAGGCAAAAGTTGCAAGGCCAAAGCCATACAAAAATCAGAGATCTTCGTCTCTTCTTTGAGTTTTGTAATAAAAATCAAAATTCTTTAGTAGTACTAGACATGTTATTCAGATTTTTGGCAATAAAGGCTCATGTATTTTCAATTTAGTAATCAATAGCATGTTTTTTAGTCAATATTAAATAACCAAATTTATCTGTCAATTGTCAGTTTTATTAATTTAGTTCATCAATAAAAGTGGAAAGTATTTAATTACCTGAATAGCAGCCAATGACGTGTTAAAAGATGGGTTTTCCCTTTTCTGCTGCAACCGGGCCAAAGCTGCGTCTGCCGCAACCTTACTTTCTTCAGACAGCCCCGACCGTTTTACAACCGGAACATCTCTTTTTATAGAATTCGAACTTTGGCTACTAATAGTCGCCTCGCTGAGCTTGTGGCCCGGACCGGCCAGTTTGAATTTGGCTTCAACCTTTTTCTTTTGGAAAAACTTTTTGATTTTGTCAGCCATTTTGTTTTATATTCGCGGGCTGTGTTCTTTAGGCAACTTTAGTTTTGAAACACTCTCTTTTAGTTGTTCTATTGTAGCTGATGTTGCTGTGAAACAATAAAAGGTTTTATTTTTGTAAATTTTATACAATCTAAAAAATATTTTTAACTGCTAATGACCCTCAATTATAAAGGATGAAATGCAAGGATATAAAATGTTCTTTTTTGTTAGTTTTGAAGTCTAAACCTCAACCTATATTTTCATAAAATGTTTAGTCTAAACTTTAAACAGAAAAAGAATTAGGTTACTCGCATCATTCTCATATCATTCTTGTAGTTATTAATCCTACCTAATGACAAATTAATATCAATTAATATTGAACTCTATTTGATTGTCATAAAGTTGACGGTTGCTTGAGGTCACTTGACATTTTTCTCAAGGTTTATGATCTAAGACTGCTCTCTACGATCTTGACATAGGTAGTTTTAATAATTGAAACTTATTATTTAAAAGAATTATTCTTGCTGGACCTTATTTCTTGTGGGGACGTTATTTTTTGTGGGGGCCCTTACACTATGCTTAGTCTTTAGGCAGAGAAATGTGGACAATCTAAATGAAGGAAATGATTTGGTTAGTTGCCTTGTGTGACATGTTTCCCCAATGGTTTCATTGATGACTAGATGACTGTGGGCTAGTATAAATCATTAATTTCAGAGCAGTCCATAATAATAATAAAGCTTTATTTTGCCATATTTACAGTTATTTTACAATTTTTATTTATGTTTATTTTACAATGGATCCCTTCTGGGTAAAAGAGCAAGTCCATACAAACTTTTAATATAATGACAAATGGTTCAGTTCAAAATATTGTAATTCAATTAAAGATGTATAGTGTATAATGTATGCACGTAGAACTGGCGGCCGATGGGGCAGAAAGGTTCTGGAATGGAGGCCGCGTACCTGCAAGTGCAGCGTGGGACGTCCACCCACCCACAAGGTGAGCAGACGACATGGTAAAAGTTGCAGGATGACGCTGGATGCAGGCCGCTTCCAACCGGTCGATCTGGAAGTTACTGGAGGAGGCCTATGTTCAGCAGTGGACGTCCTGTGGCTGAGATGATGATGATGATGATGATAGTGTATAATGAAAAGAGCTGAAAGAGGACCCCAGCCTTTATAAAAGCTGCATTTCAATCTAACAAAAATACAATACTAGCTCTACTTTCCAAATTCTAAATGTAATTTTCCTCTCTAGTTTGTTTTGTTTGGTGTGTAATAGAGTTTTTAACTAAGTTAACATAAATATTATTTTAATAGTAAGTTATTTGAGATTTGAATTATTTTTAATTGAGGTTGAGGTTGGTTTTTTAGCTTAAAATAGTAGTGACAAATCGATTACTTTATCATGGTATGGTATTTCTATTGATTTCTCCTGCCCTTGGCAAATACCTGTTTTAACAAATTTATTAAACTACCAGGGGTGTGGGTTGCATATAGGCAATAAGGCAGTGCCTACCTAGTAAATTAAATAAGGTTGGCAGTAGGTACTTATAAACATGGTCATTGATGAAAACCACTAGGCTAAGAAGTATCTACTGCCTGACACGAAATAAACCAATGCCTAATATTTTTTTTGATATGACTTTCCTTAAAACATAATCAAATGTTGTTTAAGTTTCTAACAAACTACTTTTGCTATGACTCATAGAATATAAAGAATTCTATCATCTTGGTGGGCAATAATAACAATACATCTATTGGAAACATAATACTTACCTACTCATGTACAAATAATAAATAAGTTAGTACATTTAACTTTGTATTCATTGTGCATAACTTAGCCTTGGCTGAAAAGATTTTATGGCGCTATTTATGTTATCTACACCATAAATCCGATAATAGTCTAAAAAAGGTTACAAAATTAGTAGGTAAGTCGCCACTTTAATCAGAGTAAAATAATGCATGCAATAAGCATATTAATGTATTCGTATCAATGCCAAGGTCACTAAAATCAACAAAAGGATTACTCATCAACTCACCAGGTTTCATAAACCGCTCAGATATCCTCTTCCCATACACTCGCCAAGAAATGAAAATCAACAGCAACGTGAACAATAGAATGAGTAAAAATGTCTTCAAAAGCAAAAACTGGAACTCATTAAAGTAAAAAACACTAGCTATCTCCTCGTAAAACGATAATTCTGAAAAGTTTACAACCGATTTGGGAAAACTCTCAATCGGCAAAGCCGAAATGCTACTCTCGATAAACTCCTTTGCCAAAGCTAAAGTATCGCCAATCTGAAGATACAGAGCCTCGTAAAGGGTGGAATTAAACACAGCGTTGTCGAGTAAAGACATCACATGAAATTTTTACGAATAAAAGCTTACAACAACGCGAAAAATAAAATCAATCATGCTGAAAGAAAACGGGATTTTGTTGAAATGTCATTTCTGACGTTTTCTTTTTTAATCTTTGGCGATTCACAGCTTGGTGTATTACTCGTTACATTAAAAAACTTACGGAATAACGTTATCTTTATTTAAAATACATCATATATCGTGTTTTGTTTGTCATGCTAGGGAGCCAGTCTTCAGTCCAAGTTAAGAATACTATAATAATCGAGAATTTAAGAACATCGTCTTCGCAATGATTAAGAGAATCTATTCTTAGTTTCATGCCGTAATCAAGCAAGTTACAAATAAGATACAAACAAACCCGGTTGTGGTAATTTAAAGAGTATTGTCCACTTTGAGGCGCTCTTAATTTATAGTATTTCAAGTCAAATACAATATTTTTGTAAAAGGCTATTAAAAATATTAACTAAGCCTAACAAAAGTATTTTTTTTTAAATAATTTAATATAGATAATTATTTATTAAAAAATAAAGTCAAAGGTGATTTTGTTCCATTTCTGGCCACATCGTGTTCCAGTTCTGGCCATCAAGAATAAAACACAAGTAATTTCAAAATAATGAAGTTTTTATTAGGGCAAGTATCAATAAACAAATCCTAAAATAAATATACGTGACGTACACAGCAGCTGCTGTATGTAGGCCTCCCCCAGTGACTTCCAGTCGGCTGGTTGGAAGCTGCTTTCTGCAACCTTTACCAGAAGGTTGTCTGTCCATCTTGTGGGTGGACAACAACAATATTATAAAACACTAGCTGTGCCCGTGACTTCGTTCGCGTGGACTTTAGGATATTTGGTATGTCTCATAATTCAGCAACATTGTACGCTTATCAAATATGAGCTTTTACTTTGTATTTGAAACTCTTAGGTTGTATTTATCAAAACACGAACAGCGTAAAAGCGTGACTCTGTTTGGACTTCCATACGACCTTTAATCCCTTATTCCATCCCCACACAGATAGAAATTTCAAAAATGCTACACAAAGTATTTTTTAATTTCTTATTAAGTGCCTAAATACAAAATTTCATGTTTTGTTGAAAATGACCAACTTCCATACAAATATTCTATTTTCATGCCTTCAAGCCTTTTTTGCAATAAAAGGTAGCTCATGTCCTTTTTCAAGCTCTAGTCTATCTCTGTACCAAATTTTACAATAATCAGTTCAGTAATTTCGGTGTGAAAGCGTAATAGACAGACAGACGAGTTACTTACGCATATTTTACCTCTCTCTCTCTCGGGTCGGTCCCTCATGTCTGAGGATCGTGGTCAGCATCAGGGTTGCATCTGGAGCGGATGATCTGCCTCCACCGGTTTCTGTCCAGCGCGTCTCTTACAACCGAGTAAAATCCAGATGACGATCTTGTTGGCGAACGACCGCGCGATCTTTTGCCTTCAGTGTTCCCAACCATGATCAATTTTTCAAGATTTTTGTCGCCTCTGCGCATGGTGTGGCCAAAGTATGAGAGACGGTGGACAAGCGAGTTTTTATTTGGAGCTGGGTTAGAATTGATGCATTGGTGCGTTTTGCAGTCCAAGGTATTCTCAGCATTCGTCTCCAGCACCACATCTCGAATGCATCAATCCTTTGCCTTTCTCGAGCCAGGATTGTCCACGTTTCTACTCCATACAGAAAGATAGGGAATACCAAGGCTCGTATCAGTCTGACCTTGGTTTTGATACCAATTCCTCTTTTCTTCCAGATTTTGTTTAGACAGGACATTGCATCTTTTGCCATACCGATTCTCCTCTTAATCTCGTGGACACAGCTGCCATCACTGTTGATTTGGGAGCCTAAGTATATGTAGTGATCGACTTTGTTGATGCCAGGAATGTTGCAGGTGACATTTGTTAACTTTCCGGCTCGACCAACTATCATGAGCTTCGTCTTTGCTCTGTTCACTGCTAGACCAATGTTTCCACTTTCAAGCTCGAGTCTTTGGAACAACTCGTTCATATCCTCCATCGATGTTGCCAAAAGAATGGTGTCGTCGGCATATCGGCGATTTGAAAGTCTCTTACCTCTACTCTTACAGGGAAACCCTTCTCCCAGTTTTCCGTAGTCCTACGAATAATGTGCTCTCCATATATGTTGAAAAGTGCTGGAGACAATATACAGCCCTGTCTCACTCCTTTTTTACTCTTGAACATATTGGAGCATTCATTTCCTATTCTGATGAAAGAGCGATTTTCAGTGTACAGACTTTGAATCAAAGCAACGAGGTGTTCAGGAGGTCCCATTTCAAGCATCACATTCCACAGTTTATCCCATTGTACACAGTCAAAGGCTTTTGTGTAATCAATAAAGCATTATATGACGGGGCTGTTAAATTCCTATTATACCTATAATTAGTAAGGATTCAACAATTGATATAGTTATTTGAGTTATGATTATGACCAGTTTCTATGTTATTTTTGAGAACAGCTTGGGGTCCCAGTTCCACATGTCCAGAAGTTTAAGGAGCTTTTCCCGAAATTTTGTGCTGCAATGTAGTGCGAGCCACTTGAAAATCCCTGCTGGCAGTGGCAACCGGAATTCCACTCCTAATTACGTTTAAGACTTTCGCGGGCATTGTCAAATTTGTTGCTGCCTCCATAATTTAAACATTATAGACATATCATACCATATGACGGTCCAAAACCAATCAAATTTAAAAGAATAATAATTCCTTCGACAGGTTTAAGAATAACGCTAGTCATTTATTAGCTCTGAAAATAAACAGGAAATATAAGAACACTTGAATAAGAACATTCAATCTATATGATAAAAGAAATGGCCAGTAATGGGGTTTCTTCGTACCCCACTTTTGGCCAGCCTTGTGCCCAAACATGGAGAATTTTGAAATTATTGTTCAGTGGCCACCTCTCATTATATTTTTAACATTTAGCGATTATATAACTTTAGTTCTACTTAGACAATATATTTTATATACCAACAATTAACATAAACATTAGAGAAATTAGTAAAAATACCGAAATTAACAACTGATTACTCACCCGCTTGCCTTATTTTGCGTTTTTGTTAAGAGAGTCACGAATTTCACGGCTGACAACAAAAAGGGGTTGCTATGTCTAAGTCCAGTTTGTTATATCACAGCTGTCAACGGGAGCAGTATTCCTATTAAACAGTGTTTAAAAAACCGTTGAGTACAGTAGAGTACCTAATTCAATTGTCTATACTTTAACTACAACGATTTGAAGTCACAAATGGCCAAATAAGGGTCGTTGGCTACAACCAGGTCACCTGCCCTATTTCATCAGCTTGTTGTTATTATCTGATCGTTGCACAATTTGGATCTATTGCGTACTTTTATCTAGATTTATCAGTAGAGATTCTGTTCTAATTATTGATATGACCTCGGTAAATACCTAAATTAAAAAATTGCACTCATTAAGGAAGCTCTATACGTAAACTACTTTATTGAACTGTTTGACTAAGCTATGCTATGCCTAATGAATCATGGCACGCAATGTTTAATGGTTTGTTTTACGAATGAACATAGCAAAACTATATTTACCTAGTTGCCTAGTTTGACGACCTCCGTAGCTGAGAGGCGAGCACGCCGGACTTTAAATGGCGCCGTCATCTCTAAAGTTCCGGGTTCGATCCCCGGTCGGGTTAACGTAGAAAACGAACTTTTCTTTATTGGCTCGGGTCTGGGTGTTGTGGTACCGTCGTTGTTTCTGATTTCTATAACACAAGTGCTTTAGCTACTTACCTTAGGATCAGAGCAAAGTATGTGATGTTGTACAATATTTATTTTTATTTATTTATAGTCCACGAAATAATGACTAAGTCATCGAGGTATACAAAAAACAAACTGTATAATTTGACTCTTGGGACCAACTTGAATGCTTATTGATTTATCAAAGAATATTGATTTTAAAATAAGATAATAGTACCATATTACGGGGTACCAACAAGTAAGGCATTTTCTTCTCTTTTCTCAAACTTATCTTCGTTATAGCGCGCCCCAATTTGTGCGCGAATCGCGCGAATGCCACGAGTGCACATTATACCTATTATTTATTCTGGGTTGATAGGGTGGGTAAATCTACCCTCTGGACGGGATTGGGCTCTATCAATATGTCAGTGGCATATTGATAGAGCCCAATATGGCAGTATGGCAGTAATAGGCTAGTTGACCACCATGCCACCAATCAATTGACTCTACTTTTATGAACTATACTTTTATGAGCTGTCAACTCGCATCTCCTCCATAAAATTTGTATGAAGATAGGGAACTAGGAGACGTGACGTTTACTTAACTCAAATGCCTAACTTTTAACTGTTTTCGAAGCATACCGGGTTATCAGTTTTGTTTCCAGAATGCTTTTCATGACTTTCCCTACTCCTTAGTTCCTTCCTTAGACTGTGGCGTGCTTGATCAGCATAACGCTTTACAAAAACAGAAGCGAGTCAGTTCGTTACATTTTTCCATTTCCTTGTCTCTAATTGCTTCTAGTTTGAGAGCCCACTTAATTTAAGGGCAGGCCAAAAAAGCGCATTGTCCTAGTTACACCTAGTGCCAAGGTACAACAGGTTCCCACATTTTTCAGCGTGGTAGTTCTCCTACATGGTGGACTGTCGGCTCTAGCCACTTTCTGTAGTGTTATATGTGCTATCAAATCCAACAGTGACCGTTTTCTAAGGGTCGCGATTTTTAGGATCCACGATCGACGATTTTGCGACGTTATCTATGCAACTTTGACGACTCTCTGCGCTTGATCACTAGCATAATGCGACTTGGCTTAGGCAGATTGAATTTTTGATCGCTGATGAAAGCTTAAAGTCGCAATGTGGCGTAAGCTCTAAGAGGAGAATGTTTTTTTAGATTCTATCTGTGCCTAATTCAATGCTTTTTAAGGTTACCTGGGAGCCTAGCCATGACCCCTAATGCAAATTACTTCAACTTAGTATGTTTTTATCCGTATAGAGTATAACACAAGAGTAACATTGCTAAGGTATTGTTTAGCGTTTATGGTTTTCTAATGCAGTAAGTGGTTCAGTAACTAAGTACATACGTACTTCTAACCTATTCCTGTGTTTACGTCATGATTACTGCTGAGAATAAGTAACGATAAGAATAAGTGACGACCTCCGTAGCTGAAAGGCGCGTACGCCGGACTATGCATGGCGTCACCATTTCTGAGGTTCCAGGTTCGATCCCCAAAAGGGGCAATGTAGGAAACGAACTTTTCTATATTGAATCGGGTGTTGTGGTACCGTCGTTGTTTCTGATTTCTATAACACAAGTGCTTTCGCTACTTACAAGGATCAGAGCAATGTATGTGATGTTGTCCAATATTTATTTATTTTACCAAATAAATAAATATTGGACAACATTGGACCTCTTTTCCAAAATGAACAGTTACCTCAGGCCATGGCCAAATTACCTACTTTTAAGATCAACCCCCTTATTCATAATGGTCCGCTAACTTAAAACAGCTGCTACAGAGTGTTATTTTTCATTCTGACTTAGGTCAATAGAAGAAGACAGAGTGAGAATTAGCAATTTTTATTTATTTATTTATTCTTTATTGCACGAAATAAATGTACAATTGGCGGACTTAATGCCTTAAGGCAACCATTGGGCGACGCAGAAACATTGAATGGCGGTGTGGTAAATTAAAGAGTTTGAATTGAGAAACAAAAAAAAAGGAACTAAATATATATAAATCTATATATACAAATTATAAAATATATTATATATTATGCACAAATATTTTAACTATATATAAATAAATTAATTAGATAATATAAACATGCAATGCTTTAAGTTAGCAGACTATTATGAATAAGGGGGCCTATCTTTAGTTTTTTCCTATTGATACAAAATACCTAGGTACTAAGGTACCAATTGGAAAACTTTGCACTTGGTTAAGTGAGTAAAGTTGACTTCATTTTGTTATCAAAATTTAACAAAATAAAAAGACATACAATTCAGTAAATATCAAGTTTAATTTATAATGATTATTACAAGTTAAGTACCTACTTAAAGTATATTAAGTAGGTAGGAAATTATATTTAAAAAAGTATTAATTCGCAAAGAGAAAATGAAACATTCAGTGTGATGGATGAACCTGGTGACTATCTAGTATCTACCAATCTAGCTATATCCGGTTCAATATTGGTGAGTTGCAGCCTTAAATCTCCACGTTCGTTGATTTTCAAACGGTTTTTTTGTTTCGTCAAAATGTTTGTTACCACACTGAAGCTTTTTTCAACTAGGTATGATGATGGAAAACCGATAAGGTATTTTTTAGCAATGTTCCACAATGTAGGATACTGTATTTCAATGTTGCGATGCAACCAGAACTTCTGATAGCCATCGACCCCCAAAATCAGTTTCGTTTATGTCGACCCCTTGGGGTCGATATCGACTACTTTGGGAATCCCTGCTCTACACTATCCACACATTAATTTATCGACAGACCAAAACGACAATAAGAGTGTCATACAGTTTAACGTTTTCAGTCACAAGAAGTACCTATTCAGTAAATATTTTTTGTAAGCTCTCCCTTAACGTTTTAAAAGCTATAGGAATAATAAGTAATTGACTTTCAGTCGAAGCCAATAAATTGCTAGCGTTTGATTCTTATAATGCAGATTTTGCGACTTAAGTAATAATCTCATTTACCTACGCATTTCTGGATTTCTATCTGAATTATTTTCTTGTTTCGTTCGTTTTAGACCCGTTTTTTCGTCGTTCGTCGGGTTTAAGTTTTTGAACTTTTTTATTTTTGTGTTCCAAGTCTATATGTGATAGTTGAAGGAAATGTAGGTACTTACGTAAGTCGTATGTGGTAAAGTCGGTATTTCAAACCGACCTTGTTAACAAGATTATGTTAATATTATGTCGAATTACATGATGTGATTAGATAAGCCTTACCTATCATTATTTATCTCAACTAAGAAAATTATGGCAGTTTGATCTTGATCTGTGTCGATCTAAGTTTTAAAATGAAAGTTTTATTATAAAAAGTAAATCCTTTATTGGCTGTAAGGTACACATATATTATTCAAACTTTTTTAATTAAGAGCTGTGGATTTTGTTTCATAAATAAAATAAATTACAACAGTGTTTGTGAGTAGTGAGTGACATTGGCTTTGAAATTAAAGGTAAGATTTTCATGTTAAGCTGTAAGACATTTTATTTAGGTAAACTTTGTACGTCAGGGAAAAGTTTGTTCTTATTTTAAGTAAAAAAAATCAAAAGAATATAATAAAATAATTAATTAAAAAATCAAAACCCCGACTGCGTAAAAAGTGAACTCAAAAGATGGAAACAGGATAAAAGAATCAATTTTCAGTCGAAGGCATCAAATCCATGTTACTTAATACGACATTTTTTATACGGATTTTATGATGAAATGAATAGGGAAAGAAGGAAATTACTTTAATTACAAACGCAGTGCATAACAAGTTAAACATTGTAAATCATTATTATACTGATAATGGATTTGATGAATCCGACTGCAAATTGATTCTTTAAATCTTGTTTCCATCTTTTGAGTTCACTTTTTATGTAGTCGGGTAGGGATTTTCAATTAATAAATTTTATTTTTGACTTTTTAGTTTGTAGTGTTCTACTCTAGCAGGTACCTAATGAGGCTTAATGGACTAAAAACATCGTGGGGCTAAATTTAATTAGTTTTCTAGGCTTAGGATAGGAAAATATAAATGAACGACTCAAATAATGTACGTACGGTATGTTGAATCAGAGAGTGTATTTGCAAAAAGCGCGAGCGAAACGAACGCGAATTTTTCTTGAATTTTAAATCTTTTACAATCGTGCAAATTGGAATTAAGATTGAACGTGTGGCCGTACAAAATAGAGGCACAGATTATAAATAAATAAACATAAATAAATGTTGGACAACATCACATACATTGCTCTGATCCTAAGGTAAGTAGCTAAAGCACTTGTGTTATAGAAATCAGAAACAACGACGATACCATAACACCCAAACCCGAGCCAATATAGAAAAGTCCGTTTTCTACATTGACCCGACCGGGGATCGAACCCGGAACCTCAGAGATGGCGGCGCCATTTAAAGCATGCTCGCCTCTCGGTCACGGAGGTCGTCAAAATAATAATAATTTAATGATATGGCGGATTAACGACGTATTTATAAATCAACCTCATTGCTAACTCGTGTGTTCACAGCTCATTTCCTCGGAACAGGGTCTAAACATCCCAAGAATAGTTCTCATTAAGCACAGTTTACAAACCAGTGGTTTACGAGCCGTTAACATGTCGCGTGGAAATTGACCTTGAACAAGTTCAGGCTAATATTAGGACGGTAATTTATAAATCCGTCTAGACTTTAATGGGATACTTACAGGATTTTATTCGAATGTGTAAGACGATTGAGTAAGAAGCATACTAGTGTGGCAACTCGTATACGAATATTCTCGGCGCACAGTTTATAAGAATCCCCGAAATTCGGTGTGTTAAGTAAAACAAAACAGCTTTTATGCTAATTCCGAAATCATTTAGAGATGTTATGTTTCTTAAATGTATATTGCTATTTACATCACTTTTTTATTTATTTAGAAAGGAAGGTATGTACACCAATAGCATAGGTACATATAAAATTATATAAATAAATAAATATTAATATTGTACAACATCAAATACATTGCTCTGATCCTAAGGTAAGTAGCTAAAGCACTTGTGTTATAGAAATCAGATACAACGACGAAACCACAACAACCAGACCCGAGACAATATAGAAAAGTTCGTTTTCTACATCGAACCGACCGGGGATCGAACCCGGAGACTCAGAGATGGCGACGCCATAAAGTCCGGCGTGCTCGCCTCTCGGCTACGGAGGTCGAATAAAATAAAATAAAAATATTATATAGAATACATTTTTTAAAACTAATACGGGCTTATATGTACGTATACCTATTATACACGTACTGTGTACCTAGTACACAGCATTTAAAAGATAACAAACAACACAAAATTTCTATGAAACAGCCAAACTAAATAATTTCAAAAAACTATGTGATAAACTTAAACAGTTAATACCTAAAAACTACTAAATCGCGAGCTTGATCAGCTTCCGCCCAAACTTAGGAAACGAGTCGTGAAAAATATCAATTTATAGCACCATCTCGTTGTATTTTACGCAACATCTGGCAAGAGGTGCATGACGTCCAAGGTTAGTCCTGGCTATGGGCAATGCAAAGGTTACTTAGAATTACAATATAAAGCTTATTTTACAAAAAGTAATGCCTTTCTTATGACATCTAATTAGGAAAGAAGCTGGCATCATACGTCATGTCCGTCTACATTCTTTGCGTGTGTGTGTTTTTTTTTATCATTTTACCTGTATAATAAAACACTAGCTTCTGCCCTATAGTATAATCTAGCTTATTGTTTTTATTTAATCAAGCTTGTCGCCTACTTCTTTTCCTGTACTGACTGCCTGCACAAATGCTCGCTTAGTAACAATTTATATTACGCCTCGTAACACCGGTCAGTACCCAAAACCCTTACTTTAGAATGCTTCAGTCCAACATTTTGTTCCAGTTTAACCGACATTGTGTTCACTAATGACCACCTGAAACGCATTTCCCTCTAATTGACCCTTTCATAGGGCGGGTCGCGAAAATGCTTGGATGCAGACGAGAAATTGCGCTACCTATTTTTCCTTAATCACTGTCTTAATTTTTAAAAGCCTTCAAACAAATTTAAATTTCCACTGACTCTGATATGAGGATTTAAACAGCAGGTTTTGTTCACTTAACCTATAGCCGACTTTAGGGTAAGTCTTACAGGTTGTCATTATTTGTGCTGTAATTAAGATTATTATTATAATCTCAAAGTCAAAGTCAAAGTCATTTATTTTTGCAAATTGGCCATCAATGGCACTTTTACATGTCCCAATTTTTTTTTTCCTACCACCGCTTCGGGCCTACATATCGTCTGGTGATGAGAAGAAGCGGCGCAACAAACTCAGTCACCTTTGTCAGCCTGATTTTATTACAGGAAATACAATTACAAGATAGTGTAAGTGCGAGCTAGGCAGGTTATTAAGTCCATGCACTCTTGTCGTTCAAGTAATCTTCAACTTTGTAATATCCTTTGTCCATAAGGTGATTTTTTTAATGTGGTTTTTAAACTTGTAAACAGGCAAGTCAACAAGAGTTTGTGGTACTTTATTAAATATTTTTATACATTTCCCCAAAAATGAATTACCTACTTTCTTTAATCTGAAGCTCGGAACGGCAAGTTTATTTTTATTTCTAGTATTATAATGATGTGAATCACATTTAAGGCTAAACGAACTAATGTTCTGATTAAATCTTCCTCTGATTGATCATAATCATGATTTAAGTGTGTATTTTATCTGTTACAGTCCTATATATTGCCCTTCTTACAAGTTTTTTAGTGTTATTTGAATATAATATTTGTTAAAAAAAAATAATCTAGGTCTTCATAAAATAAAATAAATAAATCTGCATAGACTTACCTATATCTAGAACATAGCAAACCTATTGAGTTGGTTTCGATTCCTAATTCGATTCAGGAAACTAACGTTCTTAATTGTGTGATTGTGTTGTGAAGATGCGCTGGCATAAAAATAAATAACTAAGATTTTATTGCTATTGCAACCAAGGTGACCAAAGGTTATTCAGTAGGTACTACGTAACATCTTTATGATATGATACTAATTTTTATCTTTATAATTTTTATCTTATCTGCGAAAAACCGCGAATTCTCGAGTTTGAAAATCTTGAATTCAGCAGACTCAAAGGAAACCGCAAACGTGGATTTTAGACGAATTTTATTTTTACCGCTCTGAAATTAAAGTTCCTTTTGCGATTTTCGACATCTCTCAAAGTTACGCCAAGAGGGTATACTCGAAATTGTGCTAGTGATGCGTGTGACTCGAGTCCTCGAGGCAATCGAAGTAGTTTACCATTTCACTAGAATACCATTCTAGAGGCCGAGTTAGGTACTCAAATTGTCCTAGATTCGATTCGACCACTTTGCTCACTCGATTATTTTTTATGAAGATAGGTTTAAAATGTGTCAGTTTTCAGTGGTAAAAATATAATATTTAGGAAACTAGTCATTAGACTGTAGATAATAATATTTCTTTAATTTAGCTGTTGCCCGTGAATTTATACGCGTGGTTTAAGTGTATTTATAATAATAACGGTGAATCGACTTTATCAAAAATACGTGTTTATGAGTGGTACAAAGCGTTCAAAAGCAATCGAGATGTGATGGAAAATTTGCCTCGCTCTGGTAGGCCATCAACCTCTGCTAATGACGATAACATCGCAAAAGTGAAGGAAATAGTGACTAAAAATCCTCATTCAAGTTTGAGAGAGCTAGCCGTCGAACTTTCAGTATCACACGAGTCGATTCGTACCATTTTAAATAATCAATTGGGTATGAAAAATGTTGCCGCTCGGCTAGTCCCAAAAGACCTAAATTTTCTCCAAAAACTCAATCGCAAAAGAGTCGCTGAGGACATGCTAGAACGAGTCAATTCCGACCCAACATTCATGAAACGCATTGTTACTGGTGACGAGACGTGAGTTTACGAGTTTGACATGCAAACTAGTCAACAAGCTTCGGAGTGGCGCCTTCCAACTGAACCGAAACCGAAGAAACCGCGCCAAACTCGATCGAAAGTCAAAGTCATGTTGACTATTTTCTTTGACTGTCGCGGTGTTGTGCACTCAGAATTCTTGCCAAAAGGTCAAACGTTAAAAAAATAGTATTATTTAAGCGTTATACGGCGTTTAGCAAATTAGACAAAAAAGGCCAGATTTGTGGAATGACAATTCTTGGATTTTGCACCACGATAATGCGCCTTCCCACAAGGCCATCATTGTAAACGAATTTTTGACCAAAAATGCCATCGAGCATTCACATTATTCACCAGATATAGCTTCAGCCGACTTCTTTATTTTTCCTAAACTCAAATTACCACTTCGTGGCACCCGGTTTCATTCGGTAGAAGACATAAAGGAGAATTCGCGGCGAGAACTGAACTCGATTCTGGAAAAAGCGTTTAAAAAATGTTTTGATGATTGGATTATTCGTTGGCGTAAGTGTATCGCTTCTGAAGGAGCATACTTTGAAGGTGATAAAATAAATTTGGATGAATAATTAACATTTTGTGTATTATTAATCTTTTCCCAGTACTTTCTTGACAGAGTAGTATTTATTTAAATAGGTAGGTGTAGAGATGCGCATGAAGGTTCAAATGATGATCGAGTGAACTCCAGTCGATATTTTTTTCACTCGAACAAGTGTTGTCACTTTAGTCACTTGATTAATTAGATTCAAGTCGCATTTCGCATCCCTAGCTCGAAAACGTAACGCTTTGCGGCGAGCATGGAAGCGTGAAGTGTCCCACAGTCAAGATAAGCTGCGTTCCTTCTGGCTGTGCGGTGTTGCAGGAATTGTAAGGTAAAAAGGATACTGCAATGCTTTGAATACTAGGAGTGGGACAGAATTTATAAGAAAAAGAAGGCTTTTATTCCAAGCCGTCGAAGAAGTTGAAAGTACTTGTTTTATGACTCGGAAATAGAGCCGATAACACAACACTGAGAACAGAGACAATACAGATTGTTTTTCTTCATGTACTCCACCGGGAATTGAACCAAAGACCTTAGAGATGGCAACGCCAACTCAGGCGTGCTCACCTCTCGGCTACAGATGTCGTCATAGTAATCAGAACATATGACATGACATTCAGCCAGGGCCCTGCTAATATAAAAGTGGCATAATTTAATATTAATTGTATATCAATTGTATTGTATTCTCATTGCAATAGTTTGACATATAAAATTTGGTATTCTGCTACTAAGCTGATTACCTATTGTGTCATCACGTAACATTTGGCACTGGCTGGTAATTGTAAGGACTGACCATGGGACTGACCAAGGTCAAAATGTAGGTAATCCGAACGTTACTATATCGCAGTTTTAATTTCTTTTAGTTAGGGTGTTGTTCAACTTCAGGGAGTGTGATGTGTATTATATTATTTTAGACTAGAAAAAACAGCCAAATGATAATTGCCGACGTGGATGTTGCAGGTGCATAAACAATTTTGCAGTAGACACCCAATTTCTAAATTGCTTGAAAAAAAGCTTGACATAATGCTGCCTGTCGCGTTCACTAATTGCTTTTTTGCTAGAAGAAGTAGTAGTCCATCTTTAGGAACTAAAAAAACCCAGGTTTATTAAAAAGTAAGTAAGTACCAACGAATATTCTTGCCAAAGAGCCATTTTGATTAACGTCATAACGTCGAGGTTCCTGCTAATAATCAACGCCGTTGTCTTTGGCTGTAAAGCTAAGCGGGGAACCTTTTTGATACATTATTTTTCTAATGTTTTGTAGCTGTACCTAAGTCAACATTTTGTTCTATTTTTTATAATGAAAAGTCACCTGGGGGTCTAGCACGAAAGTGTATCTTTCGTTCGGTCGTATAAACCTAACAAAGTAAAATGCCCAGTCTCATGTGTCAATCCTTTGATAAAATATGACCAACTCAATCTAGCCGTGTAAAAAACCCGCCCGTTTTTAATTGTTCATAAATTGACAAACCTTTGATACGGGGGCTTAAATTTTTTAATTTGATCGGATAATACGACCGACAGAACGATGCGCTTTCGTATTAGGCCTCCTGATTTAGCAGCAGTCATCGACCTAACACAATATTCGTAGATGTAGATACAGTCAAATGTAGCGTTTGTCATTGACAAAATAATAATATGTAGAGTAAATTAAACCCTGAAATAGAATTGCCCAATTTGAGAGAGACACATCAGTGAGTTAGTTAATTAATGGAATGGAATATACATAGTAATACACAATTGTTTATTCTGTGGTAATACTGCGAAAGACACCACGATGCAGAATTTAAATTAAGCCTACTTCTCATGAAATTCAATGTTATTGAAAAGTATTTTGTAATCAATTAGTTTATTCAGATTGCTGTAGTCTTAATGTCACCTTTATTGAATATTGCCCTTTATAACTGAGTAAGAACTCAGGCAAAACAGATGACTGATACTTACCTACTTACTTTCATAAATTCCATTTGTAGTCCATAAAACGAAATACCATTATCATGTTTCAAACAATAACAAAATTTCTGTCAGCAAAACTTTGATAAAGCGAAATCTGCAAAAGTTCACAAAATTGAGTATACAAAGAAATAATCTAATGATCAACTTACATTGGACTTGTTGACAAGTTGAAGTTATATTCGGCTGTGCTGTCTAAGACATTTTTATTACACGTATTGTAGGCGGCGGACTGTCTCAGAACAAAATTATAGTTGTAACTCTATACGATTTGCGTCACTAGTAACTCTATGGAGTTGGTAAAACCGCCAAGTTTTTATAGTGTATACTGACGATTCTGAACGCCCTATTCAAACAAAAATTAGTACTTTAAAGTATAATATTTCGCAAACAGATCCCTAAAAATAGTCTTAGCAACCCCTAAGTCATTCATCAAAGGACCTTTTCAACGATACCCCACACGATAGGGTAGACAATGAAAAAAAAAACATCTCCATGTTACATCATACAAGTATTGGAGGTACCCTAAAAATATTTTTCAATATTTTATTCTACCACTTTGTCGGCGTGATTAATACACAAACATACCTTCACAAAATTACAGCTCTCTAGTGTCAACAGTCACCAATTAAAACCTCGGACAGACAGACAGACGGACATGACAAAACTATATGGGTTCCTGGTCAGGACTACGAAACCCAAAAAACCGCGCTCATTCGACACTGAACTCGCTTATCGACAAAATAATAAGAACCAACTCTTTAACAAAATAGAGTCTAGTTCGTTTGTACTGCTTAGTCGAGTTTCAGATGTGTTGTGAGCAAGCGTGAAAAGTAGTGTATTAGCTTGTTCGTAAGTTTATTTGATGTTAAAGGCGAATTCATGCTAGATTATGAACGAACAGGCGTAGACATGAATGTAAATTACCCGCTTTTCCAATGTTTGCGGGCTTGTTTGCAATGAATGTAAGTTACATAAATATTCGCCATCTCTGAGGTTCCGGGTTCGATTATTCCCCGGTCAATGTAGATTATGAACTTTTCTATATTATCTAGGGTTTGGGTGTTGTGGTACCGTCGTTGTTTCTGATTTCTATAACACACGTGCATTAGCTACTTAGCTTAGGATCAGAGCAATATATGTGATGTTGTCCAATATATTTATATAATTTTTTTGTTGTATCTGTTTAGTTTGAGATTTATAGCGAACTTACGCTTGATTTTAGCACATTTTTGTATTTATTTGGGTATACAAAAATGTATTGATCGTATCTCTAACTTCCTTACAAGTAATCTTGAATATCCCCCAAGAAGATCATCGATCAATGATACGTCACCTTTGTGTCACATGTTTAATGATTATCTTTTATCGTCGCCGCTCACTGACTGACTACAGTTTCAAACATTTTTGTATGATCTCGACGCTGGCGTAGTATATTAGTTAGCATTCTGTTTCCTATGGTTATATTGTGATAGTACTACGCTGATGACATATATGTTCCTGCCGTCATTTGTGACCTCTCTCACTGTCACACTTGTGTTATAGTTAGACATACTCTGACTAATCTGTTGGTCATAGTCCAAAAATTCCAAGATGGATAGACACTTTTAACTTCCTACAATACAAATTAATGATTTTGGATGATCACAAAAAGTTGTATAATTCAGGCACTAAATGAGACCTGTTCAAGTCGAACTTTATGTAGAGGAGGCGTATCTTTGAAGCGTTCGAATTCCAATTTGCATACTCCTAGAAAAATTGTATAAGATTCTTGTAAATTCGTATGCGAATTGGAATTTGAATGCTTCAAAATATGCCCCCTGATCATATTCATGCGCGGTTCTAATGTTGACTGGAACGACATACACTAGATATTAATTATATTATTAACAAGGTATTAGAAGTAGGGGCGTGTTAAACTTGACCACTGGACTACACCTGATCGTATCGTACCTCGTCTGTCTGTCGCGTCTGTGGTTTCACAATTCCGCATGAGTATCACGCAAAAACTAGACAGGTTAAATAAAGCTATTGCGGCTTCCAGCACTAAAGGGTGTTCCCTGTAGAGCTGGAAGCCGCGATAGCTTTAACTGGATTCGGCGGACTATCAAGCTGACATTAGCCTATGTTATTATGCATTTAAATACGATGGTGAATTCAGAAATTTATATCGTCAGTTTTGAAAAAAAAAGACTAAATTTTTTTTGTTTGAAAATTTAAAAAATATAATGTCTTCTGACTTCACCCTACTATTTATATGTATGTGTTAACATAGGCTAGTTCGGCTTGATATAATCATTAGCAAAACTGTATAAGTCGTTTCCAGTTTCAGGCAGCTTTTTGTGGCTATTTGCAGCTACGCTTAGGATCTTTATCGCTTTGGTATTAGGTACTATCTGGAACGGTATTATCATCTCGATAGTGATCTGTCTCATCACGAATGTACACAGTGACACCGGAGACATGGTACAAGGATTTCAAACAGTAACTTATCTGAAGACTCGATGCCATAGTGCGTTTGGGATTTTCAGTAACTTTAACTATTGAAATGTCTTTATTTTAAATGCAATTTAAATGGCTCGGTAATTAAAAAAAAAATGTTTGGTAATTTCAACTGGGTAGGTAATGCGTATATGGATTTAATGTAGAGAAGATCGTATTATATTAAAAATCCATCGGATTAGATTTGTATTTCACTAATGAATTGTCATTGAATCTGATATAAAAATATTATCAAAGATATTATTGCAGTGGAAATAAAAAAACAACTTTAATAATATCTCCTTGTTTTTTTTTCAACAAAAATAATAGTTTTAATTTAGAAAACAGGTAAGTACTCAAGTAAATGTAGGTATAAATAAAAAATAATTTCTAACTTTACATACTTTATTGCAAATTGGAATTGATATTCAATCATCCAATTGAATTCTTCATCATCCCTGACTACACGCCGCGATGACGACTATCCTACTTACTTAAAGTAGAATTAAGAGTTCATACGAACTCTAGTTACTGGCTAGTCTAAAGAATGTATTGTATCAATACACGCCATATAAAGATATCTATAACACATAGTCTTAAATTATTAAAGAGAATTTGAACGTGCGCGTTCGCGCTCAGTCGTGTACGAATATTGCGTGGGCCAAGATCCTGTACAGGCTAATTTACCAATAAAAATAAATAATACAGAGCAAGGAACGGTCAAAATAGCAGTCCACTTATGGCTTCCTTACGGTCGCGCGCCATTTCGATTTTAGTGACGCGTATTGTGTTCTATTTTTGAATTTTCCCGCGAAACTTTTCTGCTGAACCACAAAGCTGAGGGTTTTCGACGACGTTGGAGTTATTTAGCCAGTATTCGAAAAATCCGCACCAAAAAATGTTGGACGATTTGTGAGGGAACTCCTTTGCATTCTTGGTGTAAAATTGTCACAGTGGATCCGTTCGTGAAAAGAAAAATGAAAATTTTTAAGAAGAAACTCCGTTTCTCGATAGACTCTAGCTATTTTTGAGTGTTTTACTGTCGGTATAACGTTCCTTTTTATGGTAAATCTCAGAATATCACATATCAACAGCGACGTTTTTTCAAACTTTTGGAAATTAGAGGTAAGCTTTTCTTTTTTTTTATTGTATAAACGCATGGGCATTAAAATTGTAATGCCACGGTCACAAACCTGTTGATTATCTTTGCCGTGCCTTTCGTGGGAATATCTAAAGTGTGATCGACGTATCCGATCATCCGTGATTGAGCTATAGCTAGGTTTATGTGACATCGGTTACACACCTACGTGTTCCAAACAATATTATAAGAATGAAATAATGATTTGTATTGTACATACCTAAGTATTTTTAAAATCATTCGTATATCTGACAATTGAACTGAGTAACTTAACGAAGTAATGATTTTTACTTTTATTAGTAATTTTTTCCTCATAATCTTTACAACCTCAAGTTATCTGAAGAAGCTTACAATAATCGTGGTAGAAAATAGAACTATTTACATTTAACATTACATTGTAAAACTACACGATAACAATGACGTTTATTTACTTAAGTAAAAATAAACAATCTATTGCTGAAAATGCACAAGGGCATCCAAATTCCTTACTGTTATAGCACAGTACAGTACTACCTACTACAATACTTCATAATAAATTCCCAAAACTATGACTATGACCATGTCTGGTCAACGCCATATGTCGTAGGTTTAGTAAATATTAAAAACGAAAAGATGTCACTACAAGGCTCATTAGGATTGGGGTTGATTTCAATGAACGATAACTCTTTGAAAAAACGTTATCAAAACACTTTTTTAACACTTTTGTTTTTTTTTAATAAAATGTTTATAGAATTTTAACATTTATTTCAAAACAAATCATTTTAACTAAAATTTAAAACATTTACTGTATAATGCCATCTATCGGTTTTAACTTAAACTATCTTTTATGGAAACGCAACGGCAGCTATTGGATTGAAAAAAAACTAAACACGGCATTTATGTTGATAATAGAGGTAATATGCATTTCGCATTATTTTATCGAATAATTTATAAAAATACATAAAGGAAATCTAAATTTTAAAATATAAGTAATTTTTAAAATGAGTAATTATATACTCTCTGGTAATTAACGGTCAAAAGCAAGAAGCTTCAAACTAATGTAGGTTTTGGACAGCCGTCAAATATTTGTTTGTAGCTAGGGCTACCAGTTGGAGCATTGTAGTTTTATAATATGGGGATTTGTTTTAATATTTGGGAAGTGATTTAAAAAATCAATTTTTAAGGAGAAAGGTTTGGATTACTAATGTTTAGCTAGAAAACGTTTCCCAAAATATCACAACCTAACTATTTTACGCAAATTTTCATTTTGCAAAAAAAACAAACATTTATCAAAACAACATTGGCAATTATTTGCATTATTATTGCATTCATTTGGCAATTATTTGCATTTGCAACTTATAGCAATTTTTTAGTTACAAAATCTCTTTTTTAGCATATTATTGTTTAACAAATAATTGTTTGGTCATGTTTGATTTAATCAAATATTATTTAATCAGACAGATGTTTTATTTGGCACAACTTACTCTTTGCAAAATATTGCATGGCATACGATTTGCATGCTTACGCTCAAACATTGAAATTATCATGCTGCATCGACGTTTGTTCTACCTTGAAAAAATAATTTACAGGTAAAAAATGGTTGAAAGGGCTTTAAGAGAGTTTTGCTTTGATCGAAAGAGAGATTTGATTCCAAAAGCAATAATTTTGAAATAAATTCTTACGGTGAATCTAAAAAAGACAATTTGGTAACCCTATTCACGATTCCAATTTTTTTCATCAACTTTGATTAACAATGAATTTTATTTGAAGGCATTTGTGTGTCAGGTCCAAAGGTCAAGTCTAAATGACGTAAATATGTCATAAACGGTCGTTTCTAGTTAAGACCTAATTAGGAATTTCGTTATTGACTGTCAAGTATCGATGCCCAAAGTGCTAATAATTTGGGATAATATTCCATGGGGCGCGACTTCGAATCTTGGTCGGCGGCAAATTTTAAAATATTTTGATATAAAATTGTTTATTTACATTTAAAACAATTTTTAATTACTAAAATTAGTACTAAACTTTTGCATATATTTTTTTACATAATATTCACAAAATAAATAACAAATAGAAAATGGGTCAAAGCACGCCATCATCAGTTTTCATAAAAATTAGGATCATACTCTAGTGAAATCAGAAACCGACTAAAATGAAAATAAATATAGTACTTAATATCTTTAAAAAGTTATGGATGCGCACAAAAAGTTATTCAAGATAATGTAACCACTAGAAAAAAAAGTCCGACACAGGCGGGATCCGAACCCACACGTCTCATTACACTTCGAGCGAGTGCCTTTCCAACTAAGCTACGAGGAGGTTAGAACGATTTTCGAAATTTTTCAAGTGTTAGTTTATATTTTTTTGACAGAAGGGTGCAAACAATTGTAAACCTTATGGTGGTTTGTCATTCTCTGACGGAACGAAACAGAATAGATGTAAATAAATTATGCTCTATGAATTATGTGCAAGTTATCTATCACTGCGCAGATAGCGCCATCTAGTCAGAGAATGAAACAAACGATGGCGTAGGTAACATTTAGTTCCATTTACTCACCAACTTCGCTGTCTTTCGCGCGAGTTAAGGTGGAAATTTTCAAAGTACCGAGACTGACTCTCTGTTTTACGTAGTATAATTTTTTCTCTATGCTATGACTAAACGTCAAATTTACACCCTCTGCTAATTGGGGCCTACTACGAAATATTTCATTTGTTCGGACGTATAGGTAAACCAATTAAAATACCCATTCATTTGTGTCAATCCTTTGACAAAATATGAACAACTGAAACTAGCTGTGTAAAAAAACACGTCAGTTTTTAATTGGTCATGAATTGTCAAAGGTTTGACACATTTAAACTATGGTAATTTTAATTGGGTTATACTCTGAGTACTGAAATTACTAAGAGGTCCAAATCTTAGAGCATGTTGGTTGAATGCTCTAAGGTCCAAATGAATGAACAAAAACCTAAGTTTAATTGTATTAATTTCAAAACGTTTTCGATATTGTCCTTCTACCTTCAGGCTACACTTGTAAGCATCCGAAACACCAAACTAGCCAGATTGATTAGTCCATTATTTTCGTTCTAGTCTGGTCCTTTCTGCATTCGGGTAAAAGTACCTCACTTTAATTACCGTTTTAACATTCGTAGAACTTAGAAAATAGGTTTTTGTGACCCGAATTCATTGCGTGTGTTTATTGTTTATTTCTTGTTGGTTTTGTAACATTACAAGTCACAATGAATTAAGTAAGTAGGAACTACAACAACTTGATCAATAGAAACAACATCGCAATACCAAAAAATAGACAGAATAGTTAGTAACCGAAATTGGAAAATATTTGGTTTGTAAAAACTTCGACATTTGTTTCAGCACTCACTAGACAAGCGTATTCATAAAAATAAAATTTTAAAAATCCCCCGAATCAAAAAGCAATATATAAAAAGTAAAAAATAATATGAAAATATTTGTTAACTCTTTGGCCCTTCAACTTTATTAAAAGAAATGTTGCCTAGTTATGTTTTGAAACAAGCGTAATTCGCGTCGGGGGACAGCTTGTATTTTTATTTATGTTGCTGGGTAATTATAATCATCTTATTTTTACCTTCGTCACTGCCTCCTTTACTCTTTTTATTAAACCTATTTAGTATTTATTTTATTTTCTTAAGCGGTCCCCCGACACGATGACGCACGCATTACAGACACGTCAAACTTATAACACCCCGTCGTTTTTGCGTCGGGGGTTAAAAATGTAGTCTATTAATAATTAAATATTCGGGGCATCCCTAATTTTACGCAACAGTTATTAGTTGTTTTAGTGTTGATGATAAAAAAAAAACATACAAGTTCCGAACCTAGACTTACAAACTTTCAAGTCCTTATTTTGGCTTTGGTAACCTGTTGGGTGCCATTTTTGTGATCAGGGTTTTATCATCAGATCATAATCATTATCTTTTTCTGGGCTGTTCATCGATCGAGACCTATCTTACGAGGCCAAGCTCGGTTGATTTACTGTTTATATTTTAGTAACACTGTCGATTATGGAAAGAATACAGAAAGTTACTTTTTAGCAAAAATCTAATAGGTGGTTTCCAACTGTAACAAGTATTTTAAAAAAAGATTTTTTACAAAGGTTATGAGCTCCTAAAACAGCCATTCTATGTCTCACTTTCGGATTTATGGCTGTCTGACAGCTCTGATTATTTCAATCAATCTCGGATGTATTACAAGTATTGAGCTTAGTTAGCAACAAGTAACTTTTGCTTACCTATTGTTGCATTATTTTCAACTTATCACGGTTCAGCAGTTCCTTCACATGTTGCTGAGTGCAAGAGCAGAACTACTGTCTACTTGTCAGCCGGTGCTCTTACCAGTGTAAGGTTCATTGCATCATTGGAATTTAGAATGTGTCAATTTTAGGCATAGTTAATTCCCCGAATACCATTTTATCCCCCAATTTGGCAACCCTGTATGAGGTTACTTACTAACTTTGAGACTTAACCCAAAAATAAAACCACCACGAAAAGCAAATGAATGAATTGGTCAGAGAAGCCGGCATGCTGTCAAATAATGACAATCATCATTTTAATTAAAACCGCAATAAAACTAGGTGATCCATTATGATTACTAATTAAAATGTGCTGTCCGTCATCATTGCTAAAGTCTGAAAAAACTTGACTCACCATAATTGGCACATGTAATTTTGACCATTTTAGGTCAGGGTGGCCAAGCAATAGGCTATCGTCCTTGTTGACTATCGAAAGAAAATGTACCGGTGTTCATTCAAATAATACATAATAACAGTTACACGTGCTGTGAACTGTGGATTTTTTTTCTAGTATTTGTTATTAGTATTGATGTATGTATTAGTTATCAATCATTGATTACCTTTTGAAGACAAGTCTACATCATACTGACAACGTTTTTAAAACAAAAAAACTTTAAAGTCTTTAAAAACTAAATAAAAAGACAGAGAGAAGGAAAAAAACAATTCCACAGCAAGGCAAAAGCCTCTCCCAAATCCCTCCATCCGTCTTAACCCAATCCATTCAATCATGACTGGCGTGTCTTAGTAAATAGTGTGTTGTCCCCTTATGAGGTCAAAAGCGGTCTTAAGCGGTCCCCCGACACGATGACGCACGCATTACAGACACGTCAAACTTATAACACCCCGTCGTTTTTGCGTCGGGGGTTAAAAATGTAGTCTATTAATAATTAAATATTCGGGGCATCCCTAATTTTACGCAACAGTTATTAGTTGTTTTAGTGTTGATGATAAAAAAAAAACATACAAGTTCCGAACCTAGACTTACAAACTTTCAAGTCCTTATTTTGGCTTTGGTAACCTGTTGGGTGCCATTTTTGTGATCAGGGTTTTATCATCAGATCATAATCATTATCTTTTTCTGTGCTGTTCATCGATCGAGACCTATCTTACGAGGCCAAGCTCGGTTGATTTACTGTTTATATTTTAGTAACACTGTCGATTATGGAAAGAATACAGAAAGTTACTTTTTAGCAAAAATCTAATAGGTGGTTTCCAACTGTAACAAGTATTTTAAAAAAAGATTTTTTACAAAGGTTATGAGCTCCTAAAACAGCCATTCTATGTCTCACTTTCGGATTTATGGCTGTCTGACAGCTCTGATTATTTCAATCAATCTTGGATGTATTACAAGTATTGAGCTTAGTTAGCAACAAGTTACTTTTGCTTACCTATTGTTGCATTATTTTCAACTTATCACGGTTCAGCAGTTCCTTCACATGTTGCTGAGTGCAAGAGCAGAACTACTGTCTACTTGTCAGCCGGTGCTCTTACCAGTGTAAGGTTCATTGCATCATTGGAATTTAGAATGTGTCAATTTTAGGCATAGTTAATTCCCCGAATACCATTTTATCCCCCAATTTGGCAACCCTGTATGAGGTTACTTACTAACTTTGAGACTTAACCCAAAAATAAAACCACCACGAAAAGCAAATGAATGAATTGGTCAGAGAAGCCGGCATGCTGTCAAATAATGACAATCATCATTTTAATTAAAACCGCAATAAAACTAGGTGATCCATTATGATTACTAATTAAAATGTGCTGTCCGTCATCATTGCTAAAGTCTGAAAAAACTTGACTCACCATAATTGGCACATGTAATTTTGACCATTTTAGGTCAGGGTGGCCAAGCAATAGGCTATCGTCCTTGTTGACTATCGAAAGAAAATGTACCGGTGTTCATTCAAATAATACATAATAACAGTTACACGTGCTGTGAACTGTGGATTTTTTTTCTAGTATTTGTTATTAGTATTGATGTATGTATTAGTTATCAATCATTGATTACCTTTTGAAGACAAGTCTACATCATACTGACAACGTTTTTAAAACAAAAAAACTTTAAAGTCTTTAAAAACTAAATAAAAAGACAGAGAGAAGGAAAAAAACAATTCCACAGCAAGGCAAAAGCCTCTCCCAAATCCCTCCATCCGTCTTAACCCAATCCATTCAATCATGACTGGCGTGTCTTAGTAAATAGTGTGTTGTCCCCTTATGAGGTCACTAGCACCTTTTTGTCAACTCAAATGGGTCGTTAAGGGATTTGATTGGTCGCAATGAACCCGGCGAGATGAAAGCGGAGCCTGTTAGAAGTTATCACTGCCTTATTGCTAGGCCACTTAAGATTGATATTGTGGACTTATTTAGTCACATGTCTCAATTATTATTTCAAGTAAAAACTCGCAGTTATGTCTTTCGTCAATCCCCAGCTCGATGGCCGGTGACCTTAGGAAGATGGCTGGCAATGCTAGATGGAAAAACCAAAATCGTGCTAGTTAACGCTCTTTGGGCGGCTTACGTCCAGCATTGGTAGGCTGACACGATGATGATGATGAAATGAAATTCTTTTCGAAATGAAGTGGAAGGTATATTAGATAAAAAACATAACCCTCGTTTGGCAGTCGGGTAAAAAGCCACGATCTATCTTTTATCTAGTTGTTATAGTGTGCTAGTGCAAGCTTAGTTCATTATCATTTCGGCCAAATGACGTTTACTGCTGAACAGAGGCCTCCCCCAATGACTAACATATTCATATTTTGATTAAAAAATATGCGATAAATAGCTATATCATATCGTATCATATCGTATCATATCGTGTTTTGTTGCTCATGCTAGAGGGGCAGGTATGCGTAAAGCATTTATTTCGCAATAAAAGGCCGGAAAAAAGCACGATGGTATAACGATTTGACCATGCTTGCAGAGGATTGAGAATCTTTGACGCTGGACAGATATCGGTGGAACATTCTAGATAGACGTTTTACCGACAGCAGTTAGTATAGGTTAAAATATATAAGGTGTTTCAAATATATAGAGATAGTTTTATACTACGTATTACTTATATAATACGATAGTGAAGAAATTTCATGCCTCGTATGTCATTTTTTAAAAAATAATAATAACCTCAATTTTAACCTTTACTTTGTTGCATGTGTATTAATGGTACTACCATTAATACACATGCAACAAAGTATACTACCATGTTACAAGCAAATAATAAATTTCTTATTTCTTATATTTTGTTTAAAACCATCATAAGCTGTCCAACTAGCCCCTCTTACTGCGTCCCGCGCTAATTGGACAGGTGTGGATGGTTTTAAACAAAATGATGCTTAATCTTTAGTATTAAATTTTAAAATAAAAAAATAGATGCCCTCCGTAGCATGAAATTTCATTACGATCGTAATCTATATACGTATCCTTTCACCCATAGCAGCCGCGGCAGATATTATCGAAACACCTTATCCAGATAAAAAAATACTAAATACAGGAAATGGATAAACTGTGATCGATTGTCTTCAAATAAACGCAACGTCACTATGACAGACCTTAATTCTGTATTGTGCGTTTGTTGTTTATACAGTCAGCTCTCAGATAGCATTTGCACTCGTGCTTACCTAAATTAGCCATAGTACCTATCTCAGTCATGTGACAGATTGTAAGAACCAGTCATTGTTTTTTGTAATGATTAACGAAAGATAAAACACGTTGAGGATATTACACAAACACCATTTTTATTTATTTACTGGTGTAATACCTTTTATTAATACGGTAGTACTTTTGTGTAAGTTCAATAATGCCCATTAAATAAATATTGGACATCACATACATTGCTCTGATCCTATGGTATATATATAGGCATATATATAGGTATAAGCTTAAGCATTTTTGTCATAGAAATCAGAAACAACGATGGTACCACAATACCCAGACCCAATACAATATAGAAAGTTCGTTTTCTACATTGACCCGACGGGGGATCGAACCCGGAACCTCAGCGATGGCGGCGCCAATATATAGTCCGGCGTGCTCGCCTCTCGGCTACGGAGGTAGTCTTAATTAGTATCATCATTATTCATCATCGCCCTATGGCTGACCATAGGATGTCCACTCCTGAACATAGGCCTCTCCCAATGACTTTCGGATTGACCGATTGAAAGCAGCCTGCATCTAGCGGCTTCCAGCAACCTTTGCCAGGTCGTCTGTACTATGGTGCGCCCTGCTGGTATGTCGCCTCAATTCTAGAACATTTCTGCCCCTTCGGCTGTCAGTTCTAAATGCTCTGTTCCCCACCCAATAAATAGGAATACTCAAACGGTTTTATTTCTTTTCGTGATATTATATTCCTGAATTATATCCACGCCGTACGAACGTACGTACAGCAGTGTATGGTAGGTATGGTTAAGGCAAAAAAACACCGAACTTGTGAGATTTGATTTGGATGATATCATGGTATGCTGCTGGTTTGATAATTTTCCGCATCATTATCGAATATAAAAAAGGTAATATAATGCCAACACGACCTTTTGGAAACCTTGTAAATTTGAAGGGAGATTTTACGGATGACTTATCTTTGATGAAACTCAGAATCTTGTCATAGTCAAAATATAAAGACAATAAGTGTTCGCGCACCACGGCCTGCGGCCGCTACTTCAGATCACACCACTGACGACACCACGCGCGATCTCAATTAATTTATTTGTCCAACCACATATTGTACAAGTCGTAGATTAGTAAACCTATATTTTACAGTCCATTCCGTTTCTCATTTCAATACCTGAGCTAGGACCCCAACAATAGGTATAAGGACAATAGGTCTCGTGCGTCTATCTCTATGAATTGTGTCGATTTGTAAGGAAGCACAACAAATATTTTCAGCACATTGGTAATACGTCAAGACGCTACGAGTCGCGCCATGCAAATGATCTTGTTCTACCCGCAGCGCGACTCACGTTGTTTAAGAACGGGCCGTATTATATGGCTGTCAAAATTTACAATCATTTAACAAACTCCATAAAAGCCCTCTAAGGTATGATAGTGAATTAAGAAGTTTTTTATTGACAAATCATATTATAATTTAAAAGAATTTTTTGATGATAAATTGAAATTGTGTTAAATTATTAATTGACTAAAATTATTGACAGGCTTTTGATGTATCAAAAGCCTGTTCGTTAAACACGTCAGCTAGCTAGATCTTCGGTTGTTTTATAACTTATGTTTTTAAAATAAGAATGGTAGACTTCCAAAGAGTGTTTTTATCTAATAAAGGAGGATTTATTTGTAAGATCAAATTTTTGGATTACATTACATTAATACGTGGTTATTAATTCTATGCTGTTCAAAGATAGCAGAGGGCGTTAAACTGTTATACAGTGCTTCGAAAACATCCCAAAAAATAGGTCAGTATTTTACACAAAGGAACCTAGACTAAATGTAAAATGAACATTGAGTATTTAAAAAAAAAAATATAATAAATAAAAATTTCCTTTATTTTTTCTCCACAATCTTACAATACAAAATAACTAATCTAAGGTGACATTAATACGAAAGATTGGGGGAGACTGGCTTCTGAGCTAGACCCAGCCTGTGTATTTCAGATAACCAGTACTCTCCTCTCTTGACGTGATGTGAATAGGCTCATTGCAAGGAGCTTGGGATCTTTGGGCAGGACATGTGACTCGTATTGTCATTGGACATACAGAAATGTTTTCCTCAATTACTATTTAGATCCTATTGAGAATCGTTTTAACCCATTAAAATGACATCACAAATCATCAGATTCACCCATATTATAGCGAAAGGAAAACCCCACTTCGTTGGTGGCAACTTTAGGTAAACCTATAATATTCTGTGGCAATATCAAATTTAGTAAATTTAGATGCGGTATTACCTCTTCTGATGCTGTCTGGGTGTTGTGGTACCGTCGTTGTTTCTGATTTCTATAACACAAGTGCGTTAGCTACTTACCTTAGGATCAGAGCAATGTATGTGATGTTGTCCAATATTTATTTATTTATTTGTGTACTGCCACCAGAGGCTATTGGGACATGTGACGACTACAATACAGGGTGAATCATCAATTTATTTCATAACATATATTTTACAATACTCATAAGGTAAAAGTTGGATTGCTGAAATCATAATTTACTAAGTATCTATTTTTTTGTGTTTTTCTAACGTTTAAGTACTATTTTAAAGTAATGTAAAAGAAATGTTAAGCAAACTTAAGCGCGAGCTAATATAAAAAAATAGTATCCAAACTTTACCCTTTATGAGAATCGAACCCGGCACTCTTGCTCAAGGCAAATCACCGCACCAATGGACAAATTTGTGACAAACTAATGTTTGGACAAATTAATGAGCCAAATCAGTGACATTATATTTAAATCTTCAAAAGTATTATCTGAGTCTAAATGATTTGCTAAAAAAAGGTATTGCCAATATCGAAATCGCTTTTAATCCCTTTATTATTACGAAGAACGTTCTTATGCCCTTCTTCAAAACAACTCATTCAACAGGGCTTTCATCTTATGACATAAGATAATCCCTTTTTGCATGCATTCAGCCCTTTTTACAATCAAGATTATACGAGTCTTAAGTCCTGAGAGCTTTTAGTAAAGTTAGCATATAATTTCTGTTTTCTACCAAATGAATTTCAAAAAGCGAGGCCTTAATTTGCGAATTGTGTCAATTTCTTTGCTATAGTGAATAGATAGATATTCTTTATTGCACACCAAACAAAGAAGTTACAGTTGATATTTACAGAAAGATTAAACAAAGAAAGAAAGATAAGAAAGATAAGAAAGATACAATTTAGGCGGTCTTATCGCTAAAAAGCGATCTCTTTCAGACAACCTTTAGGCAGAGGACAACTATAAAGAAAGGGGAAAGTGGTGCAGAGTGCTTATTGTGTAATTTTATGTATATACCTATAATAATATAACGAATAACGTTAAAACAACAAAAAACCCGTATTTCTTCAAACGGCTGATCAGGTCATGTTTACCTTACCATATACTTTCAATATCATTGTAATAACACGGTACCAAATTTCTAATCGATCGGACATTTAAGGAAGTTAGTCAGTTTCCCTCATCAACTAGAAAAGAGCTGATGATCTTCAAACGGCTGAACAGATTTTTATGAAACATAGCTAAGAACACTCGGGATAAAATTATCTATGACAAAAAAAAACTAAACGAAAATCGGTTCATCCGTTAGGGAAATACACGTTTAACATATAACATCCCTATTTTTTGCGTCGGGGGTTAAAACTGAAATTAATTTGTTTTTTAAAACAAACACCGTTAGTTTGTGTCAAAAAACTCGCATAATAAACAGTTCACTCAGAGTACTAAATTTTGTATATCCTGTTGTCCTGTATTAGGGTTAGATTAAGTTTTTAAAGGGTCTACAAGATAAAAGGACACTCCTTAAAACCACGTGATCAGCTGGTCATATTAAAAACTTTTTTTATGGAAGCAACATCGAAGAAGAGTTTGTTTTGCCTTGGAGCATCTGAAAAAAAAAACACAATTTCGATGTAAGATCAAAAGTTGTTGTATAATATGACCAGCTGATCACGTGGTTTTAAGAAGTGTCCAATTCTCTTGTACACACTGTATTATTATGTATTAAAAGTTTCTAATTGTAAAGACTAAAATATTGGTACATGACAATTAATGTTCATAAAATGCATTATATTATAACCCATATATTTTGGGAAAGTGAACCTGTTTTTTAGAAGGTGTTGCGTGTTTAAAAGCTGTTGGACATGTGTTTTATTTATATTAATAAAAGATGCCTACACCAATTACATAATACGCTCCCGGTATCGCTATAAAGCCATGATTAAAATTAAATGGGATAATCTCACGCAAACGGCGTATGATACTTGATTGTTAATAATCGAGCCTTATCATGACGCACTCTTCAAGGAACGGAAAGTTTTTCATTTAAACCCACTTCATGTGATTAAGTTGTGCCAAGACTCAGGAGTTAAGGAATGGGAAGTACTTTTGTAACGGCTCTTCCAAGAAGTATGTGCTTATCCATACAGGGTGTACATAAGTCACTTCTTAAATTATTTGCTGCCAAATATTCGTATAAGACCGCGTCAATAAACATATGTTGTGTCTGATTTTGTAGGGCGAGAGGTTAAAAGACAGCTTAATAGATACATACAAACCAACGCGCTGCCTTGCGCTGCCTCACTTTTATGTTACGATATATTACCCTTCTACGATTTTGTTTATTCTTTATCAACTGTATTGTATAAAATAATATTGATTGTGTATAAAACTGTATTGGCCTTTAATAGCCTTCCGCCTAGGGCTTTGCCCTGTTTCTACTTGGGACTCATGATCCTAAATTCGTGAAGTAGGTAGCTTTTCTGAATGGTCTCGTTTCCCTGCCCAAGTAACCCTAGATCATAGCGACCATGTCCAGAATTACCTGAATGTGCAGGTTTCCTTAAGATGTTAGATATCTCACATATTTTTTCTAGTAATGTGTCTGAAATAACAACTTACAAAAGTCCAGAGTGAGCATTTGAGAACAGGTAAAGTGACCCCTAAAACTGTAAGAGACAGAAGTTTATTCAAATGAACTATGCTCTTGACATGCACTCTCTTTGCACTCTTCTTTCATAAGGTTATCAATCTCAACTAATGTGTCAAGAGATGCTTAAAATTATCCTTCTGTTTGATGCAAGCCTTATTATGGATTTCAGAGTTGCTTTTTGACTGGTTCTGATAGCACTAACTCAGAGTTGTTTCAAATCCTCCGTAGAAGTCGACCAATGCGTGTTTTACACGTGCAAATTCTTACTATAATTTCCTTGACTCATTCCATTCAAGAGTTATCATTCCCAGGATATACTGGACTCTTTGATGAGCTATTTTCAGATCTAAGTGTCTGAGATTAGAGTCCGTTTGGCAGTTAATGTGATCGTGTTGAGGTCCGTAGGTAGACGACAATAGGCCAATTGGTTGCTGTGATTGGACGACAATGTCGTACACCTATGTGGAGGATTGTAAGGTGTTCATATAAAAATTGCGATGAAGCGAATAACACCGTTGTTGTTTTCGACGATAGTGGAAAAAAGTGGATGAACTCTGCGGAAATGATTTTAGGCAGTGGATTATTGGATAATCAAGCATTTTGTCAGACTATTCTGGTGATTTGATATTGGTTTTGAAAGTGTAGTGTGAAACGGCAGTGTTAGCAAACTTTTGTCCGTGAGAAAATGTAAGTACCATTGTTAGTCAAACTATTCTTTTATATTTTTTTGGTTTTGCATAACATTTTTGTTTTCGATCATTTAAAAATAACCAGTTTTTCTCTTGTGGTCTTTATCTTGTGGTAAGACTATTCTCAAAGATCACTTACAGTTCAATCAAATAATTCCTTCTCAGACCTCAAAACTATCCTGTCAGGGCCTCTCAAGTAGGTTATATTTGCTTCACGACTAGTTTTTACCGATACTATAGCCGGGAACAACTTTTATCGAAGCACGGAGATGCATGTTATAAATGTCACTAAATAAGGTCGGAATGGTTACCCATCGTGGTTTGCTGAACTTTGGTATTCTAGAAAAGCCCTCTCGGTATTTAGCCACAAGCACCTTTGCAAAAACTTCTACATGTATTCATCTGTTTTCAAACCTTTATGGTTGATTTCAAGCGATAAGCTGATCTTGGTGCCCAAAATTGATATCCAAGTTGATGATGCCGAGTTTTATCTTCCTCCTCGCATTGGTTTCCTGAGTGCTATTGCTTGCTCATCAGTTCCACTACATCAGTTAATAATCAAGCCTTATCATGACGCACTCTTCAAGGAACGGAAAGTTCTTCATTTAAACCCACTTCATGTGATTAAGTTGTGTCAGGAGTTAAGGATTGGAAAAAACTTTTGTAACGACTCTTCCAAGAAGTAGGTATACGGACTTATCCGTATAGGGTGTATTTAAGACACTACAAAAATGATTTGCTACTAAGTGACTGCGAAAGACTGTGTTAATAAAATTTCTAACTAGTCATATTTTTAGGGGTGAGAGAGAGACCACAGTTAAAAGATATAATCAGCTAAATAGATAGGTACCTACATTTTAAACCAACGCCGTGCCTCGATGATAATTATTGAAATCCATTTAATTTTCACGATTAACGTAGTTTTTCTTTTGAACAACCTGCATAATATTCCTTTTCCATATTGCCTGTGTCTCCTGCATGACTATTTTCTATATTACCACAATTATTTTTTTCATTTGTTTCTTCCATTTTGTGTGGAAACCTAGCCCAAAAGAGCACAAGTATTGGAAACTTAAAAATCTATTAAAATACTTTCTCTTCTATAAACGAAATTTTATTTGTAACATTGTTACATCAATGCTGAGAAATAATGTTGTTGCCGCCATAACAACAAATACTAATAAAAAAAGTTTAATAAAAAACTAAAAACCGACCAAAATGAAACTAAAAAGCGAAAAATAATATTGACTAAAACATACCTAATCAGTTCTTTTTGGAGTCGGTGCCAGCCATCGAGAGTTAAAATGTGTTCATTCGCACCGACTCCAAAAAGAACTGATTAGGTATGTTTTAGACAATATTATTTTACGCTTTTTAGTTTCATTTTGAAGTCGGTTTTTAGTTTTTTATTAAACTTTTTTTATTTTACAATTTTAAGTGTTAAGTCCTCTATTTTTTCCCTCCTAACTTCGCCAAAAATTACTTTACAGCAAAGTAACCTTAACTACTATTGGTCCTCTATGGACCCCCCATCTAATGGTATGATAAAAAAAAAAAACAACAACATTCAGACGAATTGAGAACCTCCTCCTTTTTTTTGAAGTCGGTTAATAAGGTGTTATATAGGGTCAATTTTTCGACGAAAATTTTAAAGTCTTAAGAAAAGGGTTTACCTACACTCCAACCAGAACGGCGGCTATTTTGGTGTCGTAACCATAGGATAAGGTCTCGCATTAAATAACAGGTTAAATTAAGAAAGGAACTTTCAATTTTTTTTTCGTTACTGGGTGTGCGGGTACGCCCCCAGTAAATAAAAATTGGCGGTCTGGTGCCTCATAAGCTCCACGTCTGCTCAACACACTGCGAAATACGTTCTGTCGACAAAAAGCAGTATTATCTTCTAACTCCTATCCGTTAAGGAGTTCTGTGGCTTCCATCATCAGGTCAGCAACATGACATGATGATTACCAGACCCAAAAATCAGCATCGAGTCAGAAAATATATGCAAAACATTATGGGTGCCTATAAAAATTGAGGGTTGCCCTCAATTTCCCAGGGATCCCATCATCAGAATCTGACTTGGTGGAAATGGGACCACCTCGGGAGTATACCCTTTCAAACTAAAAAATAAATTTTGAAATCGGTCCATAATTGACGGCGTAATCGCGTAACATACATAAAAAAAAAAAAAACAACAACATTCAGACGAATTGAGAACCTCCTCCTTTTTTTTGAAGTCGGTTAAAAACAGAATAAAATAAATATTAAAGGGGGCACCCATACAATAAACGTGATTTTTTTGCCGTTTTCATAGATAAGTACGGAACCTTTCGTGCGTGAGTCCGACACACACCAGGCCGGATTTTTGTTAAGAATTGGGATCACACTTATCGTCGATAAGTTAACAGTGTCGAAGGCAGCGCGTTTTTGCTTACAGAATTGCTAGACTGAATATTATCTACTACAAAGAACCACTTAACTAATCTGCTCTAGCACTTACATGGCTAGCATTTGCGTAGGTATCTAGTTTTCTAACAGATAATACCTATTTTAACTACGACTGATTATGGCATGACACGAACTGTGTTGTTGTGCACTAAAGACAATTAGACAATTTCGCTTGGTTAACGAACAAATAGCAAATGTTTTATGGGCGTAACCGATCTAGCTTTTCTAATGACGAGGATGCGTTAAATGTCTATTTAAGTGGAAGTAATATTAGATCTTTTGTAGTGTTTGTAAGCTGAGGTAAAACCAATCCCAATACTGCAAATCGTAAAAATTGGGCAAAAGATCGACAGCATAGAAGAAAAACATGCTAAGTGCTAAGTGAGTTTAGATATTTTAATGCCTATTTGTATTAAATCCGCATTCCGCTTCATTTAAACTAACAGCTATGTGAATTAATACATTTTTCTTTCCCAATCGTAGCTGAATTTTTAAATGAAGTGGCTTAAAAGCTAAGACTAAACTGCCGATTATGGTTGATTTGGGTTAAAGAGCAAGCAAAGCCATTCGTTTTATTCTTTAAAATCTTAACCTCTATGAATATACATTGACATTAATAAGTTTATATTAAGCCCCTACTCTTCCAATTACTACGGATGTTGAGTTAAAGGATTAAAGTATTAACTTATTTGCAAGAGTTCATCTATCACCTTCTGGGTATTTTTTTTCACGAATGCTATAACGTGGCCAGGTTTAGGAAAACTTGGCTTTTATTTTTCAAAATACTCTTCTATAATAAGCCTAAGTTTTGAGGGCCTATGTGAGTAACTAGCCCTTAAGCTCAGTAAAATGCAGCATACGTTTTAAAAGTCAAATTATGCACGTGCATTTCGTCACATACATGTTGTGTCCTGGCGAAGATGCTGACTTAATGGCCCGATTGACGAAGTGTACAGTGTTGGTGTGAATGTCAGGTGAGTTTTTCTCTAGTATTTTTGGCGTCAATTGTAAACATAAGACCGAGTCGTGAAATAGAATTACTAACGATAAACTTTTGAATCCTTTGGAACATTAAGCGTTAACTCTTGCTTTTTTATGCGCAGGCCACAACATAGGTACGAGTAAAATTTTTAACTGACTATTATTTAAAAAAATATTATACTAGGTTTATGAGTTATCAATTTGAAATGTATGTCACCGTTATTGGCATACATAATATGAGTTACATTATCATTTAACATTATTTTACTACTCTTTACTTCTAGCGTAAGTAAATATAAGTAGTTTTTGGTGGAAGTAATGTAAATAATATTTTATAACGCATTTCTATAAGACTCCTTTAGGAAACAGTAGAGATATTATAACCGCTAAAATTTATTTTGAAGAAGAACCAAGAACATCAGTAGTAGCTTAACATTGGATGCAGCGGGATATTTCTTTTATCTTAGGCTAATTCTTCTGCAGCAGGAATTTTGCTACGATAAGATTAGCAGGGGTAATACTTATCACCCGATATTATGATTGTGGTTAAAGATAATTATTTCTCATAAGAATTACAATTCACTTACTGAGTAAAATACTGTGAAACATAAATTAAATAAGTGACGCGAGCTTCGCCAAAATAATAATTACAAGTCGGTAGTCTTAATACAGACGATGAGCCCAAAACCTTAGAACATTTTTACAAATGGTTGTTCTGTCTGTGTCGTTCGTATTTTTTAAATAATTTACGAAGATAAATGTGCAGTAAATAACACACCAATAATTGTTAATATGCTGAGGATTTGAGCCACCTAGAAGGCCATGAAAATCACCGCTGCAGTTTTTTCAGCACACGAGCTAGCTGCGCTGGCCCGTTATACGCCATATCGTTGTGCTGCGGTTTTCATATCTTTTTGTTGTCTGTGGTTTCAATTTGATTTGATCTTTTTGGTTTTGATTTGCTATTATGCTTTTTCATTTTATTTTTTAACCTGTAAGCTCGGGTCCCGCATCGCACACATGTGTGCGTGGGTCCATTGTTATTCAATTGTTATCTTTTTTTTCGAGCATACAGGCTAATGTAGAATGTGTGTGTTGAATAAGAAAAACTCCCTTTATTTCTTCTTGTATGAGAGTCATGCACGAGTCTCGAACAAAGTAAAGTGTTCCTAATAGGAACGTTGCTGTGGTTAGTTACATAGGAACTTTCTATGTAACTAACCACAGCAACGTTTTTATTGCCGAGGGTAGGTGACTCTATAAATAAAAATTGGTTGTACACCCAGAAGTACACCCCTTCTCTTCCTATGGGTGTCGTAAGAGGCGACTACAGGAGAACCGTTACAAGAAGACGGGCAACAGCATCTCCTCTCCACCATTGGCCAAATTGCGATCGCCAATCCGCCTGCCAAGGGCGATTATGGCAAAATCTTCCTTTTGGCGAGGCCAGTGTCCACCAGTGGACTGATAAGGCTGGTGATGATGATGATGACGATGTACACCCAGACGAGTTTTCAAAAATTTCGTTTACTTTTATGGAAGCGAGTTTAAAGTGAGAAACACAACATTGTGGAACTAATGATCTTACATTGTACAAACCCATGAACATCACAAAAAACAACAACGTACTAGAATGTATCTCCTCCACACGTGACTAAGATATAAATATCTAACACTTTTTAATGTAAGTCAGAATGAACTCATTCTGGGTCATCCCCGTACACAGCACACCTAATAGGTTTCTCACCATTTTTGGATGCTCTCTTAGCTGTTTATTTTTATTTTTTTTATTTAATAAGGACACACAACAGGTAACAGCTAAGAAGGTAGCACAATGTTTATATAAAAGATTTAAATACTGAGCTATCACCTAAAGACATGCATCCCTGACATGAGTAAAAATGATTTGACACTAATTACGAGTTTTTAATCGAATTTTAGATGTCTCGTTGGACTTTAAATGTCGTATACAACTTCTTTTTTTGAGTAGCCAAATCTCTAGGTACACTCCTTGAGCTAGAAGAGAAAATATTGTCTAAAATACCTTATGTCTAACTTAAATTTATGTGCCCACTGCCACTCAGCTTGCTCACGGATTAGCAAGCTGAAGTGGCAGTACGTAGAACTGACGGCCGATGGGGCAGAATGATTGTGGAATGGAGGCCACGTACCGGCAAGCGCAGCGTGGGACATCCACCAACAAGGTGGACAGACGACCACGTGGTTAAGTTTGCAGGAATCTGCTGGATGCAGTCCGCTTCCAACAGGCCAATATGAAAGTCATTTGGGGAGGCCTTGTTCAGCAGTTGACGTCCTGGAAGCGTATTTTTGAATCGTTCGAATTCCAATTCGCATACGAAATCCCGAAATCGTGCGCTGTGGCGCTCCTTGGGGGAGGCCTATGTCCAGTAGTGGACTGCAACAAGCTGATATGATGATGATGATACGAAATCCCAGGATTCGTGTACAATTTCCTAGGACATCGTATACGATTCTTGTGAATTCGCATGCGAATTGGAATTCGAATGCTTCAAAAATACACCTCCTGTGGCTGAGATGATGATAATGATGATGAAATTTTAGCTAATTCAGTAATTAAGTAACAAACACTGCAACGTAAACACTTTCACATGTATAATATAATATTGTATTAGTTGCATGATTGTAGGTATATTAGTTTACTCTTAGTCACACAAAATAATTCATTTTCAAAAGCAGTGTAATTGTTTTAAATTTTTCTTACTATCGTCCAGCAACAGTCATAGAATTATAGAAAAATCCAAACGAAATAATGATGAGTCCTTCCTAATCCTATAGGTTATACTCGTAGGTAGTATATTTTTTAAATCTATTTTATTTTAATAACTGTTTCTGAACATTAAACCCGGATAAAAGTCTCTATATGTTAATCCAGATTATATTCTTTAGGTGTGCAAAATTGCATCTAATTCAGTTCAGCTTTTGCGCGAAAGAGTAACAAACTAACAATCTTTCGGATTTATAATATTATGGGATTTCGCACAAAACTTTGAGTTCAACACGCGGAATTTATAGGGTTCGGAAGTTACCCATGACTTATTTCATAGGTTTTTTTTATTAAATATGGGATTTAAATTAGATATTTTTAAACTTTTAATAACAACATGCCTAACAACATTGTCATTCTTGAAGTCACAGGGAAAACCTTGTAGGCAGGTTTAAGCCAGTGTGGGTTTTTAAATCAGGTTTACCTAAAGATAAAGTTTTTATTGTTAACTTTATATTGGGGGTTCCCCGGCATTATATTTATGGAATCAAGTTCTTAACCCATTATGGTGAAACTTATAAAATGAGAATATATTTCGACGCTGTTCGTGTAACTGGGGATGTCCCTGCATTATTTTGGTGAATCAAGTTCTTCAAGAATAACCCATCTCTACATAGAATAAAACAGTCGCTTCTCGCCTTATGTACGCTGATATCTTTTAAACGAAATGGAGCTTACCCTGCTGAAAATCAGCGTTGTGATACATCCCTGGCTGTCACGACAAATGCTGAGCGGGGGGCCTTTTTGACACATTTTTTATTTTAAATCCTGTTATGTATTTCTCTTGTATTCTGTGTGTGTCAAATAAATCATTTTCTATTCTTTTCTATTCTATTCTATTTTGGTGCGGTCTTTATTAAAGACAGACTAATTAAAGAGGAAGGTTTATACAATGTGTTAGGTAAATGGTTTAACAAGCCGAAACTAGCTTAATGTTAACACATGCATGTAAATTTTATGGTGAAGTCAGAAATTGAATATCATTATTTTTGAAAAAAAAACATACATTCATATTTCGTTTTTTTGTGTATGAAAGAAAAAAAAATGATCATATCAAATTTCTGACTTCACCATACAATTTATATGCAATGCATAGTTAACATAGGCTAGTTTTGGCTTATATACCATTTACCTAACACCCTGTACATATAAAAGTGGTTTTTATTTACTTTTACATTTCATCAATGGCTGAAATCAGGTGCATAATTACGTGTAATGTGTTTCATAAATACAGTCACATTTATCTATGGCTGGCAATAAATTTAATTTTGTACACTAATACTTAATTGTTCACAGCTTTATTACCAAAATTCCCAGTCCGCCCAGTTGAAATTGAAATCAACTATTTCGCAATTAAATTCGACACTCAAAATTAAATTAATTTGATTTACTTCAATAATGCCGACAATCAGTATTGCTGAATTATGGACGTCATTGCTATAATACGTATAATAAATTGTAGGTATCTGTGTTTGTCAAATTTGATATTTAGTTAAATGTCTGGTAAATACATATTAATAAGCGGCTACTCACGCATAGACGTCAGATTATACAAATTAAATTGATTTAATGCTGACCTAATTCATTATGAACTAGGTTTTCCCTACAATAGTAGGTATTCTCTTTAATAATGAGTGACATGTAAAATTTCTCTTATTTTTTTTTAACTGCCCAAGCTGGCTGCATATAATTAGTTTTTTTTAATAAAAATAATAAGAATTATGGCACTGGTTGGGTATGTTTCTCATCTCAGCCTATTGCAGTCCACTGACTGCTGGACGTAAGCCTTCCCCAAAAAGCACGATCTCCCACTTTTTCATCCATCCACTGCCAGCCATCTTCCCTAATTCGTCGGTCTATCGAGCTGGGGGGCGTCCTACTCTACGTTTGTCACGGCGTGGTCTCCACTCGAGAACCCCTTAACTCCACTACATCGGTTCTGCGACAAAATGTGGCCAGCCCACTGCCACTAAGCTTGTTACATTATTGGACTATGTCCGTTACTTTGTCCTCTGCCTGATGATTATGTATGTTAGTGTTGTATGTAGGGTATGTTTTATTGAATGTTATTTTTCCTCTTTTCTCGGTCGTCTTTTAGTTTTTATAAATTATTACATTCATATTTTTTGTGATAAGTTCTTAACGATACGTAATATTTGAAAATATCTTCCTTTTATAAAGGCGTTTGAAATGGTCAATTGATGGTTTAGTTAGATCCAGCCTTTCAGTAAGCCTGATTTATTCTGGTGTCATATCCTGTTGATTGATCATAGGAAAAGGTATCGGGTTCAATCTAAGATAAGTCATATTGAGTTACGAACTCTTTAATCAGCCTTATCTCTTGGTGTGCAGGGTTAACTCTTCATTTCTGGCAGTGAATCCAAAAATGCCTGATTAGGAATATTTTAGTATTCTTATTTTTTGCTTCTTAGTTTATTTTTGAAGTCGGTGTTAAATTTAAAAAAAAAATATTTTTGGAGATATTTACTTTTTAGATTTCAATGTTTTGGTTGGCTCAAAAAGCCTAGTTCGGACTAGGAGAGTATTCTAGTCATTACGACTAATTAAGTATTTAGTTGTGTCCGAACAACAAAAAAATATTCGAGTAGTTTATTAAGTTCTTCAATGTACAAGTGAATAAATCGCTAGTCACTTGACTAAATTATAAAACCGTGCAAACTAGCCTTAATTAAAGTTATATAATAAATAAGTATTGGACAACATCACTCTGATCCTAAGGAAAATAGCGAAAGCAAGTGTGTTATAAAAAAAATGTAATAACGACGGTATCACAACACCCATACCCGAGACGATACAGAAAAGTTCGTTTTCTACATAGACCCGATCGGGAAGTGAACCCGGGATCTCAGAGATACGAAGGTCTTTATACTTGGGTGAGCATCAAAGAAAAGCCACGGTGATCGCTGTATAAAATGAAATGAAATGAAATTCTTTATTCTGTATATAGGCCCTCTTCCGAGCACTTATACACGTCCCAACATTGATCATTGATCATTGTATTAATATTTGAGTCTCAATTTGCTAGTAATTAGGTACCGTGTGAATTTTAAATATGTATCGTATCGCCCGGTCGGCGCCAACAACGACAAATTGCGAAACACGTCGCTATTTGTGAGCGCAATTCTTAATTCTCGCTTTAATTACCTTCGAACCACACTTTTAAAGGAGACACATTTTTGTATCGGATTACGAACTTAACATAATCAAGTTGATTATTTTTTGTAACGTAATTTTCGTTTAAATTTTATTTCGCCACTGATTTTGTTACAAACTGGTGCGCCGCGCCGCGCTATAGGCCACCAGTTCGTAACAAAATCAGTGATTTAAAATATTCCCTAGAGACTTTTTCACTGACAAAGGACACCCAGACGAGCCAATTTAGATAAACCCGTTTTTAAAATGGACCTGATCCGGGATTTTAACCCAGGACGCTTTCATTCAAGGCAAATTACTGAGCCCATTACGCCAATAGAATTGTCATTTTGATATTCTACTATGACATTTACCGAGAATATTAAGGATAGGATAATTTCATAGAAATAGACAAACAAATCATTACTTTTGTCCGTGTCACAGAAAAACATAGTATTCCATTAAACTAATTTGTGTTACTTTGTCTAACCGAGTGTCGTAAAGATATATTATTTATGCCAACACTCTAAAGGCCATAAAGTGTACGACCATAAAAGATAATGCTGCAAACGCCATATTTTAAGCATTTTCTGTGCGCTAGTAGACTGCTAGTTTAGTAGGCATTAGTATAATTTGTGAAGGCTATTTAGGTGTCTTATACAAGGTGTAACAGAATTAATGCACATCCTCTTAACGGCTGATTCTGGTGCTCAAATACAACAACCTTTATTATAGGAACAACAAGGAAATCTAAAAAAAATATTGACTTCTCCATACAAACTGATGTCAGCCGATCGGCGATTTTGTATGGGGAGGTGAATTTTTTTATGCGATTTCGAGGTGGTCCCATAGTAAAAGTTGATGTATTTGAGCACCAGAATCAGCCCTTAAGAGGACGTGCATTTATTCTGCTACACCCTGTAAAGGTAAACTATATGACTTAGTGGCAACACAGAGGTACAAGAAACTTATACGAGTATGTAGTAATACTTGTACACCTAAAGATTGTTGACCTTAAACTCCTTCTATTTGCTTCTGTTTAAAATATTGCTTCATATTCGTCGTTTGAATTTGTGAAGGCTGTATAAGTGTCTTTTAGATGTAAACTAAATGACTTACGGTCTCACAGAGGTATTTGTCTCAAATTTAAGTAATACGTCTACATGTAAAGGTTGTTAACCTTAAACTAGCGAACTCTCCCTATTTATTTTTGTTGAAGACGTTGCATCATCTTTCGTCTTGTGACTAAGGTAAGAGGTATTTGTGAAGGCTATATTATTGTCATATAGAGGCTTTGATTATATACATGTCTAGATAGCGTGTGGTGCTACAATTGTCACCAAAAAACAGGCCAGATCTGAGTGAGTAACAATTATGGGTTAGTAGCTATGGTAACAAGCGCGCCAGAGAACGGGCGAAACAAACTTTGGCGCCAACTGTTGGCTGATATTTTTTTTGACGTTTATGACACTCGAACAGGGAGTCTAGACATGTATTATAGTCAAAGTATTGAGGTAATTAAAATATTTTAATAGGCCCTACCTTAGCCATTTTTTATCAAATCGTACTATTTATACAAATTGATAGGAAATAATAAGTTATTTAATAAAAATATTCGTTTAATTACAATCACATACGAAGAAAATATGCCCGAATTAGTTTTTTTTTTCTTAAAACATATTTTCCTAGTAGTTATAAAAAAACATCGTTAGAAAAGATGACACTGGACATTTAAGCATGGTCCAGAAATGGTCTATGGACGTAATAACCAGAAGGCCTACTACGAAAATGTTTCATTCGTTCGGACGTATAAACCTAACAGATTAAAACTACCATCTCTTTGTATCAATCCCTTGACTAAATATTGATGAAATTAAAATAGTCATTTCAAAAACACGACCGTTTCCAATAGTTCACAAATTTTATTAGTTTTGATCCAATTGAATAGTTATTTGATTTGATAGATACGTTCGAACGAACGAAACACTTTCGTAGTAGGCCTCGCCTCGAGACTCGCCACATCCAGGATCATGGTCAAGCCAATCCTGAAGAAATGAGTCTAATAAAAGAAGAAAGGTAAAAAATGTAGATGAATAACCTCCTTTGAAAAAACATTTACGTTTATAATTAGGCATAAGACAAGGAAAGCATATAGCAACATTTCGTATTCTGCCATTAAACATCAATCGCCTTTATCTTTCCCATTTCTTATTTAACTAAGACAACATTTTTAAATGTCCTTAAGATAAAGAAAGGACGCTTTGCTTAATTACATCAATTAAGTACTCATGGCCCTCTGTAAATGTAATTATATCCATTCTAGGGGAAGGGAAGGAGCTCCCCATCGGGCTTAGTGAATTATTTTTGATGGAAACACTGGGGATATTTGTTTTTTTAGTGCAATTAGTGGAGTCAATAATAAAGATAATGCTTTTTTTTATAGATTATAGAAGTCTCCATAAGTTAGTTTGTTGAAAAACTATTTTTAGCTGGTCATTAATCCAAGTCGTCTTTTGGATTAGTTTATAAACTGTTTTCATTTTACAAAAGAGATTACTTCCATATTGAGGAACGTAGTATTTAACTACAGATTAATCTTATAACTAAGAAACATCTAATAGTATTTTACTCTACTGAACACAATTTTTATTTATAGTTTGTAAGAATCAATATTAAATACTCAATTTTTGTCAAATAGGCTTTGGCTAGTGATTTTTAATACTTGCTTGCTACTAATTTATAGGTATAGAAAATTTTAAGTGTACCTATTTTTTCACGATTTCAATGTTGCTTCTATAAAAGTAGATTTGAGTTTCGAGGAGTACCTTACTCCTTTGCAAATCCATACTACTCGTATAATATTGTGATAGTTTTTGAAATAAGATTTAATTCGAGCTACCACCATCATCTACCCGAATCGACCGATAAATCGCACTGACCAACCCAACAGCAATCATTCGGATTCCCCAATCATGAATGACGTCGGACATAGTCACCTCTCACGTCGCAAGGTCACGTAGTTACGCGGTTCACGCAAGATGCGCCAGGTGATGTAGCTGGTCATTTACCGAGCCGAGTATAGTCTATCGCGCGCAGCGTACGTTGCGATCGCGTTCGATTTTCGAAAATTGTAAAACATTGTTCGATATTCGAAAAAATAAATTATTTTGTGCCAGTCTTATTTTTTTGAGGTGTTATTTTTCAATGCTGTTGATGTTTGTGCTTGGTTATTTTTTTGGATATTGAATTTTAATTGATTGGTGAGTTTAATTTTATTTTTAATATTTAACTAAACATAATTTAAGAAAATAAAATATTTAGCTACGAGTTAAAATCTAACCCTTATTAAATTAAAATTAATAAATCCGAAATGCATGTAAGTAAGTGTATAAAATTTTAATTACTTAATTTATTGTAAATTTTTATTAAGACACAATTAAACATAAAATACATAGCAATAATATAAATACTTGAAATATAACGCTAATAATGTTTTTTTTGTTAAATGAATTATGTTTGTAACACAAATAACCCAATAAACTTAAAGCCAATGTAAAGCCCATGTTCTTAACAATCAAGTAAATTATTTTAAAATATGTATTTTATATTCTTAAAAATTTTATAAACAAGAACAAACTAGAACTATATCCACATAAAACTCTCCCCACTGAATAAACATATTAAGAAACTTGAAACGGAACGGAAACAGACAGTTAAATATTAATAATATATTTATACAAAGTCGGGTTAGTTACACCATTAAAACTCAATAAAGGCTGGACCGATTTGAATAATCCTTGATTTGTTCGATTAGTTTCCACTCGAATAGCAGGATAACTATTAAGCAAAACACCGAAAAAAATAAATTTATATATAATATTAATTTAATTTATTTTCACCGACATTTATAAAAGGTATTTGAGTACTTTTAATTAATTAATCACAGTAATGAGGTATCAAAAAACCGTAATAAAAGATAATATTGTCACGTTAGCAGCAAATTAAAAAAGGCGTCTCATGCAATATGCAATGAACATGTGAATAAATAAATAAATATAAATATAATAAACAACATCACAAACATTGCTCTGATCCTAAGGTAAGTAGATAAAGCACTTGTGTTAAATGAATCAATTTATATTATAAAGTACTCACGTTTGTTCTATCTTTTGAACACCACTTCACTTATTTATTATCAATTATCAATGCAAAGAAGGGTAATTTCCGGATTATAAAGGCACTCAATATATACATAATATTGAATAAACATTATTAAAACAGTTACTTTATATTTTATGTGGAGTAAGAAGTGAATAAATTAAAAATGTTAAAAAATGTTCTGCATTAGGGTAAGGCATTTTAAGGAATTAATAATATTACTAAAAATAATTCATAAAAAATATAATAATAGGGTAAGAAAAACGTTTAGAAGAATCAACTTCTTTGGCTAAAGTTGTTATAATTATCCCAATGGAATCGATTTGTGTATTAGAGTAATGTAAAGCTTACTCAAGGAATGAGAATTTATTTCAAACTAGCTGTTGCCCGCGCCTTCGCTCGCGTGCTCTTTAGTTTATTCCATATATCCCACTGGAACATTTAACCGGGATAAAAAGTTTCTTAGATGTTAATCCAGATCATATTCTATATGTATGCAAAATTTTATCCAAATTCGTTCAGTAGTTTTTGCGTGAAAGAGTTACAAACATCCATCCATACTTACAAACATTCGCATTTGTAATATTAGAAGGATGGTTTTAAAATAAGCCTATCCATTTACTGGCTGGAGCTTACATTTACAAAACCTTTAAAATATAACTCTCTTACCTTATCTGAGGTATACGATTTTTGGGATTTCGTATGCGAAATGGAATTCTAATATTTCAAAAATACGTCTCCGACTCAACACCAATTTTCGGTCAGGTGTCAGATTGTGATCCGGGCTAGTCCATTTTTTTAAATAACTCAGAAGTGGTCTCGTTCCAAATTTGAAAACATCCAATCCAAAGTTAAGTCAGATTAAACGTATCTGACTAATGCACTTGTTTTTATTATCTATAAGTTGAATACAATTAATATACCACATTAATATCTTACTAATAAACATCATTTTTGACTGCGTATCCGCCCCAGTTGTAAAGAATACTGCTATAAAGGCCATCGAATAGCTTTAAAAAATCGCAAATTAATTTTTAATAAGTATAACACACTAGGTAGTAGCAAAGATTACAATGTAAAACTTGCTTTTGTGTGGTAAAAGTGAATATTCAACTCTCACTTTTATTTACATGTTATGCAAATTGTTAAGATTAATTAGTATGCGAGTCAATGTTCGCTCATTACTTGCATTCGGATTGTGACTTGTTTTGGTAAGTTAATATAGTTTATTTACTCAAAAAATCGAAGGGGATCAAAACAATAATACCTAATTAGTGAGTAACTTAAAAACAAAATAAGTGCTAGTCGAATTCATGTGAAGAGAGGTCACTAAGTACTATTGGTTTACTTGTAAATTAATCTATGAAGAAGACTACTTTCTGAATTAAAATATTTAAAGAGCTTACTACAGTTAGCGTCGAAGATAAAAGTGATTTTTTAGTTTTATTCGAAGGAACACTATGAGTGATCTGAAGGTACAATCTTTAATTTTTATGTGTCTTTTCATAAATAAATGTTAATAATGTACATTTTTTTTAATTAATCGCAAAATTTTAAAAATCCAGGCAAATGTGCATTTGTACTAAACAAGAATGTAATTATGTTGTTTGTCAAAATGTATGTCCCATTTTATTTATCTATCTATTCACTCCCCTTTTAATCTTAACAAGACATTTCATTTTTGCAAATTGCAGAATACTGTAAGTTTAAGCATTCAAATAAATAATTGAGATAATTTAGTTTGTTGCTTAGTTATTACAATTCACTTTACGTTTTATGTTATAAAATACCATCGTACATATTTTGCCTGCAAAGTTCAAAGGCGCGGAACTTTTTAATTAATTATATCAACGGCGGATAATTCAAACGGGTTGTTATTTGTACCGATGCTAAAAGATACAAACAATTGTATTATTTTCGTTTCGCCTGCTATATTTTTTTGGAATGAGAACGGGTTTTGATTCTTATGTGTGGTAAAAATCGTAAAATATAAATTGCGATGGCATTATTAGAAAAAGTATTTTATTTTTCCAGTCTTTTGCGGTGACTACCTGATACAGGTATTTTCTTACTTACTAGGTATGTCGTCACCAAAATATTTGTAACAAAAAAAAAGATAGGTGAACGAATAAAATATTTTGTTTTTTTATTTATGAAAAGCCTCGTAGGTTTAATTATAGAAGGTTTAATGTAGCATTAATACCCAATTGGCGCGGTGGTGCAGCTTGAGCGCAATGGGTGCCGGTTCGATTCGGGCCGAGTCAGAGAAATGCAGAGTTTCAAAATAATCTCCGGCCTGGTGACTCACATGGTAAATTAATTAGGTCTCGTGATTCATTCCTTACTTCTTTAAGATCATCATCATTGGTGTTTTATATGGCCACACACTCCCTTCAATAAACATTTTACTAAATTATTTTAAATTCAATAATGCGAACGCAAAATCTCGTAACCGATTTTAAACATGCTAAGGACTGCGTTCTTGTACATAGTAAACTGTCCATAGTGATGACACGTAGATAGTATGTATCATATCTATCGATATCAAACAAAAAAAAAAGTAGGAATTGTATAAATTGTATTGGTATCAATCAATACGATTCCCACCAATGCGTGTGTAGTCAGGATCTATAACATATTTCTATAACTTGTCTCGCAGAAGAACTTATCCACTGAAGGTTGGTCAATCCTGGGTAAAGTTAAACTTTGGCACCAAAATAATCAAAAAGCCAAAAATTGTTTCGTACTTAATTAACAAGTTCTTTAATACTAACAATATCTTAAAAGTATTTGATTCATAATCTAGATGTATTAGTTCTTATACATCTAGATTATGAAGTAAAAAATAATGATACATACTCGTTATTGCGCACCACAAAAAAGAAAAACAAACAAAGTACCTACCCAAACAAAAACACAACAACAAACATATTACACAAGGATGGAAAATAAAGCTAAAAGGTAATTAAAAGTCTATAGACTTCCTCAAAACATTGAAGGCACCGGTCCTGTCAACAATTAGAAAAGTATTAACTTTGCAAGCTTAATTATCGATACCAAGAATATTGATGGTTAGAAATCCCTAGTATTACCAAAATTATGTTAAAAAAAGTATATAATTTTTGGTAAAGGGCAATCCGCCCGTAGCTATAAAGACAGTGTTGTCCTCAATGTATGTAAAAGTAATAACTATCCTATTTACAAGGTTCAATATCGATAGCGAGAATATCGATAGATGGACATCACTAGTCGTGCCAATAACATGTGACTGGGCCCGCCGGCCGGTTTGGATTGCGTTAGCTAACCCGCATGAGCCTTGACCTCATGTCTTCAAAATCTAGCGTACATGAATTGCACTGCGAGAATGTTAGGCAGTAAATAAAAACTGATAGAACATCTGTTAAGACAGATAATCTTTATTACACATCATACAGAGAAGTTACAGTTTATGTTTACCTAAATACGTACATAGGCGGCTTATCGTTAAAAGCGATCTCCTTCAAGTGAAGGACAAGTGTAGAGAAAAGGGGAAAGGGTGCAGATTGCTCAATTCGGAATTTTAGACATTCTTTAATGTTCACCACAAAATAAAATAAAGTGCCGGAAATTAGTTAGGAGGTGATGAATTTATTTACGTAAAAAGCCTATATGTGACACATTTCTAAGTCCAAAGATACCCGTTTGGTATGTAAAGTGATTTGAACGGTATGTTTTTTTAAAGCATAAATTAATTGAAATAGGTAGTTATATTCCTACCTTATGTTGATTTATGATGATGATGATGAAATTCAATTACAGTCAGTATACATACTTAGTAAAAAAGTTGAGATAGATAACTAGTATCTTGGGCAAAGTTGTTTGCTATCATGAGTGTATACAAACCCTAAAGTAATTTACACTAATAAAATTTGGACTTAGTTAGTTTCTATTATGTTAGGTAAAATTTTAACTCGTTTATTATTTCATCCATCCATCCATCAGCCGAAAGACGTCCACTGCTGGACATAGGCCTCCCCCAAGGAGTTCCACGAAGATCGGTCCTGTGCCACCCGCATCCAGCGGTTTATTATTTACACAGTTTTATTTTAATTTATTTTATTTATTTAAAGGACAACTACAGAATACTATAAACATATACAAAAATTTGTAATCTAGGTTTTACGTTTAAATTGAATTCAAGTTAATATTGTACACAGCGTTCACAAAGAAAAGAAATGCGTGATCTTAAAGAAAAACGATACTTGAACTGGCTGATTTACATTAAAGGTCCGAAAAAAAATTGATTTTAATATTTTAATGTCTCTTTACATCTTTATTAATGTCAAACAAAATAACGCTCGAATAATATCGCAAGTGTCTGAAATAACTATTACGCAAATACTAACTTAAATACTTGAAGTGCTTAAACCCCTTCTAAAAATACTTTCAAGTTATTTAAGTTTCCAATTTAAATAAAATAATATTCAAGCCCAGCCAGTTTAATTTAGAAACAATATCAAAGAAAACTGATGAAAGGACTGAAATATCATTTAACGAATTCGAGAAGTATGTAGAGATGCTTATAAGTAATAAATAGTCAGATAGGAATTAATTGGAGATGGAATTATGCTATTTATTTACCTACATTTCAGTCTATAATAGTTTGGATAGTAAAAATTGGACTTACGTAGTTTCAATCATATAATTTATAAACTCGTTTATTATTTACAGAGTTTTATTTTATTCATTTAAATGACAAACTACAGAATACAACAAAGAGAAAAAACATAGATTCATTAAATTTATTAGAGTCATTAGAGATGCATTGCAAAATGATTATAATTATTACGATGTCTGCAAGGTATACAAAAGAATAGATCACTCCTTGAAGCTGATCATATACAACAACTTTTTCTATGGAAGCAACATCGAAATCGAATGTATGTGAGGTATTTTCTAAGGGCATGCCAGAACCGAGTTATTTTAGATATGACAAACAGGCTTATTTATTTTATAACTATAGATGTGTCCGCATTTTCGTTTGCGTCTACAGGATGTTTGATATGATATATAACGAAAACATTCAAATAAAGAACAATATAAAGAAAAATATCCCACAGGAACGTGTAGCAGGGATAAAAAGCATCCTATATGTTAATGCAGATAATATTCTATATGTGTGCAAAATTTTATTCAAATCCGTTTAGTAGTTTTTGCGTGAAAGAGTAACAAACATCCATACATACATAAATACAAACTTTCGCGTTTATAATCTAATATTATAAACGCGGATTAATTCAAGTCTGGTTTTTGGTCCGTCCAACGTAACATGCTTAGTCATCCAGACCTTCTTTCTTCTGCCCAAATTTCCCAGTTCAAATTCAACTAAACTTTTAATAAATTTAAATCAAGCATTTCATTTGTTAGCAGTATCAAATATGTACCTTCAAAATGGAAACTGCCGAATAATCAGTGTTCAATAGGAAACTGAGCTCGTAAAACTAATCACTTTGCTATTTCCTATAAGGTTTTTCCTTAATGATGTTGAGATAATTATTTATTGTGTTAATATTATGACATCAATACTTAAAGGAAGTCCCCGGCGTCTCTTGTCATAGCAAGATAATGTCGTAAACCACAAAACGGATGTAAGGTGTAACGGTTAAAGCCGTTACGATTTAATAAAGAACCCGGTGGCGTAGTGGCGCGGCGATTCTTGGCTTTGGGTTCGATTTCCGGTTTGGTTCAAAGCGGAAAACGAAAATATTTTTATATATTTTTTTAAATTGACTCGGTGTGTGTTGCATGGACATGATGCAGAGTTAATATTCTTTGTGTATGAAGCACATACTGGCAGCAGAAATGAACTGTTTTTTTCTGTTCTGCAACTATATCTTATCAGACAACTGTTTTATTATGCACAAGAGTTTATGGGCAAGAGTGAACTGGACTTATCATATGGTCAATATTCTATAGAATACCGATAGGGTACCTATGCGTTCGATGGCTGGTAGTCTGTCATTATCTGTACTTTGTAAGTCAAAGAGTTCTAAACACCATACCAAAATCTTTTAGAACTACAGAACCCTCTTCATGCTTTTAATTCGCATTTGTCCGTTTTAATAAACCCTTCTTACATTTTCCCTCATCGATTCGACGGCAATCGAACTTTGTCATAATAATATTTTACGTGTGTGAGTCAACAGTTTTCACTCACAAACAAACTTACCCAAGATTACTTCATCAATCACGTCATTAATTATTAGGAGGAAGACGGATAATAATAATGTATTATGAATAATCAAAGGTCAATATTTGTGGGCCATAACTATTAAGTTGAACGCCTCAATGCTTGGTCCCAAATGATTAAAACATAAGAATCAGAATTACCTGCACGTTTCCGGAATTAAATTATGTTAAAAACGTTATGAAACCTATTTGATACAAATTAAAAACAACATATGATGACGACGTTGACGACCTCCGTAGCTAAACCGACACCGGACTTGGCCATTTGTCATCTCTGAGGTTCCTGGTTCGATTCCCGGTTGGGTCAATGTAGAAAACGGTATTTTCTATATTAACTCGGGTCTGGGTGTTGTGGTACCGTCTTTGTTTCTGATTTCTATAACACAAGTGCTTTAGCTTCTTACCAAGGAATCAAAGTAATGTATGTGATTTTGTCCAACATGTGATGTGATGTGATATAATGTTGGTCAAAAGAAAAAAAAGAAAAAAAAGAAATCTTACTTTGACCTGATTGGTCAAGTGGCGCATCCATTCGTCTAGAGAATAACGCAGTGTTCCTACAGCTGTAGGATGTAAAAAAACATTTATTTATAGTAAAAATAAGAAAGGGTTTGGAAAATAAGTAAGAAAAACGGCTTATCAACTTAACACACAACGGATTTTTTTCTAAATTCCTTAATAGTGAACTCTTTATTCTGCTTAAAGTTGGAAATCGGTTAAGGAAAGTCATTTGTTAGGTTATTGTACCAGATACTTACAGACATAACCACCATTCGTGCGGTATGCAGGTTTAGGTTAGGTGGAATACAAACACAGCTATCAAGAACATGACGTTAATTAGATATTAATTATCAACATTTATTTAATTTAACTTTATTGAACTGATTAAAATCGTACATAACGTGGATTTAATGCCATGAAGCATTATCTGTCAGTCAACCAATAGGCTAAACAGAAATTCGTGTTTATTAAAAACCGGCCAAGTGCAAGTCGGACTTGCGCACGAAGCACCTTTATCTATAAAAACGAGCAAAAAAAATCACGTTTGTTGTATGGGAGCCAACATAAATATTTCTTTTATTCTGGTTTTTAGTATTAGTGTAGTTATAGCGGCAACAGAAATACATCATCTGTGAAAATTGCAACTGTCTAACCATCACGGTTCATGAGAAACTGCCTTCTGACAGACGGACAGACATTCAGACGGAGGGACAGCGGAGTCTTACTAATAGGCTCCTTTGAGTACGGAACTCTAAAAACAGATTCCAACCAGCCAATCTACATCGTCCGTCGGATGGCTGAAATGATGATGATGAAGATGTATAACTGATTCGTATTTGTAGTAGTTTACCAAGCTGGTCTGAGTGAACTAACAGACAAGCAAGATTTATTGGCTGGCACCTCGTAACACAAGGATTTTTATAGCAATATGATATCTATATCGTTACTAGCGATAAGAACGCCTAAATTGTAAGTACGTTTTTTTGTAATAATCTAATGTAATTTCTGTGTGTGGTGTGCAATAAAAAGAATTTAAGTAAGTAATTTTATTCATAAGAAAATGCTAAATAATCGCTTTTTAAAATAATTTCCCTAAAGGCGTACTAATATTTTGGGAATACTATCGTATTGCGACATACCTTATATATATACTTATAACAGATTTCAAAGGATTAAGATTGTTAATTTAATGTATATATATTCAGTTTTAAATAAATCAGTTAACCTGCTACATCTAATTAGTGTGCAAAAATAAATTTATAGAATCTACTCAGTAAAAAAATGATCTAGTGAAAAACACTTAGTATTAAATCATTACTGTAGCAGAAAATTAAAACATTTTAAGTAATAATTACTCACATGCAATCTATTCTGGTTATAGACTACTTAGGCTAATAGAATCCATAATCTTAAAGTTACAAACAGTGTCACTATTATACGAATAAATGTGAAATTTTAAATTTAAGTCAATCACGCGTCATCAGATGACCGGATTCAGATATGTCACATATTTTCGCAAATTATCATTGAAAAATATATTGTTTCCGAGAGACAAGCGATATAGAATCCGTGACAGACAGATTTCCTCATCGACAGAGCCACAGGATATCAGTCCACTGATGACGTATTTACTCTGAGACACCCATTAAGGACCCGCATGCTAGATGGAGTACGAGTTTTCAAACAATTTAGTCGATAAAATCCTATTTATGGATTAAATTTTGTTGATAAATGTGAACATTATTGCAAATTTTTGTTTTTAGCAATTCCATGCAATGTTTAATTAAAGATAAATAACACTTGAAAAAAATCATCGACATCAGGTGGGACTCGAACCCACATAATAATAAACATTACTTATTTATTCGTTAATTTTTTTCTAGGATCTCAAATTAGGTCTTTATTACACCACTTTTACTTTTTTATGCTACAGCGTTTTTAGGTTTCCGTATCCAAAGGGTAAAACGGGACCCTATTACTAAGGCTCCGCTGCCCGTCTGTCTGTCTGTTCGTCTGTCCGTCTGTCACCAGGCTGTATCTCATGAACTGTGATAGATAGACAGTTGAAATCATCACAGATGATGTATTTCTGTTGCCGCTATAACAACAAATACTTAGAACAGAATCAAATAAATGTTTAAGTGGGGCTCACATACAACAGACATGATGAATGGTACGGAACCCTTCGTGCACGAGCCCGACTCGCACTTGGCCGGTTTTTTTAACTCAACGTGATTAGGTATTGCTATTAGAGTTTATTTTAATGAGAAACCCATCCCAAATTTTTTAAAGTATTAAGTATTTGATTTTACGTAGTAGTTTTTACGGATTGTTTAAAGTACCAATGCTATACCCCAGAACGGTTGTCTGACCGGTCAACCGTCGATTTGTTGGACCAAACCAGATTTGTCTAGAAAAAGGTAATCTTTCAGAACGTGCCTTGAATGGATCCTATTTTTTACGTACACGCATCTTCTACCCACGTCAATTGTCTAGGGTCCACAGTTGTGTGGGACATAGAGTCGCCACAGACTTGCGTTTTAATTATTTAACGTTTTTATTATAGAAGCGTTCATCAATTTATTGAAGTATGTAAATAGGCCTAACTTAAGCACTTTTGCACGTCCCAATATATTTATTTTTCCCTACCACTGCTTACCCTACCATTTCCATACCATTGCTTATTGTGGGGAAATTTGTAACTGTTGTATTATTTTTTTAATCAATTTGGTTAAATGTCATTTTGGTTCGCGCTCCATACTACTAAGTCAGACAGTAACGGGTTCGAATCCCGCAAGGGATAAATGTTTGTCTGATGAGCTCCAACGTTGGTACCTAACTCACGGATGTTTGTAAATGTGTACATAATGTTCATTAGTTATCTTGCTCTGTTTGGGGTTAGATAATTGGCGTGTTTGATGGCAGAATTTATTTTATTTGTAGGCCAAAACCTTTCGCCTCGTGGGCGGTAATACCCGGTAATAGGCAAAAAATATTTATTATTATATGTCTCAGTTATGTTCAGCAACAATTAACATCACTCATACCTCGGAAACTGATTGTGTACGTAAGTTATGTAGCATGACCGGCCCGGTCGATCGGCGTGGGTGGATACACTTGACGTATGAGCTCATATCTGATGCAGCTTGGCTCGTATCTGTAATCTGTATTAGACGGCTGTTATTTTGAGAACAGAGAAGATAGAAATGTCAAAAACGAAGGATAGAGTCTTGAGATGACCATTTTTTGACTGTTTATAGCTTAGTTTGTTGTGATTTCAATATTCAGTCTTGGGTTTTAGGATTCAGACGATTTAGACGAATTATTCCCGTTTTAATTTTTTCTTTTAAATGATGGTTTAACAAATGATTCATGCGATTAACATATTTTGGGATCGATTTTATGTTATAAGATTTATTGAAATTAAATAATATTAAGATTTATTAATCGGGTCCATTATTATAAATGATTCGTTTGGGACTGGTTGTTATTTTTTGTGTTAAAATATATCATTTAAATTATGAGGAAAATAAATAATACCTATAATATCAAAATGGCTTCATCGTTATACACTACTTACTAAAACTGTAGGCATATAGATAGATAGATACTCTTTATTGCACACCAAACAAAGAAGTTACAGTTGATATTTACAGAAAGATGTACCTACAATTTAGGCGGTCTTATCGCTAAAAAGCGATCTCTTTCAGACAACTTTATGAAGAAAAGTGGTGCAGAGTGCTTATTTTAAAATAACTTAATCAGTGCCGATTATTTACAACGTGTTTTCTTTCTTTCATTGACTCCTAACCTAAAATACCTTCTTAACTATTTACTTGGTAAGTGATTATTCATTAATGAAATGTCAATGACATATTATGATAAAATTGATGTACTTTGTGGTCAGATGTTATTTAGGTTTGTTTCTTCAATTCGTGGTTTTCTGTTATACCTAATACCGTATAGAGTCATTAAGTAATTTAAAGTATCCTCAATTAGTTGGCAATTTTATTATATTTGATTATCAAAATTTGTAAAGAACTTGCTAATATTCCGTTAAAAACAAAATCGGTTGATTGGGAGGACCCACATCATGTTATTCTAATTTTAAAGTCGATTCTAATTGTTATCATGTCCTCAAATTTTGATTCCAATCTTAAGTGCTTATTACATACCTAGGTATAGCGTTTCCGATGTTTGTTGAATTCTGTAGAATTACTAAATCTAAAAAATATTTGTCAATGGATTTAAAAAATTAATTATCAATTAACGCTTACATTTTATTTAAATTTAAAAAATATATATAATGTAGTTTAAACCAGCATTTTCTGTATATCGTACCTTGTCGGTATTATGTCGGCAGAAAATTCGTAAAAAATAGATATTTGTACCAAAAAATTTAACTTTTCAACTAAAAAGTAGGTAAATAGTTTTTTTTTTGTTTAAAATATTTTTTCTTAGCCTTATTTTTTTTCGTAATTTTATCAACTCTGTGGCAAACTCCCACATGAAAAAAGGCGTAGGTGTCCCAGAATTTAATCTTCATAATCTCTGTAATGTCGGCGGTGTCCTATCAATGTCTAGACTTGCGTAATATGTATTACTTGATATTTACATGACGCTTATTTCGATGTTATTAAAAAGTAAAGGAGCGAAATAAAAAACGTGTTTTAATAGGACTAGATTTCATTGAGCTCGCATTACAACACGTTTATCTGGATTTTTCGGAATTTATATACAACTTTCTCGGCGATGGAACTAAACCTTAAGATTTGATTCGATTTGATTTTTTGCTGTAACCTTTCTATTACTAATTATGTTGCTTAGTACTAATGAATGGTACAAGCTTGCACAGCTACGGACAGGTACACAGCAAGTTTATTTTAAAAGAGAAATAAAACAAACAACTAAATCCCTTAGATAACACTGGCTGTGTCGCCATGGTCCAAAATGGTCTGGTGCCTTTGTCTTTGGGTTACGGAAGTATAAATGCATTAAGTCCAAATGTAATGCTGCATCAAGTGTAGCCCGATGTAGTCGGGCTGCCCGACTAATAGAAACAGGTCTTCAGATTCAGATTCTGAATTCTGAACAAATTCAATAACAAATTGTCAACTAGAAAAACACGTGACAGACATAATATGATTAAACATTAGTGACATGTGATCTACCGGTTTTGAATTCATTATCGAAGGGTTCCGAATCGAGGAGAAGGATGGATCACTCGGTTCGAAGAAGAAACAGTAAATATTTAGAAAATTTAATAATGATATAGGACCTTTCAAGTTACAACCATTTAATACTTTTCTTCCAATCGTCGAGCAGCTTGTACGATAAAATATGAATATCGAAGGCTAGCATTCGATAGCATTACTTAGCAGTAAATACTTGAAGGTTACACATACATCATCCAAAGAACGGATCCGTTTGGAAATACCTTATTACGGTTGCATAGCAACGTGACATAATAAAAATGTACATGAATTAATGGTATGTATTCGTATCACGAATACAATCCGGTATTGTATCCGGAACTGGATTAGCTTATAAATGTAGGTATAACGTCATTGAGAGGTGAGACCGCTCGTTATTTTTGTTTTTAGACAAAAAGGAGGTCATAGTCCCTATAGTACCTGGCGCCGATGTTGAGCTTGAGCGCTGGGGCAAAGAGTGGGGATTGCTTTGCGCATCTTACGAGCTGACGATCATAGTATCAGAGAAGTGTGCTAACAACCAAATTCGAGCAATCCCGGCCGGCGGTGCAGGCGCGGCGTAAATCTAGCCAATCACGTAATCGTAATAGACTTTTGCGCATCTTTCGCCCAGCGCTCATCATCCGTGCCGCTAGTTGTAGCAGCTTATTAGTGTTTACCAAATGTAACTCAAGCCCCTTATCTGATAATATTTTAAGTTTGTATGTTTCGGTGGTTTCTCAATCACGCTCTAACGGTTGAACCAAATCAGCTGAGGCACACTTTGAGATATTGATCTAGACTAGATTAGCATAATAGGATTTCATCCCGTTTTTGGGTTCCTATAACATGATTTTTTAATTTTTTTTTGGTTTTGGTCTGAAGTCAACACTTCACTGAAAGTTCTAGGCTAAAGATAGTAACCTAAAAATACTATGAAACCCATTCTCCCATTAAAATACCTTCTTTAAGTCATACTAATTCTTCCATTCCACCTTTACCGCTGTAGTTAATTAGTTTTCTAAAACAATCAAAACTTGCTCAACATATGACGCCACAGCGCTTAGCCACAGATGCTTATAGCAAATAACTATACTAATTAACAAGTACTGCTCATAGGATCCCTTTGATGAGTCAGCTATGTCAGAACTCAAGTCAAGATCTTACTTCACAAGCGATTGTTACAACAATCTAACTATTGCTTCCTCATTTGTAAGACAATTATTATTTCTTTAGACACATTGGTTTAGTCAAGGCAAAATACATCTATTGTGTAACTCTTTTGAAATAGGTTTTCCGCGTGCTCCATTAACTGTAGCGATATAAGTTTAAAATTTTCCGGAATAAAAGTTATCTTCGGCGCTCAAGTATAACTATTCTCTGTAAACTTCAAAATATATTTGCTAGAACATGCAAGTTTAGCTCACATTTGACTCAAATTACCATAAGATAAAAGTGTTTTTGCATACACCTGTGCAAAATTAACCATCTTTTATGATTATTGACAATTAGGAATTTGCACAGTGTATTACGAATTTGCATCATCCATTTTAACGTTTGGTTGGAGGTGAAGACGATTATTACGTGCAAAAATGTTTTGTTTTACTGTCAATAAGTTAGTTTAGTTGCCACGACTATACTGAACGGGGTGGGGTTCCTTTTTGACACGACTTAATGTAATTTTATTATTGTCCAATTTTTTGTGTGCCAAATAAATATATTTCTTTCTTTCTTTCTTTCAATATCAAAATATTTTTGAATGTAATTTAACAAACAACTTGCAACCGATTTGAGATTTTTATAGTCAAATAAAAGGGTTTTAACACCTAACACATATAATTATTACCCAATAGCAATACAAATTTTAATACATTTAACAAAATAATTATTTATTTAAATGTATGAACACCTCTTAGCAAAGTTATTGTTTTTGTGTACCAAACGTAAAAACAGACGTGACATTAACATTGCAAATGGCCATTATATATTGCAATTGCAAACAAAACGTTAAGATATTTTTTAATCTCTATGGTTTTATTTCAAGTTGTTACAGTGAGGCTAAACTGTTATGTTATAACAAAATATAAATGATTTGAAACATCTCTAAATATATCCAGGAAACATAGTTTGGTCTGGCTATCTATCGGAAATACCAGAAATGATACTTTTGTTCAAACTTAATTTTATAATATTTTGTAAATATTATTTTCCTGTGTTTGTATTAGGATTTTTAATTAATAATCATGTTAAACGTCAAGTTAAATAAAGGGAAACCCAGAACAAAGTTTCGGATTTTAATTATCCTACCTGGTTCGAATCGCTATCTATAAATATAATAAAAGAAAGAAAGAAAGAATGAAAAAGTATTATTAATTTGGTTTATATCACTTTTTATTCAGTTCAGTTCATATCAAATAAAAACAACAATAATCTAAAAATACAACAATATGTGTTAAGAAACAAAAATGGTCGCCACTCAGCTACTTTGCCATGGCAAATATATATATATATATATATAATTTTAATATGGCAAATAAAGCCAAAAGTCAAAAAAATGATTAAAAAATGTTTGGAATAGAATAGAATAGAAAACATTTATTTGACACATAAGCACAAGTACAAACAGAATCAAATACATATATATATTAACATAAAAAGAGTGTCAAAAATGTGTTTGGCGCTTGTAAAAACAAATTATACACTAAACAAATTGATGTCAGCTGGTCGGTGTTTTAGTTTGGTAACTTACCTAATTATTTTTTTGCGATTTTTTTTATTTTTGTCTGATTATTATTATTTGCACTAGTATTCCTTTTAGTCCCTTTTTGGATCGAACAAGGTTTTTTACACATTGTATTTAAAAGTACAAAATGTTATCAGTAAAAAACTTATTGATACTTTGTAGTTTTACATATATTACAAATAGCGGCCCCGTATTTTCGATTTATCTTCTAAATGTAATCACCAAAACGAGAATAACCTAAAATTTTGTAATAGGCTTCTTAAGTCAACATCTAAAAAACAAATCATTAGTGAAAGCCAACAACTTATTTGTTGTTTTATAAGTACCTACATTCCACTCCTAGCCGTATCTCAACATTCCCTAGATTTCCCCATCAAACCATAACACCTTCGAAGCTAAAGACCCGTGCAAAATCTCAAGCAAAAACTCACCGTGCCGTCATAATTTCCTTACATAGAGTTCTTACATGCGTTACTGGATCACCGCTAACCGCCAGCGGACTGTATAGGCAGATAAGACTCTTCCGTTTTTAGGGGTCCGTGGAGATTCTTGTTTTTGCAATTACGTCTAAAAAGGTATAAAAATTATTTGTTGAAATTAACACCCTGTATGTCTTGTCTCCCCTTCCATAAATTGCAATATATCTTAGTAAATGCATACAGCGTCAACTTAAAATTGAGATATGGTTATTTATCAAGACAGATAACAGGGTTTCAATTTACAACTAGTTGAATTTTATTACACATAATGAGACTAAAATTATTTGAATTGGGCTGGATCTAGATTACATTTTAGCCCTGTACCACAATCTTATGTGTATTATACAAGTACATATTCGTTCGTTATTTAAGTACATTTTCTGTATTGTAGAACACTAGTGTCATTTATTGCGGGTTTTGGTTGCTTTTAAAACAAATATTAATCATATTCTCCTGCATAATTATTTTATTTTTATGGCAGCTTAAATGAATCTTCACTTTCATAATAAATAACATAATTACAAAGCTGTTACAATATTTTACGCAGCAGTAAATTGTTTTCTTGTTATTTTTCTGTTTGTTATTTAGAATAAGCTATTCTGTTAAATACGTTATTCTTTGGAACGTGTAATATTTTATACTCGTAGATCTAATAATTGATATTTTGGTATATTCTAACTCAAATTTACTTTCTTTTAAATCAAAGCGTTGTATGACTATAAAGAACTTTTAAACCTGTAAAATGATTAATCTGAAAAGAACATATCATAGTCGATGACCTACTAAAGTAGTGTATTACAAATATAAACAGAACAAAAACGAACGATCGTATTTAATTACCGAGCTGATGAGTTCCGCCAAGAATAGAACGGCAAAAAGACTCCAAAGACATTAACACCGTTTTAATTTATTAAGCAAACATCTTTTTACATTGCATTAATAAACAATTGATACGGAACCAATGATATACGTACTCGACACGTTCTTGACGTTTTTTTCCCGCACATCCCACTCCGGCCCACTGGGCACAGTTATTAGTTAGTCACGGGTGAACTGACCACTGTTAATTAGAGTATTTCAATTATGTCTGTAAGAAATTACTGCATATTTTATAGGTGAGAAATTATTTTAAATTTTAACTGATTATGCAAAAATAAACTTACTTAAAAATAAATTTCCTAATACACACGCACTGTGCAAAAAATATTTCTTGCTGGGACATAAATATTTTTTTTATAATTTTCTAATATACAGGGAAATACTAATTAATATTTTGTGACTTTTAATCGAAGATAGAAAATATTAACCGGTCTGTATGTATTATCACTTACCCGAATTATATACTGTGACATGTAATAAATGATAAGAATAAATAAAGTAATAAAATTACGGTTTTACATTTGGTAGCCTACAATTTTATGTTTTTTATTATGATAAATTTACTAGAGGGAGTTAGCCTTTTCTGTAAAATAATTAGTCTACAGAGTCTAAGTAGATAAAAGTTGCTAGCGTAACTATGCAGAACGAAATCGTTGCGTGTTTTATTAAATTCATTAAGTATTTTAATTTAATAACAGTTTTGAAGCTGACTGAACTAAATAAAATGCTTTGAAAATTATGTTTTATCGTGCATCTGGAAAATTAACTAATTAATACGTGTTAAGATTTTACCTAGAAAATATTTAAAAGCGAAATATCTTAAAAGTTTTAATCTGTTTAAACCTACAAAGCTAAGCTAAGCTTGAACTGATAAACGTATACATGTGACAAAAAAATATAGCAACCACTAGAAAGGATTACTTGAAATCTAGTGCGAATGCCAAAAAAAAACTTCACTAACTTCAATTGAGAAAAACGTAAAAAATTCTATTTCTTTTAGATCAATGATGTATTTATTTAGAGTTAGTCAACAGATTAAGTTGTTTCATAAATACATTTCAAAATAAACAATCACTACACCTTTCTTATGAATTAATTAACAAAATGAATCAAACTAACTGCTCTAGGTACCAACAACAAAAAACTTTATCTTTCTGATGTCTTTTGATCTGAGTTTTAAGTTAAAAGTGTTGTTATTATTTGACAAGAATAGAGATGACACTGGGCAAAAAAAAAAACTATTTATTCCGTCAGTTAGATTATCAAAAATAATGAACTCTTATTTTTTCTTTTGTCAATCAACCAAAAAATTACAAAGATAAAGTGCGTCAAAGATCGGGAGAGGAGGCTCGTGTTACACTTTTAGGTAAAAATTGTACCTGGGCGTGACGTCATGCGACATTTTAAATCAATATAATCTCTGTTACATATTTTGCGTATGAGAAAAAAGAAAAAATACGTGTCCAATTTTTTAAAATAATTTACCTAATAGATCCTCCTTCATAGTCGGCCCCTCAGAGGTTGAGGATCGTGACCTATCGTGGATCGTGGCCTATTTAGTTGCCTGGATGATGAGCAGTCTCCAAGCATTTCGATCCTGCGCCCGTCTAAATGCTTCGTAGAACGGCATCTCTAGGGTTTTTACAATGTGATCAGACCAACGTGTTTGTCTTCTGCCACGTGGTCTTTTGCCCTGTCTTTTCCCGATGAGGATAGCTCTCTCCAGGTTATTAGGTGGTTTCCGGGCAATATGCCCAAAGTACCGTAAATATCGCCTGAGGACGATAGTTGTGAGGCGTTCCCTGATCCGTAGTTGTTGCAGGATGGATTCATGTCTACCTAATAGATAGACTAAGAAAAAAAAGGGTAGTCGTCATCCCTATTATGCCCAGGCAGCCAAAGTACATTCCTATCAGACAAAGAAGATTACTAAGCAACATTCAAGTAAAGTTTACGAATACATTCTTATTTTTAAAATAATAAATATTGGACAAAATCACAACCATTGCTCTGATCAAAGGTACTTGTAAGTAGCTAAAGCACTTGTGTTATAGAAATCTGAAACAACGACGGTACCACAACACCCAGAAAAAATATTATTTGCAGTTTGCTGAAAACTAAACTATTTCTTTCCTACATGAAGGCAACACGATTGTTATATTGTTTTATTACCGTTCAAATTGATGTATCGAATTGCTCACTGAATATTCAGCTGCTTATTTCAACACTGAATAATACAACTTTGGAGATCTTTAAATATTTACATTAATGAATGAAATAAATTTCATAAATGAAAATATTTTATGATCATCATGATTAGCACCGAATCCAAAAATAATTGATTGATTAACAAACACTTGAAGTAAATATTATTCAATAAGAAACAACTATAAAATCACTTCAAATATCACGAAAAACGCACAAAAGTTGCTTACATTCTACTTTTGACACTTTATGTCACTAAAGTTATGGGCATGGGCCATCTTTTAGGAGTCGGGAGCCGATCTCGAACCCTTTTGTGACGCAGCCTTAATTATAATGCTAATGACTTTCTCTCGAAGTGAGTCGTTTTATCTAAAATTTGTTCAAAAGCGTGACATAAGACTCATTTCACAGATTTAATATGTTAATAACTAAGTCGAAAAAATAATAGCAGCCTAAAGGTTTTTCTTTAGATAATTTAATCCAACAGATTTATTGGATTATAATACGAGTAATAAAGCTATAAAGATCTCGTAGTGTGTCTGTTTGTTAGAATACATGTAAATGATGTTGGATAATCTAAAACAGTTATTGTAATTATCTTTTATAATCTTGTTTGTGTCCTGATGGTATATTTACTTAAAAGGTAAGAAAGAGAGTAAGTAGTAGACGAAAATAATTTATTCGTTTTAGAATCAAATGCAGTTAACATTCTATGAATTCGACGACCATTTGGTGTAAAGGTTCCCTCTCCGGACTGCAAAGTCAGAAGGTTGCGGGTTCTAATCCCGCAAGGGGCAAACGTTAGTGTGATGAGCACGGGCATTTGTACCTATGTAATAAAACGTATTTGAGTATGTTTAGCCAGTATTCACCATGATGCATGCTTTGCTTAGTTTGGGGCTAGATTATAGGTGTGATTGTGGAACGAATGTATTGTTTATGAATATAAGCTATTATAATGTTGCCTAAAATAGAGATGTCCGCAATAAAGTATTTTATGCAATTCTTCTGGATACAGAGAGTTCAACAGCTTTTAAATTCAAGTTATTTATTCACAAACTACACACATATAATAACAAATATATTGGCTTGTACAGAATAAAACAGTGTATTTTACCCTAATTTGAATATCAATTTTAAATTAATGATCCTACATTTTAATTTTAAGTGTCAAATACTTAAATTGCAGATGCAGTGCGTTGTCAAAAAAACACAATGTCTACGGTAAAGCGTAAAAAAACATAAATCTTTAAAAAAGCTCCTAAATTGGGTTGTTTGTCTAAGCAATTTTTTAATATGTAATTATAAAATAAAAAAAATATTTTCTAAAATGTCCCTTCAAATGAAAGGTTCTATGTGGTCAATTCTAAAAACATCCTAGTATACCATCGATTACACAACGACGAAAGGAAAAGTCAAACGCCTTGCGGCGGCCTCGACAAAGACATTGGTAGGAAGCGCGATGGTGCGTGAAATTTAATGACGCATTGTGTTATATTGGACTATCCTCTTAAAAGTACTTGTATAGGTACTTGACATTGGTTGTTTTCGGCTATCTAATTGGCATTGAGTTCGGGTTTATGTAATCTGCACTAAACCTGGAATAAAAGTGATTGCAGGATTGAAGATTAGGTATATTTTGTGATTCCCGAAATCCCGATATCTGTATCGGGATTTCGGGAATCTTTATAAAATGGAAGGAAAAAAACAGTTTATTCGACACTGTTACAATATAATTACAATAAATACAAAAAAAACTAAATAATTCTTCTTCTTCTTAGTCATGTATTCTTGGCAGAGTGGTCGTGGTCATGTCTCGGTCGATTCTTGTGTCACTGCTGTTCTTGTGATGCGTTGCCATGTAGCTCGACTCTCCATGTTTAGCGGTGCGAGAGCAATCGTTAATGTTGGAGTGCGTCATAGGTTTAATGAGGTCTTAGCTATAAGTAATATTTCATTTAAAAAAAAGAGCTTTCTGATAATAAAGTTACAAGCCTCTGCAGGCCTCTGTGAGACCTAAGCCTGTCACTAGCCTAACCTATAATTTCTAAGACAAGTAAAAATATTACCTACTGTAGTATGAGTACAAATAAATAAGTAAATAAAAATCTACGCAGCCAAAGCCGCAGGCAAACGGTAGTTGTGCTATAAATATACCTGCAGTGTAAACCCAACGCCCCATGAATGAAGTTACATCACCTATTACAACATCAATGTCATGTTTTGACGAATCACACAGCGATCAGCTGATTACTGGGCCTAATAGCAAACAACGCCATTGACACACATTCCAAGTAATGATGGTCCGATAGTGCGGGCATATTACGGTGTTGTAGAGCGTTATCGAAGCAATATTGTTTTTTGAGAATGTGTTTTTTTAAATTTGAATGACTGAATTTACAGTCGTTCCGAGATAAAAATATTTCCATTAACACCATGTTATATTATAGTATTAACAATTGGGGAAAAAGATGTAGAAATACGCAAGCTTAATATTTTTTGGAATTAAACAATTTTAAGTGCTGTGGATTTTTTAATAAAAATATATTTTTTGTGGGTGATGATGAATCCTATGAGTCAAAATTCTGCTCATTATTTTACATCTAACTCATTGTAAATTTTATGAAATATATAATGTTACGGATAAAAGTATAAGTATAGTATTTTGCAGGATGGTGATGAGTACAATGTAATTTTTTACGACATTGACTTCTGATTTTTATCCAAATTAAGACATACAATATAGCCTGTTCACATGAAACATGAGAGTTTCAATATCTGAAGTAAATACTTAGTGGCAATAAAAAATAATATTTTTAATCAACGTTTCGTTTTGTTTTTTAAATACAGAATACGTCTGAGGTCATTCAACGCACCCATAAATAGCAAACAAAACGCGTCTCAATCATATTCTGATTGTGACTTGCTTTTGGAAATCCGCAATGGTAATGGCGAAACGGAAAGTTTTAAGTATTTAGTTTAAACTTTATTATTACGTTTAGGCATTATATATAATTTTCCTTAATGTTGATGCTGGTATTAAAAAACATGAACCAACGAATTTGGAGAGTGTTATGTCATTGCCATAACAGTATCAGATTTATATATGTCAACAAAATACAAATTAATACCTATAAAGGTAGTACTTAGTTGAACAGATAGCCGATATTTTATATCGCTTAGTGGTCTTGACATGGGGGTCAGAAGGCCTACTATGAAAATGTTTCGTTCGTACGTATCAAACCTAATAGATTAAAATTGTCATCTCCTTGTATCAGTCCTTTATCAAAATATGACCAACTCAAACTTGCCATATAATTAACACGACCGTATTCAATAGTTCACAAATTGTCAAAGGTTTGATACAAGTGAATGGCTATTTTGATTTGATAGGATAATACGTCCGAACGAATGAAACTTTTACTCCTGTATCTTGATTCAAACAACGGTTTTACAACCGGTATATCACGTAACAATAATCCTACATCCAATATTGTCCAGTTTTTCGGGCGGCAATTTCTTATCGAACGGTTTTGAATTAATTTATTAATATATTTATACTATGAGATCTATACGGTACCTACCTAATGATTGTTTTTTTTTCGTAAAACTCTTTAAGTAATTCTTAAAATAAATAATATATATAAATAATTCATAACGTAACCATTTGAGCTTGGAACATCTGAAATTGAATATCAAAGGAAAAAGCGGAAACTTTTTGTGCGGAACAAATTAATACATTAATAAAGCCTTAATTTCCCATTAAAAAGTTATGATTTCGTAATGAGTTTAGAATTAATTCGGACGTTTTAACAACTCTGAACGAGTTTGTAATGTAGGTGGTTATGTTAAGCAATATAGCTTTTGGTTTTCTTACTTTCCATGTATGTATGATTTATTAGTTATCAAAACAACTTTCGGTTTGATCCGTTATAGCAGTAAGTAATATGACGTGTAGAGGTGCTCGTAGCTCAGTGGCGGCAACGCTTTGGTATCGATTACTAAAGTTAAGCAGCTAACGCCGCGGTTGTGAGTGGATGGGTGACCATTCCAACCATATTTAGTGATATTTATCACGAGCTTCGGCTGGCTATCTCCGTGCTTCGGAAGGCACGTTAAATTCCTAAGCCTTGATTACATTTGACAGTAAGGTTTAGTCACTGGCCTTACTACACCCCTCCACCGCACCGCACTGGGCCCGCGTGGTGGAGTCTGGCGCAACGCAAACCACCTAATAGTTGAAGTGAGGCCTGTGCCCTGCAGTGGCACTTGGCCGGTTTTTACTTTACTCCGCGAGAAGCGGGCACGCCGGACTTGGTGTCGCCATCTCTGTTGTCCCGGATTCGATTTCCGGTAGGTTCGTTATGGAAAATGAACTTTTCTATATTGTCTCGGGTTTGTGAGTTGGGTACAATCGTTGTTTCTGATTTCTATAACACAAGTGCTCTAGTTACTTACCTTAGGATCAGAGCAATGTATGCGATGCTGCCTGATATTTATTTTATTTAAAATTATAATACAAAGGTTGTGGAACCTAACCATGAGCTTATATAACGGTACCAGCTGCCTAGCTCTAGTAGTAGCTGCTAGCCCACACCTGCACCACACTTGTCATCAATACTGGGCATTGCTTTTATTTCGAGGTAGGCAGTACATACTGACTAATGTGATTTATTGATAAAAATCAATGGTTTTCATCAATAACACACATTTGTAATTACCTTCTGCTTACCTTATTTCATTTTATCAGGTAGGAGGCACTGCCTGTATGCCTATATGCACCGCACGCCCCTGCTTGTCATCCCCTATTTTACTCCCTTAAAAGGTGAATTAAAAGTGGATTACAAATTCAATTGTTATGTAACCCCATAGAAATTGCTGTGTGTGCGCGCTCAATAATATATAGAACATACATAAAATTGGATGCTTTAATTACATTTTATTTAGAGAACAAATTCATTTTGTATCGTGAAGGCAGAACCATAATATCCGTTTTTGACTAAGGTATAAAGAAAAAATACTAAACGGTTGCCTTTGAGATAAAGACAGCTCTTTTAATTTTTATCTGGCTTCATGTTTGACTGGTAGATAATACTTTTGGCATTAATTCCGCTATTTGTACCACTTATTGGTTTGTGCAATAGAGCATACATTAAGCAGTTATAGCGCTTAGAAAACGATTGCAACGTTTATCGCTTTATTTTAATTCTCTCAGTTCTGTCATTTCATTTTAAGGCCATTTAGCTACAATCCTTATTAACATAAATAACATATTTAACAGTGAAAGATACATATAAGCTATAACTAAGTCATTAACCTTCTAAAGTCACGTGAGATATTAAATGTCATTGTGTGGATTTGCTATTTCTATTTTCTTAGGCATATATAGTGTTTAGGGTTCCGTACCGTAATAAATATTTAAGGTGGCTCCCATACAACAAAAGTGATTTTTTTGGGCGTTTTTATAGATAATGGTACGGAACCCTTCGTGCGCAAGTCCGACTCGCACTTGGCCTGTTTTTTGTGTAATACTAGTGTAATTAAAGTTATTATTTGTTGCGTCCTAACGTTTTATGTTTTTGTAAGTTTGGGCACCCTTTGTCTATTAAACATAGCGAACATGATGCTACTTTTTTAATTTATGACTGTACATAAAAATAAATATACATACAAATACATATTTCATAAAGTAATCAGTAATTTCAAAACATTTGTGATTCAAAGTCAAATATTGATTTCAACCTCATTTCGCAAATTCTTGTTTGGGTTGTAATGTAACACATTCGTAATAGGTGCTATGTTTATTCTAATTTAGCAAATATTGCTAATATGTATTTATCTTATATTAATTACTCGCTTCGTTCGACTATTTGCATTATTACATCGCATCGATCAAATCGTCCTGCAACCTTTACCAGGTCGTCTGTCCACCTTGTGGGCGGACGTCTTACGCTGCGCTTGCCGGTACGTGGCCCCGATTCCAGAACCTTTCCACCCCATCGCCGCTGGATGCAGATTGCTTCCAACCGGCCTGAGCCCCAAGTCTGCAAATTTAACGTGCCATAATTAAGTATCAATTGGATCTCATTGTAATTGCTTGACACATTTTTAAATTCTGCTACTAATTAACTGACTTAAATTTAAGACTAAAATTAGTTACAGAATACCAAATTTATCAAACAATTACACATTTGGTATTCTGCTACTAATTTAAGAATTCAATTTAAGAATTAAGTTGGTAGCAGAATACTAAAAGCGTCAAAAAATTACAATGATATCCAATTGATATTCAATTATGCCACTTTTAAATTGGCAGACTTGGGGTCATGGAAGTGTTATGAAGTGCCTATGTTCAGCAGTGGACATCCTGTGGCTGAAATGATGATGATCGATCAAACAAGTTTTTTTGTATTTTTTTTTGGATACTATTAAATACGATATATTTATTTGTTAACGTAACGTAACGTAACCTATAACATTTGAATATAGTTTAAATAATGACAATTTAAAGCGCGACGTTTTGACGAAGGATCTCGGAATTTACCTAGATTCTAAACTAACATTCTCCAATCATACAACATATGTGATAAACAAGGCCTATAAGAACTTAGGTTTCGTTCTTCGCGCTAGCAAACCCTTCTCAGATACACACTGTTTAAAAGTTCTGTATTATGCTTACGTACGTAGTGTACTCGAATACTGTAGCGTCATCTGGAGTCCGCAGTACGTTACGTACATTCAGGACATAGAGTCTATACAGAGTAAATTTATTAAACATTTAAACTATAGACAACACACACATTTTAATGCTTACGAGGACTCATGTCACTTTCACAAACTTCAACCTAAATAAAATAAAAATAAATTTAAAAAATAAATATTAATTATAAAGGCTGGCAGCTACCTTGGCCAGCGAATAAGCATTACTATTCAGCGAGGCAATGCTGCCAGCCTTCTGGGCACCTGTACCTCTTCTGTGGGTATGGGTGATTTTGAGTTTTTGTAAACTTTTATATACATTATTTTAAAACTTTTATATACATTTTTGTAAATATTATTATATTAATAACAAAGAAAAAAAAAGTATCTGATTATTCGAAATAAACTCGTAAGTCTTCTGGCATATTTGAGTAGGCGTTTCACCCTGGTGTGCTTACGTTATTTGTCTCGGTAAGTTGGCAAACATCAAAATGAATTTCTAAGATATTAAGTATATGTAACGGTCTTAATTTTTCAGAAAAAGAACTAAATAAGTTATATATTTTAGTAGAACATGTATTTTCCCAAAGATTCACCGTCGACTGATAAATAAATAAAAATGTCACAATGTTTTGGTTTGGAGGTTTTTATGTGGTCTAGGTACAAAACTCTGCATATTGCAACTAATTATGTATTTATGGTGTTACCTCATAGATATTGAATTTCAGTACGTAAAACCTAAGGCAATGTTGAAAAAAAAGTCAATTGGAAAAATAACCCTCTGTCAGTTTTCCTTTGAAACACGCTCACATCACATCACCAGCCTATAACAGTCCACTGTTGGACACAGGCCTCTCCAAAAGGAGGATTTTGCCATAATCGCCACGCTTGGCAGGCGGGTTGGCGATCGCAGTTTGACCAATGGTGATGAGGAGACGCTGCTGCCCGTCTTCTTATGGCGGTTCTCCTGTAGTCGCATCTTACGACACCCATAGAAAGAGAAGGGGTGGTGCAATTCTTTTAAAGTGCCGGCACCACACGGCACGCTCACGCACTCTGCTAAAAGTAAAGTATTTTTATCAATAAATGATATCATTACGAATAGGTTGGAAAATTTGCAGGTTTATACTATTGGTACCTAAAGGAAAATAATAATAGGATAGAAACGATTTATTAGAAAGTAGTCGGGTTAGGTATGAGTCATTTCAATTTGGTGGTGTTTAGTAAACAGTTGTTTTTGAAGGACGTTTAATAATTTGTTAATATTACACGTAAGTGTTGTTTAATTAGTGGTACACAGGAAATAATACAAAAAAAGAATTAAAAAAAAACTACATATTCATGGATTTTTTGTTATTCTTGTGGTAAAATTAAGAAAACCAAGTTTAGCTTTGTTTATCTATCCATTCAGCTTATGCAGTTCACTGTTGGCCGTATTAAGCTTTCCCCAAAGAGCGCCAAAGAGCACGATCTCCTACTATTTTCGTCCATCCACTGCCAGCCATCCTCCTAAAGTCTTCGGCCCATCATTAGCCGTCATATTGGTAATTTATTCAAATTTACTAATAATTCTCCTATTATGAAATCTGTTCTCTAAAAAAATATACTCAAATTATTATTTAAATTGTTTCAGATCCATCAATATGGCTAATAAGAGGAGAGATCATTTTGTATTGGCAGTGGTCATAGCAGTTGTTATTGGTAAGTAATATTTTAGTACAATTTTATTGGTGATCGAGGGTGGGCTAATTCTGAACTCGGGTCTAACGGTAAATTATATCTGTTTTATTCAGAGTGCATTTGCTATTCCGGGACTAAAGTTAAACCACTGTTTTAACGTACAAAAATCAGTGGTTTAACCTTAGTCTGGACTAGTAAATGCACTCTGAATAAGACGGCAAAGGACTTTATATCGGGCGCGAGTCCTGTAAGACAAAAATATATGGTGCTCTATCCATGAATGCGCTAGAGACGCGTTATACAGGGTGTTTTTTTATGTGTACACAAATTTTAATATGATGTTCTACTTACTTACTATAAATATAAACAACTTTTACTATACTAACATCGGAAAAAAATATATCTACGTTTCGTCATTCTCCTGCTCAAATACATTTTATTACTTTTAAATAAGCACTTTCGTACAAGCTTTTGCAAGCGTGTTAAGCTTAACTTATTTATAATCGTTATAAATTGTAAACCTCTTTTTTTTACGGCAGGGGTTGAAGACAGAACTACCTATGCATGCGTTGGTTCCCTAGCTAGGGTATGATATTTGCCATGTTGCGTACTACTAAGCACTAACTGTCTTATTCAGAGTGCATTTACTAGTACCAGTCTAAGTTTAAACCACTGATTTTTGTACGTTAAAACAGTGGTTTAACCTTAGTCCCGGAATAGCAAGAGCACTCTGAATAAGACAGTAACGGGTTTAGAACCTCATTAATCGTTACGAAAACAGTTTATTTTTAAAAATAACAAACAATAATTATTATATATTATTTTCAGCAACATGTCTCGGTGCAATGTTACTCGATAGGATGCATGCATGCATGCTTGTTATCTTTATTAATATTTATTAGAATCTCATACCGCAAACGGAATGAAAATGAAATAAAACCATAATGATACTAAAATTTGACGTAATCACAAATCTAATGAAAATACAGAGCGACTGGATGTGAGCTTTTTATTAATTATTCTACTAATTAAAATAAACAACTTTCACTGTGGTAGGAAAAAAAGGTCACCTTTCCTTGATTTAGTAATTAACAGTCTGAAGACGTAGTTCAAAATTAATTAGAGATCCCTGCTCAATATTAGAAAACAACAGTTATAATAACTGTTATTTTTTCAACCTTTCTATCTACTTACTTCCATTCAAAAGCCGATAAAAACAATATTTGTAACGGTTGAAGTTAGCATCAAACTCCTCGTAGCCACAATTATGCAAAAACCACACGATTATCATATCCGACACTCCCATGGAGGCTTCTGATAATAAATCCTGCGGTTCAAAGATTGCCACCCTGTATAACATCACCGATTCGTAATTTCAACCTTAGTTGCATAATTTTTAGGTTCAAAATGGTTTGTAAATAGTAGTTTCTAGTTGAATGAGTTCAATATTTATGGCAACCGCGAAATGGTGAATCGCTTAGTACGGCAGACAGAGTGAATCAAATATTAATATATTCTCATCTACATATTCATAGAAATGGCTAGTTTTATTATTTATCGGTTTTTAGTTTGTTTATAACTGTTTTGACAAAAAAAATCAGCGCTGACGTAAAATTAAACATTAATGGCCTTACCACAAAGATAGACTAGTGTTAAACATTAGTCTAAAGATTTGTCAACCAATTTAAAATGTTGACATATCAGACATTCGAGACATATTATTAAAACACATTTCAAATTGGTTGACTAATCTTAAGACAACTGTTTAACACTAGTTTATCTTTTTGTAGTAAGGCCATTAGTTACGAATTAGGTAGAGTCTACAGTCTACACTCACCTGAAATTAATATCGACTGGCTGTCGCCTGTCGCATACGAAATATGACAGCTTATTTCGAACCGAGCCGAGAACTAATATTGACGTAGGTATACTGCATAGACTGCCTATCTTGCAGCCCTTGATTATTTTGTTCAGTGTGCGCCGCACCTGCGTTTAGTGGCCTACAAACTGCCTGGTACCTCGAAACACAAGGATAATCATCATCATTTCAGCCACAGGACGTGCACTGCTGGACATAGGCCTCCCCCAGTGACTTCCAGATTGTCCGGTTACGCGCGGTATGCATCCAGCGGTTTCCTGCAACCTTTACCAGGTCGTCTGTCCACCTTATGGGTGGAAGTCCCACTCCTGCGCTTGCCGGTACGTGGCTTCCATTCCAGAACGTTTCTGCCCCATCAGTCGTCAGTTCTGCATGCTATGTGTATCCGAAATGATGGTAATTCCTTCGAGATAAAGACAATTATTGTGTTGTTGCACCCTAATTATTATTATTTAATATTTTAACTTGTTTTCTAAACAAAATACTCGTACAACAAACCAAGCAAGGTAGCATAGCTATTGAGAGGACGTGGAGTGCCTGAATCACGAAGGACGGTTTTATGGAAAAAATAATAAACATTTCCCTTTCAAATAGCCAAATTGTACACTTGACCCAACTCAAGAGTCCTCCACCTGACGGTAAATATTCAAAAACATAATTTATATTTGATTTTTTACGCATATTGAACATTGAAAAACATGCTTTTTACGAAAGTAGGTACGTAAATTCAGAACGTCGCGACGATCGCGACGATAAAAACAGTTATAAAGTGCCTGTTTCATAATGTACGGATAAGTACGTTCCGATAAGTTTTACATACGGTCTGAATAAACTATTTTTATCTTTGGAAGTCACGGAGGAGGCCTATGTTCAGCAGTGGACGTCCTGTAGCTGATATGATGATGACGATGAAACCATTTTTGACTTATCTGAAGCATAAACACTCCGTCAAAAAGCGCTATTATATGACACATTAAGTTAAATCACTTGTAAAAGAGGCCCTATAATATAAAAAAAAACACTATTGGTACCTACTGGCAGTTTGTCTCTAAGAAAATTAATATCCCAAATGCAAACTTTCGTTTGCAGTAGTTCATACTACAATTTAATTAGTTTAAGTATACTTACTTGCCTAACAAACACATTGTTATTTTTAATGGGTGTTGAGAGGGTACGTAGTAAGTATATAGCGATAGTTGTGATTGAAAGAAGTTTCAAATAGTAATGATTTTATTTGGCGGAATGGCCTACTTTTATACAAAACTAGAGCAATAGCAAGAATGAGACGGATGTATATTTTTATTACACGCAACATGAAAACAAAACGAGTAGGTAGCTACTTAGAAATTAATTTAGACAATGATATCTGTATCACACAACACAGAAAACGAAATAAATGGGGTATACGAACATAAACTAACATGCTAGTACCTACGAGGCAAAAAGTAAATACGACCATAGTAGGACAGCAGAAGGTTTCCCAGTTCGGCGGAGACGCTGGTATGATGTAGACGTATGTCTCGTGATGTCGCCACAATGGGTATCTACAAGTATTAAGTTTAAAGTTAGTGTATCAATTTGGTTCTAGAAGAAGTTGTTCATATGGGCATAAGAATCATCCCCTATTATAAATTTAACTAATAAACCAATAAATTTACATCCCACTATGTCGAGCCGTGGACTGACGAGAGCTGATCATAATAAATGTTCCACTAACAGGCCTATCCTCAACTACAATATGATATGGGTGGTACTTCTATCTAACCCGCTAATGCTAAGTACGGTATCGAATTGAATTGACAAAAAAAAATTAAGTATTTTTCAAAAATAATTTATTGTTTTGTTTTTCTAGCCGACAAAACCCTAAACATCAAAAATGAAGTTGTTGGCCAGTTACTCTGTTCTTTCAGCTATCTTGTGGTATTGCTTTCATGTTTCTACGACACATGAAACCTTGGCTATAGTTGCCATTGCTAGTGTTAAGAAACCCAAAATGGCCGCTATAAAAAGGAGGTGAGGGTTTGACCCTCCAAATTATTATTTTTTTGCGATAAAATTTGATATCGCACTTAGCCTTAACGGGTTAGAAGTATACCGCCCATATCACATTGTATTGTAGTGAACTGCATCACCTCTTTGAAAGTATGAATACTTTACCACGCATAAGTAGGGGATTATAAGGCAAGTTACCAAATCACAGAACAGGGTACAGCTAGGCTCCGCTACAACCAAACCTTGCCGTGAGTACGGAGTACTCATTATTATACTATGCCGTGCCGTGAGATAGGTATAGTATTATTCTTTCTCTATGGTATAACTAAGCCGCGCTTAGGCAACTGACTAATCTTCACGACTAAGTTTAAGCAATATGGGCTTAGTCCAAGTTAAAGTGCCTTTCGAATCACGTAGATGATTGTCATAAGTATCACTAAATATGGCCGGAATGGTAACCAATCCACGCACAACCGCGGCTTTAGTTGAATAACCTTTGTAATCACAGCCAAAGCGCTGCTGCCACTGAGCTTCAAGCTCCGCTGGTGCTAATCAGTAAAATGGAAAATTTTACAGTAAAAGTAGGAAATTTAACAATAAAAGTGGGAAATTTAACGATTAAAGTTATTTTAGGAAGTTAGGAAATTAAAATGAATTGGAAAATAAAACGGGATCACATTTTATTTCAGCGATTAAACTTTATCGCAAAATCTCTTTCATTTTACCGCCACCTTTATACCCGTAACCGGTAAAGATAAAGGCTTGGCAGTGGACAATGATACGCGTATATCGCTCGGACCGCAACGGCGCTGCACTGTGTACCGAATGGATTGAGAATCTATACCCTACGCCGGTTTAATGGCCTTGATACTTGCATTTTGTGAACTTTTTTCTTATTAGGCTTAGACAACTAGAATAAGGCCTGGTTTCCACCAAAGCGAAGAGGAGAAGAGATGTCTCATTTTTCTATAGAAATTAGTGACGCGGACGAGCTAGCGTCCGTGGCGCGGAGAAGAGGTGCGTAGCAAAGATTAGATGTAAGCTGTGAGAGAGATCAAAATCAGTCTAATGCTGTCTACGAAAAGTAGATGTCATTTCGTTACAAAAGTAATAATGTTAATTTGCTCGAGGAAGAGAAATTAGAGGTTAAAGAAACACAACTAATTCTTCAATATTTAAACTATTGACGGAAACATAGATTCTGCTTAAGAAACCATATAAAATGTCGCAGTCATGGCAAATAGGCGCGGGCGCCTTTCGGCCTCTCCCTCTTGACATCTCCGCTCCGCCGCGCCGCCGCTGGTAGCTCGCTCGCGGCACAAATTTCTATAGAAAAATGTGACATTTACTCTCCTCTCAATCCATTTAAACCGAAGCTGAGCGGAGAGGAAATGTGGAAATATCGAAATTGGATTAGTTATTTAACACACATCTCCTGTCGTCCCTTTGCCTCTCCGCTTTGGTGGAAACTTAGCCTAAGTAAAGTGTACTGTAGGCGGCGCACATGGTTCGTAAAACTGATGGCTAATGTGCCAAAAAGGTTCAAGAATGGAGGTCACCTACCAGCAGGCTTTGCCTTATAATTTAATTCATTTTAACCTCAATTAAGTTCGCTTGAATTTATCACAACTATTAAACAAATAATTCATTTGCAAATCAACAATCTTTAAACTGACCTTGATACTATTATTATTTTGCTTGACTTTATAAACGTTGCGAAATTGCCAATTATCTAAATCCTTCACATTTCAAGTATCAAGTAAGTGCAGTCATCGTATACAGTTGGAGATGAATGGCGCGATTAAGTTGAGCAAGTCGGTACAACCTTGATTGGTGGGGCGACGATGGTGGTGCGACAATCGTACGATTGAATTTCGAGCTATCGATACCGTTTGTACCACTAGGAAAGGATACTTCGAGTTTGAATACCTTATCTATTGCACTAAAATACAGCTACAAAACTTACGAAACACAAAAAATAGGTGATTTTTTGAAGTCGAAGGAGGTTAAATAAGCAACTACTGAGATTTTATGTTCAAATAATAACTTAAAGACGACTGACGTAATAGAATAAGTTAATTATTAAGTTGATAAAACAAAGCGAAAGTAGACCTTATAGATTTCTGTGAGCAAATAAATTTTCAACCTATGGGCGGTGTAACAATTTCCTGGTAGACTATACTTTACCTGCTTGGTCATCAAAAAATGGTCCCTTTTAGTTTCGCCATGTCCGTCCGTCCGTGATTAATGACATTAGGGATGTTTTTTTTCTTGTCTCTTTCATGGTGTGAGGCGACGCCGAATATTGTGGGTGGGATTGAATCCATTGTGTAAAATTAAGTTTTAGGACTTAAAGATGAGTGAAATGCCAAAAATCTCGGATATGAAAATCCAATTATCAGAATACCTATTTCTTGTATTCAAAAACTAAAAGAACGATATGCTGGAAAAGGATTAATAAACATCTAGAATTTAATAATTAAGTTTTTGTACCTCCCTTGTTAACAAACAGAAAATCGGTCTACTTTTTCATAAATTGCACAATTTCTCTCAAACTGCTTAAGCTCATTGTTACTTTTTTCACACAATACAAGGCTGTGGAAATATACATGTTATGAATTGAGGATTTAATTAGATTATTCTTTATATTAGCATTAATTTAATGAAAAACATGTTTTTTTTCGTTGCTAGAGGTCATCCGCGCCCGCGCGATTGTATGGCCAACCAAAATCTCGTGATAATTCACGTCTCCTTACCTATTACCTATTTCATAATTTTAAATCTATGTAGGTAAGTATTAAATTGATCAAAGAATATAATAGGATTTACTTAATCAAAGTCCTCATTATCTATACTATAATAAATCTGTAACGGGTCGATGTCTGCACATTGAAGATATTGTAAAAATTGTTTTTGCAGAGCACTCTATAATCGATACTGAAGCCAAAAATGCAATTATTTTAATTCTTGTCTGTCTGTCTGTCTGGCGCGATGTATACGCTAATCTCCGAAGATACTGCACGGATTTCTTTGCGGTTTTTACAAATAGATTAAGGTCACCCGTGCGCTTATATTAGGCTTTGTTTCATTAAATGCTGATGCCGGTAAAAACAAGATTTCAGAAGAAACATGTTCAATTTCGCTGCGCCTGCTAAAAAACTCATGGCAAAATGACACTGGAAGGATTGATTTCAATAAAGAATAAGAAGGAACCAAAAATCTTTAACTTTATTAAACCGTATTACGGGTTCTCAATTCGTCTGAATGATTTTTTTTGTATGTTTGTTAAGCGATTACTCCGTCAATTATGAACAGATATAAAAATTCCTTGTTTTGTTTGAAAGAGTATATTCCCGAGGTGGTTCCATTTTCACCAAGTTAGGATCTGATGGAGGAATTACACGGAAATCAAAGAAAATTCTCAAAAAATGTAGGCAAATAGAGTCTGTTTGTCAACTTTAAATAACTTATTCAGATGTTTGCGTCTGTTAGTTATCATAATTATACTGCTGAGCTGAAGATGAAAGTCACAAAATTCTTAACAGACGTCGACAGATAATATTTTGCAGTGTATTGGGCAAACGTGGCGCTAACGAGGTACTGACAAGAATTTTCAGGTAGTGCTTCACGCAGTCCACAGCGTTCCTTGATATGGCAATCATCCTGTAGTCCACGCAAACGAAGTTGCGGGCACAGCTATTCAGTAATAAGGAAATATCCTTATTACTATTTGATTAGCTAAGGGGGCGTCCATAAATTACGTGAGGTGTTTTTTTAAATTTTCTGTTTATACTTTACGAAATTCGACAGAGAACTGAAGTAATCGATTATCGATTGAGCTCAAAGAATTAGAGAGCTGAATAGAATGGCTGCTCACATTTGTCGAAGAATCGATAACCGATGACGAGTTTCTGAGTGGAGACCGCGGTATGGTAATCTCAGCCCAGGGGGCCTAGCGCGAAAGTGTATCGTTCGGTCGGTCGTATTAACCGATCAATTTAAAACATTCTTTTCCCCGTATTAAAGGTTTGACCATTTATTAACAATTGAAAACAGTCGGGTTCTTTACACGGTAGATTGAGTTGGTCATATTTTATCAAAGGATTAACAGATGAGACTGGCCATTTTCATTTGTTAGGTTTATACGACCGAACGAAAGATACACTTTCGCGTTAGTGGAGTGACACATAAAACTGCTGGCCGGTTGAAAAAAAAGCTAAGGATCGGACTCAGTGGCGAGCACAGATCTTGCCTACGTTTATCCCTAGTGGTACTCGTAGATTAAGGAACTTGTTTAATTAATTTAATACGTCCTGTGAGAAAAAAAGGTCCCCTTGCCTCTAGCCTATTCTCAAAAAGTTCGATTGTCAAAATATCCTATATTTTGGATTCATCACCAGCCTATATCAGTCCACTGCTGGACACAGGCCTCTCCAAAAGGAGGATTTTGCCATAATCGCCACGCTTGGCAGGCGGGTTGGCGATTGCAGTTTGACCAATGGTGGAGAATGGATATTTTGAATTACCTGCTTGATATATTTTTTTATATCGATGCATTTCTTTTATAACAAAATAGACATAATATGGTGAGTATGCTGTTATTTGATAATTATTAGAATCTACAGCTAAAGTAAAGTCCTTTTATTTAGTAAAATATACGAAAAATACAGGTACAGGTTGCTATTGATGATTTACAACATTTTCTGCTGCATATTAAATATTTGGTAAAAATAATTATGTTAACGTTACCTACATGTATTGCTTCTCTCAAAGAATCTTAAATTTTCAGAAATTTGACGAAAGATTGGTGAAATTAGTTGTAATTCCATCGTCACGAATAAAAATTTTAGATATATATTATCAATAACTTTTCTAAGAAAAGAAAAGATATCGAAAATATTCGATAATTTAAACGAAGGCCTTTTTGTAGATAACAAAATTGGTCCCTTAAATGATTTTGACTTTGGGAAGTATAATTGTTTCCTAAAAGAAAGTTTACGAGTAAAATTGATTGGCTGTTGATGATACAGCGCATTAATATCGCATAATTGGTTATTAGGTATATCGTTGGGTACTTTTTTGTTATCTATTGTTTTTTTTTGTTATCTTTTTCGATGTAAAGATTAAATCAACTATGGATATATTTATGGCGATGTTATCTTAACAATTTCTATTTATCTTTTTGTGCATTAAATATGAATTATTTAGAACTCTCACACAATTTACCATTTTCTGAACAACCGTTGTTCAAAATTCCTAGGTAATTAGTCTGTTTAGGATTTAAAAAAAATGTTGTAAAAGGGGTTTAAAAGGTTGGCATATTGTTTTACCAGTAGAATTATTTCAACTGACGTAGTGCATTGAACAGAAAGGGTTTTGGGTTTGGTTTTCAGTTTGGGTCTGTTTGGGTCGATTCAAAAACTTCGTAAAAAGTCTGAATTTCTTTTGAAAGTCATCGAATACTTTTAAGTATAACTAATTGATATTTTTTATTTATAACTTTTTCAAATTAAAATTTGTAGATTAAAACATTTTACACAAAACTTACAAAATTAATAAAATAACACAATTTTGTGTTAAAATATTGTGTTAATAAAAATATTTATAAACACAATATTTTTTGCTAGTAGCAAGAGAAACATGTTTTAAACATCATCATCTTTAGATTTCGTCTAATACCAATTACAGCCATATTATTATAACATATTTACTAGGCAAATAAATGGTGGTTAAATCAATTACGAAACAACCTTGAAAAAACAAAAAATATTCCCAACAAAAAATAGACACTAATGAAAAGCACAATAATAAATTCGATATAAAAACAAGAACATCCTTTTCGCTAGAAGTGGTCTGTGACACGTCATTATACTTTATTAATAAAAAAAACCGGCCAAGTGCGAGTCGGACTCGCGCACGAAGGGTTCCGTATCATTTTCTATAAAAATGGCAAAAAAACACGTTTGTTGTATGGGAGCCCCCTTAAACAGACAAACAGACAGACAAGACAGACGGACAGCGGAGCCTTAGTAATAGGATCCCGTTTTACCCTTTGGTTACGGAACCCTAAAAACACCAATAGTTTGTTGCCGTACGTTCCGTATAAAATATTGTAGTTACTTTAAGACTGATAATATTTAATGTTTTCGTTAATGTTATGATTATATGCAAAACACAAGTTAAAAAAATCTTTGTTAGAGTAAGGTTGTTAGACTTTTATAAACAGTTAATGGTAAACTCAATAATATCATCTTAATTAATTTAAGATGTAGACTGAAAATAAAACAAAGATAATAAAATTAATATAACAACTAACTTTTATTGTCTTCGTTCGCTTGATCATTAAATCGATTTCAAAGCGTACAAAATGTATGAATTTATAACTTACTATTATAACTGTAAATTTTTGTTTTTAGCAATTCCATGCAAGGTTTAATTGAAGATAAATAACACTTGAAAAAAATCATCGACCTCAGGTGGGACTCGAACCCACGTCCCATCGCAATCCGGGCGAGTGCTTTGACCACTAAGCTACCGAGGACGTCACGTGACAAGATGAAATTCCTCAAGTGTTTTTTCTCGCTGTCAAAGCCAGCGTATTCTGAACAATGTTGTAGCTATATTTATAGCTGAGTAGTAGGTATACTACCGTCAACACCCTATAGAAATATTTTTACAAATATTTGACTATTGGTTAAGATCAGAAATGCTTAAACATTGTAAATTTTTGTTTTTAGCAATTCCATGCAAGGTTTAATTGAAGATAAATAACACTTGAAAAAAATCATCGACCTCAGGTGGCAGCGAGAAAAAACACTTGAGGAATTTCATCTTGTCACGTGACGTCCTCGGTAGCTTAGTGGTCAAAGCACTCGCCCGGATTGCGATGGGACGTGGGTTCGAGTCCCACCTGAGGTCGATGATTTTTTTCAAGTGTTATTTATCTTCAATTACTATTATAACTGTTTTTTAATCGTTATTGCTTCCTATGTTTTCATACATATTTTGCTATTTGGAGCAATGATTAATCCAACAAATCAAAGCCGTTTCTTTTGTTCAAAATGGTGTTACTAGCCTGACTTAGTTTTATGTCCTTTAAAACATACGGATTAGATTTTGCTGATATATGACCATATCAGTGAACATGTATTTCGAAGGATCTCTTAAAACAAGTTAAGATGAAACAAGCAAAAAAGTGCTAATTTATTACAACAGAGCGAATGCTTTTTATGTTTTAATCAAGTATCAAGATGAGCTGGTAAAGATTAGAAGGAAATACACAGTAGCCAAGTATGTGAAATATTTAAATTTATTAGAATCACCTAATATCGCTTAAACTTAAAAAAAAAACAAATTGCAATTAGATTACTTTTACGTATCAATTTTAACTTACTACCTAGGTATAACTAAAAAATACAAAAATTACAAATGATTACGCGAGCTAAACAACCGTCAGCGCTATCTCTTGACAACTTTTTGAACCAACCATATAAACTTAGTAGTGATTTGAACAGTCAGCGTTATATACTATATTCTGTGACAAACCAGGCGGATACCAAATCAATCTTACTTCATATTTGTTTTTTTTCTTTAAAGGATTTAAAAATAACAATTCTGCCGGTCAGTTTGCTAACAAACCCGTGAACTCGAGGAATAAAATTACGGCAATTAACATCTTTTGATTGCAACGCTTCAATTATTCCTTAGCGGTAGTTTTTGTTAACCCTAATTGGCTTATTCATAAAAAGGGATAAAAGCGAGCGCTTTTAAAGTAAATGTTCCGTATTTTAAAACAGGCATCTTTTTAAACTACCAATAATGAACTCTAAATAGTAACATTGTATTAAAAACTGTTTACAGAAAAACAAAAGAAAATGTTAGTTATATTTTTACGAGCTCACGTTTAGATCTCTGTGGTCTATCATTAATTATTTTAACAATATTATTTCAACAATATGGGATGTTTTTATTCTACCTAGTTTTATGTAAAACAACACCGCTTAGGTTTAGGTAGTTAGGGTATCCTATGATTTCACTGACGATCATTTTGCAAAGTCTTATTTGATTAACAATTATTGGTTAAATTATGATTAAAAGGTTCGTTTTTAAACAAATACGAAGGAAGATGGAATACCAAATAATTAAATAGTTTTGAGACTCTTGTCGTATCGGCAGGTTTAAGAGATATTATTTTCTATATCGAATTTTACTATAGTACCCTAAAAAGTTTAAGCTTCGTTCGTTACATGCTCTTTTATTCAATTCCGGCATTTAAATCCTTCTGAGAACTAGCTTTTACAGCGGCTTCACCTGTGTCTTTAAATATTCCTTGCCAATTTAAATCAAGAAACACAATTAATGTGATAATTTACTAACACACGTTATAATCTAACTAGCATGCTTACGATTTGCAAGAACTGTTAATGTAATTTGATTTGAGTCGGAATCCGATATTTCAGCTATGTTTTTTCTCAAATCTAAAATTAAAGATTATAATTTCTTCCGCCGCCCACTTCTAACACCTTCTAGTTCAACGTGGTAGTGGAAGGCAAACACAGCACGTATATTGTACGTATACGTATACGTATACTTGACAGCCGATGGGTCAAAAAGGTTCTATAAAGGCCACATAGACGACCAGACGACTTGGTACAGATTTTAGAAACCTGACGGATGTAGGTCGCTTCCAACAGGCCAATCTGGAAATCTTTGGGGAGACCTATGTTCAGCAGTAAACGTCCTATGGCTGAAATGATTATGATTTCTTCCCGCAGTCCAAACTACTTGCAGTTTCTAGATAAAAATAAACATAAGTGAATTTCAGCTTTGATTGAAAAAGGTTATAATCTGAACCTAAGGTAAGTAGCTAAAGCACTTGTGTTATAGAAATCAGAAACAACGACGGTACCATATACAGTCCGCCGTGCTCGCCTCTCGGCTACGGAGGTTTTAATTTGACTTGCAACTTTGTGGTTAGTTTGCCTTCTTAACTAACTAATAAAAAAGATTTGCCTGAATTGTTTCTATATGATTCATCAATAAATCGTTTTTTGTGCCATGTTCTTTAAAAACTTTTTTACTTACCTTACCTTACTTTTTGTTATAAAAAACAAAGCTATCAAATTAATCACGTAATGTTATAAAACGTTCGAAGTTAATGATAATGTGTAACTTAAACGTTTTGCTATAGTTACAGGTAAATGTTTACAATCTCAAATTTAACTGAATAGTTTAAAATTTAATTGGTTTATACACGCATTGCTTTGGTAAGTACCATGACAATTTACTTATTCTAAAAACTACTTGCAGGGTAAGCGTAGATTTCTCAAATCTCAACTGAAAGCAAAGAAACATTTAAAGGATCCTTTATAAAATATGTTTCTTTGACTGAGAGCCTAATTATCTGAATTGTGTACAACATGCAGACCCCATAATAATCGTTGCTGTATTTGAGCAGTGAAATAGAAGGAGGAAAAGGTTTTGAGTTATTTAAATTAGACTTTGTATTAAATAAAACAAAGTTGGGTTAGTCACATCATTATTTTAGAACTCGACAACAGCGGGACCGATTTTAATAATATTTGATTTGTTCAATTTGTCTTCGCTCCGAATAGCAAAATATTGTGTACAAAGTTCGTCGGAACAGGTAGTTTGAAGATAAAGAAGGCACTTTTGAATATCTACTAAAACAAGGAACTTTTGAGTATCTACTAAAACCTTTGAGTTTGGGCTGATCTGTTATTTCACCTATGCATAGTTTGTTTTATATTTCCGCCCATAAAAAAGATGTTTATGCTCAACATAGTGTACTAAATTCAATTACCACGTATATTAGAACACTTTCAAATGTAGGAACTTTGAATCCCAAATGAATTAATTGATGTAATCCAGTATTGAACAGTTCGCGCAAAACGATGGATTTCCTCGCCCCCTTCCTAGGTAATAAGGGATTCGCACGATACTCAAGGAAAGGGTTTACACCTCCCGATCAGTAAAATTTAGACCCATTTTTAATACTACATTATTAAGTAGTAGACATTAAGATCATTGTGAGTTTACGTAGTATTTAAAAGTTTTAATACTACGTAAACTGATAGTGGACTAAATGGCCTAAAACCATTTTTTTATGTTGTGTGTTTAGTAAATTAAAACCTTTTTGAAGGCATCGAAGTCCATTCGGAATTGCACATTTGTAAACTTAAGAGGAGACTTGATTTTGAACTTTATGTCAAACCCATAGTGAATAATATCAATTGAGAAATTTTCCCATTTTGTAGTAGCTTGATGTGCATTATACTCGTATATATTCTAGGGAAATCCCCTATTCTATGATTAATCATGATTAGTTATCTTTGATAATGTTAATCTTTAGAGATAATTAATTCTACACGTTAAATAATCTACTAAAATAACATTTATAATGTAGTAGGTAGATATAACCTTACTACGAAAAAGATGACGAATAGTAATGTACCATAATGATGTAATGCTAGAGTTGAAATTTATATTTCGGTATTTCTAAGCATACTGCGGAATGCTAAGACCATTATCATTGCAATTTCAACCGTAGTAGTGAAAAATAAAGTACATTACATTTTATTCCTCATCTGAAATGCACTTGCTGCCATCCCAATAGTGAGTGCACTAATTAAGTAAATCATCAAGTCTGCTCCTCAAATACAACAAGCTTCTCTTTATCAAAGTAAAAAAAAACTTCTTCATATAAACAAACTAATGAAATCTGGTCATCGCTAAACTGTAACAGAAAGTTTTTATTTGCGATAAAAAGTGTAACTTATAGCAAAAAATATACTTATATTTAGACCTTTGTATTGGTACGTTTCGAATCAGTAAAGAGGTGGATCGAAATTTCAACTATGCAACTATTTCTTACTGGATCTTATTGATTCCATATCGAACAACATTGACATTGGCAACCTCTGAAAAGTTATTAAAAAGTTGTGTGCATGAAACAAAATAAATCAATTTATTGCAACATAAGTACATATATTTCGGTAGATAATATTGTTTCGACACGGTATTGTGGTAGAACTAAAAAATAATAACCTTTAGTATATTTTACACAATTCTTCGTTCACCGTTGATGGTATGTACCGAAACGAGTCCACTAATACCACTGAGTTTAGTTCAGCTAGCGCCCCTTGCAGCACAATCTAAAAATGAAAATAATTATGTAAGAAATGATACCCTAACTTGATTTATATTCGGTATGTTAATGCACGATACTTACATAGCCTTCAAAATCTCGGGGGTTATCAATTTCAATTCTTAAAATGTTCCATCCTGCCTCAAAATTTGGAGATATAGGGGAATACATGTAATTCCCAACATTAAAATCAATTCCATCATCAGATGATTCCATAACCATTATATTGATAATATTGGCAAATTGTGTATCTCCAATATAAACATTAAACTCCAAAATACCGTTTCCCATTACAAAGTTAAATGACGTCACACAGCTCAATGCAGTTGAAGGTGAAATAAACAAATTGCTTGATGAATGATGCTGATTTTCTATTTCCACTGACGTAAAACTATTAAGAGTCCAAGGAGTCATCCCTCTGCAATTGCCCGATCTTGACGAAAATAACATTTCAAAGTTGTTCTCAAAATCGTATTTAATGCATCCGTCGATATTGGGTGCTGGCGTAGTAGTCCACACTTCCTTGATGGTCGTTGAATCTGTTGTCGATAGTTCTGCCACAGTTGTCGTTGTCGAGTCTGTTTCTTGCCCATCTAAATCTGTTAATCCTGTAGTCCACGACTCTGTTGCTGTAGAATCTGTTTGTTGCCCACCTGAGTCAGTAGATTCTGTTGTGAATTGCCCTGTCACAATCGTCTCATGATCTGCAACAGTGGTTTTAGTTATCCATTCTCCAGTCGTTGTTGCGTCTGTTTCTTGCCCATCTAAATCTGTTAATCCTGTAGTCCATGGCTCTGTCACAGTAGAATCTGTCAGTTGCTCATCTAACTCAGTAGGTTTTGTTGTCCATTGCCCTGTCACAATTGTCTCACCATCAACAAAAGTGGTTTTGGTTATCCATTCTACAGTCGTTGTTGAGTCTGTTTCTTGCCCATCTAAATCTGTTAATCCTGTAGTCCACGACTCTGTTGCTGTAGAATCTGTTTGTTGCCCACCTGAGTCAGTAGATTCTGTTGTGAATTGCCCTGTCACAATCGTCTCATGATCTGCAACAGTGGTTTTAGTTATCCATTCTCCAGTCGTTGTTGCGTCTGTTTCTTGCCCATCTAAATCTGTTAATCCTGTAGTCCATGGCTCTGTCACTGTAGAATCTGTCTGTTGCTCACCTAACTCGGTAGGTTTTGTTGTCCATTGCCCTGTCACAATTGTCTCGTTATCAACAAAAGTGGTTTTGGTTATCCATTCTACAGTCGTTGTTGAGTCTGTTTCTTGCCCATCTAAATCTGTTAATCCTGTAGTCCACGACTCTGTTGCTGTAGAATCAGTTTGTTGCCCACCTGAGTCAGGAGATTCTGTTGTGAATTGCCCTGTCACAATTGTCTCATGATCTGCAACAGTGGTTTTAGTTATTAACTCTCCAGTCGTTATTGAGTCAGTTGCTTGCTCATCTAAATCTGTTAATCCTGTAGTCCATGGCTCTGTCACCGTAAAATCTGTCTGTTGCTCATCTGACTCAGTAGGTTCAGTTGTCCATTGCCCTGTCACAATTGTGTCGTCATAAACAATAGTGGTTTTGGTTACCCATTCTTCCGTCGCTGTTGAGCTGGTTTCCTGCCCATTTAAATCAGTTAATCCTAAAGTCCACTGCTCTGTCACCGTAGAATCTGTCTGATACTCAGCTGACTCAGTAGGTCCTGTTACAACTAAAGTGGTTTTAGTTATCCATTGATCTGGTATTGTTGAATATATATCTTGCCCTTCTAAATTGGTTACTTCTGTGGTCAATGAGTCTGTGACTATAGAATCAGTCTGTTGACCATTTGAAGCAGTAGATTCTGTAGTCCATAATCCTGTAATAACTGTCTCATCGCCATTAATGTTAGTTGTAGATGATATCCATTCATCTGTAATTTTTGAAGCTGTTTCGTGACCGAAATCGGGTGATTCTGTTTTCCAGGGCTCTGTTACAGTAGATTTTATTATTTCAGTATCAGTTGTTAGAGATGTCGTTGTAAATTTTCCATCGTAAATTAGGCATGTTCCTTCACTTGTAGTTGATGGGATGTACCGAAACGAGTCAACTAATATGTTAGAACCTTCTGCTGCCACGCCCATCAGCACAACCTGCAAAATTAATTGTATTAAACAACCAGGTACGGAAAAAATGCTGTTTTAATATTGTGATTTGTGCAACATAATTAGAAAACTTACATTCCCATCGAACACCTGGCGCTCTAAAATTATTCTTAAACTATTCCAGCCAGCCCGAAAATTGGAAGAATGTGAGTTGTATGATAAAACTGCAACAGTCCTATCGATCCCATCTTCATATTTCATCTGAACTAAAATATTTATCATCCAGAACCGGGTGAAATTTGAGTATTCTTCATTTCCCATGAAAACATTAAACTCAAATGTCCCATTTCCCATTTTAAAGTTGGAAGATTTTAAGCAACTAAACGCATTTGTGGGTGCTATAAACAAAGTGCTTAGCGGGTGCAGGCTTTTAATTTCTACCGAATTAAAGTTACTTAAAGTCCAAGGATTTGCCCCGGTACAAACACCAGATCCAGAAACCAGAGTTGTATTAAAATTTTCTTCAAAATTGTATATAATGCATGTGGATATGGTCGTCCCAGATGGTCCGCCTCCATCTAAATCCGTCGATTCTGTTGTTGTAAATTGGGTTACCCATTGTTCTGTCCCTGTTGAATCTATTTCTTGCTCATATAAACTTGTAGTTTCTACAATCCATGGATCTGTAACAGTAAAATCCGTCTGCTGGCTAGTATTTGTTGTCACAATTGGATCAGACACATCAAATGCTGTAGTATAATCTGTATGCATATCAGTAGTAGAGGTGTAGTCTAGAAAATTGTCTTCGTATAAAATACAATTTACTTCTTCTGTTGTAAATGGAATGTAGCGAAATGAGTCAACTAAAACAACCGATTGAGGGCTAGCAACACCCATTAACACTACCTAAAAAAACACAAGCATTAAAACTAATAATGATTAAAATATTGCATTAGCTGTTAAATGTTACCAAACTTACATAGCCTTCGAATTGCCATAGGCGGTCAATGGTTATTCTAAGGATGTTCCAACCTTGCACAAAATTTGTAGATCGTGAGTCATACGCCAAAAAGGTTATTGTATTGCTTGGTTGTGCCATAATGTAGATAAGAATGCTATTGGAAATTTGATGATCACTAACGTAGACATTAAACTCAAACGTCCCTCTTCCCATTAAAAAGTTAAAAGATGAAGTGCAGCTGGCCTGACTTGATGATATGAACTTAGTGCTTGATGAGTGGACCCTCTCCATACCCAGTGAAGTGAAATTGCGTGACTTCCAAGGGTCCATTCCAAGACATAGACCTGATCCTGAGGTGAACATTGTATCGAATTCTTTTTCAAAATTGTATGTGATGCACTCCTCACAAATACTTCTTGAAGTCATTAGCAATATCAAAAATAGAAGATTATTGTTCGCCATTTTGTTTGCACTATCGAATCAAATAACACTTGGCATTAATCACTGTCAAATTAAATATTAATAAATAAATTCCGATATTATTTGACTCACTGGACGGTGACGGTGAAGTATACCAAACTGAAATTATAAGTTTATGTTTAATCACTAGTTATTATCAGATATTTATAATGCTTAATCGTTGGCTAATAAAATTGTGTAATAAAACCGTCAATTCAATATAATACAATAAGATTCCGTAGCGTGACGAATTTTTTGCAAAATACAAACACGGTCAACTGTTTGATTTATGAGGAAAGGTCCAATGACTTCTTTTTAGAATGTGATTATGTTGCTTAAATACAGCTACTTTTATGATGGGACCGACGTAGATTTTAAAAAAAAAAAGTTTTAATAACTTCTCATTCGGTTAATTAGTATCGGAAAGTAACCTATCTTGGCGAGTTTAAATAAATATTTATTTTTCCTTCAAAAAAATATCTGTGCAAATATAAAAACTCCTTAAATGGTATTAACTAATAAAATATTACCTCATTTATACAAGTTTAATATCCTTGTGATTATAAAAACTAGTATGATCATATTTTGATGCAAAATTGGTTTCAAATCATAAATTGCTATTAGTTTTAATACTATAAATACTTAATCGAGAGCTTATAAAATCCTTGCCGTTCCTACAAATACGAGTAGATATCATACAGTATGAGTAATTTTTTTGTGATATTGATAATACTCGCCATTTTCTCATAGCTTTAGCGAGGAACGCACAAGACTTTTCTCTTTTCTAATTTTAAATACGTAAGTCAATAATAAATTTTATTTTTTAGGTATATACAATATTTTTAATTTGAGAAGGGGATACTGATATTTGCGGCTCTAAAAATTCCAAAATTTGACGTGTTTAAATAGATTTCTAAATTAATTGAAGCTGAAATTGAGTCAGTTCGTGTAAACGCCCACAAACACGGATCTAATCAGGCACGTGATCTCCACTTTGCAATTTAAATGTTACCATAATGACTTGAAATGTCTCTTCAGTGTTTCTTAGTAGTGCTTTAATAGTTTTTTTTTGGTTTGATCAAGATCAGTGTGTGTAAATGACACTTTTTCTGGCTTTTCATGCACGGAGGATGTTATTATTTCGAAGAGATTGATTATTTTTTTCTTTATTTTGTTTTTGTAGATGTTATAGGTACTCTAAGTAATAGCTGTATGAATGAAATGATTATTAGGTGTACACTTAAAAAAAATGTTAGTGTCATTCATAAGAATGTTGTAAGTAATTCAAGCAATTATTTAAATAGTTTTAATTTGTTGGAAGATGTTCAAGAGGATAAAAATGCTTTCTTCTAAGATAAATTCCGATTGTTCGCACATACCATAGTAATAAGAGACACCAAAGTTAAAAGCTTGCTCTCATCTAATTAACACTAACTTGCTTTGCCAAACAATCCTGCTCAAAAACTGGTAATACGGATGCCAAGAATCAGCGCCCTTTTGATTTAAAAGAATAGAAATAAAGTTTCACTTTTCAACTCATGCATCTCACTCAGTGGCTTGGCATTGCAAAATGATCCTCTTTTTATATTTTTCCACAACCAACTTTCTCGTGTTATTATCCTAACAGTCACCTTTTTACCCCTTGAAATTTTAATGACTAAATATAATTTGAGATTAAGAGTAAAAAAGACAAAAAAACATCATTCGGAGTTAACGTACCTACTTAATTTGCAATTATATGTTTTTTTTTGTTGCAGGCTCGCACGGTATAAACTCGCAAACAGAAACCGAAGGAACCACAGAATTTGCTGAACTAACAACTGTTACAGAACAAAATTTCACTCTTGACGTTAAAACACGCCAAGCCAGAGCCAACAGTAGGATAGATGACCTGTCCATAGATAACGAAGACACACAAATAAGCAACATCGACCACCATGTAGTGGTTCGACCAGAAAGTGCTTCAAGAGTTATAATGCCTATTAGAACTCGTAGCAACACAAGCAATGAAATTAATGAAGCAGTCAATTTCAATAAAAGCGCTGAAGATATACCAGCTAAGTTGTTAAATGAAGTTATTAGTAAAATTACTAAAAAGAGAGCTAATTTAAAGCCCCATGCAAGATACGACGAAGTAACAGGAGAATTGGTTGGAGGAGCACACCCATGCGAGAGAGAGTGTAAAGAAGGTGAAGATCCTATGATTTGCTACTACCATTTCAATTTGGAATGGTATCATACGATGAGCAAGGCTTGCTACGATTGTCCGTACAATGAATCGGATTGCTTTAGGCAGGATTGCATCCCAGCTGATGGCATTAGCAGATCTCTGAACGTTGTCAACAGAAAGATGCCCGGTCCTTCTATAGAGGTTGGTATTGTTCACTTGAACCTTTACTTAAGCCTTGAACTTGACCCTTACTTTAATTCTAATGTTAAATCATGTTACATCGATATGCTTTTATGCCTTTAAAATGAAACTAAATAATTAGCTATTAGAGCCGACACTGTGTAATTTTGGCCAGCCAAGTTTTTTTTTATAAATAAATAAATAAAACTATGAATTCATGTGAACACGCACACGGTAACCATTTGTTGTTTATATTTAAGGCAATTAAAAGACGGATCTATAAAGTGACTTAAAGTCTGCAATTAAAATATATGCAAAATATTTAATTGGACCATTTTTAATGTACTATTCAGACATGTCAATTGTCAACAATTCAAATTGGTTGACTATTCTATTCTAACTAATGGCTTGAACTAATCATAGTTTAAATCTATATTTTTATTGATGGGGAATTAACTGATTTGGTCAGAGAAGAGTGATGCAGATCTTTGATGACCCGATTGGCCTAGTAGCGGAGTAATTCGCTTTATACACAACGGGTCTAGGGTTCAATACCCGGGTTGGGAAAATTTTAAAAACGAACTTTTTTAAATTGGCTAGACGAAAAGACTCGGGCAAATTAATTGCTGAAACGACATTTTAACACAAGGCTGTTAATCCCCTACCTTGAGATCATATCAGTTGATCCATTTTCTGACACACATTTATTAATTTATCTATGCGCACAAAAACAAATGCAGGTGGACCCATATCTATAAAACTTTTTGTAAATACAATAGCATTTTGTGAAATGATTGCATTAAAAACTAGAGTTTCAGTATGAAAATTCTTTTGTGACGGGCCCGCCGCGGTATAAAATAATTATGAAAATGTAATTTGAATAGATTTAAAAATCTGAATACGTGTACAATTTTAAGCGCTCTTAAAACTTCACTAGGTATTAAAACAAACGCTGAGCGGTGCTCGCTAAAAATCTCGCTTTTTAGCGAAGCAAAATTAAAGCTACACGTATCAACTTACGTTTTAAGTGTTATTCGCAACTTATTAAGTTAAGTAACATAAAATACCGACTTTTTTTAAAAAAATTGCGCAGTCACGTACTTAAGAAATAAAGCAGTTGATATTTCAATTTAAAATGTACTTATGACTTTAGTACTGAACATTTTTCAATCTTTTATTACAAGACTTAGGCTGGGTTGCACCATCTTTACTTTAACCATAACTGTAACTATAACCGGTGTTTCTGTATGGATTTTAACAGACTTTTGACGTTTGTTAAAGATAAAGTAAGATAGTGCAACCATAGAGAAAGAATAATACTAGGTGCAACCCAGGCTTAGACAGTCAGAATATTATGTGGCAGGCGCTGACAACAAACAGAATCATAGTAGCAAAACCAAATAAATTTACAGATCAGGAATATTGCTTTTCTTTATCATCAGGCGTGTTATTATTTAAAAGTTATTTATATTTTTCGAAGGTATGCCAGCATGATCGTGTGATTGTGGATGTGGAGAACGACCTGATGACAGAAGGGACGACAGTCCATTGGCATGGGCAGCACCAGCGAGGAACCCCATACATGGATGGGACACCTTACGTTACGCAGTGTCCAATTCTGCCAGAAACAACTTTCAGGTACTTATTCGATTAGATTAGATTAGAAGTATACAGTGTCAAGGATGATTTATATGTATATAAGATTTTTTGGTTGGATTTTATTGAAGTGTGGTGACTGGGACTTATAAAACGCTGCAGGATTATTCGATTGCCCTGCTTCCAAGATATTTGGGGTCGATGTTAGAATGTCTATCTCTTCCATACTCGCATGAGTATTTCATACTCGTTTACGCATGTCAAAGAGTCGCAAACGCAAATAAAGATAATAATTTTTTATGGTTCCGTACCCAATTGGTAAAACGGGACCTCTGCTATCCGTCTGTCTGTCTGTAACCAGGCTATATCTCATGAACCGTGATAGTTAGACAGTTGAAATTTTCACAGATGAAGTATTTCTGTTGCCGCTATAACAACAAATACTAAAAACCAGTAACAACAAACAACAAACGTGATTTTTTGTTCGTTTTCATAGATAATAGTGCGCCTTCGTGCGTGAGTCCGACTCGCACTTGGCACTATTTAATTCAGTATCCACAAGAAGCAGTCTTGTGGATACTGAATTAAGCAGCAAAATTTAAAAAAATAACTGAAGATTAGGTTCGGAACTAATACTGCTCAACATGTCAATCAGCTACCTGACATGGTTTGATCATGATATTGCCTTTCCAGATACCAGTTCAACGCGACTCACAGCGGGACCCATTTCTGGCACTCCCATTCTGGCATGCAGCGAGCTGACGGAGCGGCCGGCTCGTTCATCGTGAGAAAACCGAAGTCCCAGGATCCTCATGGACCACTCTACGACTATGACAGGTAAAGAAGATGATTGACTTATTGGTATATCTTCTTTTGACCCCCGTAACCGAAAAGCGAACATGCCGGTTTTAGCGTCGCCAATTCGCCATCTCTAAGGTTCCGGGTTCGATTCCCGGTCGGGTCCATGTGAAAAACGAACTTTTCTATATTGTCTCGGATCTGGGTGTTGTGGTACCGTCGTTGTTTCTGATTTCTATCACACGAGTGCTTTAGCTAACTTACTTTAGGCTCAGAAAAAAGTACGTATTCGATGTTGACCATAAAATATAAAAAATGTAACTAACGTTAGACGTAAGCAGCGTCTTACAACTTACGATCTTGTTAAGGTTGGGAAACCGCTCGATACTAACTGCCCAGAGCTTTTTGCTGTTTCTTTCTTCTGGAAAGACCTATTATTTCCAGCATGATTATAAATTCTGATTATAATGTATTTTTCCCATAAAATAAACTCCCCGTTTTTGAAATATAAAACAAAACGTATCAAAAATGTGTGAAGGGGAGTTAAAAAACGATTTCTTGATAATCCCTCCATTTTCGGGTGAAGCGAATGTTAGGCAGTTTTGTTATTAAACCTACTCTTATAAGATTTGTAAAGTCTTTCTATTTTAGCTATAATCTTAATAAGATTATCAGAATTTAATATTTTCTTACAAATGTTTGTTTCACACGGGTTGACCTATTAAATAAATGATACAATAACCGCTGATACATTTATTAATTTACTATGACTGTGTTAACTTTTACTGATCACTTGTAAATTCCATCACTAAACTTGCCAAGGGTTTGTGTGTTGTACAACTATCGATGAAGTTTATATCGATAGATAGCTTTGTTCGATAAATTTATTGGCGGTCCTATTGCTTGATAGCTTGCGTAGATTGCGTTAATGCCTTAAAACAGTTCTATTATAAATCCCTTTAGAACTAGCGGTTTTGGTCATTTTTTTATTGGAGATTAATACTTAACATCAAATTACGTACAACATAAAGCAAATAATTGGAAATTTTTATAACAAAAAAGAAATTAATATGTACATTGAAGCAATCTCATCGCCATGGGCTATTGCCTTAACGTGCCTTCCGTGAAGAAGAAAAATATTAAATATTATTAAATACAAATATTTTAATAGATTATTTTGCGATCTCAGTTATAAGTTTTTTTTTCATTTACAATAAATGAAATATGTACGATTTATTTATAATTATCGACAACACTATTTTCTTGCTAACTTGAAAGCTGAAACTTGGTCCTTCGCGAAGGCTACGAGATCAATTTTCTTTGTAACTGATACTTTTATCGAAACTAGTGTAATAATTTGTTCTAACGAACGTAGTTGCAGAGTGATTCAGGTCATTAGTTTCGTGTGACATCGGTTATTGTACACATTTTGGTGGTTCAATCTACCTCGATAATAATGTATGTCAAAGTGATTTTTTTTCATGATTTCGATTATGTTCCTGTTTTGCAGGGGCGAGCAGGGCATAGATAGATAGATACTCTTTATTGCACACCAAACAAAGAAGTTACAGTTGATATTTACAGAAAGATGTACAAATTAGGCGGTCTTATCGCTAAAAAGTGATCTCTTTCAGACAACCTTTAGGCAGAGGACAAGTATAAAGAAATATATGTACATATGTGTAAGCAATTAGGCAGTGAAATCCTGATAAATAAAATAAGGTAGGCAGTAGGTACTTACAAATGTGTGCCATTAATGAAATGTGCTGTTGTGAAACTTGTTTGTATTGCTGGAGACATAGAACGGGTACACTCCGTAGGTCCTCCTCCGCACTCAGCCTCTTGACTTGTATCGACATCAGACGCGATTCCTTTCTATTAATAAAAATTATTGACTTCAAATTGTTATCACGAAATATAAATTAGGTACAAATGAAAAGGGTTATTTTACTTTGCAAGTTTGATTTAGAATTGAGAAGGGTTAACAAGTACCGGCAAGCGCAGCGTAGGACGTCCATCCACAACGTGGACAGACCTGGTAATGGTTGCAGGAAGCCGCTGGACGTAGGACGCTTCAAATCAGCTAATCTGGATTTCATTGGGATAGGTTTATGTTCAGCAGTGGACGTATTATGGTTAAAATGACGATTATACCACGAAATATATCGTATGTCATATGACGACGAATGACGATTATACCACGAAATATATCCATATTATTTATTTTTTTAGTCTTAGCACCCGAACACATAATAAGACTTGTTTATTCCTTTGCAGATCAGAGCACATAATGATTGTCACTGACTGGATCCATGAGCTGTCAGTAAGCATGTTCACGGACCACCACCACTCCGAAGGGGACAATAAGCCCCCAACCCTGCTCATCAACGGGGTAGGACGCTTCAAGGCTTTCAATGAGACCACCAAGCCAGTCTACATGAGGGCTGCAAGGTTCAACGTTGAACAGGCGAGTTTCTTTTCAATCTTTAAGGCAGCGGCACATTGGACCACCACATAAACTCAATGTTTAACATTGAATTTATGAGGTTGTCCTATGTGCCGCTGTGTCACGCCTAACGTCAGGGTCCCCGCTGAAAATCAGCGTCGTGATATGTCCCTGGCTGTGACGATAAATGCTGACACATTTTTAAAACATTTTCTATTTCTTGTTCAGTATTTTTTTCTTTTTAGTTCTGTGTTGTGTCTTGTGTCAAATTAAAAAAATTCTACTCTATTTAATTCTAATTCATTCAACTATCATCATAGCTAATTGGTTTTTGTCTTAGTTGTCTTTTCTTCTGCCTTTAACACCCAGTCTCAGATATCGAGAACCAGGAAAGAATAATACTTCGTTTGCAGATTCGCGGTGTCCACGAATGAATTGATTTGCTCCAACGCTCATCAGTTTTTTTAACAAATTTTGCAAAAAGCATAACACACCCACATTCGAGCCAATTTAAAAATGTTCGTTATTTAATATAAACCAAACCAGGAATCAAAGCCGAGAACATTGCGCGTAATGTGAATACTCAATCGAAGAAAGCGCACTTAATGATATAATAATAAATCCTAAAATGGACTTTTTCTCATTACGACTTCAAAAATAAGACTTAAATTTTATTTTGCCTCTTCAAAAGAAAGGCTTGCTTCTTGCTTTACAATATCTCTGGCCAACAACGTTTTAACTGTAACAATAGCAGAGTTCCTTTTGTGGAGTTTCTTCACTCGTAATACCTAGCATAAAACGTTAAGTCCTAAGAAATATTTTGGAGCAAACACAATCTTACAACAACAGCCAGATTAAATAAAACGTAGTTTTTTTAGGGTTAATATATTACGAGTGAACTAGGGTTCCATTATAGGATCACTCATGTATCTGTGTATATGTCGTAGCCCGATCTTAAAATTAAACAATTCATGATGTGGACGGCCATTTCATAAAATGGTTGTATTTCATAAAACGGCCAAACAAAACTGGGCATATCGTTTAAACGTCAACGTTTGATGATAATATCAATCAACGTTTGGCCATTTCATTAAAATAGGTATAAATACGTTTACAAGTTACTGGAATTCGTTTAATTTTAATTTTGGGCAAAAGATAAATAAAACATTATAAATATTTGTAATTTTGAAAGAAAACTAATAAATAAAAAGATTTTAAAAACCTAAGTAACCTCTAAATTACGTATCGAACTACACAATAATTTGACGTTGCGCCTTTTTTTCGAGTGACTTTAATAAAAATCACCTAGTTTGATGTCTTAACGATAAATCACTACAATTTAATCTTATATTTACACTTATTATTCACTTTCACAATTCACAACAACATAATAATAATTGTCCGCCGCCATGTTGTACCACAATAACAAAGCGACATCAGCGCCTCTACCGGTGGATAATATAACTGTTTTACGATATGACCACCAACGTTTGGCCATTTCATGAAGTAGTCGGTTATAATATCGTCAAACACTGACTTATTCATTGATCTGGCCTACCAACATCATGATGTGGCCAGCGGGTACTGTGCCGCATCATGAAAAACGACCATTTTATGAAATGGTTGGCCACATCATGAAGTGAATTATTCTAAGATCGGGCCACGAGCCCACAACATATATACAGATGTATGTCGCAGCCAATTGGCTACGAATCTACTGGGCAGATTTGGTACTGCGAATGAAAATAAATGAATTTGGATAATAAGGGTCACTACTGGGAGAGTGAATTCTAAAATTGTGAAGTGTTGAGAACTTATGTTTTCATTTATTGTGAACGCGAGGTTGTGGGAAAATAACAAATCATTGTGTACTCAACCGGTCGTCTAATTTGACATGGCGCAGCCGAAAAAAATAAATAAAGTGGTTTTAAATCGATAAAATTATATTAAAAGTTGCAAAAATAACCAAAAATAATAAACAACGAGTCACAAAACATACATAAAAGACAGTGTTCAAATTAAAAGTGTCTAACGATGGAATCAATACCTACAGCCGCCGCCGCCATTTCGTTTTAAAAATGATTTGGTCAACGTTTCTTCAAGAAATTTAGGCCGAGAAAGGGAAAAGTGGAAGGAATCGTTTATGATATAAATTAAGATGTGTGTGAATTGGAGAAAAAACAGAAGCAGGTACAAATAAGCATTTTGCTGCACGTAATTGGAGAAAATGCAGAGGAGTTTACGCCAGATTTTCCGACGAATTTTCATCAATGCAATAACTAATTCTGCCTCAAAAGAACGTAACAGATGAAAGACATAAGTTTTATTTTATTTAATCAATAGGATTTAAAATCGATCGAGCAATATATGTCTTCGAGCTAAATAAAATGGCAGGTAAATGCGAATTCAAAGATTTGCATAAGGACCTCGTTCGAGATCGACTAATATGTGGCTTGACTGACGGATACAGCCTTGCGGGAACAACTTTTAAGTTCTAAGAGAACAAGATCTGACACTGGAAAAGGCGATGGCTATGTGTTATCTGGCAGAGAGTTCACGTATGCAAGCCGGTCATAGAAAGCAAGAAAATGTCGATCATCACGGAAATAAGTTCAAAGCAAATATAGATGTACTGAATGCAGGCACGAGAGGTTCGCGACGTGGGTTTATTCCATACCATGGCAACGGCCCTCCAGGCAACCGTCCCTCGTCTAATTTGAAAAAAAAACCCGATATGTATTCTGAGATTTATCCAATTTAGGTTTTGTTGTACGAGTTTTAGGTATATTGTTTGCATAATTTGAAAATAAATAGTTTGAAAGTAATTTAAGATAATTGAGTTTTTTTTTTATTTTATCTCTAAAGGATAGCCATTATCAAGAATGATAATAAATAATTTGTTTCCACAATTACATCAATTATCTAGCCCCAAACTAAGCAAAGCTTGTGCTATGGCGACTAGATAACGGATAAACATACTTAAATACGTTTTACATTCATGACTTAGGTGTAAATGCTCGTGCTCATCTCACTAACATTTGCCCCTCGCGGGATTCGAACCCGCAACCGCCAGGCATTGTAGTCCGGAGCGCGAACCACTACACCAGACGGTCGTAATAATAAATAATGGTTTTGGAATATACATTTTTGGTTGCCTTTATACTGGCGGTTTTTCCTGGCCGTGGTGCAAGCCTATACTTACTTTTACTTAACTTATACTTATTGGGTAGTTTGTTTGAGAGTAAGACGTAAGCGCATGTTTTGACAGTTACAAACTACCGAAGATTGTTTCCTCCAATTCGTTCTACTTGAAATAGTGAAGTTTTTCAGAATTATTAATGTCATTCGGGGCTCTTTTGATCATTAATCAGGACTAATTAGTATCATTGATCAGTAGTATAGCATCTAAATAAAGTAGGAAATTGTTTTTGGTAACTATTTTTTATAGATTAATATTATATATCCAAGAAATTTACTATAGTAAGAATTACAAGGAATTTTCTATGATTGCTTAGAATCAACATAATTTTAATCGTCAGGGTTGTCTTGAAGACTAATAATAATTGATCTAGTTTTAAATGTCATTTCTCTTTATTTAAAGATGACACATATATATATTTTTTCCAACTAACACATTAAGTCTAACACTAAACTAACAAAGCTTGTGCCTAATTGTGGTAACTATAATATGACGGATAAATATATTTTAATACGTAAACATTCATGTATATAGATAGGAATTTTCGTGCTCATACAAACATTTGCCCCTTGCGGAATTCGAACCCACAACCACAACCGCCTGGGTTCATATTATTTAAACCGTACCAGTAAATAGAATGATGTTTTCATTCATGTTTAAGTAACAAAACTGTAAACTGAAACTGTAAATTTTCTGTATATAAACATATTTTATTATAATTAGGTTTTAAAAGGGGGCCTAAAAGTGTTCAAGTATTTGATTTCATATAAGCTGGGAGTAACTTTTAACGTGTCTTCCAAAGTACGAAAATGCTTTGTATAAATGTCACTAAATGAAATAAATCAAAATACTTTTTTATTTTGGCTCGGGTCTGGGTGTTGTGGTACCGTTGTTGTTTCTATAACACAAGAGCTTTAGCTACTTCCCTTATGAAAAGAGCAATAAACGTGATGTAGTCCAATATAAAAAAAAAATATAGCCACTTGATCACTATCTAAAAATATTGATTTTAGTCGTACGGCCTATAGTCAGAGGTCTTGGCGGTTTGATTACGTCACGGTAATTACCTAATCGCACTCGGCCCCAGAGTGGATTAATATCGATTGTGATGGATGCAATAACCAATTTAGTATTGAGTATTATCTCATCTGATAATTCAGAAGAGGCTGTGCTCCGTACGTTTACAGGCCAACTTTAGTTTACTACAAGTGTTTATTTTTCATGTTTTAAGTGACATCTAAGGTAAAATCAAATTCAAATTTTATTCGCATTGACCTGTCTTCTCGGCATCCACGGAAACTCATTAATATTGCCACATTTGGGCGAAAACACTATTCCCTGAATTATTTGTGCATCTCCAACAAGGCCTGCGAGGAAGGAACAGTGTTTACACATTCATTCGTTTTGTATTGAGAGTAGTTTACACTGGAGTAACTTGAGAAGTAATAATCTTGCAACTCAAAAGTGGCAGCCGCACGTCTATTGTTATTCAATTGTTTTTTGCTGGGAGTTAAAGGGTTAATACATTCATTTAAAAAAAAATGGTGTAGTGATTCACGCTAGGGACATACAAAGCCAGGCGATTGCAGGTTTGAATCCCGCAAGGGAATAAGTACGAGCATTTGTACATAAGTCATGGTAGGTATTTTTATCTTTCTAGTTGCCATTGCCATTGCTTAGTTTGCACAAAACTTGTGTGATTTTTTAAATAATTAATTTTATTTATACAGGGTGTCAAGTAAATGGTATATCAAGCCGAAACTAGCCCATGTTAACATTATACATATAATTATAAAAATAGTTTCATAAGTATAAATCGGATTCTAAAAATTATCTTTTGTATGAAAATTTGAAATGATGATATCAAAATTCTGAGTTCACCATACTATTTATATGCATAATTATGTCAACAAAGGCTAGTTTTGGCTTAATATACGCTTTACCAAACACCCTGTAAAAAGATATTTTGCTATTAGTGTAGTGGTCGCAGTAGTCTCTCGCTTCTCATGATACAGGTCGTATCCATGCACATACCTAACTCTTAAATTGATATTTTGGAATATTATGACCGGATTTTTAAACAATTACTCAACGGTGAGATAGGACTTTCAAAGATGACATACCTACAAGTGGTAAGTTCCATAGGTAATTTAAATATTATATTAATAATATAAATATATATATTTTTTAATTGAAATTTTATTTACTACAGATAAATAGGGTAAAAGATTAAACAAAAATATGATGCGCTTATCACCGAAAGCAATCGAATTGTGTTAATTTTAACTTATAAAAATGCAGAATGATTTTATTATTTGATTTTAAAGATTGTTTTTTTCCGTGCCATAAACACGTAAAACGGTAGCCGCCATTATGCTGAATGTGACGTCACTACATTGTAAAACAACGCTAACTGCTCTGTTTGCTATCGTATCATTTTGTCACAGTATTTCAATGATTTCTAGCGCAAATTATAGATATATCATCAGATATCACTACCCTGCCAAGAATTGATTCTTTGATGGTCGCAAAACACAGTTGAAAGTTGAGTGTTTCCTATGTAGTGACTTCACGAACCAAGGTATAATGGTATAGGTATATGGTAAGGTATAATTCAGAATATAAAATTAAAATGCTTTTTAAGGTACTAAACTATTTAATAAAATAAAAATAAAATCAAGTCGCTTAAATACTAAAGGATTAAATTAGGACATATCAAAATTGTGTAATACCCTATTAAGCAGTTTAATAAGCCGATGATTAATATTTATTGCGGTGTTTTAGTACCTACAACTTTTTTTGCTAGTGTCATTTGAAAAGTGCCTATTGTAAATCAAAATCAAAAATGAAAATTATTTATTTTTGCAAATTGGCCATTAAAGCCACTTTTACACAAATGGACTCATGGTGGTTAGAACATTACTTTTACGAGTGTATTCACCTCCACCTTTTCAGTGTGAACCGTACTTTAGAAAGCCGCATGTCAGTAAATTGTTAAACAGGTTGGATATAAACTTTCCGTACGACAACACTGAATGTGATATTGTATTCAAAATGTTATCAGCACTCATAAATTACGAGTTAATGACACATATATTTTTTACTATCGCTTTACCAAATAATCAAACGAATGGTTCTTAATTTGCAAACTAAGTTAGGAACATATTTTCAAAGTGCACCAAGCATTTTGATTTGATTGGTTGAATGCTCAGAGAAACGTTAGTGAAAATGATTAGGCTTCTCCACACAAATTGTAATCTGCGAATAAATATAGGTCGATTAGTAAGTGGGGTATACCATATACATATTTATATATATATTCATATATGATCCCCGGTCGGGTCAATGTAGAAAACGAACTTTTCTATATTGTCTCGGGTCTGGGTCTTGCTGTACCGTCGTTGTTTCTAAATTCTATAACACAAGTGGTTTAGCTACTTACCTTAGGATCAGAGCAAAGCATGTGATGTTGTCCAATATATATATATATATATATATATTTGGGTACCAAATACATTTCTATAAAAAATTCGCTAGGTAGAGCAAAAATCTTCGTCTAGTATGAACACTAATCGTAGTTCAAAATTACAAAAGTATAATTGACCAAAACTTAATGATGATTGAAAAAGTTTTTATAATTCCTTGTTATTGTTTCAGGAAAAGATTTACTCTTTCTCCTAACTCCAATTAAGTATTCTCCTTCTAATCAAACTCGACTAGCAAAGTTCGTATAGTCTCTAGAGAAAACTACACAATAACTACTTACTAAGAATTATTATAGGCGGAACTAAATACACGGATGAGAAACTCATTGGTACCTAGCTACTAATTAGTTTTTAATTACCTTTCCGAGAATGATCAATATGATTTTTACTAATTCCTTACATCAAAAATCAGTCCATTTCTAAATTCCTACTTAAACTTCTTATAGCATCATCTTACTCGATTTTCGACTATTTTGACTGCTGCCTGTCGATTCTGTAAACAAAACGGTATTCATTTCGACACTGAACGATATCATCATCGACGATAAATAATATGAACTTACTTACTAAAAAGATAGAGGCTATGTTGCTTTGTACCGCTTAGTCGAGTTTTAGAGCGAGTTCGTTGCGTTTTTAGGGTTCCGTACCCAAAGGGTAAAACGGGACCCTATTACTAAGGCTCCGCTGTCCGTCTGTCTGTCTGTCTGTCCGCCTGTCACCAGGCTGTATCTCATGAACCGTGATAGCTTTAGAGTTGAAAATTTCACAGATGATGTATTTCTGATGCCGCTATAACAAAAAATACTAAAAAACAGAATACAATAAATATTTAAGGGGGCTCTCATACAACAAACGTGATTTTTTTCCGTTTTTATAGAAAATGGTACGGAACCCTTCGTGCGCGAGTCCGACTCGCACTTGACCGGTTTTTCTTAGAGAATCGACCGGCTGCACCGTGATAGCCACTTTAAATGTATCGGCGTCCATGCTCCACCAAGCTGAAAATACTAAATAACTAGCTCTCAAATTTCATATTATTATATTAATTATAATACTATACGCTTAGCTGATAAGATGAAATTAATAGAATAGCCGAGAATTTGGCTCGGTGGGCGTGCATTAGGAGAAAACTAATAAAACGAATTTATTTCTCCAGATAGGCTTAAAACTGAGCGCTTTACTAGAAAGTATCGTGAACTGAAGAAGGCTGAAACCATGCAAAAACGTTTAGCCCTAAGCTTTTTAATGTGAATTAAATTAATTACGCATTGCTAAAATGTATGCCCATTGCCCATGTCACTTTATCATTATCATTTCAGCCATAGGTCTTCTACTTCTGAACTTCAATCTCCTCCACTGACTTTCAAATTAGCCGGTTGGAAGCGGCCCGCATCTAGTAGCTTCTTCGATAAAGATCTAAATAAATATGAAAATTAAATTAGTATAATAGTAAAAATAGTGATTATAAGCACAAGTCATAATAAGTAAATACCAATACTAAATATATATGTTAATAATAATTTATAAAGTTATTAATTATAATGATAGTAAGTAATTGTAAATAAATAAATTCATTATGTAAATAAAAAAATACACATTGTATATAATGTACTACTCGTATATGAAATAATAAAAAACTATAAACTATAGATAAAACAAAAGAATAACAACAAAATATTTAAAAATGTATGAATCCTCTCTTCTAATTGTTGCTGTGCCCAATAGGGTCCGAAATTGTATCTAATATAATGTTAAATTTGCATTTTGGAATGCAAATAAATTGAAATTGAAAATTCTTCCAACCTTACCCAGGTCATCTAACTTGTGGGTAGACAGACGCATGTACCCTAAATAACTAATTTTGAACTTTATTCCCAGGGATACAGATACCGTTTCCGCGTGATCAACGCCGAGTTCCTGAACTGTCCGATCGAGCTCACAGTGGATGGCCACAACATAACCATCATCGCTTCTGACGGGTACGATCTGGAACCTATTACTGGTGAGTAGATAATAATATGATATATATTTACTTGAAGGTTAACTAGCCATTATTGACACATTTGACAAATACCATAGTAGGTATTTAACCATAGTAAAAACTTGAAGTTCCGTGATCTTTCGCAGCTTTTATTTTATTTATGATGAATGAATGGTGTTAGCAATATTAAAATGTACATGTAAACGCATTATTTTGTATTGTATGGGGTGGCGTTTTTTGACATAACATGAAAAAACATTCTAAAAAAACGTATTTTTATAAGATGCCAGATCACAGCAAGCAAACCCAGACCCAAGCCATTTTTTTCTAAACTGATTTAGTTTTATTCCCGGATATAGAATCCAAGACCTTTTGCTCCACAATCCCAATGAAGCCTTCGGTAAACACATTGTATTTAGAACCACAGATCCTCCTGATCCCTCTTTATCACTCTTTGAATAGGATGATTGTTTCAAGTGTCATTGTCTGTTGGATTGATAAGATACATTGTTCGATGAGGCAATTGTGTTAAACCACATACGATTCCTGATTCAGTGAGAATTAATTAATTCACGCGCCAGGTTGGTCTTGAATGATAGGGGAAGAATGAATACGTACTCTGCTAGTTAATTCTGACAAATGATATTAGGGGTGGTGGTTGGGCACCTTAAGTGACCCAAAATTAATTTTTAAAATATTTATTATTACTAAGCCTAAGTTATAGGTAATTTCTTTAATAATAATTTATTATTTTCAAATGGTTTCTATAAGTTAGTATCTGAGGCTATTTGGTTCGCGCCATAAGGATCGCGCTCTTGAATTCGCTGAACCTGGCAACACTGGCGCCGACATATTGCATTGTCATTCCTAACCTTTACGACATCGCGGGCGCGTCTTCTCGCGTAATTTTGGTGAGGAGTTCGTTTTTCTCCGTGATGGACAGCTGAAAGTTGCATGAAACTCGTGATAAATACCAAACAGTGATTTGACTATCTGTTTCGTGAAAGTGCTTCACGGTGTGAGCTGCTGATTGGATCTGGTGAGGCGTTCCTGAGCTAGTCTGCAGGTTAGTGGGCCAATGGTTTTCAGTGCTGACGACGAAACCATTTCTCTTTCTTCAATTCGCAGGGTGGATTTTATAGGAATCAACATAATTAATCTACAAACATAGTCTTTCATAATTGAGCTCCCCGCGGTAAGCGGCTATTTACAAGCTGCTTCACCAGGTGGAAATAAACGAGAACTATATTTAAACTTTCTTGTTGCATTGTTTAATATATCACTTCACACAACACGTGTTTATTGCATTAATACCCGTGTTGTCTATATAGTATTAGCTTTACGTATTTTTTTAAAAATATTTTTATTTGTATATTTGAAGGCACAACTACAGAATACAATTCAATACATATTCACAAATTTGTAATCTAGGTTTACTTCAAAATTGCGTTCAATTTAACGTTGTACACATCGTTCACAAAGAAAACAAATCTTAAAGAAAAAAGATACTTGAACTTTATTCGATTTATGCGCCAGATAAACAAACCAATTTTAATGTGATGATCTCGAAATTGAATTAATATCGCTTTGTATGGAAATAATGATAAATTTTGTTATAAAAGTGTTAGTATTCAAACTTTTTTAAAAGTGATTTTATTTTTATTTAAAAACAATTAACCATTCTCTGTTATAAGATTTTTTAATAATTAGGTAACCTATTTCCTGTGTAATTAATATTTGTGACCTTTTATTTTTTATAAAAATGGAATCATTTTATTTACCTATTTTTAGACAAATAATTTGATTACAAACAAAATAAATGGAATAAAATAGTATTTTCATTTCTCATGCTCGTAAAGTTCATCTTTATGTCGCTATACCCGACAAGATGAGGAGATGAGGTCCAGGTCCTTATTTCGTATTTTTGTATTTTATGCAGCCATAAAATACGAAATAACAAAAAATATAACTTCTCCACACAATCTAATGGCAGCTGGGCAGCGGTTTAGTTAGCGGAAGTGTTTTTACTATATTTTGTTACTGGCCTTATATAAAAATTTGCTATATCACCGCAGAATCACCACTTAGAAGGAAGTTAGGTGATAAATTAGGACATTATATTAAAAAGGAACTACAAAAGGTATACTTATAATTTTTAGTCAATCATTTATTTAGTATATATTATAAGGCCCTCTTCCGTTTACTTTTAAACGTCCTAAAACCGTAGCTTTGCCCTACTGTAAAAATAGTGAGGCTTTAACATGAATAGGGATGACGGCTGGGTAAAGAAAATGAAATTATATTTAGTCTGTCAGATAAAAAAAATACTCTTTATTTTTTTGTCGACCAACCAATAAATAACGAAGATAACGCGCGTCAAATTTCAGGAGAGCAGGGCCATAACCAAGAACTCTTAAAACAATCTCAAAGTTGTCAAATCTGTCAATTTTGGTACGTCATTTCATACAAAATTTGACAGAAATGATAATGTTTGACAGATTTGTGATTGTTTTAACGGTTCATGGTTAGGGCCCAGAAGGGGCTCGTGAGACGTCACTATAAAGTTAGTATTGTACCTAGGCGTGACATCATGCGACATTTCAAATCAATATTCTTTGTAATATTTTGATTATGTGAAAAAAGAAAAAAATACGTGGCCAATATTTTTTAATAAACAACTTGATAGACGAAGAAAAAATGTTTGTCGTCATCTTTAATAAGGTTAAGTTACTAGCGCACGTTTATACACAGTGTTTTTTTACCCGTTTGCGAAACGAGGGTTATGTTTTTCGAGCTAATGTATGCATGTATGTAAATATGTCTATTTCTTTGGCACGCCCTACAGCCTAAACCGTTTAACGGATATAAAAGTATATTATATCAATAGATTCGTCTCAATTGTCGGAGTGACAAGGTGTATGTTATTTCCCGAAATTCCCGCGGGACCAGAACTTACGCGGGAAAAACGAATCTGCAATACTGATAAACCGATTTTGAAACTTTCTTTTATTAACTAAGGGTCACATATTTTCAGTGCTAACAGTATTCAATACTTTATTTTCTAAAATTCCTACGGGAACAGGCAAATAAATACACTGAAAAAATAGGAAGGAAAAACCGTTTAATGGATTTCAACATAAGATATGTCATTAGATTTGTCTCAGTTGTGGGAGTGACATAGGCTATGTTATTACCCGGAATTCCTATTGGTACATGAATTCAACGGGAAAAACCAATTCCAGATACTACTTACTCGAGTTAAAACGTTTTTTTTTCCAATGAAGAGTAACAAATAGGGCTTTAGTTCATTGAAAAGTAGTAGTACAAACTAAAAGGTCAAAAATAAAATTAATAAATTTAAAAAAAACAAAAAACCCGACTGCGTAAAAAGTAAACTGAAAAGATGAAAACAAAATTTTAAACAATTAATTTGCAGTCGGAGGCATCTATAACAAATTATAACAATTATAACAAATAATTCAAGATAGTAATGTCTAATGTGTCATCCTGTTTATAATGTTTATAGTTTCAACAATGCATAGCCCTTGACCTTGCCGCCTCCACGCGTGCAGCACCATCCACGTAGACTATCATACCCGTGTACAGGATGTTTCAAACAAAATTTTGCTTATAATTATTTTAATTTTTTAGTTTTTGAATCATTAATAATTACCAAGTTTGATTGACAAATGACATGTGGATATTGGATACTTTAAGTGGCCTTCGGCTTTAAGACGGTTAAAAAAGCACAGTGTATTGTGGCATAGTTTATTTGGTATTCTGCTATAATTGCGTAAATCCTAATACTCTCTCATTAGTAGAGTTCTTTTAGAAAGAAAGCGATTATATCTCGAGATGAAAGGACGCGCGTTCTTTTGTAGTTTCTCTTGATTATTTTCTTGTTTACGTTTAATGTAGGTAGTCAGCTCAATTTGTTTGTGTTACTTTGCCAAGGTATTTTCATTTGAAGAACAAGATTTAACGAGTTTTTCATTTAATATTATACATCTTTTTTATGATTGTTACTTACTTAGACAAATAACTTAAAGAATCGGAGTCTCACCCCACATTTAATTTCGTGGGTCGTGAGTTTTCATCCACGTATTCCTAGATTTTTGAGAATCTATGTAGGGATGTATACCTTACCTACTCGACGCTTTGGAAAACATCATGAGATAACCTGAACATACTGGATGTGTTAGCCTTGGTAAAAAAAATGTTCTAAAATCCCGGAGTGTTACGGAGAACTATTCAGATAAAACGGGATCTGAAGCCGTGGTCAAAAAAAATGGTCTAGAATTCCCGTCAAAGTGTTACGCAGATCGATTCAGATAATACTGGATCTGTAGCCTTCGTCCAAAAAAAGGGTCTAGAATCCCTGTCTAAGTAATTACTTAATGAATATGAACATCAACAACCAAAAATATTTGGTTTCTCAAGTTTTTTGTATTATAATTTAAGTAAAAAATAAAATGTTATAGGGTAAAACCGGGATTGACGCCCCAGTGGTATAGAAGGCCCGATTGTAATTACTCTAGTTTCGAAAATACATAGCGTGTTATTTTATTTATCTATCGAGAGACTTCCCAACTACCACCAAATGGATCGTGTCTCATGTCTCTGTGCGATTGCATGGGACGGCTAGGTGCGATCAAAGTTTTTTCGGGATAGATGTCCTATTTCTCAGCTAGTCTATCCTTAATGTTATTTATATGGACTTGGCAACTATCCCCTATATGGGATAGATGTCCCAAAATTTAGAGGTCCGCAATAATCGGTAATACTCTGGAAATGTCAAAGGTAATAATTTCTTCATTTTATAAATCCATATATAAAAGACCAAATAACTTGCCAGTTTTACAATTAAAATAATGAAATGAAAGAATTGTACAGGGCAGTGAGATATAACATATTTTCAAAAAGTGTGGCATCTATCCTGTTTTTTTTTCTCTATTTATTCAGGGCAACAAACAGTCTTACAATTATTCTTAATTTATAATACTACATTACTATACATATAAGTAATTGTAGGACCAACAACATTGTCCACATAGAGATAGTGATATTTAAGTTGAGAGCAGACATCTGATGAAGTTAAAATAAAACTAAAACTAGGGTGATTCCGAAATTATCAGCTCCATTCCATTGAGCCCGGTATTCGGCACTCTTACTATCTAAAATGTAAGCTAAAGAACGATAAATATTAGATAAAATAACTTTCGTGTAAATATTCTGTTGCTCAAATTCAGCAATTAGGATTTTGTTTATTTAAGTGCGATGTTAATAGTAACCTAGCCTGAAAGGCAGCTGATGATTTTGATTTCACCTACATAAATGGCTAGTTACAAACGTATGATGTTCTTAAGAACATCATAACTTTACTTAAGTTAATAATTGTTAAGCGTTAACACAATTTCATTTTTAAATTTATTCCTTTTTATGTTAAATATGTCTATAAAATTAAATTTATTATTAAATATTTTAAACAATCTATTATACGGTGATCGTTTACCAGCATTTGTATGGCATTTTGTTAGAGCAAATGTTTCAATTTTCCGACAAGAACGAACAGAGGCTTTTCTTGGCACTGAAAACCGCAGTTTATCTGTTTAGTGTATCGGATTTACCCTACTAATATCCCAGTTAAGTGATTACAAATGAAACCATCAAGCAAATGAAACTAATATTAGCTCACTCAAACTCGTAAGCTACGCCGAGCAAGTCTAGCAAGCTCCATGTAGACATTTGCATATTCAAATGCGGCAAGATCAAAGGTCGGTCTAGATGTCCGCCGAACGCTACAAAATGAGAGAATCTAATTTTGTAACTATATCATCAACGTAAACGGAGTTTGTTGAAGCTAGTTAAACATTGAACACGGAATTTCGATAATTTGCTATTAAACTTTAGTTAAAAAAGTTTACTTTCATGGAGAAGGCATTTTGATTTACGAATAATTCCTTGTTTAAACCATTTTGAAGGTATTATTTCGTAAATGATTTTCAATTATTTGTAAAAGAAAAACGATTTTAAATGTATTTTCAAAATGAATTGGTAAGGATACTTAAAGCTGACATAATGAGAAATCGCATAAAAATCGATGGCGATAACACGACAGCTCATAAAAAATCAACTGTATTCTGTCATCAGCCTTTTGAAGTATATTGCAGGACATACAATGGCACAGCGAGCGGATTTCTACCCAAAGTGATGTGAACTGCAGAATTACACCTTAGCTTTGAAATTAAAAGAGCTATGTTAGTCACTATGCTTCTTTTATGAATATCCTCATTTCAGATCTACGAACTGATTGCTATTGTTTAGATATTTCAAAAAGGGTACCTAAACTTGTAATTTCAAAACTGCGCTAAATTACGTAATACGCGTCCAATAAAACACTCGCCGCCCGGGCTAACTCAAAGCCGCAACGTAAAAAATGGCCGTTGAAATACGTAGCTAAGTGGGCGATAAATATGAAACTACACCCAAGAAAAAGTAGTAACCCAACAAACTCCCGCGGTTTGGACAACAGCTGTCTTTTTTAAAGCTCTGCACAAATTGAAGACACGATATAATTAATATTAAATTAAATTAAATACCATTTATTTCAGGCAAAAAGTACCCATATAAAAATACAGTGCATAATTGTTACATTATCATAGTATAGTATTAGTATCAAAATGTCATTAAATAAAAATTAAAAATAATATTATTTAATATTTCACATCTATATATAAAGAGCTGGCTGGCTCCCCGTAAAGTACCATTTCAATTTTGAATGTGGATTTTTCATCAATAAACAAGCAACTGGCTGTATGATAAAATAAAAACGCGCGCAGACAAAAAAAGCCTTTGAAATTATTGTTTGTAGTAACACTTATTCATTAGATAATTCACTTACTTTCTTATTGAGTTTGATAAAAATTAGAGTGTTACATCCCTAGTTTGCAAAATTATGTTATTTTGTGAATGTCTTTCGGCGCTCAGGATTCAGAATAGTCCCTAGTCGCTAAAACATTATTAAATTTGCTCCCTTGTGATACAATCTATTATTTAGAAATCGTAACGCAACAACCCTCTTTAGAAGTTTGGCGCTCACGTCTGTCTGCCAGTTTGTCTGTAGCATCGCAGTTCCCAAACGTAGTTAAAAATTTAAAATAAGCATTATATTCGACAGCATCACATACATATCTACAACATCTTACTTCTTGCTTCAAGAATCTAAACTCACAACAAAACATACTACGAAAGACAATTTTGTGGAATCAATGTGCAAAGAGTCCTATGTGTAAAAACTTATAACTTTGTAAACGGATTACCGCAGTGAGAGTATCGCAAAAAACTGTTTATTTCGTTTAGACCTTGAGCCCGGCCTCTCTTTTTGTTCTGAATTGAATATGTTTAGCCCTGGGCCCTAACCATGAGCTGTTAAAACAATCACAAATCTGTCAAACATTATCATTTCTGTCAAATTTTGTATGAAATGACGTACCAAAATTGACAGATTTGACAACTTTGAGATTGTTTTTAGAGTTCATGGTTAGGGGGCTGGACGATAAACATGGCTTAGTAATTGATTCAACAAGTATACCTATTACAAACTTACAAAGGTTTTTCTATAATCTGTCAAAATTGGAAGTGATTAGTCAAATGCCAAAGAAAGTTTTCGTATAGCCATGTCCGGGGTACAAAGATGGTATGTGTTTTTTTTTTAATCGGGCGATCACGTTATCTTCTAGAAGTATCTATAAAATTTACAATTCAAATTTGACAATTACCAAAAGTCGAAACCAAAAGTCGCTGACGTAGCCGGAAGGATTAGCAAGCTAAAGTGGCAGTGGCAGTGGGCTAAGCATGTAGCACGTCCAACTAACAGCCAATGGGGCAGACAGAAAGGTTCTAGAATAGATGCAATTTTATCCAGAAAGTAGACAATCAACCTAGTAAAGGTTGCAGAAAGCCGCTAGATGAATGCCGCCTTTACGTCCTATGTTTTAATGATAATGATGAGGGTGGAAAGTGGAAATGGATATATTGTTTCTAGTCACCATAGACATTGACAAAATGCTAAGCTGTTAACTTGTGATAGCAAACATATGTTTAATTTTTCAGACGTATCCATGTCTACGACTATGTTTTTGGGATAGAATTTCTCACTTATATCCTCGGCAATATAATTTGAAACCATAGAAATATTATCTCTGATCTGAGTTTGAAACATAGAACTTTCCTCTTATTATTTATTTGGTTATTTGTTCGAGATAGTTCATGCTCGCGTTGAGTTTCGGGGTTCTAATTATAATCCAAGTTTAGCCACAGAACTTTGGTATAGTATGATTGATTAAATTTTAGATTCCGACTTCCATATTTGTTTTAGGGATTATATAAAGGATATTAATATTAACTTGCGATCAAATACTATTATTAAAGATATAAAAATCCACTTATTTCAATATTACAATTTGTTGCTCAATAATTTTTGAACAACTCAAACTCTTTATTTAACCTTATTTTAAAGTCTACGCAGATAAACATTTGGACAAAAGCAAGTTTATAATGACCATTGCTCAGGAACATGTTAACCGTACAATACTTAAGTAACATTACAGTATTTGCAATGCTTAATGCTAGCAATGTTACTTACCTTTCTTACTTTAGGAGATAGATCCTTCCCCTAACTGTTTTACAAAAATACAACCTATTTTTAATTGCATGTACTTATCATATCTTCTTTGTTTCAGCAACATCATTGGTGACATACGCTGGTGAACGATACGACTTTATTCTGGAAGCCAACAACGAGATCGACAACTACTGGATTCGGTTCCGTGGCTTGATGGACTGTGATGAGAGGTCTGTATTGGACATTTCTATCATCATCATCATTATAATCAGCCTAAGCCAGTTCACTGGACATAGGCCTTTCCTAATGCACGCTATAAGTCCGCCCCTCGTCTATTCTTTTCTATACACTGCCAACAGTCTTCTGTATATCATCGTTTTACCTTTTGTGTGTATTGTCGTGGAACCTTAGCTCCTTGGACAATCCTATTCACGATTAATTCTTGATTAACATCGCGATATGAAAATAATGCTGAAACTATGCCGACTTAGTCGTAAATGACGCAATTTATTTAAAACAGACAACAAACAGCTTTTCCAATATTTTCATTTAGGTTAGGTTGCACCATAGTATCAGTTACAGTAAATTTCAAGTCAAATTTAACTTTAGCTCTGACGCTAACTTTAACCAAAATAGCGACATGGGTTGCACTTTCGTATTCAGTAGCATAGTTAAAGTTACCAGGGTTACAAGTCTAATGACGCCTAATTTACAATAAACTCGCTGTGGAAAACTATTTGTGACATGGCAATACTCCACGTAACGTCAAAAAGCCGATCATTCACACATCATTGTCATTGAATTGTCAAATCATTCAACTGTCAAACTAGAACAAAGTTTACAATTTAAATATTTTAATTACCAATTCGTTTTCTGGGCCTTATATTGACCACCATATCACTTTCATCTTCAGAAGTAGTTAGTTACGGGTAGCGTTAAGTTATGACGTCATTTGGCCATTGTCAAAATGGTGCAACCCATTTTTTACCTAACCGGTGTTTTAACTCTACAGTTAAAGTAAGTTCGTGCAACCTAACCTTAAACTGGTACATTGCTAACGTTAACTTTTGGTAGGTATTCTATGGATCCAATTTTGTAGTATTAAATTGATATTTAACAATTGCTATGTAGAAACACTAAAGTTCTCCATCAAAATTTTCGGCATGTTTCGATGAGAATCGTAACTTATATAGGTAATTAAAATAGCTGTAGTTGGCTTTTGTCAGAGGGCGGAGAAGTTATGTACGTTTATTAGAGTTTTAACTCTTTTAACTGGGACTGGCAAACTCTTATAAGTAACTCCTTTAACTGGTACTGGCAAACTTACAAGAATTATTATTCCTGTTCTTGATAAGTGATTTAAGATTCAAATCTTACTTTGACTTAGCAAGATCCAATAGTCATTGGCTGTTATACATTTACTTTAGTTTGACTTACATCTTCGTAGTAATATTATCTTGTTACCTTAAACACTTTTAAAACGAGTAGCTTGTGGAAAAGAGAAATAATAAAACGTGAATTTAAAAAGGTCCTCTGTAAATTGGATTAAGGCTTGTCGAAAGGTTCAATCTCCAAAGAGTATCCAATGCCCAAGATCCCTAGTTTAGCATCAGTATAACAAAATCAAGCATCTTACGACATCGTTCATCTGTTCATCTTTTAAACTGACGAATAAACGGAGGAGGTTCTCAAGTCGGCGTATATATTTTTTTAATGTATGATCACGCATAACTTTTTACAGAGTAGTCCGATTTTGATAATTTTTTTGTTTATTAGAAAGGGTATAACCCGAAGGTGGTCCCATATAAATTTGGGAAAAAATCTAACCCTAAGTGTAGGAAAACAGGGCATGACTGATTGTTTACTCACGGTTTACTTCCGGCGGTTTAATTATTTTGTTAAAAAGTAAATACTTGTACTACTTTGCTATTTCAATAAATGAAAATGTTACGTGATTTAGATGATTGTGTGATAGTTATCTCTTCAATCGCCAAGCAGACCTATGAGACCGCGTAACAATAGAATATCCATTGTGACTTGTCTTCCTGGGCTAAAAGGTCATGACGGTTTAAAATAGAAAATACTAGATCAGCTATGTCAATCTGTTAGCATGCTAGTAGTCGCATAAGTACCAGACAATAATTATAGTCAAGTTTGTAACAGTGTTACAAAATCTTTTTCTATGGCTTACATACTAGTACAATTTTTACCGTGCGAGAAAAATCAATGACACAAAATAAAATCATACATTTCACGGATTAAATTGTATGGGGACCTGAATTGACTGCGGATGGAAAAAGGCCAGGGATTGGACTCAAGTCAGTACCCTATGTTCGGCAGTGGACTGTTGTGATGATGATGTATATAAATAATTATTAGAGAATAAGAATTTAATTTTGATCTATAATAATAATGCCCAACTGCACATTTCTCGATGAAATTTAGAAAGCTCGTGCTCATCACACTAACATTTGCTCCCTGAGGGATTCTATCTCACTCACTACCACCTAGCTTTGTACAGTATGCGGTATCTATTTTGAGCGCTGGGGCAAAGAGTAGGGACAGCTTTGAGCATCTTACGAGACGATCATCGTAGTAAAGACGCGTGTGCGCGGAGCTAACAACCAATCGCTGCCGGCGGTGCAGGCGCGGCGCGTGTCTAGAAAATCACGTAATCGTAACGGTCTTCTGCGCATCTTTCGCCTAGCGCTCAATTTCCGTACCGCTAGTTGTAGTCAAGAGCAAGAACCACTACATCAAAAGGTCGTCTAATTTTCGCCCTAAAAACTTAATGACTTATAACTTTGCTACCAGGTTCACGAAAGCTAAGCAAGTGGGTGTACTACACTACGAGGGCGCGATGGAGTCAGAGCCACCTGGTGATTTGACCTGGGAGGACTCACACAACGAAGGGCTGGTAAGTTAAATTCCTTTTTAGGTTTCCGTACCCAAAGGGTAAAACGGGACCCTATTACTTAGACTCCGCTGTCCGTCCATCTGTATGTCAGACTCGCAATTTTGCTTTTTGCATTGCCAATAAAGCACCAAAAAAGGAGTGCCGAAGTACAATTAAATAACGATACCGTTAGTTAGATTCCAGTAGGAAGATAAAATTATTAATAATTGGGATTCCAGTAGGAAGACAAAATTATTAATAATTGGGATTCCAGTAGGAAGACAAAAGTATTTTGAAGAATTTGAAAAAATACTGTTCTCCCCATACTGTTTTTTAAGTAGTTAGTTTTTATAAGTACCTACAAAACGCTTTCATATATAATTTACTAGATTTTCCTGCGACTTCGGTAGACTACAGGATATTTGGTATAATATTTTTATGCATGTGGGCCGAGTTGATGAATAACTGCAACTGAATAACAAAACATTGCTTAATATGAGGATATTAAGCAATGCTTTAGGATAGGTCAGCCATAAAGCACTCTTAACAAGGGACCCTTTTGAAGCTGGATTAAAAAAAACTTTTTGGGTGTGGGTGTGTGTGTATAAGATAGAAGAAAGTAACTAAGGTATAATGATGAAATAAGAGAGACAGACAGACAGACAGATACAGGCATTTAAATTATAACACCCATCTTTTTGCGGTATTAAACAAGTTAAGGCAATCATCGAAAGAAAACTTTGAGTAAATAAAACGTTTTTAGTTCAATAATCCCTGCTATAAACGTACTTTTTCAATTTCAGCACCGATACTATTATATTACAAATAAACAACTCCCTCGTAACATTTGTAGTATCGATATTGGATTGTACTGTGCCCCAGTGTATCATAAAATGTTACGTCAATGTTATTTCTATGAAGTTTTTCCGGGTAAATCCGGTTTGTTAATGTTTGGAGAGTCCGTGTCCGTGTGTTTCCGTGTGAATCCGTGTGTTTTCGGTTTGAATCCCATAATATAGCCCCGGATATTTCGAAATCTACTCGTATTCGTCTAGATTCATACCGTTTGAGAACACCTGCACCATGTTTTACGTTATTTTCGTATAATTTATCTTAGATATTTATCTTAGATCTAGATCGTAAGTACAAACTATTTGAGAGTTTCGGAGCAAGATTATTCGTGCATTTGTGAAGGTATATATAGGGTGTTAGTTAAATGGCTTATCAAGCCAAAACTAGCCCTTTGATAATATATGCATTATAAATACTATGATGAATGTTATCATCATTCAAATAACGAGGTTCGTTTGGCAGTCGGGAAAAAAATACAATCGATTTAAAAAATATATATAGTTTTTGAATGAAATTTAAAAAGAAATTAATGATAATATCTTTTTGACTTCACCATAGTTTTTATATGTTAACATAAGCTAGTTTCGGCTTGATATACCATTTACCTAACATCCTGTATATTGATCATTATTTATCTTACTGTGCTCTCTATCTACCCAGCTTCAGATAAATTAAATAAGAGTGATTGACGGGAATACGAACAAGTCGTAGCATGTTGGATGCTCGTGAAATGCGTAAAATAAATTAACTTTGCAACCGTATCCGAGATGGAATTACGATGATTTTTATCGAATTTTATCTAATAACATAATGAATTAGTTTAATAAGTTAAACTTAATGTATATAGGCTAAGTTTATTGATTTATCTTTCTACATACCGTGACTTTTGAGTTTCTTCTATGACGTGGGTAGACGTTAGAAGAACAACTAAAAAGAACTAGTAAACGAATACAATTTTACATTATTTACATTAAAACGATTGTAACAATAATGTACCTATGCTACATTCAAAAAACTTTATTCAATGTAGTAAAAAATGACATACCTTGTCAAGCCAAACAAAAAAAAAACAATATGATATAACATATAAAATAGATAATATAATTAACAGTTAAATAATAATAATTTATAGTTTAACTACATTTACAATACCGCCTTTTCTGTAGTCAGTTAAAACAGCGAAATTCCCAAAGCTTAGATGTTCCTTATCGCAACGCATTACAGCTCGCAAAATCAAATAGCTTGCAGATGCGAAATCACCCCATCGCTAACGGCTGCCTAGTGTTGTATAACAACTATCGATGTCGGTATTGATTAAAGTCAAACGCAAAATCAATCATATCGAAAATAAAAATTAAAACAGGTGCACAAAATGAATTTTGGACTATGACAATAACTGATAGCTCTGCCTTATTTTACTTATAAAGAACGTAGTAGGCGAGTGGTTTAGTTATTTAGTCATAGTCATATGACATATAACGGTGGCGGTGTGTGAATAGATACAATAAATTGTAGCTAAGTGTGTTGGCATTAAAGTGTTAGTAGTAGAATTTAAAACTTTAAAGTGGTGAATACTTCAGTAAATATAAAGCAACATGTACGATAAATAATAATAGAATGCACAAGCGTAAACATGAGGCTAATTCTATACTATGAATAAACAAATAGAAACGATATTATTAGACAAATTTTGTTATAAAGTCTAATAACTTGTTAATAAAGAGTGAAAAATCGGTAACAAATTAATAATTTTGAAAAAACCTACGCCATAGGATTAAATAAAACTTAAAACCTTCTTATTAAAAGGACTTAAGTACTTAACCAAAGAAAACCAGTCTTTCGTTTATTCGAGCGCAGTTAGTAAAGTAACGACGTACAGAATAGCTACAGGAAAAATGGTAAAACATGATAATTTGGTACATTAAGAGAAACCATATTAATATCTTATTAACCATACTTTAAGCAAATAAATTATCTTTGTCTAAAAAGTATTCGGCTAAATACGAGATCTTTTAACATCGATATCGTTAGTAACATTACAAGAGGCAGCACTAGCTGGCGTCTCGCCAAGCTATCAGGCTAAGGTGGATTATTAGAATAATCGCTTTACGATTTAGATAGGTACTCACGTTACAACATCGCACTTAACTTTTTCAGTTTATGTACAAAAAACTTACTTACTATTCGAATAAAACAGACATTCTATATACTGAACACAATAATGAAAACTTTCAAGATAAAACCTAGTTGTTTCGAGCTTTTAATAAGTCCCACCCCTGCAAGGATTTCTATATGTACAAGAAATTTCTTGTAGTAGCTGGCGCTACGGAGTATAGACTCAGGCGGTTGCGGGTTCGAATCCCACATGGGGTAAATGCTTCTGTAATAAGACATAATGCCACGTTTATTGTTCTCTTGTCGCCATAGTCAGCTTTGTTTTGTTTTAGAATTGATTTGGTACGATTGTTTGAAGAATTTGTTTATACTATGTATTTAGGTTTCAGAGGAACAGCGTTGCCTTTGTAACAAGTAATACATTTTCGGACGATCACACATATTTATCTTGCCTAAAACTAAACAGAGCTTGTAAAATGGCGACTAGATCACGGTTAAACTTACTATTACCATAGAGATAGTATACTACTATTACGTTATATGTTATATGTCTTTCATTCCTAAAGTATGATAATAATATCCTTATGCTCATCATATACCTAAACAATGTTTCCGATAAATCCTTACTAATATTACAAACGCGAAAGTTTGAATGTATGGATGTTTGTTACTCTTACACGCGAAAACTTATGAACGGATTTGGATGAAATTTTGCACACATAATAGAATATAATCTGGATTAACATAAAGAATACTTTTTATCCCGGATAAATGATCCTGTGGGATGTTATTACATATTGTTATTTATTTAAACGTTTTTTGTAACATATGACGCAAAACATCCTGTAGTCCACGCAAACGAAGTTGCAAGCACATAGTACTTTTAAGTAACATAAACTATGTAATGACTTATAAGTCACATAAAATATAATAATATAATGATTATAATGCGTTTGTTTTCGTACTTACACGCTACATTTTACGACGCCTAATAAAATATCTCAAGAGCAAAATACAAACAAAACATGCTTCAGTTTATCAAAACACAGGGTAAATTATTCCCTGTAGTGCTAAATTATGCATACGATGAGATACTTGTGGCATTGGCAACATGGACTAATAAATTATAACCCTTCAAGACATTTTCGGAGCTTGGAAGCTGATGGATCGATGCGGGTTGATGTATTTTACTCTGACATACTAATACTCGGTGACTTTCTGACCTAGGACTCATAAAATATAAATATTTGGGCGAATATTGAAGAATTAGGACTGCTTTTCATTGTTTAAAATAACGCAGTGACTCGTCTTTACGAGTAAGTGCGTGTCTGTCAGATACTTGCCAAAAATCTTGCTTATTTATCCGTATAAATTCAAATTCAAAAATATTTATTTCAGGCTCGGCCCATAATATTGTTAGTAACTTAAGACTATTGTTAGTAAGCGATACATCATGAAATTAAATAAATTAATGAAATGAATGAATGAGCAAGATTTTTGGGAAAGTTCTGTTGGTGTATTGGTTTATGTTTTCTTGCAAGTCAGCAGTTGTAGGTTCGAACCCTGCAACCGCTTGCTTATAAAACTAATCAGGAAATCTGGTTTATTTGTAAATTTTGTGCCTTTGGATTGTAGAAATTAAAATAATGAGACAACAGTCAGTTATTTATGCCTTTCTTTTATTAGTTCAATTTAATTCAATTCAGTTTAATTCAATTCAATTCAATTCTTTATTTGCACTTTAATTACACTTGTAACTAAAAGCTTAGTAATATCTAATCAATTTTTGAAAGTTTTTTGACGTTACTATGTAAGTTTTAAATAATAATATAATAATTTGATGCGATCATGCTAATCTGCTCATGGAGCCAGGATAGTACAAATCTTTAGTAATTACTAGTTACTCGTTTTGACGAGTCTTATTCATGCTAAAGTGTATTTAACTGTTTTTCAAACAACTTAATATTTTTTTCTTCTATTTAACAGTCTGTTTTTTCCACAGCAACTCAACGCCCTCAACAAAGGAGAGGAAGAAGATGAAACTATCAGTGTGGCTGAGATGAAATCTTTGGCTGGTTACGACGACAGTCTGAAAGAAATCCCAGACTACCGTTTCTACATAGCATATGACTTCTACGCAAAAAACAACTCGCACTACCACAGATCACCGTATTATGGATATTACCAAGGTAAGTAATGATGGACCCAAAAAAACATTATTAAGAATAAATAAAAACAAATATTGGACGACAATACATTGCTCTGATCCTAAGGTAAATAGCCAAGGCATTTGTGTTACATAATATATCAGAAACAACGACGGTACTAGAACCTAAAGACAATATAAAAAAGTTAGTTTACTGACCTGACTGAAAATCGAACCTGAGGTCTCAAGAATAGCGATGTTAATTCCGGCGTACCCGCTCCTCGGCTACAAAGGTCCTCAACACAAAAAATAATAATGAAATGGTAATAATAGAAAAACAGATTTACTATGTTAGTAGTACAAGCAGAACAGATGAAACTCTCTAAAAAAACATAGGTTTTTGTTTTCATTTTACACAGTACCTAAACCAAACAAAAAAGAACCAAGTCAGGTACAAAGAAAGTTCCGGATTGTCAGCTTTTCCGATAAAAGACTAGAGATCAAAAAATAGCGCAGAGTTTTCTATAGAGGTGTCTCCTTAAATCATTGTTACAAGAATCTACTTTCTTTGTTTGCCTTAAAATATATTTTGTTAGGTGTCTCTAAATGAGATACAATATTTTTAGAATAGAATAGAATATTTATTTATTTATTTGCTTAAGACACAGTATAAAAGCTGTTACAGAATGGATTTTAGTATTTAGATCTCGAATAGTAATAGAGTTTGATTATTAAAGAAGATTTTTGTTACAGTTCCAAATAAACTGAACCGTCTATACACTCCTCAACTGAACCACATCAGTATGAAGATGCCTTCAAGCCCCCTCCTCATCACCAGACCATCAGCTGATAACTTCTGCAACAGTTCCAGCATTGACGAAGAATGTGAAGAAGGCTACTGTGAATGCTCTCACGTTCTATCTGTCAAACTCAATTCGGTAGTTGAAGTCATAATCCTAGATGAAGGTGTAACCTTTGACGCTAATCATCCATTTCATTTACACGGCCATAGCTTTAGAGTAGTTGGAATGAGACGGCTAGCTAACGAAACAACTATCGATGAAGTTAAAGCATTCGATGAAGCTGGTCTGCTGAAAAGAAATTTGAAGAATGCTCCTATTAAAGATACTGTTACAGTACCAGATGGTGGTTATACAGTGATTAGATTCAAAGCAGATAATCCTGGATATTGGCTTTTCCATTGTCATATAGAATTTCATGTTGAAGTAGGTATGGCTTTGGTTTTCAAGGTAGGAGATCACAAAGAAATGGTACCAGTGCCTAGAAATTTTCCTACTTGTGGAAGTTATATGCCTGATAATATGTTAGAGCATGCCACCACTGAGAAACCAAAAGATGATATCATATCTATCAGCCATTGGTGGCCAGTAGTTGTCATAAACAACACGACGTCTGCTAGTAATTCATTAAGTTATCTTTCTAGTTTAACATCAATATGTTGTATTTGGTTATTAAAATTTACGCTCGCAAGGTAATATTGGGATGAAAATTTTAGTATTGTGACTCAATTTTTAGTTAAAAAAACCTTGTATCTTTGAGGAGGTTTGTTTCCAAATAACCGATATTAAATACGAGATTGTACTTACATTATGACAGTATCATTTTTTAGATTTATCATTTTATTTTAATGATTGCATTTTCTTTGTCTATATTATTTATTGGACAGTACTTACGTTTCAATTATTTATTTATATTACTTTATGTCACAAAGCGAACTTGTTTAATCAAATGCACGTATTTTGTATTATTTGTCGTTATTATTGAAATTATTGTCTGTGATTCGACTGTGTATTGCTTGCCAAAAACGTTGAACATTGCTATAGGAATGTTTTTAATTGTATTATTATGAAATGTCGCTGATGATATGTGATATTACTTAGTTAAGCTAGCTATAACAATATTTGTAAAATAGAATAGTTATAATAATTGCAATAAGTACATTTATAGTTGCAAGAGTAATTGTTTTTTATTTCGAGTCTTAAATTTATAAACCCTGGATAATTGGATATTAGCGAATTCAAAATGATCACGATTTTATTAACGAACGGTTAATAAAGCATGGTGAAGTAGTATCTGTATATTATATACATATTTCTTACTTTTAAAGAGGTAACTTTTATTTTTTATTTTATTTATTTAATTCATACATACAGCTACCATTACAGGCAAAACCTAATTTATTACAGGTTGTCAGCATGGTTTTATTATGGACGATAGTACGACTATTTCATGGCCAATTTATAGTCGTGGTTTCGGTCTGACCTCTCTTGAAATTTGGTACCTAATGACCGAACAGAAATAAGTAGGACCTTAACCGAAAAGTTAAATATTATATTTTACAAGTTTGGATAATATAAATAAAAGTAAGAACAGTTACCATCCATTTTAGAATTATTTAAACAGCAAGCAAATTAGCAATTCATTCAGTTTTTGATTACCGCTAAGCAGGTGCCAATGTGCCATAATAATGTTTCTTTTTCCGTCAAGGAAATGTTATTTTAAATATGTACCACACCAGCTAAGGGGGTGGTGGGACTCCGGACCTCAAAATGAGGCCCGTCTACCAACTCAAAACCTGCCATTGAGTGAGTTAGAACCGCGGGCTATCACCCCGAGTAAGCCCTGGACATTCGTCTGTAGAGGTGTTATATTGTATCCTACCCTTTGATTATAAACATGTCTAGATAGAGTGTGCTGCTGCAATTGTCACCAGAAGAACAGGCCAGATTTGAGTGAGTAACAACTATGGTTACTATGGTAACAATTATAGGTTGCTATGGTAACAAGCGCGCCACTGAGCGGGCAAAACAAACTTTGGCGCCAACAGTTGGCTTATACATTTTTTGACGTTTATGACACTCGAACAGGGAATCTAGACATGTAATATAATCAAAGATCCTAAAACTACTATTTTTAGTAGCTTTGAGTGCAAGGGTCACTCAAATCTCAAGTTCGATCCCGATTAGGTTAATTTGAGCAACGAACTGTTTTTAACTTATCTCTTGTAATACGTGGGCTCGGAGTGGTCGTCATATAGAAATTAATTGCACCGTACCTCGTAACAAAATCATAATATGAATTCGTTACTCTGAGGTCATAAGAATAGAATAGTACAAATAAAAAATAAACTAAAAGCAGACAAAATCAACCCAGTTTCCCTACAACCATCAAAATACACTTATACATTTCTTTACAACATTGTAGAAAAGAAGTCATTTTCTTGGAAGCGAGCAAAGCTTTAAAAAACGTAAAATAGAAATGAAGGGAATTAAAAAATGCTCGTAAACAACATCTAATGAAACTTTTATGTTTTAATATTATGTAAATACATTACGATCTTGTAAAAATATTTTTCAAGGTTTGTTTATGGGGGTGGGATGAGAACTCTCCGAAAATTGGGTTATGTTAATTTTACCTACAAATAACAATGTCTACCGTACTACAAGGAATAACTTATTCTGAACTTAAATTAAGAAATAAAATTACTTGAATATTATAGATACAATATTAAAATGTATGTAACATAAAGGTTCATCCATTTTGTCAAAGAAATATGGGCGAAAAATAGAAAACAATCATAGCATTTTTAGATAAGCCTTCGTTTACAAATTGGAAAATGCAAGCAGCGTTAACAGCTCCCACTTGGCGGACCGACGACCTAGGCAAGGCAGAGGGAAACGCCTTAACCTTACTGTCAGATGTAATCAGGCCTGTGGCTTGGCTTCACGATATTAGCCGAGAGTCGAGACCAACTTGGAACGTGCCTTCTGCAGCACGGAGATGCTTGTTATAGACGACAAAGGACACTAAATATAGGATGCCTAAAAATTAATATCTGCCACGGCTGCAATGGATGAAAAGCATTGCGATTGCGAATATAGATTAGAATAGCAAATAAATTTTATGTCCCGGTCGTCATCTATTAAAAAAACCGGCCAAGTGCGAGTCGGGCTCGCGCACGAAGGGTTCCGTACCATTTTCTATAAAAACTTCAAAAAAATCACGTTTGTTGTATGGGAGCCCCCTTAAATATTTATTATATTCTGTTTTTTAGTATGTTTTGTTATAGCAGCAACACTAAAACATCATCTGTGAAAATTTCAACTCTCTAGCTATCACGGTTCATGAGATACAGCCTGGTGACAGACGGACAGACAGACAGACAGACAGACAGACAGACAGACAGTCAGACTGAGAGACAGACAGACACACAGACGGACAGCGGAGCCTTAGTAATAGTTTTACGTAGTATAATACTTACTCTGTGGTAAGAGGGTCCCGTTTTACCCTTCGGGTACGGAACCCTAAAAATTACAATAAACTAAAGATTAATCTTCATTTTGTCTAAAACCAACTTGCCCAACTAGCCCGCTCACAGAACAAGTAAGACTTTTGATCCCTTTTCTGTGAGCTCGCTCGTACTGTTGTACGAAGCTCACAGAATTCTCGCTCTTGCGTATTGTCAAATGCGGATGGCAGGGTGTGTTATCCAGAATGAAGCAAGTATTAATTTATTTACCGTCTCTATTACCAATCCGTGGCACGAATTTTCTTCATTATACTTCATTATACTACATTATAGAATACTTTTACCCATTGCAGCCGCGGCAGACATTTTTGAAACACCTTATATAGTCGAAATGGTCACATGACATTTGCGGCGTTGCTTAATCAGTAATTCACTAACAAACCCAAAGATTCTTGTACATAATTTCCAACTACCAAGTACATTTCATGTTTAGTCAGTACCTAGGCCATAACCATGAACTCTTAAAACAATCTGAAATGATAATGTTTGACAGATTTGTGATTGTTTTAACAGTTCATGGTTAGGGCCCTACTCTCACTAACTAATATTCAGTTCATAAAGGTTGATTAAGAAATCAACCTTTTCATTCTTTTAAATTGTAAAAGTATATTGTAGTACTATATTTTTTTGTAAAGTTTCTAATACAATATGACCTTGTATAACAGGGTGATATCAGTCACAGTAAGTAACACTAATAACACTTACACTTACCCAAAACAGAATCAGACAGTAAACTAAAAATATCTGACCCCCGAAGTAGAGTTAAGGATTGATATCTCAAGGGAACTTTACCAATTAAGATAGCAAAAGGAGAGGGGCCTAAATCAAGCAGCAAAAGAAAGGTTGAAGTAATAAATATAGTTGAAAGATGGGCGGGGCTCTTAGGGGTAAATGGGAGAAAAATAGGCACTGTTGCCACTTATCTTAGATCTTTGCTTGCGTATATTACGGTCTTGACTGACTGTCACACCGTAGCACTGCAAAACAAACAAACAAATGAAAATGCTAAGCCATAATTTTATTAAAAAAAAAAATTATAGAGCATCGACAGAATCAGCAGGTCATCACCGGTAGGATGCACTGGTCCAATATCTTGCTCTTCAGGCATTGTGACAGTGGCGACGAGAATATGACTTACTTTTTTACTTCAATAACGACCTCCGTAGCCGAGAGGCGAGCACGCTGGACTTGGCCGCGTCGCCATATCTGAGGTTCCGGGTTCGATTTCCGGTCGGGTCAGTGTAGAAAACGAACTTTTCTATATTAGCTCGGATCTGGGTGTTGTGGTACCGTCGTTGTTTCTAATTTCTATAACACAATTGCTCTAGCTACTTGCCTTAGGAACAGAGCAATGTATGTGATGTTGTCCAATATTTATAAAAAAAATAACTCGTCAACACCCAAGTGGTCTCATGAGACCGTGATACAAAGAGATTTCTATTGTGATTACGCATGGCTGATGCACTAAATGCATACTCTGTACCTGCCCAGCGTGCCAACAAGTGCCTACTAGTACTTTCGCTCACGAGCAGCGAGTGTAAGCCTGCGTCCAGATCTGGCTAATGCGCAGCTTGCGCATGACCTGTGAGCAGTGGCGGGCACTGGATTTATTTCTAGGTAGGCGGTAGATACTTACCAATGTGTTTTATGTACAAAAAATACTGGTTTTTACCAATAAGCACCTACTGCCTACCTCATTTAATTTATCGGTAGGCACTGCCTAATTGCCTATATGCACCACACGCCCCTGCCTGTGAGCTTCACCTACTTCCGTGAACGTGAACTTGAGTTGCGCTAAAGAGGCGCACCAAACGATTGCAGTAACAGAACGCGTGCTGCGCTTTCGCGGAGCATTCGCCAGATCTAGACGTACCCTTATATGAAGTGTTTACTATGAAAATACGCAACGGTGTTACACTCAGCCGTTTCGTCTCACGTTCCCTTTAGGACTGGTAAGTAGATATTCGCTTTGATGGAATTGGGACATATTGATTTTTAGACTTTGCACACGCAGTGTAAAAAGGAAATTACTTCCTGCAACATTGAAGGGTGACGCAAACACATGAACGCTGGAACCGAATCTTGAGATTCGGTGTATTTTGTATGTTTTAAATTGTATACTGTTTTGTATGTGCATAAAAGCGAGGAGGATTTATGTTTTCCTTATTTTACTGGACTGGAGCTCTGCTGGGATACAATATAATATATACTAAGTTTCTTTAACTTTGGTCTGTATTACAGTTATTTGTTTTGTAAATATATATAACTTTTAATAAGTGTTGTAGGCTATCTTTAACCTCAATTATAAATAGTGGGTGATTGACTGGCTTTTTTTTCATCCTATCCCACAGCTGGGAAAATGTCTCTCTCAAAACTTCCCATGCTTCTTTGTTGATGGCCAAAGTCTAATCCCTGCTGCTGATTTCTAAATTGTCACGCATCGAATCATTGGACGTCTTCTACGTTGATGATGAAGATGAATTTTCAGGACTGGCGATCGGGGTCTATTTGAGTATTGAGTCCATTTTTGTTTGAAAATATTTTTGTGAATAGACCTTTTACAATGAGGCGTGTTTTTGAACTGTATTGTTTTTATATACAATGAATGTAATAGTACGTCAAGCTGGACAGTTCAAAATTAAGGATTCTATTTACGATAATAAAGTTTAAAAAACTATAACCTGACTACGTAAAAAAGTTTGAAAGCGTAGTGACCGCATTTTAAAGAAATATTTTGACTTAAATAATACGAATTATGTAGATATTTGTAATGAGCTCGCCAATACCATTGTTTTGATACCAAATACGTGGTGGTAATCTTAAATATATTTTTTTCGAGATTACAATCTGAGGTTTAAATTCCGACATATAAAATATTGATTAAATGTATATAGCCTATTTTAACCGGGCCATTATTACGAATCTTTTGACACCCCGTTCATTAAAATCAGTTTAGTAGTTGAGGCGATACGGTGGAACATACAAACATACCTACATACATAGACTGCCAAAATCATTACCCTTACTTTTGGCTTCGCAGTAGTCGGATAAAAATACGCTGAGACTTAGGGTTGCTGGCTACACACATATTAGGGCCAGCATTAATCGGCTTAGCCGGGCAGCAAAACCGACATAATCGTTTAGTTTTACCCGTAGTTTCGGGTAGATGGATGTAGTGCAGTAGATGCTTCGGTCAGTCAGGACGGCTTTGTTGTTCAAACATAAATAATAAATAAATATAAATATTGGACAGCATCATATACATAGCTCTGATCCTAAGGTAAGTAGCTAAAGCTCTTGTGTTATAGAAATCAGAAACAACGACGCTACCACAACACCTAGACCCGAGACAATATAAAAAGTTCGTTTTCTACATTCACCCGACCGGGAATCAAGCACGGAACCTCAGAGATGGCGGCGTCATATACAATGTGCTCGCCTCTCAGATATGGAGGTCGTCAAAAAAACTGCCAAATCGACAATGCCGGTCTGATCATATATGTAGCTACCCTTCAGTAGTTTTTATTCTTTTATGTCGAAATAATATAAGCCTAGTTATGAGATAATGAAATTAAATTTGAATTACTCGTATTTGTAATTATGTAATATTCAGCTTCCTAAACAGCCTTTATTAGTAACTTTTATTTTAAAGATAATTTCAAATTGATTTAAGCCGGACGTAAGACTCGCTCAAGATTCAAGATATTTATTTCTGAGAAGCAAGGAGTACTGGTTTATAAAAAGTTTATACACACATGTATTTAAAAAAATTCGTTTAAATCAACCTAAAACAAATATTATTATATTGATGCCAAGATCAATCAAACGTTTGTCCTGTTCAATTTAACCGCAATTTTAACAACAGTCTGTGAGACTGTGACCTCATTCAATTACTTCGTCTCAAAAAAGGGAGATTTTCCTCGTTTCTCCGCGATTACCCCGATTTAGGGGGCAAGTTATAATGTGATAACAAAGGTTGACCTTTCCAAGCCTACAATAGGACAATAGAGTGCAGACACTCATTGTGTCATGAGTCGTGACCAGAATTAACTTGAAAAAATAATCTAAAATAACGTTATTTGGAAAATGTGTTTGTTTGTCATGATTTCACATCGCACTTCTGAGTTAATGTGTCTGAGATTAAATATAGAGACGAGCAATGAGTTAGCAAAATTAAATGCTTTTGCGCCAAACATAAAAAGTTAATATTATTAACAATTTTTCAGGGGGATGGTTAAAGATGGCCAGCGAAATTGATTATTAATAGTCACACAAGCTTCACTTATCTTGGGACTAATTGATGTGATAGTTCGAAAAACATATTTATTTTATTAAGCAGGTAAAAATCATTGCGGTTAATCATTCCCCTGCCCTGTTCCCAAGTCATCTGGTGTTGACGCAGTATATTTTTCTCTTTCTTGCAATCTGGTCACTTACCTGAGTCATTCACTCCCTTCTTAGTCATGTCACACATCATCTATCTCTTCTTAGGTAGATCTTTACCTCTCTACTTATCAATAACCAAACCCATCACTCTCCTCTTTACTTGCCCCTCTTCCCTTCTTATCACATATCCATAGTACGGACTAAGACCAACTGATTGGTGTGACGGTTGAAAGAATATATAAGATGTAAACTTATCAGTTAATTATTTTCTAGGAGGTGGTTCTACTGCTCAAATACAACAATTTTTTGTATGAGACCAATTTCTAAATCGTAAAAAAATATTTCATATCTCCATACAAACTGATATCAGCTGGTATGCCGTTTTGTATGGGGAAATGGTTTTATGTTTTGCGATTTTGAAGTTGTTCCCATAGAAAAAGTTGTTGTATTTGAGCAGTAGAATCATCCCCTAGAAAAGAGTTAGCTGATAAGACCCTAGTTAGACCTTATATACAAGGTGTTAGGCAAATTTTAATGGTATATAAAGCCGAAATTAGCCTATGTTAACACATGCATTTATATAGTATGGTGAAGTCAGAAATTTGATATCACAATAATTATATTTTTTTAAATTTTCATACAAATCATTTTTTTTAATTCGTTTTAAATGAAAATATTTTTTTCACAATGATGATATCAAATTTCTGATTTCACGATGGTATTTATATGAAAATGTTGTCAACAAATATGTAAACTAGCCTATAGTTTGGCTTAAATACCTCACAACACGTTATATTTAATTAGGCAGGTAAAGATGCGGGCTAGAAATGGTCCTGCAATAATTTCATGACCAGTAGCTATGTAGGACGTAATTTCTTTGTCGGATTTCTTCTGCTCGTAGAAATATCTTCGGATTACTGCGTTGTTCAGTTTTATTCCTTTTATTATCCTTGACACTTTCACAGATATTTTAAGGTTCATTATTTGGGCGATTTGAAAACTTTATTTAGCTTCAATCTGGCTTATAACAATGAGATATTTTTTCTTCGTTCGATGAAAAATAGTTTTGTTAGATAGTCGCAAATCGAAAGTAAACTTGCTTCGAACACAAAAGTTCGATTTTAGGTTTGGGTCAATCCAAAAAACAAACTTTTTTAAATTGACTTGGGTCTAGGTCTGCTGGGGCTAGAACAAGCCGCTGTAAAATCACATTGTCTGGTACTCTAAGGTTTTATTTTTATTACTTTATTTTCTACAAAATCCACAGCCTTTATATACCCAATTCCATACTTCTAGCCTACGAGTATTGGTTTCTTGTCCGGCGGAAATAATTTGATTTGAGAATTATTGTTGTTTCTGGAATATCACTGGTTGTTAGTCATGTTATTTCCTTGAATTTTTTATGTATCATATTTAAGTATGTATGTATGTTTATTTTATCTAAGCATTTATATTTTATAGGTTTTTATGTATGTTGTATGTAGTTTATACTTATTGATATTGTAATTGTAGGTATGTATTTAAATTACACAATAATCCTCTGCCTGAAGGTTGTCTGGAAAAGATCGCTTTTTAGCGATAAGACCGCCTAAATTGTACATCTTTCTGTAAATATCAACTGTAACTTCTTTGTTTGGTGTGCAATAAAGCGTACCTATCTATCTATAATTTATTTTACAAAATTATTGTTATTAAAGCATAATAACCACAAAATCAGCTATACCTATTATTGGGACAAGCATCGTAATCGTAAAGATTTTTAAATAGTAGGTATTCTTAACAATTTGCAAGAATAGTAGTCGACAAACAGTTAACAACTTTTTATCCTGCACTTTGAGTTAATTTATTGTTTTTGGAACCATGTTTAAAACTATCGAAAAGTATTCAATAATTAATATTCCAAAACTGCCTATAAATTAAAAAAAACACTTTTACATTAAATTTAATAGGAAAAAGCGGTTTTGTGAAATATATTGAAGTTTTCAAAATTGTTAAACATTATAGATTGAAAAAATGTATTTATAATATTTTTCTTCATAGGCAAAGAAATACCTACAGTAATTTTCCAAAAAAAAATTCTAAAATAAATATGTTTCTTAACTTAAGCCTACAAAACCAATATACCTACAGTTTGAATTCAAAACACATCTCATACTTAGTTCATGCAAACCGATATTAATTCCATATGATTTCTAAAGAATCAAATGACAAAAACGATAAAGTGGCGCCCTCTTTACGTTCTATAAACTGTTAGTTAACGGTTAACGTTATTATAAGCACGTCCCTAGCAAACTTATCATTCATTCACACACGACTCTAAGATCATTCGTTCACAAAAAACATTGAGTGCTGTGACCTTGGTTTGTTGCAAACACGGCCGCAGTAAAAATCTGATTGTAAGTATCGAAACTAAACCGATTCATAATAATAATTAACTGTCGCATATTTCATCGGATATATAATAACAGTACAGACAATACATGCGATTATTAAAAACACGGCCATGACAGATAGGCCATCGTATCAATGAGCATTAAGCAATCAAATTCCGATTCGATCGTCGTGCTCTAGATTTTGCTAGATTTGCCAAATTCTGGACGGGTACCTCTCGTCTAGATCTGGGACTGTGTAGGTACTGGAACTGTACCTATAAGAATAGAAGCCTGCCGGTGCCTATTTCCATTGTGTTTTAAACAACAGTTACTATCGATGAGTGAGTCAGTTCGTGATATACCTATTGTATGAAGTTGAGATACTGATGCTTAATGCTTTACCATTTACTTGTGACTGACATAACCTTACAAGATTATTGTCACTTGTAAAAACAAAAAAGCGAGACGATTCGGTGTTAGAAACAAACACAATAATACTATAATTATACTGTCTACAACTATGTAACAATTTAAATATTTATATACAGTTTACCAGCGGTTAAAATTGGAATTCTAGTATACGTAAATGTTATTAAACGTCGTTATCACGGATAAATTGTGCAAAATGTGTTTGTTATAGCGGGTATTTCGCAAGTGATGAAACAACTTATTTTAGTAACGCGTTTGGGTATTTTTTATCTTGTTAGCTGATAAAACCATGGATATTACCATTCCAATTTGAGTTTTACACGAGGGAGGGAGAGCGCGAATTATAAATAAATTGTGTACTTAAAGTGATAAAAACAAGATTTCTAAAGAATAGTAAGTATGTATAATGTACATATCGATTTAACTTTAATATTTTGTAGCTGAATACAGCAAGCTAAATTATCAAATCAAAGTTGGGAGTCGTTTAACCTAGTTTTTACTGTTGTATTGATTTAAAACTATGTCTAAATATCTAATGTTACATTCAGCTGACAACAACAACTTATTATTTATTATCATGTGGATCAGATGATGAAGATAGGAGGTTAATTAGGAAGTCTTCAATGGCTAATCGTAATAATCACGTACTGTTATATGTATAACAATGTAAGCTTTATCAATTTTATTTTTAGTTAACAATTTCTTTTCATTGTTATAGGTACGTTTACTTAAATGTAACTAGTAGGTATATCCTATATATACAGGATGTTAAAAATGATGAGCTAAATTTTAGGTGGTATTCTAAAATCGAGTCAAGAATCCATTGCATAAAAAGAATTTATCATTCAATCAGAAACAACCAGCATGCGATTATGTACTTACGCGATGTAACGAGTGTTAGATTGATGATTTTAATAGGATACTGTAACAGTTTTTTTTTCTAATTTCTAGTGTGTATATTTGTACCTAAGTCAAGAATGTTTATAAACGTTTTAAGTATGTTTAGGGCTTAATAATGTGTGACTGTTCAACGAATTTATTTCATTACTTAAACTTTTGCAGGTAATCTCAAAAATGGAGCACGAGATTCAACCTTTGACTTTATCTGGAGACACCCTCGGCGAGAGGCAACGATACTACAATCAACAAGTAAAAAAACACCTCGAGGATTCACACAAGGAAGTACCAAATATCTCTTACGATGAGAACGATATCGACAACTTCATGAAGATAGACATTGCCAGCCACGACCGAAACGTCAACTACATCCTCGCAGTTTTAAAATGCAAAGACATATTATACGTCACTAGATCAATTAAGCAGTGCAAATGGCTCATCACTGATAACGAATACTCAAACATTATAACCCCGAAGTATCTTCACAAAGAACTGTTCCCATATATGATGTCAAAAGCTAAATCTAAACTAATACTCCACATAAGACTACATTTGAGAGACGAAACGCGTCTTAAAAGTTTTTATAAATATTTCGAACAGTTTGATTTGAGTAGTGCGTTGAAGTGGCTTCCGAATTGCCCTTTAGATTTTGCTTTCGATGAGGTTAGAAAACATCCTTACGGTGTACCTGCATCATTATTAAAAAAACTGTGTCGAAGATCATACTTTTTCCTACATATAATCGCAAATAAAATAAACGATTACAGAATGGAATACCACATGGAATCTGCACTTTTTTTAATACGAAAAAACGCTGAAGAATATCTAGACATTGCTGATTCTATGTATTCAGATAATGTGCCACATTTAAAAGTCAAGTTTCTTAAAATAATCATGAAAGTTTGCCCACATAGAATATTCGATAACTTTTCACACTATATTTATAAAATTGACTATCCAACTTTTCTTACATGTATGAAAAATGAAAATATTAAACCGTTTTTACTACAGTGTTTCCAAGAATACGAGTTACAAGAGAAATTTTCCCATGATATCTTAAGTCATTTTTTAAAAAGGATTCCATTTGAGGATAGATTAGATATACTAAAAGCACGCTTCGGTAACAAAACTGAAAGCATTGACTGCAAAGGTCCTGATGGATTAAATTTATTATTTAGTGCTATGGAAGATAATGCCCCCTTTAATGCTTCAAGCGTATTTCGTTGGTACCAATGTATGCCATTTGAAGTATCTTTTCGGGAGCTGACTAAAACTATTCGAACAGAATTAAAATCTGACGTAAGGCATTCCATGATTGGAATCCTATTAATTTGCGCCAGTTCTAACTCAGATAATATATTTACTTTACTAAAATATTATCACGAGAATCACATCAACGAGTCTTTTAAGTTTAAAGCAGATTTTTTAAATGATTTTTTAGCAGTCGTTAAAACATATAAGTTTGACACAGAAATGTGGAAAACATTAGATGACATATTTTGTAGTATGGAAGTATACATGAACTCTGATTTGAAAGTGAAAAAATGTATTGAAGCAATAATAGTGTACAAAACGATTCACGATGAAAACATCCCTGAAATTGTAGAATCAAAATTCCAGTTTAACACATTAAAATCTTATAAAAATAAACTTAATGACGTAGAAAGTGAAAAACTATTTAGCTATTTATTGAAAACCCAAGTTAAAAAGATAGAAAATAAAATGGGTAATGTTTGTAATGAAAATGAGTTTAAGGAACTTATTAATTATCTTGAAAATGCTATGAAACTTTTGGCAGCCTGGAACAAAAATTTACTATCTTATCAGTGTATTTTTAATAAAATTAATGAATGCATCAAAATCAAACTTTCTCATAGATGGACCACTGACTTGTCGTCAATGTATCACATACATAAATCATGGAAAATTCATTTTTTTGATGACTCGTTACAATTAGATGCTTCTGAAAAGGTTTTTCTAAATGTTTTAAAGCATAATCGAAACTTACTGAATATTTATAAACACGAAGTGGACTCAGTTCGATACGATCACGTGAAAATATCGAGGAAACTACTAAGCAAAATAAAAATTTACTGGCCGGATTGTTTAGCAAAAGAATGGGAAAAAGACTATCTCAAACATATTAATGAAATTGGAAAGCAAAAAGTTGTCATTAAAGGTCTTGCAGTTTTGTTGTCGCAAAAACAATTCTTAAGCATTGTAAAACAACATATCCCTGAAGAAAACAAAATAATCTGGAGCGAAACAAATGAATTAGATTACAATTTGCGAAAATATTTTGCAATGAGTATTCATAGAGTCAGACCACTTCCCAGTCCAGAAAAAGTTCTATGGTTTGCAAAAGGCGATTATCTAAAATTTGCAATACCTTCTCTTAGTGCTACCTTAGAAAATGTTAGCAACGCTGATAAAGAGGAATACATACCAAAACTGATAAATGTGCCAGTATCTTTGCAAAAACATGGTATCCGAATGGCATTTGCTAAATTTGAAGTGGAAAAATTGATTCCGATTTTCGAAACTATTTGGAAATCAACGACAAACTCAACTATTCGAACCATTCTCTTTATAAGCACGCACCGAATTTTGTGTAAAGAGGCAAGGCAGTCAAGAATTGTAAAACTATGGAAATTTATGAGTGTTTTTATTGATAATTTGTCTAACTCTGAGAATGAAAGAATTTATAAGAAATTAAGTCGCATTGAGGAAGTACCAAAGATTATTCGAGGTGAATATTGTATGAAAGCATATCTTTATTTTAAAACATTGCCAGATAAGCTTGCTAGGGCATATACGCTTAATATGCTCGAACATCATTCTGGAGAAATGATAGAAATCCTTGATGGCAAGTTCATCGAAGATGAAGTTATAGAATCTCTTGAAGGTTTTCCTTCCAAATCACATGCATTTGTGGATATATTTGCCATGTATTTACTCTCTTCAAAGGATAAAGAAACTGAACTTGATAGGTATGAACGACTTTTCAAACCTCTACTTAATAACCCTGAATATAATTCAAGTAAAAATTTTAGCAATCTGATTGATTTTCTTTTTTCACAATTAAATTATTACGTTTTATGTAGAAATGGTATAATTCCATTGTCAATATATCGAAGTTTGTTGAATCATTACAGAGAAAAATGTTCTCTACCAGGAGAATACGTTGCATTGACGAGTTGGGAACTTAAGTATATTTTGATTGAAATTCTAGAACGTGCGACTCAAATTGCAGGCAGATTTGTAAATAATGATAAATTTATTGATGTAGCACCGGAGTTTGGGGCCGCGTGCTTAAATCAACTACAAAAAGATGTTAAGACTTATTTTTCTTCAATTTATATGTTGTTTGAGCATGCTTTAGAAGATGTATTTTCTAGTTTCGGTTTTGGACCCGCTAGTCAGCTACATATTTACAAGCATATGTTAAAGGATCAAAATACAATAGAAAGTTATTATTTAGTGCAAAAAATGTTTCCATCATTTGTGTTCAGTAGTGACAAACACTTAGAAACGGATATAAAAGACATTTTATGTTCTCATCCATCTGAAGAGTTTCATATGATCTGTCAGTATCATTACCCCGGCCAAGCAAAAGAAAGACAAGTGAGTACAAAAGGTTGGAGATATACTTGCACCATATTGTAATGATTATATACGGTGAATATACATTGGTTTTGCAGTCTAATAATTCACACTCTCCTGTTCAAATACAACAGCTTTTTGTATGGAACAGAAAACAAACGCTCAATAATTAAAAATAATTTCCTATCCCAATTTATAAAATCTGATTTTTTTATAGAGAAGTATAGAATATTAAAAGTAAAATATCGGTGTTGGTCCCACACAAATGGAATTTCGGTTTCAGCAGTAAAATGTGACTTGCTCCAAAACCAACAAAATTCACCGTTATGTACCGCACTTTGTATAAGTTGAGATAAAAAGCTTGTTTATTGATTTAAAAAATATATATTTTAAGTAACCCTAATAAATTCGGTAGGTACCTACATGGATAATTGTTCCAAATAATAAGTCGTGTCGATGAATATTTATACTAAACTATTGTGCTCGGCAGATAGTTATGATCAGAGTAATGATCATTATTTTGTCGTTAATTCCGAAATAAGTTTTAATTCAATATAATTTAAATGTTATAACTATGAGTCTAGTCTAGTCTATCATGCATGTTATACTGCCAATTATTTTGTAAAAAAATTGAGTAGGTATTTGCAATTTTTTAAAGAAAGGAGAGCTCTGGTTTAACTTCTAACTACATTTGATTTTCTTTAATTTTTTATATACCTAATTGTTTTTAGTTACTTATCCAGTTGATGTTTATTATTATTGTGTTCAGTATTTAAGTTTATAAATCTATATCTTTGGCCATGTCTATGTAAGTATGTAGAAGATTAAATAAAAAAAGGATCACGTTTATTCAGAGATTGTTTTACTACGTATTAAATTCTTAATATTTATTCATTCAAATAAAAGTACCTATAGAAAAAAAAATACTTAGTCAATGACCACGTCGGCTTATCTCCTAAAACCAAACTTTAAATTAGGCAATTCTGCCTATTTTCAGATCCGTTATTCAAAACGTTTCAAAATGGTCCTATACCTTTCTAAATTTCCCTATTGATTAAGATTTCAATATAAAATTATTAAACACATTCTGGAAATACGCGAAATTCCGTATTTGGAATGGTTACGTCAAATATTTTAACACGTAATTGATTTTGGGTCTTCGTAGTCGAAACGGAAACCTAATAGTTTCACCATGTTGTTGTCTGTTTATCTGCGTATCCACGGCTTAGTTTAGAGAATCTTAGGACTATGAGGTTTATCTTCTTCCTTAGTCCTAAAATGGCTCAATAATGTATAAATATTGTAATAACTTAGTTATAATGTACTATAAGCTAAGGTCTTTAGGTATTCATTTTAACACTGCTACTATCATTATCGGTTGCCTTAAATATTTTCCTAGATTATCGCTACTTGTGAAGACCTATAAGTGGTTTAATAGATGCTATATAGATGTATTTTAATATTGTATAAACCCTGGTTTTCCTGTAATAAATAAATAAATATAGTTTTTTTTTAAAAGCCGTAATTTTGCATGGGCATTCAAATTGAACACACGACACGACAAAGTGGTCGAATGAAAATCCTGTTTTTTTTCACTGTATCTCCCTAACACCTACAAGTGGGGATATATAACTTATTGTGGGAAGTCGGTGAACAGCGATTCCCTCGTTTTATGAGTCACCCTGTAAAAAAATATTAGCTTCTGACCGCGACTTGTCATCGTACACTTTAGATGTTTTCTGAAGCCAAACAAAAATGAATAAGTAACCCACGGGACATTAAAGCGTTCGTTCGTTCGTTCGAACGTTCGTTCTTTAAAGATATAATTGAGTAGCAAACATAAAAAATGGGTAAGTTTAAGGACCCGTTGGGACAGAAAGGCTATTAGGTGGATCATTAACTAGTTGACACACTATAGGAATGCTTCTCTCTAGATATTCAAGTTTGAGGGAAACCGATAGATTTAAACAGTTCAGGATTTAGCATTACCAACAAATAATAACAACGATATGATATGATTTGATATAGCGATTTATCGACACCTAACTGCCAAAATATGATATAAATAGCTGCCATGTTGAACTTATATCGAAACAGCGATCATAACCGTGACGTTATGTTTTGACAGTTGGGTGTCGTCGATAAATCGCTATATAATATCATATCATATCATATGATCGTGTTTTGTTGGTCATGCTAGGAGGACATAGCTGTTTGCTGTGGTGTATTGGGGAATGCGTAGGTAGGGGAGACAAGCCCAAAACGGGTAGCCCACACTAAACTGGTAAACGTATCGTAACGTAACGTATTTTAAACGAGTTTTTAGAATATATGCCAATCAAAAAACCCATAGCAGATTTTCTATCGAAGCTTGAGAATCACACGGCAGCAGTGGACTTCCAAGGCTGATGACGATTAAATTAAGAAGATTATTTTTACCATTTCAATGTTTGCTTCATCATTTACCTTCTAGGATAACATCATTAAAAGTATATTTTTCTTTCATACTTCATTTAACCCCTCCCCTATCTACACATTTGCATCCAAACGTATTACAAGTTTAACAAAACGGTATAGAACAAGGTACAGACAGAATCATAAAAGGTTAGAACATAACGTTAAATTAGTTCAGCGGGTCACAGGAGAGATACACTGCCCAGTTTAAAGTTATCATACATATTTTAGACAATGCTAGGGTTAATCATCGGGGAGTACCTGTTTATGTTAATACATCTCGTCTTAATTAAGGACATACTTAAAACGAATACAGTAAGCTTATTCTACAGAGACAATGTAGCCGAGTTTAAAATGAAGAAAAAGAAAGGACAAAGTACGCGAATAATTTATCAATATTGTGACTGGGAGTAAAAACCAAGGACGCCTTTATTGCCTTTTCATTCACACTCAAACATCTATGCTTTCTTTTTTTTCTTTCTCTCCCACGTGTCCCTCTAAACGCATGTGGCAGCTTCACTGCACTGCACTTCGTTTTTCAATTTTTAATTTTTTTTTTTCATTCCTGTCTTCTTATTTCCATCTACTGATACATTTACTGTAACTAGCCGCACTTAACTTGCGCGCTTCTTTATATATCTACCCCTTGCTGAACCTCTTAGATTCTTTTATTTAAGGCTACTGGATGTGCCTATGTCGTACTATATAATACTAATATTTTAGTTAGAGCAGAGGTCAGCGAGCAAACGAAACGCTTATACAGAGTGTCCCTGGAACTATGGATCAAATAGAAAAGGCGCGTAGTGGGGATGATACGCGAGATTTTTGGATGAATGTGGGTTCTGTTTACAACAGGAAAAAAATTGTAATTGATTTTTCGTATTTCGTAACATCGCATAGAGCTTAGATAAATCTCAAACAAACTATCAAAGTGATACCTCCAATGAACACACGTCAACTTAAACGTTGTTGGCCTTATTACAGAAAATATAGACTAGGTTTAAACCATGTCTAAAAAATAACCAACCAATTTAAAATGTTGACACTTCAGACATATCTCGGTAATAATGACCCATGTTTGGCATGGCTTAAACCTAGTCTATGTTTTTTGTAATAAGGCCGTTTAGGTTTAAAGACGCAGCTCTTTTACAGCGGCTTGACAACCCCGTTATTTAAGTAAGTACATTTACTTGGCGTTATGTAAATCTCAAAACTTTTTTGTTTCCAACGATTAACCATAAAATTTTGGGGGCATAGTATTAGTAAAAGTAAGTCGATTTAAATAAAAAAATAAAGATATCCTCATTTAAGTTAGCGTAATGTTCATTGGACCAAAAATGTTTGGCTGGTTTCTACTGTATATTTAGTTTGCTGTAAAATCAACACTACTAACGTACTATTTGAAGGCCATAGTAAAGCTTTTTTATCCACCAACTCGTCCATTGCAATTTAATTCTAATACAGGGTGTACACGAGAATAGGACACTCCTTAAAACCACGTGATCAGCTGGTCATATACTTACAACAACTTTTTCTATGGGAGCAACATCGTAATCGATAATTTTTTTCAGTTTCCCATACAAACTTACTCGCATACCTTGATAATAATGTATGGAGCATTTGAAAATAAAATCACGATTTCGATGTTGCTCCCTTCTTTTCTTTCTTCTTCTTCTTTTCTTTTCGTTCTTTAATACATCCTGTATATTATCGCTGGGAGTTGAAAGATTAAAACATAATAACTATCAAAAAACATAAGCATTGGCTTAAAACGTAACATTCACAAAATACTGATTTTTAAAATGAATTGTTAGGCAACATTTTTATGTGAAACGTGGCGCTGTATTTTGTGCGCTAACAAAAAATATTTCACAGAAACCAAATTCAGTTCGGTCACTGTTAGCAACACCTGTTCACAATTAAAGTTAAGTTCAGTCAAATATTTTCACATTAAAGCCAGAAATGTTAAATGTAAATGCAAGCTATTGTGAGGTTATTTTTAAAGTATACATGTTGTAACTCAAATAACGCACAACGCCAATGTTTGAGTGATGAGCACGAGTATTTGTGCCTGAGTCCTATATGTTTATTATATTTAAGATTCAGATGTAACAATTAAACTAATTTTATCTGTTATCTAGTCGCTTTTGTTTTGTTAGATTTTTTTATTAATTTTTATTTATTAGGTTTATAAACTGTTGATACAATAATTCTAGCTTAAAATATAACATTTTGAAAGGGTATAGTCAGTTTGTTCAACAGATTTACGTGTTTGTCTACACGGCTTGCTTAGCATTGAATTGTACACACACGTTTAGTAGAATGATTTTAGACAAAAAGACAAACAAACACATACTACTATAATAAATAGTACTACTATACTTATAATAAACCACACATTTTAGTGGATGCTTGTAAGGTAAACTCAACTGTTTTCAAATAAAATATTTTTACGGATTTGAAGAAGAATGATTTCTTTCATTTAATAAACAACATGCAACATAAAACTTTAGCCATATTTCAGAATATCGTGAATACGGCCTTACGTTTAGGGCCGTGTAAATGGGTAGGCCAAAACACATTTAGATATTTTTACCCATGTTTCATTGGAAAACGTTCAATCATACCATACCAACCAAACATATGACTGAATCTTTACATAACACATTTGTGCTACGCGCAGTCATCCATTTTTGTTTATAATCAAATTATTTTTAACCGACTTCAAAAAAAGGAGGAGGTTCTCAATTCTTCTGAATGTTGTTTATTTTTTTGTATGTTTGTTACGCGACGCCGTCAATTATAGACCGATTTCAAAATTTATTTTTTAGTTTGAAGGGGTATACTCCCGAGGTGGTCCCATTTACACCAAGTCAGATTCTGATGATGGGATCCCTGGGAAATCGAGGGAATTTTTGATTTTTGGGTCTGGTAATTATCATGTCATGTTGCTGACCTGATGATGGAAGCCACATAACTCCTTAACGGTTAGGAGCTAGAAGATAATACTGCAATTTGTCGACAAAATGTATTTCGCAGTGTGTTTAGCAGACTTGGAGCTTATGAGGTACCAGACCGCCAATTTTTATTTACTGGGGGAGTACCCGCACACCCAGTAACGAAAAAAAATAATTTAAAAGTTCCTTTCTTAAATTGACTTGGTATTTAATGCAAGACCTTATCCATTGGTTACGACACCAAAATAGCCGTCGTCGTCGTTCTGGTTGGAGTGTAGGAAAACCCTTTCCTTAAGACTTACAAATTTTCGTCGAAATATTGACCCTATATAACACCTTATTTTTATCATACCATTGGATGGGGGTTCAAAGAGGACCAACATTAGCTAAGGTAACTTTGCTGTAAAGTCATTTTTGGCGGAGTTGGAAGGTGAAAACTGAAGCTTATTTTAAAGGCGTCTGGGACTGGAATTAATTTTCGTCGAAAAATTTATCATTAATAATAATAGCACCCTATTTTTATTATACCATTGGGTTAGTGGTCCACAGAAGAACAACATTTGTCTGGGTCACTTTGCTGTAAAGTCATTTTTGGCGGAGTTAAGAGGGGAAAAATAGAGGACTTAACACTTAAAATTTTGAAATGAAATAAGTTAAATAAAAACTTAAAACCGACTTCAAAATGAAACTAAAAAGCGAAAAATAATATTGACTAAAACATACCTAATCAGTTCTTTTTGGAGTCGGTGCGAATGAACACATTTTAACTCTCGATGGCTGGCACCGACTCCAAAAAGAACTGATTAGGTATGTTTTAGTCAATATTATTTTTCGCTTTTTAGTTTCATTTTGAAGTCGGTTTTTAGTTTTTATTAAACTTATTTTTATCTATCAATTTCCCCAAATTAAGTATCCCTACATGTGTAGATAACATTTACCTCAAAGGAAGCAAGCTCTAAAATTTTAAGGGTCTAATTACCACCGAGAGCCATTAAAACAAAAATACTGGCCTAAATATCCTATCGCGCCAATGCTACCGGCAAGTTAACCTTACTCTTTGTTTAGGTATTGGTGCAAGACAGAGGGTTCAGTCGATCATGAGATCTTAATTAATTAAAAGAAGGTGACTTAATAAATAGATTTGAATGGGTAAATACGGGTTTACGTTATAAACAATCTTGACACGTAGAGACGAATACCGTCACTCAAATATAAGAATGGATTAGAATACATACTCTAGAGGCCATATTTTTATCTTTTATAATATACATGTCTAGATTCCCTGTTCGAGTGTCATAAACGTCAAAAAATATATAAGCCGACTGTTGGCGCCAAAGTTTGTTTCGCCCGCTTGTTACCATAGCAACCCATAATTGTTACCATAGTTGCTACTCACTCAAATCTGGCCTGTTCTTTTGGTGAGAATTGCAGCACCACACTCTATCTAGACATGTTTATAATGGTGGACTTTGTGCTAGTTTTTTTGGACCTTTTCTTTCTTTGGTTTCAAATTAACTAGCTACCAAAATTAAAGACCTAACTGCTAAATTGTGGTAAATGTATAAATATGGGATGTGTGAAATATAAAATTTGGTGTGCGAAAAAAAAAGTAGATGGGCTGAGTAAGAGGAGAGACGAATACGGATTAGAATATATATAAATATTAATATTGGACAACATCACATACATGTTCTGATCCTATGGGTAGTAGCTAAGCGCTTGTGTTATAGAAATCAGAAACAACGACGGTAACACAACACTCAGACCCGAGAAAATATAAAAAAGTTTGTTTTCTACTTTGACCCGACCGGGGATCGAACCCGGAACCTCAGAGATAGCGGCGCCATTATAGTTCGGCGTGCTCGCCTCTCGGCTACGAAGGTCGTCAAAAATATGATGTCGGTCCTGATTCTATTGTTTTTGAGAAGAAGATTTATGTTCATGGTGCGTGCTGCCAGAAACCTGATTAAACCTAGTAACCGTTAATAACCAGAATTTCCTTTACATTAACAAATGATTTAGATTTATCGCCATTTCTTAAAACCGCGTGCGCTCACATCTTAGCTCTCGCAGAATCTCGCAAACTCCATACATTAATCTCTGTTGAACTCAGATTTCCTAAAGTTGGGGGCAAATTTCGGCGCAAAATCGGAAACAATTTGCAAATAACAACAAACCTCATAATTTTACCCCCTCACCTTTTGGTCTATTGTACCCTGCTCGGTAAATTAACCTCGTTTTATACAATTTTGTATTTATTGAGCGAGCGATTGACTTGTAATTGTTCGTCGAAATTGAATTCTGGAATTTATTGGGTGGAAGAATGCTTTGCACCTGGAGAGATAAAGGACTAAGGGGTGTTTCTTGACACGTTGATTACAAAGAGCCTGATCGGCTGGAGAGCTAATACCTTGTTTTACAAGCAAGTCTTTGTAGTTAGGAATTATGCTTTTAACACCAGATTATTTTATACAGGGTGTTTAAAAGTGCAAGCTATTTTTTCGTTTATAATTAAACTTTTTAAAATGAAAGTAGGTATAAACTGTACGAGCGTGATGAACAGAGCTTTATAATTTAAAGATTAAATTCCTTAAGAATATATTTTAATGAAAACGGATTTTAACTGTAGGTACTTACCAACACTTTAACTTTGGAAGCAACATAAATCGTGTGAAATAAATATACATATATTATATGATGCTCCATAAGTATGTTTATGCAACTGATTAAGGAATGTGCTAATAATTAAAACATCTGACCATTCTAACTGCATTTTTAATCAATCAATGAAGAAGTGTGGGTGCTGGGTAGGTGATTAATCTTTTTCGCGATTGGGAAGACTGCACCGTACATCGCTAGTTAGTGTTGCCGAACGATATATAGATTGATTATCGATTATTGACCTTGAAATTCGGTTACATTATCGATAATGTAATTGTATTTCCAGTAATAAAATCAGACTGACAAAGGTGACCGAGTTTGTTGCGCAGCTTCTTCTCATCACCAGCCGATATTTAGTCCCGAAGCGGTGGTAGGTAAAAAAAATGGGACATGTAAAAGTGCCATAGATGGTCAATTTGCAGAAATAAATGACTTTGACTTTTGACTTAACCTTTGATTTTGATAGTTTTTATACAATCCTATAGTATCGGTACTATTAATTGGTGAAACATACCAATAATATTGAGACGCAGCAGTACTATATTATTGAAATACCATAAAGCAATCAAACTATCAATATTATCTTTGGACCATCGATTGTAGACTGTATTTTAGAACGTACTACTGTCGATATTACAAAACTATCGACAGTTTAAATTTTGTGAAGAGCAATACCACCGATAGTATCGATAGTATTGTGTCTAATTAATAACATTGCTGTAATTTCATAATTGATACTATCGATTGTGTCGATAGTGTTAGATTTTACGATAGCATTCATAATTCGATCGATAAGTTGGCTTTTTTCGATACTTACTTTAAAACGTTTGCGTTGATTTAAACACAATTTAACGGGAATTCAGAATAATATAATTTTGTACCCAAATATTATGAACGCGTAAATTCCCGTTTTAGTGTGTATCGAGCGACATCACCAATAATGCCGTGACGACGGCCTTTGCAATTATTATACTGACACTTCGAGAAAATTAATTCGCAAAAGATTTGCGTTGCATTAATAGCCGTGTACTACCAACAAAGTGTTATGAATGTCATATTGTGTTATAGTTCTTGTATGACTGGCAGTTTTAACACTTGCCATTAAATTTTATATCAAATAATTAATAGTATCTGGAAGTTACTGGGGGAGGCCTATGTTAGCTGTGGACGTCCTGTGGCTGAAATGATGATGATGATGATGAATTTATAGTAATCAGATATTCAACGCCTATTTTCCTTGACATAACATTTTTCTTCACAAAAAATAATATGAATTTTTTTATACCTTACAAACGGGAAGATCCATCGAAATAAAAAATATTTTTCCCCGTCAAACCAAACAAAATGCTCCAAATGTTTCAATGCTAATTAATGTTATTATTATCTCAATCAACAGACCATTATTTCCTTACTAATTAACGTTTTCCCTTCGAAAACTTTTATTACGAACAAAACCTGATACTCCCACATCTCCTAATAAAGTACACATTTATAAAATCAATAACTTGATTTTATTAAGATATTACACATTTTAGATATTTCGTGGTTGTTTAATGGCCACATTAAGTTAGTCACGTGTCGTGTGGTGCCGGCACGTTAAAAGAATAGCACCACCCCTTCTCTTCCTATGGGTGTCGTAAGAGGCGACTACAGGAGAACCGCCACAAGAAGACGGGCAGCAGCGTCTCCTCTCCACCATTGGCCTAACTGCGATCGCCAACCCGCCTGCGTGGCGATTATGGCAAAATCCTCCTTTTGGAGAGGCCTGTGTCCAGCAGTGGACTGATATAGGCTGGTGATGATGATGATGACTTATACATGTGTGTTATTGACGGAAACTACTGATTTTCAACAATAAAACACATCTGTAAGTACACAAGTACACACACACAAGTATCTACGGCCTACCTCGAAATAAAACCAATGCCCGCCACTGCTTGGGTCCTCGTACACTAACCCGGCCGCGCCCAGTTGTGTGGTCTATTTTATATTTATGTACTTATTTCAATAAAGAGGTGTACACAAAAATCACAAGGTACAAGTGTGGTAAAAGACATAGTAAATCTTTAAGTGTGTGTTTTTCCGCCGTAGGGCGTAGGTACTATACAATGCTAGGATTCAAGAGATGATATGTATAGGCCCTCTTCCAGGGATTTCAGTCATACACGTCCCAAAAATATAACTTAGCCCAACCACCGCTTGGGTACTACAATATATCGATTGGTGATGGGAAGAAGCGGTGCAACAATTTCAGTAACCTTTGTCAGTCTGATGTTTTACAGGAAACACATTTAACAAGACATAATTAGTAAGTGCGAGCTAGGCAGGTTATAAAGTCTCGAACTCTTATCTTCTAATTTGTAATATCCTTTTATCATATAATGGTTTTTAATGTATTTATTAACATCATTATCAACGGCGATAATGATGTTAACCAACAATGATTTCAATCATTTATAGGTACTAGTATTACTTTCGAGTTTGGACTTATTTGATTTGTCGAATTATGAGCGTGGTTTAGTTTTTTAACTAAAATAATTTTATTAACTCTATAGAATTACACAACACTTATCAAAGTTCCCCCACTGAAGATGTACGCCGCGTAGTAAAAATCTTTTTTTTTATTGGCTCTAACAATCCCCAGTGAGTCGAACCCTGGACTGCTTGCTGAATAAATAAAAGATCCATTAGTAGGGTCCGAAGTTATTTAAGTAAAAATACCCCTAGAGAATTTCCTTTGTACTCCTATATTGCAAAAACAGTTAGTATGTATCGTTAAAGCTAAAAGAATTGTACATAATAACCCTCGTTTGGCAGTCGGGTAAAAAGGGACCTAGTTCTAATACAAACCAATATCTTTGAATAAACAAAGAAATAACTTTGTTACTTTTCCTTTATTTTACAGCCCATGGGTCGTATAGCCATTTTATGCTTAAAAGGTGGCTGGCCACTAGTCTTAAGAAATCCCTATAAAAATAACAAATAAACTAATATTATAATAAACAATTAAAACCATTCTTCAACCAGTCTTCTGTATCAAAATCGGTGAATTCTCTGAATCGTTAGGTGCAATTAAAACATCTCTAGGTAAAAAGTCAAATATTGTTCGGTTTGCTCGCTCGGTTCGTTCAATATTACCCTATATTAATCTATAGTAAGGTTAAATAGCTAAAAAAGCTATGTAAGCAAAGCAAATGTCATAATGACCTAAAAGTTAAGAATCCATAAGATACGAGGTATACCAGACAGCATTTTGGTTATTTAGAAACTTTCACTATTTAGAAAAATTCAATTCTCAAATGTCCGAGAATTGAACCGACCCTTGCATTCGAATCGAATCACTACACCAATCAGATTGTAAAAAAACTGACAACGCGATTTGTTTTTCTACAACTATCAAGCAACGTTGCAGATGCGATCCGAAGGCGAACCAAAGTCACCGACGTAGCTCTCAGAATCGCAAACCTTAAGTGGCAGTGGGCGGGGCACATTGCTCGCAGGACTGATGGCCGTTGGGGCAGGAAGGTCCTCGAATGGCGGCCTCGGACCGAAAGGCGTAGTGTTGGTAGACCCCGACAAGGTGGACCCACGACTAACTGGTGAAGGTCGCGGAAAGCCGCTGGATGCAGGTGGCACAGGACCGATCTTCGTGGAAATCCTTGGGGGAGGCCTATGTCCAGCAGTGGACGTCTTTCGGCTGATGGATGGATGGATGGATGGTTGCAGATGCTAACTACGTATCATTTGACTTAGCATAAATAATATAATAATAATTTCAGTCTAGTCATAGATTCTTTCTAACTGATAAAGCTACAAGTTTCATTGGCAAGTTTCTCTCGAAGTTTTTTCATTACCCATAGCAAAGTTTGCTATTCGATATGCTAATACTGGTATAGGCAGTAGGTTCACTACTCAGTGCATAAACCCGGTCATGAAACGAAAACGTGACTTAGTAGAAATTTGACTGTTATGCGGCCACATGTTAGTGGTTACGTTACGTACGTTACATAATATATACGTTCATTCATTGCACAGTAAATAAAATTTTAGCAGTTGCTGTTGTACTACGTTGTAGTTAGATAGTCATAGTATCATAATAGTAAAATATAATTTGAATACTTCTATTCTTCTGTCTCTAAACTTGAGTCAAAGTTAAGTGGTACATTAGCCATCATTCCCCTACCTACTTATAGTATTTAAGTATTTGTCTATATTTTATAAACTTACAATCGAAGTTCACTTAGATAATGAAAGCGATTAGGTAGTAGTGATGGCGTGTAGGTCTTTAGACTAAATTTAAGCAATTAATATTGAACTTAATTTTATTTCAAATCTTAAAACGTTATTTCAAATGGTATTACTAGTTGGTTAGGTCTTGCTATCAAACAAAGAGGTTTTTCTCTGGTTAGTTTAGTCTATCAATCACTCACTTAAAGATTTAAACACTATCAATGATATTTAAAAAATAATAATTTGATAGTTCAAATAAATTAGTTAGGTTAGGTTATAATAGTTTACATATAACATACAGAGTTTGTTCTTAGAATGGCAAAGCTGAATCGCCAATGCAGGTCACACCACACGCAGAGCTGACTACCGAAGAGGTACAATGGTTCTTGAGGGGTGACAATATACTGGAATATGCAGCCTAGGCAGACCTGAGCCCTAACCATGAACTGTTAAAACAATCACAAATCTGTCAAACATTATCATTTCTGTCAAATTTTGTATGAAATGACGTACCAAAATTGACAGATTTGAGATTGTTTTAAGAGTTCATGGTTATGGCCCTGGGCCATAACCATGAACTCTTAAAACAATCACAAAGTTGTCAAATCTGTCAATTTTGGTACGTCATTTCATACAAATGTTGACAGAAATGATAATGTTTGACAGATTTGTGCTTGTTTTAACAGTTCATGGTTAGGGCCCTGAAGTCAGTAAACTGACGACCTAGTTGCAAAAGCCGCTTGCTGTAAATAAAGAAGAAATTGGGGATAACCTGTGCCTAGCAAGTATTTAAATAAACGATGGAATAGTCAGGTAGAAATTGTTTTCACTTTGGTTAATTTAAAAACAACTCTAAAGTAATTAGGCTGCTTTATATTTACACTTAGCGATAGTGGAGGACAGTTCAGTCATAAAACATTTGTAAAAAGAAAGTTTTACATTTAATAGTGAGCCTACTACATCGAATTTCTTGCTGTACAGCAGGGCTACTGTCGGAGATTTATAAGGATTGGCCTATTTTCTAGGGAGATAACAATGTTAAAGATTATCTTTTAATCTTCTAAAAGAAAGTTATAAGCAATAAAGATGATGTATTGCAAGATAAATAAAAAAATGTAAGTATTATTGATGGAATTTAAGACAAAAATATAACCTGTAAAGGATGAAACACGTTATACGCTAACATCGAAATCGCGAAATAAAATATCCGTTATGATCCAGCAACAAGCTTAGGTACTTTTATTGTGGATATTTGTGGATTTTTACCTGATGCTTGATATTGCTCACCTATATCAAAAAAAGTTAACTTAAATATAATATGAGTACCAGTGGCTCGGTTTTATTTCGAGTTATGCAGAATCTTACCAAAGTATTTTTTATGACAGTCAGTGCTTTAAACAATGAGACATATTTTTAAGTAAAAATATGTAGGTACCTATACATCCACTTTTAACGCATCTGGTCAACTCTTCTGAGTTCCATGTAATCTTTCTTCAAAAATGTAGTTCGGTTTTGCTAGTCACATCAGAGCATAGTTTGGATGGAATCCAAATATTATCACCACCTGATATTTAGCAGCAAGGAGTCACCGTCGCCGGACACGGCTTGGATAAGTGATGATGATGTATTTCTACAGGTATACCTACTGCCTATCTCATTTCATTTACTGCCAACCAGGTAGGCACTGCCTAATTGCCTATATGTATGCACCACACGCCCCTGCTAAGTACGTAACTGCACCAAGCGTCAGTTTAAAACACTGGCACTTGGCACTATAGTAACGATGATGATGATTAAAATTATACTATACATAATATAAATCATCATCATCTTTTCAGCCACTTTGATAAGGGTATAAGCCTCTTTACTATTCTTAGACCGGCTTCTATTGCGGTCCTGTGTTAATTAAGTCCAGCTGATTCCTGACGTTCTTTTTTTAGGGTTCCGTACCCAAAGGGTAAAACGGGACCCTATTACTAAGGCTCCGCTGTCCGTCTGTCCGTCTGTCCGTCTGTCCGTCTGTCCGTCTGTCCGTCTGTCCATCTGTCCGTCTGTCCGTCTGTCCGTCTGTCCGTCTGTCCGTCTTGATAGTTGAATTTTTCACAAATTAATTATGTACTTCTGTTGCCGCTATAACAACAAATACTAAAACCCCGAATAAAATAAATATTCAAATGGGCTCCCATACAACAAACGTGATTTTGTTGCCGTTTTTATAGATAATGGTACGGAACCCTTCGTGCGCGAGTCCGACTCGCACTCGCCCGTTTTTTTTAAATACTGTAACAATTGGTTACCAATTCCATTCACTTTATACAGAATTGTAATAGTTTGGTAGATACTATCTTGTTCTTTGTACTTTCGTGCTTTATCCCAAAAGATTATTATGATTTAGTAAAAAATACTTATTGATACTTGTAGGTTCTCTTTTTATAGTAACGTAGCGGCCTCCGATTTTCGATTTATCTTTTAAATGACCAGTAATCACCAAACAACCGCAAAACTATCAAGATTTTGTAAAAAGCCTCTAAACTTAATTATGAAATGCAAGTTTTAAACACTTAATTATTCAGATAGGGAACTGATACAGAACAAAAATTCCAAGTAATACCATGTAAATGTTTTATTTTTATTAACTAGTCTACTCATTTTAATTACAATAGGTTTTATATAGGTAATAGGTTGAAGAAGGAAGATTTAAGTACATCGATCGATAAAAAGATATAACATTTAATATACAATTTGGACGGTTTCTTTTATAATATTCATTTTCTCTAAATAATAATTATAACTAAATAATTTGATGATCAATGATACGAAAAGAACTACTTAAATGTAAATATTCATGTCATTTAGCGCACATTTTTTTAACCTATGATCAGAGAAGAACCTTTCTTTCATATCATGTAGATTAGGTACTTTTGTAACTGTGTATAATCAAAGACTAAAGAAAACAAAGTTACATTGTAGTATTTCTTTAACAATAAATTTTTAATAGATTTTGGAGTTTCGTACCTAAAGGCTAAAACGGGACCCTATTATTAAGACTCCGCTGTCCGTCTGTACGTCTGTCCGTCACCAGGCTGTATCTCATAAACCATGATAGTTAGACCGTTAAAAGTATCACAGATGATGTATTTTTGTTGCCGCTATAACAACAAATACTAAAACCTAGCAACAAACGTGATTTTTTTGCTCGTTTGTTTTTCAAGTCAAATGTTTGATTCATAAATCTTTTTTTATTTATTGCTACAAAACAACTTAAGTATCATTCCATCATTTATTTCTTGCCTTTGTTTTTTTTTTGGGTAACACTGACGGCAGATCATTTGAAATTCATTTGACGGATGACTACATAATATTTCTATTATTTCATCTTTTATTTTGTTTTCGTCAGATTCACACAAATTTTCCGGCAGCATTCTCTGTACTAAAAAATAGCTCTCAATTTTGCTTTGATCTTCTAGCATATGTTTATAAATGTGTAACTGGTGTTTATTTTCGAAACCTAAATGAGAAAACATATCAATCAAAGCGTATTCGAATGCGTAACCTGAAAAGGGTAGCGTTTTAGAATCTGCAAATGTTTCGAACAAACTCTTCCAAATTCAGAAATTACACCGGTTTTCAAATTTTTATCTATGTTTTTGGATTTTTTATTTGTTGGCAATATATGTTGCTTTAAAATTTTAACAAAATCATTTAAAAGTTCCCATTGCTTTAACTCAACGTAATCTTCTGGTAGAAATGAGACTTCTTTGAAATAATTTAGCAAAGTTTGAAATAAGGTCACAGGTACTATTTTAGTTCTAGATATATATGCACACAGTTCACAACACAAGTAGTGCATCATTTGTTTGAAATTATCACACAAGTAATATTTTGTGTTGGCAAATAAAGGTTTGACAAGTAGTTCATACGTATCAAGTTCATTTTCTTTGCCTGCACGGGAAAGTAAGTATCTAGCGAAAATATTAACAACGAAACTAGATTTATAAGGGAAATCGTTAACTGATTCAAATATAACTTCTTCAATAAATTTTCCGTTAAGTATTTTTACCATATTTGCAGCACTAACATTTATCATTGCATCTGTATATTCTACAGCAAGATTTTCTGGTAACGTTTTGAAATATAGATATGCTTTCATACAATATTCAGATTGTATGACCTCAGGTACTTGACTTATACGGGTCATTTTTATATAAATAATAGCATTCTCAATACCAGCCCCCTAACCATGAACTCTAAAAACAATCTCAAAGTTGTCAAATCTGTCAATTTTGGTACGTCATTTCATACAAAATTTGACAGAAATGATAATGTTTGACAGATTTGGGATTGTTTTAACAGTTCATGGTTAGGGCCCAGATAAGTTTTCTATGAACATTTTCAACAAATTCCATAGTTTTAGAACCTTTGACTGTCTAGATTGCTCGCAAAGTAGACGGTGGGTAGTCAAAAAAAGAGTAGTACGAATAGATGTGTTGGTCGTGTTTTTCCAAATTGTTTCAAAAATTTGTAATAACTTTTCGAAGTTAAGCTTAGCAAAAGCCATGCGGATGCCATGTTACTCATTTATCCATTCCTTTCTAGTGTGTCGGGCCAGTATATTTTTATTTTACTTAAAAGCAGTTGCAATGATGAAGTGCTATAACGGCGAACTAGCTCTACTTCATTTTTAAACAATTGCATCATATTTTGGTCATGCTTTATAACATTTACTAAAACCATTTTAGAAGGATTCATCATAATAGAATAGTCAAAAAAGTACCTTCTCCGCGGTTTATGTAAATTATACAATGTCGACAAGTCTATATTTCATCTATGTTTTGCTTTTAGTTCTATAAATGATTTAACTTTATCAATTAATATTGGATATTCGAATATGTTTTTATTCCAGTCCGCTAAAAGTTTTAAAATACTTTCAAAGCACTTAACATTTTCCATAAATTCCTTTTCGTTTAAAATGGTCATGTTTTCTATAGTTTTCAACCAAATGTTATACAGATAGATAAATATTTTTTCTCTTTCCACTGAACGTAACTTATTTTTATAAGATTTTAATGTAACAAACTTAAATTTAGATTCCACAATTTCGGGAACTATTTAGCCTTGAATTATTTTGTAAACAATGATTGCCTCAATACATTTGGTAACCTTTAAATTTGAGTGAATATACACTTCCATACTACAGAAGAGTTTGTCTAAAACCGTCCACATTTCCGAGTCAAATTTGTAAGTTTCAACACGAGATAGAAACTCGTTTATAAAATTTATTTTGTATTCGTATGCTTCGTTAATGTGTGTATCGTGGTAATATTTCAGTAAAATATAAAGATTCTTAAAATCGGAATCGGCACAAATTAATAGTGTTTTTATCATGGAGAGCCTCACTTTAGATTTTAATTCGTTTTGAATAAGTTTTGTCATTTCTCGATAAGCTATTTTAAATGGCATACACTGGTACCAAAGAATTACATTTGAAGAGTTAAATGGTGCATTGTCTTGTATAGCACTAAATAAAAAATTCAGGCCTTCGGGGCCTTGGCAATCAACGCAAGATGTTGTATCATAGAATGCTTTTAACACTTCTAGTCGATCATTATAATCAATTTTCATCAAAAATTAATTGATTATATCATGGCAACGAACAATGTTTGATAATACTTCATTTTTGGAACATTTTAAAAGAAAAAATATATCGTTAGAATAGTTTGTTACGGGATTGCTACCATGTACCTTATTTTTGAGTTCCCGATATTTCGGCACTGTTGCAAGCGCCATGATCACGGAGTAACTGAAGATCTTGCGGGTAAGTTGTTAAGGGCAAACATATCGGTCTACCCTCTTCCGCTGTCTTTTATTGCACGCGTCGGTATTTAACTGCACTGACAAACCGAGCCTATGACTTGTGTGACCTTGAACACTTAAACCAAGAGTTGGAACATGTTTAGAAAGTCTTACAGAATAATGGATATAGAGGGCAGCTACCATCTAGACACAAATCAAGACACTTTAAAGACACAGTAGACAGGCAACCTGTGTTCTTGCCATACATAAGAGGAGTGACAGACAAGATCTCAAACGAACTTCATAAATACTCACTTAATACTGTCTTCACTCCATTAAAGAAAAGTAACACAATGTCTACGATCTCCAAAAGATAGTTTTCCAATGGAGAAACCGGGTGTCTATAAGATTGACTGCAGCTGTGGCAGTTCATATATCGGCCAAACAAAACGTACCATAGCGTGCCGAATGAAGGAACACATAAAAGCGGTCAAAAACAACGACAAACAGAAATCGGCAATCGCGGAACATTTGTTGGTATCAGGTCTTAATCACTGGATTGAGTTTCACAACCCTCAGATCATTTCGACAGAACGCCACTACATACCAAGAATGGTCAGGGAAGCGATTGAAATTACAAAGTACAAAAATTTCAATCGCGAGGATGGGTTTAAATTGTCAAGTGTCTGGAATCCAGTGATTCGTATGTGCAAAAACCGGAAAAAACAACAAACTGCTGTTTCGCGGTCAGATACTGTTAGTGTTGTGTGTAGAGAACAGGTGTGAGAAAATAGTGAGTTTGTAGACAATGGTACCGACGCGTGCAATAAAAGACAGCGAAAGAGGGTAGACCGATATGTTTGCCCTTATCAACTTACCCGCAATATCTTCAGTTACTCCGTGATCATGGCGCTTGCAACAGTGCCGAAATATCGGGAACTCAAAAATAAGGTACATGGTAGCAATCCCGTAACAAACTATTCTAATGTTAGTGACCATGAAAGTTTAAAACAATATAAAAATATATCGATTTTTATCCATGTATTTAATTAAGATTGAATAGTTAATTCTATTAATATATTGAAAAAAGTTTGACAATATTCTCTGTGGGCAAGTTTTTATAATGATTTCAAGGTATTTATTTTTGATAGAGGGTATAGTGCCATGTAGACAAGAATCTATAATATTAAGATACTTGTTGGCGTAGTGCCTCATTAAAAACTGTACTTCTTCTAAATGTTCTTGTCTAGAGTTATGTGGTACTTTAATAGAAGTAGCGAATTCTTCCAGGAACTCAAAAGACCTTCGACAAAGCCTTTTAAATATTAATGGATGGACATCATTACCATAATCGTTGACCTCTCTTAACGCAAATTGTAACGGACAATATTGAAGCCATTTAAATGCAATTTTCAAATATATATTTTTTAAATAGTTGTAAAAATGCACTACTCGTTTTTCATTGCGCAAGTGGAGTCTTATATGGAGTATTAATTTTGATTTGGCCTTTGATATCATATACGGGTATAATTTTTTGTGAAGATATTTTGGGTTGATGATGTAGGAATAATTGTCGTCTGGGATGAGCCACCTAGATTTTTTAATGGCTTTAGTGACGTACAATAAGTCTTTGCATTTGAACACATCAAGGATGTAGTCGACATCACGGTTATGGCTAGCGATGTCGATCTTCATGAAGTTGTCGATGTCATTGTCATCGTATGAAATTTTGTCTGGTGCTGCTCCATTGTTAGTTGCAAGGATTTCTTTCAGCAGCCTGTTGTAATGTCGATGTCTCTGCCCAAGAGAATTTCCTTCTAAAATCAAGGGCGCCATTTTCGTAGAAAATCTGAAAAAGAAACATTCGGAATCCCTTATTTAGTAAATTTACTATTATGTACTTACCTACAAACTAATTTGCCTTAGGATTTGAAATTATGAGATTTCAATCATGAAATCATGAAGTATGAAATAGAACATTTTAATGATTACTTAAGAAAAACCTTTAAGAGCGCCTTTACACGTTCGTCCCGCGTAGGCGTTTGATGAACGTATGTGCAGCGCAGACGCCACGACAACGAGTTAGTTGCAATAAGCGAGTTAGTCTCTGATGCCGTTGTTGCGCCGTCTGCGCTTCGCATACGTTCATCGAATGCCAACGCTGGACAAACGCGGACAAATATGAAGGCGCTCTAATACTCAATTTGATACGAATAAAGACTATTAATTAATGAAGAAAAAAGTTAGTTTATAACTGAGCGACTGCTTACCATTTAAAAAAATACTTTGTGTTATTTTTATTTACTTAATTGTCATCTAGTGATATGAGCGTTTGCTACTAGTATTTAGTGATAGGGAACATTTTTTACCATTAAAAAAACTCTTTTTTTATAAATAGTTGTATTTGTATGAATCGCTTTTATAATATTTCTATGACGCCTCCTTTTCGCAAAGTTATAAAGTAAAAAAAAAATGTTTTACTTACACTTGTAATTTGTATAATCTTATAACTATTTAGTATATTACACCGTTTTATTCAACGTTACATAGGTGACTAACACAAACTATAGTCTTTCTACAAGGCTAGTCGCGGAATTGTTGATTTTCCCTTATATTACTGTTTTCTTTTATTGATGTTGAGTGAGAACACGTCACTATTTCACCACCCATTAAAATACTTATTTAATTCAATACATACACACTTAACAACAGCTGTTAATAGTTCCGAGAATCAACTTAATTATTACTAGTAGGTACTAACATCTCTAGTAATTAAACACTGATAAACAATACTACTCTAAGTTCACAAAATGAAATAATTGTCAGGTTATGTTTACAACTGAACTTGTATAAAGCATATTTCTGCTTTACTCGTAATAGTAATAAGAATGAAAATCGATTATAGTCGGTTTACAACTCGAACGGACAACTCGGAATGAACGAACTAACGAACGTCATTGGTAGTGACGCACTGTTGTGTGTTGTGAGCGATAGTACGGTTTTCTGCGACACCGATAACGTTATAGCGGTAACCGAGCAATGAGATTCTAATTCGATTGTTGTAAATTAAGCCACACCGTAATTTAGGCGAATTTTAATCAAAACTTGCTGTAATTTAGTATAACTAAAGGCTTGCTTACCGTGAGCGCTAAAGTATATTTATTTGATTGGCATTATCGCAACTCCTAACAGTTTGGTTCAGTAACCATGCTTGACAGTAATAACGTTTACCGTTGTTAAAGTATTAATTTATCACAGTTTTTTGGTTTTGTTTCAGCTACAAATTATTTATATGGTTACAAACTGCAATACAAAAAAGTTATCACACTAAAAAAGACACGTACATACACGTCTTCTAAGTTCCCTCATGCTTCTTAGTTAAGGGCAAAGCCTGCTAATCTTAAGTTATCGTAGTATGACACCAAAAGTCAGAAAAAAATAGCACTGAAATACGTGTTAGTATTATAGAAATCGCTTAATTCAAGTTTGTAAGTAGAGTAGAGAATGTAAAGGTATTTATCATATTGAGTAAAAGGCAATCCCACTCACTGTTCCATAATCCTTAATATATTTAGCCAGAACGTGTATTACATCGATTTCGTAAACTAACCGTAGCAGCATCATCAACATTTTTTTTATTGGATCTTGGTCGTGGTTGTACCCTCATTCGTTCGTGCGTGGAAAATACCTTTTGATCAGTATTCAACTATTAAGGGCCAAGGCTAGAAAGATTTCTTAGTAGACCATCTGAATTAATGGGCCATACTGATGTTATTAAAATCTAGTATTTTAGATATGATATAAATATTGGACATCATAACATACATTGGTTTTGATCCTAAGGTTATAGCTAAAGCACTTGTGTTTTACAAATCAGATACAGCGACAGAACCACAATAGGTATCTAAATCCAAATAATAAAGTTAATTTTCTACATAACCCAACTAGAAACCGAAATCGAATCCAGTCCAATATAAAATAGCGGTTGAGAGTGATACTTGATCTTAACTTTAAGACATAATAATGTTTTAAATATTAAAATGTTGTCAGAAAAACTAATGATTTAAGAGACCAAACCTATTGAAATAATAAAAAGTCAAATAATATTTTGCGGTACTTAATCTATGCTGATGGTTCATCGCGATTTTAATAAAACGAAAGGGGCTTTGAGGAAGGTCTTTATGGATTGGTCTCCTCGAGGTTTCGAGTGTTAAATCCACTTAACTGTGACAGGACAGCTGGTATCAACGACTTTTTTCGTCCAAGAACCTCTATTGCAAATGATAAATGATATTTCTTTGAACAGTTATGAGATTTGAGCAAGTTTTCTAGAATGGTAAATCATTTTAGTTGAGAAATATCTGCTGATGATTTAGTTCATAAATTGGAAACTTTTTATTTATAATAAGAACATCTTTTACAATGGACGACCGAAAATTTAAAAATAAAGAACATACTCATCTATTTAGTATTACCTACTTAGAAATCATTTCTTCTCTATTTATCATAAAACCCACAAACTTTTTTCAAATCTTTTAATCTTCTAAGTTTATGCAATCCTCAAAGCTTTGTGGCGACTGACGATTGCTGATATTACAATAAAGTATTATACAGTGGGATTAGTAATTTAAGGCCTTAATTTGAAATTTTATAAGCTTTTCTGGCCTTTATTAGTATCGGACCGTAACAATTAACAAAACGTTTTATTACCGAGTATTGTTACTGCAACGTTATATTCCAAGTTCGTATAATTATGTTTAAAATAGGAATAGGTCTTTTAGTATCAGTATAACTTTACCAATGTTGTCGAAAAAATGTGGCGAAATTCGTACTAAAACTCAATTTATTGAAATGAATTGGAGTTTGTTTAAAATCTCGTATAAGAAATCTGTGTGAAACGACCAGAAATTTGGAACATTCCAGTTAACAAATTAAATTACGGAGCAAAAAGAATTTTCCTTTCGTTTTCCGACTTCGTTAATCCCACTTTGAAGGTAGAAAATATATTCAAGTATATAATATAGGTAATACGACCATAGGATATTACATTATTAGTCCAAATGATATATTTCAAAATGTTTTATTTAGATAACAATTTGTTAAACTTATTACTTGCAATTTCGTTCGAATTTTTTTAATGTCGAATAAATATTTGCGATCTTTTACTTCACTTCATATTGTGTTATTGAATATAATTTAAAAGTATTTTAGTTCTGTGCGGCTCCGGCTTGCAGACAGATGGACGTAAAAATTGACATAAAAAACAAAATGACTTTCTGATTTTAAAAAAATATATATTTTATGGTGCAGATAAACCATTAATAGCAGTCAATCACGTATCAATATTATTCTGTTTACTACAAAAACCTTATATCTGAAAAAAAATATTTTATTTTATTTTATTCAATAAAATTATATGTTTTAAAAATAAATATTAAACATTATATTTAGCATAACGCTCGCGCCTTTTATGACTATTCTTTAGCATTCGTTTCTCTATTTATTTTCTAGAAGCAGTCGACAACCATTAAGTAACTATTTAGTAAATGCCTTTAATCAAATTAATGGTTGCATTATGACTCTCGTTTAAAGTAAATAACGACCAAGAAAAAAAGAAGTGTCCCTCAATCCCTTGTAACCTTACTTACTTAATAGATGTCATTGCTTTCGCTTTTTGGTAAGACGACGAAGGTTTGAAAAATGCGACGCAGTCAGTTGGAAAACTGCGTTATTTGGGCAAAGGTCTGGTGATTGATTCGGCTAAGGGACACAGAACTACGAGGGATGGATGTTTGGTCGTTTTACAAAATGTAATGTTTACAGGATGCTTAAGCTTAGGACTGAATATACAGTTGGAATTGGCAAGGTCGGCAAGACAAATTCAAATGCGTTTATTGCGAATTGTGCTTATAATTTTCGTCAAATAAAAAGAACGCTGAAGGGTGGCGCTACTTGTCTCCACTGAACATTTAAAGCAGTACTAAAAATGTTAGTTCCAATTTTGGCCACCGCTCTTTTTACGTGACGCCAAGTATAACAAGATCTTAAACTAGATAATGGAGCTTAAAAGTACAACATAATAAACCTTTTCAGGTGCTGCAATTCTCATAATCTATAGCAACTACATAGATTGTAATATTATTATTCAAAAGTCGCTGGATGCAGAATGCAGATGCCAATATAGGTACTTAGTACAAAAGCGTTACGTTCGTTTGAAAGTATTAACCTTTCAATTTAAAATAACCATTCACTTGTATCTGACTTTTGACAATTTATGAACAATTGAAAACGGACGGGTTTTCTACAAGGTTAGTTTGAGTTGGTAATATTTTGTCAAATAATTGATGAAAGGAGATGATAATTTTAATTTGTCAGGTTTATACGGCCGAACGAATAATACATTAAGGGCCGTTCTATTAGGAGAGGCCTATAACCAGAAGTGACTTAAAAAGGCTAATAATATGATGATGGTAATACTTGTTTATAGCTACCTAATTTTTTTTCACTTCTCATTGCCCCGTTTCTAGTCAAGATTTAGACTCCCGCTTACTATGATCTAAGATGTGGCATGTCAGGTTAATGAAGTGATTTCCATCTGACTTACGAAAACGAAAAACCAGACCATTACTGGATTTGTTTATTAATATTTACTAGAAAAGGTTAATAATACACAAAATGTTAGTTATTCATCCAAAATTTTATCTCCTTCAAAGTATGCTCCTTCAAAAGCGATACACTTACGCCAACGAATAATCCAATCATCAAAACATATTTTTAAACGCTTTTTCCGGAATCGAGTTCAGTTCTCGCCGCGAATTCTCCTTTATGTCTTCTACCGAATGAAACCGGGTGCCACGAAGTGGTAATTTGAGTTTAGGAAAAAGAAAAAAGTCGATGGTATTTGTTAAGTTTTTGGTCAAAAATTCGTTCACAATGATGGCCTTGTGGGAAGGCGCATTATCGTGGTGCAAAATCCAAGAATTTTTATTCCACAAATCTGGCCTTTTTCGTCTAATTTGCTCTCTTAAACGCCGCATAACGCTTAAATAATACTCTTTTTTATCGTTTGACCTTCTGGCAAGAATTCTTAGTGCACAACACCGCGACAGTCAAAGAAAACAGTCAACATGACTTTGACTTTCGAGTTTGGCGCGGTTTCTTCGGTTTCGGTTCAGTTGGAAGGTTCCACTCCGAAGCTTGTTGACTAGTTTGCATGTGAAACTCGTAAACCCACGTGTCGTCACCAGTAACAATGCGTTTCATGAATGTTGGGTCGGAATTGACTCGTTCTAGCATGTCCTCAGCGACTTTTTTGCGATTGAGTTTTTGGAGAAAATTCAGGTCTTTTGGGACTAGCCGAGCTTCAACATGTTTCATACCCAATTGATTATTTAAAATGGTACGAATCGACTCGTGTGACACAGAAAGTTCGACGGCTAGCTCTCTCAAACTTGAATGAGGATTTAAAGTCACTATTTCCTTCACATTTGCGATGTTATCTTCAGTAGCAGACGTTTATGGCCTACCAGAGCGAGGCAAATCTTCCATCACATCTCGACCGCTTTTGAACGCTTTTTACCACTCATAAACACGTTTTTTTAATAAAGTCGATTCACCGTAAGCCTTCTGTAACATTTTTAGAGACTCCGAACACAAAATCCCATTGGCGATGCAAAATTTAAGACAAACTCTTTGTTCGATGTTTTTGTCCATTATGAAATTCGCAATACACACTTGTTATGGTATAACTAAAAACAATACTTAATTTAATCTTATTATCAGATGTAACTCAAACTCCGCGCCAAAATGGAAAACAGTTGTGCCAATCTAACAACAACAAAAAAATATAATTTTGAATTTGGAACCAATTCCCGAAACTTTTTTGACAGAATGTATACTGACTCAATTAACAGAGATAGTATTTCACTGCTTATTAAAACAAATGATCTTTGATACTATCGAAAGTATCGATATCATTAATAGTTTATAATAAAATGAACAGTGTTTTGTTTAGTTTCAACAAAAAACCTATCGATATAACTCTATAAACTTACTTATTCATCTGTCGACAATATGGCCACAAAGTATTATACTACGTAAAACTATGGCTAATGATAATGACGATAAAGAAAATGACAACATATTAGAGTAGCTAAACCCACATCCTTAATACGTGTAAGCCAGTTATCTACAACAAAACGATCAAACATTCAAAGATGACACAAAAAGGGAAGCCTCGACCAGCAACACGGCTGACATATTTTACTTACCCCTAACATTGTCCCTAGGGGTCCGGAGGTCAAAAGACTAACATAGAAAGTTCGTAAATATTTGCTTACGTACACCAAAAGGGCCTTTTACCGAAATGGACCCAAATCTACCGCCATTAGTGTTGTACCCACTACTGTTTACTATATGGAATAACAAATTGTACAGATTCGAAAAAAACTGAACTACAAAACAAAATTTTTCGTTAAGACAATGTAGATTTAAATTTTGTTTTTTAGCAAATACCATTCTAGGTTTATTTATGATTTTTAATACTTGAAAAAAATCGTTGATTTTTTCATAAGTTATATTTAGTTGGAATATTCCAATTTATTTCTTTATTTGATTAATTTCAGTGTAATTTTAAAAATATTTACGTAGATAGTTTTGTGAGTGCTATTTACAATATTTTATTCTTATGCTATAATGCACACTAAATGAATGAATTATTTTTAAGCCCAGGAAAATACGGTTAAACCTTGCAAGAAATGAATTTAGTTTGAAAATTAATACAATTCCTTGTGATGCACACAAACTAAAAATTCACAAGGAAGTAGAAAGGGTTTATTCACTTGTGTTTCTCCGATATTTTCATATTTATCTTAAAAGGTTAGAAATACTATTCTATAAGAATAATTGAAAAAAAAATGGCAATGATTAAGAACAACACTTAAAGCGTCACCGAGCACGAGTGGAATTAGTTAATATTTTCATATTAAAAAAAATATATCGATAGAGCTAAATAATTATCAATTACTGTTCAACACTAAGCCGCTATAAACCAAACAGTTAAATAGTTGAACTAAATAAAATTCAAGGATGAATGCTTAATTTAAATTGGACATAATCAAAAGTTCAACTTTTGGGTACTATTAGGAAAGTTTTATTCGTAATTTGTTGTAAATACTTTGGTTACTTCGGTTTTGATTGAAGAAGCAGAAATTTAATTCTTTAAATCAGATGTTTGAGTAAATTCTTAATTACTTTTCTGGTTTATTTGTGTCCATGTTTCAAAAGGTTTTTTTATACAACATACATTCTCTAACTCTAAAGAATACATTATTGCTAGTCTAATACAATATTATTACAATAAATAGGTAATAATGTAGTGTTTTATATGGTTATTAAAGTATTTAAGATACGTTCTGCCCTTGATGTCGAATAAACCGAACTTACCTGCTCTAAAGTTTTTTTTTTCGATTTTTCTAAAATCACCCCTTAAATTTTGTTATTTTATAATTATCAAGATAAAAGTTCGAAACAGACATAATATTATGCAATAAAATTTATTTTTAGATAAAAAGAACCGACCATTTGCGAGTCGGACTTGCGCACGAAGGGTTCCTTACCCATTAATCTATAAAAACGACAAAAAAACATATCTGTTGTATGAGAGCCCCCTTAAATATTTATCTGATTCTGTTTTTTAGTAGTCTAGTAGGAGTTGTTATAGAGGCAACAGAAATAGGTCATCCGTAAACATTTCAACGTTCTAACTATCACGGTTCATGAGATACAGCGGAACCTTAGTAGGTAATAGGGTCCCGTTTTACCCTTTGGGTACGGAACCCTAAAAAGGAAATAGGATGCATGTCAAATGCAAATTATGTACAAAAACAGCTTATCAAACTAGAAAAAAGTTTGTAAACTCTTGAACGATTCTTTACTTAAAGTAAAAAAGTTTAGAGTTCAATATCAATTAGAAATGTGTAGTTAGTAGGTAAACGGTCGACTGTAAAAATATTTCTACGGAAAATATTGTATCTTGTCTAACTCCCTCAATTTGATAATAATAAATAATAATAATAATAATAAATTGTTTCCACAATCACACCAATTATCTAGACCCAAACTAAGCAAAGCTTGTATTATGGCGACCAGGATAACGGATAAAAATACATATATACGTTTATAAACATCCATGACTTAGGTACAAATGCTCGTGTTCATCATACTAACATTTGCCCCTTGCGGGATTCGAACCCACAACCGCCAGGCGTTGTAGTCCGGAGCGCGAACCACTACACCAGACGGTCGTCGATTTATCTTTTAACAAAGTCCCATAAGAGCTCTTTGGTGGTAACTTTCTATTAACGAAACATATAGTACCAACTTACAAACAGACCAAAAATTATACTTACTTACCACTTATATTCTGGCATTATCTTTACTTAAAACATAAAGCGTAAGTAACTTACTTTTCAACACAGTTGCTCGTAAATTGACTGTTATAACATCGTTTTTAGTTTCATAATTTATCATATTACGCACTTGTGCTGTAATAACATTATCGCACCAGTGCGGTTATGTAAACTTTAAAAAAAAAACAGCATAAGTTTATGTCTAAGAACATTGAATATTTTACCAATATTAAATTATTTTAGGGTTAAGATGACAAATAAATATTTCATTTTATCAAATTGTATATTAATAAACACAAAAATAACATAACTATCATTTTTAGAAACATTAATTATAGTTTATTTTATTTTTTTAATTGCTGCTACTCCGGCTGAACAGCCAGTTTTTCTTATGCCACTATTGACCTGCGCGCGCATCGAAATTGCGGCGCGCGAAAAAAACAAAACTTACGTGCCATTTTCCCTAAATATTTGGTAAAGTTGTTGCTGTGTGGTTAATTACTACCAGAAATGTGTACTTTAAATAGTGAAGATGAGTAAAATGTTATTCATCCTCGTCGGAAATACTTATCGAGGCACGAAACAGAGAAAAACAGCAAAAACGGAGAAGGTATTTTAGATTTTAGTTTGGTTTTTTCCTCGCAATTGTGTTGAAAGACGTCGTATGGAACTCGTGTGCATTGTTTATTATACACTAGGCTTCCTTACCGCGCTCGCCTACGGCTCGCGCTTACAATAATGCCTCGTGTATAATAATCAGTTTTGCACACTTGTATCATAATGTACTATTCTATCTGACTGTGACACTTAAATTGCAAAACCACTGAATCGGTTTTAATGACGGTAAGATTTTCAAAATCTTCTCCAAGTTTAACTGGAGAGTTTAAAAAACATCATGTTTTGGTTCAATTTGCATACACTTCGTGTATAAATCAGACTTGCACCTTTGATTATATTATACATGTCTAGATTGCCTGTTCGAGTGTCATAAACGTCAAAAAATATATACGCAAACTTTTGGCGCCAAAGTTTGTTTCGCCCACTCAGTGGCGCGCTTGTTACCATAGCAACCCATAATTGTTACCATAGTAACCACAGAAAATATATTAGTAGGACATAAAATCCTACTAATATTATAAATGCGAAAGTTTGTAAGTAAAGATGTGATTTACTCTTTAACGCAAAACACACTGAATAGATTTGTATAAGTGATGTTTGTTACTCTTTCACACAAAAACAGACACACAGAACAGATTTAGATAAAATTTTGCACACATTTTATCCCGGTTAATGTTACTGTGGGATATATTGAGTGAACTAAAGATCACGCGAGAGAAGTCACGGACAACAGCTAGTATAATATATAACCTAAATTCTAAAAAAAAAGTACTCAAAAATAACTCAATTCTACTAAAAACTATAAAAATTATACAGACGCAACTTGGCTACCTTTTATAACAGAAAATACAACGATCACAGCTTTATCCAATTAGTTGACTAAATTTACCGCTTTGATTATTACAGAATTCTCAAATCTCTCGGAAGGTTTCACCCAAAAATCTTTGCCTGTTCGCTCATGTGTGCTAACACCATCAAAATAAGATGGCCTTTCATTTCATTCAACGTAGCATGAATTCGCATCTACAGACACGGTCACAACAGCAAAAAGAAGTAAGAAAGTACACACGATAAAAAAAACATGCGCAATTAAATACTTGGTAAATAATCACCTATACAGGGTGTAAAAAAAGGCTTAACCAAGCCTTAAACCACGAATTCTATACATAAAACCAAGTAGAATGCAATAAAAATAATTGCTGGGAAATGAGTTTTATTTTTGGGTATTAAAAAAAAACTTATTTCTAACCCTCAATGTATAGCGCGCACGCCACAGACTATGCCTGTGTGTGTAAGCGGTCGGCGGGCAAGCGGGTGGCGCGAGAGCACTGTGCACGATTCATTGCCGGCTGTGCCCTTTAAAGGCCTTTTATGAAAGAAGCACTGAAAATTTTTATCATGTTTCTTTGTAAAAAAGTTTAGTATTATCAAACAGAAGTCAATTTTATAAAAATCTTTGAAAAAAAATTGTAACTTTGACTGTTAATAACTCGGTAACCCGTCATTTCCCAGGTATAGTGTAAAAGAAAAAAATGATCGTAATAATACGTAAAATATGTGGTATTCGGCTTGGTTAAGCCTTTTTTTACACCCGATATGTATACTACAGGTACGTTATACCAAAGAATAGAACACTTCTTAAACGACGTTATCAACTCAATCAACTTTTCGTATGGGAGCAACATCGAAATCGTTTGTTTTGGATTCTCTATAATCTATACAAACTTACGCGCATACCCGTTTAGCACTACACTCTCTAATAGTGTCGTAATACCTATATCAAAATGTTTTTTGAGATGATCTTAAAGTACGGTATAAATTTTTAAACTGCTTCGAAACTATATTTACTGAGGGTTCAATAACGAAGTCATTAAATAATTTATAAGCTAACTCGCTACCTCGATAAAAAATGTTTTTTTTTTACTTCTAATGCTTGCTAATATGCGCGAGTAAACTAACAACTGTTGGAAAAGAAAGTTTCTCAAATGGCGAACTAACTGGAAGACGCAGCAAGTGATCCCATGCTGTGGACTGATAACCTAGTCAAAGTTGCGAGCAAACGCTGGATGCAAACACGCTCGCTGTGGCGTTCTATAAAAGTGGCCTTTTTCTAAAGGCTAATGCTGATGCGCGCCAAAATGTTCGTAAGTAAGTAGTGTAAGTGTTTTGTTTCTTATTGCTTTCGGCAAGAAGGACATGCCAGTAGGTATAAATAGGTCATTGATTTTGCTTTCTTGAGCGCTGAAAAAGATTCGCCTCTTACGATCAGTGATCGTCGATCACGTCATTGGCTAATCGACGATAAAACGGAGAAGGTTCTCAAGTCGACGCGTATCTTAGAGCATTCAGTTGGTTGAATGCTCTAAGACGCGTATATATTTTTATTTTTACAGACAAGTCCGATTTTAATAATTCTTTTTTTTTTGATACGATTAATTGTCTCGTAAGATGCGCAAAGCGATCTTTACCTGAGCGCTCAAGATCGATGCCGGGGATTTTATTTGCTTTCAGCCTGTACTTTTTAAAATTATAGTTCCCACTGGCATGGGGGACAGTGAAATTTTATTATAAACTTTGTTAAATTTATCTATATCTTTTATAAATTAATAAAAGGTTTTACAAAAATCTATCCTATTTGTGTATGTCAAGGATATCTGCGATTCTTGTAAGTTTATCTGACGCACGTTTTGAAATCTAGCCTGTAATATGCGCTTGCTGATCTTCTTGTGTTATGACACGGTGGGACACATTATGTACGCGCGAGCGCATATGTGGCGAGGACAAACGCTCATCACGAATTAGGCTAGGGTGGTTAGTGAGGATTCGCACTCAGACTCTCATTTTGTTATTAAGTGTACGCACTTTCTTCAATCTCAAAAATAAGTTCATATAAATTTGACGACCTCCGTAGCCGAGAGGCGAGCATGCCGGACTTTAAGGCGCCGCCATCTCTGAGGTTCCGGGTTCGATCCCCGGTCGGGTCAATGTGGAAAACGTTCTTTTCTATATTGGCTCGGGTCTAGGTGTTGTGGTACCGTCATTGTTTCTGATTTCTATAACACAAGTGCTTTAGCTACTTACCTTAGGATCAAAGCAACGTATGTGATCTTTTCCAATATTAAAAAAAAAAAACAAAGTCGGGTATATAATACAACACTTATAACTCGAGAACGGCTAGACCGATTTTCATGGTTTATAATTTGTCGAATTTGTCTCCGCCCTGAATAGCAGAATAAATAACAAAACATCGGAAAAGCTGACAAAAAATTAGGAACTGATAGGAGGTAGGTACGAATTCGCTGGGTCAGCTAGTTAGAAATAGAGTTAATTGAAAACATATAATTTTAACATAAAATCGCAATACATCCATGTGGTTCAGAGAGGGTACTTAACAACTAAAAAAATTGAATAGAATAGAAATTGTTTAATTGGTCTTTATTGATATTAAACTCTAAATTCACAAAACAACTTAACATACACCAGCTTGTATGTGATGAGTTAAGATAAATATTGGACATCATCACATACATTGCTTGTATTCTAAAGTAAGAAGCTAAAGAATTTGTAACTACAAAACTCGTACCCTAGACAAATATAAAAGTTCGTTTTCTATGTTAACCCGACTGGAAAGTCGGTTTGGAAAGGTTTCCATGCAAACAAGCTCGTTCAAAGGTATACTAATTTTCAGTTCAATTGATATATTAGTTTAAAAAAGTGATTCAGTGAAAACTAAATAGCAAGAAAATTGGCATAACTTACATGCTCTACTCAACTGCTGCTTGATGGAACTAAATAAAAATAATATACCATACACGTAACTTCATATCGCGTATGAACGGTGGGAAATATTATGCACACCCGAGAGAGCATACGCTTCGCTCGCTCGCTTCCTGCAAAATAATGCTCAGCACGAATTTAAGCGAGATTACCTTCAGTAGTTTAAATGGTGCGAAGCTTGTGCGACCTACTTTACTACAAGTCTGTTAAGAATTTTGTTAAAAGATGTCAAGCAAATATGGCTGAGTAATTCCTGGGACTGTGGATTAAAAACATGACCAGCAAGACGGCCGGAATATTCGGCAAACAGAATATTTTACATACCTAGCCCTAATTTAGGGCTAGGTATGTAAGGCTGAATAGGTACCTAACGCTGTTAGCAAAAAAATAATTAAAGGGTAAACAAGTGGAAAAAAGGAAAATTAAAATGAAAATAAAATATAGCTAATAACAATCCTTGTAATATCAGCTTTCAAACAAAAAAAACTACTTTCTTTTGGGAGCTACGATCCCACAGACAGATACACACCTAAACATATAACCCCTCTTTTTCCGTCGGGGGTTAAAAAGTGCAGGGAAATAATAAAATGCAAGTAGTAATAGTAACTATACAGTTATACGCATTATGTGTCTGTCCAGAGAACTACGCTGGGGCTACGACAGCTAAGAATTCTACATCGATGGTACGGCACTTATGAGTGCTACGTCGGAACATTGTGTTAAAAAATAATTAAACGTGTCGCTAAAGACAGAAATTGTTGTCGTTTCTTTTTAATCTCGAATCTTTTAATTCTTTAAAGGGTCATTTTGTCTTTTTTGACTGTAGGAGGCTGTGTTTGTATTCAAATGATGTCCTGAAAAGAGTCTGCTTGAAACCGCTCGGGTTCTCTGCTCTAGTCTACACCTCAGTGGTAAATAGTCTTCTATGCATTATCTTTTTAGTATGCAAGCTGTTAATTTTATGACTTATTGGAATAGCACTCCATAAAACGTATCTAGTGCAGATGCAGCCTCCTAAAGGGCTGTTGTTTTAGTAAGTTTATCTAAAATCGATAATTTTGTCCATGACAAAGGTACTTATTAGATAAAGCGAATTATTATTTCTCTTGTTCAAATATTACTTGAGGAGAAGAGAGAAAGACTGACTTAAAAAAACTCACATGAAAAGGACAAATATCGATTACTTCTTACTCTAATAAGTGAAAACCATGCTTATAAAAGTGTAATACCTTAAAATGGCTTTCTATAGCCCAAATTAGCTCAGTGTCTACAATAATACATAATTGAAGTGTGATTTAGCTCGTCCGAGTAAAGACCCATTTTGTAAAATGATGAAGTATGGAGCCTGTCTTCCAGCATTTAAATCTACTTTCTATGCAGGTAGCCCTCAAGCATAAAGTTCCTTCCTTAAGTAGCTGACGCAGGACACTGATTAAGTTATAACACCCCAAATTCCTGGTCTCTGCGATTTTAAAATTCGCAAAGCGTAAGCAAGGCGCAGATAGCATGCACACTCCACCGCAAAATGTGAAAAGTTTTTTGTAAGGGAAAATTCAATTATTCCTGCTCTGCCTATAGTACAGCACAAGTATAACAGCATACAGTTTGCGCGATTGACATTTAATAGTTTTGGGAGACGTCTGTTGGGCCAAAATCTTCTCCAGACTTTTCTATCACTCTGCTTTGCAACTTTGCTTCTTAACTGCTGAGTCCAATTTTGTGTGTCAAACAAAATATTTCTTCTTTTTCTGTGTTACGCTACACGGCTAGGTGAGTACTCTACTTAATAATGTGTTATTAAAAAAATATGACAAGATAAAAATAACAGTTCTCTAACCGGCTGATGTCAAAGGTTAACTGTACCTAGAGTAAATAATTACTTTGGGGATAGAATTCTAAAGAAAATATTACCGTACTTTCTGAAGAGTTTGCCTGAGGACATACGATGGGAACCATTTAAAACTATTTTTAAAAGTAAACATAAAAAACCGGCCAAGTGCGAGATGGGATCGCAGACGAAGGGTTCCGTACCATTTTCTATAAATCGGCAAAAAAATCACGTCGTTGTATGGGAGCCCCTTAAATATTTTTTGGTTTTTTGTGCTGTTGTGTTTTTTAGTATTTGTTGTTATAGCGGCAACAGAAATACATCATCTGTTAAAATGTCATCTCTCTAGCTATCACGGTTCGTGAGATACAGCCTGGTGACAGACGACAGACAGACGGACGGACAGCGGAGTCTTAGTAATAGGGTCCCGTTTTACCCTTTGGGTACGGAACCCTAAAAAAACTACTTGTTGGCAAGCCTCGGTGAATAATATTAATAAACATAATATAATGAGACTCACCTGATTCTGAAGACAAACTGTGTAAACAGTTTTGTGGGACAATGTTAACATTAGGGCTTAAAATTGTATGATAATAAACCAAAATAGGCATAACATTTCAAAGGCCTGTAAAGTTTCCCAGTCTCAATAATGATGGGGTTATTCTGAATATTGTAAAAGCGTCCAGAAAATAAATAAATAATTCAATTCAATTCATATTTATTTATTTAAAGACAACAATAAAGTACCTATTTAGTTTTTATAAGCTTCATTCTTATACATAGAAAGTTACAAGAGATATGTTCGTAGTAATAAAGAACTACACATTAACTGGCAATAAATTAGTTTGGTAGTTTTTAAAAGATATTTAGAGACGACTAAACAATCGTTGTGATCATTTGTATGTACGAGAAAAGTTGTAATGTGTGAATTTAAAAAATGTGTACAGAGTGAACTGTTTGTTAGCATTGACCTATTTTTGCCTGCGATTTCAATATATTTTAACTGTAAATATTGGAGAGTTTATAGGCCTCCTATGCGTAGCTTGATTTGTTTTAGTCGTATGTACAAACAGGAATGATTTCAATTAATTAATAGTGAACAGTTACCTTAACCTTATATAAAACAACATTATTTTTCCACGATATATGAAAATTGATAAATAAAGGACAATATTTTTTTCTGTTTAATGGTTTTCTGATGTACTACCGAAGCCTAAAGGTAACCCTCAACTACACTCGTGGAGTAGAAAGATCCCATTGATTTTGATTCTATTTCTGACTAACGTGGCCATGAAGCTTCAGCACCTCCGATTTTTTAAAGATTCGGGCAAATTTTGAAACATATTATTTACAAATAATAATCATTCTATGTACCTATGACCTTCGGGTACGGCACGCTATAAGAATAATGTTTAACCCCTTAGCCCAGAGAAAGCCCATTGGGTTCTCCCGAGATAAGTAGTTTTTTTTAAAACAATATCAATATCAAATTTTAAGTTAAAAAAATCATTTATTTTTGTGTCTTGTGCCTTCGAAAAAACTCTAGTTTAAACTCGTAAATATGCATTCACAGGAAATTAATCCCTACATTTTTCTTATTCATTCCCATATAAAAGAACAATAAATAAAATAAAACTAAAACAATGTTTGTTTATAGGTTAAGAATTACCCTATGATGTCACTTACGGTAGTCGAAATTGCAGGTGTAGTTAGGAGTTAAGAGCACTATAAGACTGAAGTTAGGCTCCTTTTAGGATCTACGCTATACCTAAAACTAAGACTGAGGGCAGCTTAGGAGCAAAGTTTTTAAGAGCCTTATACATCGTAGATTGAATTTTCTTCTGGATTGTTAAAATTCTAGATAAGAGTATTTGCGAAATTAATACGCTTAGAAACATAAATGACATGGCTGTTAAAAAATAAAAAAAGTAAAAAGGTTTTTGTGTAACAAAATAAATGATTCTTTGTGCTCCTATAAAATGATCAATCATACAATCAGGCTTACGACAGATATTATACATATAGAACGGTAATTTTACTCATTTTTAAAACTTCTTGCAATGCGGCTTTTTGTAATATAATTTTTTTGAGAAAAATTAAAGTATTTAATTTAAAGAAGTTGAATAAAGCATGTGTTAGCATGTTTTTTAACATGTATTTTATTTTAACATGAAGCTGCTGGATGCAAGCAGCTTCCAACCAGCCAATCTGATAGTCATTGGGAAGGCGTATGCTCAGCAGTGGGCTATGGCTACACTAATGATGATGATTTCATTATTTACAAAATAATTATTTACCTACTTCGGTTAAAAATTTTCAGAAAAATGGGTTCTTCAAATAAAGGTACCTATCAGCAATATTATAAATCTTTTTAAATATTATATAATGTATCTTTTCCATCGTAAAATTCAACTGACAAAGAATTGTTTCGCTATATCATATGACGTTTCACAACAAGTCGTATCTACAGCGTTAACGATATCCATAAGCTATCAAGTCTAATATAGCTCGCTCTAGCCCACTTCACCTTCCTTCATAGATGGAAAATTGAATTCGAGCCATGTGATGGCAGCTAGGGCACTTAGCACACCAATTAATTTTGCTACAAATTCCATTAGGGAATACCTTTAAGGACACGAGGCTTTAACGATCACCCGATTTGAATTGAATTTTCTTTGGAGAAGCCCAGCTTGAAGCTATTAGCACCAACGATGGTATAGATCAGTGGTTATCAAAGTATTTGATGATGAAACCTGTTTGAAACACTTAATATTTTATGGATATATGAATCTCAAAAATAAGCTAACAGTCCTTGTTTTTTAGGGTTTTGTACCCAAAGGGTAAAACGGGACCCTATTACTAAGGCTCCGCTGTCCGTCTGTCTGTCTGTCTGTCTGTCCGTCTAATCACCAGGCTGTATCTCATGAACCGTGATAGTTAGCGAGTTGAAATTTTCACAGATGATGTATTTCTGTTGCCGCTATAACAACAAATACTGAAAAACAGAATACAATAAATAAATTAAAGGGGTTTAGCCCTTTAATACAACAAACGTGATTTTTTGTCGTTTTTATAGATCATGGTGCGGAACCCTTCGTGCGCGAGTCCAACGCGCACTTGGCCGGTTTTTTGTATTTTTAACCGACTTCAAAAAAAAGGAGGAGGTTCTCAATTCGTCTGAATGTTGTTGTTTTTTTTTTTTGTATTTTTGTTACGCGATTACGCCGTCAATTATGGACCGATTTCAAAATTTATTTTTTAGTTTGAAAGGGTATACTCCCGAGGTGGTCCCATTTCCACCAAGTCAGATTCTGATAATGGGATCCCTGGGAAATCGAGGGCAACCCTCAATTTTTATAGGCACCCATGATGTTTTGCATATATTTTCTGACTCGATGCTGATTTTTGGGTCTGGTAATCATCATGTCAGGTTGCTGACCTAATTATGGAAGCCACAGAACTCCTTAACGGATAGGAGTTAAAAGATAATACTCAATTTGTCGACAGAACGTATTTCGCAGTGTGTTGAGCAGACGTGGAGCTTATGAGGTACCAGACCACCAATTTTTATTTACTGGTGACGTACCCGCACACCCAGTAACGAAAAAAAAATTGGAAGTTTCTTTCTTAATTTGACTTGTTATTTAACGCAATACCTTATCCTATGGTTTCGACACCAAAATAGCCGCCGTTCTGGTTGGAGTGTAGGTAAACCCTTTTCTGACGACTTAAAAATTTTCATACTGTTGTCTTTTATTTTCGCGAACACGATACATTTAAATGAAACTACTTTTACGGATTATTTCGCGATTTATTAACATTTTATTTAACCTGACGTTTCGAACACTTTACAGCGTTCGTGGTCACAGGTAGACTAAGGTGTTATTCGTCTTTACAATATTTTGAAAAAAAACTATAAACTACCGTCACTCAGTTAATATTAATTTGTGTTCCTATCTACGCAAAAAGAGCTAACTGTATCTAGAGGTCTTGCAGTGCGGGGCCTAGCATGGGATTTCGTTAAAACAGGATCCCATGCTGGTGGTATTTTCCAACCATCTTCTCTGTTGAAATTCGGGTGTCTTCTAATTTCAATTGCCTCCCGTAACATGCGAGGAACAAATCGTCGTTCTCTTGCAAGGACTTTAGGCTGGTCAAATCGTATGAAATGGTTGGGTGTATCTAAGGCATGTTCACACACTGCAGACTTAGTATTCCGTCTATGTTTGATGTCGGCTATATGTTCTTTTACCCGCACGCTTATACTTCGTTTTGTTTGACCGATATAGGAGAGCCCACAGTCACATTCCAGTCTGTACACCCCCGCATCTTGAAGAGGTATGTTGCACTTGACAGGTGGTAAAAATTGGTTAATCTTTTTCGGCGGCTTGAAGTAGGTTTTGATTGAAGCGCGCTTCAAAATGTTTCCAATCTTGTCAGTGACACCCTTCATATAAGGTAGTACAGCAGGTTGGCGTTCGACGGTGGAATGCTTGACCCGGGGTCTGGAACGACGTGGTACCGGCAACTGGTTTTCCCGTAGTACCTTCCTGACATGCTGGAGCTCGCCAGCCAGGTGTTGGTCGTCACAGATACCCCTTGCTCTCTGAAACAATGATTTGCCTACGGTAGCCAACTGTCGAGGATGATGGTGAGAGGCACCATTGAGGTATTTATCTGTATGGGTGGCTTTACGAAAAACTGTATGACTAAGAGTATGATCCGGATTCCTAGTAAGTAAAATATCTAAGAAAGCTAGTTTATTGTTTGCCTCAATTTCCATAGTAAATTTGATTTTTGGGTGGATTGAATTTAAATGTTCTAGAAAAGCAGAGACTTGATTGGTGGGTAAAATTGTAAAAGTATCATCTACGTACCGTTTATAGAACCTGGGTGTTATAGGTGACGTGCCTAGAGCTCTGGCCTCGAAGTCCTCCATGAAAATGTCTGCGACAACAGGTGATACTGGAGAGCCCATAGCTACACCATCTACTTGTACATAGAATTCATTGTCCCACAGTAAATATATATTAAAAATTTTCGTCGAAAAATTTACCCTATATAACACATTATTTTTATCATACCATTGGATGGGGGCAATATTAGTTAAGGTTACTTTGCTGTAAAGTAATTTTTGGCGAAGTTAGGAGGGAAAAAATAGAGGACTTAACACTTAAAATTGTAAAATAAAAAAAGTTTAATAAAAAACTAAAAACCGACTTCAAAATGAAACTAAAAAGCGAAAAATAATATTGACTAAAACATACCTAATCAGTTCTTTTTGGAGTCGGTGCGAATGAACACATTTTAACTCTCGATGGCTGGCACCGACTCCAAAAAGAACTGATTAGGTATGTTTTAGTCAATATTATTTTTCGCTTTTTAGTTTCATTTTGAAGTCGGTTTTTTATTTTTACTCAACATCATACAAAAATAAAAACGAGTATAACACAATTCACACATCGTTAAGGATCAGTTTGTTTTAAAGGACTGTGTACTATCAATTTTGATAGAAGAGAGTTGAAGACGCTTACCAAGTTCAATTACCAAAATAAAACTCCTTTTTAAAACCAAGCTTTTATTACTTATCAATGAAAATAAGTAAAAAGCTGTAAATAATTTAAACCTGATAATAAAAATACCATAATATAGGTGGAAATAAATAAAAGCGTGTTACATATTGATGGAACATAACGTAAAATTACTGAGTTCCTATGGCCATCTTCCAGCTCCATCATCAGACCCTGATTATTATCTAACACCAAAGTACTCATCAAGACGAATCAAACTAGACCAAACTCCATGGGGCTATGTCGTTTAATTACTGAGTTCATATGACCACCTTCCAGCTCCATCATCACACCTTGGTTACTATTGAAAGACAAACTACCTACTCGTCAAGATGATCAAACAAGCCCAAACTTGATGAGGTTGTGTCGTTTCATTGCGAAGTTTCTATGGCCACCTTCCAGCTCCATCATCAGATCAGCATAATGTCACGCGATTTACACATGTAAGCAAAATTTCAACTCAATCGGTAACCGGGTAGTGGATCAAATTTAATTTGCATGACAAACATCGGATCGGGACAGGTGAAACTAAAAAAAAAGACTTGTAATAAAAATTATGTGACAGATCACAATCTTTATCTTTAAATATTCGGCTATCTGTTCTAAAATAGCCCAACGGATTATCAAGCTGAAGCGGTAGTGGGCGGGGCACATAGCCCGTAGAACTGACGGCCGATGGGGCAGAAAGGTTCTGGAATGGAGGCCACGTACCAGCAAGCGCAGCTTGGGACAGACGACCTGGTAAAGGTTGCAGGATACTGCTGGATACAGGTCGCTTCCAACCGGCCGATCTGGAAGTCACTGGGGGAGGCCTATGTTCAGCAGTTAAGTGGACGTCCTGTGGCTGAAATGATGATGATGATGATGATTCGGCTATCCGGTCAGATATTATGCTTAGTCGACCGCCTGGTGTAGTGGTTCGAGCTCCGGATTACGATGCCTGGCGGTTGCGGGTTTGAATCCCGCGAGGGGCAAATGTTTGTGTGATAAACACGAGCATTTGAACTTAAGTCATGGATGTTTATAAAAATACACTTAAGTATGTTTGTACGTTATTCTAGTCGCCATAATACAGGCTTTGCTCAGTTTGGGGCTAGATAATTGGTGTGATTATGGAAAGAATATAAGTACTTCTGATCACCACAAAAAAAAAGATTTGTTTTTTGTTTTGATAAGCAGAAGTGATGAGAGAGGCTCTCCGGAGCACACTTTGTGTATCACTGGTATAAAGTATAGAGCTGAAAACGTGTTCCTTTGAGAACCATCCTTGATCGTCTTTTGATAAATCATTGTACCAGGAATGTGAAAAAAAAGAAGAAAATATACAGGGCTATTTGAAAAAAAAATGTTGTTTATGATGTTAGCTATTTAGTCGTGCGAGGTTGTTGATTTTTTTCAAATAACCCTGTATAACTATAACGGTGAAAGTAATTTTAAACCAAAAACAATCTATTAAAAAAGCAGATTGCAAAGTTATTTATATTCCTTAACAAAACGCCTATTTATATCTCGTCACAGATTAAACATTGCCTCTAAATACGCCTATTTGCTATATCAAAGGCTCTTCCCCCAATATTTGTTGAATGATGGAAATATCCGCTTTAACTTCGTTTCTATCTAGACTCGTCATCGCTTTTGATTTCAAACTAAACTAACATTCAGAATAAACGCCAATTTGTGCCAGCCTTCGGTTAGTAGTACAAAATAAGTGTTCACAACCACTGCCCAAATAAAACAGTTCTTACAGTAAAACTTTTTAAATAGTAGCACACTTCTTCGCTGACTAGCCCACTTGGCACGCAATCACCCGAAGGAGACAGCTACTGTTACTTTCTGTGTCTGTGACTGGTGGATAGGTAAGCCTGCACTGATCAGTCTTTTCCAAGCGCATTGATTAGGGTTGACATCTCTAAAATTTGGCAACCAGGACAAGACGCGAGAAACCCCGGATTTTAGATGCCAGAACTGAGGGTTGGTTGATAGCGATGGTACAAGACTTTAATTTTTTAACCCAGGCAACAAATTAAAATCCGCCCGGACGCCCTGTAATAAACTAGGAAAAATCCAAAGAAACCCGGACAGATGGCAACCCTAGCTTAGATAAATACGACGACCATCAGCTGGTGTAGTGGTTCGCGCTTCAAACTACCTAGGCTGTCATGGCGGCTTCGAGTTATAGAATCCCTCAAGGGGCAAATATTTGTTTGATAAGCAAAAGTAATTGTAAGTCATGGATTTTTAACGTATTTAAGTACGAGTATATTTATCTGCTAGTCGCCGGACAAAAAGTTTCACTTAGTTGTAGAGAATTGGTGTGATTGTGGAATATCCATTGCACTATAACCAGACCGCGCACTTAGACGCTAAAAACAAGCCGAGCAAGAGACCTCCAACACGGAGTTTGTCCCTTTCTATCAAGGTGACCACATGTTTAGCATTATTAAGGATTTATACCTAGTTTGTTTCCTTAGAATAATGATAATAATATATATTTGAAATCAAATCCACGCGCTCAATGTAAAATAACAAAAAAATATGTTACCCTTTGGGTACGTAACCCTAAAAAGCAACCGATTAGGCAGCTTAATTTTTCTTTTAGTAAAACTATTTGAAATACTAACACTTCTTTTGCAAATGTTTCCAAGCCGTCAAGTACTAAGAATTCCACTTAAATCAATGCCACCCCAATATTGCCTCCTTGTGTTAGACGAGGACACACTACGTTTCAGGTAACTCTCAGTCTGATCGTTTTTTTTTAATTTGACATAGTATATTATTGGGCCGTTATTATTTATCTTATATGTAAATGACCTTCCCTCAATCACAAAATATCGATGTACATTATTTGCAGATGACATTTCAATAATTATTAATAAAATTCCAAATACTGATTATGAATACGAAATCAACAATACATACAATTTATTATATAATAAATTGGCTTAGTTATAATAATTTTCAACACAGTTGCTCGTAAATTGACTCTTATAACACCGTTTTTAGTTTCATAATTCATCATATTACGCACTTGTGCTGTAATAACATTATCGCACTAGTGCGGTAATGTAAACTTTTTTTAAAAAAATCCAGCAAAAGTTTGTGTCTAAGAACATTGAATATTTTACCAATATTAAATTATTTTAGGGTTAAGATGACAAATAAATATTTCATTTTATCAAATTGTATATTGATAAACACAAATTAACTTAACTATCATTTTTAGCGGGAATAATTTATAGTTTATTTTATTTTTTAAATTGCTGCTACTCCGGCTGAACAGCCAGTTTTTCCTATGCCATTATTGAACCTGCGCGCGCATCTAAATTGCGGCGCGCGAAAAAACAATACTTACGTGCCATTTTCTATTATTATTTGGTAAAATTGTTGCTGTGTGGTTAATTACTATCAAAAATGTCTACTTTAAATAGTAAAGACGAGTAAAATGTTATTTAACGTCGTTGGAAATACTTATCGAGGCACGAAACGCGAGTGATAGCCTGTTGCCGCCAAAATGCATAGAAAAACAGCAAAAACGCCAAGTCATATTCGGAGAAGGTATTTTAGATTTTAGTTTGTTTTTTCCTCGCAACTGTGTTGAAAACCGTCGTATGAAACTCGTGTGCATTGATCATTATCACACTCGGCTTCCTTACCGCGCTCGCCTGCGGCTTGCGCTTATAATAATGCCTCGTGTATAATGACCAACGTAGCACACTTGTATCATAATGTACTATTATCATTTAATTTGTCTAAAACTAGATATTTGCAATTTTATAACAAAAATGGAAATCCCCAGAACGTAACCGTAAAGCACGATGGTGTCACAATCGCAGAGTGCACTAATGCTGAGTTTCTTGGTATCGAACTTGATGCAAAGCTAACATGGAAGGAACATGTTTCCAGTGTCTGTCAAAAAATTAATAGATTTACTTTTGCTTTATACCGTCTTACAAGACTCAGTAATCAGAAGACAGCACTAGCTGCGTATCATGGTTATGTATGCTCTGCTTTGAGGTAGCGTGCATTCATAATACAAAAAAAGTGTCTCAGGGCTATGTGTTGTGCTGGGCCCATGGATTCCTGTCGACCGCTTTTTAAAAAGTTAAAGCTGCTAACGCTGCCCTGTATGTATATTTTTGATTTATGTGTTTTCACTAAGAAAAATATAGAACTTTTCAGTAGGAAGAGTAAACTCTGTAAGTTCTCGACCAGGTATCCAAACCGTTTAGTGCTGCCACGGTCATTTACGAAGAGTCGTCAGGGAAATTGCTATATTATGTCTATTAAATAAACTGCCAGATGCAATTAAGGATCTACCTATTAAAGAATTTTAATATTATTTATATAATTTTTTAAGTGATAATTGTTTCTACAGTGTAAATGAATTGTTCTTTATTTATTTAATTATTGTTTCTGTTAATGCCTCTCGCAATATTGCATGCAAATTGTTTTAGGCTAGATGTGAGATGTTAAATGTTTGTTCTATCCTAATGTACCACATTTATTGCAATAAAGTTTAATTCTAATTCTAATTCTTCTATAATGAACCTTACACGTAAGTGTTAAAAGCTAATGTAAAGTGCACAATCTTGTTACTAGAAATACAATTTCTTTGGGAATACCTAATTTATGTTAGATTATTTTAATACCTAAGCCTAGAATAGCTTTGATAAAGGTCATAGCCCTAATCTACTTTATTTTGCTTTAAGCCACTTCGTTTTATCCTTATTTGGATTTATTAATGATCTGCAAATATGCATATTACAGTACAGCACAACTTATCAGATTGCCGATATAACATGTTTTGGCTAATTACAACTAAAACAAAAATACCTAACAGTGGGTTTAGTTGGATTCTTCTCAGTTAGATCAGGCTAAACAATAGAAACCTTGTTATTGCCGGTGCCAAACTTGAATAGTACCTTTTGATAACATAATAAGACTTTAAAGCGTATAAAAAATTTGTAAGCAGTACAGGTAATTTCTGGTGCGCAGGTCGCGCGGCTATTTGACTCTACAAATATAGCCTCCTGTGTTTTACGCTTCAGAGTTTTGTCTAATTCCACTATCAGTTAATGTTGGGTTTGAACGGGTATAATATTTGATGTACCATATTAAACATCTATTCAAACATCCAAAATTGTATTTGTTAAGTATCATGTAATTTTTTTTTCTCAAATTATATTTTTGTTACAAAGTGAGCTGTCTTAGCAGCTAGACTTATTTGTGCTGTGCCATAGCCCGATAGGAATCGATATAATCGCGTGCTCGCCACACCTGTACCGAAGAATGCCCCTAATTTGGCGCGAAATCGAATTGCTGTATCGTTTCAGGTTATCGCCAAGCGGAACGTTTAGGGAATTTGGCTTCTTCAATTTGTTTTGCTAATGGCCTGTTGGGTTGAGAGTAGGATGTCTTTGGGATAAGAGCGCTGTTCTAGTAATTTGATGGTTAGCCTTTATTTTCATTTGTGAGGTTAAATTGAAAGGTGAAGTCAATGGAGTGGATATTCATCCTCCAGTCTTAAGAAGTCTACTGCTGGAGTAAAGGACTTATGGACGTAGTATGTTTTTTCTGGAGAAAGACACATCTGATTCTTGTCACAAATTTTAATGACCGACTAGGGTAGTAGCAATGTAATTCGCCTTGAAGGCAAAGGGTCCCGGGTTCGATTCCCTGACCGGCAGTCAGTGCAGGAATAGTTTTTTTTTGTGCATGTTGCAATGTATGGTAAATCCTTTTGAATATCTTTTATTAATATATTGTACAACAAGTGTATAAAACGCACCATTCTACTCGAGCTGCAGGCAAGGGTGGATAGTCAAGCTGAGGGGTTTTATGTACGAGTTATACACTGCTTTTAAAAAAAATTAAACTTCAATTTGCAAAACAAATAATATTTTTTATACGTGGCAGTGTTACTTAACATATGACGTTCCATAATGCTCTTGAAATACTTATTTCGTAGAAAACTCATTAATATTACCTAGATTTATTCATTTATTATTATAACATGGATAATGTATGAAAATGAAGTAACAGAATAAAATAACAAGTTTATTTAACAAAGTTTAATTGCGTGTGTGGCTGTTTACTTGACGACCTTTGTCTTTAGGTCTGAGACTTTGACGAAGATTTTACTTTTTGCATGAAAAGCCATTTAAAGCAGCCTACACCCAACAGAAAGATAAACTTTACAAGCATATGAAGTAAAAAGTATTTATTCAACATTTGTAAATGCTTTTTATCTTGTTAATAACGAGAATGGAACCCGCAAAAACTTTAGTGAAATCACTTAGTATTCTAGCATTCTCAGGCTTTTTACTTAAATGTTTTCGGCTGATTAATCTGGAAGCTCGCCAAATGACCTGCTAGATTACATACGTGGGAGTTATATCAAGCTTTTTGTACACAAGCTATTTTATGTTATGTAATAGTAAGTACCAGTAAAATACAAGCCGTAGTAAGGTTCTGTAACTATGTAAATAAAAAATATGTTTGTACATTTTTCCTCTATGCGTTTCTAAATCATTGATCATAATCTGATCATAAAACTATGATGACTTATTATTCGTATGCTGGGGAAGGTTTCTGAATTGAATTTAAGAATACGCTAATTACGACGAGGTAACAACTGGTGTTTATTGCTATCCGATCTCCGTAAATATAATAAATAACAAAGCAAAACTAAAATAAATTACAAAATTCCTATCCATTTGTATCTATTTAAATAAATCCATTCAAATACAACAAAAACTGAACTCGGAGAGCAGTAGATCAAAAGTTATTAATCCATTTTTACTAACTCCATAATAATAGTTTGCAGCTAACTGTAAATCAAATCGGGTGAATTCAATTGTTTCTAACTTCTATGCCCAAATGAAATATGTAATCGCCTAAGGCTATTTGAGCACCACGATTTTATTCTGAGCGATAATTTTGATACATTTGCCGCAGAATTGATACCCGATGGGGTAAATTTGTTCTTGAGTGGAGGCTGCGACTTTGCAAATCAGGCAACGAATTTTCAAATTTACGTAATGAGTCAGGTGCCTTACGTCAAAGTAAAGCGATGATAATACGTAAACCTGCTGGCAGTGAATGCAAAAGAGTAGCCGAGGATTGGACACAGTAGCGGGAGAGGCCTATGTCGATTTCTTGAATACCTTACCAAAATTGGTGAGAAGTAAAGCCAATTCTTGATTGAATGGTGGCTGCAAATGAAAAAAAAGGGGTTAAAGAGCGTCCTGGTGACGAGTATGATGATAATCATCATACTCATCAGCTTTTGAAAGTCCACTGCTATACACCACGCAACAGCTAGCGACTCTGAGTCATTTGCATCCAATTAGTATCAAATGGTCTTGCTCCATGGGTGGGCGATACCATGAAAGACGGCAATCGAATGGACTTCTTGAGACAGAACATGGCGCTCCGAGGAAATGATGGTGATGATAAAATGACGATAAGAATGCGCAGAAAATAGAAAATTCAACTTAGAGAGGTTTAAACAGGGCATGACATTTGTATTGGAAATTTCGACATTTGTTTGCGCTGACTAAATTGCCGAAATTGCCAGAAAAGTAGCTACTACCCTTAAATAAAATATAAGTTATAGTTATATAGGGGTATGAGCATTAGACACCACATCGATGCGCTGACCATTAGTTTTGTAATCTTTTTCTTTTTTTCCATTGTTTTTTTTTGCTTTTCCTTTTTATGTTTTTTGTGTTGTATGTATTCTACTTTTTTATGGTTGTGTGTGTTTAAGAAAATATTTCTCTCTCTCTCTCTCTCTCTCTCAACGGATACGCGTTCGAGGAACATTCTGGCACTAGTTCCTAGAAACATAAGAATAAGCTTTACTTCTGAAACACTTAACTATTATTTATACAATGCTACTACTAACTTAAGTCATGCCGTCGATAGACAATTACGTATTCTTAGCATCCAATATCCATAGCGTCTAATAGATCGAACCAACTCTGGTATATCAAATTTTAAGTCAATGTTTGGTTTCGTGGAAATTGCATACCGCAACGAAATTAGTTCGGTGAAAATAGTCAGCGATTCTAGCCATAACTGAAATTTCCTAGTTCTATTATGAATTCCACTTACGGGCTATGTGAGATGGGTGAAATTATAATCGGGTAGGAATATGATGCTTTGCGCAACTTGATGGATTTTTTTTAGTTTTTTTTTTACCCGACTACGGCGAATCCAAAAGGATGGAATGATTTTGGCAGTCTATGTATGTATATAAGTATGTATGTTCCACCGTAGCGCCATAACTACTGAACCAATTTTAATAAATGAGATTTCAATAGTATTTTGTAATAATGGTAACGGTTTAAGTATAAATTTTATCAAAATTTCATAATTGTGTATTTGTGTTTATTGTGTGTAATGTAATTTTATCAAAATTTCATGAGGCAATTTAATCCTCAGATTCTTACCTAGAATTTTTTTACTGAGATAAACATCACGTTTTTGGCATCAAAAGAAAGGTCTTGGCAAGCACATTAGAAATATCTATTATTTTGTAAATCTTGATTTATAAAATAATAGATATGATAGTATCTTGATACTAAATTATTTCTTTAAAATGCGGTCGTATTTTTAAAACTTTTTAACGTAGCCGGGTTATAATTTTTTAAATTTATAATTATTTAGAAACGTAATCGTAAAACCTGTCTAATATTCATATATGTGCCTAGTTCCAAAATAATAATTGAATATCACAATTTTGAACTTAAATTAGCTAACCAACTAAAATCATTGAACTCGAATTAAATAAGCCTAATCATGAAGTTTTTACTGGAGGCCATTACACATTTATGGAACCTATTAATTATTGGCACGCAGTCGGTGCCACTTTTAGAGAGTTTAAATATTTCACTTTGTACTGCCTTTTTTAACATAGTAATTTATTAATCGTAGTCAAAGTTATGAATAATAATTTTCCCATATAAGTAAGTATACTTAAATTAGATTCTGTAATGTCTACGCTTAAATTACTAAAGAAATTGATTGCTCTAGAAGAGAATCGAACCCAATGTATAAAGTTCACTTGCCGAACGTCCATAAATCGTAATTTAAACGCCTTCTTACACCATGATGCAAATTATACCTTGACGACCATCTTGATCCAGTGGTTGACCCTCCAAGCTACGCCAGTAGTCGTGGGTTAGAATCCCGCAAAGACCTTGGGGGTAACCATGAACTCTTAAAACAATCTTAAATCTGTCAGATCTTGTCAAATCTGTTAAATTCCGTACGTACGAAATTATTGACAGATTTGAGATTGTTTTAAGAGTTCATGGTTACCCCGCCGTAATTTGTTTGAGGGGGGGGGGGGGGGGGCATGAGCAATTGTTTCAAAGTCATTGATGTCATGTGGATTTTAATATACCTATAAATCTATTCGCTATAGTTAAAGCATTGCTAAAATCGGAGCTAGAAAATTGGTGTAATAGTTGAAATATTTTTTTATTTACTTCTATTGATTTGCTAGTTGCTAAGCATGCTGATTGCAGAAAGTTGCCAAAAAGCGATGCATCACCAGTGCAGTCCCATAATTATAAAACTGTATGCAACTTCAAAAAATATATATATTTAGCACGTCAGTGCAAAGCTGTCAAGCTTTGTCTTATACTCATCAATTTCAACGACAACCTGTATTTTATTGAACATCTAGAATATACCTTACAGGGCATTAAGTATCATTAAAAGGCAATCCGGTTATTTGCCCTTAAAGATTTATAGCCCATCGTTGGCCGATGTTTGCTCCCTAAATATTAAATTAAACTGACAGTTGATTGATGGCCACATTGAATAAAAGCTGCTTCGAAATATTTAAGGCAAGGCATGTAGTATTTTAAAATAATTTTTAGACAGGTTTTTTTGTAACGGACATAGTCCAAAAATGTAGCAAGTGTTGGAGTGGGCCACATTTATCGCTGAACCGATGAAAAGTGGAGTAAACGGGTTCTCGAGTGGAGACCACGCTTTGGAAAGCGCAGTGTATGACGATAGACCGACGACCTTAGGGAGGCTCGATAGACCGACGACCTCAGGGTGATGGCTGGCAGTGGCTTTAAGAAAAACTCAGGAGATAGTGCTCTCTGGCGCTCTTTGGGGGAGGCTTACGTCTAGCAGTGGACTGCAATAAGCTGATATGATGATGATAATTTTCAGAAGGTATCTAATTGATCAGAGTATAGTTTTACATAAGTGGGTTGTTCACACAACCTAAAACTAAAAAAGTTAAAAATCAACAACATTGACTTCATATTGCATAAACTTGTCCTATCTTTGCTACGTTTAACCATCTGGTTATCCGTCTTATTCCTTCCCCTTGTACAGAGCAAGAAAGAGTTGAAGATAGGTAGTTTATGCAATATGAAGTCGATGTTGTTATTTTGTAATTTATTTTTAACTTTTTTAGTTTTTATGATAGACATTTGAAAGTTGGTTTTTACGATTGCTTTTCACCTATATAGTCACAGGTTAACAGGATGAACACTAATAAAATCGGACCTTGTATTGTTACTAACATCACTGTATGGATCGTGGCGGTCTGAAATGAACGTTTTATTATTATTATATTATTAGCAATATCTGAGATTTACATCACTATGCTATCTAGTTTATAGCCAACATCAAATGTAATTTAGTATCTCTTACAGTGTCATGTACAGTCAACATCTATGGTAACTTATTATCTAAATTCTATACAACAAATTGCAAACATATCACAAAAGTTTGTCAATATTAAGAAGTCAATATTGTCGGATGTAACTTTTTGACCAGATATATTTGACGCCGACTGTGATATGAATGACGCAAAGTGATTTTGCACAATGCTATCTCGCCCCAACGTGCATAATTGAACGCTCAGCCATTACGAATTCATAGTATACATTTTAAATCCTACAAATATAATTAATTTGGCGACACATGATAAATGCGAAATGTTTAAGCCTTTATTTATGGTGGTTGATTGTATTATGCGATCGCCAAAACAAATGTTTGAATTCTGGTTTGATTGTTAATTTGTTTGGGAAATAATGTACAGATTTATTTTATATCAGTATGATGGTAGCAACAGAATCACCAGGGAGCCTAACATGAACGCTAAGGCGATATACACACGGAGATACTTCAGTAGACGTAACTGACAACTTTTTTAAGCAGTTGCAGTTGCGGTGACATATCCAGCAATCAAGGTCTAGTTTACTGTGTCTGCAATTTTAAAGCAACTTAAGTAATCTGTAATCGAGGAAGAAATACTTGTTGTACTTATACTTTACAGCTGCCGCCGACGATGTTATCAAAGACACTTCGTTGTTTTCGCATTTATCATTTGTCGTGTTTCTGACAATACACATTGCCGGCAGTGAAACCAATAGCTCGTCATTGCTGGTACAAAGTCAGTAACGTTTTTATAGAAATTATAATTACCAATGCAACGACTGGCAACAGTTGCGATTGCCGAAACTTACAACTAGGGTTGATATTATGTCTGCGCAGTTGCTCATTTATGCTCAATTGTATAAAAATATAAAAACGGCTAGTTGAGTTAGAGTAATTAGTTTTTTTTTGTAATTTAATGTTAAAATTAGCGTTTTTTAACATGTACCGTCAAACATTCATGAATAGGATATTGTCACTACAACAATTATGAAAATTTAATTTATTTATTTTCCAAATATTTCAGGGGAAATATAGAAAATGGACCAGAAAACTTTCCAGCAATATTCAAAATTATAATCGGCACGATTAATTAAGCTTAACCCTCGCAAACATATTTGATAGGGCCTTGTTATTCAATTGTGTTTTTTTTTAATTTTATTGTTTTCATTTTTTTCCAAGCATACCTACGGGTTAAAACCATTTGCAGAATGCGGCTCTCATATTTTGCATACTCATTTCGTTTGGCGCTGCACTATTTTGACTTGCTAGACTGTGGCGGGGAGCTACGTCACTGGTGCTAGAAGCTATTACTAGGCTTTATACTATAGGCATAGCTATATACTATATAACCAAGAGTGGCCTCTAGGAATACTCTGAACACGAATAGATGGGGAAATATGTTACGGGCATATGGCCCCATAACAAGCTGACTGCATACTTTTACAAACGAAACCGAAATAAAGTCAATCTGTTTGCAAAATATAAGCGGCAATTGGCACCGCAGCCATAAAAGTTTCTCCAAATATAACACTGTACAAAACAAACTTCAAAAACAGGGATCGCGACAAAAACGCTATTACGAATATGTTCGCGTAGCTCAATATCAAAATTCGCGTTTTGCGAATGTGAGGCTTTATAGTGGTGGGTCACGGCATACGATATAGACGAACAACTGTTACAGCCCGCGGTATTATTACGATTGATACACACAGGCATGAAGGTTGGAGATCAAATGTAATTACTAAATTATTTACAGCTGACGTACTACGTAGATACCTGAATGAAAGGTGGTTGGAGTAAGGTTCTCGAGTGAAAAACACGCCTTCGCAAGCATTATAATGATCATTTTTTATTTACAACCATAAGTAGTAAATAAGAAATGATCATGCGAGAGGCATCACATTAACTATCATAGTCTCAAAGTAAGATATTAAAGTATTTATACTATGAGCGATCAAACGATGTAACATCGAGTTTAATTCAGTCTGACTTTAGCTTATTTAGAAAAAAAATACAGTACCTCCTTTTGTTTTGAGTAATAATTATCACCATCATTTTAGCTGAAGGAAATCCACTCCCAATGGTAAGCCATTACTTGCTATTACTTGCCTTAGCAAATATTCAGAAATAAGTAAACCTTGATAGTAATAATAGAGTTTATGGAACATCTTATCGTAGTTTTTATTTTTATTCAATTTTTAACCGGACATTTTCTTATTACTTCATTTTCAACAACATTTATGTTTCCACAATTACCTAACCCAAAACTAAGCATATCTTGTACTATGGCGACTAAATAATAGACAAACATAGTTAAATTCGTTTATGAACGTCCATGACTTAGGCACAAATGCTCGTGCACACAAACATTTGCCCCTCGCGGAATTCAAACCCGCAACCACCAGGCTTTGTAGTCCGGAGTGCGAACCACTACACTAGATGGTCGTCACCGCCAGACGACCGACAGACGGCTATCAACAAAGTTTTCTTTGAAATATTGCATTTAAAACTGTTTACCATTCTTCCCAACGCTATGTCTCGCTCGAAATTGTTTCATCTACCCATTGTATCGCTATAATTTCACCGAGAATACTATAATTTTGATATTTTATGCTGAGTTGTTCCATTAACCACGCAGTTAGTAGATTGGAACTGTTATGTAATAGGAAATCTAGTTTTGATAGCTAGAAAAGTAATGTGTGTTGGTAACCGGAAAAATGCCATATTTGTGAAACAACTATTTTTTTTTTCGAGGTTATATTCTAATATTCTACACGTATACTAAATCAAAGAAAATAAAGGTCGTGCTAAAAAAAACTTTTGATTGATAAATTTATTATTTAAAAGTTTGCGATTATGGTATTTTTTTTTCAAAATGTAAATATAATACCATAGACGAAAGTAAATTTTACCTTTCTCTATGATAATACTCATTTATTGATGAGATCAAGTCAATAATTACACATTAAAGTTGCTGTCGAAATACGCAAGGTCAAACCGATTTTCACTGAAGGAATCAGAAGAACTCCTAATCGTACTATGTGCATTTACAATACATAGACCAAAGATATTCACCGTCATGTAAGTAAATAGATGGCACGATCCTTTATCTATAGGAAACCCTGCATAACCAAACCATACACCCGTACAAGCACATTTTTGTGAAAACTGCAACTGCCTAGTTAGCTCAGATTCAGTGTTGCAGCTATACAGGGTGTACAAGAGAATAGGACACTCCCTAAAACCACGTGATCAGCTGGTCATATACAACAGCTTTTTCTTTAAGAGCAACATCGAAATCGATTTTTTTTAGCTGCTCAATACTAAGCTATTTGCAGACCACGATTATAATGTAGGGAGAACCTAAAAAAACATGATTTCGATGTTGCTCTTACAGAAATATTTGTTGTATATTACCAGCTGATCACGTGGTTTTAAGGAGTATCTGCTTGAATATTACTGCTTAAAGAAACAATTCTATACAGATAGATAGATACTCTTTATTGCACAATAAACAAAGAAGTTACAGTTGATACTTACAGAAAGATGTACAATTTAGGCGGTCTTATCGCTGAAAAGTGATCTCTTCCAGACAACTTTCAGGCAGAGGACAACTATAAAGAAAAAGGAAGAGGATAGATAGAACAAATAGGCAGACAGTCATCAGATAACCCTATTATTCGGGTACCTACCAAACCCCAGCAATAAAGTATCCGTAGCATGACCCGAGCAAACCAGCCGAAAAGTAATTACTGCAAAACACTTAAATCGCTGAATATGCTCACATGAAAGATTGCACTAGAGAGGGGACAGAACTGTGAATTTTTGTATCACATTCTCACAAAAAAACAATTAAAAGCAAATAATTTTAGTAAAGTATGCCTATTTGTTTGCGTCCCACTGTAGGGCATAGGCCGATCCTCAACTATGGGGTGCTTTGGGACTTGGGTCGTACTCTAAAATACAAATTGAAATGACAATAATAATCAAAAAAGAACAAATAATAATAAAAATGTGAATAAAAAATGAAATAAATTGATTTATTGTTTGCAAATCTCTCTCTTCCTAGCTATCTACCCCACATGGCGGTGGGGTCAGCTTACCGTATTTTTCTCTTCCACTTCGCTCTATCTTCGATATGGTCTTCGGAGACCTCGCACTGTCTCAGGTCATCGTGCCAAATTCCCTACGTAATTAGGGGGGCTCTTTTTTACGTGAACATACCAACGAAGCTCTCCTGCAACTTGTCAGCAATGTCGCGCCCTCTTAGGCTTCCTTGCTTTGCTTGCTTCCCAGCCTTGATGCCACACATCCACCTCAGCATCTTCATTTCGGCAACTTGAATGCTATGCACGGTCTTTTTGGTGACGGCCCATGTTTTGCTGCCAAACATAAGGACGGGTCTGATAGTGGATTTACTCTTTGCAAATAAAATACAAAAACACTGAAATCAAGAAAGGCAAAACATACCAAAGACAATGAAACTAGTTCAGCCGGTAGCTTAGCACTGATCTTGTGCGTGTGCAACTAGTCGTATTAAGCCATATGAGGCCAACTTTTAACGTCTCCTTTCAAAGCAAGCTTGTTAAAATAATGTTACAAACAAATGTAAACAATTTTACATGTACTACATTACGGAATAACATAAAAAAATGCAGTGGTTAGACACCAAAATGTTAACATTAATTACTACTAGACACTTACTTGTTCATTGATCAAAAAAAACCCAAATTATATAATTGGAATTTAATGCGAACACAAGGTGACGCGGCACACAATGCCACACAGAAAGAGAAAGAAAGGAAAAGAGCGAGCGAGATGAAAGTAGATGTATTCCATTCCTCACACTTGTACTTAGTAATAATCCTACAAGAAACTGTAATATTTTAAACTCATCAAATGTATTAACAAAAACAAATGAAAAAATCGCCGATCTCCATATTTGTTCTCAAAAAAATCACAAGGTACAACACCTCATTCAAAAATTCACGGACCTTTCGCCCTCATTTCACATCTCTATTAAAATTTACATCTCTTCAGTTCTGAATTGAACTTTAAATCTTATGGGATAGAGTCTATTAAGTTTTTGTGGAGATGGTGGGTTATCTTGGTGAACCAGAGCAAAACTGAACTGTGCCAAATTGTTTCCCGAACGTCTTAATGGCTCCAGAAGAGATAGAAATAGCAGGCCCACTCTTACTAACAAACGGGTAGCCCGCCCAAAACGGCACCCTTATTACGTATCTTGCAAAAGCAATGCGATAGCGAAACTTAAGCAATTCTGGTAAAAATCGCAAGTCGACAACAAAAAACAAAAACAAAGCAATCTACTTGTCAGACAGTGCTGCAAATAGATTTTGACACTAAGCATCAATCGGGCGATGACAGCGCTATTATTGCTGATTACAAATTTTTAGGAAATATGGCTGCGAATTTATAATTTCGTGTCGTTCGCTTTACAATAAGTGTGAGTAAGAGAGCGTTGTAACGAATACTAGCACACATTGGAACAATTGCAAAAGACACGAAATTTTAATCCGCCGTGTTTACCCGCTTTGGGCTTATCTTTCCTACGCTAAGTATAAAGTATATATTCAAATGGCACTGCAGACCTCCGTTGACGCTAAAGCATATCGACAGCTTAATAGACGGATATGGAAGACCTTGTATCCGCAATTAAATTTAATGCGAACAGTATTAAAGAGGCGATAGAGCGAAACAAAGCGACGACCTCCGTAGCCGAGAGGCGAGCACGCCGGACTTTAAATGGCGCCGCCATCTCTGAGGTTCCGGGTTCGATCCCCGGTCGGGTCAATGTAGAAAACGAACTTTTCTATATTGGCTCGGGTCTGGGTGTTATGGTGCCGTCGTTGTTTCTGATTTCTATAACACAAGTGCTTTAGCTACTTACCTTAGGATCAGAGCAATGTATGTGATGTTGTCCAATATTTATTTATTTATTTATAAAGGTGTATCTTTATCAACGCCCGATGCTTTTATCTTGATTTATAGTAAAAAGGCTCCATAGTGTTTGCAAGAGACTTGTCTATTGGGCAAGGCCAGCTGACAAACTGATTGCGGAGAATGGTTGTATAACGTCGTCAAAAGCCGAAGTTTTAAGGGAGATCGCAAAATTTCTATGGGCCTGTTAGTAGCTTAGCCGCAAATCAAAGACTTCACAGGACGTCCACTGCTGCTGAACATAGGACTCCCCCAGTGACTTCCAGATTAGCTAGTTACAAACAGCCTGCTTCGTTTAAGAAATTTGTGGGTGGACGTTTTACGCTGCACTGGCAGGCACGGTCGGTTTTTAGTTTTTACAAAATTTGTTTTATCTAACATTGTTTTGTTTTTAGTCCTTACAAATACGTAATTATTTGAATCCAATTGAGAATCTATCATTGAAGAAGTTAAATTATTAGCAAAAGCCACGTCTAGTTAAAAGTAAGCCTACTTTATTCATGTTTCATACCCATGTCATAAGGTCTTGCGTTCAATACCTAAGTCAAATTTGAGAAACAGAGTTTTGTAATTTTTATCGTTTCAGAGAGTTCTGGTTTACGCCCCCAGTAATAAAATTGCTGCACCACGTCTGCTCAATACACTACGAAGTTCATTCTGTAGACAAACCACAGTATTCGTCTTACACCTCTTATGCAATATGAAATGATGGTTACCAGACTCAAATATCTGCATTGCATTAGAAAATATATGAAATACAAAACATTATGTGTACCTATAAAATTTGAGGGTAGCCCTCAATTTCCCAGGAATCCCATCATCACATTAAGACTTGGTGATAATGGGAAATATACGCTTTCGAATAAAAAACGAATTTTGATATTCAGTTTACAATTAGTTAGATATCGGATAACATACAAAAAAATACCGTCGAACATAAAATTTATTCATTTATTTTTAGCCTTGATTTGAGAAAAAATGTTTAAACTAGTATTCGTAAGGAGCCACCGGTTGACGTTGATATTTTTCGTAGATATTTTCCCAGAAGTCTGTTCGTTAATTCTCAAAAGTTCCTGACAGCTGGATTGTTCTTGCGAGGTTCATACAAGGGGCTCTATCAGCACGGACTGGCTCCCACTTAGGTATAGATGACCATTCTGAGGTGGGGTTTCTGAAATTAAATAAAGTACTCTGGTAATCTGGATCCATGTGTATGAACAATTTTAGCTGGTTAAGCACCCAATAAATTATCAGACTAAGAACAGTCGACTGATTAATCAACGTAAACATCACAATTCGTGCTACTTTACCAATTAATAAACAAATATTGGACAACATCACATACATTGCTCTGATTCAAAGGTAACGTAGCTAAATCACTTGTGTTAAAGAAATCAGAAACAATGACGGTGCCACAACACCCAGACCCGAGACAATATAGAAAAGTTAGTTTCCTACATTGACCCGACCTGGGATCGAACCCGGAACCTCAGAGATGGCGACGCCATAATAATAAAGTCCGGCGTGCTCGCCTCTCGGCTACGGAGGTCGTCAAACTTCTCAGTAATAATAAAAAACTTACCCTGTTTTCATGAAATTAAACCATATTTCTCGCATTTTTTCTTTCATAACAATGTATTCTTGAGTAAGCCTGCTATAATCTTCATCAAATATAGCATCATTTTGAGCGCAATGGTCAGCTCCTCGCTCTGTTGTGTAAGGAACATACGGCGTATTTTCGTCAGTAAAAGAGTACACATGCAGCTAAATATCATTTTTACCAGACTCCACTTGCAATGACACAGCTTTTTGCATAGGGTAAATGAATATCACATCAGACAGAAAATCCACATAGTCAAGAACAGTATGGTCGCCTATTAAATTGTCACCAAAATAATATTGTTTGATCTCATTAGCTAGTTTTTCTTTCTCTTCTGTGCTTTCAAAATGCAAATCTGCTGGGACAAACTGCGTAAAATTATCATTCTATATCATTTTTCCATAATTCGAATTCTCCAATCCGAATAAGTCCTTCCATATTCGTATACCCATAAATCATTGGATATCGTACATAATTGCCAGTTTTAATAATATTAGTAGGACCATCATCCAAAAATCTTTCAATGCCTAAATCACGTTCAATGCATGGTGACATCTTAACAGCATGATCTGTATTAGCGAGTAAAGAATAAGAGAGTAGTTGTTCAAATGAAACTGATTTGTAAAAATCTTCTTATGATTTTAAATCGCCACCTTGATAGTTAATTTTCTCTGCGTAAAACTTTGCATTTTCGATTGGATCAACTTGAACGGCAAAGGAAGCGATGTTGGCTCCACTTTGACCTATCACTTTGTTGAAAAGACCTTCTGTTGTTTTGGACAACATAAGCAGATCTACTAAGGCTCATCCAGCAGTGCAGCCAGCAATGGTAACGTCATCAGGGTTACCACCAAAATTTGCAATATTCGCTTTGACCCAGCGTAGTAATGCAACTTGGTCTGTAATACCAGCATTTCCAGGAATGTCTTCTGTTCCCATGCATAGGAAACCATGAGGCCCAAGTCGGTAATTAAAAGTAACCGCAACAACCTTTTTGCTTTCTACGAATTGTTTGGGTTTTTCCCAATTCCCGAATCCTATAAGGAATCCACCTCCATGTACGTGGACTAGTACAGGTAAATTCTTTTCTTCAGTATTGGGTACAAATACATTTGCAACTAGACAATCTTCTTTCATAGTTATCCCTGGGAAGAATATTTCAGCAGCATCCTGAGAACAGATGATTTGGTCATCCACAGCTTCAAGTGGCTCAGTCCAGACTGGCACTGGTAAAGGCCCCTGAAAAAGTATTTTTTCTTCTATTATGTAGGTATATGATGAAAATTGTAGATCTCTGTTCCTATTACCAGTTAAATGGTTTGGGTGAACAGTGTCGGAGATAATGCTAATATTTTAAATGTATGCATAGATTTATTAATGAAACTTTTAAAAATCTACAAAACCACTTCTATTAGGAGCAATTTTGACTAAATTAATAGGATAATAACCTAGTTAAAAATTACAAAGTAACAAATTAAATAAAGGAAATGTCCTGTTTTCGGCCCACAGAATGTACACCATCTCAAAAAATAGAGGAAAATCTACTGATTTTGAAAAAAATACAATCAACCTAATTTATTGAATAATTTAGTGGTTCAAATGTAAAAAAAAACAATCTTTATCACTCGCACTCAAGTAAGCACATAAGACGTCGTCAAAATGGGCTTCACATGATTTAAAAAAAAACATAAACTACGTGCCTAGTACGAGTTGCACAAGACAACCAAGTCACTGTAATCGATCGAATAGGATACAAATTAACATTGATGTTTTAAAAAAAATAAGCGATAGTTTTATTGCACTCGCACTAGGCCCTCTGCCAATATCAGTCGCTGTCAGATTTTACTTGTAACGTCATCAAAATGTCATCATCTTCCGTCATGATAGTTGAGTATTGTTATTCTATTGTTTTTTAAATTATTTCTTCCAGGAAACGAAGCAATTCTCGAGAAATTGAATAATAACATAGTGTAAGAGATGTAATTACTTATCTATGGGTAATTGTACAGATTCTGGGCCTAGGGTCCATATAATTTGGGACATCTTTATATCATTTCACTTGGTCAAGAAGAAACTTTGAATTGATGAAAGAAACAACTTTTAATTGATCTTACCTTAAACTTTTCTGTGCCAGTCATACAGGTTGGACGAAAGAATTAACTTTTCTCATTCGCAGTCTATGAATTCTATAGTAAACACTCTAGTGAATTATCTGTATAACTCACTTAAGCAGTAAGTACTTGTAACATGATATGAAGTGAGTACACATTTACTTATCCTCAATGGCAGCAAATAATTTACTAGATCTTGGTAACCATGATACGGGTTTTAAATCACTACCAAACATGAAAGTAAATTCAATACCGGTCCCTTCACTGCAGAGAAATTTTGGCCAGGAGTTGTCCTCCCCAGTGTTAAATTTAAACAGCCCGGTAAAATCTTATAATAGACCCAAAGATCATGATAATGTTATTGTTTTTTCAGATAGGTTAGGAGTTGGTTACGGTCCCTTATTAAATAAAAAATTAAAATGTAATATCGTTAACCATTGTATGCCGGACGCATCAATTGATGAAATAGTTAATTGCATAGAAAGTAGTAAATTAAATTCTGACTCAATACTAGTAATAATGTTAGGAGATAGTCATAAACTTACAAAGACAAAAATTATTCAAAATTATTCTATTTTGTCAGGACTCAATGTGAGAAAAATATTTTTTTGTGCCTTACCATTTTGTAAAAATCATACGGCACAAGAAAATACAAGTATTCATTTGTTGAATAATTTACTTTATAATATGACTCAACGTCATGACAAATTTGTGTTTTTTGACACAAATAAATTTATTAATAATAATTTTATATTGACAGGCAGCTTTTTACACCTGCCTTATAAATTTAAGAAACAAATAGCTACTTTGTTAGCATATAATATTAACTGTTTTGTTAATAAAACAAAATTATTGGATAATAAACGTATTAGTACTTGTACTAATTGTAATATACCTCTGACTACCTCTGAGAATTTAAACTGAGAGGGAAGACAAAAGCCAGGCCTAATAGAAACTTTAATATTGTTCATCAAAACATGCAAGGTCTGGCCGGCAAAGAGTTAGGGTTAGGGTTATTTCTACAAGATTTTCATGTTAATGTAATTTGCATAACAGAACACTGGTTCAATAAACATGAGTTAATGTTAAACATTGATAATTATAAAGTTGGTAGTTCGTTCACAAGGGAGTCTACTACTAGAGGAGGATCGCTTGTCCTTTTGAACAAAGAATTAAAATGTAAAGAACGCAAAGACATTGTGTCACTCTCATCTGAACGAAATATTGAACTAGCGTGTGTTGAGCTAGAGCAGTTTATTATAATAAGTGTATATAGCCCCCCATCTGCAAATTACCATATCTTTGAATCCATTATGGATGAGGCCTTAGGGAAGGTCTGTAAATCTAACAAGGAAGTAGTTGTTTGTGGAGATTTTAACGTCAATATATTAGTGAAAAATCAACATTCAGTCCGATTTCTAAATCTTTTTAGGTCACATAATTTGATAAATCTTTTTAATGAACCTACAAGGGTAACTCCCACAACAGCGACTTGCTTAGACAACATGTTTTGTAATGGCAATGTAATAAATAAATCTATTATAAATTGTCTAAGTTCGGACCATAGTGGACAAAAGGCATCATTTGTGCACCATCAAGTCTCAAACATAGTACAGGCTGTTTATAGGCCAGTTACTGTAAGTAGGATAGACAGATTTAAGGAGAATATTAATAATGGTGTAGATTTACTAAGGCCTAATAATGGACATAGTGTTGATAAATTATATGAAGATCTTTTTGGCTTAATCAGAAACGAATTTGATCAGATTTTTACTCAAAAGCAATTAAAAACAAATAAGCTGAACTGTAAGTTTAATGACTGGGCAACACCTGGTATTTACAAAAGTAGAAATACTTTATATGATTTGTATGCTGCAAAAGCAAATTCTCAGAACCCACAAGTCATAAAACATGTCAAAAAGTACTCAAAAATATTTAAAATTGTATGTGCCAAAGCCAAGTCCAACCACCTTCGCAGCTTGATTTCAGGTTCTACTAATAAAGTAAAGGCCACATGGAATATTATAAATAAAGAAACATGTAAGCAAAAGTCAAGGGATCAAACTTACTCTCTCAAAATTAGGGATAGGCAAATCAGCTCAGACATAGGAGTTGCAAATACTTTTGAGACATTCTTCTCAAACATAGCTACTTCTACAACTAAAGATCTTGCTTCGTCTGCTGAACTAGCTGAATCTCTTCTAAAATCAAGTGTTGACGAATGCAAGTCCCCATTAAATTTTAGATATATAAATCCCGATGGAATAATAAAAGCATTTAGAGAATTAAAACTGAAAAGCACAGAAGACCTATGGGGAATCTCTGTTAATATCATTAGTACAATTATAAATACTATAGCCCCATATCTTACAATCATTTTTAACAAATGTATTGATGATAGAGAATTCCCAACTACAATGAAATTTAGTAAAATAATTCCTTTATTTAAATCTGGTGAGAAAAGTGACCCCTCCAATTTTCGACCAATATCTATCTTACCAGTTCTTAGTAAAATATTTGAAAAAATTATGTTCAATCAACTATTATCTCATTTTTTTCTGAATAAATTACTACATAATAAACAATATGGTTTCACGAAAGGTAGAAGCACAACCGATGCTGGAGTTGCACTCTTGAAACATATATTTGATGCTTGGGAGAGTAAGCAAGACGCTTTAGGTGTCTTTTGTGATCTTTCAAAAGCTTTTGATTGTGTAGATCATCAAACTTTACTTAAAAAACTGAGACATTATGGTGTATCAAAGAAGTCTTTAGATTTAATAAATTCATATCTCACAGGTAGAACGCAAAAAGTATGTATAAATAGAGCTGAGTCTTCCGGATCACCTCTAACTATGGGTGTACCGCAGGGATCGATATTAGGACCGCTGTTGTTTCTTATATATATAAATGACCTTCCTTACTTTACAAAAGATCTATGTGAGATGGTATTGTTTGCAGATGATACATCAATAATTTTCAAAATCAAAAGGGGCCAAGAATCTTTCGATGATGTCAATTATGCCCTCTCGCAAGTATTGCATTGGTTTACTACCAACAATCTTTTGCTCAATGCGAACAAAACTAAATGCATTAAATTTACAATGCCTAATGTGAGACAGGTCTCAACGCATATTATTGTAAAAGATGAACAACTAGATACGACTAATTCCTCAACGTTCTTAGGAATAACTTTAGATTCCCGTTTGCAGTGGGGTGCTCATATTGAGGCTTTATCGGGAAGACTTAGTTCAGCTGCTTATGCCGTGAGAAAGATAAGACAACTGACTGATGTTGAAACGGCAAGATTAGTGTATTTTAGTTATTTTCACAGTTTAATGTCATACGGCATACTGTTATGGGGCTCAGCTGCAGATATTGAAACCATATTTGTCCTGCAAAAGCGAGCTGTTCGGGCTATTTACAATCTTAGACCCCGAGATTCGCTAAGAGAACTATTTAAAGAAATTAACGTACTTACAGTCGCTTCACAATATATTTTTGAAAATATTATGTATGTTCGCAAAAATCTGCACTTGTTTACTAAGAAAAATGACATACATAAGTATAATACCAGGCATAAAGATAAACTTGCCGTTCCAATGTTTAGATTGCACAAGGTAGGAAGCTCTTTCATGGGCAATTGTATTCGTTTTTTTAATAAATTACCACAATCCATTGTTGAAATGCCTGTATATGAATTCAAATTGCATGTTAAAAGGACTCTAATGAAAAAGGGCTATTACACCGTTAGTGATTATATAAATGATAAAAATGTGTGGATTTAAAACTGCTTAGCTCACAACAAATCTTGTAAAATATTTATTTATTTTTAAAAGAGGCTGACAATAGTGACCGAGTTTCTTGCGCTGCTTCTTCTCGGCACTAGCCCACAATAGTCCCGAAGCAGTGGTAGGTAAAAAATTGGGACATGTAAAAGTGCCTTTTATGGCCAATTTACAGAAATAAATGATTTTGATTTTGATTTTGATTTTGAATCAGTAAGTTCATTATCCAAGTCTGTCAGTTTTCTTTACAGAATCGAATGGCAGATTATGTATGCGTGTTTTGGTTATATTTTACAAGTTCACAAGTCTACTGTGCATGTCCCAACTCCGATATTTTGTCTATGGTTGGAAGAAAGGTAATAAGTAAACTCAAGGTAGGGCCTCTGTTTTGGATTTTTAATATTCCTAAGAATTCTTTAAATTTAGATTTCCTGCGAAATTTAACGTATATTTTTGGTGTTTAACTAGAATAAATAAATAAACAATAAATTAATATAGTGTCCCCCTAGTTTTTTAGGGTTTCGTAGTCCTGACAAGGAACCCTTATAGTTTTGTCATGTCCATCGATCTGTCTGTCTAATTGTCTGTCCGAGGTTTTGCTTGAAGACTATTGGCACTAAAGAGCTGTAACTTTGTGGAGCTATGTATGTTATTTTGAAAAATGATTTTTAAGGGTACATGTGGCGTGGGTATTTTTTTTTCATCGTCTACGCCATCGTTTGGTTTATCGTTGAATAAATACTTTAAAATTACTTCGGGGTTTCTAAGAATATTTTTCGATTTAGGGATTCGTTTGTGCGATATTAAACTTTAGAATACTAATTTTTGTTCGAGGCGTCCCTCTCTAAAAGCTCAACTATTGGCTTAAAAAATGTGAAAAAATCATGATAATAGTGTTTTTATTGAACTTTTACGAAAAATTATAACGATTAAGACAGACCAGTTAGTTTAAGATTAATAGTCGTTATACTTATGTATTAAAAACAATATTTTCTAATAAAATTCCTTATTTTTATTCCTTTATTCCTTAGAAAGTAATTATTGTGAGATTTCTATTTTAATACATAAAAATGTTCTCTAAGCATTTATCGTATTAATATCAAACTTCGGTGAGTGTTCTGCTTATTGATTGAAGAACGAAAATGAAGTCGCAAGCAACAACAGAATTCTTATTAGTAATAAAAACCGTTTTATATTACATTATAGTATTTATTTTGCATTTCATTATTTTTATTTCATCAAACTTGGCTACTGAAGGCAAAGACTGCCCTTCAAACGTACGATACTGGTCTTTTATATCATTGACGGAGGTACAGGATGGCGGTAGTGTTTATCGTAGATATTCTCCCAAAAGTCCGTTCTTTGTTTCTCGAAGGTTCCTCCTAGCTGGATTGGTCTGCTAAGGTTCATGCAGGGGGCTCTGTCGGCTACGACTGGCTTCCATTCAGGTATAGAAGATCCGACAGGGGTAGGGTTCCTGGTAAATTAAATTAATATTTTTATAGTACAGTCAACACACGTCGACCTACCCAAAAAGATAAAAGTTTTCAACTTTAAGCCTGACATGTAGAGATAATTTTCAAGTAAGAAAATTTGATGATTTGTAGTAGGTCAACGCGCTGTTGTCTGTATAATGCTCAAATGATTTATAAAGTGAACGATTCCAAACTGATGAAAGAAAAGGCCGATTTTATTGCTATACTACTTTGGAAATTTGTGTGCATGAGTTCGAATTTTACTAAGTATACAGGTTTAATAAAGTGTACATAAAAAGATGGGAGACAACATGCAATTAACCACACGCTTAACTATATTGACGATATTTTTAAGCCTAATATTCCCAATAGAGGCAATTAAAAAATAGTGTAACGTCCACGGTTTTACGTCAAAAATATTTTTTAATAATGTTCATAAATAAATAGTAATACTACAAACTACAAAGTTTTTTTGCATTGTTTGTACTTTGACAGTTAGGGTGGTGTTCATAAGTATACCATTTTTGCTCATTTGTATATATTTTTTTAAGATACTAATCGTTGCTTCTGACAGTAAGGTAATTTCGATCCGTATCCTTTGCTAATAATACAGTTTTTATATTTATTATTAAAAATTAAAACATCTTACCCTGTTGTCATGAAGTCATACCATATAGTTCGTAAATTCTCTATCATTTCTAAATTCTCAGCAGTAAGAGTTATATTGAGACCTGCAGGTACATCAAATACAGCCATTTCTTGAGTACAGTGACCAGCTCTTCGCTCTGATGTGAATGGGATATATGGTGTATTTTCGTCTGTATACGAATATACGTGCAGGTAAACCTGCTTGTTACCGGCTTCCACTTGCAATGAGACAGATTTTTGCATTGGATAAACAAACATTACATCAGAAACAAAATCTAAATATTCCAGAATGGTATCTTCGCTGACTGATTGGTTGCCAAAATAAAATTGTTTTATCTCTTGGGCTAATTTTTCTTTTTGTTCTACGCTTTTAAATGCAAGATCATCTGGAACAAATTGCGTAAAATCTCGATTCATTTCATCCTTCCATGTTTTAAATTCTTCAATTCGCAATAAACCTTCCATATCTGTATATCCATAAATCATAGGGTACCGCGTATAATTGCCGCTCTCTAGAATCCTTTTAGGGCTTTCATCTAAAAATCTTTCAATGCCAATATCACGTTCAATACATGGTGACATCTTGATAGATTGGTCTTTATTTGACATCAAAGAATAAGAAAACAGTTGATCAAATGAAACACTCTTGTAAAATTCTTCTAATGAACTTAAATCTCCACCGGTGAAATTTATTTGCTCTGCATAAAACTTTGCATTTTCTATCGGATCGTTCTGAACAGCAAAATGAGCAATGTTTGCTCCACTCTGGCCGATAACGTGCTTAAAAAGCCCTTTTGACATTTTTGATAACATGTGAAGGTCTACTGAGGCTCCACCAGCACTGCATCCAGCGATGGTAACGTCATCAGGGTTGCCACCAAAATTAGCAATGTTGGCTTTAACCCAACGCAGTGCTGCTACTTGGTCTTTTATACCAGCATTTCCTGGAATGTCTTCAGTTCCCATACATAAGAAACCATGAGGTCCGAGTCGATAGTTCAAAGTTACAGCGACAACTTTTTTGCTTTCCACGAATTGTTTGGGCTCTGCCGAATTTCCATGGCCTATAAGGAATCCACCACCATGTATATGAACTAGTACTGGTAAATTTATGTCAGCAGTATTAGGAATAAAAACGTTAGCGACTAGACAATCTTCTTTGGTGATATAACCTGGGAAGAATTTTGTAGTATATTGGGGACAGATTATCCGGTTATTTATGGCTTCAAGTGGTTTGGTCCAATTTGGTCCTGGTAAAGGGCCCTGTAAATAGCAAAACATACATTTAAACCACGATAAAATGAAATATTTTATAAAAACAACAGAATTATTACAAGGATGAACAAAGAATGAAAATATTTGTAAAATACAGCAAATTTTATTCAAAACATACTAACTTTATTTTATTTTTGAAAATAAGTTAATAAGTTGCCTTTTCTAGTCAAATTGAATTAAATATAATTTAATATTAATATTACATAATATTGAGAAAAAAAACATTTTGCAGTGTCAATAAATAAAGCAAACGATAGGTATTTATACGCAAAGACTACCATAGGAAAAATTGGTAGTCAAAATAAAATTTGTGAGCTGAATTGTATGGGATGTTTACAATAGGCAGACAACTAACTTTATCTAGTGTAAGTAGTTGACAAAAAAGAAATGTCCTAGGCCGGATAAGACAAACTATTGAGCTATCCCAGTTTAACTATTATGAAAATAACTTTACACCTTGAATTTACTCTTTGATAACTTGGCTTAAATATTACCATCTTACTTGAGGAATACAATACACTCGTATTGATAGTATGCTTCAAGTATGAATGATGAACGAATGAATAAACTTACTAAAATCTACGAAATCCATTTTCATGTTGGTTATCTCGAAATGCCACAACAATTCATTTCAACCGACTACGGCGAAGCCAAAAGGAAGGGTAAGGATTTTGGCAGTCTATGTATGTATGTTTCACCGTAGCGCCTAAACTACTGAACCGATTTTAATGAACGAGGTGTCAATAGATCATCATCAAATGGGAAGATACATCAATAGTAACGAAGCAGCGTGGAGGATTTTTAGTTTTTCCATACACGAACGCGAACCAGCTGTGCAACATCTAGCAGTACATTTGGAAAATGGACAGACAGTTTACTTCACAAAAGACTCGGCTAAAAAAATTGCAAATGAACCACCTCAGAACACAACATTAACACCTTTTTTCCAACTTTGCCAAACGGATCCATTCGTAAAAACATAACTGTATGTCGACGTTCCTATTTATTATACGTGAGATAATACAAGAAAAATTTTTCAACAACGAAAACGAGGTTTGCTAGAAGAATGGAGGGTCATCCAGAAATCATGAACACTAACACAATAGGTCGAGTATACACTGTACATCCAAACAATGCCGAATGTTTCTATCTTCGGATGTTGTTACACGAAATACGGGGACCAACAAGTTTCACAGATCTCAGGACCATTGACGGCTACCTATGCCAGACGTACAGAGAAGCATGTCAACGCTTAGGATTATTGGAAAACGATAACCACTGGGAATTAACACTACAAGAAGCCACACTCACAGCTTCAGCTGAGCAAATTCGAGAGTTATTCGCCATAATTCTAACGACATGTAACCCATTAAACCCAAAACAGCTATGAGACTCTTTCAAAAGGAGTATGAGTGATGATATATTGTACCAAATCCGACAAGCTAATCCAGAACTGACTACAGAATTCAATGACGACATCTTCAATGAAACACTCATTCGCTAAGAAGACAAATGTTTAGCAATAAATAACCAGACTTTAGTAGAACTTGGAATGCCAGCACCACAAAGAAATGCTTTCAGTGTGCTAAACTACTAAATTACAAATAAAAAAAGCTACAACGTCAATGAACTACTTGAATACATTGCTCACAATAAACCACTCCTCAATGACATGCAAAAAAAAGTTTAGAACGTTATAATGAACCGGATAAATAACAACACTGGTGAAATTATTTACTTGGACGCACCAGGAGGCACCGGTAAAACGTTTCTAATAGAATTTTTGCATGTTTCACAAGTCCCGGGTAACAGACAAAAATCCGAGCACTATACTACAACAACTTATCATTTAAGAAAAAGTATTATGTACCTTAAATTTGTCACGTCCAGTAGGTGCAGTGGCATAAGGTATCCCATAAAATGAGAACACATCTGCTTCATCACTATTGTACCCTACAACAGGTCCTTGTGGCAATTCTACTCGCCTTGCATTTTGTGCAACCGCTGGTCCTAGAACCGCGAATATGCAAACCCATGCAATCATTTCTCCTGCTGTAATAAAACTGGTTAGAATGTATCCTGTATTAAATTTATATTGATTCATTAATCATTTATTATCAACGAAGATCCAACGAAGATAATGATCGATAACAGTCGAAAGTACTAATTTGATTATTGAAATATATAAGGTCCGATTTTATTAGTGTTCATCCTGTTAACCTGTGACTACATAAGTGAAAAGCAATCGTAAAAACCAACTTTCAAATGTCTATCATAAGAACTAAAAAAGTTAAAAATAAATTACAAAATAACAACATCAACTTCATATTGCATAAACTCGTCCTATCTTCAACTCTTTCTCGCTCTGTACAAGGGGAAGGAATAAGACGGATAATCAGATGGTTAAACGTAGCAAAGATAGGACGAGTTTATGCAATATGAAGTCAATGTTGTTGACTTTTAACTTTTTTAGTTTTTATGGTACACATTTGAAACTTGGTTTTTACGATTGCTTTTCACCTATACAGTCACAGGTTAACAGGATGAACACTAATAAAATCGGACCTTATATACCTTTTGCTCTTTACTTTAGAATATCGTTTTGGATAAGTATTATTACTCATTTAGTTTTGACGTTTGAGTAACTATTTCTGATTTATTTTATACTAGCTTTGATAGCCGGTTAAAACGGGAACTTTCTTGTTCGAGGGGCGATAAAGGGCTATCACACTATATAAGTCCCTTTATCGTGCTGAGACTCCTTCTTAAGTTTTATCGGCACGCACATTTTTTCGCTTGACTTTTATTATATACTAGCTATGAAACCCGGTTTCGCTCGGGAGTTGATATGAGATTACGTGGTAGTTGAAATAAAAAAAATACTATGACGTAAAAAGTAAAAAAAAAATATTGAAATCATTTTCTCATTATTTACACTACTTGTTTATAAACAACATTTTTCATTTTATTGTCCGGGGTATATATATATGAATTTTTCAAACTTCTTACTCTTGAGCAAGCTACATATAGCTGACCATGAGAGAAGCAGGATTCTTTGAGGTTGATGCCACAATATTTTAAAGTTTGCCCTTGCGCTTTGTTAATTGTGAAACTAAAGGCTAATTTAATTGGAAACTGCAATTTTTTAAATTGAAATGGCAATTCAGAAGAGATCAGTGGTATTCTAGGTATAAATAATGTGTGTCCTTTGTTCTTTCCAGAAATAAGTTTAGCTCCAATGACATTATTCGATAGCTGTTTTACGATCATTCTCGTTCCATTATATAGTTTTGGGGAGTTGAGATTTCTGAGTAGTATGATTGGAGATCCAATTTTCAGACGATAGCAGTGTAATGGCATTCCTGGTACTTGTAATGAGTTTAGAAATTCAGTTGGGAAGTTGACACTTTCTTTAAAGGATACCATCGTGTCGATCGATTTATATATTTTCTCTTCACCAGGTATTTTCTTCAGAATATTAAAATTGATATCGTCAACAATATTATTTTTAGTGGCTAAAATTGCTCTTTGAAAAAACCACTCTACGTTGGTATAGTTCTGAATAATATTTGGGTAAATTGTCTCGATTAGTTCGTTTTCAGTAGTGGCTATGTTACAGAAATCACTATTGAGTTCAATGAGGCCGGTCGTTTGGTCAGTAGGATATGTACCTTCGACTATTTGTAAAAGTATTTTAGCAAAATGTGCTGTTGTTTCATCTTTTGATAATTCAACTCTCATGTTTTTTGTTAATTGCAGTATTTGTACTTGTGGCCAGAGATGTGACTTTTTTAAGCATGCATTGATCTCGTCTGCTGGTGTTGATTTAGGAATAACTGGAAGTGTTTGTCAAATATCTTCTGAAAGTATGAGTAGAGCTCCTCCCATTATTTCACAGTTTTTTCGCAATTCTTGTAATGTTCTGTCCATGGCTTCTAATGATTTTTTATGGGCCATGGTGCATTCATCCCAGAAGATAATTTTAGCTTGTTTTAGAAGTTGACCCCGTCCAGATTTTCCTGAGATTTTACATACCGGGAATTGTTGTTCGGCTATATTCAACGGTAGTTGTAAGACAGAATGGGCAGTTCATCATCCTTCCATGAGTGTGGCTACAATGCCGGATGATGCTAGTGCCAGTGCGATGTGTGTTTTAGCACGTATTTCCGCCAGTATTAGATTTATTAGAAACGTTTTACCGGTGCCTCCTGGTGCGTCCAAGTAAATAATTTCACCAGTGTTGTTATTTATCCGGTTCATTATAACGTTCTAAACTTTTTTTTGCATGTCATTGAGGAGTGGTTTATTGTGAGCAATGTATTCAAGTAGTTCATTGACGTTGTAGCTTTTTTTCTTTGTAATTTAGTAGTTTAGCACACTGAAAGCATTTCTTTGTGGTGCTGGCATTCCAAGTTCTACTTAAGTCTGGTTATTTATTGCTAAACATTTGTCTTCTAAGCGAATGAGTGTTTCATTGAAGATGTCGTCATTGAATTCTGTAGTCAGTTCTGGATTAGCTTGTCGGATTTGGTACAATATATCATCACTCATACTCCTTTTGAAAGAGTCCCATAGCTGTTTTGGGTTTGATGGGTTACATGTCGTTAGAATTATGGCGAATAACTCTCGAATTTGCTCAGCTGAAGCTGTGAGTGTGGCTTCTTGTAGTGTTAAGCGCCGGCAGAAAATAAACACTACTCACACACACTTATAGTGGGTCAAGCGTAGCTCGGACACCTAAATAACACCGTTTTCCCCCCGAAGGGTAGAAAACGAATATTTAGGTTCCAGCGTAGCTTGACCCACTATATTTAAATGCCTTGCCGGCTGTGTGAAAGAACTGAGGAGCGACGCCAGTCGCCCGGCGCAACAGGGCAGCGCGCGCGCCCCGCGGTGGGGATCGAGCCGCGCGGTGCGCGCGGGGAGGGGTTAGAGGTAGGGATATCGTGCCGTCTCACTCCAAAATCTAAGGTGTTATCTCACACACACTTATAGTGGGTCAAGCTACGCTGGAACCTAAATATTCGTTTTCTACCCTTCGGGGGGAAAACGGTGTTATTACTAGGCTATGTACTATAGGTATAGCTATATACTATATAGCCGAGGGTGGCCCCTAGGCACACTGAACACGAATAGATGGGGCAATATGCCCTTAATAGCCATATTATGGGCATATGGCCCCATAACAAGCTGACTGTATACTTTTACAAAAATGCATGACACACCCTATATATTCACCCGAAATAAAGTCAATCTGTTTGCAAAGTATAAGCGGCAATTGGCACCGCAGCCATAAAAGTTTCTCCAAATATAACACTGTACAAAACAAACTCCAAAAACAGGGATCGCGACAAAACGCTATTACGAATATGTTCGCGTAGCTCAATATCAAAATTCGCGTTTTGCGAATGTGGGGCTTTATAGTGGCGGGTCACGGCATACGATATAGACGAACAACTGTTACAGCCCGCGGTATTATTACGATTGATACACACAGGCATAAAGGTTGGAGATCAAAAATAATTACTAAATTATTTACAGCTGACGTACTACGTAGATACCTGAATGAAAGGTGGTTGGAGTAAGGTTCTCGAGTGAAAAACACGCCTTCGCAAGCATTATAATGATCATTTTTTATTTACAACCATAAGTAGTAAATAAAAAATGTTCATGCGAGAGGCATCACATTAACTATCATAGTCTCAAAGTAAGTAAAGTAATATTAAAGTATTTATACTATGAGCGATCAAACGATGTAACATCGAGTTTAATTCAGTCTGACTCCAGCTTATTTAGAAAAAATATACAGTATCTCCTTTTGTTTTGAGTAATAATTATCACCATCATTTTAGCTGAAGGAAATTCACTCCCAATGGGAAGCCATTACTTGCTATTACTTGCCTTAGCAAATATTCAGAAATAAGTAAACCTTGATAGTAATAATAGAGTTTATGGAACATCTTATCGTAGTTTTTATTTTTATTCAATTTTTAACCGGACATTTTCTTATTACTTCATTATCAACAACATTTATGTTTCCACAATTACCTAGCCCAAAACTAAGCATATCTTGTACTATGGCGACTAAATAATAGACAAACATAGTTAAATACGTTTATGAACGTCCATGACTTAGGCACAAATGCTCGTGCGCATCACACAAACATTTGCCCCTCGCGGAATTTAAACCCGCAATCACCATGCTTTGTAGTCCGGAGTGCGAACCACTACACCAGATGGTCCTCACCGCCAGACGACCGACAGACGGCTATCAACAAAGTTTTCTTTGAAATATTGCATTTAAAACTGTTTACCATTCTTCCCAACGCTATGTCTCGCTCGAAATTGTTTCATCTACCCATTGCATCGCTATAATTTCACCGAGAATACTATAATTTTGATATTTTATGCTGAGTTGTTCCATTAACCACGCAGTCAGTAGATTGGAACTGTTATGTAATAGGAAATCTAGTTTTGATAGCTAGAAAAGTAATGTGTGTTGGTAACCGGAAAAATGGCATATTTGTGAAACAACAAATTTTTTTTTCGAGGTTATATTCTAATATTCTACACGTATACTAAATCAAAGAAAATAAAGGTCTTGTTAAAAAAAAAACTTTTGATTGATAAATTTATTATTTAAAAGTTTGCGATTATGGTATTTTTTTTTCAAAATGTAAATATAATACCATTTTATAATACTATAGACGAAAGTAAATTTTACCTTTCTCTATGATAATACTCATTTATTGATGAGATCAAGTCAATAATTACACATTAAAGTTGCAGTCGAAATACGCAAGGTCAAACCGATTTTCACTGAAGGAATCAGAAGAACTCCTAATCGTACTATGTGCATTTACAATACATGGACCAAAGATATTCACCGTGATGTAAGTAAATAGATGGCACGATCCTTTATCTATAGGAAACCCTGCATAACCAAACCATACACCCGTACAAGCACATTTTTGTGAAAACTGCAACTGCCTAGTTAGCTCAGATTCAGTGTTGCAGCTATACAGGGTGTACAAGAGAATAGGACACTCCCTAAAACCACGTGATCAGCTGGTCATATACAACAGCTTTTTCTTTAAGAGCAACATCGAAATCGATTTTTTTAGCTGCTCAATACTAAGCTATTTGCAGACCACGATTATAATGTAGGGAGAACCTAAAAAAAACATGATTTCGATGTTGCTCTTACAGAAATAGTTGTTGTATATTACCATCCGATCACGTGGTTTTAAGGAGTATCTGCTTGAATATTACTGCTTAAAGAAACAATTCTATACAGATAGAACTCTTTATTGCACACCAAACAAAGAAGTTACAGTTGATATTTACAGAACAGAACTCAGAAAGATGTACAATTTTATACTTGTAATTTTGTACTTGGTCTTATCGCTAAAAAGTGATTTCTTCCTTACAACTTTCAGGCAAAGGACAACTATAAAGAAAAGGGAAGAGGATAGATAGAACAAATAGACTGACAGTCATCAGATAACCAGATAAAGATTCGGGTACCTACTAAACCCCAGCAATAAAGTATCCGTAGCATGACCCGAGCAATCCAGCCGGAAAGTAATTACTGCAAAACACTTAAATCGCCGAATATGATCACATGAAAGATAACACTAGGGAGGGGACAGAACTGTGAATTTCCGTATCACATTCTCACAAAAAAACAATTAAAAGCAAATAATTTTAGTAAAGTATGCCTATTTGTTTGCGTCCCACTGTAGGGCATAGGCCGATCCTCAACTATGGGGTGCTTTGGGACTTGGGTCGTACTCTAAAATACAAATTGAAATGACAATAATAATCAAAAAAGAACAAATAATAATAAAAATGTGAATAAAAAATGAAATAAATTGATTTATTGTTTGCAAATCTCTCTCTTCCTAGCTATCTACCCCACATGGCGGTGGGGTCAGCTTACCGTATTTTTCTCTTCCACTTCGCTCTATCTTCGATATGGTCTTCGGAGACCTCGCACTGTCTCAGGTCATCGTGCCAAATTCCCTACGTAATTAGGGGGGCTCTTTTTTACGTGAACATACCAACGAAGCTCTCCTGCAACTTGTCAGCAATGTCGCGCCCTCTTAGGCTTCCTTGCTTTGCTTGCTTCCCAGCCTTGACGCCACACATCCACCTCAGCATCTTCATTTCGCCAACTTGAATGTTATGCACGTTCTTTTTGGTGACGGCCCATGTTTTGCTGCCAAACATAAGGACTGGTCTGATAGTGGATTTACTCTTTGCAAATAAAATACAAAAACACTGAAATCAAAAAAGGCAAAGCATACCAAAGACAATGAAACAGGTTCAGCCGGTAGCTTAGCACTGATCTTGTGCGTGTGCAACTAGTCGTATTAAGCCATATGAGGCCAACTTTTAACGTCTCCTTTCAAAGCAAGCTTGTTAAAATAATGTTACAAACAAATGTAAACAATTTTACATGTACTACATTACGGAATAACATAAAAAAATGTAGTGGTTAGACACCAAAATGTTAACATTAATTACTACTAGACACTTAAATGTTCATTGATCAAAAAAACCCCAAATTATATAATTGGAATTTAATGCGAACACAAGGTGACGCGGCACACAATGCCATACAGAAAGAGGAAGACAGGAAAAGAGCGAGCGAGATGAAAGTAGATGTGTTCATTCCTCACACTTGTACTTAGTAATAATTCTACAAGAAACTGTAATATTTAAACTCATCAAATGTATTAACAAAAACAAATGAAAAAATCACCGATCTTCATGTTTGTTTTCAAAAAAATCACACGGTACAAACACCTCATTCAAATATTCACGGACCTTTCGCCCTCTTTTCACATCTCTATTAAAATTTACATCTCTTCAGTTCTGAATTGAACTTTAAATCTTATGGGATAGAGTCTATTAAGTTTTTGTTGAGATGGTGGGTTATCTTGGTGAACCAGAGCAAAACTGAACTGTGCCAAATTGTTTCCCGAACGTCTTAATGGCTCCAGAAGAGATAGAAATAGCAGGCCCACTCTTACTAACAAACGGGTAGCCCGCCCAAAACGGCACCCTTATTACGTATCTTGCAAAAGCAATGCGATAGCGAAACTTAAGCAATTCTGGTAAAAATCGCAAGTCGACAACAAAAAACAAAAACAAAGCAATCTACTTGCCAGACAGTGCTGCAAATAGATTTTGACACTAAGCATCAATCGGGCGATGACAGCGCTATTATTGCTGATTACAAATTTTTATGAAATATGGCTGCGAATTTGTAATTTCGTGTCGTTCGCTTTACAATAAGTGTGAGTAAGAGAGCGTTGTAACGAATACTAGCACACATTGGAACAATTGCAAAAGATACGAAATTTTAATCCGCCGTGTTTACCCGCTTTGGGCTTATCTTTCCTACGCTAAGTATAAAGTATATATTCAAATGGCACTGCAGACCTCCGTTGACGCTAAAGCATATCGACAGCTTAATAGACGGATATGGAAGACCTTGTATCCGCAATTAAATTTAATGCGAACAGTATTAAAGAGGCGATAGAGCGAAACAAAGCGACGACCTCCGTAGCCGAGAGGCGAGCACGCCGGACTTTAAATGGCGCCGCCATCTCTGAGGTTCCGGGTTCGATCCCCGGTCGGGTCAATGTAGAAAACGAACTTTTCTATATTGGCTCGGGTCTGGGTGTTGTGGTGCCGTCGTTGTTTCTGATTTCTATAACACAAGTGCTTTAGCTACTTACCTTAGGATCAGAGCAATGTATGTGATGTTGTCCAATATTTATTTATTTATTTATAAAGGTGTTATCTTTATCAACGCCCGATGCTTTTATCTTGATTCATAGTAAAAAGGTTCCATAGTGTTTGCAAGAGACTTGTCTATTGGGCAAGGCCAGCTGACAAAGCTGATGACGGAGAATGGTTGTATAACGTCGTCAAAAGCCGAAGTTTTAAGGGTGATTGCAAAATTTCTATGGGCCTGTTAGTAGCTTAGCCGCAAATCAAAGACTTCACAGGACGTCCACTGCTGCTGAACATAGGCCTTCCCCAGTGACTTCCAGATTGGCCTGTTAGAACCGTCCTGCTTCGTCTATCAACTTTGTGGGTGGACGACCTACGCTGCACTGGCCTCTACTCTAGAACCTTTCTGCCCCATCCCTAGTCAGTTCTACATGCTATGTGTACCAAGACTACTGCCATCTACTTATATTGTGGCCTAATGGCCGTGCCTATGTTCTTACTTTAGACAAATGAAGTGGAAAATGTATCAACTGCGGAATACGGAATGAGGATTTACTTTGAAAATATCGAATGCTTATTGATGTATGTAGTAACGCTTTCAAATAATTTAATATGCTAATTTTCATAAATAAACTTCTAAAAATAGTTCCGAAAACGATTTAATTTTTTTTAAACTTTCATGGTCACTAACATTAGAATAGTTTGTTACGGGATTGCTACCATGTACCTTATTTTTGAGTTCCCGATATTTCGGCACTGTTGCAAGCGCCATGATCACGGAGTAACTCCGTTAACAGTTAGTTAGTTAGTTACGAAATATCGGGAACTCAAAAATAAGGTACATGGTAGCAATCCCGTAACAAACTATTCTAACGATTTAAATTGTCATAGTGAAATGACAGTAAATGTTTTTATTTTTATTTAATTTTAATTCCATAATACTTGCAAATTAGCCCAACAAGTAATAGTTGTTTTTCTAAGAAATATTCTTCATTATCAAACATTATTCTTTACGCTAGTAGATCTATTCTTTACGTGGACTCAACTAATTAGCCTTCCTACGCGTTTTCTTTGTTGTTTTACTTTTAAATAAAAGAATTTAAAAATTTGTTAAGACGTCTAAACGTTATTTTTTAATTCAGGCGTGGGTAATTCAAATAAATTTGTATTGCTTTTTAATTCATTTCTACGTAGTGAATATAATAACTAGTTATTATAAAAATATTATGATATAGTAGTTACTTGTTTCTCTTTTTTAATGGATGGTTCATTTCAGAATATTTATATTCTTTATAGGTTGTTTTTACACTCTGCCTTTCACATGTCGGAAAAATCAACTAATTATACAATTCTAAGTTTTCTACAGACACAATTATAGTCAAGGTGGTCAAGGTATTAGCTTACGTCTTATTAATATTGAATTAAGCAATCAATCAAACCACTCACGCGGTTTGTGTATGGGTTAGGGCTAATGCAAATTACTCAAATTCAAATATTAGTCTAGGAAATGTAGGAAGGTCCCTAAATTCTTAATTACATTTGATTCAACTATTAAGGTCCAAAGGCTTTTAAACATTGTTGGCCATGTCACTGATAACCGAACTATTTAGGCACCTTCTACACTGCGACTTTTTGCAGCGATACAAACGCGCGACTTCATCGCGACACCTGCGATTTTAAAACATTTGTACCGACCTTTGTCGCGATGCAGCCGCGCGGCTATTAAATGCGCTTTTGTATAGCTACAAAACTTCGCAGTGAATAAAGGACTATATTAAATCAGATATTTTTATCTGGCTCCAAAAAGGACCAGGCCGACGAAAAAAAACGCGAGGCGGACTCGCGCACGAAGGGTTCCGCACTATTATCTATAAAAACAAGCAAAAAAATAACGTTTGTTGTATGGGAGCCCCCTTAAATATTTATTGTATTCTGTTTTTTAGTATTTGTTGTTATAGCGGCAACAGAAATACATCATCTGTAAAAATTTTAACTGTCTAAGTGTCTAACTATCACGGTTCATGTGATACCGCCTGGTGACAGACGGATAGGCAGACAGACGAACGAACAGCGAAGTCATAGTAATAGGGTACCGTTTTACCCTTTGGGTGCGGAACCCTGAAAATTAAAAAAAAAACTATAATTCTAATAATATTTTTGTTAATCGAACTGGCTTTTTGGTTGCTTTGCTTGATGAAATTTATTATTATTTTTCTTTCTCGCGTCCTCATGACTGAAGGTCATGTATCTTGGGCACCAAAGCTTGCCACTCCACACGGTTTTTCGCCTTCCGGATTGATGTCTGTAGAGTTCCCTGGCAGGCTTCTTTCATGGCATCGATCCATCGAGTACGTGATCTTCCACGCCTCCTTTTTCCTTCCACGTCGCCCACCACAATTAGCTTTTCCAAGCTGTAAACGAAATATTAAGTCAGCAGTGTAAATGATGTTCATAACTTTGTAATCTTATATAAAATAAATAATGTTTTACAATTAAATTTATTTTATTTGTTGCATAAAGTTTAAACGACACATTTCATAAATCTATCGATATGCATATCTAAATCGGATAACCGTCGAATACAGATAGATTTCGCCCAAACCATACATTTCAGTCGCAAAAAGCTGACAATAGCCTGTTTCCATCTCAAGCATCATATTCAACAGCCAATTACTTTCGCGGGAACTATCACAGGTAGCCATCTTGTGATTGCGCTTTACATAGCTTTTATTACCTAAGTCGTAAAATTGAAATTTCCACGCCCCTAAGTCTGTAAAATCATTTCAGACAAACTTAACCCTTGCTGTTATGGTGGACTCTAAGACTTAGAAGTTAGAGATGAAAATTGAACAATTTGGTAATTGAAAGGTGTGTTTCAATCCAGTCATACCTAGGTTTTATTGCAAGCAGTCACGTAGACTATCATACGTGTCCGGAAATTGCTGTAGTATAATTGACTTATTTTCCGTTGCGTAATCCCTTACGAACTTTTGTTGATTTTGACGTATCTTTCCACATGGATTCGTTCAGAAAGGATTGAATTGATGGACCGAAAATGTTTTCTCTTGTTTCAATTGTTGATTTAAGCTGTGAAATAGTATTATTTATATTGGATAAGACCAGTTTACAGCCATAATATATTTTTAACAAGTTTTGCACAAAGAAAGACGAATAGGTTCACTCAATTTATCACCTTACATTTTATATAAAATTTTATATAAATAGGTTATCTTTTAATAAGATTTTAGTTACTACTAGTAATCTCAGTTTTTATAAAAGAATACACCAGGTGTAATCTTTTATAAAAAACCAAGATGCTTTTTTATGCTTCAGTTATACAATAAAGACGTTAAAATATCGTTAAAAACGTCAACAGAATGGCGCACCTGTAAAAGCTATAAAAATTTGTAAGTTTGACAGACTTACTTTAAAAAAAATTGAATGGTGGTAAAAGTGATACAATATAGTGTAATGTTGGGACAGTCGAGTGAAGCAAACACAGTTCTTTGTCTAGTTACACCAATATATTTACCATAATTGAAGTAACAGTCAGAAAGTGGATTTCATCATTTAGAAGAAAAAAATATATAAGGTGTAAACTTATCAGTTAACTCTTTTCTAGGAGGTGGTTCTACTGCTCAAATAAAACGACTTTTTGTATAAGACCAACTTCGAAATCTTAAAAAAATATTTTTTATCTTTATACAAACTGATCTCAGCTGGTCTGCCGTTTTGTATGGGGAAATGGGTTTTTGTTTTGTGATTTTGAATTTGGTCCCATTGAAAAAAATGTTCTATCTAAGCAGTAGAATCATCCCCTAGAAAAGAGTTAACTGACAAGTTTACACCTTATATACACATCGGATTCTAAAAATTATGGTTTTTATAAAAATAATTGCTGATTTCACCATACTATTTATGCAATGTAGACATAGGCTAGTTTCCCAAACACCCTGTATAAGATGCGTTTGGGGTTAAGTGAGCTACACAATACAATAGATACAATACAAAAAAATTGTTAGGATACTTACAAATATTGACCAAATGACATCCTGTAGACCTTATTTTGTGAAACACCAATTACTGACGCTAACATCAATTTATGTTTTGGAGTCCTGTAAGTTTGTGCGATAGCATGCTGACATATATTCCCCAGTCGAAGCCATTCCGAAAAGAAATAATAGAAACCAAAATAAATTGCACAGGCCACACACTAACATGAAACTCGTCTCAAATAGTCCACATCATATGATAATTAAAATATATAATGACATCCCAAATAGCCTAAAAAATATTCAAAAGCCTACATTATATAATAAATATCTCAAACGTTTTTTAATAAAAAAGTGTTATTATAATATCGCAGATTTTTTTGACGACAGATTTATAGAATAATAAGTACTTTAGATCTCATATCTCAAGAGTCTATTTTTATTTAAACTTCTACTTGATAAGGCAATGAATGTAATCCTCCGGTAATTATACTAATATTGTAATTGAATTTTATCCAACGAAAATATGTAATAAATAACTAATCTTTACTGAATCGAATAATGTAATGAATTTAATCGCTATTTTATATAATTAATTCAATTTCGTGTTTTATAATAGGTAAATGGGCAACAGTTGCCCCTCATGTTTGCAATGCCCTTGCAGGGCGTCACTTGTACTGTCTATATACTTTGTAACACCATACCCAACTTGTGACTGGCAATAAATGAATCTGAATCTGAATCTGACAAAACTTATAAACAGTCGAAATTGATTTTGACGTCGCAACGCATTAATTATTAAAACCACAATGGGTTAGGTTAGAACAGAGGCAACACAAGAAAAGTCTTGACTCACTCACTGACTAAAAACTAAAATTTAGCACAAAGGTTTTCTTATCAAGAGAGTATAATTAACTAATATTCATGCCTACACTCATTATAGTCATAGCAATAGTAGACATTTCTTATCCCTCCCCAAAGTGTATTTTAAGTGCGGATCACTCGAGAAAGTACTAAAATAAAACATTTTATTAGTTTTCAAATCAGTAAATGTGAAATACAGAACCCTAGAATGCCTAGTACTTACAAAGAAAGCCGATAATAAAACCCATTTATTCACTGAGCTCTATATTTACTGCTAATCTCTGGCACTAATCTAGGTAGTTCGTCTAACAACCAACGCAGTCATAATCGTTAATAATACTTCATACGACCCTATATACTCTTAGTTGTACTATATACATAAAAAGAACATACTAAAAAGTTTGTACATTGACACATTTTTGGACCATAGGGGCAAGTTTAAGTTAAGTACAAATAAGACATGAGCTGTTGCTTATCGACCACAAAAGCAAATTTTTTAGGTTCCGTACCCAAAGGGTAAAACGGGACCCTATTACTGAGACTCCGCTGTCCGTCTGTCTGTCTGTCTGTCCGTCTGTCACCAAGCTGTATCTCATAAATCGTGAAATACATGATCTGTGAATATTCTATACACCGTGAAATTTGAGATACCCGAGAAAATTAACTAACATACTCAGATATCGATATACATCGAATTCGGCGAATAAAAAAAATTTTTTTATGAGAAATTTATTTAATAGGTCCCTAACATTCCTTAAAAAATATGCACTATAAAGGTCCTGCTAATTCAAATAGTAATCATTATCATTCCAACATTAACGGAACCAAAATCCACCTAATTTAGTCGCGTAATATTGGCGTACGGAAGGAATAACTATGAATGATTTTTTTTTTCATTCATAGTTATTCCTTCCGTACGCCAACGCCGTACGCCGTTCCGTTTTTTTTATTCGCCAAATTCGATGTATATCGATATGTGAGTATGTTAGTTAATTTTCTCGGGTATCTCAAAATTCACGGTGTATATGTATTTCTGTTGCCGCTATAACAACAAATCAGAATAAAATAAATATTTATGGGGGCTCCCATACAACAAACGTTTTTTTTTTACATGTTTTTATAGATAATGGTGCGAAACCCTTCGTGCGCAAGTCCAACTCGCACTTGGTCGGTTTTTGATTTATTTTTAAAAATACATTTTAACCTTTACGTGTTGTATTTTAAAATGGTTTAAGTAAATACATTTTTTGGTGTACAGCAAATAACTTGTGATCTGATTTGATTCTAATTGGTATAAGAGGTAGGATTATCCCATAATAAAATTATAACACACGATAGACAGACAGACAGACAGACAAATAAAATATGTACCAAGACATTAAAAATGAATTAACATTCCAATTGGTTAATTTGACTCGGTCGGAATGGGTTAATCGGTTAAAGGAGTCTGAAATGTTTTTGACATTGACTCCAAAACTAACTTGTTAAGTAAGTTCATTATCAGTAATTTTTTAGCTCTTAGTTTTTTAAGCTGGTTTTTATCTTATGTATCTAAGTGCACTGTGAATAGGTATAATGTGTTTCTTTTTGTAACTTGTTGGAAAAATTGCAAGCTAAAGTGGCAGTGGGCGGAGCAAACAGCACGTAGAACTGACGGCCGATGGAGCAGAAAGGATCTGGAATGGAGGCCACGTACCGGCAAGTGCGGCGTAGTGTAAGGCGTCCACACAAGGGAGGGAGGCCTATGTTCTGCATGAGGTCCTATGGCTGAAATGATGATGATAAAGATTTAAATGCAATAAAAACGCACCAGAAAACACACCTACTACACACTACATTTTTTTTTTAAATATATATAAATAAATAAATAAATATTGGACAACATCACATACATTGCTCTGATCCTAAGGTTAGTAGCTAAAGCACTTGTGTTATAGAAATCAGAAACAACGACGGTACCACAACACCCAGACCCGAGTCAATATAGAAAAGTTCGTCTTCTACATTGACCCGACCGGGGATCGAACCCGGAACCTCAGAGATGGCGGCGCCATTTAAAGTCCGGCATGCTCGCCTCTCGACCACGGAGGTCGTCTATCGACCACGGAGATCGTCATGCGTTTGACAAGGCATTAGACAATAATGTTTGATGACGGAGTCGTCTTCCAGGACACAGGCTGAAACCAAATCTCGCGTTAATTGACCTGCGTTGCCGCTACGTCAATTTGGTCAAAATTGTCGTCAATAAACAGTTGACGGGGAGTCCTAGTTAATAATAATACTCCTACAACTACTACGACTAGTAATTACTCTAATAACTCATAAATAGTTAATAGCGACAGTATTACAGCTAGTGACATTTGCAGCTCAAAGTCACAGTAAAAATACAATCAGTACTTCAACTTTAATCAAACACTTGAGGTTCTCGAATGGAGACCACGCTTAGGCAAACTTAGTGTAGGACGCCCCCCGGCTAGATGGACCGATGACCTGAAGCAGCCTGGTGACAGACAGACAGACAGACAGACGGACAGCGGAGCCTTAGTAATAGGGCCCCGTTTTACCTTTTGGGTACGGAACCCTAAAAATATGGCTCTAAAATAATAATCCAGAAAAATACGTTTTTATGGAGAAAACGCCACCCGCGTTTCCTCTGATAAAAATTGAACTTATCTGTTAGAGAATTGGACGTATCCATATAGCTTAAAGGATTAAGATAAGAAAGCTAGGCTGATCACCTTTGCCGTAGAACCGGTAGCCGATGGAGTAGATGTGTTTGTAAGTGAAGACCGCGACTTGGCAAATGCAATGTACTAATACCTTAGTTGAGCTACCGTATACTTCATATGTTTTCTGTGCCAAGCTGTTATACATTAGCGATTTGGCACCGATTTCTCGTTACCATAATGAGTCTATGCACATTACGTTCAAACGTGTTCACAATCTGTATTCAGCATTTTAGTGGTAGTTTCCAAAACGGCTATTTGTAGTATGTAGTAGAATTTAAGTGTTGGTTTCGTTCGTTAATAACCAACCATTCTGAAACCAACCATTTTTTTACTGACAGATTTTTTCCGATATAAGGTCCGATTTTATTAGTGTACATCCTGTTAACCTGAGACTATATAGGTGAAAAGCAATCGTAAAAACCAACTTTCAAATGTCTATCATAAAAACTAAAAAAGTTAAAAATAAAAATACAAAATAACAACATCGACTTCTTATTGCATAAACTCGTCCTATCTTCAACTCTTTCTCGCTCTGACAAGGGAAAATAATAAGACGGATAATCAGATGGTTAAACGTACCAAAGATAGGACGAGTTTATGCAATATGAAGTCAATGTTGTCGACTTTGGTTTTGATTTTTAACTTTTTTAGTTTTTATGATATACATTTGAAAATTGGTTTTTACGATTGCTCTTAACCTATATAGTCACAGATTAACAGGATGAACACTTATAAAATCGGACCTTATAGGTATATGTCGTGGCCCGATCTTAAAAATAAACACTTCCCGGCCGTGGCCGGCTATTTCAAAAAATGGTCTTATTTCATAAAAGTGAGTTCGGTTAAGACTAAATGGTGTCTTATGTAATTGGTCTCGGTTTTATATTAATTGACGACCTGATTGACTTAGGGGTACGGTGATTCACCTTGAACCCATCCATTCCCTTTTCGGTGCCATTTAGAAAACGATTCTGTCTAGGTTGGGGGTTCTAGGATTTGGTCTAGATAAAGACGCTAGCAAAATAATTGCTTGGTATATCGTAACAAAAGAATATTGATTCTTTACTTTGAATCCAAGACAAATGGAGCCAATATTGTTGCTGCCTATTAGAGTCGTATACCTAACAGTTTTTCTAAAATTTATCAAAGAGATTTTTCGTACAAATAGGGTGTCATTAAAATCATGAAATCCACGCTAACAACTTTATGGAATAATATAAATATATAAATAAATATTGGACAACATCACATTCATTGCTCTGATTCTAAGGTAGGTAGCCAAAGCACTTGTGTTATAGAAATCAGAAACAACGACGGTATCACAACACCCAGACCCAAGCCAATATAGAAAAGTTCTTTTTCTACATTGACCCGACCGGGGATCGAACCCGGAACCTTAGAGATGGCGGCGCCATTTAAAGTCCGGCGTGCTCGCCTCTCGGCTACGGAGGTCGTCAATATCTCAGCCAAGTTACAATAAATCTAAAACATTTTTAACTTGATCTCCCCTACGACGAAAATTAAAGCGTATCAGTAACCGATATCTAGTTGTATCCAATTAATTACTTGGCTGACCCAAATGGGCTATAGTGTTTCTTGAGAGCCAGATTAAATAAGACCTTTCAGCCTCCATCGAGATATATTGGAAGGCTAGATAGATTTTACTAACCCTATAAAAATCGCAGTGAAAACGCTAATCGGTTATTTTAAAGTTATTTTATAATTTAGAAAACAAAATATGACATTAAATAATAATAATAAAAAAAAATATTTCAGAAATTGCTTTCTATATTAAGGGTTAGTGGTTACAGAAAGTACTTATAATCTAGGTTAGTTAGTGTATAAAACATTTTTTAATTTTATTTTTATTTTACATTTACCAGAGCAGGTCTCGCGCCTACATGGACTCTGTTCCAGTGCCTTAAATATAGGACAGCAATAGCGACTTCCAATCGCCGCAAGGAGGCTGTTGGAGCTGTCTCGGACGCGGCGCCACACGGAGGCCACCCGCTTGCGCATGATGACTGGGAAACTGTCTACGCGAGCCTCAGCAAACATTGCCGAGGCGCTGCAGTACCGAGGCAGCCCCATCAGCATCCTAAACCCGTTAAAAAGAGTAAAATAAAAAATAAACCTGTTTTCATTATAAACAATATAGTTGTTTCTCCAGATAAAATACAGTAAAATACTTCTACATTATATTGGACGCGGCAAAACGAACCAACTGAGTCCAAAAATTAAGTTTTTATAATATTATAATTAAGAAGGCTATTAAATAGTTCCACAATCCGCCTTCCTCAGATCAGCGCGATCGTATCAAATTTTTGTATTGTCTTCCGAATGTAAAATACCTACTCTTTTATCGAGTCATACTACATTCTCGAGTTAGTTGTTAAATAGTTACATGTAAAGCCAATGAAAGTAAGTTTCTTAAAAATATTATAAAAAATCTTAAATAAACAACAGAAAATCTAATAAAATTTCTCTAGTGAAAAGTAATTTTTCTGTGAAAAAAATTTTTTCAGTACCTTTTGTGTGGTGTGAAAAAAAGAAATATCTATCAAATCATCATTATCATTTCAGCCACACGATGTCCACTGCCTTGTTGCCACACTGTCACCGTCTATCACTTCATAGGCCTCAGTGACTTTCAGATTGTAAATATAATTGGACAGGTTAAACAAATTTAGTGATAATATCATTTGAGTACTAAGTACTTTAAAAATGTTTTTTAAAATCCACCCTTAAAAGATGAAACGGGGACGAAAATGTGTGTCGAGTCCCTTATATTCCCGCGTACAAAGTTTGGTGACCAACGAGATGATCGAAATATAATTATGTTTTTTTTTAAGTTGTCGGACTATGTAAGGCCTATAATATTTTTCTGACCAATAAAAGCTAGACCCTTCCCTAAATAAAAACCATACCATCTCTTTTACAGTCAACCATTGTGTGTCAGAAACATAACATATACTATCACCGCGGAACCACTACAAAAGTATAGAAAGTAGGCTTGCCTACAAAATTTTACACTGTGATTAGTTTAAAATTAATTTTCAGCATTCATTAATATTTATAAAATGTGTTGAAACGCTCATTAACCGCTAAGTTACCCGAGGCGTGTAGGTAGCGGCCCATCAAGTACGGCTATCCTGTATTTGGTTCGGCCTAATCGCCGCAAGAGCGTAACTATTAGAGCTATTGATAGTGCAACACTATATTGTTGTTATCACGGTCTCTGTCAATTTTACTATTGTTATCACCAGGAATGTTACCATTACAGCACGAGCCAAATTTTAAGTATAGTAAAAATAATATAAATTTTTTTTTTGGTTGAAATTATGATTAATAAATTGATGTATAGCTGACTTTTAAGAATCACTAGTAGTCTTAGCAGCACCTTGCAGCTTGTACTTGTAAGGTACTTGTACCTGGATAATAAACTCCATCATAAATTTGTAATAAAGTTCTAAGTGGAAAATTGACGATTTTATAACTCTACTTAAACACTTTTATTAAAGGTTATATAGAACAACTACATACGGTTTATACAGGCTTTACCTGCAAAATTTTTGGGCCTGATTCGAAGATATAAAGGTGTTATAACACTCTATGTCTCTCTTATAAGATATTCGCTAACTCTTTAATATCTAAGCAGAACCAAAATACAGGTCCTTTAAAGCTCGTCTTAACACTGAAATGTTAGTTGGGTTGTCTTATTCCATATTGCCCAACATAATCATCTGACTCTATAAGTTCACGGCTGGACGTAGAACGCCACAGTGTGTCTTGGTCATCTTTATGTCCCATTGTGCACGATGGAATCCACTATTTTGGGAAAAATAGAAAAGAACCTACTAAATATTATTCTATTATATCGAAACTTACAGGCAATCTATATGATAATCTTGTAAGAATAACATATTTGCTACTCCATCCCAACGTATTTGCTAGGAATCAAAAATATTTTTTGTTGTGTTATTGAACTTCGAACTTTTTGCGTCTGGGTATAGATATAAGAGCGAGGATACACGATTACGTTTGTGGGTTAGTACTACTTTTGTATGTCAATGTAGATATCGGATTGGACCTGCCCTACCAGATAATGTATAGGGCACCGGCTTGGTGATTGAAACTGAACGAAGCGAAAAGACCTTTCGGTCTTGGAACTGGCGGACCAGGATTGACCTTTAAGCGGGCGCAAAGGAAACTTGAACGAAAAGAGATAGGTCATATTGTCGCTCAGCTTTAGGATCATTGAGACAGTACGTATAAAAAGTTTATATACATTAGCTACTGTCATTATTAGAGTTGTAGTGAATTGGACAAATCCAGTATGCTTAGTTTTCCAAAAGTTATCAACACTGCCGATGTGCCTAGTTATGATCATTCATGCATGATCATAAACAGCCCACGTTTATTCACGGCTGTAGATAGACATTTCACAAGGCACTGAGCTCGACGCTAAGCACACCTAATTAGCAGTGGTAATAATTAAATTTCTTTGCATCCACCAGTTAGCAGCACTGCCGACGTGCCAAGTCGTGATTACGATCATAATCTCCTCAGGTTAGTTCACTGTTGCGGATGGGTATGTCCCAAATTCCCATTGCATGCCATTAAGCATAAGCCCAGGCTATTCTTTACTTTAGTTTTGCATAAACGATCGTTGCACCTCGTTAAAGGATGCTATACACTACGCTAAATAACTTAATTAGCAATAATAAGCGTGCAAGAAATTGACTGCTAGGCTAAAGCCGTATTTTTTGTAGTATTTGTGACTATTATATTTGGACGGTTTCGCGCAATTCAGAATGCGGCCCTAGTATCATCATCATCAGCCCACACTAGTCCACTGCTGGACATAGGCCTCTCCAATTGCACGCCACTCTGCACGATCCACGGCTACTCTCATCCAGCTCCTGCCAGCAACCTTGCGAAGATCGTCACTCCATCTAGTCTGAGGGCGTCCCACACTACGCTTGCCGACACGCGGTCTCCACTCAAGAACTCGTTTACCCCAGCGGTTATCGGTTCTGCGACAAATATGGCCGGCCCACTGCCACTTCAGCTTGCTTATTCGATGGGCTATGTCGATGACTTTAGTTTTCTGTCGGATTACCTCATTTCGGATCCGATCCCTCAGAGAAACTCCGAGCATAGCCCTTTCCATAGCTCGCTGAGCGACTTTAAATCTGTGGACCAGCCCTATCGTGAGTGTCCACGTTTCGGCTCCGTATGTCATGACGGGTAGGACGCACTGATTAAAAACTTTCGTCTTAAGACTTTGTGGAATGGGCGACGTAAATACTCGACGTAATTTCCCATATGCTGCCCAGCCTAGCTGTATTCTTCTACTGGCCTCTCTCTCGAAGTTGTTTCTGCCCAACTGCAAAATTTTCCCAAGGTAGACATATTCCTTAACAACCTCGAGATCACTGCCTTGCACTGAAATGGGTTCCGGAATGATGTGGTCGTTGAACATAACCTTGGTTTTGTCCAGGTTCATCCGCAGACCGATGCGTTGAGAAGAATCAGCAAGGCCGTTCAGCATGGATTGTAGATCCTGCAACGTTTCGGCCACGATGACGATGTCGTCCGCAAATCGCAAGTGTGAGATGTATTCACCGTTGATGTTGATGCCTTGTCCTTTCCAGTCCAGCATTTTAAACACATCCTCCAAGGCATTTGTGAACAATTTGGGGGATATAACATCCCCTTGTCTCACACCTCGATGTAAGGGGATATGTTTAGTCTGCTGGTTCTGTACTTGGACGGCCATTGTGGCTGCATTGTAGAGACACCTCAACACTTGGATATATCGCCAGTCGACTTGGCATCGCTGCAGGGATTCTAGAACAGCCCAGGTCTCGACAGAGTCAAACGCCTTCTCATAGTCCACAAATGCTAAGCACAGGGGTCGATTGTACTCTTCGGACTTCTGTATAATCTGCCGCATTGTGAAGATGTGGTCTATGGTGCCGTATCCTCCTCGAAACCCGGCCTGCTCTGGTGGTTGAAATTCGTCGAGTCTTCGCGCAAGGCGGTTTGTGATGACTCTAGAAAACAGCTTGTAGACGTGGCTTAGGAGCGAAATGGGTCGGTAGTTCTTCAATAGGGTCTTGTCTCCTTTTTTGAAGAACAACACGACAACACTCCTACTCCACGCCTCCGGAGTTCTCCCATCAAAGAGAACAGTGTTAAAGATGTGTTGGAGTTCCTTCAACACAGGTTTACCGCCTGCTTTCAGGAGCTCAGATGTAACACCGTCCTCACCAGGGGCTTTTCCGTTTTTGAGCTGTTTAAGAGCCATCTCAATTTCGCCTAGGCTGACTTCTGGCAAGTCTTCGGTAAAGTGGCGGGTCAATATGGCTCTGGAATCCTCATTTTCGGGATCAGGTTGAGATGCATGCGAGGCGTATAGCTGGCTGTAGAAGTTTTCAATTTCCGAAAGAATGTCTTTAGCTTTATAATAGGGTGACCTTTGACGTATCAAACGCGGATTGTGGATTTGTGACAATTGTGACATATTGGACTAGGTACTGATTTATTTGAATATCAGTAATTTGGAATTTGTAATGCAATGCGACATTTGATTTATTTTTGTCTCGTATTTGTATATTTTACCTAAAATCTATGCAAAATAATAAGATAAATACGGTCAAATCAGCGGGGTAACCATGAACTCTTAAAACAATCTAAAAGCTGTCAAATCTGTCAATTTTGGTACGTCATTACATACAAAATTTGACAGATTTGATAATGTTTGACAGATTGGAAATTGTTTTAAGAGCTCGTGGTTACCGCCCTGATCAATATTCAAGAATATAATATAATTTTTTTTTGGTCCTTATACACAGATATTATCATTTATGTTACAAAGGAGACAACAAATAATAATAATAAACAATTTATATTCAGTCGTCCTCATCATCAGATTTAAGAAGTGTACCTACTGCTGCGGGGTATCCATGAACTCTTAAAACAATCTCAAAGCTGTCAAATCTGTCAATTTTGGTACGTCATTACATACATAATTTGACAGATTTGATAATGTTTGACCGATTTAAGATTTTTATCGGGTGTTGACGGTAGTAGTATATACCGCAACATTGATCAGAAAATACGCTGGCTTTGACAGCGAGAACCACTTGATAGATTTCGTCGAGTTGACTAACGCCTCGGTAGCTTAGTGGTCAAAGCACTTGCCTAGTATGCGATGGACGTGGGTTCGGATCCCAACTGAGGCGGACGATTTTTTTCAAGTATTAAAAATCTTAGATAAACCTAGCATGGTAATTGCTAAAAACAAAAATTTAAATCGATTTAAGATTGTTTTAAGAGTTCGTGGTTACCGCCCTGGACATATCAAAACATATCAAAGATAGTATCGCGGTGATTCACCTTGAACGCAAAAAGTCCTGAGTCTGAATCCCAGGGGTGAATTAAAAAAAAACCTAAATTGGGTCGTCTTCAAGTCTACTTAAAGACGTTAATAAATAATTTATTGCTTTCTTGAGAAATATGACAGCTGAGTGCGTCTTTGCGGAGCGTAGTGAGTCTTATCTACGTCTTGTTGTGTTACTCTGGCGCATAAAGGTAAAATTATTTATTTATTAAGCTAAAGGGTCTATTACACATTTTAAATACATTATATTTATCATAAAAAACCGGACAAGTGCGAGTTGGACTCGCTCACCGAGGGTTCCGTACTCTGTAGTTGTTATTAAAAAATGTACTTGATTTTTTATCCATCCATCCATCAGCCGAAAGACGTCCACTGCTGGACATAGGCCTCCCCCAATTGATTTTTATGATTTAATTTAAAATGTATAGTTTTCAGATTTTTCCCTATGCATACTTCTAGTAAGACGGTATTTCTTGCCAAATTTTATTTCTCTAGGTCAATAGAAAATCCCCTTTAATATTTGATTACTTCAAGAGTGTCGTAATTTATGTTTTTTGCGGCATAAACTGCCGTATCTTTTGTTACGTTAACTTAGAAGTTTGTTTTTTTCACAGCCTTATGAGACTGTAGACCTGAGTTAATCCTTTTAATTTCAACTGTATATCTCCACGCGTTTCCGCGATGAAGAGTCTTGACATACAGACGGATCGACGGAAAACAAAGTGATCCTATAGGGTTTCGTTTTTTCCTTTTGAGGTACGGAACTCTAAAACACAAAATTGAACATTTCTAACTATTTGCACTACCTTAATTGTAGCAAATTGTACTAAATAATAATAAATTATAATTCTACATTAGGTACCTACCATGTTATCGGGGACATTTCAATGTTAAAGGTCTTTGCTCCTGAGACTTACCAGGCTGCTTTTAATCGGTTATGCGAAGGTAAAATTCGAAATTTGGAGTAATCCTAACAAGATGTCATTTAATCCGATGGTATTACACTCGTTTGAGATATTGTGTATACCGAATACAAAAATGATATCGATTACGGCTAATTCTGATGCTTATGTAAGTGCGTATTGAATACATAATTTTTTCATGATAAGAACATCTAAATGGCAAAAATAAAACTTAATTTGTACTCCACTACAAAAAAAAATTGTTCACCACCTCACTAAATATTCGATCAGCGTGTTGGTTGAATAGGAAAAAAAAATACTTTTTTGAGATTTAGTATTAGATAATACTATCCAACCATCAAACCACCATCATACCATCCATAAAAAATTCAAAATCTCGCCATAGATATTCTGCTCACATACGAAAAAAAAGCTTAGTATTTTGTTTAGTTTTGACTAGGTAGCTGAATAATATGTACGTTAAAAAATATAATACAGTATATAATAGACAAATATATATAGTATAAATATATTAATGGAGCTACATAGTATTTAAACTATACATATAACAAAGTTACTAGCTAAGTATTTTACCTCGCACTCAAATTATTTATTTTGTACACCTACACATGGATTAAGTGGTGGGATTTGTTACCACTTAAAGTACATAAGTCTATTCATGTAACACATTTGTTTGCAATCCCTAAAATATAAAATAAAATAAAATCATCAGCTTTACAATATAATATTTTTATATTTGAGCAACAGAATTGCCATTGCAATTTGCTAATTAAACCAGCTAGGTACGTATTGGGTCACGCGGAATTCAGTCTGTGTGTACCTAATGTTCTTTAAATTCCCGTCACATTAATGATTTACATTTAACAACATCACCTAAGACATTTTCTTCTTAAATATACTCAACCATAAAAGTACCTGCGCCCCTCGTTTAATTACATACTATTTAAGCTAGGGAATTAATGTGATTTTCAAATTCAAACTATCACCATTTAAATGAAGCATAAGATGTTTAAAACCAAATTACTTCGGTCACTCTCAACTAGGCTAGGGTTCCGATTTTAACCGTTGTAAATACATCAATTAAGTAACCATAACAGAGGGCATTGAGCTGAGTACATAACTGCGGAAAATCATTTTTGAAACACGGAATATATCGTAAACAAATCAAAAGAACATATAAATTTCATAAGTAAACTGGAGTTCTATTGCTTCAGAAATACTTTTTCTGGACTATTGGCTATTTTTAAAGCCGAGGAGAGTAACTTCGTCTTAGGGACTTGATTTTAGCAAGCGGCCAGGGCCCTAAGACTAATAATTAAAACTAATATTGTAATGCAACTGAAATGTATGGCGCTCTAGAATGCGACGAGGCACTTGAGATATTTCGTTTCATAAAGCGCAATACATTTTTGTCTCACAGCGCCCCGGGTGCGCACCCGGGGCCCTGGGCCCCAAGTCTGCTAATTTAAAAATGGCATAATTAAATATCAATTGGATCTAATTGTAATTGTTTGACAGATTTGGTACTAATTTAAGGCTTAATTTTAAGACATAAATTAGCAGGAGAATACCAAATCAAGTGCCTTAGGGTGCTGTATCCTACCAAACGTTGGAAATATTGGCTTTATCTACTGCTGCTCTGAACATCAACCTGGTTCAAAGTTAGAACATTATCTGGGATTCTTGACGCAAAAGAGTTTCCACTTGCCTAATTTTCAGCAACCTTTGAACTGCCTCTGGTAAGCCTTTGGCTCCTAATCTAATTTCTGTGTCGTTTCAAAGAAATTGGACGCATTCAAATCTTGGCCCGAAGAATAAATTATTCAAACGATATTTCATTAAATCTTGGACAATTTTTATTATATGGTAAGATTTGGTACGATAAGGGCAGTATTCATCATCACCAGCCTATATTAGTCCACTGCTGGACACAGGCCTCTCCAAAAGGAGGATTTTGCCATAATCGCCACGCTTGGCAGGCGGGTTGGCGATCGCAGTTTGGCCAACGGTGGAAAGGAGACGCTGCTGCCCGTCTTCTTGTGGCGGTTCTCCTGTAGTCGCCTCTTACGACACCCATAGGAAGAGAAGGGCAGTATTAGACAAATAAATTTAGCCAGTAGCTTAACACCTTCATATTTCATATTTTTAATGTTCTTGACGGAACAAGACGGCACGGATTGGAAAAAGAAATCTTCTCAGCTGTTGTAAAATTTTGTTTGTTACAGCTGTACTGAATAAGCTAATTATATTGGCATACTCATATATTTGATATAACTTGGCACATTTGATTTTTATCTCGTTTTTAGAGTTCCGTACCCAAAGGGTTATACAGGACCCTATTACTAAGACTCCGTTGTCCGTCTGTCTGTCTATCACCAGGCTGTATCTCATGAACCGTGATGGTAAGACAGTTGAAATTTTACAGATGATGTATTTCTGTTGCCGCTATAACAACAAATACTAAAAGAACAGTACAAATGTCATTTTTCTACCGTTTTTATAGATACCCCCATAGTACGGAACCCTTCGTGCGCGAGTCCGATTCGCACTTAACCGGTTTTTTATTTTTTGCACTCTTGGAATAAATTAATTCATCTTGGAATCATCCTGCAGATGAAGTCACGTGTAAATACTTAAATTATAATCATTAGTCGAATGAAACATCAATCAGACATGAATAAATTATTAATTATTTTATTTGAGTTAACAACTTACAATCAATAATAAGAGACTTTGGAGTCATTAGTATACCAAATAGACGATTTTAATTTTACAGAGATTGATAGATAGGTACTTGGAATTACATTTAACGTAATGTTTTGATCTTGCATTTAGGTATGATTAAACAAGGCTCATCAAAGTTCATTCACATTTTTGATAAGATTGAGTTGATGAAATTGAACAAGTTTACCCAAGAAATATGAGTCAAAATTGGAAAATCTATTTTGGCCCTCGCATTAAAACAAGGACCAACACAATTGTATATTTACTTATTTATGACCAACACAATTGTATATTTACTAATTATACAATGACCAGGGTTTACGATTTCAAAAGATAACACTAAAAAAACACCTCATGTTGTGACCAGTTTTAAAAACGTGAATCCTTGCCAAGAACGAAGTGAAAACACGACGTAATTTCAGATCTACAATAGTGCGACCTTGTTTACACTAAAATTGTACACTAAGGTTTCACATTAGACAATTTAATACTCAGTTAATTTATTGTGCGTGAATTTCTTGTGATTCGGTATCCTAATGCGTTTCTGCCACACACAGAGACGTCAATTAACAATATAGTGTGGATTAACAGTAGTTATTAAGTTACCATTACAGTTAAGTAATGTCCTTGAGTGCTGCAATCAGCTATTGTTCTTGTCTATAAAAGCTGTAAGTAATTCCTTTATTTTTTGTACACTCAGCCTTAGTTCTAAAACGGGGAATAGGAGAGAAAGCACTTAATAACAAAGGTGACATTATCGAGTACAAATCGCTGACTAGGGCTCGCAATAAATAACGAAAATTACACCGAACAGTGATAACGCCTCTCTAATTAACCCTTAACAAGGATGTACGAAGAAACTTATCAAAACTTATTACTTACTTATGATAATAATAGAGGGGGGGGGGGAAGGATGAGACTGATTTTAGGGCATGATTCACAATCGAGTCTAAAATACTAAGGACTTATAAAAAAAAATGATTAAAAATTAATTCAATCATAAACGAGTCTATATATTATTACAAAAAAAACACTATCCAAAACAAATAAATATTTTAGGAATAAATTAAAAAAATATTTAAAATAATCATCTCAATATTATTATTATCTATTTAACCCCTGTTACAATCTTCGGCATGGATCTTGAGCTCTCGGGCAAAGAATATTGATCGCTTTGCTCATTTTACGAGACGATCATTGTATCAGGACGTCTACTACGAAAAACGAAATCCGTCAATACGATAATCGTTTTGCGGATTGCTTACTATTAAACGTTTCGGATCCGATATCGGCGACGACGTTCGTTGTTTGACGAAGACATTTGTTTTATTTTAACATTAAATAATCACAATAAATATCATAGAATCTTAAAAATTTGATGTATTGATCGTTTTAAGCAGTAAAATAAAAAAGCACGTTTATTGTTGCTTTTTTTACATGATTTCCGTTTTTTTTTTTTTAAATTCGGTAAATAGCAACTTAGTCATTCGTTTCACGAAGTCATTCCGAAATGTGTCTATGGATCCGATCGAAGCATTGAAATCCGATAGTGTTTCGTAGTAGGCTTATCGTTTGCGTATCGTTCGTGTTTCGTTTCGTCCGAAACATCGTATATCGTTTTTCGTAGTAGACGTCCAGAGACGATTGCGCGCGTGACAAACGACCAATCACGGCCAGCGGTGCAGGCGCGTCACTCACACGGCTATAGCTTGGCCATAACTGCTGCGCACTCCCTGAGGTATGCGCGGCGAGGTGGGAGCCGGGGAAAAAAGAGCATGAGTTCACATGAGATCAATACACGTCGGACAAATCTTTAGATATCAGTTTACATGTAAGGCAAGACTTGTGACGGAACGGTGGTCGGATGCTCTTTAGTTATAAAAACGTATTAGTTGTATTATCTTATTTGTTGATAAAAATGTAATCTACATAATAATATACCTACTCGATTCAATATTTATTAAAATCTAGGTATTTTAGCAGTTGATGAATAAGAACTAAACTTATAATTAAAATCAGAATTTTTTTATTGAAAATTTACTATAATTATAGTAATAATATAATTATATATATAATTATAGTCAATCACGTAATCGTGATGGTCTTGTGCGTATCATTCGCTCAGCGCATAAGATCCTTGCTTGCTAGTTGTACTGTGCGTGGACGCACGATCGCAAGAACTATTGTTTTTTAACCGACTTCAAAAAAAAGGAGGAGGTTCTCAATTCGTCTGAATGTTTTTTTTTTTTTGTATGTATGTTACGCGATTACGCCGTCAATTATGGACCGATTTCAAAATTTATTTTTTAGTTTGAAAGGGTATACTTCCGAGGTGGTCCCATTTACACCAAGTCAGATTCTGATGATGGGATCCCTGGGAAATCGAGGGCAACCCTCAATTTTTATAGGCACCCATAATGTTTTGCATATATTTTCTGACTCGATGCTGATTTTTGGGTCTGGTAATCATCATGTCATGTTGCTGACCTGATGATGGAAGCCACAAAACTCCTTAACGGATAGGAGTTAGAAGATAATACTGCAATTTGTCGACAGAACGTATTTTGCAGTGTGTTGAGCAGACGTGGAGCTTATGAGGCACACCCAGTAACGAAAAAAAATTGAAAGTTCCTTTCTTAATTTAACCTGTTATTTAACGCGAGACCTTATCCTATGGTTACGACACCAAAATAGCCGCCGTTCTAGTTGGAGTGTAGGTAAACCCTTTTCTTAAGACTTAAAAATTTTCGTCGAATAATTGACCCTATTTAACACCTTATTTTTATCATACCATTGGATGGGGGGTCCATAGAGGACCAATATTAGTTAAGGTTACTTTGCTGTAAAGTAATTTTTGGCGAAGTTAGGAGGGAAAAAATAGAGGACTTACCACTTAAAATTGTAAAATAAAAAAAGTTTAATAAAAAACTAAAAACCGACTTCAAAATGAAACTAAAAAGCGAAAAATAATATTGACTAAAACATACCTAATCAGTTCTTTTTGGAGTCGGTGCGAATGAACACATTTTAACTCTCGATGGCTGGCACCGACTCCAAAAAGAACTGATTAGGTATGTTTTAGTCAATATTATTTTTCGCTTTTTAGTTTCATTTTGAAGTCGGTTTTTAGTTTTTTATTAAACTTTTTTAATATTTTACCTTAATTCTAGGCTAGATTCTTAACCAGATCTTCTTCGGAAGGGCTTTGGCAGTGATTACCAAAGTTAATCAACCCACGCCGTGGTTGTGAGTTGGTGGCGACCATTCTGCCTTTTTAAAAGTGAAATTTACTATACCTACTGTAATTTCATTGTTTTAGCTCTAAAATTCAAGTTTGCAAGTGCGATAGTACATTTATTATTTGAATAAGAATTTTACTATGAATTGTAATAAATTAAACTACAGAACCATACAATTGAAAACCAAATTAATAACTCATAGTAAGCCTACAAAGTAAATTAAAAACTATGATAGCGGAATTGCTCCTATTTCAGAAGCCCTGCATAAAAATATCATATTTTCCGTGAAGCATGAAATAAACAACTCCGCAAAGAAATAGCAATCCAAGTGATTTATGGATACAACGTGTAGCCACTTAAGAAACTGCATAGTGCGAGATACTAGTACATCTTACGTACTGAATAAAGGAGATTGACCATTTGGGTCCAAATGCTGCTCAGGCATGGTAATACCTACTTTTTTTCCTTACGTCCTGCTTTATTTTTAGATTCAATAGGTAATTAAAGACGACGATGAGGATGACGATCAATTAGATATTTAATGTTTACATGAGACCCAACATAGATTTATTATGTTGGTAACCTATGTACCTACCGAATAAATAATTAATCTATTGAATTACTATTCTTAACTAAATGTTTTTATAATAATATAATCCATTGTTTATAAAATACCGTCTCTATTTTAAAAATAAGCTGTGGGATATGAATTTTCGTCAGCCAGTGTAAAACCTATACCATAGATTTTTTTTTTCTCAATACTCCTGATACATTCAGAAGCGGTTTGGGTTACAGACTAGTGTTATTATATTAGTCTGAGAAACATTATGCACTATGATTTAATGTTGTACAGCACTTGGTACAACGTCCATACAAAAATGGTCAATCTCCTTTGTTGTGAAAGCAAAACTTCAAGTGAAACAATACCCTATGTGGAATCTATTAATTGAAAATATTATAACATGGGCCTTTGTCCAGCAATGAAATTTCAATGGCTGTTAATATTGCCTGATTGTGGAGCAAACACCCTAATATAGAGTAAAAATGACACTATTTTGTTATGCCGCTAATATTTAATCTGTGATTTTACTCTTTTAGTATTCAACGAAAGAGAGTTGCAAGAAGTTTTGCTTTCATTCTAAATGTAATAATAAAATCACTTCCAAGTTTTGGAGAAAAATTATCTAATAGGAGTAAAAAGTAAACACAAAAACTTAAGTGTACATTAATTTGGTGAATCACCAAGACGTCTCGTTATCATAATTCTCAAAATTTTAACTTAAGTCATAACCAATCTTGCTAATATCATAGAGCAAATATTAAACTAGCTGATATTTAATCGTAAATCTTAGTAATGTTTGGATCTTTGCTACCCAATTCGGCTTTTTCGGAAGAAAGGAGTCAGCTTAAATTCAGCACATTAGATTTTGATTAAGCATTTAATAAAGCTCTACTTTATATCCCAATCATTCAATCATTTTCCCGTAGGATGAATATTTACTTCTCTTCGACTTTATAAATCTAAGCAGACTTTAGAATAAAGCCTTACTTTTAAAGGAGTAGGTTTTTTTCACAGACGCTTAGATATTCTCATATATTTCTAAAAGTAAGCTGAAAATGCCTTATTCCTTGAAAATACTCTTAATATGCATATTAATAAAATATTACAGCTGCATCCCGATATTAAAAACGCCTTGGAACGTTGCATAAATAAAAATTCCAACATCAATCCGAATTGGTATTCCTACCAAGGCTGAGGGGAGGTATTCCCAGAGGAAATTGCATATTTATAATCATACCGTAATCGCTATGAAGCTGTGTAGCGGCAATGCAAATCACGTATAATAAAACCATTTTGCTGGCTCGTTTGTCTTTTGACGTTGTGAAGAAATCACTACAACAATCTAGAACCAATAAGTATAAAATTATAAAACAAATAATATTATTATTTGGAATGCAAAATGTTATTCTTTTGGGTGCTGAACGACTGCATAATAAAACGATATCTACCGTGTGTCTGTCTGTCCGTCTGTCACAGCCAATTTGCTCAGAATCTACTGGAATTATTAAGTCAATTACAATTAATGTATATCTAAAAGATAAACAATTGACTTCTAAAAAAAAATGAATTTCAATTAAAAATAAAGTTTTGGAAACTATACAATGTGACATATCGCCCCCTCCCCATGATCTCCAAAACTACAAACTAAATTTCAATAAAAAATAAATTGTAATCTGTGTTATATTTACATGTAGATTATGTAAAGAGAAACCTTACGACTTATTTGTTTACGAATCACCTCATTTCTAATACGATCTTACAAAGAAAACCATATCATAAACAAAGGGTTATGATAGTTTTTTTCTACTATGGAACACCATAGCTCGTTGTGCAACCTTGAGCTTTCTTCTGGCCATCAGTGGCCACATTTTTCTTCTGTATGTCATTACGAGTAGCACACACTGGTTGTAGACTGTCTTCTTTAAGCACTATGGTATTTTTTACGGGAAGAAAGTTTTCTGAAACTAACCATCTGAGCTGGATTCGACGATTAGCGTCCTTCTTAAAATTTGACCTACCCAACTTGATCATTTGTCCCAGATGGACATATTTCTTAACAACGATAGTAGAGCTTGCCGGTACGTGCCACGTACCGGCAAGCGCGGCGTGGGACGTCCACCCACAAGGTGGGCAGAGGACCTGGTAAAGGTTGCAGGAATCCACTTGATGCAGGCCGCTTCCAACCGGCCGATCTAGAAGTCACTGGGGGAGGCCTATTTTTAGCAGTGGACGTCCTGTGGCTGAAATGATGATGATGATGACAGTAGACCTAACGCTGATACTATGTAGGGCGGAACATGGGCATTCGACATGATCATCATTTTGTCCATGTTTATCCGAAGGCCTACCTGTTGGGATACTCAACTAAGGCCATCGACGTTCATGGTTATGTATGACAAATGTATTCTACCTATAAGTCTTCTAGCATCCCTCTGATACCAATTAGCAATTCATATCAGCAATAACTATTAGTCGAAATTAACACTGTATATGTGCATCAAGTAAGTGCCTGCAGTGTACCAAAATTATTTATTGTATAATTGGAAATATCAAAAATAATAAAAACTGCCATTAATCATACCAATTACTTATCTAGCCTCAAACAGTAAAACTTTCAATAGGTTCAGATGCCCTTGCTCTTAATTTTAATGATTGATTCGAACCCGCAACCGCTTGACTTTGCAGTACGGATCCTGAAACATTATTATATCAGACGTTCATCACAAAAAGTAACATTAATAGGTAGGTACTTAATAAGGGAAAATATAATAATTAAGGTGATAAATCCTCAAGGTATCATATCAAGTTGAAATAATCGTACAACACAATGAATAGCTCACAAAAAATGGACATCATGAGTGAGCATTTAGCAGAGTAGACCTCTGCTAAATGCTCACTCACAGAGAAATATCAGGCATTTGATTGATAATGACGACGATGAAACTAAAAATGAAGCATCAAATTGTCAGTGTGCATATTTCAAGCGACTATATTCGGTCAGAGCACAAACAGGTCATTTTAAAACGGGCTGGGTCGTGATAAATCTTGCATCCCCGTACCATCCATCAAAAAGTTCTACAAACTCAACAGGTGGTTCAAGCGTGCCACAAATACCAGGTTGCATTATGCCAACATTGTGAACTATGGGACAGTTCGGAAAGTTTGGTAGAACTTGACTAGTTGGAAACGCCTGATATGAAAGATATTTGAAGGCATTTTGATCGATTTCTAAAGTTTTAGGGTAGTTATCGGAATATTAGAAAAGCAATTTATAAGTCGGAAAATAATGAATAAGGCCTATAATAATTGATATGCTGTATTTTTAATCAGGAAATCAGTAAGTTTATTTTGGCCACACATAATTTAAAAAAAACACACCAATTGTCATGACATCAAAGTAGATGATTAAATAATAAAATACCTATCTTACGAGGTGCCAAAAAATCTACTTTGCCAGCCAACACACCCACCTCGAGACAATTTAGAAAAAAGCGTTTTCTGAATCGTACGCCAAAACTTTAGGAATCTTTGGTACAAGGCTAATTATACTTGCAACTACGCAAATGTCGTTAAATAATAAGAGAAATAATGCGGTTTACTAAAGCGCGTATTTCACGTGTAATTTGGCTACTACATTTTGTTTGTATAATAATTATGTTAAAACACTGGCAAGGCTAATCTCAAATCGAGCCAGCGAGTTTGGTTTTGTCAACCATTGTCAAAACTTTGTATACAATTTCTAGCAGGTGGTTTGCTTTCAGCAAAAATTGTCAGCAAAAATGCATGATTGTTTATTGGAGTTGTCAAGTGATAACACTTAATGCGTAATCAATACAAACAACTTTTAGGATACAACAAACTAAAAATAATTTGCTGCTCCATACATTTAGAGGGTTAGTTTGTATGGAAAAACAAAAAGAATATTCGCGATTTCAATGTGAACCCCATACAAAAAATTGTTCGAACTGATGAAACACATTCGTCTTCTAAAACTTGCTTACTGTTCAAAACCTGATAATATAATAACACCAGTTTCAATAAGAGCTTGTGAGCGCGCGCGCACATTTGCCAGACCTTTTGAATGATATCTGTCTAAATTGCGACGGACGGCAGTGAATTCACAACGGCAGAAATAGCATTGTCTGTCTTTCTGTATTTTCATAAAAATTCAATTCAGTTTAAATGGTTATTTTATGCTCAAAAATGTTTCGCTCATCTGCCCTCGGCTGTGGTCAGAATTTATTCATTTATACAGCGAATACCCGCAAAGCCAAGGAATAGTTCTTCAAGAAAGTTCTCCCACCCTGAGTTGGTTTCCAGACGCCGCAATAAGATTCCGAAGTTAGATTTGGCGTGGAACAACTGTTCCTGTTTATCGCTTTAATAAACTTCTCACAGATATAACTTTTGATTTATAAAAGGGTATTGGAAAAATCCATTAAAACCATTGTGTCCTAGTACCGAAAAAAGAAGCCTAAATAATAATAATATTAAATAAATATTGGACAACATCACATACATATTGCACCGATCCTAAGATAAGTAGCTATAGCACTTATGTTATAGAAATCAGAAACAACAACGGTACCACAACACCCAGACCCGAGCCAATATAGAAAAGATCGTTTTCTACATTGACCCGACCGGGGATCGAACCCGAAACCTCAGAGATGGCGGTGCCATTTAAAGTCCGGCGTGCTCGCCTCTCTGCTACGGAGGCGTTCTATTTTATTTTTTAAATATAAATACATTTGCAAACCATACAAAACAAATCACAGAGTAGGAGCGAAGTAAAATGAAATTTACTTAAATTTGTTACGTTACATAAGAGCATCTAACTACAGCTGGTTGATGTTAAATGCGGCATTATTTTAATGTCAGTAGTTGGAATACGAGTTTTAAACTATATTTACGGAAATCAGTGTAAAAATAAAATAATGTACGATTAAAAGCATTTTACGGTACAAATTCGGGATAACGGATGTATATGGAAGGTTTATTTATATGGTAATATTTGAATATACAGTACAGCAAAGCATGGAACTTCTTAATATAGATATAACTAAATCAACTTAAAATTTATCTATTGGTAATAATGTTAAGAACCACTCACGCTCCTGTTTCCAAAAAGTATTAAATCTTTGTCTAGATTTTTACAATATACTAAGGTACTAGTTTCTTGCCGTGACCTTGACCAGCATAAAATTCAGAATTAAGGAAAAGAGGAATTAATCAATGATCCACAGGAACACACAAAACAAAATTCTACGTATAAGTTAAGATCTATACCTATATTGTATGTGCAAATTTTTGCTGATGCTATTCAGCCCTAAGCGCGATTGAGTAAAAAACATTAAAACATAGGAACGTTCACCTTTGTAATAATAGTAATTGTTTGTTAAAATTGTTAAAATAATGTTGTGTTAGAAGAAAACGTTTACCAAGCTTACCTAAAAAGACGATCTCATTTCAAATTTAACGTGAAACAAACATCTCTTCTAAGCCTCTGAAAGAAGTTTCTTGAAATATTATTATTATTATTTATTGAATCACATCATTGAATATGAAAGGACTTACAGAGCTTTATTCCTACTTAGTTTTTTCAAGACCTATGTAATAAATGACAATGAAGAATACATTTCAAATAGTCAAGCTAAGATGATTTATATTTTAGATCCTTCGGCCTGCGACTGTAACTGCGTAGACTTAGGCCAAAGAAAAATGAATTATCACAACATAAAAACAGGATAAAATTAGATTAACGATATAAAAAACGGGTTTCTAATGTTGTAGTATCTGTTAAATTAGACCAATGTCCCATACTTGTGCCAAACTATAGCTTATTCCGTTTAGTAATTAAGCATGAATTCGTATTCTATAAATGTATATTCGTTTCACATTCCGATTAATGTATGCAACCCCCGATAAATAAACATTGTATATTCCGTGTAACCTTGTCATGCTCTTTCAAATGTTTAACCTAATATAAAGGCTAATTTTAGAATACTATAGTCGAGATTTGAACTTATGATTTAAACATCAATCAGAAATCAGGAAATCCGTTAACAAACAACAAGAAAATAAAAAGCTAAAGTGCCAGCGAACGAGGCAAATAGCATGTAGAACTCACAGCCAATGAGGCAAAAGTATTTCAGAATGGATGCCGTACTAGAAGCGCAGGGTAGGACGTCCACCTTCATGTTTTACAGACGACCTGGTAACAAGGCTTGAAACCGGTTCAAAATTAACCGTTATTATAACTGTTAAACCGGTTTTATCGTAAAGTTCCGTTCCGGTGCGGAACCAAATAGGAGCGATACTTTGAACCTAAATAAACCGGTTTATTCCTAGCCGCTTGCGACAATCGCGACGATCGCGTTTTTTTAAAGGAAATTCTTCTAAAGAGTTTATACTTACCAGATTTTTCAGAAAATTAACGTTTTGTTGTCATTCTATTGTTGAATAGTATAATTTATTGATTGGACTAACTTACCTAGTGACGTCCAATCCTAATTATGTGAAGTAATCTCGTCCTCGTTTTGTACTATGTAGTAGGCACCTTTGTGTAACTACGCGATCTACAATGTTTAAAGTATAGCGCCTTAGAGCGCTATTTATACTGAAAAAAAATAAAAAACAACCAATGGCATCCTGCCCCTGGTGTCACGTTTGACATCTGTCAATCTTAATGTCATTATTTCAAAGAATAGGTACGCAACTTTCAACATCAAAAAAGGGGTCATAAAAGCGTATACATATATTAAGAACAATATATATAATTATATATACATCCGTATATATATATTTCTAAAAAACCTAGAATCAGGGCTGGGCTGGGATTAGAACGAGGACGAGATTACTTCACATAATTAGGATTGGACGTCACTAGGTAAGTTAGTCCAATCAATAAATTATGTTCCATAATCTCGTCCTCGTTTTGTACTATGTAGATGTTCAAAGAGGAAAGTTGTGTTGCAAAATCAATAAATCATTTATTATGATCACATACCTAATGATTTGCTGAAGTTTGAGATGTAAAAATTTTTAGGTGTTATTTTATGAAGTATCTGTTAGTAAGTAGATACTTCATTCAAATTTTATCTAACGCGGGTGTAGTTGTTTGATTCATCATTGGAATTAATCAATCAACCCTGAATATCAAAACATCTTCAGATCTATACAACCCTGTATGATAATATAACTTTGCATGATGTAACCACCATATATAATGGTGCAACCCTGTATGATAATACAACCTTGTATGATGTTACAACCCTGTATAGTGGTACAACCCTGTATGACGGTGCAACCCTGTATGACGGTGCAACCCTGTATGATGGTACAATCCTGTTTGATGGTACCACCCTGTATGGAGGTACAGCCCCGTATGATAATACAACTCTGTATATTGATGCAGTCAACTGATGACACCGACGACCGTTGTACCATACTTACAGGTGAACCAAGAAGAAGAAGCAAATCACTCATAAACTCGAAAAAAGTAATCTAAATGGAAATGGGAAATGAAACTGACGCAATAGCGATTTTCGCAATAGAAATTATTTATGCATAAACTAAAATTCACACAAACGGAGTCGCGGGCATCAGCTTGCTTAATATTATCATCAAAACAAGAAAATGATTTAAACCTAGTCTCATTTATCTAAAAGAATGTACATACTTAGTAAATGGGTAGGTATTTAAAAAGGTAACTTTACCCCAGTACAAGTGGTATATGGTAATAATTTTATAAAAATGATTATTTTATTATATTCAAATAGAAATCTTGGTAAATAACTTTAATGAACCATCTGTTCAATGTACGGTAAACAGCACGTTTAAAGTTACCACCCAAAAAGTTAAAAGTTCTTCAACAGATTTTTAACTTTAAGCCAGACTTGTAGAAATCATTTTCAATTGATAAAAACGATGATTTGTGGTAAGTCGACGAGCTGTTGTCTGTACTTATCAATGGTTCAAAATAAATCAATATTAGTGTTTAATATGGCAAATACTTCGTTACCTATGTGTTATTAAATAAAAAATAAAACTAATAGAAATACTGCAAGTATTGATTCAGTCGGAGAGGGATTCACATACATATTTACTGGCAAGGAATAACCCACCGATTCCGCGTAGACTGAGATTAGTTTCCTTTAGTTAACAATGGTTGCAACATTATTATAGTAAATGAGATTAATTTTTGATTAATCTTGTTAGAAAACCATTGATAGAAAACAAATTAATAATATACAACTGGAAATCAGTGTGAAACTCCTGCACTGTATGTGGATCTCCAGGGGGGAAATAATAGGTTACTGAAACAACACAGTTTCTGAAACCTAATAAGAGAAAGATTCAACACTTAACTGATCAATGCTTGTTCAACTGATAAAATAAAAAATAAAAACTTACCAATAAATCTCATCTAATAAGATAGAAAAAATATTCAAACTTGAATTTTTCTGTGGTCCAGACATCAGTCTGGTACCCTGACAGCCTCAATCCAATAACGAGGAGTGTGAACATATTTGTCAACTACTGCCAACTGTCACCAATGCCTTGATTGCCAATTGTATTCGGTTTATTTTCAAATTTTCAGTTGAAATTTTCATTTTATATTAATCATCTCCATATACTTGCTACTTTGATAAAATAAGATGTCATACAGGTAGGTACTCTTAAGTTTGGAGCTTAATAATAGCTTGTAGTTTTTATGAAACATAATTAGTAGGTATTATATTAAGACAATTTTAACTTGTTTGGGATGTTTTATGTTCTATTTACAAAATCTGAACTGATCTAAAAATGTTTCTTAGTCTTCCATGGTCTACTCAACTGTAAAATAAAATTATTTGTTACAAAACCATATGACAAGTGTATAAGGGTCATATAATGGTATTACAAAAACTGAACTGATTTAAAAATGTTTCTTAGTCTTCCATGGTCTATTTAACTGTAAAATAAAATTATTTGTTACAAAACCATATAACAATTGTAAAGGGTCATATAATAGTGTATCATTTTTGTAAATGCCTATTAATAAGGCTTCATAAATCTTGCCATGGATTTTTGACTGACTCTAAAAATTTTGGAATACAGTGATTAGTGTTTATAAAATGCTTTTTACAATGGTTACATTATATTATTGCCAAAAAGTAAATAAACCTTTTATTTGTAACCAATAAGATGAGTGTGCCTTTCTCTTGAATTGTTCACACTTGATGAAGGCAAGTAGCCTAGCCTTGACTTTCAGCCAGACTATTAGAATAGGTATTATTAAGTGCATTTATAGGTTATTATGAAAACTTAGAATTTTGTTTAGGACTTAATGTATTAGATTTAATGTAAGTCTAAAAAAGGGATTTCACATAACTTATGAAACATAGAAAACAATAACACAAATATGCACTAGTTAACAGACCAATTGTAATGGTCTTCAAGCAAGGACCTAGCATTCCCATGTTACAAGGTACAAGATTATGCATATGACCAAGGGCAGTATGCCCGACCCGATTGGGAATCAAACCCTTTAACTTCCAATGTTAAACCACTACACCAATCTGGTAAACAGAATATCCTTTGATTACAGATATTATTTAGTGATTGCAAGTTATGTTTATTTATTTATTCAAACTTACAATTTTATGAAAAAAAAATATATATATTAAAAAACACAAAACTGTGGTTTAGATTTTAAGTATGTGTATGCCAACTATTATAAACTGGCTATGCTTTCTAATGTTCTTCCTCTTGGGCCAACATCAAGATGTACATCAATAATATTAAATGCTTGAGATGGAAATCCACACTGCGAGAAGTCACAATTGGTATAAGTGCTATTTCATTGTCTTGTATGTATGTGAATGCAGCAAAAAAGGCCAAGTGTATCTGAGACTTGGTAGCCTTATATATGTGGAAGGCCCAATTCTAAATTAGTAAATATATTAGAAACATATGAAATGTCAAAAATTTAAAATCTAATTGAAATTGTCTAGGTATGAGTCTGTGACTTGGTTACTCAGAAATCTTTTAGCCTTTAATATCAGCTGATAAAGGAGCTTCTTTCTGTGATTTCTCTTGAGTCAAAATGTTGGGTAGAAAAAACTGCTAAAATCGAGGGTGGACACTGTCTTGGTGTCTCAGTACCAATATTTACCCCCTCCTCTTTTTCTTCAGCTTCAGTGGTGCTCAAGGAGCAGTATCACCTTGACATTTTGTATTCAAATATATATTCAATTTCAATTGATGAAGTCAGTCTATGATTGCTTTATATAATGAATTGCAGATCCACAATATGTTAATTAATAATGTTAAGCCACAAGCTGACCCCTCGTGAAAGCAAGTGGAAGTGGTAAAATTCTGCTGCGAGATAGAAAAGGTAATTATACTGTTCTTTTGGTACATAAATAATTACCAAAAGAACAGTTAATATATTGTGGATCAAATAAGCTGGAACAAATGTGTGATGTTTACAGCTTACCTGCTGATATTATTAATCCTTTGTAGTATATTTGTGGTGCAAGACATTTATTCGTTTCACGGTCAACCCTTCATCAAGACTACTAGGGCCGATGTCATGTTGTCTCAGGTCAATATCTTGTGATGACACTTTAGAATGAATAGCCCAATCCACCATCAAGGCTCTGTTTTGTAGTCATTCTGAGACAACGCAGCAGCTAGAATGAACATGTGATCACCACGGCCAACCTCCCGTGAAGGCTCCGGGTCGTCATTGATCATTGGTTCTGAGTTGACTTCCGTTGTTTTCTTGATTAATTTCTCACAGGCTTTGGTCTCATAGTCAACCCTTCATGAAGACTACTAGAGAAAATGTCATGTTAAGTCTCAGGTCAATATCTTGTGACGACACTTTAAAATGAATAGCCCAATCTACCATCAAGGCTCTGTTTTGTAGTCATTCTGAGACAACGCAGCGGCTAGAATGAACATGCGATCACCACGGCCAACCTCCCTTGAAGGCTCCGGGTCGTCATTGATCATTGGTTCTGAGTTGACATCCGTTGTTTTCTCGATTAATTTCTCACGGGCTATGTTGAATGTAGGGTGAACAGCTAAAATGATCATACTATCATCACGGCCGATTGGTTGTGGCTGTCGATTACGAGGAAATCCTCGTAAAAGCCCCGATGTCAAGTCAGCATAGCAGCACTCCCTTGTTTTCTTGATTAAATTCTTGCAGGTTATGGAGGTCATGTTTCGGTAAACGTAGTGTAGGACTTCTCTTAACTCCACGGACCGACGACTTCAGAAACACGGCTGAAAAAGAAACTGTATGCCAAGCAGAAGCGGGACTGCAATAGATAGGCGGTGTCGACGTCGTTTTGAATCACAAATAGTTATAAAACATCTCCAATTGGCACTCTTTCTTTCTTGAGACTTCGTCAACCTTAGGCCAATATTTTATAGTGTAAACACGTTACTAATCCAGTAAAATACTAAAAATAAACGCGTGTGAAAAAAATTACGTACGATCGCGCAGCGTACAAAAAAGTACAATGACATTAAGATTGACAGATGTCAAACGTGACACCAGGGGCAGGATGCCATTGGTTGTGTTTTTTATTTTTTTCAGTATAAATAGCGCTCTAAGGCGCTATACTTTAAACATTGTAGATCGCGTAGTTACACAAAGGTGCCTACTACATAGTACATAGTAGTAGACGAACATTTACCACTGTACGTATTTGATACGATAAATAGGCAAAAAACGTTTTATTGAATAAAAACAAACGCAAGACGCGCTCACCGCTCGCAGATCTTCACGAAACTCAGGTCGTTGTCCTGTCTGAGCGAAATGTTGAACCGGTTAATGAAAAATACCCATATTTTTCTAAACCGGTTTAACAACCGGTTCAAAGGAACAGAACCTATTTCAAAAAGTTCCACCTGTAATTTCATTAAACCGGTTCAAAAAATTTACCGGTTTCTAAGCCTTGCCTGGTAAAGGTTGCAGGAACTAAATGCTTCCAACTGTCCAATCTAGAAGGAATTGGCGAAGGCCTATGTTCAGCATGGCATGGCTGGCATGATTGAAGTTATTTTTGTCATAAAGCCCTTTATTCGTAAGATAAGTTTCTCATTTAAGGTCAATTTAATTCACTGAAAAAACTAAGATAGATAAGAAGTTCATCATTTTTTAAAGCTGTCGTGCGACTTAGTCATTAGAACACTTATTTTTAAAACCATTACTAGCTTATATTAACACAGTTTACTGAACACTTTAATCAACTTTACTGCAGATTGAACCAATCAAAGGGTAATTTTAGTTACCCCCAGTAATAGGGTTCTGAGTAACGATGCGAGGTCGATTCCCGCAATGCTGCAATTGTTGGATGTAATTGCTGTTTGGGTAAAAATACATTCAATAGATGTTTTTTTGCCGATAATATGTCTTAACTCTTTACTGGCTTAACAGTGTTTAACGAAACTACTCCACTCAAACTTCGAACGTGTTTTGTTTTTCTGAGTTGAGTTTGATGTTTAAACAATACTGCTTCGGTACTATTAAGGGATCATGTTATCACATGATGAAAACACTAGCAAAACGCGAGCTAAACCATGCATCAAGGTTGTCCATACCATGGTTTCTTTCATTTAGGATCTTTTGCGTTATTCATCTTACATGCAAAATAATTGACGACTTCCGTAGCCGAGAGGTGAGCACGCTGGACTAAAAGGCGTCACCATCTCCAAGGTTCCGGGTTCGATCGCCGGTCGTGTCAATGTAGGAAACGAACTTTTTTATATTGTCTCGGGTGTAGGTGTTGTGGTACAGTCATTGTTTCTAATTTCTATAACACAAGTGATTTCGCTACTTACCTTAGGATCAGAGGCATTAGAGTAATGTATTGTTGTCCAATTTTGTTTTTATTATTTAATATTAATATTTTCTTCCTTTCATTGATAAACTAATAATATCCTATATATTATGTCAGGCTAAGATTTCGATCTCCGTTTCGTAGTGAAAATTGATTTATTTGACTGTTAATATTCTCGATTAATTAAATAATAAAATGCAGAATGCAGCGAGCAATGGAAAAGACTACACCGTCAAGAGCAAAAATCCTAAATAGGATGATGAAATGCGCTGAAACAAATCCAATCTACTATTTTATTAAAAAAGTTGAAACAAATTGATATTTTTACCCTCGATCACGTATTCAATTCACGTTAAATTAAAACCTAAAACTCAATGGTTCCAATTCCATTTTCCATCCCAATAAACACCACCAAATTCTATATCGGACATCCAATTATCTAAACCGGATCCTCCGGTAGTCTCTGTTTAAAACTGTGGTTTAATTTGTACCCCGCTGACCAGACTTCTTTTTGGCCCCGTCATAATAAAGGGGTTGTCCAATTAGGGTTAATGGACGACCCAAGTTTGCAGCAGCCCTAACTTTGTCCCCGTAGTACAAGTCAGAGACTCCCGTTTCTTTGGAATTCCAAAGTTGGGGAAAAGTAGATGGAAGGGAAACTTCGAGGCGATCGCACCGTTCCAGTTTGCCATTAAAATTTTTGATGAGACTTTAAAATTGATTTTTAAGTGGTTTTCAAACAAGTAATTGGCGGTGTTGATGGGATTTTGCATTCAAGTATTAATCACGGTTACTTTGGTTTCAGGGGTTGGAAACTAACCTGCTCTCAATTACGATATATATTTTAATGTTAAAAAAAATATGTTAATGTAATGTTAAATTAGCCACCTATAGTTAGTTAATAATATATATTGTTAGCAAACTACGACTTTGACCGGCATAAAAATTAAAAAGTTGACCAGAACACCATAGATCTCAGCTTTTGCGCAGTGATTGCGACAACAAACAACGATATTGCTCAGAAACCAAATACCTAAGATAAAATATATAAAAAAATAAGATGAATTGAACTAGCCACGTTTTCTGCAAGTACCTACGCCTGGCACGGTCTACAGAAAAGTACACAAAAGGTGACAGAAAAAAAAAGAAAATAGGAGAGTGAACAGGGGGTCGATTCTTTAAAAAATTGCAAGTAAACTGGCTTCCAATATAACCTAAACGATACAAACCAATATAGCTTCTAGAAGTATTGAGTCAGAAAAAACAAAATAAGTGAAAAAAAGGACATTTGGTCAGGAGTTAGATTCTGAGATTATTTGATAAAGTTTTATAAAACGATGCGCACCTCACAATTTTTTACCACATAAGAGAGAGTAAGATAGAATAATGAGTAAAGGACACTAAATTGCAATGAATCTAGTTTCTAGTCGTATGTAACCCAATACAAGATTCCGAAGATATAATAATGGCATGGCAAACTCTAAATTAATTCATTTTAAAAATGATAATTAATACGCTGCGTATCATCGCTTAAACCCTACAAAAGATCCTAATAAAGCTGACACGGCCAGCTAGAACCAGTTACATCTGGATTTCGCTGGATGTAACCGGATTGCTCCACTGTGACGTCATAGTACTCGTATTTGCCAACTGGAAACTAATTGATCGATGGACTCTGTAATAGTTCTCAATTGGACAGTTTTGTTAAATGCTTGAAGTCTTAAGGGATCTTTAAATTGTTAAGACAAAACCAAATATGTTTCGCATAGATAGTCGTACAATTATGTACTCTACCGAATGTGTTATGTAGTTTTTTTTTTTTTGCAATGTTTTGTTAAACAAAACAAAAAATTGGCGATATTATCCAAATCATGGATTTGTTTTTTTGTGTGCTTGCTTATTAAAGTATTTTCCCGATGTCTCTCAACATATTTAGACCCAAACGTATATGAAAAAGGTTATTTTGCTTTTGAAATTAACTACATCGGGCATCAAACCCAGCAACTGTTCACCTCGTCTCTGTCAGCATTTGTCGCAATTACCGCGCCGCTGTACGTAATTTTAATTACTAAAAATACTCAATATTTTCCAAGAGATGCTTGTAGCGCAGAAACGGCAGCTCTATGGTACTGATTACCAAATTCAAGCAACCCCGCCTCGGTTGTGAGTTGATGGGTGACCATTACGACCATTTTATTTAGTAACATTTATTACACGCATCTCCATGTTTTAAAAGGCACGTTAAAAAATGTCCAGGCTGATATTACTAGTCGTGAAGCTCAATCAGAGGTTTAAGGCGGCTTGATTAGATAACAGTAAAGTTTTGTTACTGCTTTGCAACAACCCTACACCAATCCGCACCGAGCCCACACGTGGTGGAATATATCCTAAACCATCTAATAGTCGAGGTGAGGCCTGTACCCTGCTGTGGGGCGTATAAGGCATGCTTCACTTTCTTTACTATCTTCTCGTGTGCAGTATTATAAAGGTATGATTCCAAACTCAGCACCACGCAGCAGTGCTGCCGCAGCACTACTGGTCCCCATATATGGGATTACATTCCGAGCCAAGCAGCAATTCAGCGGCGTAGCTCGGAATGTAATCTCATATAAACTCATAGGGAATATATGGGGACCACTAGTGCTGCGGCAGCACTGCTTCGCGCTGCTGAGTGTGGAATCATACCTCAATGACCAATTTTCTTATGTCCATATAAAAGAAAGGAGCTACAGTATATCAAGTGTCTCAGGAAACTGGTTATGGTTGTTTTTACTACTATTTTCATGAAAAGAAAAGTTTTTAGACTAACTAGCTTATTTTAGAAGAGAATTTTACTCAGGACTTTAGGTGTAACAAAAAACTTATACGTATAAAACTAAGTTGAATAATAAAAGCACGTTCTAACCAAGGTAATTAGTACTAAGTTGTCTTTCTACGAGGTAACTTAATGAGATAAGTAGAGGTATTTGTACGTTGTAGCGAGAGCAAGGAAAAACTTGAATACTCGTATAAAGAACGCTTACGAGCCATCTCGCGGTTGGTATGTAAATAAAAATGTTTTTGCACAGAGTTTTAGACGTAGTGTAGGACGCCCCCCAGCTAGATGGACCGATGACCTGAAGAAGGCAGCTGGCAGCGACTGGATGCAAAGGGCGGGAGATTGTGCGCTGTGGCACTCCTTGGGGGAGGCCTATGTCCAGCAGTGGACTGCAACAGGCTGATATGATGATGATGACAGAGTTTTAGAACTGAATATGAAACGACTCTGTAAATGCAATTAACAAGTGAATTACGTAATTTAGCAACTAACAAAGATAGTTTTATTTTATTTTATTTATTTAAAGGCACAACTACTGAATAAAATTCAATACATATTCACAAATTTGTAATCTAGGTTTCAATTTAATGTTGTACACATCGTTCACAAAGAAAATAAATATAAAAGAAAAAGGATACTTGAACTAGTCCATATACTAAGATTAAAATGGTGAGAGTGTATATTCGCAGTAAGATAGATAAAGCCGTAATATAGTTATACGAAAGCGATTCATTACTATCTCACTAGGAATATAGTTATAAAGCGGTCCAAGTTTAGTGATATACTTATATTACTAGATTGAGTTTAGTGAAATAGATTTCGGAGTGTGCGGCACCTGTAAAAAGCATTCAGTGCTATGTAATTCTAGATGTCATGATCCCTCTTCTTGTCTGAACAAAAATTAAAAAATACTTTTAAAGAAACCAAGATCTCAACTTAGTTGATAGAATTATTTCTATCAACTAAGTTGAGATCTTGGTTTATATCTTTATAGATATCTCAAAACTGTTGATTAGCTTTAAAATATTTTTAATGTTTGATTAGTTTTAATTGTATTGTTAATGTTTAAATTCCAAAAAATATGATCGTTTTAATTATAATTGAAATAACTTTAATACGTGTTAATGTCACCAAGTATTGTAACTAACTGCAGGATACATAAAGTTGATTTTTTAATAAAGATAAAACTAATATAATAATGTTTTATTTAATTATATATGGTAGATTGCTAATTCACTAAGCTTAATCAAGTTATACACTGAACTAAATGTAGTCATTTAAGTATATCACTAAACTTGTGACCGTTTTATAACTATATTCCTAGTGAGATAGTAATGAATCGCTTTCGTTTAACTATGTTACGGTATATAATTATATCCCTAGGGATATAACTATATTACGGCTTTATCTATCTTACTGCGACATATAAAATTCAAAATATGTTATACATGAGAATTAACTTCAATTATAGAACCTGTTTAACGAATAACATTAAGGTACAGCATGGAGCTGTTTTAATATTTTATTATATGAATATAAACTTTGTGAAAATATATCCAAGCTTATAGGACTGTCATTATAAGATCTGCACATTCGAGATAACGGATTATTATACGTTATTATTAGTTTTACGGGAGATATATTAGCACCATAACTATTTAAAGTAAAACAGTTAATATGTTTATAATTAGCGGTCGTCTCCATTAATAACGTGATGTTTTTAGTAACTTGTTAATCCCCCCTCCCCCATGGTGATACGCAGGGGCGTGCGGTGCATATTGGCAATTTGGCAGTGCCTACATAATAATTGAAATGAGGTAGGCATAGGTACTTGCAAATATGGATTATTGATGAAAACCACAGATTTTTTCATTAACACACATTATAAGTATCTCCCTACCTCGAAATAAAACCAATGCCCGCCACTGATACGTAGTGAGGTTTGAGGCGATTTTTTTGTATTCTAATAATTCTTATAAATAAGTAATACTTTAATCTGAACCACCACCTAAAATTAAACTTGTTCTTTTTAACACCCAGCAATAGCTAATAATTCTTTATTTCTAAAATTGTTTTAAAATGTTATTTACCAATAAAAAACAAGAACTCCTTTCATACTTTTGTAATTGAAGTTACATTACATGTCAAAGCATCCCGGCCTAATTGCCTACAATTAATCTAACGACCTCAAATGTCAGAGGCATGTAAAATGAAAACTAATGACTGTGGATTGTGGGTAGAACTCGCAAAGCGTTGGGCGAGAAGAAAAATGTATACTTTATTGTATAGTTTCATTTTTTCCTTTATGTTGATTTGAGAGGTAGCATTATCCTCGGTATTCAGGGTCCGAAATGAGACGAGGATTACGAGTATGCTATTCCTAAAGAAAGGAGTTACCCTCTAATATTAACATAAGAATAATCTTTGACGACCTCCGTAGCCGAGAGGCGAGCACGCCGGACTTTAAATGGCGCCGCTAACTCTGAGGTTCCGGGTTCGATCCCCGGTCGGGTCAATGTAGAAAACGAACTTTTCTATATGGGCTCGGGTCTGGGTGTTGTGGTACCGTCGTTGATTCTGATTTCTATAACACAAGTGCTTTAGCAACTTACCTTAGGATCAGAGCAATGTATGCGATGCTGTCCAATATTTATTTATTTATTTAGATACAACAACTTAAAATACAACAACAACTTATTTATCTATTCAGCCCTTTTCTGTCTACTGTTGGTCGTAGTTAACCCTATATCTAATAGTATCTTCCGCTTTTTTCATCCAGCCACTGCCAGCCATCTTCCTAAGGTGTCGGTCCGCGGGGCGTCCTACCTACATAAGAAAGGCAAATATATTGAATAAAACATTGCACTGTCTGACATGATTAATATGATTCGTTAAGTTAAAATAAATAGTTAAGTCTTCAGATTAATGCTATACCTACATAATATTTATTAAATTTTGGTATAAAAATTTATGGTATGAAAATTTTGTGGTGTATTAATTGTAAATTTTATTAGTTGCCTTCGTTATATATATCTTATTTATACATAAGAATGGTAGTTGTTATCATTAGGAAAGGTGCTTTGTAATAAACATACTATTAAACCCAAGCAACTTTTGCAAGACACAATTACAACGCTTTCAATTATCATTATCGTCTTGCAAATATCCATTTTTTTTTCTCAGCTGAATGCTAAAATCTAAATCGCTTTCCTATTAAACCTTAGGCTAAATTAGCCTTAGAACACTACAGAAAGCGGCTGATATCTAAATCATAGTTTAAGACCATAGACAATCAGTGAATGATCGACCCTTTTCCTCCATCCTGCAGTATCTCTACGCTATGACAGGTTTATAGTGCTTATAGTCATAGCGAAGAAAGAACAGACCTGTCATTTTTAACCAGTTTGCTCATTTTGACATAATTACAGGCTGTGTTTTGAACACTAGCCAAATTAGGAAGTTAAATGCGCTCATCAGTACAAATAAATTAAACTTTAGGGTTAAGATCGAAATCATGAAAAATTGCGTCCGTCAAATACATTTACATTGACTTAAAGCGTTATCTTTCATGTAGAAACAAGAAAAATTAATTTCGATGATGAGTCTATAGAAATAGCTTTTTGGTAGTGATAAACACAATTTCCTTCTTAAAATTGGATATTGTTCAATGCCACACGCTGTTTAAGGTATTAATTTAAGATTGTTAACGTATTAAGGCATGCACATAAACAGGCGTCGCTGAAAATTTATATTACGACTATATTGTAAGAAATTATATTTATATCTAAGTTGTAATTAGAGGTGTGGATCTTGTAATTAAATATAAAAATATCTTGTATTTATGAAACAAACTACCAATTCTTCAGAATTAAAGGCTCTTCGGTACATGAAAATATTGTTAACAGTTACATATAGTGAGGCAGAGATCAAAACCAAAATAGTATGTATAAGTTAATCTATAATAATTTGTTTAACATTTAAAAGGCTCTGATTCTTACGTTAACAAAGGGTAGTAAGTAAAATTAATAAAATTGATCAGCATTTTTTTACGTCGTCACCGTGATTACAATATGTTTTAAAATTAATATATTTTAGAAGCAATGATTTTTCAACACTAACTTATATTAAACCTTTATCTTATATGCGTCCTACCAGTTTTAACCTACGGAGCCGAAACGTGGAACATGACAGTCAAGTTGGCCCACCGACTACACGTCACTCAGCGTGCTATGGAAAGGTCTATGTTAGGGATCTCATTAAGGGATAAGATCCGGAACGAGGTCATACGACACAAGACTAAGTTGACTGATATTGTCCAAAAATGTAGCAAGCTGAAGTGGCAGTGGGCTGGCCATGTCTGTCGCAGAACCGACGAGAGATGGAGCAGGAAGGTTCTCGAATGGAGACCACGCTTAGGCAAACGTAGTGTAGGACGCCCCCCGGCTAGATAGACCGATGACCTGAAAAAGGCAACTGGCAGCGACTGGATGCAAAGGGCGCTGTGGCGCTCCTTGGGGGAGGCCTATGTCCAGCAGTGGACTGCAACAGGCTGATATGATGATATCTTATATTACATATTAAATGTCGTTTACTGACATTTTTATACAAGAGATATTATATTCTTTTGTATCTGGCTGGTGTAAAAGAATTTCTTACAATAAAAAAAAACAACTTCTAAATTCGATGCCCTCTTTTTGGGCCAACCAGTATGTATATGCAACTGACGACAACTGTGACAGCGAAGAAGTTTAAACTGCTCGCTTTTCCTTGGCTGTGTTATAATATGTATAGTACTTTATCTTTATCTAGCGATTTAGTAATCGGTTGCTCAACGTCTTTAGGTAAGATGGATGAGCAAATTGTATGGTTAATTAATCGTTGGAGATTAATCTGCGTAGGAATTTGATCAAGCTTTGGATAGCAAAATTGAGATAGTGGACGTTTAGTAATAAATAGGCATTTTAAAGATGTTAATTTAGAGATATAAACAATGTTTTTATTATTTTATATATCATTGTCATATAAGCCTAAGGACGTCCAATGGAAAATAGGTAATGACCTCAAAATTGGTAAGTTGGAAGCCGCCTACATCCAGCTGTTTGCTGCAACCTTTGCCAGGTCGTATCTTATTTTCGAACTAGATTATTGGGGTGATTATTGTAAAAAATATTGGTTGCAGGAAGACGCTGGATGCAGGTCGCTTCCAACCGGCCGATTTGGAAGTCACTGGGGAGGCTTATGTTCAGCAGTGGACGTCCTGAGGCTAAAATGATGATGATGATGATTGTAAAAAGTGTCTAGGAAGTCGTTTAACTATTACTTTGGCCAGAGGCTTTGGCTAGGAGGCCAAAGTAATAGTTAAACGGAGGTGTTTGTTGACGATAAGATTGACATATAGATAACTCTTGAGAAATTACGAACATTTGACATGAGTGGAGACCACGCCTAGGTAAACGTAGTGTAGGACGCCCCCCAGCTCGATGGACCGACAATCTTAGGAAGATCAACATTTATTTGTGCCCACCCTATTTAATAGCAAATAAAACATTTGAATTTGAATGGCTGGCAGTATATGGATGAAGAAAGAGGGAGATCGTGCTCTTTGGCGCTCTTTCGGGGAGCTTTACGTCCAGCAGTGGACTGCAATAGGCTCAGATGTTGATGATACGAATATTTTTTATTTTTGGTCTTCTTTCCTCAGAATTTTAAAAACTCTTTTGTATTTATAATTTACTTAACAAGATTTTTATATAAACGATTTCTCCGTAACATTTATATTTATACATTAATAACAGTTATTTTAATGCACGCGTAAAGCGACCATATTTTTCAATTTCAACACTAAGAAAAAAGAAACAGGCGATAAAGTCTAATAAAAGAGAAAAATACATCCACACCCACAATACTTTGTAACAAAATACCAGCCTAAAAATTATTGCGAAGCGAAGGGGTGAGAAACATTTTTTATTCGTCTTTAAAAACAAACTGTGAAGAAATGCGAATCGTGCTTGGAAATTAAGCTTTTATTTTCTTTTCCCAACGAAAGGGAAGCAAGCGTCTTAGTAATACTAAGACTTGGGTACTCGCTGAAGTGAAAAACATTTTGGTGTTTTTTTATCAATGTTTGTGTGTCATTTCAATCAGAGAAGTATTGGTTATTATGCACTTTGCACTGGCCAAACTTATCCGCCGGCGACAATACTAATCAGATACGCCAATTCCTAAACGTATCAATGATTTATTCATGGTGAATTTGCTTATGCAGCTATGCCATTAATGCATGTTGATTATAGAAAATGAATGTGTATAGGTATGTAGGTAGAAATATTTGAAACTAGCTGTTGTCCGTGACTTTGCTCGCACGGTCTTGGTCACGGCAAGGCAAAGTATTCTATATATCATATTCTATATGATTGTGTGCAAAACTTCATCCGAATCTGTTTAGTAGTTGTTGCGTGAAAGAGTAAATAATCCATACTAACAAAGAGCAAAAGTTTAGATATTGTCCACTTTTTAGTTGAATCAGTTTTTTTTGTTATTTTGTGTTTCTACTGAATATTAAACGAGAATTTACGACAAAAAGGGTAAAACTTTTAGTTGGAAGTTATGTTCAAAACTCAAAATACAACCAAAACATGTTTACTTAAACCAAGAAGATTCCATTAAATCTGTAAATCCTCAACAGGTAAAACTACTTCCAAACGGTAGGATGTACGCATTCCTTGACACATTGTACAGTTTTGTGTCTTCAAATATATGGCGGCCCTACGGGCACTGAATTATGGACAATCCGACTTTCCTCGGTTTTTTGGGTACTGTATTAAAATTGGACTGCTTCTGTCACATTTAAAATAAAATGTTCAAAACCTTGAAAAGCTCGTGGTAAATGGCATGGTGAAGAGAATAAATAAAGCCACGAAATCGGTCTGAGGCCTAACTATGAACTCTAAAAAGTATCTAGAAACAAAATGCTTAAATTCAACATCAGTGAATTATTTTTGCCTTTAAAATCTTATTGTCTTTTGCCTATTTTAAGAGGTTATTGCTGTAATGAATAAATTTTTACTGGCTGCACTGGCAGTTTCATCGTTATTAAACTCCCAAGAAAAAAAAACAAAGTTACTTTCATACTTAACTAATATTAACATACATTTATTAACAAAGCGGAACCGAAGTACGCATGTTCATATCGTGCCTGTCTTCTTTTTTATTTATTTACTCTGTGACCGTGTGCATTTTTAAACGGCATGCGGTGGAGTTTCGACGGAGGCTGACCTAATTTCTGCTTGCATGCCCCTTCAATGCTAAACAAGCCTGCATTTATGAGGTACTTACATCTTTTTTGGAAGAAGTTTCTTTTACTAGTTTCCCTATGTTTGGTATTTGCGTGCATCAAAGTAAAATGGTCAAACGAATCAGTTTCATCATTATTATTATCAGCCCATGTTAGCCTACAGTTGGAAATAGGCTGGTCCATTAGGACTGGCATATCTCCAGCAGTAGCAGATCTAGCTCAGCTACACAGTAGTACGTACGTACGTACAGCTGGTTCACTAGTACGTACCAGATCCAGCACGCGTTCCATTTCATCATGCAAGGCTTGTAAGGTGCGCGCGCGCGGCGCACTATCTGCACGCATGCAGTTTCAAGTTCACGTTCCAGGAAGTAGGGTTAGCTCACAGGTCACAAGCGCGCGTGCACAGCGCGTAGCTTGCGCGCGTACGGCTCGCGGGCGGCGCACGAACATAAAATGCGCGCAAGAAATGCTACGTATTTGCGGTGCATTCGCCAGATCTGGACGCGCCCTTTACTTATCATATCAATAGTTGCAACTTTAAATTATTAAATGTTGCAGCATTCTCGTTCAACAACAAAATGTAGTTCAATACAAAAATAGAACCTAGAAACTATCAATCAACGCCCACAATTCGAAACTGAGTTTATATTTAAGTCCATTCTGGGCACAATGTGTACTCGAACATGGCATATAAATTACCTCGTAAACTCATCATATCAGCCATCCGCAGTCTACTGCTGGACGTAATTCGATCATTCGCTTTTTTGTCCGGCCATTGCCAGCCATCTTCCTAAGGTCGTCGGTCCATCGAGCTGGGGGACATCCTACAGTAAGTTTTTCAAGGCGTAGTCTCCACCCTAGAGCCCTTTTAGCTGACTTACCAGCTCACTTACTTGTCTACTTGTTAGGTAACAGTACCTACTTGTCTTACGAGTATAACCAAATAATACTTGTCCATTAATAAACAATTTACTCACAAAAAGCTTAAGACAACTTGATATTATTGGTGGTACGCCACAATAGAACAAGTTAAATATTCACAAAGATGCGAGAAAACTCACCCGCAACGTCATGAGGTTGATTTTTGCTCCCCTTTCTACCATAGACAACTAGTATGAATAGACAATACATATTCTGTGTCTCCATAAATATTTGACATTAACAGTATCACTACGGCTTCCGTTGCTGGAATTTGAGTCCAGATGAAAAATCTTTTTTATATAAGATTAGTTTATCTTAATCTATCTCTTAAAATTCAACTGTAAAAAAAATCTTCTGAGAGAAAGACGAAATGGCGGATTTTAGCAAATCTTTAAAGATTGCCTTTTGATTTGCAGATTTTTAAATGTAAACTGCCATTAACTTAATTGAGATTTTTGGCTCTCTCACTCATGACATGATTCAGTGTGTTATAGAGATGTATTAGAGCCACATATTCTGGAATTAATTTGCATCGCAGATTTTTCATTACGTCTGAAGCAACAAAGTCTCTAATAGGTAAGCTAGCACCGATCACCGCTACGGTTTTCTTGGAGCTTATTGATTGATGTCAGCCAATCGTGAAACTGACACCAACATAACCATTTCATGCTTAGTTAATGATGATCGATGATTAACAAAGCATGATCGCTTGAATTTGCGTGTTTACAACAATGTTACAACCATGTCAGAGAATTACACTGCTCCACCAGTAACTCTTATCTATCGTGACATCTGTAGTACTAGTTGGTCTGTGACTTTTACCTTTTCTCTTACTGAATTATTTACAGACGACTGACGCGCCCAAAGTGCGCTTGATAAATCAATCTGTTTGCATGTTCAACGTCAAAGAAACAAGTGAAATCTGTTTGGTTTTTGTTAGAAATAATGTTTTACACGCTTTTGTAAGTGCTTTGACTGTGAGTATGTTTTAAATCACCCTAATTTGAGTATACCATGCTGATATAGATAATGGGCATATCGACTATTGTGAGCGTAGTCTTTTAAACAAATGAAGCCGAAAAAAGTAGTTCTTGGCTTCTTGCGACACTTATCGTTCTCAAAGCAGAAGTAGACGTGTGAACTAGGTACCTTATCCGAGCCTATTCGTGCAGAAATAAATTGATTTTATTGGCCACGTAAGTATGACATCCGATTTCTCTATTATGACTTTTGATGCGAAGCTGGTTATTAACGATTTTAACCACGCGGTTTAAAAAAAAAACACTTTTTAAAAAATCTTTGATCAAAGACTTAAATGGTGTAATTTGGTGAAACTGCTGAAACAAGCAAGGTTCTAGAAAAAAAAATATAAAAATGCAGTATGTTTAACCTACAACACTACTTACTTACGTAAAACGTTTAAATATTACTTGTAGAACAAACGTAATAATTTGACTTGTGCTAAAGCACACAGTTAAAATAATGTTTAATAAATATGGCAATCTTAAACAGAAGTTTATTGGCCTTTAATAAAAATGCGTACACACAGCTCTCATAACTTATTCACGAGTCGTGAACTGTAACTCAAGACTTAATTTGAGTGACTTCATAACGAATTGTACAATTGTCAAATAAATGACAAATATTACATTTCACTCAGCAAAAAGATTAACATGAAAATAAAGTTACTTTTTGATTAATTTTCTCGGTATAGGAAGCAAACAGTTTGGTATAATTGTCACGTTAAATTGGGTTTAATAAATCGCTACATTTATTACGATTACAAAAAAATTTACACAAGGTTTTTTATAAAAAAATATACATATGTTTGACCTTACGATACAAAGTTTCAATTTAGAGTACACTTACAGTGTGTTTATATTATAAATAACTGAATGGTTTATTCAAAATCTTATATGTATAGCCAAGCAAGCATGCATAAATTAGAAACAGTCAGGAAACAGATGATAGTAGTATTTGAAATAAACATAAAACTAAAAAGTATTAAAGAAAGTTCAAACCCTTTAACTAACACTAAATTTATTTCCTCTGTAGTCTCTGCAAATACTTTAGTTGCTGAAAACAACAGTTACTTAGCTCTTAAGCCGCGCTGTGCTTCAGAACTACCTTATAAAACGAGATAACATACTTCACACTTACATAAGTAAGTATGAATAAACTCTGCGTTTTACGAGTCCATTCTTAAATCTGAAAAATGGTTACTAAAGCTGCAGTAAAGGAATGTACGGTAGGTGCACCTTTATAAAGGACAGGTTTCTGTATTCAGAATATATTTGTTATCGGTGACAGTTTTTAAGTAGTGATTCAGGATTCCATGAGGAGTTCGATGAGGAGTTGTCCTTTAGGCCTCATTATGAATATATCATAAAGAGAAGCCAAAGGCTATTAGGTTTCGTCATTAGATCTACTAGGGATTTTAAAAAGCCAAGTAGGTATAGTTCTGACGCTATATCAGCAGAGCCTGGTAAGAAGTATTATAGAATACTGCTGTCCTGTGTGGTCTCCATTCTATGTGACTCACGTGGAAAGTATTAAAAGAGTTCAGAAACGTTGCCTAAGATATCTTGCCCGCAAATGTAACCTTGGGCGGGCATTCAATAGTTACAATGAGAGACTGACTAAATTTGGTATGCTCCCATTAAGTGCTCGCCGAGAGAGATATGATTTGCTTTGTCTGCATAAGATATTGCATTGCATTCTTCCATTGATGCCCCGGATCTGCTGTCGACAATTAATATCAACACCGCTTATAGGACACGCCTACCTTGCACTTTTGCAATGCAAGTGTTTAAAAATAATACTTCATATTATAATCCCATGGTCAGAATGTGTAGGGCTTTTAACGAGTTAAATAAAAGAACTAACAATGATGTGGACGTTTTTTGCAGGTTTTCTCTCTTCAAGAAAAACATTTCTGATTTTATAAAAGCCAAGTATTCTCAATCACCCTTGAATATGCTTTGTGTAGCACGCTGTTTTGATTCTGATTACTAATTTATTTTTGTAAAATCTTATTTTAACTTATATTATACACTACGCTTCGATATTTGAAATCATGTTAAGTACACTATTTTTGGACTACAGTTTAGTCTATATCTGAGAACTCTTTTTAGTTATAAGCAAGTTAAGACTGTAATCTGTCTGTGTACACTTCAAATAAAATAAAAATAAAAAAATATATTCCACCCACAAGGTAGACAGACAAACTAGTTAAGGTTGCAGGAACTGCAGGAAGCCGCTGGATCCAGGGGGCCTAGTGCGAAAGTGTATCTTTCGTTTGGTCGTATAGACCTAAAAAAATAAAATAGCCAGTCTCATGGGTCAATCTTTTGATAAAATATGACCATTGAAAACGGTTGGGTATTTTACACGGCTAGATTGAGTTCGTCATATTTTTTCAAAGGAATGACACATAAGAGTGGCCATTTTAATTTATTAGGTTTATACGACCGAACGAATGATACACTTTCGCGCTATAGGCCCCCAGGCCGCTTCCAACCGGCCAATCTGGAATTTATCGGGGACGGCTATTTTTGGCAGTGGACGTTGGCTGAAATGATGATAATGACCACTGTGCTAGAATCATCATTCTAGCACGTGGTCCTGGAAAAAATCCCTACCCATATTAAGGGGTTGAAGATATTCGATGATGGATACAGAAAGGTCCTCATTTGCAACGATGCTTGGAGTTTTCACGAAATCAATTTCTTCAGGGCCCAATACTTGATTATTCTCTTTGAGTAATTTGACGCAATAGCCAGCCTTTTAATAGTAAGAGCGTCATATGAACGATTTAAATAACCATTTCAATTTTAACTTACCGTTGAAAACGACTTAGTAGCAAGAGAGTATAATATTTAGAAAGTTAGTGTCGCACGAAAAATGGTATTGCGCTCAATACAGCACACTTATAATACCAAAAACTACAAAGAGTAAGCGATGCCCTTTTCCTCACGTATATTGAAATCATGCCTACTGCATATTTTTTAATGTTGTGCTAAACCCGTCTAGTTTTGAAGTTGTGATGTGTCGTATTAATTTTATTGGGTGGGTTTACTGGGAGTTTAAGTTGAAGCGGTGATAAGGCTTTATTTGACACTCCTGTTTGAGCACCTGGTTCAAGAGTGTAAATTCAGAACCAGTGGTCAGCTATATAGTTCTGACACATCTAAAATGTTAGTCCCTGAATAAAATAGGGTTATGGATCCTGCGATGGTATATGTTGGAATTATGTTATTCACAGACTTGATACTCGCACGTAAACTAAATCCAATTTGTTTATGCAAATATTACTGCCATTCTAGCTTGCTAAACCAGGATATGTCAGAGATTATTGTTCGTTTATGGATCTCCTCATTTCTGATTGGATCTCGCTAAGAAACACTGAGCGTAGCCCTGGCCGATCGGACACCACAACCCTGGCTATCTAAGAAGGTTAGATAAATAGATTAAGATAAATATAGTTTCAAAAATATGGTTACATAAATCTTAAATTTAAGTAGGTACAAGCTCAATATAACCTGTCGTTGTTTGAAGTTTGTTTTCGCAGGTTGCAGGACTATCTGTTTCTGAACTTTCTCTTGACACTATTTATGAAATACCCTTTACTTATAATATAAAAGGTTGATTGCTTTTAGCTACTCAATGGTCTAGGATTTAGTCTTGCCTAATTCTGTTTTTTCTTAGACAATGTGTACGGTATGTATTTATCACTTGCTGGGGCTAGCAAGAAAAGAAAGAAAAACATTCACATAAAACTTGCATATTCAGTTAACACTAAACTAGATGTGTAGCTATGGTATGGTTTACACTTTAGGTACCTACGCTTTATTATTAAAAACTGCACAGCTTCATAGTGTCACAGCTCTGCTAAAGCAGAGGCGGTTGCGGCTGGGGCATGTGCATCGTATGGACCATACTCGTTTGCCTAGACAGGTCCTTCTTCGGGAGATAGCATACGCCAAGAGAAATGTTGGTAGGCCAATGTTGCGCTGGAAGGACTGCGTAAAGCGCGATATGAATGCCTTCCATGTGCCAGTTGCTGGATGGGAGAAACTCGCAGCTGACCGCCTTTGCTGGAGAAGGCTGGTGTCCGAAGGCAAAACCCGGCACGATGAAGTCTGGTTCGAAAATCTGACATCGAAGCGCATAAAACGACACTTTGGCAATTCCCATCCTGACAATGCCCGGTTCGCTTGCAGAACGTGCGGTCGGAAAATCTACTCCCGCATTGGATTGCACAGCCATGAGCGTAGTTGTCTTGCACGAGCTACTTAAATCATCAGTTAAGATGTAAAGGCCATATGATGATGACGCTTTATTAAGATTTATCATAATAAAGTGTACTCCGACTTGAAACGGAACAAAACTATAGAAATTTCTTTTTAAAATGTTAAAAAGAAGTAGAATAAAACCACTATAGACCAGTTTCAAGCTTACAACTATTTTTAATTACTTTCAGATTTTTTTGCTAACTCTTTCCAATGAAACAACCACTTACACCACGTTAAAACAAGCTCCAATTAACGCGAATCGGAGTGTTTGCCGATTGCAGTTCTAAAGGCTTTATTAATAAATACTATGAGAGTCTTAACGCAGGGTTTACTGTGGCTGATTGGTAGATTTTTTTGAAAGAATTTACCTTGCCTAAAATTCATAATAATAGCTCTAAGAGTCGAGCTCATGATGCCTCAGTACAGGGTAAAAGACTTCTTGCCCTCTCTTCTGCTCTTTATAATGCTCTTGGGGTAACTTATCCACTTGTCATCGCCTTGGTCTTACCTCGTATTCGTAATTTATTTAGAAGCACCCAGACTAGACCCACATCATCATCTGAAATGATAGGATGCCATAGGACGTCTACTGCTGAACGTAGGCCTCCCCCAAAGACTTCCGAATTGTCCGGCCAGCAAACCTTTGCTGTCGACTGTCCACTCCCCTAACGTGGATGTCCTACGCTGCGCTTGCCAGTTTACGTAGCCTCCATTCCAGAACCTTTCTGCCCCCTTCATGCCCCCATGGCCGTCAGTGGTACGTGCTATGTGCCCCGACCACCTACCAATTAAATCCTAATGACTTTATCCTCAATAAAGGGAACAATGAAGCGAACTCACAACATGTAACATAAAAGTGCGGCCATTTATCAAAATATTGTTGTGCTCATGAAACTTGACACACAAAAGAACAATGATTTTTGAAAAAAAGCTTTGCTCTTACATCCATATTTAATCACAGGCCAAAATTATGTCTAGAGTATTTGAACCCTGTTAAACTTTAACGATTTTATAGATCCATATTCTGAAGATAGCCAGAACTTTAAATTTACACCTACGCACCATTTTTGGCCAGACATTAATAGGAGACCTTGGCCCTTATTAGTCAGAACAGAATTCTCTTCAAACCTGCACAAGGCACAAATAATATTAGTCCTAAAATTGGATTTAGCTAGACATTCTGGCTGCAAAAGCTGTCTCTGCTAAGGCTATTTTCACAAATAGTTCTAAGCAAACGTAATTTCTCCAACAGTATAATATGGATGGAACAAAGTCAAGGTACCAGTCACCGTCACTCCACTAGTCTTATTATCAGCAAATACTTTTTAGCAGGTTTTTTCTATTTCATTTTAAAGTTTATTTTAATTGTTTGATGTAAAATAGCCTAAGAATTAAGATAAAGAAATAGTGTAAAACAATTCTGCTTTATAAAGTATACAACTTCTGGTTAAAAAATAAATACTTTTTAGCAAGTTTTTTACTTTTTCATTTTAAAGTTTATTTTAATTGTTTGATGTAAAATAGCCTAAGAATTAAGATAAAGAAATAGTGTAAATCAATTCTGTTTTCAAGAGGTGCTCGTAGCTCAGTGGCGGCAGCGCTTTGGTAACGATTACTAAAGTTAAGCAACCAACGCCGCGGTCGTGAGTGGATGGGTGACCATTCTGACCATATTTAGTGACATTTATCAAGAGCATCTCCGTGCTTCGGAAGGCACGTTAAAAGTTGGCCCCGGTCAATATCGCTTGATATTGATCGTGAAGCCTAGTCAGAGGCCTTAAGGCGGCTTGATAACATCTGACAGTAAGGTTTAGTCACTGGTCTTACAACACCCCTCCACCAATCCGCACTGGGCCCGCGTGGTGGAGTATTGCCCAAACCACCTCATAGTTGAGGTGAGGCCTGTGCCCTGCAGTGGGACGTATATAGGCATACTTTTTACTACTTTTAATTCTGTTTTATAAAGTATACAACTTCTGGCTAAAAAATAAATAAAAATACGAGATAATATGAAGCGGACAAGTGGTTGCCGGCTACGTGCAATGTTGCACTTGTTTCACAAAATTAACAACAAAATTGTAGTCTTTTTTTTCTCCGTATACATTTAACACGTTATCGGTAACTTGTAAAGATTACCCAGCTGTGATTGAAAAATTGCATTTTATTTAAAGCTTTATTTAACGTAAACGGATGCTTCAAATACTGAATGAACATAGGTAACTTATTTTTATACGACCTATCCTAATGCCACGCCACAATTTAATAGACAGGGTGTTTTTTAATCAGGGTAAAAGTTTAAAAGTTTTAAAAGTCATTAATTTGTTCTGTAAAATTACTGCTCTCTAGTAATAAAAGTACCTTCATCCTAGACTCAACTCTGAACTATACTCAAAAATTTGGTTACAATTTTTTTCAACCTGTTCAGCTTTAAATAATAAAGCTGTTCAACACTGGTGCCCTCACGTGGGGTTTCTAACAGAATCTAATCTCGCTGGCCGAGGCAGCCCGCGGTCGATAGCAGTAATGTTTGTCATTCATATTGGAATACTGGACCTGGAATATTTGTATTTCAGTTAGTTTTTATTTTTAGTTCATAATCCCTGGCCATGATTTGATGGAGCTCTTACTGGGCTGGGCTACGATTACACAATTATGATGACGACTGGGTAAAAAAAGTAAAATTCTATTGAGTCCGTCAATTAGATTATCAAATACAAAAAATAATGGACTCCTATTTTTTCTTTCGTCAATTAACCCAAAAATTTAAAAGATAAAATGCGTCAAAGTTCGGTAGAGGGGACTAGCGTCACCTAAGTAATAATAATTATTGTACCTAGGCGTGACGTCACGCGACATTGCACGTCAATCAATATTATTACAGAGATAATAATATTATTATCTCTGTTATATTTCGGTTATGTGAACAATAGAAAAAAATACGAGTCCAATACTTTCTTATAATCTACATGATAGACAAAAAAAAATAGTCATCATCCCTATTAGCTTAAAAGTAAGAAGTTAGAATGTAATAGGTTATCTGGTAAGCATTTCAATATGTCAATGAATAAATATTATTATTATCGGCACTATATAAATATAGAACCGTGCCTTTTGCAACCACTTCGTAATTCCCACTCGAAAACCATTCTTCGCCAGTTCAAATGAATTTTATTCATATTCATTTAATCACTTCATAATGTAACAGCAGTATTATATATAATATACATTAGCATTAAAGGTGGTCAATAGTTACATTACAACCTCCATGAGGCATAAGTGAACATTGTCAAACATTGAAATCAAATTACAGCTAAGATATCATTCCATTCATGATTCCTTATATAATTCATTATACAGGGTGTAACAAAAAGGCGAAATAATATTTAAGGGTATGTATGTATGTAATGTGAACATTAAGTAGTAAAAGTTTAAGTTAAAAATAAACAACTTTTTTTCCCCATACTAAGTAAATAAATTGTTTTTTTACCGAAAGTGTAAACATACAAAAGTACATACATATGAAAGTTTCACATCTGTTTCCAACTTAATCTCGATTTATGAGTTGGTAACACCTAACAGCTGATATAAGGTTGTCACCGATAAGTTTTTGTTAGATAAGATAAGATAAGATAATTTTTATTTGCATAAGAACACGGTATTAACAGGTGATATACATACAGAATAAGGCACATTCGTGTCTTGCCAATTTTTTAGCACGCAAATACAGTGTAAAATGATATAAGTTAAATAACATTGCAAATATGTGATGGAAAATAATTCACTAAAAATATAATTTCAAATATGTCCAGGTCAATAATTAATTATAACAAGTCAAAATTTTAGAATTTACAGTCAAAGAATTCTTTAATGTCATATATATTGTTGTCAATGAGCCACTTATACAACTTAGCCTTAAAAGCATTTATAGTTAGATTTCTTATATCATAGGGAACTTTATTATATATTCGGATGCACATGTAAACACAATTTCTTTTGTATTTAGCCGATTTCGGAATAATACTTAGGACCAGTCTTTCTGGATGTCTTTTAAGTCTAGTGTTTATATCTTTGGCTTTCATGAACAGTTCATTATTTTTCTTTACAAAACAACAAATCTCGAAGATGTACAGAGCAGGTAGTGGTAGCAGACCAAGGTTCGTGAAAGCTTGTCTACAAGAGTTGCCGGGTGGAATCCCACATATAGCTCTGATGCATTTCTTTTGAGCTATAAATAATCTATTCTTATCCGTACTATTTCCCCAAATTATAATTCCATATCGTAGTAGAGATACTACATACGCATGGTAGGTAGTGAGTACAGTTTGTCTGTTAGTCACGTTCCTCATTTTGTTTAGTGCATAAACGAAACTATTAATTCTATTGCATAGATTGTCTACATGTAATTTCCAACTTATGTCTTGGTCTATAATGACACCTAAAAATTTTGTTTGGGCAATTTCTTCTATTCTGTCAATGTTTAGTTTATTGCATATTGCAATGGGTGTGTTTTGATTTATTAAACTGTATGAAATTAGATTTATTTAAGTTAAGTTTTAAGTTATTTGTGTCTAACCATTTTACAATGAGGTCAATAGTTTTATCAATTTCGATTTCATGTTTTTTAATAGAGTCGTCAGTTTGCTTCTTAGATGTCACCACAATGGATATATCGTCAGCGAATAAAATACAAGTGTGATTAATTGCTTCTGTTATGTTATTAATATATAATATAAATAAGAGAGGTCCCAACACACTACCTTGGGGAACGCCATTTGTGATTCTTTTATAGCTAGATGCGCAAGGTACCAGTTCGTCCTGTATTATTTTTTTAACAACTACGCGCTGGTATCGGTCATTCAAATAAGATGCTATCCATTGTAGGGTGGGTCCTCTAACTCCCATCGACTCTAATTTTTGTAGTAGCAGATTGTGATTAACGAAATCGAAAGCTTTTGATAAGTCAAAGAATAGACCGCTGGTTAGATTACCAGCATTGATATTATCTAGAACAGTTCTTACAAGCGTAAATATCGCATGTGTGGTTGACTTGGCCTTTTGAAAACCAAACTGTGCACTATTGATGATCTTAAATGTGTTACAGTAGTTTAGTAGACGCTTGTGCATGCACTTTTCGAATACTTTAGAAAGAATAGGTATTAATGTAATTGGCCTATAGTTAGTGATGTCGGTATTTTCTCCCTTTTTAAACAATGGTTTGACGATGGATTCTTTTAATATTTTTGGAAAGTACCCGATGAGAAAGAGAGGTTAATTAAGTAAGTTAGGATAGTGACTAGTTCTTCTACACATATTTTAATTATTTTTGTACATATACGATCGAAACCTTCAGACGTGGTGTTGTTTAAACCCATAATTTCTTTTTTGACTTCTTCCTTCGTCATAGGGTGAAGAAACATTGAGTTGGAAGTTATTTTATTTTTTGATAACCTTTCATGTGTGTTTGGCCTATTATTATTGGTATTAGTCTGTTCTATAAAATAATCGTTAAAAGCCGAGGCTATGTCAAAAGGATCTGTCAGGGTTTGATTATTAAAATTTATTGCAGATATGTCATCGTAACTTTTAGAACTATATATTTCATTTTTAATTACTGTCCATGCCGCTTTACATTTGTTTTTACTTGAATTTATAAATTTCGCATTAGAATTTTTTTTAGAACGTTCGATGCATTTTTTCAGTAGTTTTGAGTACTTTGTGTAGGTATTTTTATTTAATAATGTTTTTTTTAATAATATTTGCAACGAAGTAATCTTTTTGTTTTACAGCTATTTTTAAGACCTTTGCTAATCCAGTTTTGTTTGATTTTATGGATGCTGCTGATCTTTTTTTTTGTTACTGGAAAGCAAAGACTGTAAAATAAGCAAAACATTTCATGAAACTCTTGAAATGCATCGTTTAGGTTAGACTCTGAGTAGATATTAGACCAAGAAATGCTACTCAAACATTCCTTAAGTTTCAAAATATTTTCACAGCAATAGTCTCTTCTGCAAATCGTGTATGATTTTGGTTTATTTTTATTTTCTGCTACTGTGAAACTTAGTAGTTGGGCGGTATCATGGTCAGACAAATGTAGGGGTAATACCGTAGCAACAGCATCCCTTAAGTTACTCAGAATGTGGTCTATACATGACTTTTTTCTAGTTGGAACATTGATATGAATTTGTAGGTTGTAATTAAGGCATAAATCTCGAAAGTGTTCGGTAATCTTTCCTTGTTTAAATGTATCTATATTAAAGTCTCCTGTTAAGACTATTTTAGTGTTGTGCGTGTACTTTTTTGATAAGTTATGCAGTAACAGATCTAATTTGGATAGAAAGACGTTTGGATCAGATGTGGGTGTCCTATATATACAAATAACTAGTAACCTATGTAAAGGTATTTCTATGCCACAGACCTCAAATGCTTTTTGAGTTGCGTGTGATTTGATTTCAGATAAATCTCTATAGACGCTGTTACGTTTAGCTAAAATGCACGTTCCACCCCTTTGTTTGTCTCTGCAAAACATGGTTGCCAGCTCATAATTACATAAATTTAGATATTTCTCGCTTCCGCTACGCAAAAATGTTTCTGACAAGCATATTAAATCTGGCTCATTGTTTGTTTTATTTAATTCTTGTAAGGTTAATTCCAGTATTTCCTGCTTTGATAAAATACTGGCAATGTTTTGATGCAAAATATTGAACGTATATTTACCTGTTTTAGGAACGAAAAAAATGATTTTCATTTATTGTTTGTCGTAAGGAACTCTGAGGTGTAGTTTTATGCACATTTAAATATTTATACTCATAATCAATATAGTCAATAACATTATTAATACTCTGACACAAGTTAGAAACATTCCGAGACTTACATTCTATAAAGTGGCAGTTTTGTTATTTATTACATATATTTTTAATTTCATTATTCAAGTAATTAACATTTAAGTACATATTCTTAAGTAGATTTATAACAATCACGTCAGTGCCAACGAAATGTGCAAGCAAGCGTCGCAGATTTAAGGTCAAAATGTTTAAATCATAATCGTTTTCACCAACGCAGATAACTAACTTGTCTCTTGAGCTTGCCTGCACATCCTTGACATTTTTAGTGATCTCTGAAGCCAGAGCAAATGGCTTCGTTATTGCTGTGATTCTATATTTTTCGTAACTCGTGTTTATCCTTGACCGTAATAGTGCTGTAGAGAGACCGACACAACGCTGAGTTCCGAAGATGTATATATGGTTGCTATCGTCTTGTTTAGGCTCGCTGTCTATCGATTTTCTTATTTCACTATGGGGAATCAGTTTAGCGCCCGTGGTTAATATTCTGTGCTCTAAGGTCATTATGTGTTTTTTAAGACTCCTAATTGTATTTTCAGTACTTTCCAGCTGTTTTTCTAAGTCAGTTATTCTTTTTTGCAATGTTACTATCTGAGTGACTGGGGACTTACTAAACTCACCATAGGGAATAGCACCCTCAGGTCGTTTTCGAGAACGTTTATGTTTTATAGAGCTGTCGCTAGTTAACTCCGTGCTGCTCAAAGGCGACCGACATAGTGATTTTAGAGTTTCATTTTCTTTAGTCAATTTGTTTATCCGTTGGTGTAGTTCATTATTTTCGAGTAAAGTGTTATCGAACTCATTTTGTAATATTTCATACTTTGAGCGAAGTAATCCAATGTTATCTCTCAGGTCTTGTATTTGGGCTGAGTCGATTTCAGTGAAATCGACACTTTTAGATAGTATCTTATCCGTGGTGTCTAACGATTCCAGTGAGTCGTGACGGCCCGTTAGATTATGTGAATCGTAGATCCTAGAGATTGGAGAGTCATCTGCGCCACCGGACAGTGAGAGGTCCACTCGAGAGGTGGCTGGTGATATTTGGGATGCCTTTAAGGTGTTATAATCTTCAGTGGTCGGATAGACGTCCCCTTGGGAAGTGGCTGGTGATATTGGGGTAGCCTGTAAGGTGACATCAGCTCCAGTGGTCAGGGAAACGTTCACTCGAGGGGTGGCCGGTGACGCGGGGGGTGGCTGTAAGCTGTCATCAGCTCCAGCGGTAGGAGAGACGTCCACAAGAGAGGTGGCCGGCGATACCGGGGGGTCCTGCAGGCTGACATCAGGTACAGTGGTCAGAGAGACGTCCACTCGAGATGTTGTTGGTGTCTCCGAGGAGGCTTTTTGGGTCCCGATATGCGCAGACAGCTTGCTAGGAGTCGAACTTAGGCTGTTTTTTGTCGGCGACGGTTTCCTCCTCAATGTAACGTTGGAAGAAGCTGAGTTACTAGGTGTTAAGTGCCCTTTAAGTTTTTGTTGGCATTTTTTACATTTCCAGTTTTTTTTGGCGTCTGCATCTTTCAGCCGGTGCAGTTTCTCAGAGTATCCGACACAGTCATATTCGTAATTTCTCCTACATATTGAGCATAAAACTGTGTTTTTAGTGTCAACTATACGCTTACATTTTGAACAAGTGACCGATAGCGCCCTCCTACGGGAGTCCATCGTACTTTTAGGTTTAGGTTTTGACAGGTGTTAATCGGGTCCGTCAATAAATTCCGCTTGCGTCAGTTAGTTCCATGCTTTTGAAACAGATGTAGTTACGTGCAAAGTTTGTTCTTTGAGCTGATTGGTCCAAGCCTCCAGCGTTGAGTAGCGGAACTATGAACTGTCACAGTCCGGCCAATAAATCGACTCCAGAGTGCTGGAACGGAGTGGCCTCTAGCGGCTAATGGATTTATTACATACTCAATGTGGGGCCCTCCCTCGCCGACAGATGGTAGGTGCGCATCAATAAGACAATTAATATACAAAGTAGCGACACCTAGCGACAAGAAGATTGATATGCCATACGGAGGTAAGGTGACTAATCAGCTGATTTTTGTTTACGTTTCTTATTTGAATTTATAACGATCGAACAATGTGTTTTTTCGCTGTTGTTTTTGTATGTAGTCACTCACTAAGTTTTAATTGTATATAATTTACACATCTTTTCACTGTCACTAGTTTTAGTTAAATCAATCACTCCCAAATTGGCGATAATATCCACTCTATACACAATAAGAAAACACTTAATAAAACCCAAGTTTTTGATACTTTCACTTAGATAACGTTTGTGACATTCTGTTATGCAAAGTTCCTTGTACTAAATTACATTTTAGTGAGCTTTTGGATGCCCAAGTATTTTTAAGTAACAAAACATTACGGAGACGATCTGAATCGCGTGCGCCATCTAGCGGCTCCACTCCCATCTAGCCGTGTTAAAACTTTAGCATCAATTTACTCAGTATTTATACTCGCACGAGTTTGTGGTTTTGTATAGGAACTACACATTTACTACTCTACACGTCCTTTAAATTTTATTTCGCCTTTTTGTTACACCCTGTATAAGGAATCATGAATGGATATATAAATACGCGCGAATCAACACTCTATTATCTAGACCCAGGAAGCCTATTACGAAAGCGTTTCGTTCTTTCGTATTAACTTAACAATTTAAAATAACTATTCACTTGTTAATAACTTAACCTTTATGTATTTCTTTTAGCAAATTACTTTGCCAATATATTGTGGAATACATATTATTATATTATTCACTTGTATCAAACCTTTGACAATTTATGAACAATTAAAACCAGTCGGGGTTTTGGCAAGGCTCGTTTGAGTATTAATAGTAACCCTTAGTAACCATAGCTTTGCTTAGTTTAGGTCTAGTTACGTGAGTATTAGATGTATTTATTTTACATTCATAAAGTAAGAAGATTCCTATTTTTCTCATTCATTGATTATAAGCTGAATTCAATATCAATAAATATCAAAATTAGTTATGAAGGTGGGGGTTCGTGGCCTATACTCAAAAATGGGCCTAACTCACTCTTAAGGTTTATCTTCAAAATTATAAATAACATTTTGTCCTTAATGATTACGTACGATACAAATGTTTATTTTAAAACAAATTTTTCAACCCTTTATCTTAAATTATTCACACATAACATTTTGTAATGAATTCATTTACATTTTAGATAATAAGGGTGTTATAAAATCAACGAGTCTTATTTTGTGCGGTTCACAGTCGAGGTTGCGATTCAGTAATAGTTTATAAACCCTTTTTTTGTTAAATCAAAAAGGACATGTGTGAGTTTGAGCCTACTCGATTAATTAATGGCATTGATGGCTTTTTTTAAACAGATTATTACTCACTACAACAATTACTTATTACTAGATGGTCACTGGATTATATTCTGTACAAAAGACGTACCTATAAGCAGCAAATGGCTGCCAAAAACTGCTCAAAATGGAAGTCATGGTAAGTATCAAAAGTCATCCTGATATCAACTTGAAATTATACTTTTTTTTTCTGGTATTTGTGTTGAAATCAACGCTACAAATACTTAAAAATAATAAGTTACTATATTTATATCTATAAAATGCTATCATTTTGGACTTAGATGATACAGAATTTAGTACGTTAAAGTATCAAATTTGAAAACTGATACAAATGTTTTGACCGCAACATGAGTTTTCTTGATGATTCCTTTTGATTTTTTAAACAGCCTGTAAATAAAAATATAGCTGTAATACTGTGTATTTACAATAACTTGTGTAAGGTTCGATATTTAATTTAATGTTATTCTTTATCGCACAACCTGAATGTGATGTCGGTTGGCAGCAATCGATAATAATAATATGGAAACTGAATACAGTTAGAATAGAATAGTTTGTTACGGGATTGCTACCATGTACCTTATTTTTGAGTTCCCGATATTTCGGCACTGTTGCAAGCGCCATGATCACGGAGTAACTGAAGATCTTGCGGGTAAGTTGTTAAGGGCAAACATATCGGTCTACCCTCTTTCGCAGTCTTTTATTGCACGCGTCGGTACCATTGTCTACAAACTCACTATTTTCTCGCACCTGTTCTCGACACACAACACTAACAGTATCTGACCGCGACACAGCAGGTTGTTGTTTTTTCCGGTTTTTGCACATACGAATCACTGGATTCCAGACACTTGACAATTTAAACCCATCCTCACGATTGAAATTTTTGTACTTTGTAATTTCAATCGCTTCCCTGACCATTCTTGGTATGTAGTGGCGTTCTGTCGAAATGATCTGAGGGTTGTGAAACTCAATCCAGTGATTGAGACCTGATTCCAACAAATGTTCCGCGATTGCCGATTTCTGTTTGTCGTTGTTTTTGACCGCTTTTATGTGTTCCTTCATTCGGCACGCTATGGTACGTTTTGTTTGGCCGATATATGAACTGCCACAGCTGCAGTCAATCTTATAGACACCCGGTTTCTCCATTGGGAAACTATCTTTTGGAGATCGTAGACATTGTGTTACTTTTCTTAATGGAGTGAAGACAGTATTAAGTGAGTATTTATGAAGTACGTTTGAGATCTTGTCTGTCACTCCTCTTATGTATGGCAAGAACACAGGTTGCCTGTCTACTGTGTCTTTAAAGTGTCTTGATTTGTGTCTAGATGGTAGCTGCCCTCTATATCCATTATTCTGTAAGACTTTCTGAACATGTTCCAACTCTTGGTTTAAGTGTTCAAGGTCACACAAGTCATAGGCTCGATTTGTCAGTGCAGTTACTACAGAATTAAGATGTCGAGGGTGGTGATGCGAGGTTGCGTTGAGATAGCGGTCAGTGTGAGTGGATTTTCTATAGACAGAGTGACTCAGTGAACCGTCACTCCGCACTTCAATCTTCACATCCAAAAATGCTAGGCTTCTGTTTTCTTCTATCTCGCAGGTAAAATTTATTTTTGGATGGATACCATTTAAATATGACAGGTGAGTTTCTACATCTTGGTTGTTTCCTCTCAATACACAGAATACGTCGTCTACATACCTCTTCCATAGTTTGATTTCGGTGCGGGCGGTGGCCAGGGATTTTTCTTCGAAAAACTCCATCCAAATATTAGCTATAACTGGAGCTACGGGGCTGCCCATCGCGACTCCGTCTATTTGGAGATAGTATTGACCCTGGTAGCCAGCCCCCGAAACTATATGGCTTGCCTAAAGTACACAAGCAGAACGTGCCACTACGACCGATTGTGAGTCAGATAGACTCACCTACGTATGACCTGGCCAAGCACGTAGCTAAAGTCTTGCAACCATTAGTAGGCCGTACGTCATCGTTTGTCAAAGATTCTCGTCACTTCATTGAAATCCTGCACCAAAACAAGGTTGATGTGGATGAGTTGATGGTCAGTTTTGACGTAGAATCACTCTTCACAAATGTCCCAGTAGCAGATTGTCTTGAAGTGGTTAAGGTAAAGTTGGAAGATAATGACATCCCGATGGAATATGGCACACTTCTACATCATTGTTTGTCGAAGAATTTTTTTGTATACCAGGGTCAATACTATCTCCAAATAGACGGAGTCGCGATGGGCAGCCCCGTAGCTCCAGTTATAGCTAATATTTGGATGGAGTTTTTCGAAGAAAAATCCCTGGCCACCGCCCGCACCGAAATCAAACTATGGAAGAGGTATGTAGACGACGTATTCTGTGTATTGAGAGGAAACAACCAAGATGTAGAAACTCACCTGTCATATTTAAATGGTATCCATCCAAAAATAAATTTTACCTGCGAGATAGAAGAAAACAGAAGCCTAGCATTTTTGGATGTGAAGATTGAAGTGCGGAGTGACGGTTCACTGAGTCACTCTGTCTATAGAAAATCCACTCACACTGACCGCTATCTCAACGCAACCTCGCATCACCACCCTCGACATCTTAATTCTGTAGTAACTGCACTGACAAATCGAGCCTATGACTTGTGTGACCTTGAACACTTAAACCAAGAGTTGGAACATGTTCAGAAAGTCTTACAGAATAATGGATATAGAGGGCAGCTACCATCTAGACACAAATCAAGACACTTTAAAGACACAGTAGACAGGCAACCTGTGTTCTTGCCATACATAAGAGGAGTGACAGACAAGATCTCAAACGTACTTCATAAATACTCACTTAATACTGTCTTCACTCCATTAAGAAAAGTAACACAATGTCTACGATCTCCAAAAGATAGTTTCCCAATGGAGAAACCGGGTGTCTATAAGATTGACTGCAGCTGTGGCAGTTCATATATCGGCCAAACAAAACGTACCATAGCGTGCCGAATGAAGGAACACATAAAAGCGGTCAAAAACAACGACAAACAGAAATCGGCAATCGCGGAACATTTGTTGGAATCAGGTCTCAATCACTGGATTGAGTTTCACAACCCTCAGATCATTTCGACAGAACGCCACTACATACCAAGAATGGTCAGGGAAGCGATTGAAATTACAAAGTACAAAAATTTCAATCGTGAGGATGGGTTTAAATTGTCAAGTGTCTGGAATCCAGTGATTCGTATGTGCAAAAACCGGAAAAAACAACAACCTGCTGTGTCGCGGTCAGATACTGTTAGTGTTGTGTGTCGAGAACAGGTGCGAGAAAATAGTGAGTTTGTAGACAATGGTACCGACGCGTGCAATAAAAGACTGCGAAAGAGGGTAGACCGATATGTTTGCCCTTAACAACTTACCCGCAAGATCTTCAGTTACTCCGTGATCATGGCGCTTGCAACAGTGCCGAAATATCGGGAACTCAAAAATAAGGTACATGGTAGCAATCCCGTAACAAACTATTCTAATGTTAGTGACCATGAAAGTTTAAAAGAATATATTGAATACAGTTACATTGAAAGAAGTGACAAAAATAATTGGACTCATTTCTTTAGACAGGTAAGATACAATAAATTACTAAAAATATTTGACAGAACCTGATCAGCTATTTTTGGACTTTTTACGGACTGCTAACTGATCAGGTTTAAAAAAATATTTTAAAGTTTTTAGTTATTTTAGTGTTATATTTTTTTAAATAAAATTCTAATTTCTATATATTTTTTGTGATAAGTCCAAATCAAGATCACGATGAATCATGAAAGTGCAAAAACAGTTTAATACTTATCTCCTGTACAAAAACTATTATTAATGTTTTTTTTTAAAAAATAAAGTAAATTCTAACAAAAAAAAACGGAAGGCGGTTGGTGATGATAATTTTAACTGTACACCGATCTCATTTCCTATTTTTAAAAATGATGTTTTTTATAGGATCAACTTTATAAAAATTACATAAATATTATAAATACACCGTGAATGTTTAATTACCCGAGAAAATTAACTAACATACTCAGACATCGATATACATCGAATTTGGCGAATAAAAAAAAACATTTATTTTTATGAGAAATTTATTTAGAAGGTCCCTAACATTCCGTAAAAATATGCACCATAAAAGTCCTGCAAATTAAAATAGTAATCATTATCATTCCAACATTAACGGAACCAAAATCCACCTAATTTGGTCGCGTATTATTCGCGTACGAAAGGAATAACTATGAATGAAAACAAATTACACAACCTGCCGACAAAAGACGTTTCTATCTCACTCGGCAAACTCGCGTCTAAGCTCGAAGCTGGCCAGCACTCCCTTCATCAATGAACGGGCGGGCGGAGTCTCACGCGCATCCCCCGCCCGTCCGCGCCATCATTGACCTCAGCTCAGTCCGTCGCGAATCTTAAACGGTCAAGGTTGTGTCACGCAAGGTCACCGGCGCACGCGACCTCCGCACCTGTGTTTACTTTAAAGTGAAGTGACGAATACCGTGATGGCCTATCAGTACTGGTGAGTTCGGAGCGCGGTGGATTGGCCGCGTTGGGCCCGTGCCCTGGCCTCCACGGTCCCCGGCCCTTACGCCTGTGGACTTTTATTTGTGGAGCGAGATCAAGCCACGAGTGTTTGTGAGTGAACCTACTAGTGTTGGTGATTTGCGAAACCGAATCATTGCGGTTTTTCAAGAGGTTCAAGCTCAAAGAAACGTGCTTATTTCTTTGAAGAATAACTTGCGGAAAAGAGCACGTGTTTGTATCTCGGAGAGAGGAGGACATTTTGAAAAAATACTGCAATACGTGTAAGGTACGTTGATATTTGTTTTAAGGTTTTTAGGTATTTGTATCATTTGTTGATCTTGTAAATACCTAGTGGATTTCATATTTTAAAATACACCTTAACTAAGTAGTAGACGCGCATGCGCGGGAGACTGCGCGAGTGCCGTGCGAGTTTGAATGAATGCATGCGTCTCTCTCTCTCTCATTCAACAAATACTACGAAGATGGTTTCCATGTTTTTGGTGCATTAACAGGATTTATTTGAAGTCCTATAAAACGATATTTCTGTATGAACGCTATAATATTTGTGTGTTACTTACTGATATACATATTTTTATCAAGGCAAATTTTAGTTTTCTCGGGTAATTAAAAAGTCACGGTGTATACACAAATCGTCAGGTTACATACTGATTGTCATGTTTTTGAAAAAACTTCTAGCACAGCACTCCTAGAGATGAACGAATTTAGAAAAGTTATTTTGCTGAATTAGCCTGCCCGGGCATCGAAATCGTATCATCAATGAAAATCAATCCTTTTTATTTTCAGGCGCTTGTTGCTATGATATTATGGACCTCCTACATAATTACGGGGTTAAGTAAAGGAACACCTACGGTGGCGATCCCTCAGTTGAGAAGGGAAGCCAACTCCACTTCATCAGTCAGTACTGAAATGGCTTCATGGTTGAGTAAGTTTGATGTTCAATTTTTGCTTTCATTGATTATATTGCTCCATTTACTTTTGATTACTAAATAATTAAATTTCTTCTTTTTCAGCTTCCACCTCGGGATACTCCGGAGCGATAAGTATCTTCATCGTAATTCCTATTGGGCACTTCATGGGGCGAAAATTCACCATGATAATCCTGTCAATAAACACATTATGCATCTGCAATCATTTATTTTGGCAAGAACGCTACTCATTTGCTAATCAGCCAAATTATCTTGGGTCTCACATCCGCTGCTGAATGCTCAGTATTTTTATTAATACTGACAGAATACTCGTCACCAAAATACAGAGGAGTTTTTTTAACTATTAAATCAGCAACATTATTTTGGGGCATATGGATTGCAAACGCAATTGGTATATTCACACACTACAAGTATATTGGACTCTTCGGTATTTTTTGTTCTACTTTCAGTTTAACAATTTCCTTGTTCATACCAGAATCTCCTTATTGGCTGGCATATAAAGGAAGATATGAGAAATGTGTTGTTGCTCATCGGTGGCTGAAAGGCGTCAATGAAGAGGCGGAAAAGGAATTAGATGTTCTGATAAATTCGCAAAAAGAAATTGTCAGGAAAGATTCAGTTAAATCGGTACGAAAACATTTTGAAGTCTGTTTCACTGCAATCAGGCAGCCGGATATATTCAAACCTTTACTTTTATGCTGTCTTGTGGCTTCTATTTACATTCTTTCTGGTAAACTGGTATGTAGCGTGTATGCTATAGAGATGATGAAGAAGTTCACAGAAAAACAATCGACAGTGTATATAGGTGTGTTGGTTTTAGATGGATTCACTGTATTTGGAATGTTTATAGGCTGTGGCTTATCAAAAATACTGAAAAGACGAACTTTGCTACTCACAACGTCAATAACGGGTATAATGTTTTTATTTGCGATGTGTACATATTTATACATTATTAAATACTCTGTGTTGCCAGGAAACGATTACGTTATCATATCAATGTTAGTAGGATACTCCATAGCTGTATGTTGTGGTCCTATAATTTTGTCGACTTCTATTTCTGCAGAGATATTACCAATTAGGTTCAGAAGTTTTTGTGTTTTAATCTATTCTTTAGTTAACTTAATTCTTACAAGCACAGTCTTGAAAGTTTCACCTTATGGGTTTAATTCAATTGGTTTCCAAGGAGTTTATTTATGTTTTGGAATTTTCTCTGCAATATTAATTACGTTAGTGTATAAGTATGTACCGGAAACGAAAGATCGGACTCTACACGAAATAGCTGAGATATTTAAACCGAAAGAAAAAGAGGAAGTACGGGGTAAACTCTTGAGTTATAGCTGAGAGCAGTATTTCTTATTTGCCGCAGTTTAAATAATTTTAATAAATATAATAATCGTTATGCGTTTGATACTAGATTAAAAATATAATTGTTAAAATAAGTAATTATTATCTAATGAAAGAAAGTTACATAAAAGGTGGACAAGAAACGGCCTTCACTAAAGTCAAAAAGGTTCGAGAACTTGGCGTGTACCATTCAAATAACAACAATACAAAAATGCCAAAAGTTGCGAAAGAGAACATCTAATGAGAAATAAAACACAATATAAATTGATTAGAAGTGGGTACGGTAAGTATTGAAAGAAAACTATAATTGTAAATGTAAAGCAACGCTTTAATTTCTTAGTTTACTAGTTTTTTAGTATTTTATTAGTTTACACCCTGTTAACCTATGACTATATAGGTGAAAAGCAAATTTAAAAACCAACTTTCAAATGTCTATCATAAAAACTAAAAAAGTTAAAAACAAAAATACAAAATAACAACATCGACTTCATATTGCATAAACTCGTCCTATATTCAACTCTTTCTCGCTCTGACAAGGGGAAGGAATAAGACGGATAATCAGATGGTTAACGTACCAAAGATAGGACGAGTTTATGCAATATGAAGTCAATGTTTTTGATTTTGATTTTTAACTTTTTAGTTTATGGTACACATTTAAAAATTGGTTTTTACGATTGCTTTTCACCTATATAGTCACAGGTTAACAGAATGTACATTAATAAAATCGGACCTTATATATTAAACAAAAAGAAAAAGAGGAAGACAAAGAAAACGATGGTCTGATGAAGTTAGAAAAACAGCAGGTCCATTGTGGCAGTGAACAGCTGCAATAAGAGAAGAGTGGAAAGAGCTGGAGGAGACCTTTGTGTCGCAAAGACACGCCGACACCAATTGCCGGCAATAAAGCTAAAATAAATAAATAAAATATAGAATAACTCCCCGAACTAATATGCGTACTTCTTAATAAAGAGTCACTTAAAGAGGTGAGTCCTAAAAAGAAATAAAGACAATAAACATTGGCTGGTATATTTTAAAGAATCGTTTTATTTAATTGACATGGCAGTGATGTAACCAAATATATCGTTATTACTTCTTAAGGTCTGCTGAATTTTATTAGTATCCTTTGCTAAGCTTACGATTTACGGGTAATATCAAAAAAATAAAAAATGTCTTGCAATATTACCTATTCGTGTAAAATAACTTGTGGTAAACGGGACTGGCTCCCGATATAAAACCAATAGATATTCTTGGATCTGCACGCGATTACTTAATTCAAACCTCGAATAAATATGGCGTTTTTATACAGTCGCGTACTGTAAGTTGTGGTCCACACTTTCGGTCTTGTCGCTCGGCGTACGTGCGTCGTGTAAAATTACAATAACATAAAATTTTATATAGAACTAAAACCCGACTTCAAAATTAAACTTCTTTTTCTTCCGTGCCTGCTCCCTTTACTTGGGGTCGGCCCTCCTCGTTCGTAGGCGCCAGGATTCGACTTCAAAATCAAACTAAAAAGCGAAAAATAATATCTAAAACATACACGATTTTCACGCGATTCACGCACTTATGGCGCTTATAAGTATCACTGAGGTGTAAAACTAAGTTAAAAGATAAACAAGTTAAAAGTAAGAATACACTTTATAAGATTCTCATGAAAATTTCAACCGTTTTTTTGAAGCTGTTAATAAATTAAACTTCTGCCAAAAAATATATATGACGCGTGATTTAACACTCGCTAAGAAATAAAAATTGTTCTTGAAAGGAGGGCTTTTCTTGTTATTATACCACAGATAAAGGAAAAAGTTAGTTTTTTACTAACTTTTAAGGATAAAAAAAGTTTTTTATAGAAAGGAAAAAGTTAGTGGATTGTACTGAATATTTGATATTATATGTCCACGCATTTCTGATAACAAGGGTCTTGTAGACAGAGAGAAGTCATTTAATAGGCTCCCTGTTTTTTTAATAACGGAATCCTAATAACACGATCTCCCACGTTCCACACGTAATAAATAATATTAAAAACGTTGGCATATTATGTAAAAACGTGAATACAAAATATATATGTAAAATGAGGCTATAATAAATATTAAGGCGAAACACAATTTCGTTTCTTTCCTCATATCGGTATGGGAGGTTTTTACAGAGTGTACCCATTGTTGTTTTTAATGTGCATTAGAAAAGATACCTTGGAAATGAGTAGCGAAAATGGGATATCATTTTGTGGAATACCTACATATTTGAGAGAAGGAAAGTTAGGCGAAAAATATTACGATATTATTAATGTTTTGGTTTTTATTAAATTTTATTAAAATTACATATTCTAATAATTTTAGCTTCTACTAGGTATCGGTGGAAAAACTCAGTAAGTAAAATATATTGAATATTTATTACAATATTGAAATTGCAGTTCCTGCTTATCACTTTAGACGGCCATTATACCATATACGGTACATGAAAATTAAATAATATTGTGCCTGCTTTGTCGAAGTGTGGGTAGTTCTTTGTGAATTCGTGAAAAACATCATCATAATTAACACGCATTAGTCCACTGCCGGAGATCCTCCTCTTCTAATGTACGAACGCTAGAGCCCGATTCTAGGCTGTTTCTATTTCGTAAGCCTTTAGCTTCTTTCGGATCACACTTTACCACATCTCGTCTGCATCTGTAGACAGAACCGAGTGACAGCTCTATCACCACACGATGCAATGGTGTTGGGGCACAACGACACATCTATTGCAATTAATCTGGCCCTCTCCAACAATTTGTCAGCGTCACGCTGTCGAACGAGGAAGGGACGTAGCTGACTTAGTATCGATTAGATATTTTTGTGTATCATCTTGGTTTATTTTTGAAGTGAAACTTCTTTATCGGCGTTGGAAAAAAAATTACCGTCACATTTTTCGGTTACGCGTCACATTTTTCCGTTACGCGCCATCTTTTTCTTGCCCCTACCACGGTTGGTTCAGACGAAGAGTACTAAAGTGATCAACAAAATCAAAGGTCCATAAAGAAGTTTCACTTCTTACGTGTGTACACTAGTACACGCACAAATTTTTTTAAAATTTTAATTACCTATATTATAATGATTAAAGAGATTTGAAGCCGCGTCCTTTTACTCAAAAAACTATGCTGCATAGAACGACACATCTATTGTAATCAATCTGGCGCTCTTCAACGATTTGTCAGCGTCACGCTGATGAACAATCTGTAAGGAAGGGATGTAGCTGACTTAGTATCGATTTTGATATTTTTTTGTATCATCTTGGTTTTTTTTTAATTCCAATTATATTATTTGAAATGATTAAAGAGATTTGAAGCCGCGTCCTTTCACTCAAAAAACCGTGCGGCATAGAACGACACATCTATTGCAATTAATTTGACGACCTCCGTGGCCAAGAGGCAAGCATGCCGGACTTTAAATGGCGCCACCATCTCTGAGGTTCCGGGTTCGATCCCCGGTCGGGTCAATGTAGAAAACGAACTTTTCTACATTGGCTCGGGTCTGGGTGTTGTGGTACCGTCGTTGTTTCTGATTTTTATAACACAAGTGCTTTGCTACTTATCTTAGGATCAGAGCAATGTATGTGTCCAATATTGAAAAAAACTAAACAATAAAAAATCTGGCGCTTTCCAATGATTTGTCAGCGTCACGCTGATAAACAATCTGTGAGGAAGGGGTGGAGCTGACTTAGTATCGATTTTGATATTTTTGTGTATTATAATGGTTTATTTTTTCAATTTCAATTATTTATTATTTGAAATGATTTAAGAGATTTAAAGCCGTGACCTTTCACTCAAAGAACCGTGCGGGATAGAACGACACCTATTGTAATCAATCTGGCGCTTTCCAACGATTTGTCAGCGTCACGCTGATGAACAATCTGTAAGGAAGGGATGTAGCTGACTTAGTATCGATTTTGATATTTTTGTGTTGAGCTTCGGCATTTGTTTTTCATTATTTTTTTTAAATATACTATTAAATTATGTTATTTAATTGATTGGTAAGATTCGAAACCACGACGTTTGCTAATAGAAACAAGTAGGTACAGTAATCTGAATTCAAAAATAAGAATTGATAAGCCAGTGGTTTTTAATGCTATAAGTATTAATATTTGCAACAATATTTCTTTCGGATGGTTATTTACGACGATGACCGTAAGCATCATCATAACCAGTCCCACATTATTACACTGGTTGACAATATATTGCCTCAATCTAGTTAATTATAAGAATATTGTATAATGACCAAAAGAGTGACTGTATTTTTTAGTAAAACCACCCTTGCTCTTGGTGCACCCTGCTGACCAAGGAACGAGACTTTGAAGACCGTCAATTGACAGTAATAATAATAATAAATTGTTTATTTATCCACAAAATTTTAGTTCGTACAAAAGGACTAAATTGGTAGTTAAGAGATCAGATTAGAGTTATCATCATCAGCCCTCCCCCAGTAACTTCCAGATCGGCCGGTTAGAAGCGGCCTGCATCTGCATTAAGGTTCTGGAATGGAGGCCACGTACCGGCAAGCGCAGCGTGGGATGTCCACCCACAAGATGGGCAGACGACCTGCAGGGCTAGCATGCGCAACACGATAAAATTTTGTCGTGGCATTTTATCGACCTTTGACTTAAATATGTAATTTTGTCTTCGTCGATAACAAAGAAAAAAGCTTAATATCAAGGCAATGCCGTGTTATAAAGTAAAATAAGTGGCTACAAAGAACGGGAGACCCTGAAAATATTATGAAAAAGGATTTGAGACGTATGTGATCCGTTAGGTTAGGGAAAACGACAAATTCTCGTCGAAGACAAAAATTTTCTTGTCTATCGATAAAATAACCGATGCGCGCATGCTAGCCCTGCTGGTAAAGGTTGCAGGACGAAGTAGAGTTATACCAGGTAAAAAAAGTTAAAAAGTACAGTTTCAACAAAAGAATCATTCTTCTATGATAAACTTAAAAAAAATGACTTCTTCGTCATGAAGCTCTCGACTCCCACATGCCTATAATAAACTATCTCGTTAAATAAGTACCAACGTAAGTAATCCCTACATCTTACTAAATTACTAAACACCGATTTAATCAACATACAGGAGCCAGTCGATATTTGATCTCCGTAATACGCTCAATGAAATCCCACTGGTAAACGGTAACTATACGGGACTTGTCTCTTCAGGAACTGTGAAAGTTGTGGATATGGTAATATCAGAATTTAAATAAACCTGTTTTAACTTTGAATAATAAATATGCTTTATCACAGAAAGAAAGTTAATTCATTCCGATATTTCCCGTTATATTTATTGTACTTATTTTTCAATTTTGAAAATTACTTAACTGACAGTAGCCAAAGGTCTTTTTATATTTCATACCTAACTATGAACTCTAATCTACCTAAGGAGTGATATTTTTGGGTATCATTTTATAGTAAAAAAACAAAACATGGTTTTAAAAGGTCACAGTTAGATCAAATACTCGTACTAAAATGTATTTATAGAGCACTTAAAATAACTTTTTATTTTAGGTCTTTTATCTCAAATGAAGAAACAACATTAATTTAAATTTTATGAATGTAGAAAGATGTTAACTGACCGGTACTAGGACTAAGTTATATAGATTGTTTATTTATTTTGTATAATATGGGACAACGTCTTGAAATACATTTTTTTAAAATTTTATTTATAAATACTAAACTATCGAAGCAGGCCAATAACTGTCTTATTCAGAGTGCATTTGCTAGTCCGGGAATTGGGTTAAACCACTGTACTTACGTACATAAATCAATGGTTTAACCTTAGTCCCGTACTAGCAAATGCACTCTGAATAAGACAGTAACGGCCTTACTACAAAAAAATAGACTAGGTTTAAACACTTTTCTAAAGATCAGTCAATCAATTAAAAATGTTTGTTAATAATTTGTCTCGAATGTCTGATGTATCAACGTTTCAGATTGGTTGAACAATTTTTGGACAGTGTTAAAGCCTTGTCTATCATTTTTGTAGTAAGGCCATAATAATCTATGATACCTAGTTACCAGTGCAGTCAACTAAAAGATGGCGACACAGTACTAAATTACAACCTCCATAATCTTCTACGTAGTCGATAAGATCGTCTGGTATTAGGTACTACTGGGATTTCATCCGGTATTAGAAACGCTTCGCTTGCGACTTCTAATCCCTGTAGGAACCTGGATGCCTGGATGTGGGCATAATAAAGCCGAATATAGAAGGCTCAGAGCCAGTTTCACAATCGCTGAGTGAAGTTCTAAGTAAGCTAACCTGCTCAGTAAAGAATAGGGATGTTGCCAATTTTAGGAAAAACGTTAAAAGCAAGAAATAGTGGCCTGTCAACGTCACAATTAACATCCTTATTTGTTTACTGAGCAGATAAGTTCGAGTAAGCTTACTTAGACAGTGTAATGCTATTCTAACTTCACATTGGCGAACGTGAAAACACGGATTGGCCATATCCAAAGAAGAAGAAGAAGAAGCTTACTTAGAAATTTACTCAACGATTGTGAAATGGGCCCTTAGTCTCTAAAGTTATAAAGTTAGTAATTTAAGAAAAAAAAATTTAGGCTGGGTTGCACCATCTTTCTTTAACTTTAACAAACGTCAAAAGTCTGTCAAACTCCATACGGAAACACCGGTTAAAGTTATGGTTATGGTTAAAGTTGCAATGTGTGCAAGTGATGCAACCCAACCTCATACAGCCAATTAAGAGCGATTGTTGGGGTCCATTGTCAGCCAGAATCACGTTAAACTTTTAAAATCAGATTTATTAATTTATTTATAATATATATTTTTACGCAGTCAGTTTTAATTTTAAGTTTAAGTTTGATTGAGCTGCTTTATTATTTGGCCTGTAAATACAAATGAGGTCGATGATTTTTTTTCAAGTGTTATTTATCTTCAAATACAAATGTTTTAAATGTCGCACTCTGATCGTTCCAAACAAACTTTTGGGTGCGTAAGGAAATTTTAACTAACTTCCAAGATTTGATTAGAATAGTTAGTTGGCTACATACAAGTGAAGTAAACGATACATTGTGTAAAAGAATAAGTTTCGTCTTTTCGACAACTTTAATGTTTTTATTTATTTACCCAATAATATTACGTTAGAAGATTGTTATTTGCAAAGTTGGTTAACTTTACAAGACAATATCAGAATTAAATTTAGGTATCGAAATAACCGAACGTTCTTTTCATGTTTTTTTTTTATAATATTACTCTAACTTTGGTCCATTTATAGGCTGTAATGTTAAGACTTATATTCCTAAAGATGCTTATTTAGTTTACGAGGTCACAGACTTAATTTTCCTATTTATAATCTTACAAAAGGACCCGCAGGTTTCTCATTTCCGAGTCCTTCTGGTATAATTTAACAATTTCCTAGTAAAATGCTGCCATTGATGTTTGAATCTTATTTGACATAAGTACAAACCGAAATATCTTAATATAATAAATTATGTTGTACTACTAACTTTAGCCCGCGGATTCGCGCGCGTTAGATTTAATTCTGACTGAATGAATGAATGTCATTCATTCACTCAAATTCAATAAGAAAAAATCTTTACAAAACTTCTATTTCCTTCTATTAAGGTATTAGCTTATGTAGTTAAAGGATTAACCTCGCGATCTTGGTGCTCTATATAAACTTTTAACCTCCGTTTTACCCCTTTTGGCGGTGAGTTTTGTAGAATCCTTAAAAATCTTAGCGCACGTCTACATAATAGCTACTTATATGAGTGCCAAGCAGCGCAATCAGTTCAGAAGTTGGATTGGAGTTGTGCATTAATAATTAATTAGTAACGGTTGCCTTTTATAATAATATATACAAAAATAATAATTAAATAAAATTAATTATTTATAATTAAAGTTGCTAAGAGATAATGGAATAAGTTGGCCATCTATAAAGAATACAATCAGAAATAGCTGAAAAATTAAGTAATCAAAATAGCTCAAAGAATAAACAGGTTAAGGTGGCAGAGGGCAGGTCATTTGCTGAATCAATAACCACCGAGGTAGACGTGTTCTTGAATAGAGATTGCATCCAGGCAGACGCAGCGTAAAGCGCCCACAAACAGGAGAAATGAGTACTACTATGAAAGTGTTTCGTTTATTTCAAATAAACATTTACTGAATCGAACCTTAGACAATTTATGAACTATTAAAAACTTAGATTTAGTCATATTTTGTCAATGGATTGACACTAAGAGATTTTAATTTGTTAGGTTTTTATAAACGTCCGAACGAACGATAAAACGTAGTCGGCTTTCTGGGGCGATGATTTACGCTAAGCTGCTGTAAGCGGAAAAAACAGAATACCCGGCTTAGTGTCTGTCAAAATTGAATTGTTTACTTTATTCTATAGGCCGATTCGTCTGCTTATATACAGCAGCTTTTTCTATCTGCCTAACAACGAAATAGAAAGTTCACTTCCTTACACTAAACCCCCGACCAGCCGACATCAGTTTATTTGGAGATCTGCTGGTTGTTCTCAGAAAAAAATGTGGTGCTCAAGCATCAGAATCAGCCCCTCAGAGGTTTTGCGTATTTGGCGTTATACGTTGCTTATGGTGCCGATCATAATAAAATACAACTTTAGGTCTAGGTGAATAGCTTACCACATTTCTTCGTTGAGCAAGCCTTTTTAAATTCTACTCCAATGCTAGGCAAAGATTCTTATTTAAAGGCAACCATTGTTGAGGGCCAACGTCTTTTAGTTCCAGGAAAAGATGTATAAATTGTCAAGACATCTTTCTATTTCGTTCGTCCGTAAGAAACTAGTGCACAGTGATGACAATTGACACCAGGGCCATAACCATGAACCCTTAAAACAATCTCAAAGTTGTCAAATCTGTCAATTTTGGTACGTCATTTCATACAAAATTTGACAGAAATGATAATTTTTGACGGATTTGAGATTGTTTTAAGAGTAGTGGTTACCGCCCTGATGCCACCATATTTATTCTATCCTACTTAATATTGTAAATGCGAAAGTTTGGGGTATCAATGAATGTTTGTGACTCTTTCTCGCAAAAAACTACTGAGTGGATTAGAATAAATACATTAGAATAAATAACACTTAAGTTACTATTTATAAATGTTCTCTAATTTACCACGAACGAAATCGCGGGTAACAGCTAGTTATTTATGTATTGGACCGTCACAACAAATCAAATGAGCCCAAAGACGAAGGTTTTACTACATGTCATTAAAGATCCTCCAGACTCCATCATGAAATCTCCACGTATTCGAATTTCAGATGTGAATCTTTTCCCGAGATTTGTTTATTAATTAGTTTTAAGTTCATCATCATTTTACAGGACGTCTTATTAAATGATGCCTGTAATGATGATAGGAGGCCTATGCCTCCCCCAGTGACTTCCAGCTTGACCGGTTGGTATGGCCTACACCCAGTGGCTTCCTGCAATCTTTACCAGGTCGTCTGTCCACTCATTGGTGGACGTCTCACGCTACACTTTCCGGTACGTGGCCTCTATTCCAGAACCTTTCTGCCCCATAGGCCGTCGGTTGTGCGTGCCACTGCCACTTTAGCTTGCTAATCCGTTGGGCTAATTTTGCGACTTTGTTCGTTTACGGATCTCCTCATTACAAGTTAATCTAATGAAAGTGTGTGAAGCTACGTAACTTTGCAGTCCATGTACCGTTGAAAAAGGTAGTTAATATTAATTATGAAAATTTCTACAATTATATAAATGCACGAGTTAGTAGGTAAAGTTATCAAACCGACGCCATTTGGAATAGTAGCATAATAATTCCCTTACTAATATTATGCCACCAAATAAGCCAACTTTTGATTAAAAACTTCGCAGAATGTGCAAATAGAATTTACCACGGAAAACTGTTTCCATGTTACTGAAGTTTAGCCGAGAGTTTCATATCACGAACGCGTAAGCTGTCAACAGTTAAATTTAAGTTTTTTAGATAAAATTAAAAGCCTGAGTCGACACGCAAAGAAGATGATACAATTTTTAAGCTACGAAAACCAGATGGCCACGATTCTGTTGTAACAGATAAAGGTGTTTCAAAAATATCTGCCGTGGTTGCTATGGATGAAAGTATTACATACAATTTTATTACCTAAACATTAGCAATCTGCAATAATCGCGCAGTCATCGCCCACACCCTTATTATGTATCTTGCAATAGCAATGCAATAGCAAAAAAGAGCAATTCTGGCTTTAAAATAGCAAATTGACAGCAAAAAACAAAAAAAAAACAATCTGACAGTGCAGCCAATAGATTTAGAAACTTAGCCTCAATCGGGCGATGACTGCGCGATTATTGCGGGTTGCATAATAGGTAATGAAGGTTTATTGATGCTTAATGTCAAAATCTATTGCTCGGTAGAGGCAGCTCTGTCAGAAGATTGCTTCGTTTTTGTTTTTGCTCTCAATTTGCAATTTTAAAGCTAGAAATACTCTATTTTCGATATCGTATTTTTTTTGTAAGATTACTTAATAAGGGAGCCGTTCATTCTACCTTTCATCGGTTCTGCGACCTCGGACGACAGACAGACAGACAGACATGACGAAACTATAAGGGTTACTAAACTTGTCAGGACTACGGAACTCTAAAAAAGAGCTTCTGTACTCTTCCATTTGTGGAAGCTCACCCTTATTCAAACAGCGACTATTAACTGATATGCTTAGCTTTGCTTTAAACTAGTAACACGATCAACCCGAGCGAAACTGGGTACAACTTGAGCGGGAACAGGATTTAAATTTATCATAACTTTGTACACACGCTCACTTGCAGCCAATTAGGTATAAGTAATCTCGGCTAAATGTCTAGACTGGATGGTCGAGTTTGACTTCCGTGTATTATTTCAAAGTGTTAGGGTCCCAAGACTATTAGAATATTAAATAGGACGCGGACTGTAAACACATAGGTATAATTCTGGTAACAAAATACATTATTTAGTCTTTATTTGATCGCGCCTATAAGGGAGGAACCGCGTCCGATGCCGATAGTGGTCGAGAGGCTGAGTGCGGCGGAAGGCACCTACGAAGTGTATCCGCCGCCTGCGCATACGAAAAACGCCGAAGATGCCCGAGCTGGGTGCAGGGCTTGAAGGCGCCAACAAAAAGTTTAAAGGAACGATCATTTTATCTTTCGCCTTGTACTATGATGATAAAAGGCACACACACTACGTTAATATTTTTAATATATGCATGCTGTAGTTTGAACAGTAGCAAAATTTAACTAATTAAATTCGCCTAAGCGAATTTCGCTAACTCTAAGGGGGTTCGACCCCCGGTCGGGTCCATGTAGAAAAACGACTTTTTCGATATTGTTGCGGGTCTGGGTGTCGTGGTGCAGTCACCGTTTCTAATTTCTACAACACAAGTGCTTTAGCTACTTACTTACTTAGGATTAGATCAATGTATGTAATAATGTCCAATATTTATTTATTTAAAAAAAAAAAATCTATGGGGTTTAAATAATTTCAACGTTGACCCCACCGTAAAAGGTGTGATGATGAACATACTTCCTTAAATTTAACAAAATCTACCAACCAGACCATGTTTAATACAGGCAAAAGTTTTACCCTGACCAAAATAAAGCCTTAAGTTTGGTTCGCACCGCTCGACCTTCGCACTTCGCTTCGCTCGCTTGGCTCTAGCGAAATGTGTAGCTTAGAAGATACCAATCAGACATGCTGTGGTCTTTAAGTAGTTTTGCTGGTTTCGGTACTTTTAATAGTAAGTTTTGACTGTGACATGGATAAAGATACATTGAAATAATATGACGTCCATTTTTCAATTGAATGAAGTGTTTACGTTATGAATAAAATAGCAGTAATCCTACTTAGTTTATGATGCTGAAAAATGTACAAAGAAAAACCGCTTTTTATCGTAGTTTTTTTTTATAAATTCAAACAAATTCTTCAAAACTAAATACGTTTATAAACATCCATTACACTTAATGCATACTCAGGTACAAATGCTCATGTTCATCACACTCATATTTGCCCCTTGCGGGATTCGTTCCTGCAACCGCCAGGCTTTGTTAGTCCGGCGCGCGAACAACTACACCAGACGGTCGTTTGTGGCTTATATTACATATTTTCAGTGTTATATGACGAGTCATCATTTTGATCATACTTAGTCCAAATCACATTGACTACGTAAACCGTACAATTTAATACCTACGGTCATCATACTCCAACGGCCTTCAATACGTCGAAGTGAATCGTAAATTTTTACTCCCGCCGACTGTACGCAATAAACTCCATCGTCAAGCCAAATAAGTGATAAGAAAATAAAACATTTATTCACCATTTAGTATAGTCGATCAGAGCTAATAAAAAATTCACGACACTTTTTATATGGGGAAGAAAGTTTGAATGTGCGACGTTGCCGGGCGGGCAGCGAATAAAAAATGTATTTGAAATCTTTGGCGAAAAAATTTGTCATTGGAAAATTATTTGTAGGGGTGAGTTAATTTCGAATGCTTAGATTCAGGAGGACGGGAAGGAAATATGGTATAAATTAAGTACTGTTCCTTTGATGTAGTTTATTTAAATTAAAATTTTTCACAAATCCGGTCCGGCGATAAAAAGGCATTTATAGCACATTTTGTGGTTTTTATTAGAAAAATAGTAAGAGCTTTCATTCATGTTATGTTACTCAAAGAACTACAAAACCAATTTTAATGAGTCCAGACCCAGATGCAATTTGAAAAGATCTTAAAAAGTGGCGTGGTTTCTTAAATTAATGAAATGGCTGTGGGTAGGGCACATAAACGCGAGTCTGATGCTCTACCAAAGGCTGCTAGAGCAAAAAGTTTATGGTTGCATTAAAGAATATGACAATCCATGTAACTACGCCATTTACATCAACTAATATTGGTGATGCGGCGTGTAAATAGCCAGCAACACGCGGGAACCTTATTCATGCAAATAGGAAAATAATAAGAGGATTCACCCTATGCAATTTGAGATGAATGGTTTCAATGTAAACTTCGAAAACTGTTGATCCACTAACCTTCAGACCAGCTCGGGCACAGTAACCACGTTTTCAGCCGCACGTGAAGCACTTTCACAGAGGTCTGATGGCCCTGCAAGGTAGTTCCTCTGAGTCTCTTGCTAATTACTAAATGAAATACACTCTCCATGCACATACACTGTTCACAGTACCAAAATCCGTCGTCCTATCAGAGGGCGCTGGCATCGCTTATGCTTAGCGAAACCATGAACCGATTCTAATGATGCGTAAACCGAACAACTTCAAATGTTAACTAATTACAACTATTTAGAAGTAATATAAAAACATTACAATAAGCCAGCAAACAAGACTGGAAAAACTACATAAATAGACAAATACAAAAACATACATGCTTTCAATTGAGAACATTCTATTAGAGAAAAGAAACATTGGCACATTGACATAGACACAAAAAACTGTATTTATGTTGCAAGACAGAATAAAGTTAAACAAATTTAAAAGAGTACTAAATCTTTCAAACTTTCAACCAAACTATATTAAAATAAAAGTCAATGAATATCAATAAGACGGGCAAAAATAAAACCTAAGTTCAGAAATAAGTATCGTGGAACAGAAACGTATTGGCATTATGAAAATTAATCAGATAAGGCTCGATGAGATATCAATCCAAAGTGAAAGCTTTTGCGATCGTCCAAACTTTGATAACGTATTTTCGAAGTTGTAATTTTTAAGTTCACCCGCAGCATAGTTGCAGACGAGCTACTTTTACAAAAACTCTTTTTAATTTTTTCGATCTAGACTCATCGTCGACTGTTGGATATAGAAAGCGTCTCTTTCTATACCATATTTTCTTAAGTTTAACTGATTAATCCTCTCGCTCAGTTCACGCACGTCATGTGTGCCGGGCCATTGTTATTCAATTGTTATCTTTTTTCCCGAGCAATTATGTAATATATTATATTTAAAAAAAAATGCGAAAATTGAGCAATTATGGCTCTAAAACCGCAAATTGACTTGTGTCTGATTTACTGACTGTCAGAGTGCCGCTTATAGATTTTGACACTAAGCATCAATCTGGCGATGACTGCGCGATCATTGCTGGTTGCTGGGTTCAAAAAAAACAGTTTGTTATTGTCTACTGCCATGCACATGCCTTTCTTAATGGCATGCATCGTCTGGTATTGAATCTGAAAACTGCTCACGACTTAACCATCCTCTCCAGAACTGCAAACATAGTAAGAAATAAAGAAGTAAAATATATTATTTTAGACATCACAATAAATAAAGTTATCAGTACGATTGCTCTGACATATGTATTAAGCTTCAAAAAGCATACATGAAACAGTACATTAAGAAAATTCCGTCAGAATTTGGTTATATTCCTAACCTTTAACTGATAACACAAAAAGTTGGTCTGTAGTGTACTTCATGGGGAGGCAACTCTCGTTTTCAACGGAGGCCAAATTTATTTTCGAAAGTTGCTAAAACAAAGATAAATTTGAATCGACTTCGAAGATTAATGTGGCAAGTTTACGATGAGGTCACGTTCAAAGGATGTTGTGTCAATTTTGTCGCAATATACGTTAATCATTGTTTAAAAAGGTCAAAGTAATTGATTAAAGCCTAGTTTTTCAATACTTCATTTTTTTGCTCTTTGTTTTTGCTCTAACTGTGCAGCATACAGCTATAATAATTTCTTCAAGATAATGTTATGACCCATTTTTTTAATCCCACTTATATTATAAAAGCAAAAGTTTGTAAGGATATCACGATGTTTCAATCAATCACGCGTAAACGGCTGAATGGATTTGGATGTAATTTTGCACTCATATAGAATACGATCTAGATTTGTATATAGGATACATTTTATCCCAGTAAAATCTTCCTGTGGGATATTTTTTTATATATATTTTTCTTTATCTAAACGTTTAGCGTAATGTATCATACCAAACATCATGTAGTCCACGCAAACGAAGTTGCAGGCACTGCTAATATAAAAATAAATCTAAAATATACCCAGTAAGCAAGCTTGCTTCATAATTTGTCATCAGTTGGGACTGAAGGCAAATACTGTAAAAACCCCTTTCTAAAATGAAAAGGCTTAGCAGAATGAAAGCGATAAATAGTGTTGCAGGCAGTGTAATAAATAGTAAATCTATAAAAAGTTTTCTCCGTTCATAACTCATTCGAAGCCAGCAAGCATCCTCGAGAAACTACGCAGACCTCTGGGAAACTGTAAAGGGGAAGCACTTGCTCATGAGCAAAAGCGGGGAAGTCATATGATTCCTTTTTTAGCTTTAATCGACCAAGGAAATGCTTTACTACCTATTCAGCCTAATGCAGTTTACTGCTGGACGTAAGCCTTCTCCAAAGAGCGCCAAAGAGCTTTTTTCATCTACCTACTGCCAGCCATATTTCTAAGACACTACTTTTAATGCTTTACTACATTTGATAAAATATCCCAATAAAATAGTACTTCGCTATGATCTCGAGTAAGGGTTCTTTTAAAACAGATGTTTATGCTAAAAAACATTTTCCCATTTAACCGTAAAAAAAAGGCTTTTTTTTACGGTTTTTTGATCTGTCATTTATTGACACACACACACGAAGGTTAAAGGACTTGGTTTAAGTCGAAGGGGTGTAGAAACTGAGCTTTGTGGAAGTGATATTATACTCGTATATGTATTACTTACAAGTTTAAATAATCACAAGTGACACTAGTGATGTAATAGTACAAGTTAATTACTAAATTAATTAAGTAAAGCAAGCTAAAATAGATCTAATTTTCTATAATCAAGTAAGCAATACAAGTTATATCAACCTTAGGGTGTGAAACCAATTTCTTGATCGACTATACTAGTATATCGTCACAAATTTGTAAATTCATTATTTATGTACTTATCTAAAATTAAGCTTGAGGTTATATCTCGATTTATATTTAGATATATTTTAATTGCGTCCGGAAAATCAACTGGACCATATTTCATAGTGGTTTCTCAGTCACGACTCTGTTTGCATAGTTGCTAAATCAGATAAATCCAACATTCTGATGATAATTTCTGCAATAAAGGAATTTTTGCACTGACTTAAACTATTTTAAAGCCGAATGTTCTTAGAAAAGATAAAAATATTGCTTAAAAGCAAACTAAAATAATAGAAACAAGCGGTATTTTTTGTTTTAGCTTCATTTTAACTACATGGTCCATCGGACCAAACCCACGAAAAACGTTTCAGTAAACTTTCAGGTCATAGTTTGCCATTAGTAGCCATTTTAACAGTTTTTCCTTTTTTACTAAAACCGTTACCTTACAGTCTAACAAAAATATCATAACTAGGTCACCTGTGTTGTATAAATCAAGAGACAGAATCTCGCAGGGGCGACATCGTCAAATGAAATGAAATAAGCTCTCCCTTGTCAGCCTGATTCGCTTTCACACCTTGAGATTTAGACATCAAGTTTCAAAAGCGGACTCTGGCAATTTGAAAGACCATGGCCAAGTATACACAGTGAAATATTTTCCTGCTCAAATGCAACTACTTATTTTATGGAATCAACATCGAAAAATCACCTTATCAGTCCTAGCTTAATATTTTAAAGATACGGCTTGCCAGTACTAAGACTTACAGATAGACGGATACGGCAATACTTTAAGGGGTTTTAGTTTAAACTACCGAATCCAAAAAAAACTTGTTTTCTCGTCATAGGGTAAATACCCTACAAGGGTATTTAAACTATAGGACCGCAACATTAACTATAAGGACCACCGTGCACCCTGTATAATGGCAAATTCCTTCTACTTACACTGACACATATCCCATTCCCAGTCATTGCCTCGTCACTCAGTATGTTTAAAACATTTTTTTTTGTAATATTGGACAACATCACATACATTGCTCTGATCCAAAGGTAAGTAGCTAAAGCACTTGTGTTATAGAAATCAGAAACAATGACGGTACCACAACACCCAGACCTAATCAATATAGAAAAGTTCGTTTTCTACATTGACCCGACCGGGGATCGAACCCATTATAGTCCGGCGTGCTCGCCTCTCAGCTGCGAAGGTCGTCAAATAAACGAATAATAACTGTTTATTCCTTAGAGTAGCCTTCTATAGTCCTTAAGTGTCAGTGCTACCAGTATTTTAAAAATCAAACTTTAAGAATTTTAGTAGCTCAAATTGCACGAAAGATATAACTCAATTTGATTACTTAATTAAGTTAATAGCGGTAGTTACTCTTATCACGCAACATTTGAACTTTATTGATTTTAGAACAACAATTTAAGACTTACTAAACTGAGTTTTTAAGCAAGTGATTTATAAACTACTACAAGTATACGTAACATTAATAAAGGACAAGCCAAATACCTACACCGTCCAAATTACTTTTTTAATAAATATACATCAGCTTACTTCCAAATTAGCTGACGTTGACTGACCATAAGTATGCCAAGTAATATATTTTTAAAATAAAATTCATAAGGAAAGCAACATGAAACCTTTTCTTTTTAGAATCGGTATCAGTAAGTATAAATAAATTAAACTTAATGTCATCTTAACTCGTATTTAACTTGATGAGCTGTGTGTTTCGTTTTGAAAGCTTGCATTCTACGATCGGGTCTGTTTAGAAAACGAACTTTTCTATATTGTCTCGGGTCTGAGTTTTGTGATAATGCCATTATTTCTGATTTATAACACAAGTGCTTTTGTTTCTTACCTAAGGATCAGAGCAATGTACGTGATGTTGTCCAATATTTATTTATTTATCTTGCGCTGCGATCGATCATCGAGCAACTACATGTGGTCATCACCAGCCTATATAAGTCCACTGCTGGACACAGGCCTCTCTAAAAGGTGGATTTTGCCATAATCGCCACGCTTGGCAGGCGGGAGGGCGATCGCAGTTTGGCCAATAATGGAGAGGAGACGCTGCTGCCCGTCTTCTTAAGGCGGTTCTCCTGTAGTCGTCTCTTACGACACCCATAGGAAGAGAAGGGATGGTCCAATTCTTTTAATGTGCTGGCACCACTCGGCACTACATGTGGTGGCGTACTTATAAATGCTTGTTCCACGTTAATGTTGCCCCTTCATCATGATCTTGAAAGGACATCGGTGTTATGATACGGGCTTTGTTGTTTCCGATTTCTATAAAACATGTTTAGTGCTTTATCTATACCTTAGGATCAGGTCAATGTATGTGATGTTGTTCAATATTTATTTATTATTTAGGTACCTACTGCTTCAGCGCTGCTGCCTCGACTGAGCCTCTATATAACAATTCGCTATAAATCTGTTCTTTTTTCAACAGGTCTACTTTTACTCGATAATTTTTACGTAAGTCCAGAAAAATCGCAGGAAATAAACAAAGATAAAGAAGAATTGCCAAAATATGCAACCCCTCGTAAACCACCAACCACAACCAGAACAACTACAACCGCAACTACCCCTAGTACAACAACCACGGAAGACCCACATCTTGAAACCCAGGGAACTAGTATGGTTAAAACATATGCGGCCTAATTTCTGTAATTTCACAGTAGTCAAAATCCTGTTTTGATCCGGTCCAAGTACCATTTACATGAAAAACCGGCCAAGAGCGAGCCGGACTCGTGCATGAAGGGTTCCGTACCATTATCTATAAAAACGGAAAAAAATCATGTCTGTTGTATGGGAGCCCCCGTTAAATATTTCTATTTAAATTAATATTTTCAAGCGTCTACCTGTTACCGTTATCAAAATCGAGCAAAAACGAGCAAAGAATTCACGTTTGTTATAAACATCTCAATATCTATTTTTATTACTAAAACACACATCCAGCAATTAAATTAATTTAAGTTAAACTAAACCAAATAACGTAAAGACCGTACGGCTCTATATTAATTCGAATGACACCAAAATTGTCTGATTTCGTAAAGGCTTAGGGGATTGGAAACGTTATCGCCCGAAACAATATTTCAGAAGAAAAAAGTAGGCAATTGCCTCAAGGACGTGAAACTCTATCTATTGCGACGTGAAACAGATGTAATTTTTGCAAATACCCGCAACGCTTATCGGTACTACGCAATACTCCTAATCCAAAAATATAAACTTTTCTAAATCGAGTCGGATCTAGGTGTTCTGAAAGACGCTGCCATTATTTACTTCGTGACCATGACAGTTAGCATAAGGTATGTCTTGCGCACATTTAATTTTCTTAATCATTTTCACTTTTGACAGTTACAAGGCGCCGCCGTACAAGGGTCACTCAACGCAAGGCTTCGCACGAAAACGATACAGACCTAGCAACTGAAATTCTTTACTACTACGATTCAACAGAGGAAGTGACTACTCCTGCTCCAACTAAAACAACAACGAGACGTACACGACCGAAAGATGAAGAAACGGACAGTTATGACAGAATCATTGATGAAAGTTACGATGATTGGTACTTAAAATTCCGGGACAGACACAATTTACCTGAACCACAGCAATTGCCGGGCCGAAAGAAGATTTTGGAACTTGAGGACATGCTCTATTGTAGATGCGCTAGAGTATATTGGCCAGTTTGTGCTCAAAACAACATCACTTATATGAATTATTGTATAATGCAGTGTTTGGATCAAGATATAAGACGGTATGGGCCATGCATTAACTACAGAAGGTCTGGTGACAACTTTTCTGAGTTTTTATCAGACGAGTAAAAAAATATGGAACCCGAAACAAGTGCAATTGTTACTTTATTTATGGCCGATAGTTGGCTCCGACGTCGCGGTCGAATACGATTTATTACAATATTATTGTTTTTATATATCTTTTTAATCTAAATCTTTTTTTTTTCAAGCTTTCTTGTTGCATTTTGAAGCTAACTACACAGTTTTTGTGAATTGAATTTTCCATCGTTTCAGTCTAAGTGCATAGGACATAGGTTACGACAAGACTGATGATTAGATAACGAATAATTCGTATTAACATAAAGTCAATTTCTGGCTAAAATATTATGGAAGCGGCCTATGGGGCAGAAAGGTTTTGGAATGGAGGCCAAGTACCAACAAGCGCAGCGTGGAACATAAACCCATAAGGTGGACAGACGACCTAGGCCCTAACCATGAACTGTTAAAACAATCACAAATCTGTCAAAAATTATCATTTCTGTCAAATTTTGTATGAAATGACGTACCAAAATTGACAGATTTGACAACTTTGAGATTGTTTTAAGAGTTCATGGTTATGGCCCTGGGCGGTAACCACAAACTCTTAAAACAATCTCAAATCTGTCAAACATTATCATTTCTGTCAAATTTTGTATGAAATGACGTACCAAAATTGACAGATTTGACAACTTTGAGATTGTTTTAAAAGTTCATGGTTATGGCCCTGGTAATCGTGAGAGGTAGCGCGTGCAAAATTGTGTTTTTGGTATGCATAGAATTTTCGCATACATTATCGAATCGCTAAATTGTGCGAGTCCCTAGGTCGCGTTAGTACGACGATGGTCTTTATGGCGTAGTGACCCTTTCAAAGGTTAAATGAGGGTCAAAAAACGGATGACTTTCACATCTTACGTGTAATAATAAGGTTAGTGGTATAGGGTTACAAAATAGGTTTGCTAAGTAAAATATCATATGGAAAAATTACATATTCTGTATGAGGTACCTTAAGTATTAAAGCAACAATACACCCAGCAAAAGATAGGGCGAGGGTCATGTTATTGCCTTAAAAACGAGGAACGAGGGACAAGGTTATACAAACTAAACCTAAACTAAGAAAAGCTTGTACTATGACGAAAAAAAAACTTACGTAGGTAGTTATAAGCTACACTTGCAGCTATAGACATCAGAAATAGCGACGGTACCAAAACAACCAGACCAGCAACAATATCAAATAAAAAAACCGGCCAAGTGCGAGTCGGACTCACGCACGAAGAGTTCCGTACCATTATCTATGTATAATAACAGCTAAATCACGTTTGTTGTTTGGAAGCCCCCTTAAATATTTATTTTATTCTGATTTTTAGTATTTCTTGTTATAGCGGCAACAGAAATACATCATCTGTGAAAAATTTAACTGTCTAACTATTACGGTTCATGAGATACGGCCTGGTGACAGACGGTCAGACAGACAGACGGATAGCGGAGCTTTAGTAATATTGTCCATTTTTCCCTTTGGGTTCGGAACCCTTAAAAGATTTTCAACATTGGCCCGACTGGGCATCGAACCAGGATCTCAGACATGACGACGCGGCGACGCCAAGTCCATGCTCTCTATGCTACGGAGATCGCCAAACTATAGCGACAAGATAACGGATAAACATACATAAATAGGTACGTAAATTAACATCTTAATTCTTCTTAATATATAAAATAAAGTCGGGTTTGTTACAACACTTAGAACTCGAGAATGGCTGGACCGATTTTCATGGTTTATATTTTGATGGATTTTTCTCCACCCCAAATAGCAGAATAAATAAAAAACATTAGAAAAGCTGAAGAAATATACTGTTAGGCAGTAATAAGTTCGCCGGGTCAGCTAGTTATGTATAAAATGTCATAGTAAAATGCTCTGTGCTTATCACACAAATATTTTCCCCCTGGATTTGAACCCACGACCGATGCTTTGTAGTCCGGAGCGCTAACCACTACACCAGACGGTCATGTTTGGTAGTGTCGTTAGACGGTTTTGATAGGTCCTTTTTTTGAGGCTATACTTATCGTGAAATCCATATAAAATAGTTTAAATAATAAAACTACAATCAAAATTACAGAATTCCGTCGAAATTGCCAATTTTAATTACCGAATCTTAGTGCGTAATTATTAATGAGCTATTGAAATTCTAGTAAATTCTGTAATTTAGTACCTATTAGAGTATTTAATTTTCAATTTTGCTTATTAAAAACTGGCAGCTACACTCAAAATGTTATTAAAAGGTAAGTCTGTCTGAGTATTATGTCTGAAATACGATTTTTCACTGGAAGTCATGTTGCAATCGGCACGGGACTTTGCCTCTACATTATCTAATAATAATTTTCCTAAAAAATATAACTGCTAAGTTTATCATTTATGAGCCATAAAATGACGTAAGCTTCCGGCAGACATAATATGTCTGCCCGCCAGTCCAGGAGTAGGTTTTGGTCCTATAAATAAAATATTAGATTTTGTGTACTTACATATAAATAGTTAAGGATTTTATTTATTTGTTTAATTTTTTAGATTAAAAAACTGTAAATCTTTTCTCATGCACATAAAATTGTACTTATAAAAATCGACATCAATAATTCAACTTTTCATTGGCACATAAACACTTGCTTAGTATTGTGTCCGAAGTCCGAATCATTGTCAGTTTCCACGCGTTATTTTTTTATGCATGCCGTGGTAACCTTTGATTGAGGCAACACTATAAATAAATAAATAAATATTGAACAAAATCACATACATTGCTCTGATGCCTACTAAGGTAAGTAGCTAAAGCACTTGTCTTATAAAAATCAGAAACAACGACGGTACCACAACACCCAGACCCGAGCCAATATAGAAAAGTTCGTTTTCTACATTGACCCGACCGGGGATCGAACCCGGAACCTCAGAGATGGCAGCTTCATTTTAAGTCCAGCGTGCTCGCCTCTCGGCTACGGAGGTCGTCGCTACAAAACTATAAAATGTAAATATTAAAATTGTATTTTTTATTGTCTTGATGTATGCTTTGTTGGCTGTCCATAAATAAATAAATAAAATAAAGTTAGTACCTCTACGCCAGGTTGTTCCTGTCTTAGTTTGTGAACCATTTATTCGTCTACGTCCAGTAAGTAGATATAGCTCAGTGGTAGAGCACTCGGCTGCAGATCGAGTGGTCCCCGGATCAAAACCGCGGGGTGTCCCTGAAGATATCAATTTCCAAATCCTTTTGCGTTTTTTTTGCTTTTGATTTTAAAATGTTAAGTGCTAGTTGTATTGTATAAACAACAGTTTCAGACCACCGTATTTTACTTGTAGTATTTGATAGTAAAAGGTGATACAGTGATAAAAAAATAATAATATTAAAACTTCAAACATAAACTAAAAAGAGAAAAAAAATTTTTTTTTCCTTATTTATAGAGTCAGTGCCATTGCCATTTATTCATCAGCCATTGAGAGTTAAAATGTGTTCATTCGCACCGAATCTAATTTAGAAAATAATATTTTACGCTTTTTAGTTTTTTCTTTTCTCTTTTTTTTTCGTTTTTTCAGTCGATTTAAAATATTAATATAAAAATATTAACTGCTTGGTGATTGGTATAAAATTTGATTCATATACTTAATTAATAGGAGTAATTACAACTTGGTGTAAACATCAATTTCTCCTTTTAAATTTATTTATTTAGATAAATCCAGCAATCCTCGTTTTATATTGTAAAGAATTACTTCTTACCTCCAACCAACTCAGACCATTAACCAAAACATTTTTTGTTTCAGAATTATTTTTTGCAGTTTTTATCCTGCATAATGTATTATACGTTAGAAATTCGAGTAAGGAGTCTTTCTACCATTTTGTTAACAACCACACTGCCGACCCGACTCTCCTCACTGATATTAAAGTGACAATTGGATGTACGGAATGCCCAAGAATATATATCCCTGTCTGTGGAGACAATAATATTACCTATATCAACGAGTGCAAATTAAAATGCGCTAATTTAAAAAGAAATAAAAATGTTAAGAAGTTCAGAAAAGGCCCGTGTATGATATTCCCGGAGTGGTGAAGACAAAAATACCGAGTGACCATTATTTAGTGATCTGAGCATGTAAGATCATACAGCAAAACTGTTTGTAATAAAATGTGCATTATAATAATTACTTTTAAAATTAACAGTACCTACCCATCATGGACTAAGTAAAATATTTTATTTAGTCCATGCTACCCATTACAGAAAGATAGCTGGCAGTGGATGGATGAAAAAAGCGGGAGATCGTGCTATTTGGCGCTCTTTGGGGGAGGCCTACGTCCAGCAGTGAACTGCAAAAGGCTGAGACGATGATCATGATGATGCTACCCATGTACTATTTATCATGAAGATGGAATAAATAAAAAAAAAAACATGACAATGGAGAAATGAGATAAGCAAGCCTAAAATTACGTGGAAAGTTTCCATTTTTCCTTGTCTAACGTTAAAACGGCATTAAAATAGTGCAAACTTGTATAACTATAAAGTTTTAAAACTATAATCCGACTACGTAAATAACTGAATGATTTGTTTATCGGTAATAAAAGTATTTTTTGTCTTTTCAGAATTCTTTATTTAAAACAATAAATATAATTACAAGTACACTTTTATCACAGCTATAACTAACAAAACAATATTATAGTAACACATACATAAAACCACGGAAACACTTTGTGAGGCGAAAATATCATTTAAACCTTTTTTTTTAATTGAAAAAAATAATATATAGTTATTTATATTACATAAACGGCGCCATTTAAAGTCCGGCATTCTCGCCTCTCTGCTACGGAGGTCGACACATAAATTTCCAAGGTCCATTTTTAACCCCGACGCAAAAAGAGAGGTTGGTTATAGATTAATATGTCTGTCTGTGTATCTGTATGTGGTATCGTAGCTCCCTAACGGATGAACCGATTTTAGTTTAGTTTATTGTGTCATAGATAATTTTTTCCCGAGTGTTTTTTGGCGATGTTTCATGAAAATCTATTCAGCCGTTTGAAGATCATTAGCTCTTTTCTATTTGATGAGGGGATCTGACTAACTTCCTTATGTCCGATCGATTCGAAATTTGGTACCGTGTTACTTCAATTATATTGAAAGTATATGGTAAGGCAAACTTGTCATGATCAGCCGTTTAAAGATCATCGGGGGTTATTTAAAAATTTTAATTTTAATTTTCTACCTACAATCATCGTTTCAGATCTGTAGAAAATGCTAGTAAACTTGCACTGAATATCACCTAAGCGGTACAAATAAACATATACTCTATTTTGTTATCGATTTAGTTTACATTACCTATTTATCGTCGATGTCGATGTGATAGCGTTTTCGTTTAAACGACAGGCAGATCGGCCGGCAGACACCGATTTTATTTCGATCGACTTTATGAAACTCACACGACATCTCAATATTGCAATCTGCTGTGTATCTCATTTTTTATCGACAAAAATCGGGAACTAATTTCTCTATTTGATAGTAAATTTATACATCCAAGCGTTACATTTTGTGTTGCCAGCCTTTTTTATCTCCAAAAACGTGTTTTCAAACCGTCTAATGTCATCGTAAACCTTCAATTGTCCACCTCACTTACTTCCTTCTCAAAGTTTACGAGGGTTGTACGAGTAGTAAACACCAAAATATCTCCAATACCATTATTCGCTCTCCGATAAGCCCAAGGGTTTGGTATAAAGATAGCTGATAGGCAAACCAAATGAAAGAAAAAAAACAGATGGGACACTCTTTACAAACAGCGCTTAAACAGTCCTACAAAAAAAAAAAACGAACGTCTATTTACAGTGCACGCTAGTCCCTCACTATTTTCATTCAGCTTATTAACCTGGCTAGGTTGACTAAAAATAATAAATTTTGAATTGAATAGCTATCATATGGAGTTACATTATTACATAATAAAATTGCTGTTATTTGAGTTTAAAAATATAAAATATAGGTGCATTTAGGTTCCTTGTCATTTATTATGTAATTCAATTAAGATCATAATAAAATAAAGTGTGGGTAGGTACTATCTGAAGCACGTCACTAAATACATTGTTAATTTTACTGAGTATATCAGTCTCTGTCTATAATTTTTAAGTCACTTATTACTATTACTATTTTGGGTTATAAATATAATATGATCAAAAAGTAACCTATTATTTAGGCTATTTTAGGGTGCTAAGATAGGAATGTACCTTCTGTGTTTTTTTAATCACTGATAAGCTAGGCGCATTTATTTGAACCGTTAGAAGCGATTGCGACTATTCAAAAGATTTGTAGTTATGTTGTTTCTATGTCCCTTGCTAGCTTTGCACGATTTTTGTAATAAAACTTTGTACTTACAGGTACATACTTTATACACAGGACCACAGAAATATTATTGACAAAATGTATGATGACATTATTCATGTACTGTGCCAGGCAGCTTCTGAGAGTTATGATATGAGTATTTTCAGGCGTAAAGAACCGGTTGTAGGTTGGAACAGGTACGTAAGTGATGCTCATAGTGAGGCCCGGAATAAGTTTAAGTTGTGGATGTGGTATGGCAGGCCGCGGCAGGGTCGTGTGTGGAGTGATATGCAGACGAGTCGCAGAGTCTTTAAATCTCGTTTGCGATGGTGTCAAAATAATAGTGACCAAATTAAAATGAATACCCTAGCGTCGCATCACTCCAGGCAGGATTTTCGCAGTTTCTGGAAATCGACAAATAAACTTAGTAGTAAGCCGGGCTTACCTGTGAGTATCAACGGTATCAGTGATCCTACTGGCATAGCCGAGACTTTTAGAGAGCATTTTACTGTAAAGTCGCGTTTGGGATCATCACAGTCTGCGTGCAGTGCTGGTTGTAGTGGCAAGGTCTGTGCCCGATTTACGGCTAAAGAAGTTAGGAATGTCATTAAATCTATGTCGCGCGGTAAGTCTCCGGGCCACGATGACTTGAGCATAGAACACCTTAAATATGCAGGTCCTCACTTGCCGAGGGATTTGGCGATGTTCTATTCCCTGTGTGTGGGGCACTCGTACTTGCCCGAGCAGATGATGAAGACTGTGGTGGTTCCGATCGTGAAAAGCAAGACAGGTGATATCGGTGACAATAATAATTATAGGCCTATCTCGCTAGCCACTATTATCGCCAAAGTGCTCGATAGTTTGCTTAACACTCAGCTTGATAAATATTTAGAAATACACGACAACCAGTTCGGTTTAAAGTCAGGTCTCTCTACAGAAACAGCGGTTTTATGTTTAAAGCAAACTGTCAGGTACTACACCGATAGAAAAACACCTGTTTTTGCCTGTTTCCTCGACCTGTCGAAGGCGTTTGACCTGGTCAATTATGACATCCTGTGGCAAAAACTTCACCAGATACAAATGCCAGTTGAATTAATAAACATTTTTAAATTTTGGTACCAGGAGCAGGTCAATGTCGTGCGGTGGGCGGGGTCATATTCAGTTCCATACAGTTTGGAGTGCGGGGTGAGGCAAGGGGGGCTGACCTCGCCTAAGCTGTTCAACCTGTATGTGAATTGAGAGGCTCAGCAGCACGCATGTCGGCTGCCATATTGGAGGCGTTTGCCTTAATAATATTAGCTATGCTGATGACATGGTGCTGCTGAGCGCCTCAGTTTGCGGCTTATCGAAGCTGCTTGGCATCTGTAAAATGTACGCTGACGATCACGGCTTGTTATACAACGTGAAAAAAAGTGAAGTCATGGTCTTTCAGGCTCGAGGAAGGTGTCTTGAGAAAGTACCAAATATTAAACATAACGAGTGTCCTCTAAATAGAGTCGACAAGTTTATATACCTCGGGCATATTGTAACCTCGGACCTGAAAGACGATGCTGATATAGAGAGGGAGCGTAGGGCGTTGTCTGTTCGTGCTAACATGATAGCCCGCAGATTTGCTCGCTGTTCGAGGACCGTCAAAATCACCCTGTTCAGGGCATTTTGTACGTCTTTCTACACGAGTAGTCTGTGGGTGAGTTATACCCAGAGGCAGTACAGCGCATTACGTGTCCAATATAATAATGCGTTCAGGGTGCTGTTAGGGCTGCCCCGCTCCTGTAGCGCATCGGGGATGTTCGCCGAGGCGCGCGTGGACTGCTTCTATGCAACCATGCGCAAGCGGTGCGCATCCCTGGTGCGCAGTGTGAGGGGCAGCCGGAATAGCATTCTGAACGCATTCGCGGAGCGGTTTGACTGTCCGTACCTGTACCACTGCAGTATGGTTCACGTACTGACTTGCGTGAAAATTAAATACTAACATAGTTTTAAGTGTCATTTTGTTACTAACCATTATTGGATCAATGTTGTCTGATGAATAAATGAATATTCGGAAGCCTATATTATAATCGATAAAATCAAATAGATAATAATTAAGGTACTGTTAGCAATTATACAGGGTGTTATCAAAAATGATGATATCAAAATTATGACTTCACCATAGTATTTATATGAATGCTAACATGGTAGGCTGTCGGCTTGATATATCATTTAATTAACGCCCTGTATGTAAGAAAAAACATGACATGAATTCAAAGGGGAGATATCCCAAGTATGAAAATTAGGCGACGCCATTAGACTAGTTTTTCTGAAACATTTACAATATTCTACTTCCTTTTTTCACGGTGTTAGGTTGAACGTTAGTACCTAATTATTAAGATGGTTAAGAATGGTTTGTGCAAAAATTACAGATTCGTTTAAATGGATTTTTTTTTCTTGATTTAATCATTGGTTCCGTAGTAAACATTTTTTATATATTTTTAGGAAAAACCACATATAACAACTTTTCCCCGCTTTAACCTAACATCATGTATATTGTATTGTCTGTCAAATTATTATGTTATTTTTAATACGATTCACCACGTTTTAGTATTCAAAACACACAGTATGACCATCCATAAAGTTTAGCCATGAAAGCTGTAAAAGTTGCGGTTTTCAGTTGAGAACAACTTGTGAACGAATGAACTGGAACAAATGCGAACTTTTAGAAGTGTTCAATGAGAGTTGGAGGCTACATGTAGTGCTTCAAACTTCAGTCTGAAGGTTGTGATATTTCTTTTCATTCGTATGTTTGAAAATACTTTTTTACGTGAAGGGGGCTTAATTCATTGCTAGATGTGCAGATCTGGAGTACTTGTGTAAAGCCAGCACGACGTTTGTGTGTATGTGTGTGTGTGTGTGTGTGTGTGTGGGTGTGTGTGTGTGTGTGTGTGTGTGTGTGTGTGTGTGTGTGTGTGTGTGTGTGTGTGTGTGTGTGTGTGTGTGTGTGTGTGTGTGTGTGTGTGTGTGTGTGTGTGTGTGTCGCCAACACCCTAGTAGCCACACAGCTTTACTATACAACTAACGATATATTTATTAATATATATAATTATATATTAACTTAAGTGAGACTGACATAGCATAGTACCTACGCTTACATTTACAGATTGATTACAGTCAGTACCTACAGTCAACATCACAATAGATTTTAATATTAGTTAAGCATCGGAATTTTCTGGAAGTCACTGGGGGAGGACTATGTTCAGCAGTGGATGTCCTGTGGCTGAGATGATGATGATGATGATCGGAATTTCCCCAAAAATGTGGTCATATTGCAGAAGATGTCACGATAGCCTGACAAAATCACTGCGCCGAAGTATTATAATTTAATAATAATAAATTGTTTCCACACTCACAACAATTATCTAGCCCCAAACTAAGCAAAGCTTGTGTTATGGCGACTATAGATAACGGATAAAAAACATACTTAAATACGTTTATAAACATCCATGATTTAGGTGCATATGCTCGTGCTCATCACACTAACATTTGCCCCTCGCGGGATTCGAACCCGCAACCGCCAGGCATCGTAGTCCGGAGCGCGAGCCACTACATCAGACGGTCGTCATATCAATATCAAGATGCAAGGTTATTGCGAGTTTCAATGCCTTTGGGCCCCTTTTACTTCTTACGTTGACTATGCGTATTAGCGTACTAAGAAAAGAATGCACCTTCTGTATTTTTTAATCACTGGCTTCGTTTAGCCATTCATGTCTAGAATTAAACAAAATGTCCGGTAATTTATACCATTTGAAGTATTTACTTACACTTACATTCATTTCGTTTTAATACTACCATAATAGAGGTAATCATGTGGGTAATTAAAAAGCATACGAATAAAAAGCTAGGTTTTAAACATGGCATAAATACCTTTGTAGCGTGTGTTGTATTAATATAAATTTGTAACTACCGAGAAATCAGTATCAGTTCGTTTTTGAACACACTTAACGACTATAATTAAACATTGCACTCTTATTTATCGTTACTATTTGTAACTTTAACTTAAATTAAAATTTATTTATTTACATGAAACATTAAGATGGTTTTAGGGTGCTGATTACAGCAACAAAGAGTGTTGTTGTGTGCCAAGTGCGAGTTGGACTCGCGTTGAAGGGTTCTGTACAGCCTTTTAGTAAATCGAATTTTTGCAACACTTTGATGGCATGAATCCCTTAAAAAATCACAAAAGTTACAATAAAGGGAAACTTAGGTACTTCAATCAATAAGAAGTGTAAGTTACTAATTATTTAATGAGTCAGGTGTGGTCATGTAGGATACATACATGCTTAGGCTCAGAGTCTTGGTTAACTGCAAATAAAAAGATAATTTAGGATACCAAAATTTAATAAGGATTTAGCTTAGCTGGCCACCTTGTTACAAACGAAATTCTTAAAACCATTCAATTTAATTTTCACAAACGGTCGTAGCGTGAAATCGGCGCTTATTAAAATATTAATGACAATTTCCACATTTCACGTGATTCTGTGAATTATCATAAGCCATAAAGCCCAGCGCACATTAGATTAGCATCCAGATTGTATTGTACGTAAAGTTTTCAACCAAACAAACAATGGCAACTTTGGTCACAGCTGCGAGTTGCCACAAGAAAAAAACGTTCGAACATAAACGTTCGTTTAAACACACCTTAACGGGAATTAACGCGATCATAATATTTAGGCACGAAATGATACCTTTTTGACGCAATAGCGTCTTATAAATCTATGAACGCCGGCTGCACGCACGAAAAAGTGTCACGTTCCGTGTGCGAGCGAGAGTGCGTAACAAGCGATGCGAACTTTTAGAAGTGTTCAATGAGAGTTGGAGGCTACATGTAGTGCTTCAAACTTCAGTCTGAAGGTTGTGATATTTCTTTTCATTCGTATGTTTGAAAATACTTTTTTACGTGAAGGGGGCTTAATTCATTGCTAGATGTGCAGATCTGGAGTACTTGTGTAAGGCCAGAACGACGTGTGTGTGTGTGTGTGTGTGTGTGTGTGTGTGTGTGTGTGTGTGTGTGTGTGTTTGTGTGAATACAGTCCGTTGCACTCTAGTGCCATAATGATCAATGTAACTATACGCTTCTGTTACTGCATCCGTTCATGACAAATATCTGTAACTGCACCCGTGCATGACCAATATCCTGTTCTGATTATTTCTGCGCCCCTTTAGGATCTGCGCCCTGTTACTTCGGCTATGCTAGCACCGTCCTTGAACTAACGCCAAAAAGTGTCACGTTCCGTGTGCGAGCGAGAGTGCGTAACAAGCGATAAAGAGTCACGGTCGGCCTAAGCGTTCGGCTTGTGACGCATTTATCTCATTTCTCTCTCTTCTACTCCATCGGCCGATGCATCCGAGTAGCATCAATCTTTTCTTATTACGTTATCACGTAAAATTGTCGCCCGTAAACCGACTTTACAGACAACCAATTTTTTGCCTGACGTTTCGACCGGGTTACACCGACCGTGGTCACAGGTTGACTCAGCTGAGTCAGCCTGTGACCACGTTTTAGTGTTTAAATTCAAATTCAAATCTTTATTCTAGCATAATACATATTGCGTTGAACATTCAATAACAAATTATGCTAAGCGAAAGTTTAAAAGTAATTATAAACGTTCGTACTATGCGATTGGCGACCTCTTGGCCACCTAACACAGAATATTACAAAGCTTTTTTTCAAATATTAAAAATATTACAAAGCTACTCGAAAACCTAACATGCTCGCCGCAAATACACACAGGCGACCCTCAAACTCACCGCGAATAGCAACGTAGATTATTTTAAAACAAATTGCCCAAAACGTAGTTGCCACCACTGACTATAAGGAATTTATTAAATTACTTCGTAAGGACAGGGCGGACCGCATGTTACAGTAGCTACAAAGTAGCCATCCTTTAATTGAAGTGATCAAGTCAACTGTCAGGTGTTTTTTCTGAATAGAATTTGAAATCGAAATAACACTACATAAGTACATTTTTAGAATTATTTATGGTTATGTATAGGTCATTTATTTCATTGATTAGGATTCGGAAACATTTGTATATACTGGGTAAACAATTTTGTATATACAAGTAGTAGTAATGTGAGCTGAGCTTTAGCCATTAGGCGTGCGTGGAAGTAATGCATAGCAGATTGCATGGAGGCGAGCAATAATACTGGAATTCATCGTTGAACGGACTTTTTTCATGAATAAAATGGATTTGTAACGGCAAAATGCTCATTTATTGTGAGTAACTGCAATCGTTTATTTGAAAAGTTTCCTTTGTACTTATTTATTCGTAAAATTATTAAATGAACCAGACAACCGATGGAAAATAAGTCCTTGAGGACCAACTGCTGCTACAGTTTGTGGTCCCCACACAAGAACAATTTCTTCCCCATGTATGTCAGTGCGAACGACGTGGCCTGTCCATCTTTAAAACAGTTTTTTTTTAAATATTTTAGATAATATGTTCTTTCCGTTTTAACTCTCAATCAATAATTATTTTCAGATGCAACAATACTCTTATCCGCAGTTTTTCTCTGCTATATTCAGCTATCTGATTCGCGGCCGCATCACGACGATTTAAAATATATTCCGCAACACCTTCAAGATTGGTACCTCTCCAATATAACTGATGTTAATCCACCGCTAGAAGATATAGATGACTGCGATTGTCCAAGAATGTACCTCCCAATATGTGGATCCGATAATAGGAGTTACACCAATCTATGCTACATGAATTGTTTGAACTTGGTTCTAGAAAGACACCCACCAGTGGTATTATATTATATGGGTAGATGTTTGTCATTTTTAGAGCCTTGGGATTATTAAATTAAAATAAATATTAGATAATGCTATTGTTTTATTTTTATCTAGCTGCAACAGATGTTGTCTTCTCTTTTACAACGCTAGCACAAACACATAACTGTAAATAAAATTAGATGTTCAATCATTCATGAACTATTATTGGTACTGGTAAGGGAGAGGGGATGAAATTTTGTGATGAATTTTCTGATATGCAAAAATCTTTAAAAAAACATTAGCATTTTGCAATAATTGACACACACACACACATTTATATAGATTTGAATATAATTTAGTGACGTATACGAAAAAGACCTCTCTCAAAATAAAGTACGTAACTAAATCAATCCATCAACACTCGGCGGCTTTGGTATGCGTTGCCAGCTCGATAGAGTAGCGTAGAGTTACGTGCTGGGATAGTATCGATACTTTTATTTATATCCATTTTCTAAATATAAATGTTTATTTTCTGTTCATTGTTGGAAGGCTCTTGAGAAATTCGTGTGAATGCAATAAAAAAAAAGATATAATAGAATGTGCCGAAAAGATTTCAGTTACTGGAATGTAGTGTAGTCGTAAATCATTATAAACTCTCTTGTTGCATTTTTAAAATAACACTATACGGGTATTAATGCAACAGATACCTCTTTTTATTGCGAATTGGTTTTGCTGACGTTTCGACTTACTATGTATACTGTTAAAATCACGAAACAGTTTAAAAAAGATTAACTATTCCGTGGTAAAAAGTGACAGGTTATTTATTAACCAAAAGTAAAGTAAAAGAGACGCTAGTACATTATATCTTAATGTAAAAGAGTATGTCAATAAACAACGGCAGAATATGTTTAAATTGAACCCTTTAAGATCATTATAACCTTATTATAGGAAATAAATACTATCTTATATTGTCTTAAACGTGTGTGGAAATATGTACGTGTGTGCGAATCTATATCGTCAACCGCAAATGAATTGCAGACGCTGTAACCGCCGATATTAAGTTTATAATATGTTTTCCTTGTTTTTACAAAGAACTAAAAACCTCTTCTCTAAAACATAGAAGCAAGCTTTTGTTTAAAGTGCGGTGTTTATAATTTTTGTAACTATGATTATTGCACTTCCAATCGGCCAACTGTAACTTATTGGGGCAGGCCTCTGTTGAGCAATGCACGTTCTATGGCTGAAATGATGATGATAATTTAATTTCAAGAATTAATGAGCATAGCTGTAATGATAATTCTAAAGTATTTTCAAAAAATGTTTTTTATTACTTTGTGACTTATTCATCGTTAATCCAGTGAGTCACATCACTACACACGAGGAAAACTGGATTTTGTTTTGCCCGGTTCCGATACCAAAAATAGCGAGCGGAATTTTAAACATAAGCTTTTTCGATGAAAAAAAAGGTATATTTCACTTGAAAATTTAATAACGATAGTTTTATATTTAAACTACAAGTAAAAAATGACAGCAGGTTAAAATATTTTGACTTTTACATTTTCATGTACCCTTGGTCTTTTTTCCCAACTGCCAAACGAGGGTTATGTTTTTCGGGCGTATGTATGTATGTATATATGTATGTATGTATGTATGTATGTATGTATGTATGTATGTATGTATGTATGTATGTATATATGTATGTATGTATGTCTATTTCTTTGGCACGCCCTACAGACTAAATCGTTTAACGGATTTTAAAGTTAAATATATCAGTAGATTCGTCTCAATTGTGGCAGTGTGAAAATACCCCTTGTATTTTATTGGAAACAGCACTTACGCGGGAAAAACGGATCTGCAATACTGATAAACCGATTTTGAAACTTTCTTCTTTTAACTAAGGGTCATATATTTTCAGTGTTCATAGTATTCAATACTTTATTTTCCAAAATTCCTACGGGAACAGGCAAAAAAATACACTGAAAAAATAGGCAGGAAAAACCGTCTAATGGATTTCAACATTATGATATGTCATTAGATTCGTCTTAGTTGTGGGAGTGACATAGGCTATGTTATTACCCGGAATTCCTATTGGTACATTAATTAAACAGGAAAAACCTATTTTAGATACTATACTTACTCGAGTTAAAACCTTTCTTTTTCAATGAAAAGTGATAAACAAGGCTTTATAGTTCATTGAAAAATATGAATAGAACACTACAAAATAAAAAATCAAATGTAAAATTAATTAATTTAAAAAATCAAAAAACCTAACTGCGTAAAAAGTCAACTTAAAAGATGAAAACAAGGCTTAAAGAATCAATTTGCAGTCGGAGGCATCAAATCCATTAACAGCATAATGATGATTGACTTGGTATGCACTGCGTTAGTACCTAATTAAGTAATTTAAGCCCGTGTAGAAAAAGTCGAATCAAGTAACATGGATTTGATGCCTCAGACTGCAAATTGATTCTTTAAATCTTGTTTTCATCTTTTAAGTTCACTTTTTACGAAGTCGGGTTTTTTGTTTTTTTTTTTATTAATTAATTTTTCTATTTCAATTACAAATATTAATTTCAAACCAATATTTTAATAGTAAATACTTTAAATTTATCTATCTATTCAGCTTATTGCAGTCCACTGCTGGACGTAAGCCTCCCCCGAAGAGCGCCAAAGAGCACGATCTCCTGCTTTTTTCATCCAGCCACTGCCAGCCATCTTTCTAAGGTCGTCGGTCCATCGGGCTGGGGGGCGTCCGAAAGTACGTTTGCCAAGGCGTGGTCTCCACTCGAGAACCCGTTTACTCCACCTTTCATCGGTTCTGCGACAGATGCTTTATATTCATGAGCTATGTAACCTATCATTATTGAATTTTTATTGTTTGAATATCATTTTTTCAGTTGCTTAAGTTTCAATTATTACGAATCTTGTAATTTTAATTTCCGTGTTACTCTATATTTTTTCTAAAAAACAGCACATTTATAGCTTTATACCTCAATGAGAAAAAGGTTACTTTATTTAATCCAGAGAGGCTTACACCAAAACTCCTGTCACCATGAAGTAAATTACAAGTTTAAGGAATAATTTCCATCACACAAGCATTTATAAATTTTAGTCGAAACGTGGAACATGACTGTAAAGCTGACCCACCGACTTTACGTCACTCAGCGAGCTATGGAAAGGTCGATGCTTGGAATTTCGATAAGGGATAAAATCCGAAACAAGGTCAGGCAATTTTAGGCGGCTGGCCACGTCTGTCGCAGAACCGATGAAAGGTTCTCGAGTGTCACCTGTGATACCACGCTTTGGAAAACGTAGTATAGGATGCCCCCCAGCTCCTTAGGAAAATGGCTGGTAGTAGCTGGATGAAAAAAGCGTGAGATCGTAAATACAGCTGTTTGGCGCTCTTTGGGGTAGGTTTACGTCCAGCAGTGGACTGCAATACAAATTGATTTACTACTACCCACAGTAAGTACATAATTTTATTATAATGACGACCGTCTGGTGTAGTGGTTCGCGCTCCGGAATTCAATGCCTTGAGGTTGAGGGTTCGAATCACGCAAGGGGCAAATGTGACTGTGATGAATACGAGAATTACCTAAGTAATGGATGTTTATTAACGTATTTATGTATGTTTATCCGTAATCCTAGTCGCCATAATACAAGTTTTGCTTAGTTTGGGGCTAGATAATAGGAATGCTGACATGACTCGAAAATATACAATTAAATTAACAGAGCGTTTAGGCCTGAAATTTAAACACTAGTCAATTAGCCTTGATTTTTTACTTAAAATTATTAATTAAAAAAAATGTAATAATTACGAGTCTATCTATACAACAAAAACAGTTCTAAAAAATTGACAACATCCCTATTAGTGTGATTGTGGAAATAATTTATTATTTATCATCAATCAGAACACCATCAAGCGAATTGTCGATGTGTGATATTTCTCACTATAACATTACACGGGTACGCGTTCAATACATACATTCTGATATTTGTTTATGGTTCCATATTCAAAATTATATTTTTTGTTGTTGTTGTTGTTAGATTGGCAAAACTGTTTTCCATTTTGGCGCAGAGTTTGAGTTACATCTGATAATTAGATTAAATACAGTATTGTTTTTAGTTATACCATAATACGGTATTATCTAGTGTGTATTGCGAATTTCATATTGGACAAAAACATCGAACAAAGAGTTTGTCTTAAATTTTGCATCGCCAATGGGATTTTGAGTTCGGAGTCTCTGAAAATGTTACAGAAGGCTGACGGTGAATCGACTTTATCAAAAACACGTGTTTATGAGTGGTACAAAGCGTTCAAAAGCGGTCGAGATGGAAGATTTGCTCTGGTAGGCCATCAACGTCTGCTACTGAAGATAACATCGCAAAAGTGAAGGAAATAGTGAATGAAAATCCTCATTCAAGTTTGAGAGAGCTAGCTGTCGAACTTTCTGTGTCACACGAGTCGATTCGTACCATTTTAAATAATCAATTGGGTATGAAACATGTTGCCGCTCAGCTAGTCCCAAAAGACCTAAATTTTCTCCAAAAACTCAATCCCAAAAGAGTCGCTGAGGACATGCTAGAACGAGTCAATTCCGACCCAACATTCATGAAACGCATTGTTACTGGCGACGAGACGTGGGTTTACGAGTTTGACATGCAAACTAGTCAACAAGCTTCGGAGTGGCGCCTTCTAACTGAACCGAAACCGAAGAAACCGCGCCAAACTCGATCGAAAGTCAAAGTCATGTTGACTGCTTTCTTTGACTGTCGCGATGTTGTGCACTCAGAAAATCTTTCCAGAAGGTCAAACGATAAGGCCAGATTTGTGTTATGAAAATTCTTGGATTTTGCACCACGATAATGCGCCTTCCCACAAGGCCAAAGCGTTCCGGAAAAAGCGTTTAAAAAATGTTTTGATGATTGGATTATTCTTTGGCGTAAGTGTATCGCTTCTGAAGGAGCATACTTTGAAGGTGATAAAATAAATTTGGATGAATAACTAACATTTTGTGTATTAATAAACTTTTCCCGGTACTTTCTTGACAGAGTAGTACATACACAATGTCATGCAGCCTCCCCCAAAAAACGCCAAAGAGCACGATCTCCCTATTTTTTCATCCAGCCACTGCCAGCCAATCCAGCTATCATCCTAAGGTCGGTCCAAAAGACTGGGGGTGCTGTAATCGTTAGATCTTGCCACTAGAAAAAAACGGCCCAGGACGTCTACTACGAAAAACGATATACGATGATTCGGACGAAATGAAACACGAACGATACGCAAACGATAAGCCTACTACGAAACACTATCGGATTTCAATGCTTCGATCGGATCCATAGACACATTTCGGAATGACTTCGTGAAACGAATGACTAAGTTGCTATTTACCGAACTTATAGAAAAAAAACCGGAAATCATTTTAAAAAAAGCAACAATAAACGTGCTTTTTTATTTTACTGCTTAAAACGATCAATACATCAAATTTTTAAGATTCTATGATATTTATTGTGATTAATTAATGTTAAAATAAAACAAATGTCTTCGTCAAACAACGAACGTCGTCGCCGATATCGGATCCGAAACGTTTCATAGTAAGTAATCCGCAAAACGATTATCGTATTGACGGATTTCGTTTTTCGTAGTAGACGTCCAGAGCCTTAAATAGCTCCGTGTGGTGTTCAATGGGAAAAGACTCGATCCAGCACTTCCAAAGTCTGATAATAACGATCATAAGTAAAGGCTTCATCATCATCATTTGAGCCAAGACGTCCACTGCTGAACACAGGCCTCCTTGGGTAAAGTGTGTCACGTTTTCAATCAAACCCTCCATTAAAAGTCACTCAAGAATGTACTAGGTACCGTTAAACTATAAATCCTGTAATGTTAATCACTAGAAATAATAGTCATAAAACATTGTCGGATAAGCAAATTTTATACGCAATCATGAAACTGTGCAGTAAGTGGTTTTGAAAAATCTAATCCTTTTTACTAAACCTTATTGTCAGATGAATTCGAACTGCCTTAAGGCCTTTGACTCGGTTTCACGGCATCTATTAACTTTTAACGTGCATTCAGAAGCATGGAGATGTTTGTGATAAATGTCACTGAATTATAAGGTGTTTCAAAAATATCTGCCGCCGCTGCAATGGATGACAGTATTACTTCTACACCGAGACATTTAAGGGGTTGTTTTCCCGCGGCAGAACGATTTACCTTTAGTAGTACTATCGAACCATGCGATTTTTTTTTTATATAAAAATATTTTTGTTTTCAACTAATCAACAAAATAATCATCAATTCGAAAGCGTGAGAAACGATAGTTTCTTTTACGAGATTTGACGTATTTGGGTACTGCCTGCTGCATAAAATAAATGTTTAAAGTAAAAGAAGCTCCCGCACAAAGTAATACAGCATAAACTGCATTGCACGCACTGCAGGCGATTTGAATTTGAATGCCTACAGGTGATTTGAATATAAAAAAAACTTTATTAATCTATTGTACTACTAAGATAGAATTATTTTACTGCGGGAAAACAACCACTAAAATGTCTCGGTGTATAAATTACGATAGTGAAGAAATTTCATGACCCAGACACTAATTATAGAGCATGGTTGAATGCTCTAAGGCCAGACGTCATCTAATTTAATTTAAAAAATAATAATAAACTAAAGATTATCTTCATTCGATTTGACGACCTCCGTAGCCGAGATGCCGGACTGGGCGTCACCGCCACCTCTGAGGTTCAGGGTTCGATTTCCCGGTCGGGTCATTGTGGAAAACGATCTTTACTTTTTTTTTATGTGAAAAATGTATTTGATGTTGGCCAATATTTATTCAGGACATCGGTCCTGCTGACTATACTTTTATGGAGGTGTTTTTGTTTTAATTCTTTTTTTTTTTTCAGATTTATTGATTCCCCTTCTTATATCGGCTCCATTTGCCTCTGCGTTCTTAGGATTCTTATGGGCTACCACAAAGATATACGATAGAGCGCTACCTCCTCTCTTCAACTATATGAACTGTTCGAAATGCCCAAATGTCTACATTCCTGTTTGCACTACTCTTAACAAAACTTTTATGAATATTTGCCTGTTCAATTGTTTAAACTTGACTAACCATAAAGTTATGTATAGGGGAATTTGTTTGTATTATTAATATTTAAAAAATAAACTATAGTCTAACATACTGTTGTCTTTTATTTACGCGAACACGATACATTTAAATGAAACTACTTTTACGGATTATTTCGCGATTTATTAACATTTTATTTAACCTGACGTTTCGAACACTTTACAGCGTTCGTGGTCACAGGTAGACTAAGGTGTTATTCGTCTTTACAATATTTTGAAAAAACTATAAACTACCGTCACTCAGTTAATATTAATTTGTGTTCCTATCTACGCAAAAAGAGCTAACTGTATCTAGAGGTCTTGCAGTGCGGGGCCTAGCATGGGATTTCGTTAAAACAGGATCCCATGCTGGTGGTATTTTCCAACCATCTTCTCTGTTGAAATTCGGGTGTCTTCTAATTTCAATTGCCTCCCGTAACATGCGAGGAACAAATCGTCGTTCTCTTGCAAGGACTTTAGGCTGGTCAAATCGTATGAAATGGTTGGGTGTATCTAAGGCATGTTCACACACTGCAGACTTAGTATTCCGTCTATGTTTGATGTCGGCTATATGTTCTTTTACCCGCACGCCTATACTTCGTTTTGTTTGACCGATATAGGAGAGCCCACAGTCACATTCCAGTCTGTACACCCCCGCATCTTGAAGAGGTATGTTGCACTTGACAGGTGGTAAAAATTGGTTAATCTTTTTCGGCGGCTTGAAGTAGGTTTTGATTGAAGCGCGCTTCAAAATGTTTCCAATCTTGTCAGTGACACCCTTCATATAAGGTAGTACAGCAGGTTGGCGTTCGACGGTGGAATGCTTGACCCGGGGTCTGGAACGACGTGGTACCGGCAACTGGTTTTCCCGTAGTACCTTCCTGACATGCTGGAGCTCGCCAGCCAGGTGTTGGTCGTCACAGATACCCCTTGCTCTCTGAAACAACGATTTGCCTACGGTAGCCAACTGTCGAGGATGATGGTGAGAGGCACCATTGAGGTATTTATCTGTATGGGTGGCTTTACGAAAAACTGTATGACTAAGAGTATGATCCGGATTCCTAGTAAGTAAAATATCTAAGAAAGCTAGTTTATTGTTTGCCTCAATTTCCATAGTATTAAATTCAATCCACCCAAAAATCAAATTTACTATGGAAATTGAGGCAAACAATAAACTAGCTTTCTTAGATATTTTACTTACTAGGAATCCGGATCATACTCTTAGTCATACAGTTTTTCGTAAAGCCACCCATACAGATAAATACCTCAATGGTGCCTCTCACCATCATCCTCGACAGTTGGCTACCGTAGGCAAATCGTTGTTTCAGAGAGCAAGGGGTATCTGTGACGACCAACACCTGGCTGGCGAGCTCCAGCATGTCAGGAAGGTACTACGGGAAAACCAGTTGCCGGTACCACGTCGTTCCAGACCCCGGGTCAAGCATTCCACCGTCGAACGCCAACCTGCTGTACTACCTTATATGAAGGGTGTCACTGACAAGATTGGAAACATTTTGAAGCGCGCTTCAATCAAAACCTACTTCAAGCCGCCGAAAAAGATTAACCAATTTTTACCACCTGTCAAGTGCAACATACCTCTTCAAGATGCGGGGGTGTACAGACTGGAATGTGACTGTGGGCTCTCCTATATCGGTCAAACAAAACGAAGTATAGGCGTGCGGGTAAAAGAACATATAGCCGACATCAAACATAGACGGAATACTAAGTCTGCAGTGTGTGAACATGCCTTAGATACACCCAACCATTTCATACGATTTGACCAGCCTAAAGTCCTTGCAAGAGAACGACGATTTGTTCCTCGCATGTTACGGGAGGCAATTGAAATTAGAAGACACCCGAATTTCAACAGAGAAGATGGTTGGAAAATACCACCAGCATGGGATCCTGTTTTAACGAAATCCCATGCTAGGCCCCGCACTGCAAGACCTCTAGATACAGTTAGCTCTTTTTGCGTAGATAGGAACACAAATTAATATTAACTGAGTGACGGTAGTTTATAGTTTTTTCAAAATATTGTAAAGACGAATAACACCTTAGTCTACCTGTGACCACGAACGCTGTAAAGTGTTCGAAACGTCAGGTTAAATAAAATGTTAATAAATCGCGAAATAATCCGTAAAAGTAGTTTCATTTAAATATAGTCTAACAATTCAGTATTTGGTAACTAATGGTCTTACTTATAACGGTGATTAAATTTAAGACACTGCTAAGCAGCTTATTAAAAAAATATCTTTACTCATAAACGCTAATTAAAGTTAATCATCGTCTTAAGTGACCTCGTAACTAGCTGTCAAGATAAGCAGCATCGTACCCTTGTTTTAAGTCTTAATTACCGAAATGGCGTCGCAGCAACAGCTGTTTTCTGTCTAGCTAGCTGTCATCTAGGGTGTCCCGCATACAGTGATGTGTTAAACACTCTTAAATGACATAAAATATTTCTAAATGTATAATGGCTGAATGACTCTAGCCATTACCTTTCTCTTCGTGGAAAAATACATGTACTACTCTTTGGTATCAAAATTGATTGACAAGTGACATTGCTTTGAACATTCATTTTTTGAATTTTCGCTTCAAAGGCAGTATTTTGGGTCTTTTATAATGACTAGAGTCTGGCGTTGGCAGAGTAAAATAAAAATTGTGGCAATTAACTAACTAACGCCTAAGTAGCGATTATGAGTGAAAAATAGTTACGCACTACTTAAGAAGTTAAGCAGTGAATAGTTAATCAGTTACTAAGATGTTGATTAGTCGATTTTTATAAGTAAGGCCGTAAGTATTTATTTATTTTACTTTATCCGGATAACATACCTTCCAACCTTCCAACTCACAAACCTTTTATAAGATACCGTAGCCGAAGTTAAAAAAATATAAAATACAGGGTGCTGATTTCAATCCACGCCATATTTATTGAGGTGACATATTATGACTTATAAAACGAATTATCCACCAAAAAAAAATTAGAAAAAATTGGAATTTATTGTGAATATTTTCCGTATGACATCAACTGTACTGTGGCTCGCAATACTGCAATAAGTTTACACTGCGGCACCCATCGCGCTACGCGAATCGCTCGCTTATCATTGGATAGCAGCCGTTTGCGTTGGGGGACTATTCTGTATCAAAAGTGGTCGATTATGAAAATCGTAGATATTAAAAAAAATATATTTTTTTTGATGTCATTTTTTTATTGATTCGTGATTAGAATAATATACTTAATCAACTCCCTAAATATGGCGAGGATTGATATCAGCATCCTGTATAGGATTGGGTATACAACTAGCGGCACTGAAGTTGAGCGCTGGGCGAAAGATGCGCAGGAGACCATTATGATTACGTGATTGGCTAGGAGTGCGAAGCGCTTGCACCGTCGGCCGGGATTGGTTGTTAGCTCCGCGCACACGCGTCTCTCATACGATGATTGTCTTGTAATGATTGTATTTTCTCGTAGGGATACGATAATAGAAGTTGTAAATGTGTCTGTGACTACAACACCTAGCGGTTGCTAGTTCGAATCCTTCAAGGGGAAAATGTAATGAGCACGAGCATTTATACCTGTACGGGTGAATCTAAACATGTTAAAATATGTTTATGCTTTATCTTGCCGACATAGTGAAAGTTTTGCTTAGTTTTGGCTATAATATAATTGGTGTGATTGTAAAACAATTGACCTGATGTCCTACCTATTAAAGATAGCGGGAAATTTTGGACAAGATCGACTATAGAGGATCATAATATGTATGTACAGCTGACATTGGGTTTGATAATGAAAGAGTTTGAAGATTGAATATGTTCTAAAAAGCGCAAACGTATCTCAGTATTCCCATAACTCTCTCAAAATAATTTACAAAGCAAGAAAATACAATAAAACTTCTTAACCATTTCGCTGGAAAATTTAAGATAATCGTTGCCATAAAACTTGAGTCTCACGACCGGATTTTATAAGCTCAAATGTGGACTTTTACGATGCTTAATGAAACAAACCATCTTAAATAGAACGGGTAACGTACTGAAATGCATTCAATGTTCTCGTAAATGTACATTTAGCGGAATGTACTCGTTTTAAATGTCCCTTAATACAGTTATCGCTTGATGTCAGGACATTATATACATAAAGTAGAAATGGTTTCAAAAGTCACTGAAAGGAAAGTTTACAAACGAAACGGCGCTTGAAGTGGAAAGTCTGGTAAAGAAAGATGCTAGACGCTAGATTTACAGGTTGAAGAAATAATGTACTGTGAAGTGGACGTAGCTGAATTTTATTTCATTCTAAAAACATTCAACAACAACAAGCCGAACGAATATAGTTCGATATCAATTAAGATAAAATATGTAACGTTTTCAAGAACATTGATAAAATGTCGACGTTACGTTCATTCGTCAATTTGTGTTAGAATGTTCAAAAAAATCTTCACCACAATTTTGTTTAATGTCAACAGATTGTAATAGCTAACTATCACTAATTTATTTTACACTTTTTGAAGGTAACAAAATCGCAACCGTTGGTTGCACACTGTCAAGCAAGTGTTAGAATGTAAAATATTAAAGATAAATAAATACACCTATTAAGACTTATGGCCTTACTACAAAAAAGATAGACTAGTGTTGAACACTGGTCTAAAATTAGTCAACCAATTTGAAATGTTGACACATTAGTCATCGAGACATATTATTAACAAACATTTCAAATTATATATTGTTTTAAACTTTCATGGTCACTAACATTAGAATAGTTTGTTACGGGATTGCTACCATGTACCTTATTTTTGAGTTCCCGATATTTCGGCACTGTTGCAAGCGCCATGATCACGGAGTAACTATAGTTACAGTGCCGAAATATCGGGAACTCAAAAATAAGGTACATGGTAGCAATCCCGTAACAAACTATTCTAACATTTCAAATTAGTTGACTAATCTTTAGACAACTATTAACACTATCTTTTTGTAGTAAGGCCAATAAATGTTTTACTGGGGGATACCTATGTTTAGCATTTGACGTCCTATGGCTGAAATGAAGATAATGGATATATTTAAATGAAACTACTTTTACGGATTATTTCGCGATTTATTAACATTTTATTTAACCTGACGTTTCGAACACTTTACAGCGTTCGTGGTCACAGGTAGACTAAGGTGTTATTCGTCTTTACAATATTTTGAAAAAACTATAAACTACCGTCACTCAGTTAATATTAATTTGTGTTCCTATCTACGCAAAAAGAGCTAACTGTATCTAGAGGTCTTGCAGTGCGGGGCCTAGCATGGGATTTCGTTAAAACAGGATCCCATGCTGGTGGTATTTTCCAACCATCTTCTCTGTTGAAATTCGGGTGTCTTCTAATTTCAATTGCCTCCCGTAACATGCGAGGAACAAATCGTCGTTCTCTTGCAAGGACTTTAGGCTGGTCAAATCGTATGAAATGGTTGGGTGTATCTAAGGCATGTTCACACACTGCAGACTTAGTATTCCGTCTATGTTTGATGTCGGCTATATGTTCTTTTACCGACCTTTAGATACAGTTTTTGCGTAGATAGGAACACAAATAAATATTAACTGAGTGACGGTAGTTTATATTTTTCAAAATATTGTAAAGACGAATAACACCTTAGTCTACCTGTGACCACGAACGCTGTAAAGTGTTCGAAACGTCAGGTTAAATAAAATGTTAATAAATCGCGAAATAATCCGTAAAAGTAGTTTCATTTAAATGTATCGTGTTCGCGTAAATAAAAGACAACAGTATAATGGATATATTTTATTTAACACTTTAAAGAGGTCACAAAGTCTCAACTGTCGGCTGCACATTGTTGAGAAAGTGTTAGAAAGTAAAAGATCCTATGCCACTAATTAATTTAACATTTAATGGAGGTCGCAGCAAAGTTATCTAACCTCGCTCACAGACGTTAATCATCGAGCTTAGCCGCGGAATCCGCGCCATCCGAGCAAAGAGTTGAAGGCTTAATTACCCGAGTACAATAAATTGCTAACAGCAAAATCTCCATCTTCAGACAACGGAATTTATAAGCTTAAATTGTTCCAAATTTACGCGTTCCAGTCGAAATAAGTAAAGGCAAATTAGAGATTGTGGAACACATTTTGGAACTTTGGCATGTTTCGATTTTAAAGTTAGGAGATAGATTTAAATGAAACTACTTTTACGGATTATTTCGCGATTTATTAACATTTTATTTAACCTGACGTTTCGAACACTTTACAGCGTTCGTGGTCACAGGTAGACTAAGGTGTTATTCGTCTTTACAATATTTTGAAAAAACTATAAACTACCGTCACTCAGTTAATATTAATTTGTGTTCCTATCTACGCAAAAAGAGCTAACTGTATCTAGAGGTCTTGCAGTGCGGGGCCTAGCATGGGATTTCGTTAAAACAGGATCCCATGCTGGTGGTATTTTCCAACCATCTTCTCTGTTGAAATTCGGGTGTCTTCTAATTTCAATTGCCTCCCGTAACATGCGAGGAACAAATCGTCGTTCTCTTGCAAGGACTTTAGGTTGGTCAAATCGTATGAAATGGTTGGGTGTATCTAAGGCATGTTCACACACTGCAGACTTAGTATTCCGTCTATGTTTGATGTCGGCTATATGTTCTTTTACCCGCACGCCTATACTTCGTTTTGTTTGACCGATATAGGAGAGCCCACAGTCACATTCCAGTCTGTACACCCCCGCATCTTGAAGAGGTATGTTGCACTTGACAGGTGGTAAAAATTGGTTAATCTTTTTCGGCGGCTTGAAATAGGTTTTGATTGAAGCGCGCTTCAAAATGTTTCCAATCTTGTCAGTGACACCCTTCATATAAGGTAGTACAGCAGGTTGGCGTTCGACGGTGGAATGCTTGACCCGGGGTCTGGAACGACGTGGTACCGGCAACTGGTTTTCCCGTAGTACCTTCCTGACATGCTGGAGCTCGCCAGCCAGGTGTTGGTCGTCACAGATACCCCTTGCTCTCTGAAACAACGATTTGCCTACGGTAGCCAACTGTCGAGGATGATGGTGAGAGGCACCATTGAGGTATTTATCTGTATGGGTGGCTTTACGAAAAACTGTATGACTAAGAGTATGATCCGGATTCCTAGTAAGTAAAATATCTAAGAAAGCTAGTTTATTGTTTGCCTCAATTTCCATAGTAAATTTGATTTTTGGGTGGATTGAATTTAAATGTTCTAGAAAAGCAGAGACTTGATTGGTGGGTAAAATTGTAAAAGTATCATCTACGTACCGTTTATAGAACCTGGGTGTTATAGGTGATGTGCCTAGAGCTCTGGCCTCGAAGTCCTCCATGAAAATGTCTGCGACAAGAGGTGATACTGGAGAGCCCATAGTACATGTACAGACTGGAATGTGACTGTGGGCTCTCCTATATCGGTCAAACAAAACGAAGTATAGGCGTGCGGGTAAAAGAACATATAGCCGACATCAAACATAGACGGAATACTAAGTCTGCAGTGTGTGAACATGCCTTAGATACACCCAACCATTTCATACGATTTGACCAACCTAAAGTCCTTGCAAGAGAACGACGATTTGTTCCTCGCATGTTACGGGAGGCAATTGAAATTAGAAGACACCCGAATTTCAACAGAGAAGATGGTTGGAAAATACCACCAGCATGGGATCCTGTTTTAACGAAATCCCATGCTAGGCCCCGCACTGCAAGACCTCTAGATACAGTTAGCTCTTTTTGCGTAGATAGGAACACAAATTAATATTAACTGAGTGACGGTAGTTTATAGTTTTTTCAAAATATTGTAAAGACGAATAACACCTTAGTCTACCTGTGACCACGAACGCTGTAAAGTGTTCAAAACGTCAGGTTAAATAAAATGTTAATAAATCGCGAAATAATCCGTAAAAGTAGTTTCATTTAAATGTATCGTGTTCGCGTAAATAAAAGACAACAGTATAGGAGATAGATTATTTTATTTGCTATTGTTTAATCTTATACTGTAGATACTTCGGTCGTTAAATAATTTAGTTGCGTGTCAACGAATAAATTAACATTGTCCCAAAAAACCAGAGTTTAGTAATGGTAATGGCGTAAGTAAAACAATGGATCTGGTACTATTCATTCATTTTAGGTTCGTGCATTTTCTAGTTTCTGGAGTATGCTTGAACAAGATTAGATCTGATCATATAACTGACATGGCGTATGTTTTGTTACCTAAGAATGAGATTTTAAGGCCCCTTTTGTATTCTTTGGTATTTGAAATGAATAATATAATGTTAGAAATAATAAATGTCGTTTTATTTTCAAAATTGCCTTGTTGATGTGTTTGTTGCTGGGACAATTCTTCACACGAATATAACTACATAGTTCCTAATTCACTTTTTCATTTGAATTAAATATAAAAAATAAATGCCCACCTACTTGAGACTTAAGATATTCTATTTAGTTGGGGCAAAGATTTTGGGGTAGCATTTATATGTATTTTTTTTCATCAATTTGATGAAATGATGATGATATTTTTGACCTGTGCGTGCCTGTAATAGAAGGTCCACTGCTGAACATAGCCTCCCCAAGTAAAGAGGATATATTATAAATAAATCATCGACCTCAGGTGGGACTCGAACCCACGTCCCATCGCATACCGGGCGAGTGCTTTGACCACTAAGCTACCGAGGACGTCACGTGACAGGATGAAATTCCTCAAGTGTTTTTTCTCGCTGTCAAAGCCAGCGTATTCTGATCAATGTTGTAGCTATGGGACGTGGGTTCGAGTCCCACCTGAGGTCGATGATTTTTTTCAAGTGTTATTTATCTTCAATTAAACCTTGCATGGAATTGCAAAAAACAAAAAAAAATACAATATTATAAATAATTATTAAAGCTTTAAGACTGGTTTAGGCTCTAAATACATTCTAAATACTTATGTAATGAGTACTTACATTTTAAAATGTAAGTTGTGAAGAATTGTTTTTTTTAACCTCGGACTTTATAAGTAAAGTTAGATCTCATTCTTGCGAGTAAAGTTGAAAGTTGCTTCCAACTTTAAAGTTCGAATGGAGTATTTTTAGCTTGCTACAGTTGAGAACTAGTCATCTTTAGAATCCAATTGTTTTCACTGTCTTTTGAAATGAAAATACTTTCATTCATATCTATTTCAATTAATTTTTAAAAACCACGATTCAATTCATTTTCTACGATACTATCACGAATTAAACATCTTTTCAGGACTCCTCAATGCCAGACTGCCTTATTCGGGGCTACTAATAATGTTTGAGCTTTCGTTTAATAAACCTCTTAAGTTTACTCTCAGAGCTTACGTTTGAATACTTAGGAAATTATCAAAGTGGGTTCCCATGTTAGTCTTTCGAAAGGGTTTTACGCCCGAATGACCAGTGCCAAGACCGTCGCGTCGTTTTTTTGGCACTAAATAGGGATGTAGAAGGCAACATACTGTAGAAAACAAATTTTATATTTTTTGGGTTGCCGTTTACAAGACTGGGCAGCCTGCCGATTCTTTAAATAAAACCACGATCACTTCGACATCACTTCACTACGACGATTAAATAATTTGAACCAACTTTGTAACAAAAAAAGTCTATGTTTGTTTGTACTGCTTAGATGATCCATGCTGTCACTTTAACACTGTAGTCACTCATTGAAAATACTATTTAAAACCCACCACTTATTGTCATGCGGGCTATGTTTGCTTGTATTGCTTAGATGATATTAAGAGCGAGTTTCTTGCCTTTTAGAATGTACCAGAAGGCCGTTAGATCTTTTAGTGTAATCATTCCCTTATTTCTAGAATAAAATAGAGCAGACAACGATCTGTAAAACACTCTGAATTCACAAAACGAAAAACATTTCTTTACTTCTATCAAATGTAAAGTCAGGAAAGGTTAACTGGGCTGCAACTAATTGCATTTAACTCAAGTGAGCGCTAAACACGACGTTGCTCTTTGAGCGACCAATTACACGACAAATTAGTTAATTAAATAAATGAAAACTTTATCTCTTTAGCTTTCTTTTATCTTCTTCTGATTCGCGTTGAAGTTTATTTCTTTTGAAAAGTATAAACTTGTGTGAGGAATATAAAGGGGTAATTGACAATTAATTGTTTTAATTCGCGATGCTTGTAGAGCTTATAGATGCTAAGATTTTTAATACTTGAAAAAAATCGTCCGCCTCAGGTGGGATCCAAACCCACGTCCATCGCATACCGGGCGAGTGCTTTGATCACTAAGCTACCGAGTCGTAAGTCAACTCGACGAAATCTTTCAAGTGGTTCTCGCTGTCAAAGCAAGCGTATTTTCTAATCAATGTTGCGGTATATACTACTACCGTCAACACCCGATAGAAATATTTTAACAAATATTTAACTATTGGTAAAGATCAGAAAAGCTTAAACAATTTAAATTTTTGTTTTAAGCAATTACCATGCTAGGTTTATCTAAGATTTTTAATACTTGTTAAGATTTTAATACTTATAGATGCTGATAGCGAATAAATCACTTATCTATTATCGAAACATACCTAGCACGATCAGTTGTGGTGAGAAGCCATTACGACCAATTTAGAGATAACCATCTCGTCTAAACACACCTAAACGGGAATTAACACGATCATAATATTTAGGCACAGAATGTTACCGTTTTTAACCTTGTCGAAACGTCAGGCAAAAAAGGAAACATTTTGTGCCTAAATATTATTAATATGATCGCGTTAATTCCCGTTTAAGTGTTTATGAATTATGCAACGCAAAAGTTTAAAAATCTGGTCTAGCGATGCGTTAACCGGAATACAGCATAAGAGGTTGCGGGTTCAAATTCCGCTAAATCCATTTTTTTCTGTGTGATGAGCACTAGTTGTATATGTCATGCTTAAATTTATTGTATTTTGTAATTTATTATCCGTGGTCAAGAAACTATTGGACGCTCTCCGTAGCTGAGAGGCGAGTAGGTACCTACGCCGGACTATATGGCGTCGCCATCTCTGCGGTCCCGGGTTCGATTCCCGGTCGGGTCAATGTAGAAAACGATATGTTCTATATAGTATCGGGTCTAGGTGTTGTGGTACTCTCGTTGTTTCTGATTTCTATAACACAACTGCTTTAGCTACTTACCTTAGGATCAGAGCAATGTATGTGACCTTGTATTATAATAATACGTTTACGTATAAACATCCATGACTGAGGTACAAATACACGTTCTCATCACAAACATTTGCCCCTTACGATATTCGAACCTCCTATAAGTTTTGTAGGCCGGAGCGCGAACTACTACTGTACACCAGGCACTCCAGGCAGTCATTAAAAGGCCATGGAGTGAGCCTGCTATTTTAATAGCGAGTTATCCACTTAAACTTTGGCTAGTTGCTCTCAACTCGCTACATTGTGAATGTACTATAATTGGCGTACCAGGTTAAAAGTTAACATTTAATACCGTGTTCATTAAAAGTTTCGCTGCATTTTTTCAAGGATTATTCTACCGTCGACATTGTATGTATTTACAAGAAAATGTGTGTGTTGAGCATGATGAGGCATCTATGTTTGCGCTTGCTAATTACTTGAGACTAATTACTACCGAGGTGCTTATAGCTTGATAATTTTTTTTAAAGTAATTTCCAAAGTTAAGTAACCTATGCCGGTTTCAGTGGATGGGTAATCATTTCGATTGACGTATTTTCAATTTTGAACATTTAAAATCATTTTAGAACACTTTTAAATTGGCTTGGGTCTAGGAATGCGGGAGATAACCAACAATGATGCCTGCCTCGTAACACAAGCATGATAAGTCCTTGCTTCGATACCATGATATACAGGGCTAAATTTTCAGGGACCACTTAGAATCAGTAACTAAATCGATCTACGATATAAACGATTTAAGAAACAAAATTATAAAAAAATATATATATTACTATCCGCTGTTCAAAGATGGTACGCATGGATAATCTTGTCTTATTTATAAAAAATACGCACGCACTATCTCTGTGCAACCTAAAACTGCAAAGTTCAATTCAATAATAGTCACAATGGCGCGCGAAAACAAACCTTAGCTTTTTCGATGTAAGGTACATTTCTAATGCTGGGGCTTCACCTGCGTGACGCCTAGCGTTCAAATAAAAGCATGATTAGCGTTAACTAAATTAAAGCATTAAGCTACGCGCTAAGTGCGTGGCCACACTTATTTGACGTTTGATTCTAGCGTCTAGCGACTTAGTTAGCGTGTGATCTGTGAGTGTGTCTTTAAAATAAAATAAAACGCTTCCAAAAAACCAATACTTTTCTCTTTTTGTCTACTCCATCCTAACATAATAACTATGCACTTTAACATTTATTTCACAAAGAGTTTTTGAATGTGACCGTGTTTTAACATGTTTAGTGTAGTAGGTGTAGCCACAACAACGCACTAAACGCCCGCTTAATCCCTTTGATATGTCAAAAGTTACCGCCGTCCGAGCTATCGCCTAACTTCTAATGTTATTGAAGCAAATTAGCGCAAAAAACCGGCCACACCTGCGTATTACGTCAAATAGAGCACTAATTAACGACATTAGACGCAGGTGAAGCCCCAGCATCAAAAGTTACCGCCGTCCGAGCTATCGCCTAACGTCTAATGTTATTGAAGCAAATTAGCACACAAAGACCGGCCACACCTGCGTATTACGTCAAATAGAGCACTAATTAACGACATTAGACGCAGGTGAAGCCCCAGCATAACAGCAAGAGCGCCCTCGCATACCAGAGGTTCAAATTGACAACAAATAACTTAAGCAGTGCACCTCTAGATCTTATTTTTAAAATTTGTCACTACCTTGCAATTTAACCCTGTATTATGCGTTTGGCTCATTATTTACTTATCAACGGCAAGTCAGTTGGCTGTCCATTTTCCACTCACACCCAAAGTGATTGCAACTGATCGAACAGGATATCATTACTCATGAGCTTTCAAAATATTTATTTAGCTTAATTATCACTCCCTTAGCATAATTCACAATCAAAGACTTAAAATACTCCATACGAACTGATCTCACAGACGGAAAGCGGTTGAGTATGTTTTTTTCTGGCAATTTTAATATTGGTTTTACTGAAAAAGTTGCTGTATTTAAACAATCAAATTACCCCCTTCGAGGTGCACCTACACGTAGTATAAAGCAAATGAACGGTGTATTCACCAGATGTTTAAGCCTCAAATTATATATTTATTAGATTGCTTTTCTTACAGCTCTTTTTCATTATCATTTTAGCCATAGAATTTATCACAAGCCCAGTGGCGGGCATTGGTTTTATTTTGAGGTAGGCAGTAGATACTACTTAGTAATGTGTTTTGTTGAAGAAAATCAGTAATTTTCAACAATAACACACAATTATAAGTACCTACTGCCTACCTCATTTCATTTAACTGATAGGCACTGCCTAATTGCCTATATGTACTGCACGCCCCTGCACAAGCCTCTAATCTCCTACCTCTACCTAAAAAGCAATTTAGTGCAAATCCACCAAACCTTGCAATTTCAAAATCCCTGGATCCTGGACTGTACAATATTGTAATATACTTATTGAATGTACCATAATCCCCTTTCGTCGCGAGTCGACAGAACCCAACCACATTTAATTACATCCCAACACGAACGCAACTCTCGAATTATAATAAAGCAAATCCAAGGGTTGGCTCCTCTCGCTCACAGGATGGGATAAAAATAAAGATGAAGCGGAGATATATTTACTTTATAATCATCATTCTATATTATAAAGTCATAACACCATGCCCTCAATGGGTTCCTGTAGCCTAAGGATGACCATTAATTACGACTAATTTAACACATTAAGAGCCATCGTCATTGATATTATAAACATTCAAGATACTGTGTCAGAAGAAATATGAAAAAAAATTGCTCAGGCGTGGTCCACCTGGTCCAAGAAAGAACTCATTTACTCCACCTTTTATCGGTTCTTCGACAAATGTAGCCGGCCTACTGCCACTTAAGCTTGCTACGTCGACATTATCGTGTACTTTGGTCTTCTGCCGGATGATCTTGTTTCAGATTTTATTCCATAACGATATCCCAAGCATCAAACTTACCGAAAGAATTGAAGACAGTTTTATTATCAGGGCGTATACGCACAAAATCGGTCCGGCATTGTCGGTTCAGAAGTGCTTGTCTAACAATAAAGTTGACCCCAAGCATCTACTTACTACACTAAATCCATCGACACATACATATAAGGTTTTGACGCCCGGCTTTGCCGATTACCTAATGCCGGCCGGAACATGTGGGTAGTAATCCTCGTGTTCCACTTTTCGGCTCCATAGGTTATAACTCGCCTCTAACTTAGAACAAGTGCCAAAGCCTCGGAGGGATACGTCAACATAGGATCACTTGAGCGCCACCCCACACAATGTAGTGATTAACTTTGCCACGATAGACGATGTATCAATAATGTGCCACTTTATGAGGTAGCAATAATGAGCCAGTGAGGTCGATGAGGTAGAAATAATGACTAACTGCGGTCCATCAGCAGGGCTAGCATGCGCGCATCGCTTATTTTATCGATAGACAAGACAAATTTTGTCTTCGACGATAATTATGTCGTTTTCCCTAGTCTAACGGATCACAGACGTCTCGAATCCTTTTACTTAATATTATCAGGGTCTCCCGTTTTTTGTAGCCACTTATTTTTACGTTATAACACGGCATTGCCATGATATTTTGGTTTTTTCTTTGTTATCGTCGAAGAAAAAACGACATATTTACGTCAAAAGTCGATAAAATGCCGCGATAAAATTTTATCGTGTTGCGCATGCTAGCCCTGCAGGTAGCAATATTGAGCTACTGTGGTCCACGAGATAGCAATAATGAGTTACTGCGGCTCATGAGGTAGTAATAATGAGCCACTCACAAATGACAACAGTTTTGACTGATTTAGAAAATCAAAATTATTTTTTATTTCACACAATAAACTTAAAAGCTGATTCTGGTGAGCTTAAAAATAACAACCTTTAGTCCATATTATAAGTTTTTTTGAGGGTTAACATCAAAATCACAAAAAAATACACTTCCTCATAATAAATGCTCTCGATCTCGATTTAGCTTTACAATTTGTATATGAAAGTTTTCTTTATTCAATTTAGATATTCACCTGACTGTGAAAACTGTAGTACTTGGACATTTTTAAAACAAATTACGTTCCATAATCTCGTACTCAGTTTGATGTAGTATGCACCTTGCATCATTGCGTATGTAATACAGTTATAGCGCTACTTTTACTGTAAAAAAAATAAACAACGAATGGCATCCTGTCTCTGGTCTCGCGTTTGACACCTATCAATCTCTATGTCATTGTACTTTTTGTACGCTGCGCGGTTATACGTTTTTTTACGCAATATTTCGGATCGGCAAACGCTACTTTATATTTTGAGGAAATACTTATAATAATTATAAAGTTTAAAAACTATAATCCGACTACTAGGGTCATAGGGTCCCGTTTTACTCTTTGGGTACGGAACCCTAAAAAATATGCTCCATAGTGTGTTTCGTCCAAATAAATGAACGCATTAGTTTGTATTGAGATTTGTATTTATTTTCATGTTGCTCTCATTGAAAAAGTCTTAGATTATAAACATCTGATTGCATTCAACGTTACTTTATTTGTGAAAATACTAGTAAAACATACATATTCCTCTATACGAAATATTATGGTTGGTCTTATTCAAACAATGGAACAAACATGCATTCATATAAGTTTTGTTAAGGGTAGTACACACGGGTAGGTATACATTTGGGCATTTTGAACATTTCCTATACTCGTAGAGAGATGGTACCGCTTTTTCATACTTATATGTTGTAGCTCGAAGGAACTCAAAAAGTGCTGAGGCAGTTGAAACGAGGAAAAGAAGGTGAAAAATTGCATCTGAAAAAAAAAACAATTAAATCTTAACTTAGAGAGCTTACAGACTAGCTGCAGTTTTTTAGTGACTGTTTGCGACACTGCCTGTCACTGATAGACGTCAACATGACAGTCTCCAACAATGAAACCAATGAAACCAATGAAACCAATTTATTTCTGTAAATAGGCTTAAACTAAGCGCTTTTACACGTCCAATATTTTTTTCCCTACCACTACTTCGGGACAATTTTGGGCTAGCGCCGAGAAGAAGTAGCGCAAGAAACTCGGTCACTATTGTCAGCCTCTTTTTAAATAGTATATAGTTTACATTACAAGATAAATGTACCTGTGCGAGCAGGGCAGTATTTATTTCCAAATATTTTTATCATTTATATAATCATTTACAGTATAATATCCTTTTTTCATTAAAGTTGTTTTAATATGCGATTTAAATTTTAACAGGGACAGTTCTACAATAGACGCTGGTAATTTATTAAAAAAGCGAATACATTTTCCCATAAACGAATTACCCACTTTATGCAGTCTGAAATTGGGAACGGCAAGTTTATTCTTATTTCGGGTGTTAAGATTATGAATGTCACTTTTCTTAAGGAATAAGGACAGGTTTTTGCGGATATACATTATATTTTCATAAATAAATTGGGATGCTACTGTTAGTATATTAATTTCTTTAAACAGTTCTTTTAAGGATTCTCGGGGTCCAAGGCCGTAAATTGCCCGTACAGCTCTCTTTTGCAGTACAAATATAGATTCAATGTCTGCTGCTGAGCCCCATAACAATATTCCATATGACATTATACTATGAAAATAGCTAAAATACACCAATCTTGCCGTTTCAACATCAGTCAGTTGTCTTATCTTTCTCACGGCATAAGCAGCAGAGCTAAGTCTTCCCGACAGAGTCTCGATATGCGCACCCCATTGCAAACGGGAATCTAAAGTGATTCCTAAAAATGTAGTGGAACTAGATGTATTAAGTTGTTCATCTTTTACAGTTATATGTGTCGAGACAAGTTTTACGTTGGGCATTGTGAATTTGATGCACTTTGTTTTATTTGCATTGAGCATAAGATTATTGGTGGTGAACCAATGCAATACTTGCGAGAGTGCATTATTTACATCGTCAAATGAGTCTTTACCTCTCTTGATTTTAAAAATCAATGAAGTATCATCTGCAAATAACACCGTCTCACAGAGGTCTTTCGTAAAAGATGGAAGGTCATTTATGTAGATTAGAAAGAGCAGAGGCCCTAATATCGATCCCTGCGGCACACCCATAGTAAGAGGCGACCCAGAAGACTCAGCTCCATTGATACAAACTTTTTGTGTTCTGCCTGTGAGATAAGAGTTTACTAAATCTGAGGCATCGCATGAAACACCATAGTGTCTAAGTTTTTTCAGTAAAGTTTGATGGTCCACACAATCAAAAGCCTTAGAAAGATCACAAAAAACTCCCAAAGCGTCCTGCCTACTTTCCCAAGCATCAAACACGTGTTTCAAGAGTGCAACTCCAGCATCTGTAGTGCTTCTACCTTTCGTGAAGCCATATTGTTTTTTATGTAACAATTTGTTGAGGACAAAGTGTGATAAAAGTTGATTAAAAATTACTTTTTCAAAAACTTTACTAAGTACTGGTAAAATTGAAATTGGTCGAAAATTTGAAGGATCATTTTTCTCGCCTGATTTATATAAAGGAATTATCTTACTAAATTTCATCAAAGTAGGAAACTGTTTTTCTTCAATACATTTATTAAAAATAATTGTAAGATAAGGGGCTATCGTATTTATAATTGTATTGATAATATTGACTGAGATCCCCCATAAGTCCTCAGTTTTTTTCATGTTTAATTCCTTGAAAGTTTTTATTAGTATATCAGGATTAATATGTCTAAAATTAAATGGAGTTTTGCACTCATCAACACCCGACTTGAGAAGGGATTCAGCTAGTTCAGCAGAAGAAGTCAGTTCTTTAGTTGTAGAGGGAGCTATATTTGAAAAAAATTCCTCGAAAGCATTTGCAACTTCTGCATGTGAGTTAATTATTTTATCCCCAATTTTAAGAGAGTAAGTGTGATCATTCTGTTTACGCCTACATGTTTCTTTATTTATTATGTTCCATGTGGCCTTTGCTTTATTATCAGAACCCAAAATAATATTTCGAAGATGGTTTGATTTTGCAGTGGCACATACTTTTTTAAATATTTTAGAGTAATTTCTAACATGATCTATGATCTGTGGGTTCTGAGTGTTTGCTTTTAGACTATACAAGTCATATAATGTTCTTCTACTTTTGTAAATACCAGGTGTAGCCCATTCATTAAACTTACACCTGACTTTATTTGCTTTAATTTTTTTTTGTGTAAAAATTTTATCAAATTCATTTTTAATCAAGCCAAAAAGATCCTCATATAACAGATCAACACTATGGCAACTGCTAGATTTTAATGAATCTATACCATCACAAATTTTTTCTTTAAATCGTTCTATTCTATTTACGGTTATTGGCCTGCAGACAGCATCTATAATTCCTCGGACATGATGGTGCTCAAACGACGCCCTCTGGCCACTATGGTCAGACCTTAAATAATTTATAACTGATTTATCTATTACATTGCTATTGCAAAAAATATTATCTAAGCAAGTTGCTGTTGTGGGAGTCACTCTTGTTGGTTCATTAAATAAGTTAATTAAATTAAAGGATTTAAAAAGATTAAGAAAACGAGTTGAATTCGGTGAATTTACTAATATATCGATATTAAAATCTCCACACACAACTATTTTCTTACTAGAACTACAGACTTTTTTCAATGCCTCTTCCATATTGGATTCAAAAAGCTGGTAATTGGCTGATGGGGGGCTGTACACGCTTATTATTATATACTGCTCTAGCTCAACACATGCTAGTTCAATAGTTCGTTCAATCGAAAGTGACACTATATCTTTACGTTCTTTACAGTTTAACTCGCTATTTAATAGTATAAGTGACCCCCCCCTCGTAGTGGACTTCCTCGTGAACGAACTGCCGATTTTATAATTTTCAATGTTTATCATTAACTCATATTGATTTATCCAATGCTCTGTTAAACATAGAACATGTACATTTAAATCTTGTAAGAATAAGGCTAATTCTAACTCTTTGCCAGCCAAGCCTTGCATATTTTGGTGCACAATATTAAAGGTAGGCTTAGCTTTTGTCTGCTCTCTTAGTTTAAATTATTTGAGATTGTCACAGGAATAATATTTAAATTAGTACTACTACTAATACGTTGGTCACAGTTTGAATTTTTATTATATAATAAATTGTTAATATTATATGCTAACAAAGTAGCAATTTGTTTTTTTAATTTATATGGCAGGTGTAAAAAGCCGCCCGTTAATACAAATTTATTGTTAGTAAATTTGTTTGTGTCAAAAAACACAAACTTGTCACTATGACGTTCTGTTACATTGTAAAATACACTATTCAATAAATGAATTTTGTCATTTTCTTCCGTTGTTTGGTACCTACAATACGGTAGGGCACACAAAACAACTTTTTTTACATGAAGGCTAGACAAGATTGAAAAGTTTTTTAAAATGTTTTTTTTTGTTATATTTTTGCTATTACCAATTAAAATTACAAGTATTGATTGACTATTAAATTTACTGTTTTCTATGCGTTTCATAATTTGATCATAAGACGCATCTGGCATACAATTGTTAGTTACATTACACTTAATTGACTTGTGTAACAATGAGCCGTAACCAACTCCTAACCTATCTGAGAAAACAATAACATTGCTTACAGGCTTACATGAGGCTAATTGAGAGTGAGATGCAGATATTGACAACTGTCTGCTTGCGTCCATCTGTAGACTTTTATCTAATACCTGGGTGATTTTAATATTGGGTAGTGATTTAAAATCTTGGTTGGAATTGTCTAATTCTAAGAGTTTGTTTGCAGCCAGGATGTGCTCATTAATTTGGTCCTGAGCAGAGTTATATTTACAACATGTCACTACACACAGACACATCATAACAAATAACTGTGATGGATCTAGCTGGCGATTGTTGGTAGACCTTTGATTATTGACATGTCTAGATAGAGTGTGGTGCTGCAATTTTCACCAAAAAAACAGGCTAGATTTGAGTGGGTAACAACTATGGTTACTATGGTAACAATTATGGGTTGCTATGGTTATAAGCGCGCCACTGCGCGGGCGAAACAAACTTTGGCGCCAACAGTTGGCTTATATATTTTTGACGTTTATAAGTAAGCTCATGCAGGTGTAACCTAATATAAATGCCTTAAGCTCATGCAGATGTAACCTATGCCTTAAAATAAAATTATTTTACTTTTGTTCTAAAAATGGCTTTATAAACTCGACTTTAGTATTTTTTATCGTTTCTATTACAGTCAGTCAAAGTATAATGCATTGATTAATGAATTTCAACGCCAATTGTTATGAAATCAATATAACTTGAGCATGATTTCCAAAACATTTCAAAACATGAAACTTATTAAATATAAGAAAAATGCAAACGCTAATTACATTATAACTCTGAACATAAAATAGAAGTGATTCGGAGATTACCTTAAGGTAATAAGCTTAACAAAAAAAAAACATCAATCTTTGGCCAACCATTTTGTATAGTTTATTATAATGTGATATTGTGTGTTAAAATGAATAAAAAAGCGAAATTTAAAGTAAATTCATTAAAATAGTGTATTCTCAGTAACAATTTCACAAAAAATTATGCTGGTATCAAATAGGTTTCGTCAAAATTTTAAAACTCACCGCACAGTTTCATATTAAAAGTGTAATTTCTTTCCAACAATTAGAATCCAAGCAAACGCCTATAATTTTGAGTGTTTAACATTCCATTACAAAGTTAATTGTGTGGTATAAGTTATTGCGGTATTTACTACTTTCTCGCGTGACTTTTAAGTGCGGTTTTGATTCGAAAAACGTGACAAACATTAGTAACATTTTTGGATCTAATTGGTAAATAAAATTCACTGTAAGCTTAATTTCTCATACGGTTTTTACACCTATTCATTAAAAACAAACTCATTATAAAAATATTGAAATATTTTTTGAAAGTAGGATGGTGACTAGTTAACTAATAAATATAGTTTAACCCTTATTTTTTTTGTATTACATTTAGCAAATTAATTTGAAATTATCGTAGAAGATATTGTTTTAAATGAAAAAAAAAACAACCCGTCCCTTACCGGGATTTAAACCCAGAACTCTTGCTTAGCACGCAGGCGCTTCATCAAGCAAGCTACAGAAGCCTCGCCTCACTTGAAACACTTTTATAAAGATACAATTCCTTTCATCATTACGTAATCTTAAAACAGATTTTTTTTTATTGAAATATATTATTTCATAATGAAAGAAATACCTATTTTGTGATAATGTCATTTTGTGACGAAACTGGTCATTTTAATAACCCGTTGATTTAACTCAAAAAAGAAACAAGTGATAAATTTAACTTTTTATTGTGAAGATATAAGAACAAAAGGAACGTTTTTTTATATGACATTAATTTTCATAACTGAAACGAAGTATGTGTTAGTTAATTATGTACGACAAAACTTCTAGTAACTGGCCACAATATTTCAGTAAGCGCAAACTCCGATGAAAATAATTAAATATAACTTTGCAGTGGCAAATTGTTGCACGCCAAAATAGCGCTTATGTCAGGGGGTTATTTTCTTTCGTGAACTGTTTAGAAACATTATATTTGATTTTATAGTTTAAAATCTATGAAACAAACTTTTATATGTATTGGACTCTTTAAGAAAATTAAATGACTCTAAACACGAAGGTTTTACTAGAAGCCATTTCAGAATTCCTCTTCACACCTCCTGGCGCCATTATCAGGTTATCTCAAAAGTGTCAAATTGTTGTATTGGCATCTAAATGTCAAATAATTTGGCAAAATTTATTTTTCGGGTATTTTTTTATTTTTTTAAAAAGTATTATACTAATCCAGGAATGTAATTTAATTAATATTTTTTTTAAATAGTAGACTTTTTTATAATTTTTGACTTGATGACGTACTTCGTAAGCCTGTTCAATGTATCTTAATAACACATTTACATTCGACATGTGCTGTCATGTCATTAAAATCTGTGGCATTTTCATGCACTGACACGGGACACATCACACACATGCAAACTTTGTGACGTCAGATGTCAGCTTTTCCGTAGATAGAAGTCTTAATAATAGCAAATAATTATTTGTATTTTTGTAAAAATAAACGTCATCATTAAATTTTAAGTGATGATAATACCAAAATACACCTCATCTGTCTTATTGAGAGTGCATTTGCTAGTACGGGACTAAGGTTAAACCACTCATTTTTGTACGTTAGTACAGTGGTTTAACCTTAGTCCCGGAATAGCAAATGCTTTCTGAACAAGACAGCATAAGCGTAAAATCTCCAAATGGTTTTGAAATAAGCATAGGTTACATTTTTCTTTACATATTACAAACTTTGAAACCGAATTTAAAAAGAAGTTGCAAAAATAAAAAAAAACAATATAATTAAATGGCCAGTTTACCTATCACACAAATAACAGATCAACCTACCACAAAACATCACATTTTTTCTGTTGCAATTAACCTTTATGACTCGGACTTAAAATCGAAAATCGAATGACAAATAACTTCATGGGTAAGCTGAACTGCTAGCTGTATCTTATTAAAACGGTATGCAGTTCCCTTGGTGAGCCACAGTCACGTTGGAGCCACCACCTACGTCACATTCCATCTGACACATGTTGTAGTATGAGCGACCATTTGTTGCACACACAGGATCGTATATCTTGGAACAGGAACAGGCGTTTGCATCTGGTTCGGTTGTCTGGTGTGAATTATCATCTTGATTTCTGTAAAATAAAAAAAATACACGATGAGTTTCTATTTGTGTATATTATCAACATTTCAGCCATAGGACTTCCACTACTGAACATAGGCCTCCCCCATTGACTTGGACCAGACCAGATTGGCCGGGTCGAAGTGACCTGCATCCGGCGGCTTCCTGCAACCTTTACCACGTTGTCTACGCTGTGCTTGCCATTTGTTTATATAATATACGTAATAAATAACATATTTATGATCTAGCCGACTCAGAACCGTTCGATAGCAAATAAGTTTTACAGGGCCTTCATGTTGGAAACCATAAGAAATATTGATAGCAAGGTTGACTGATTTTATCTCCAAAGAAATCATTATTTTTATAGAAGGGATTCAGAAAATAAATATTATAGTTAGTAAGTATATATTTTCGAATAACGAAACGTCTACGATGATGCAGAAACCAAACGTTTTGTTCCGAATAGAGCCTTCATTGATTTTAGTTCATTAGCACTTGCGTTTGGGTGCGCTAAACCAACTTTAGCTCAATTAAGACTGCTTTTATTTTTTCACTAATATGTCTGTCAATTTAAAATTGCAAAAACGTAAACAAAAGAAGTGTAATGTTCGCTTTTTAGATAAATGTTTATCTCTGTAAGTATTATTATATTATATACTAAAATAGAAGATATTTATGTAAGTAGTTGATTTTTGATGACATATTGAGTTAGTTTATTGTGATGATAGTCAGACGGAGTAAAAATAACTTACAACAGAACCTAACCTCAACATTTAAAGTTTCATAGTAATTTTTAATCAATCAAAACTTTATGAAGGTACGTTCGGTCATATTTTTAATAGGCTTGCTTAAATGTACGAATATCAGTTTATTTATTTATTTATGAATGGGGTTTCGAAGTATTGGGTCGGAAACTCCATAGAATTCTGCCAATTTTATTTTCAACCTTAAAACCGCATGACACTATATTTTTCATTTTATAATATGAAAACAAACATCATGAAATACTAAAGACTAAAGTATTAGAAAAACTAAAGTATTCAAAATAATATTAAATAATTAATTAGTACCGATTTAACCCGTGATCTGTTAATCTAGAGATATGACTGAATAGCAAAAAAACCGGCCAAGTGCGTGTCGTGTCACGCGCAGTATAGGGTTCCTTAGTTGCTCGTTACCACAATATATTTCAGCAATTACTTCATTTAAGTTACTTTTAATGTTTTCTTTTAAGGAATTTTTGAACGATAAGTTGAACTTACTTTTACTCTTGAACTCATTGAGGTATAATGTACTAGCGTACTAGAGAACACTTCTCGAACTAAATTTTTCAGCATTATACCTCAATGCTTGAACTAACTGATTTATCTAAACCATTATGATTTTCCTTAGAAGTTAATGAAAAGCAATAATATCATGAAATTTTCCAGATTTTTCAAGCCAATAGTTTAGCTTTAAGAAGGGGGGGACGCCCTACTCGCAAACGGATCTCTAAATCGAAAAATAGTCTAGGCAACCCTTAAATCAATTTTAAGGACCTATTCAACGATACACGACACACGATGGAGTAGACGATGAAAAAAAAACATCTCCACGTTAAATGTAAGGGAGCTACCCTAAAAAAGAATATTTATCAAAATTTTAGTTTACCTTTTTGTCGACGTGATTGAAATACATATCTCCACAAAATAACAGCTCCCTAGGATCAACAGTCTCTAAGCAAAACCTCGGACGGACAGACGGATATGACAAAACTATATTATTAAGGGTTCCTTGTCAGGACTACGGAACCCTAAAAAATCATACAATGCCTAACAATGCACCGATACGATAACAAAGATAAATAAGAGAAGATAAAACAAAAGAATTGAAACCATTACGCAGGTTTAGATAATTGTTCGTTCCTAAAGCGTCGAAATTACGCCATTTTCTATGAAATATATTATATTGATGTCACCACAGGAGCGTAGCGAGTCTTACTTGTTCTATGGATGACACCATAGGTACTTGCAGTATTATATTTTTCAGGGTCTTTTAACAATTTTTTAGCTTTTTAATTTCTTTTGCAAATGGGAGCTGACAACGTGGATTTAAATTCATCAAGAAAGGAGAACCTAATAAACCAATAATAATTTTTAAATAAAATATCTTATCTTTGTGTTCGCAGAGAAACTGTTATCTCAATTATAAAGTAGACAGTTATTTAAACAAAAAAAGGTTACGGACTTTATACTCTGCCTAGCTCGCACTTACTTCATGTCTTGTAACTGTATTTCTGAATTAATGACTATAATAGACTTATAGTAATTGTTCATGGTTCAGGAATAAAAATATCACGAAGTACTACGTCACTGTCTTTATCCCTACAAACATTACTTTAATACCAAATTACACGGACGTTGGACACGTTTAACCAGGAAAATCCCGTTTCACTTTGCAAAACAATTCGGGCTATGGTTACAGGAATCTACAAAAGAGCTTGTTAAACAGGATTTTCTTATACAAAACGTCAATCTTTAGTACCTGCGTTTCAAGTGTCAAGATCGGATCTGACCCCAAATAACAAAAGACTGAACTATATATCTATATCTATCTATAGTTGAATAGGCAGGTTACCTTAATCTTTTGATACTACAAAGATTCTTTAAAATGTAGAAAGATATATCTCGCTGCATTTTGCTGCTAGGCACAAATTTTCAATGATCCCTTGCTGGATCATGGGATGGGAGGGATAGCGACCTCATAATTGAATTTGGAAAAAAATAACTTTAATTTTGACGGTCTACATAGCCGATCGCCGACCTACGTGACCACGCTGGACTTAGCATTGTCATCTCTAAGGTCCCGGTTTGATTCTAGATCAGGTCAATATACAGGGTGTACAAGAGAATGGGACACTTCTTAAAACGACGTAAACGACTCACCCTTCTATCGACCCACGATTCCGAGCAATGAACTGCTGGGTTCCTTGTTCCACAGTATTCTTTTTTGCGGCTTGGGTATTATTCTCGCACGTACATAGGTAGAGACACATAACTGTAAAGGTTGACGGTAATTAAAAATTTGTGATGTGTAACTATGGTCGTGTGGTGCCGGCACGTTAAAAGAATAGCACCACCCCTTCTCTTCCTATGGGTGTCGTAAGAGGCGACTACAGGAGAACCGCCATAAGAAGATAGGCAGCAGCGTCTCCTCTCCACCATTGGCCAAACTGCGATCGCCAACCCGCCTGCGAAGTGTGGCAATTATGGCAAAATCCTCCTTTTGGAGAGGCCTGTGTCCAGCAGTGGATTGATATAGGCTGGTGATGATGGTGTGTAACATAAAGAATAATTTTTAGTAGTATTAGATAAGATACGTGTATTTTCAGGGCTAAACTTAACACCAGGATAACACTTTTTAATAACTTAAAAAAAAAAGGTACAATAAGCATTTCTATAGTCCTTGTCAGGACTGCGGAACCCTAAAAACGGAACTTTAGATTTTAAAATTCTGTTATTTTTTTACTTACAAAATATGCATATTATTCGAATCATCTTCACAGTTCGTTTGGACAGAGTAGGTAGTCAAGACTTTCTATTAAAAGCATTAGATTGGATTTGTTCCATCTCGTTTTTAAATCAATTTTCATCGGGTCTACGTTGAAATGTCTTCACGATTAGCATAGTCTGTAATAGTGATGTGCGCCAGCAATGCATTTATCGATGATGTTAATCTATCATTGTGTTTTTCTTCTGAGAATAACGTGTATAAAATATGGCAATTTTTTAATGGAACATTATTTTTTTCTACAAAACTAACTTTTATTCAGTTTTTGTTGCTAAATTTCGAAATTCAAATCGTCTTTATTAACAATTAATAACTTTAAAAACTAAACATTAAAAAAATTATACATTGGTAATATAATTGTTTTGCTTTGCAGCATAGGCCTCCCTCAGATTCCTTCACAGTTCCCTATCCTTATCTTTTCTTTTCTATGTTGGTCATGCAGTGGCTCTTAGGTCATCTTGCCATCTGCCGTGCGGGAAATTTCGAAATATTATAATACAAATGAAAATTTCCTATTACCATCCTTAATGGCAACACTGGAGCATCTTTTGAATTTTTAGTATGTGTCTTATTTTTTCTTTATTTATGTTGAAAAACTACTTATGTAGGTATAGTATTAAAAGCAAGTTTACTTCAAAGTGATTTAGTTAATCACTACTTGCGATTGCCTTGAAGTAAAGAATTGATACAGTTTTATATATATTTGCTGACATTAACAAAAAATATTATCTAAATTATTATATCTCCTAGCAAGAATATACAGGGTGTAAATTTCAATCTGATCAGTATTTACTAAAAAGATGTATGATCAATTACAAAACACGAATTAAAAACTAATTTATAAAAAATAAAAAAAAATATTAACGATTATTTTTTGTACAACCCTTACTGTACTGTGGCGTAAGATACTTCGATAAATTTGCACTGCACGAGTAGAAACCACGCGCAATATCGCGGGAAGCGTGCTGGCATTGATAACTTTTATCTGCTGTCCGTTTTTTTTTTGAAGTTTAGTAATTAAAAAATAAAGAAAATTTTAATATAAAAAAATTTGTTTTTGAAGTCATTTTATTTTTCGTGATTCGTGATCTGTATAACGTATAGAATTACCTCTGTAAGTACTGCTCAGATTGAAATCTACACCCTGTATTGTCTTATAGCACACTCAAACTGTCCATAAGTAGGTAAGAATAACTCTTTACTTATAAGTCAGATTATTTAACTGGTATTTTCTTTGTATTAAACCCCATCTATCATTTTATGCCTGAGTAAAAATATTGTATCATTTCTACTGCAGAATTTTTTTTTACTAAAGATGAAAAATCTTTATATAATCGATATCATTAAAATCTTAAAACATCACTACGATATTGATGGGCGAAAGAGATTTAATTACGACTGCCGTGCTTCATTGAAAAGACATCTCCAAGGTTTTATCCTCTATGTAAATTAACTTTATCGTTTCTTAACTCAATATTTGCCAGTAGAATCAAGGTATACTCTAGTTTGAGTGATATTTTTTCGATTCGCATCACGTATTTAAGTCGTTTCGTCATTGTGTATAGATTAAAATAAATATTGTATAAGTAATTCGATTTCAATATCAATTAGATGGATCCTTTTAAAGCTATACTTTACAAATGGTATTCCACATCAGCCTACAAATTAGATAGGTACTTAATCCAAAATTGAATGATAAAAAATACGTTACAGTACTTCATTTTCATCACTTAGGTACTACAAAATGTTTATCTTTCTCAACCGATTTTCAACTTTAATTCAAACTAATACTGTTTGATTTCAGTTGTGAAAATTTGACGATCGGTATAAAGTTAATTAGCTGAAGTCTGTACGTAATATTTTATGTAGCTACAACGCTTCATTTATCTTCCTTATGTATCGTTTAAAAGATATTTGTAATGTGCCAGTACAGAGTACCTTCAGCTAAGCCAAGTTCTCTCTTAGTTACTCTTGGTACTGACGACGGATCTTGTCATCACTTTCAATGAAAAGCCTAAACGCATGCTATAGTTATATGTCATCATCATCATCTCAACCTATTGCGTCCATAGCTGGACGTAAGCCTTTCCCAAAGAGCGCCAAAGAGCAAGATCTCCCCCTTTTTTATCCAACCACTGCCAGACATCTTCCTAAAGTCGTCGGCCCATCAGGCTGCGGGGCGTCCTACGCTACGTTTGCCAAGGCGTGGTCTCCACTCTAGAACCCGTTTCCTCGATCTTTCATCGGTCTCTGACAAATTTATGTAGTTATATAAATAAATAAATGAATAAATATTAGACGACATCACATACATTGCTCTGATCCTAAGGTAAGTAGCTAAAGCACTTGTATTATAGAAATCAGAAGCAATGACGGTACCACAACACCCAGACCCGAGCCAATATAGAAAAGTTCGTTTTCCACATTGACCCGAGCGGGGATCGAACCCGGAACCTCAGAGATGTCGGCGCCTTAAAGTCCGGCGTGCTCGCCTCTCGGCTACGGAGGTTAATGATATGTACTGCTATATTTTATACAGTTGACAAGCACCTCTCTCTCAGATCTTGTCTAGGTAAACGTTTCTATATCGAAATTACATTTTCCGAGTGTTATGTCAATTTACTGGGTGCAACCATAATAAAGTTTTAAGTCCTATATCCAACTGACTTATTTGACGATTGTTGAAAAACTGCTCCGAACTTCAAAATCCGGCTTTAAAATTATTGGACCGTCTTGTGACATAAAGGCTAAAGTTCACTGTTATTTCCCGATCAAAGAGGGCCTTTTCGGGTTATGGAAATCTCTCTTTAATTAGCTGTCATTCACAATTGAGCAATTCTCATTGACAATTAATCAACAATCGATCGATTATTGTGGTAACAATTGATGATCGACGTTGGTTAACTGATCCACTTCACTATCGATCCAATTATTAGTGTAGTAACAACTGGCGTAATGACATTGACAAATTACAAAAACGCGTAGACGAAACACAAAACATACTGTTTGAGGAGGAATACATGGGCTTTGAAGTTTAAGTAGCAAGTAAGGATACGGAATACCGACTGTCAGTTTTTACACTGTGGTACGTTTATAGGTCGTTGAACCAGCGAGGGTTCCTCGCTTCGTTTACCAATAACTCAGATGATTCAGTCCCTTTCAGATGCTACTAATGTTTTAGTTCATCTCTCGCCAACTGTGGATTACGTCGACGACATTTTTATTATAACTTCATCGATCAAAGGTCATCAGATAAACTACCTACCTACCTCATTGTTTAAAGATCTCAATTACTAGAAGCACTCATTAATTTGTTCAATTTGATACTCCGGGTAGGTAACATCTGCTTGAGTGACTTTCAACTTTGATTTCAAATCGCTGGATGTTTTATTGCCATAGCTGTTTGTACCAAAACATACATAATTATAACTAAGAGATATTTCAATGTGTTTATTTAGATATTTTATTATTTAGATAAACTGTTCTTATCATACCTGTATGCTCGAAAAAAATAGAAAACAATTGAATAGCAATGTACCCGCGCACACATGCGCGTGACGCGAGCACACGGATTAAACAATGTCACATGCTGAAATGATGATGATGATGATGAATGTCACATACTTGTTCAAATGCGAGCTTGTAATAACAAAATATATATTGTTTCTACAGTTATATCATTGTAAGCACGCATACACCGGTATTATACTCGTAGAAGGGCATATCTACCTATGTTAGTCTACAACGACGTAATTTAAATATCACTTTAAAAAAAAAACAATGTAAACATATTGTGTTACTATAAATGAACTCATTTTCTTTTTTACTATGCCATCTAGTCAATATAATTCCATGAACAGAATAAAGCGCCGAACATTTATCTCAATCCATTGAGTTGAGAACGTCTCTTAGAGCTTGATCGATCGAAAAATGAGGGAGACGATTTATAATAAAAACGAACTTGGGAATCGTAGGCGAATTTCTGAAAAGACTTTGAGGCCAACTTATGAAGTATTTTTACTTAATCTTTACCTATAAAGAAAGATAGACCGTTAATAACGATGATGGTAGGTTTTATCGATGGACCAAGTCCATGGTAAATCACCGAAAAAAAACTTCCCCATTCTTAACCTCCGACCAGCTGACATCAGTTTATATAGAGAAGTAAAAAAAAATTTATATATGCCTTATAGAAAAAGTTGTTGTATTAAAGCAACAGTGTCAGCCCCTAACAGGTTACAACTAGCGGCACCGATGTTAAGCGCTGGGCGAAAGATGCGCAAAATACCATTACGATTACCTGATTGGCTTATGCGAGACGCGCCTGTACCGCCGGCTGTGATTGGTTGTTAGTTTCGCGCACACGCGTTTTTTGTACGATAATCGTCTCGTAGGAGCGCAAACTGATACCTGCCCTCTCCTATCGTCGCTCCTTTTTAGCGCTTAACATCAGTGCCGGGCGGTCCCGGGTGGTCGTTGGCTTAAGAAAGACAGGACTCTATTAGCACAGGGCCATAGTCTAAGAAAGAGGCTAATGAAGAGGCTTATTGTACCTTCTAGTTGGACCAAAGATGCTGAAATGATGGGGATGAATTGTAAGTGTGTTTGCATTATATAAACAATGTAGAAAAACGAACTTTTCTATTTTGTGTCGGGTCTGGGTATTGTGGTACCGTCGTTGTTACTGAATTCTATAACACAAGTGCTTTAGCTACTTACCTTAGGATTAGAGCAATATATGTGACCTCGTCCGATATTTAATTTTATTTATTTATAAAGCAATGTAGGCTTATAAACTAAGTCCTCAATGCCCTGACACCAGACCAGTCTCACCTCAACCATGATGTGGTTCTAGCCATACTTCACCACAGGTGGAAGGGCGCGTAAGGCCAGTGACTAAGCCTTACTGTCCGATGTTATCGAACTACCTTGAGGCCTTTGACTAGGTTTCAAAACTATTATCAAATTTATTAGCCGGGACCAACTTTTAACGTCCTTTCCGAAGCTTCAAATAAATTACACTAATTATAATCATTCCACCACTTACAATTGTGACGTGGATAGCTGCACTTTAGTAAACAATACCAAACCTCTTGCTCATATATTTTTTAAAACGATTCCAGAAGAATGTTTCTTTAGTCTTGACAGAATACGAAATAGTATAGACTGTCACGAAGTTTTGTCGTGAATCGAACATTTATACACACGAGTTTCTTTCAAAGGTCCGCAGGGAAGCTGCCCAGACACGTACTTTTTAGTTTTCGGAACTTAACGAAATAAGTGAGATCAAAAAATGTGAGGTGAAACCGAACAGGCCTGTCAAGGGATGAAACTTGTTTTAACTTTCATAAGGCTTAAGGTGCAGTTTCAATATTAGCGACAATTACTAAGTTGTCATAATATCTACCTACTTATTTTACTATAGCAAACATGGATAAATTAGTTTTCGCTTGGCCGCAATTTAAACTTATCATAGAAAATCTAGCAACAACAGCTCTGACAGTTTTTGGCAGAGTCTGAAAGAGTGTTTCTTGAATTTCGTTTGAAATTGCTAAATTTAAAAAAAACTACCGAACTAAAAATCCGCCATAATAATTAAAAGAATTCCAAAAGGATTTGAATCAATAATACTAAATAGTCTTTTATTTACCACACCTTGATTACAGATTTAGATCATGTCCTAATTCCCAGCTAACTGTTTCTATATTTTTAAGACAACCGTCTGGTGTATTGGTTCGTGCTCTGGACTACAAAGCCTGGCGGTTGCGGGTTCGAATCCCGCAAGGGGCAAATGTGTTAATGTGATGTGCACGAGCATTTGTACCTAAGTCATGGATGTTTATAAACATATTTAAGTATGTTTATCCGTTGTCTAGTCGCCATAGTACAATCTAGTTTGGCGCTAACTAATTGGTGTAATTGTGGAAACAATTTATTTGTTAATTTATTTAAATTTTTTACCCACATTATCGTACCCACCTTAAGTTGCTGGTCACGGTCGCTATTCCCGGCATGTGAAGTAGCACCTTAAAATAAGTAGCAGATCAATCAAACTGTTACCTAGATGAGGGAACTGTTTTAATAAAGTATTGCGTACACGGACCGGAAATTATTGATAAAAAAATAAAATTAAAAAAAAATTTTTAGTCACAAGCTTTCTTGTAGGCAAGTAAGTAAGAATGACCAAAATAGCGAATCTTTGTAGCGTTCGTATCCTTTTATTTAATAGTGGACTTAAAATGGCTTTTGATACTGATGATGATGATGATCAAAGTGTATTATCCATATACATTGTACTATAATGATGATGATGATCAGAATGTTTATGATATTCATTATACCTCGTCATAGACCTTAGGTCAGCTTAGTTACATCTGACAGTGAGGTTGGCAGTGGCGTGCGGTGCATATAGGCAATTAGGCAGTGCCTACCTGGTAGATGGATTGAGGTAGGCAGTTACTGTAGGTACATAATTAAGAGTGAGTAGTCAAAACCATTAATTATCATCAATAAAACACTAAGTAAGTATCTACTGCCTATCTCGAAATAAAACCAATGGCCGCCACTGGGTTGTTCACTTACCTACCTTACAGTCTCTGCGCCAATCCGCACTGGGTTAGCTTGGTATAATACGGCAACATAGAGGACACCATAGCAGTAATATGTATCATTTAAGAACCCTCCTGAAACTGATCAGTTATTGGTCATCTAAACTAAGTATAAGTGACACTCACTATAGTGAGTATCGGGGTATACTCCGAAATAAATAAAACACTTTATTACAATATCCCGTTTACTTCAGTAACCAAAATCACAAGTCCAAAACGAAAACAAAACGTATTAAAAAACAATAAAAAACAGTAAAAAATAGACATTTGATTAAGAATCATGAGGTATAAGTTTAACGAGTCTTATTAACTCTAGCCAGCACAGAAACAGTATAAATTGGAATTTAGAAAATTAAAAACTGTGCTACTGTTACTATCAAGTATAACCTAAAACTGAATAGGTCTCTCTGAAAACAGTTTTATCACAACAGAAAAATCGATCATCATATCAGCCTGTCGCAGTCCACTGCTGGACATAGGCCTCCCCCAATGAGCGCCACAGCGCACGATCTCCCGCCCTTTGCATCCAGTCGCTGTCAGCTGCTTTCTTCAGGTCTACGGTCCATCTAGCCGGGGGCGTCCTACACTACACACTACACGTTTGCCTAAGCGTGAGTTTGTAAGAAAAATCGATAACTTATTCTAAATGTGTCGTTTAGTTAGGCGTTTCTTACAGATTAAAGCGACTAATATAATAATAGCATGCATTTCGTAAATCAGTTTGGTAATTGGAGTAGTAGCCCGTATCTGATTTTAGGGTTTTAGTTTTTATTCTAAGATAATAAAAATACTTTTTGAATAATAATACGCATAATTAAGCTTATCACAAACACTTAAAGTACTTACAAATAAAAAAACAGTGCTTTTAGTGACTGGAGTAAAATTTTATGCGAATATATAACAAACTGGCCAAAGAGTTTTTTTGTCCATGTAACACGGCGCGGCAAAGACTCCATAGAGCGTCTAGTAGTGCAGGGAAAAGTCGAAGGGACTAGACCACGTGGCAGATCTCCGATGAGGTGGACGGACCAAATTAAGGCTGCAACAAACTGCCCCGTGCATGAATGTACTAGGAAGGCTGAGGTTCGACAAGTATGGCGCCGAATGACGAAACTTGTCACTCAACGTGCTCCTGACTGACGACCACGACCGCTCTGCCAAGAGTGTAACGACTAAGAAGAAGAATAACAAACTAAATGTTTCTTGAAGAAAGTAAGTACGTATTTGTCCACGTACGTCCATTTGCAACAAAAATTAAAAATAAATTTGTACGTAATAAATAATAAAATCAAATAAAGCAAAGTTTAAGCAGCAAAAATACAAGAAAAAAACACTAAGATTAATTAGAGGTCTTAGGTTTTATATCCACCGACGTTGCCGCAGAAAAATATAACTCAAAACAACTAGACATTCCAGGAAAATTAATCAAAAAGGAGTTCGGGTATTACCCAGTGTTCAGAACAAGTTGGGGAAAGCTAGGTTCCAGTTTAATTCTTACAAATTGCAGGAAAGATGGGCCCTCTGCAATGCGGCGCGGGGAAAGTAAGATTTAGTGACCGTAACTGAGACCGATGGTAAAATGAATGGGTGTAAAGTAACGTGTCCTTTTGAATATTTTATTTTTGATGACCGCCTAATGTTCGCACTCCGGACTTCAGAACCTGGCGGTTAAAGTTTGGTTTTTAGATTAATTTTTATTCAATTTTATTTCGGTTTATTATTCGTATATTTATGTTGGTACTTACCATGGTAAAAGTTCTTCTGTTTAAGCAGTAGAATATTCACTCCTTAAAATTTAAATTTGTAATAAACAAAGACCATAATGTAATAACATACATACCCTATATAAACTGTCTGTGCCTGTCACTACCACTTGCTCCAAACTCAATACCTATACGTACAGATTAAGTTTAAATTTTATACATAATATAAATTTCTTTGACCCGTTAATCTATCTTGCGTTCAAATACTCGTACGTAGAATTTTTTGTAAGGATTTTAAAATAATTGTGTCTTTATACTTTTGAATAAATTGTAACCATGCTATTTTTAAAAAATATATGAAAGTACGCATACCGTTACTCAGGCCTAAAAACTTTAAAATAAATACTGAACATACTAACATATATCCTACTTGAATATTACAGTAAAACCTCAAAAAAAAAAAAAAAAATTCTCGACTTGAATTTTCACTTCATCGGTGCAACTCGCGCTTGACTGTTTTTTTTTTGTAAACTCGGCAACACAAAACTACTAAAGCTTAATCAGACCTTTTTAACAAGAAAAAGCATTTATGTCTTTCATTCGTTCTCAAATAGTTAAAGCACTTTTTATTTTTTACTTTTCATTTCTACAGGTCCAATTAGAAAAAAAGGTTTGAAAAACAGCCAGCAAACTACTTAAAAATGTTACAATGAAGAAAACATTGGAGATAAAAGTCTCGCGTTTTCTACGAGTAAGTAGGTATATTGTTTTTCAAATGATCTTCATTAAAGTGCGAATGTTTTAAGTAATGTTGCTTTATTTTAAGTTTGGAACAATGTTTAAATTAGAGCTCTACCTACCATCACTTATTACAAGCTTTTATTTAGTTTCACCTGTCCCGTTGTCTGTAATCAAATCTTGCAAGTTAAATTTGATCCACTTCCCGGTTACCGGTTGAGCTGAAATTTTGCATACATGTGTAAACCGCGTGACAATGCAATATTATGATAAAATGGTGCTGATCTGATGATGGAGCTGGAAGGTGGCCATAGGAACTTCACAATGAAATGAAACAACTTCATCGAGTTTGGGCTCGTTTGAATCGTCTTGACGAGCAGTTTGTCTTTTAATGGTAACCAGGGTCTGATGATGGAGCTGAAAGGTGGTCATAGGAACTCTGTGCAGAAACGACGAAACCCCATCGAGTTTCGGTTCGTTTGATTCGTCTTGACGAGTACTTTATTTAATGATGGTTACCAGGGTCTGATCTGATGATGGAGATGGAAGTTGGTCATAGGAACTCAGTAAAGAAACGACGCAATCCCATCGAGTCTCAGCTTGTTTGATTCGTCTTGACAAGTACTTTGGTGCTAGATGGTAACCAGGGTCCGATGATGGAGCTGGAAGATGGCCATAGGAACTCAGTATTTAAGCGACATAACCCGATCGAGTTTGGGCTCTTTTGATTCGTCTTGACGAGTACTTTGCTGCAACATGGTAACCAGGGTCTGATGATGGAGCCGGAAGGTGGCCATCCAAGCTTTTATTTAGTTTCACCTATCCCGTTGTCTGTAATTAAATCTTGCAAGTTAAATTTAATCCACTTCCCGGTTACCGATGAGCTGAAATTTTGCATACATGTGTAAACCGTGGGACAATGCAATATTATGATGAAATGGTTCTGATCTGATGATGGAGCTGGGAGATGGCCATAGGAACTTCACAATGAAACGAAACAATCTGATAGAGCTTGGGCTCATTTGAATCGACTTGACGAGTAGTTTGTCTTACAATGGTAACCAGGGTCTGATTATGGAGCAGGAAGGTGGTCATAGGAACTTCGCAATTAATCGACGCAAACCCATCGAGTTTGGGCTCGTTTAATTCGTCTTGACGAGTACTTTGGTACTATATGGTAACCAGGTCTGATGATAGAGCTAGAAGGTGGCCATAAGAACTCCGTAATTAAACGACGCAACCCCATCGAGTTTGGGCTCGTTTGATTTATCTTGACGAGTATCTTGTTTGGCGTGAATATGCATCTCCAACAAATTTGTGAAATAAGTTCGTTCCGTTTGTTATGAATGTCAATTATGTCTGATTGATTAGATGGATGACCCAATGCGAAGTTGAGTACGTGCCGAGGGCTGAATGGTATGAGGGTGTATAAACATATACTAAAAAGTTAAAAAAAAATAAAGAAAAAAAAACTTTTTTAAAAACAAGCTTTTATTATTTGTTAATAAAATGAACTAAAAAGTTGAAAATAAATTAACCTGATGAGAAAAATACCATTACAATATAGGCAGCATTTTTTTATATAAATAAAAGCGTGTTACATTGTGATTGCAGAAGCAAAATAAGTACCTAGTAAGCTAAAGTTCTTTAAATGTTCCATTAAAATGTAACACGCTTTTATTTATAAAAAAAAATGCTATCTATATTGTAATGGTATTTTTCTCATCAGGTTAATTTATTTTCAACTTTTTAGTTCATTTTATTAACAAATAATAAAAGCTTGTTTTTAAAAAAGTTTTTTTTTCTTTAATTTATTTTTTTATTATTATTTTATCATCATTTCAAGTTCCTCCGTAGCTAAGAGGCGAACATGCTGGATTTAATGTCGCCATTTCTGAGGTCCCGGGTTCGATTCCCGGTCAGGCCAATGTATTAATAGTACATTATGATACAAGTGTGCTACGTTGGTCATTATACACGAGGCATTATTATAAGCGCGAGCCGCAGGCGAGCGCGGTAAGGAAGCCGAGTGTGATAATGATCAATGCACACGAGTTGCATACGACGTTTTTCAACACAATTGCGAGGAAAAAACAAACTAAAATCTAAAATACCTTCTCCGAATATGTCTTGGCGTTTTTGCTGTTTTTCTATCATTTTGGCGGCAACAGGCTATCACTCGCGTTTCGTGCCTCGATAAGTATTTCCGACGGGGTTGAATAACATTTTACTCGTCTTTACTATTTAATGTAGACATTTTGGATAGTAATTAACCACACAGCAACAACTATTTACCAAATAATAATGGAAAATAGCACGTAAGTTTTGTTTTTTTCGCGCGCCGCAATTTCGATGCGCGCGCAGGTTCAATAATGGCACAGTAAAAACTGGCTGTACAGCCGAGTAGCAGCAATTTAAAAAATAAAATAAACTATAAATTATTGTTTCTAAAAATGATAGTTAAGTTAGTTTGTGTTTATTAATATACAATTTAATAAAATGAAATATTTATTTGTCATCTTAACCCTTAAATAATTTAATATTCGTAAAATATTCAATGTTCTTAGACACAAACTTTTGCTGGATTTTTTAAAAAAAAGTTTACATTACCGCACTAGTGCGATAATCTTTTTACAGCACAAGTGCGTAATATGATGAGTTATGATACTAAAAACGGTGTTATAAGAGTGAATTTACGAGCAACTGTGTTGAAAATAAACTTTTCTATATTGTCTCGGATCTGGGTGTTGTGGTGCCGTCGTTGTTTCTGATTTCTGTAAGACAAGTGCTTAAGCTACTTACCTTATGAGTGCTTAAGATCAGACCAAAAAATAGTTTGGTGCTTATATGTGTAAAAATATATACGTTTTTGAATGGCGATCCAGCTTCAATTTAAATTCTTTCAACTTTTTCTGTGGGACTCCCACATTCACAAATAAAAAAAAAACTTTTTCACAAAAACTAAAGCGCTGACCAGCTGACATAAGATCATTGTATGGGGAGTGAAGAAGTGAATGATTTTTTTTAGAATTGTTATTAAAAGTTGTACCTGAGTACCTGCTGACTAAAATTACACGAGCACGACTTGGCTTCTTCATCTTTGAGGTCCCGGATTCGATACTCAAAGCGTTGCTGCGAGAAAAAAACGAGATCATTAAAAATAAATTTGTAATTAAATAAAAACTAGCTGTTGCCCGCGACTTCACTTTCGTGGTCTTTAGTTTATTCAATATATCCCACAGTAACATTTAACCGGGATAAAAAGTATCGGGATATCATATGTTAATCAAGACCATATATTATTCTATATAAGTATGCAAAATTTTATCCAAATCCGTTTAGTAGTTTTTGCGTGAAAGAGTAACAAACATCCACACATCCGTACAAACTTTCAGATTTATAATATTAGTAGAATATACAAAACGTTCGCGCACATTAAATCAACCTTAATTTTATGCGCCATAAAGTTAAGTAAATAAATCCCTTCCCGTTGGTGTTTAATATTTCACATATCGTAGATCTTTCTGGATTGGACCGATCCGGAGATATATGGCACGGTCGGCCATTTTAAACTTTTCGATTTTACCATTACAATAAAATTTAAGGTCATAATGATGGCGACTGTACCCGAAATTGGGTAGCAATTTACATTTCTATAGACTCAATCGGGCTTGGGTCACAGGACACAGCCAGCTTTTTAAAATACCATAAAATGATAAAGGATCATTCATTTTGGACTAAAAGTGAAAGTGCCTGCCAGAAAAAAAGTATAACAATAGAACACACAATTTCTATATTTTTAAATAAAGCACCAAAATCTAAATATGATTTATAATAAAATTGATGACGTTTATACTAATACTACACTTGTCCTACAGACAAAATGCACGATACACAAGTCCGAATCCGAAGTCTGTTTTTTAAACAAAGTAAAAATGAAAAGAATTTTTTATATTAGAATACATTTGTTTTTACTGGCTGACACTTTCAGATTTGGCCAAAAATATATGAATCTGGTCCTTTGCTAGGCTGATTTTCAAAATTAAAGTTCAACTCGTATTTTTAATATCAATTGAGAAATATTAAGGCTTTGTGGTAAGTTAATGAGCCGTAAACTGTAAATAAATAATTTTAAATAAGTCATTAATCACAAGAAGGAAGCTCTGATAAAACAGTGTATTATGAAAAATAATAATCACTTAAAAATATAATAACGGTAGGAAATGTAAGGGAAAATTATTTACCCTCGACGGTTTCATCGCAGGATTAAAATTTAATTTTGCGAGAAAAATGAATTTTTGTATCAAGTGGACGCCGTTTTTTATGGGAAACGAGAAAATGTGTATAGGCTTTGGGAAAAATGCGACAAAGCATTTATGAAAGATAGGCATTTTTGAGACGTAGCTTTGTTTATTTATTAAACTCGTACTTATGACGTCACCGTTGTGGCAGAATTAAATAACTAAAATTTTTGGCCACATAGATATTTTGTACTTTCTAGTAGAAATTAAGCTCTATTTTTTGGTCTTTTCTTTGTTGCGCTACAGCACTAAGTATAATAATCGCGATGATTTTTGTATTTGGTTATAGCCGTTGACCGTTTATTTATAACACTTTCAGTCAACATATAACGTTGAAAAAGAGAATAAAGCACAAATGTATAACATATATTATAAAATCCTGGAACTACTATTATAAAATACTAGTTTTGTCAGTTGTCAAAACCGGCCAAGTGCGAGTCGGACTCGCGCCCTTGTGCGCGAGCACCTTTATCTAAAAAATCGGCCAAGTGCGAGTCGGACTCGCGCCCTTGTGCGCGAGCACCATTATCTAAAAAGCCGGCCAAGTGCGAGTCGGACTCGCGCCCCCATGCGCGAGCACCATTATCTAAAAAACCGGCCAAGTGCGAGTCGGACTCGCGCCCCCGTGCGCGAGCACCATTATCTAGTCAAATAAACCATTTTGGAAAATTACACAATATTTTCCAAAATGGTTATTTCGACTGGCCAAAGAGATCACCAGATTTGGTGGCTCCGGACTGTTTATTGTAGAGTTTTTGAGGCTCCAGTCTATCAAACGAAAACTTCAAAATCAACGAAACAAAAATATACAACCATTCACTCGTATGCGACATTTGTGGACTCAAGCTTTACACATCATATGCACCTTTATAGGGTGTTCCTATTGATATTCTTATTAACATCTCCAAGCCCTAATTTTTAAATTGATCAAGCACGAAGGTCTTTAACAGCACTAAAAAACCCTTAGTAACCGACTTAGTGCACCAGTTCGACTCGCACTTAGCTGATTATATTTTGGGACAAAATCCTTAAGAAAACTAAGTCATACTAAAGTCGATGACATGTGCTGATGTGCTGCTTCTAAAACCAAAAAAAGTATTTAAAAAAATAAACAAAGATTTTCATACATATAAAGTAAGTGTTAATTTTTAACAACCTCTTATATGTTAATGTTCAAATACAATCAAATAGTTAAATAATTTTATATATATATATATATATATATATATATATATATATATATATATATATATATATATATATATATATCAATCATCTTTATCGTTACAATGGTTATTGATTTTAGGAAAATATCGCATAACATATACAGGGTGTTAAGTAAGTGGTATATCAAGCCGACACTAGCTTAGGTTAACATTTGCTTATAAATAGTATGATGAAGTCAGAAATTTGATATCACCATTTTAGAAAAAAATAGTTCCAGCTTGATATAAGATTTGCCTAACACACTGTACTACCTATACAGGATGTTAGGCAAATTCTAAGATTACAACGGTGAAAATTTCCTTTATTATCAATTTAATAATATCTATAAAACTCGCAAAGCCAACCTCAGATACGCATAAAACTGATTTAGCGAATATTTTTTATTACACTGCGATTATTCCAGATATGGCCGCTCCCATTACCGTTTGTAAATTACCGAATTGCCCGTGAAGCACTGTATAAGGGCACGAATACACTTGATACTTTATGCATAAATGATTCAGAGTAAAAGATTCTATAATGCAAATTCTAATACTACATTAATCTTTCGCAGAACCGATGAAAGGTGGAGTAAACGGGTTCTCGAGTGGAGGCCACGCCTTGGCAAACGTAGTGTAGGTCACCCCCCAGCCCGATGGACTGACGACCTTAGGCAGATGGCTGGCAGTGGCTGGATGAAAAAAGCAAAGATCGTGTTCTTTGGCGCTCTTTAGGGATGGCTTACGCCAGCAGTGGACTGCAATAGGCTGAATAGAGATAGATATTACTGCAATAATTTTGCATAGTGATGTGCTATCTCGGTTATGAAATTATTAAAATGGGTATCAAAGTTAATGGTTTTATTTAACATTGATGCAGATAAGTACTAAAAGCTCAATAATTATAACTTAGCTATCAGGTACCAGTTACCACACCACTCTTCTCAGCAATCTATTGTATTGATTAAATTAAAATAAACTTGTGGGGCGTAGCGTAACCCGACGTTATGTAGATTTCTCCAGACGTTTTATTACCTCCAAGCGCTAATTACCTATACAAGGTGTAAATTTAATAGCTAACTTCTTTCTAAGGGGTATTTTAACTGATCAAATTTAACCACTTTTTCTATAGGACAAACTTCGAAAGTGCAAAAAAAAACATCTCGCCATACAAATTGATAACAGCTGGTCTCCGTTTTTTGTATGGGAGAGTGTAATTTTTGCGATTATGAAGATGGTCCCTTTAAAAAGGTGGCTGTGTTTGAGCAGTAGAATCATCCCAGACACGACAACTAATCAACTACCGCTCACCACTACTAAATACTTCATTTGACTTTCATCGTCATCATTCGTCTCTTGACAAGGAAACCTTTTGACCTTTTGTAAAAGTATTAAAAATGCTTAGGCTGTTCTGAAACTAGCATAATAATCTTTCGACATGGAACCAATTTGAATCCTCTATTTTTAAAGTATCAAAAATGCTTAGTCTCTTTCCGTATAGCCCATGAAGCACCATCTGACCTATCGTAAAAGTATCAAAATTGTAAAGTCCGCTACTGAATAGCCCATGAAGCAATGGCCCTAACAATTTATCACCTCAATAACTTAAGGGATTACCAACTCGGCAAGGAGTTTTTGTCTCCGACGGACTAGGTTGCTCTCCCTAAGGGCTTATTTAAGGGATCGTTGCAAATGATTGTTTATTTACAATTTCAAGGGTTGGAATGTTTTACGGTTGGAACAGATTATAAAGGAAAAGAGAAAAAAGTAGTATCTATCAAGAAATAAAAGACCTCTGTGGGCAAAAGGCGAGTACACCTTCGTCACCATATTTGACCCGCCCAAGTCCATTCCCGGTCGTGTCAATGCAAAAAAGAACTTTTCTGTATTACTTATCCCTAGTCTCGGTATCATCCAGGTCTGGGTGTTATGGTACCGCCTTTGTTTCTTATTTCTATAACACAAGTACTTATCTTAGAAACAGTGCAATGTATGTGATGATGTCTGACATTTTTTTTTAAATTTATTTATAATATTTTGTTTTTCATTTTATATATAAAAAAAAATGATTGACCAGCCATTCTAACCTTTTCTTGGTCTTGTTATTAAAAATAAACATACAACAAACCCATTTGATACTTCTCGAATACTTAAACGGCCCCAAAAGCCAAAACAATATGGCCAAATTAAATGTACTTTTTCCTTTTGGAATTGGACGACATCGATATTAAAGTCAAAAGACTGGTAGCAAATAATCACGCCGATTTTATTAAATCAAAATATGCCCAACTGAACTTAAATAGAAAATAACTCGCTTAAAAATAACTAGCAATGACCTGATTCAATAATAAAAATGCAGCAACTAGTGTAGCCACTCGATAGCCAACTAACGATGATATCGATTCTATCGTACAATCCAGTAGTATTGATAAGATCACGTATTATTATGAAATAACAATAACAGTTTTATTATTTAAATACTATTGGTACTGTCACCTGTTGGAGGTATTTTTTTTTCAATTAAATACTTTATCGTCCCTTAAAACAGGGCGGCAAATCTAGCTGGCCCGGGGCGCCAAATCTTTAAATTCGCCCCTGCTGCCACAGAATTGCTTATCAATAGTATCGACAGTTTTGTACTTTTGATAGTGGTATATTAAAACACAGTCTGGATCGATACTGTCTATATTTATCGATAGTCGATAAATATAGATAGCATCGATACTATTCATAGTTTAATTGGTATTATTTATTTCTTTGGGACACACAGCTGTCACAATTATACTTAATTACTAGCGTAAACAAAAATACATTTTTAAGGTAGAGTCTACCCCGCTATCCTCGGGTAAATACATTGCGGTACTCGATACGATACTAACGTCTACAGTAAACAAATTAGAAACTTATTATACAATCGTTTAATTGCAATGAGCGCTGATCACTGAAAGGAAAAAAAATATTTATATAAACCATGCTCTTTTTAACCGACTTCAAAAAAAGGAGGAGGTTCTCAATTCGTCTGAATGTTGTTTTTTTTGTATGTTTGTTACGCGATTACGCCGTCAATTATGGGCCGATTTCAAAATTTATTTTTTAGTTTGAAAGGGTATACTCCCGAGGTAGTCCCATTTACACCAAGTCAGATTCTGATGGTGGGATCCCTGGAAAATCCTCTCAATTTTTATAAGCACCCATAATGTTTTGCATATATTTTCTGTCTCAATGCTTATTTTTTGGGTCTGGTATTTATCATGTCATGTTGCTGACCTGATGATGGAAGCCACAGAACTCCTTAACGGATAGGAGTTAGAAGATAATATTGCAATTTGTCGACAGAACGTATTTCGCAGTGTGTTGAGCAGACGTGGAGCTTATGAGGTACCAGACCGCCTATTTTTATTTACTGGGGGCGTACCCGCACACCCAGTAACGTAAAAAAAAATTTGAAAGTTCCTTTCTTAATTTGACTTGTTATTTAAGGCAAGACCTTATCCTATGGTTTCGACGCCAAAATAGCCGCTGTTCTGGTTGGAGTGTAGGTAAACCCTTTTCATAAGACTTAAAAATTTTCGTCGAAAAATTTACCCTTTTTAACACCTTATTTTTATCATACCATTGGATGGGGGGTCCATAGAGGACCAATATTAGTTAAGGTTACAATGCTGTAAAGTCATTTTTGGCGAAGTTAGGAGGGAGAAAATATAGGACATAACACTTAAAATTGTGAAATAAAATAAGTTTAATAAAAAACTAAAAACCGACTTCAAAATGAAACTCAAAAGCGAAAAATAATATTGACTAAAACATACCTTTTTGGAGTCGCTGCGAATAAACACATTTTACGTCTCGATGGCTGGCACCGACTGTAGAAAATTTAGGCATATCGATTTGTCAAAGTATCATTCTAATGTTTTTTAAAATTTGTTTTCGAGTCTGCAAATATATCTAGATCTGTGAATAACTTGTATTATGGTGAGATACTATCGATAATATTGCTGCATATCAATATCATTGGTATAATTTAGCAACTGATAGTGTCGATACTATTGTATTGTATGTATGGTATCCTTTTTATATGACATATGTAACTTTAGCCTGAGGTTAAATGCTCTATCTACTCCCACTAGACTTAACGCGGGTACCTTATTTCATGTCCCTAGCACCCGAACGAATTATGCCTAAAACTGCTGTATGTCACATATTGCGATCAATAACAAACACTTTCATATCGTTGATCCTTTTTGTTGGAGTAAACAGTCATATAAGAAAGGATTTTGGATGTGATAGGCAAAATAAATAATTAAAAGTTAGCACTAGACAGCTAAAATTTATACACATGTGTGTGTTAACAACACATAATATGCACATTGTTTGATTGTATAATATGAGTTCGCGTAAAATATAAATGCAATACTGGCTGTCTGCTTGGTTACTAAGAAAATGTATTCTCAACTTAAAGCTGTGGATTTTGTAAACAAAATAAATAAAAAAATAAAGTATCACTATCGATGGTGCTATCGATAGTGTAAAGTTAAGTATCGATAGATCGGTAACCCTAGCAGTAACTATAAAATATCCAATCTAGCATTTTGTACCCGGCGGTGTTATTGACTGAGTGGATCAAGTTGATCCGTATAGTGGTAACAGATACACTGAATTAATTATACCACCCATACGTTTTATGGGCTTTTTATAGACCTGTGATGTGGTAGGGTTATTTCATGATACTAAACCAATAGTTACTATTTTCGGGTACACTGATAAATTTTATTTAGTTTCACATTTAATTTAAGACATAAATCATCCCGAATTCCCAATTCACTTAAATTCTATTACATTCTAAACCTTATTTATACGGGTTGATAAAAATCCTTTTTTCTAAATTTTAAAGATAAGTCGAGTCAGGCATAAATGACGTTAAGTGACGCGGTAATTCGTCCTGAACGAAAACGAGTCCCAAGTCCGATTCCCAGTTTGAGTCAATATAGTTTTTTTTTCTAAATTACTTCAGATCTGAATACGGTTCTGAGACCTTGGAAATCACTGTCTGGTTCCTCTTTACAAGGATGGTTTATTACACAGGGTGTTATGTAAATGGAATATCAAGCCGAAACTAGCCAATGATAACACATACAACACGCATATAAATACTAAGGTGAAGTCAGAAATGGGATATCATCATTTTTGAAAAAAAAAACACATATCAGATTCTAAAAATAATGTTTTGTACGAAAGTTTAAAAAAATATATATTTATACTTCGTAACCATAACAATTTGCGTGTTGTCAAAATATTTTTTTCAACGATTGTAAAAGCTGAAATTGATCACATTAGCTGACTGAACGCTTTATGCGTTGCCACTGCAACTAATGACAGCAAAAATTTCACGAACGCAACCGTTGGTGTTTTTATTAATTCAACGCAGTCGGCTCAATGCGGATTATTTTCATCGGAGTTGTGAATTTTTAATTGAAAAATCCAGTGATTTTGATACCTATTTTTGAATTATTTATTGTCAAAATCGTTTAAGTAATAAAATAGGAACTATCGGAACTAGGTACGCAGAATGTTTACAAAACAATATTTCAGTCGAATCAGTTTATTTTTTTATTTTCTATTATTAGAACGATTTATTAGCTTATGATTTTACGGAAGTATTATTCCATATATAAACAACTTTTACAACAAACTTTATAAGACCGGTAGTACCACAAGCAGTCTGTCAATTAACTAATCTTCTGTTTAAGACAAACAGGCATTAGTAGTGTTCGAGAAATATCTTTTCTAAATTGGTTCAAGTCTAATAGCGATAAGGCTTCTTCTAGCTTCTAATTTAATTCTCTTTTAAACTACTAGGCCACAAAAAAGTAAGGAAGATGAAGTTGATACCTTTTTTTCATCATTAAACTGTATCATCATTTCAGCCACAGGATACCCACTGTTGAACATAGACCTCTCCCAATCTCTTCCAGATTGGCAGGTTGGAAGTGACTTGCAGCCAGCGGCTTCCTACAACCTTTAAAGATCGTTTGTCCACCTTGTGAGTGGACGTCCCAAGCTTCGCTTGCCGGTACGTGGCCTCCATTCCAGAATCTTTCTGCCCCATCGGTCGTCAGTTCTACGTGCTATGTGACCCGCCCACTGCCACTTTAGCTTTAGATTTTTGTCTCGTTTATGTTTGTTTTGTGTTGTTTGTAATCTCTTTGCATAATAGAACAGACACAAGGTATCTTCAATACGACGTTTAAGATTCAGGATCAGCCATATTTTAACACTGACATCCCTTTTTAACCTGTACCATCCAACTGATGGGAAAAGTTCTCCCTCAAAATCTTCCTTAATTTTCGTCTGCCTACCTTGTGCCCGCCCACTGCCACTTTGGCTTATTAATCCTTAGGTCTATGTCAGCGACTTTTGTTCGTTTACGATTCTTCTAATTTCTCATTCGATCTCGCAAAGATAGTATCAAGAAGAAAGGGTTAACTACTAAAAAGGTGCGGGCTTACTTTTATTATCTGCAATGTGGTACATCACATCGCCGAGATTTGTTAATTATAACGGTGAATATTTTCACCGCAAACTTCCATCAGCTTGGATTAATTACGAAGCTCTTTGATGAATTTATTCGTGCGATACGTGTTTTATTTCTGACATGAGTGCAGTTGAAATTGGAAATAAATGCAATAAATCCATTTCTCTGAAATTATACAAAAGACTCAATGTCGATTTTAAAATATCGTGCGGGATTATGTGAATCATTCTGTCATGATGATTGTACTGGCTTCTAGGAAAATAAAATTTATTTTATTTGATCTTTCTTTCCCATAATGAGAGGGAAATATTGTCAGTATTTTCACGGGAGGTACAGTTACGACATGTAGTATATTATCCGTGTAGGCAGGTTATAAATTCCATGTACTCTTGTCGTTGAAAGCATTTTTTCTTAAAGATCGTTTAGTTTTCAAATGGACGATGTCGTTGGCATAGTGGCCACGGTAATATATAGATACTATAATTACCGTGTAGTGGCTCTCCTTGAACATAATAGGTATTGAAGGATATCGGGGTTGATAATAGAAAATGCACCAGATTTAATACCAATTTTTGTTTTTTAACCATTACCTTGTCTTTTTTATAATTAGTTCATAAAGATTTTTATTGTTACCTTAATTTTTATTGTGTTACTTAAAATAAAACCTTAGATTTATTTGTATTAGTGTTAAGATTATAACATAATAATATTGTTGATAATGCCTTAACATGTTATAGGAACTTGTTTTTATAACATGATAAAATAAATATGACTATAACCTTATTTTTTTAGTGAATTTCGTTTTATGATTTTTATTTGTTTATCACTTTTTTTCGACTTAAGTTGATATTCATCATATCAGCCTGTTGCAGTCCACTGCTGGACATAGGCCTCCCCCAAGGAGCGCCACAGCGCACATCTCCCGCCCTGTGCATCCAGTCGCTGCCAGCTGCCTTCGTCAGGTCATCGGTCCATCCAGCCGGGTGTCCTACCTGACCTGTTAAATGATCAAACATAATAAGCATTGTCAAAAATTATTTCACTTATTCCTTAAATTAAATCGTAATTTAGGATGAAGAGATCCCAATTTGAATTCAGCGAGAGCCTTCACAAAATATTAAGATTGATTTGTATAAACCATTTTGCTACTAATTTGTTTCGAATGCTTAGTTAAGATTGGACTTGTCTTGGCAATGCAGGTAATTAGGGTTTTGTTATATTCATAATAATTATGAAATAGAAAGAGACAAACAAAACAAAAGGCTGAAAATATCAATTTGGTCAAGGTTTCAATTTTTTACCCGACTACGGTGGGGTGATGATTTTGGCAGTCTATGTACCTATGTATGTATGTTTGTATGTTCCACCGAGGCGCCTAAACTACTGAACCGATTTCAATGAACGAGGTCTCAATAGATTTGTAATTATGGCCCGGGTAAAATAGGCTGTATAGATTTTATCAACATTTTCTATGACTAAATTTAAACCTTGAAATTGAGATTCTAACCTCGAAAGAAATAAAACTATGATATCTATGAAACCACGTGTTTCATAGTCGGGCTATAGTTTTTTAAACTTATAATTGAGAAATATAATTATCATCATGATCAGCCTTTGAAAGAACAATGTTGGATCCTCTCTATGAATCGCCACTAAGAGCGACTTTGTGCTGTTAGCAACCAGCGGTTTTCCGCAACCTCAGCAAGGTTGTCAGTCCACCAGATAGAAGGTCTGCCCACGCTTCGTCTTCTACAACTAGCAACACCGATGTTGAGCACTGGGCGTAAGATGCCCAGAAAATCATTACGATTACGTGATTGGCTACAGTGTGACGCGCCTGCACCGCAGGCCGGGATTTGTTGTTAACTTCACGCACACGCGTCTCTGATACGATGTTCGTCTCGTAATGCGCAAAGCAATCCCTACTCGTTGCCCCAGTGCTCAAACATCGGTACCGGGTACTGTACTTGAGAACCTTTTTTCCCAAACAGCTAGGAACTTAAAAAGGTTAGGTTTTTTACATCTTTAAAGGAATAGCAGACTTAAGTATTAAAATGAAAAAAAACAAACTCTGTTTAAAACCAAACACTCGAAATACTCTTATTTTAGAATCGATTGAAACTATAAATAAATAAATAAATAATAAATATTGGACAACATCACATACATTGCTCTGATCCTAAGATAAGTAGCTAAAGCACTTGTGTTATAGAAATCAGAAACAACGACGGTACCACAACACCCAGACCCGAGCCAATATAGAAAAGTTCGTTTTCTACGTTGACCCGACCGGGGATCGAACCCGGAACCTCAGAGATGGCGGCGCCATATTCAGTCCGGCGTGCTCGCCTCTCGGCTATGGAGGTCGTCAAAAATTAATTAAATTTAAAATTAATTAGCAATGCAGAAATTTTGACCGCTGGTAGGTATAGCAGATAAATAAAGATATTATCTTTTAATACTTTAACTCCACATTCTGTCTCAAGGATTACTAAAACTCTGGTGGACATAATACATTAAGATTTTAGCCAACTAAGCGCCTGGATATAACTAGTGTTGCGATGAGGCGTCCGCCCTGATCCCGCAATTTGTTCCCATCCCACAGGAAGCCCCGGAATCGGGAGTACATGGCCGGGAACACATTTTACGTCGACGGAAATTAAATTGCTTATTTAATTTATGAGGCTTCAGTAAGATTCATTTTCAAGATTTTGTATTTTATTATTTTGGTATGTTTGGCACGAAAATATTCGTATATCAGCAAGTCATATGTTAGCAACTTAGCAAGAGACAGCGAAATCCAGGTAATGTGCTGCTAATCATGTATTTTTTGGTAAATATGTCAGTCTCTTTTATACCCTAGAAGCATCTGACGACCGCCGTAGCCGAAAGACGAGCACGTCGGCTTAGCGTCGCCATCCTGAAGTCCTAGGTTCGATTCCCGGTCAGGTCAATGACGAAAACGAACTTTCCTATATTGTCTCGGGTCTGGGTGTTGTGGCAGATTCATTGTATTTAATAAATAAATGAAATTACTTTAGGATTAGAGTAATATTTGTGATATTGTCCAAAATTTATTTATGAAGCATAATATAAGTACTAATATACAAACTGCTGCAATACTTCCTGACCAGCGTTGGTAGGGAAGATATATTTTTGGAATGTAAATATGTACCCGGAATATCGTCGATTTACTTAACAAATGAGTATTATTGAATGTTAGTGTAATGGCGGCTTCATTACATCTGACAGTAAGGTTGGTTCTGACTTTCCGCATGACTAAGCTGAAACGCATTGGGTGTATGTGGTAGAATATAGCTCAAAATACCTTTTCATTGCGTACTGTAAAAGATAGGCTTAACTTACTTGTATACCAACAATATTCAAATTAAAAAAAGGCTTTATACAAACTATTTTTTTTAAGTTTAAAAACAGCCAGTAATTTTTTTTTATCCAATTAATATGTTTGTTCAGAAACCAATTTGTATAGGCCTAAACCTGGTGTAATGAAGTTCCATTCAACTTTATTGAAAATATCAATTAAAAAAGTTCGGCCGACTGGAGTTTGGAACAAAGTCAAAGTCAAAGTCAAAGTCATTTATTTTTGCAAATTGGCCATCAATGGCACTTTTACATGTCCCAATTTTCTTTTTCCTACCACCGCTTCGGGACTACATATCGGCTGGTGATGAGAAGAAGCGGCGCAACAAACTCAGTCACCTTTGTCAGCCTGATTTTATTACAGGAAATACAATTACAAGATAGTGTAAGTGCGAGCTACGCAGGTTATTAAGTCCATGCACTCTTGTCGTTCGAGTAATCTTCAACTTTGTAATATCCTTTTTCCATAAGGATTTTTTTAATGTGGTTTTTGAACTTATAAACAGGCAAGTCAATAAGAGTTTGTGGTACTTTATTAAATATTTTTATACATATACAGAACAGTTGTTATATTCGGCTATTGGTTGTAGCGAGTTACCTTATTGGTGTAACTTTAGCTAGTAATTTTAGTTTACCTTCAGACCAATACTAAAGTATTTTTATGATCTCATTTCAGCTTATTGCAGACTACTGCTGGAAGTAGACCTCTCCCAAAGAACACAATCTCCCGTTTTTAGCATTTAGCTACTGCAAGGCATCTTCCTATCATTATCGGTCTATAAAGCTGGGGGGTGTCCTACATTACATTTGCCGTGAAGTGGTTTCCATTCGACGTTCTCTTCGACAGATGAAAAATACCTACTTATAAATAAATAGGTTCTATAATCATCATCTTCATCATTTTAGCCTATTGCAGTCCACTGTTGGACGTAAGCCTCCCCCAAAGAGCACCAAAGAGCACGATTTCCCGCTTTTTTCATCCATCCACTGCCAGCCATCTTCCTAAAGTCGTCGGTCGATCGAGCTGGGGGGCGTCTTACACTACGCTTGCCTAGGCGTGGTCTTTAATAGTATCTATAATACTTATAATACATAAATAGGTTATGTGGGACTCCCATAACGCCCAAGGGACAGCAAAAGCTGCTGCCCTCAGAACTAGGTACTAATCCAATTTAAAGAATAGGATGATAACTTCATTAAACAATTGACGAACTTATTATGAGCATTCAAAACCGTATATCGTATCCTTAGTGCAAAAACCGATTATCTGCATTTTTCCACTATTAAACTTTTATTACACCTATCGACTCGTCTCATTGAGCCGCATCTACAGGTAAAACCCATTATCTTCTACGACGCTTATTTCCTGAGATAGCTAGTGAAAAAAACAGAATAACTGCAACGTATTTCCAAAATTCTTCATGAAAAAACGAATAAACTCATTTAAAACACTTAAGTTCGTAAGTTTATACCGATAAAACCAAATTTCGGACTTAAACTCATTTTGTATGTAGATATTAACAGTAAATATCATATGAAATCATTCGTCTAAAATTAGGTATCCTACGGTAACTGGTTTTGACTGTTTGTATTTAAGCAGAAATTTTAATTTTACTAGAAGTAATAAAAACTAACAAATCTTAGTTGCTTTTTGCAAAAAAATATGTAGCATGTTTGGTTTACATTTGAAGCAAGTAAAAAAAGATATCGAATTATAATATATTTTTACTGAATAATTTTTATTCGACGCATAAAAAAATACTTCAGCTAAAAACGATTATCTGTGCCTACTCTTTTCTTTCACAATAATTAATTAATAGCGACAATTGAAATTTTGCTTCAGCTAAAACCAACTATCCATGCATAGCCGTCTCTTTCGCACACAGATCGCGCGGCAGCGCGCGAGTTGCTCGGTTTCATTTCATTTATTAGGTATTTACCAAATCGCGCGCTGTGCGTTATTGAATTAAAATAAATATCACTAAGAAAAAGGACGATGAAAATAAACTCTTTAAACTTAAGTAAGGTAAGTCATCATCATCTCATCTCAGCCACAGGACGTCCAGTGCTAAACATAGGCCTCCCCCAGTGACTGCCAGATAGGCCGGTTGATAGCGGCCTGCATCCAGCGTCGTCCTGCAACCTTTAACTGCTTACCTTGTAGGTGGGCGTCCTACGCTGCGCTTGCCGGTACGTGGCCTCCATTCCAGAACCTTTTTGCCCCATCGGCCTTCAGTTCTACGTGCTATGTGCCCCGCCCATTGCCACTTTAGCTGGATAATCCGTCGGGCTATGTCAGCGTTTTTAGTTCGTTCACCGAGGATCTCCTTATTTCTGATTTGATCTCGCAAAGAAACACCGATCATAGCCCTTTCCATAGAACGCTGTGCAACTTTGAGCTTTCTCATAAGGCCCATAGTAAGGGGCCACGTTTCTGTTCCGTATGTCATCACTGGTAACACACACTAGTTGTAGACTTTCGTCTTAGGCACTGAGGTATTTTGGACTAGAAGATGTTGTGTAGTTTGCCGAACGCTGCCCATCCGAGTTGGGTTCGTCGATTGACCTCCTTCTCGAAATTGGACCTACCTAACTGTATCACTTGTCCCAGGTAAACATATTTGTCAACAATTTCGATGATATAGTGCTCCCAACTGGTACTGGGTAGGGCGCAACATAGGCATTCGATATAATCTTGTTTTGTTCATGTTCATCCGAAGACCTACCTATTGGGAAACTCTATTAAGGCCATCGAGTATTGTACCGAGGTCTTCCAGCGATTCTGCCATGACTACAATATCGTCAGCAAACCGAAGGTGAGTAATGTTTTTTTTTAACCTATATCATCCCACTGCTGGGCAAAGGTCTCCCCCAAACTCCTCCACCTATCTCTATCCATGGCCAACGGTGAGTAATGTATTTGCCAATGTTGATGCTGAATTCTTCCCATTTCAGGAGTTTAAAAGCATCTTCCAATGCGGCGGTGAACAGTTTCGGAGAGATAACGTCTTCCTGCCTTATGCCTGACTGCAGAGGAATAGCTTTCGTGTACTGCTCCTATACTCGGACCGTCATGGTGGCTTTTTTATATAAACATTTCAGCATCTCGATGTACCGATAGTCAATATGGCACCGCTGGAGAGACTAGCACTGCCCACGTCTCATTAGAATTGAAGGCCTTCTCATAGTCCACAAAAGCCAAGCATAGTGGCAAGTTATACTCTTCGGTCTTCTGCATAACTTGCCGCAACGTAGGAATGTGGTCTATGGTATGATTAAAGTTTTTAATATTATTTTTTAATGATTGTTGTTTAGAGTTTGCGTAACTGAGTAATTTTATTATAAAGTTTAGGAGCCATGCCTACTACAGTCTTTCTATGAAGAGCCGTTTTTAATTTTTGTAGTAAGCATAGTTCGTTTCTTGTGGTGCCGGCACGTTAAAAGAATTGCACCACCCCTTCTCTTCCTATGGGTGTCGTAAGAGGCAACTACAGGAGGACCGCCATACGAAGACGGGCAGCAGCGTCTCCTCTCCACCATTGGCCAAACTGCGATCGCCAACCCGCCTGCCAAGCGTGGCGATTATGGCAAAATCCTCCTTTTGGAGAGGCCTGTGTCCAGCAGTGGACTGATATAGGCTGGTGATGTGAAGCATAGTTTGCGTCCATCGCGAAGGTTGCGTATCACTTTATCAGATAACTGAGGAAATAGGTTATGATTAGATTTGACAAATAGATCCACCTCCATTATAATATCTATTTTGTATGAGAATACATAGTAATACCATCACTTCAATTTAGCCCAAAGTGAAGTCAATGATGAAACATTGGAAAGGCTATCCTATTTTGACTTTTAGTCACGACCGAATTTTATGCGGTTGAAATCACGTGTATAGCTAGTATGTATACCTTATACTCCAAAGCCGATTTCGGCTACGGTGACTTTCACTAGTCCCTTTAATCCGTAGAAAGAGGGCTACGTTGGGCAGCCCTATTATGTGCCCTAATGTGGCTAGAGTAGCCAATCTTGTTTGAAAACGTGCGCGAACACGTTAGGACACCGTTGACAAAATTACAAAAAATAGCCGCTGGTGTTCTGGTTTTCAGAGCATCATGTTTTGAATCCAGGTCCGATTTCCATTGCTTTTCGAAGTCGTTAACTTTTTCCTGCACTACGCATCTCCATTCCGGACGACGGCTAGCAGTTTCTTCCCACCTTTGCGGGTCAATGTTGCATCTCTTCATATTTCTTTTCTGAAAATCCTTAAAACGTTAAGAACTGGCCGCCTTGTTTCCGCTTGCCGTCCTGGAGTACAGAAAAGAAAATGCGTTTCGCGACCCTCTCGTCAGCCATCCGCGAGACGTGACCACACCAACGAAGCTGCCGCCGCATCAAGTACGCCTCAATGCCGCAAACATTTGCCCGTCGAAGCACCTGAGTATTTCTCACACCTGACCTGAGTATTTCTTACAGCTAGTATACAGAGGCTAATAATATTAGCCACTATTGCAAATTACGTTTCCTGATATTCTAGCATCAAATAGCTCAATACAACTTTTATCAGGCTTTGTCTATTCGATGAAGACGTTATGCGCATCGCGTGATTCCCGCTTTGAAGGAGCTATACATACCTATGTTTTGTGCAGAATCCTCGGTGCGAAAGTCCGTCTAGCACTTGACAGGGTTTTTTCAGATATCTATTTAAGTTAAGTGTGTACACTGTACACATTTGTTCAGTATATAGTGTTAACCAGTGAATTAAGCTGTTCGTGCAGAACTTAAGAAATATTAAATTTGCGGGCTGGCTCAAACGATCCTCTGATAAAAAAGATAAAAAACTAATCTGCTTTGGTTGCGGTATACGTAAATATGCCTTTGAAATCGGAATATCCTAAAATTTCAAACAGAAAATCCAACTTTGTTTACCTGCAATATGTAAGAGGTAAGTACTTTTTGCGAACCAACGACGAACTTTGTGGATTATTTACAACCCTCAGAAAATGTGGGTAAAGAGGTGTCGTTGTTTTTACTCCTAAACAGGGTGAAAACGTGTTGGAGTTTTAAATTAACAGACGGAAAGACAAATATTTGGGTAAAAGGGACATGCCGCGACGAGTAGAGATTAGAATGTAACAGGTATTTTTAGACAATTTATTTGCACCTAGTGCTTTTAAACAAGCATTAAAAAGAAATGAATTTAAAACGTAATAAAGTAAGATACTTTACTTTATTAGGACTAATGCCTCCGATTAGTGTTGCCGCTCGATAGTTGACTATCAATAGTATATCGATAGACTATCGATAATTGGCCAAAAACGATAGTATCGATAGGGCTATCGATAGTATTGATACTATTGATAGCTCAGTTTGGCTTAAAAGTATCGGTATAAAGCAAAACTATCGATAGTATCGATACTATCGAAGCTCAATATCCATCCGATATTATATCGATAGTATCGATAGTGTCGGCTTTGACTGTTGTAATAACAATCAATTCATAAAAATGACAAAAAAACACGTTTGTTTTATGGGAGTCCCCTTAAATAATCATTTTATTCTGTATTTTAGTATTTGTTGTTATAGCGGAAACAGAAATACATTATCTGTGAAAATTTCAACTGTCTAACTATCACGGTTCATGAGATACAGTTAATACGACGTTACGACAAAAGATACCACAATGGAAAAAAGTTTTGTTAATATAGACAATATCAATAAGTAAGGTTTACTAATACTTCCGTATTAAAAGTGAACCTTACTTATGATTATTATAAATGTGAAAGTAACTAGAGCCTAAGAAATGACAAACTACCTTTTATTGCAAAAAAAAGGCTAGAAGAGGTTAAAATATTGGATGGAAGTTTGCATGGAAGTGGTTATTATCGAAGATAAAACCATAAAATTTTGTATTAAGTCACTTGAAAGTAAATTAAAATTTGTGGAGGATGGACACACGTAGCATGAAAGTCCAAACAGAGTCACAATTTTACATCTCTGTTCTTTTGATAACAACCTGAGTATTCAAATCCCAATTAAAAAGCTTCTTTCTTGATAGGCGTGCTTCAGCGCATACAACAACGTTGCTTAATTATAAAACATACCAAATAACCTGTAATACGCAGACGCAGCTAGTAAAAAAATAAAATAAAGTGATACCACCCAAATTAAACAAAACTGTAAGTTATTTTAAACAAAAGAGTCTCTGAGTAATTACTTTTTTAAGATTTTTATTTTAAATCTCACCCACACAAATATTTATGGCAACTATTTTTCTTTAGGTGAAATTATTTTTAAAAGCCTAGAAAAATGAGCAAATAACTTCAAGAAACTTGTTTCTTATAAAAGCGTTTTTCAAAGGAATTTAAAGTTTCAGTCTTTTAGGGGCTAGCACTAAATTTTCTATCCATATTTTATTTTAAGCTGAACTACATTTTTACATTAATTATTTTCTTATCATTAGGAATACCTATTTAATTATATCACCGCTATTTATCAGGTAGGCAAATAAAAACAAATAACTCTTAACGTTAACATTACAATACATTTACATTTAAAAATTATATTAAAGAATTGCGTTTTTTTCTCAGCCCAAAATTACAGTTTGTCCTTATTTTATTAAATGACTACTAATAACTGAAAATAAACATTGTTTTAATTGTAAAGCTAAACCGCTTTACTGATTTTTATTTTTACAAATCAAACAGTAGGAAATTTCCCAAGAGTTTTGTCAATTTATTACAGAAATATCGACAACATGGAATATTTTTGTAACGCTTTTTATCCAAATTCCTGAATTCCATGCTAATTTGCTATCAAAAATCTTTATTATAAACATGATACGATCTCAAAAAGATATACATCTTATCCATATTGCCTTTAGTTTAGGTTGAAAATTGTTTGCTGCATTAGCACACTCGAAATAGACACATAAATCAAAATTGGGGTTCAAAACTTCCTCCTACCCATTACATGCCTTTGGCCTACCATTAAAATAAGCTATTAAGGATAAAATTAAGATTGCAATCTTATAATCCCTCCCTTTCTATAGCATATAATAAAAGCGCTCCAGTTTCCTTACAAAAATATTAGTTAACAAGGGTGAACGTGGTTGAGAAACAAGGGTTCGGTTGTTAAACTAGATTACACTATTTGAAGAGTTCTTTCGAAAGCATAAGAATTAATTCCACCAATTTTTTTATTCAATAACGAAGCATTTTAATGTTTAATGTTTTACGAAATTACTAACGAAGGATTATATTATTTACTGGTGATTACATTATGAAAAAAATATTAAAATATGAACAGATAATTAAGCTGTTTACAGGCGATTAATTTATAAATAGATGGTTATTGGTGAAAATTTATTGAAGGATATCGAGTATTAATGGTAAGTCCTTCAAGTGAAATAATCCTATTTAAATGACTAAAGGGTGTTTATGTATGCCCTCAGGCCAGTTCGTCGTCTGTGGCCCAGTCTGAAACCTTTTTTCTTTCGATCTTTTTTAATTCCTTTTTTAATCTTCTAAAATTCCCAAGGATCTCTTAAAAGAATAGAAAGATTAAGTAAAGTTGACATCTGGATAGATACTCAAAGACATTTTATAAAGTTTTTATCGTTTGGAAAAGTTGTGTAACGTAGAGTAATCTTATAATACTCTTAGTTAAAAAAAACTTGGATATGTATAGCTTGATTTGTAGCTGTTTGGCTGTACCATGAGTCACAGATTTATAAAATAGTGTCTACTTACTTACTTAGTGACAGCCAAGTAGTTAAGCTATATTTTTTACTATTTCAATGTCCAGGGCCATAACCATGAACTCTTAAAACAATCTCAAAGTTGTCAAATCTGTCAATTTTGGTACGTCATTTCATACAAAATTTGACAGAAATGATAATGTTTGACGGATTTGTGATTGTTTTTAACCGACTTCAAAAAAAGGAGGAGGTTCTCAATTCGTCTGAATGTTGTTTTTTTTTTTTTTTTGTATGTATGTTACGCGATCTCGCCGTCAATTATGGACCGATTTCAAAATTTATTTTTTAGTTTGAAAGGGTATACTCCCGAGGTGGTCCCATTTCCACCAAGTCAGATTCTGATGATGGGATCCCTGGGAAATCGAGGGCAACCCTCAATTTTTATAGGCACCCCTAATGTTTTGCATATATTTTCTGACTCGATGCTGATTTTTGGGTCTGTTAATCATCATGTCATGTTGCTGACCTGATGATGGAAGCCACAGAACTCCTTAACGGATAGGAGTTAGAAGATAATACTGCAATTTGTCGACAGAACGTATTTCGCAGTGTGTTGAGCAGACGTGGAGCTTATGAGGTACCAGACCGCCAATTTTTATTTACTGGGGGCGTACCCGCACACCCAGTAACGAAAAAAAATTTGAAAGTTCCATTCTTAATTTAACCTGGTATTTAACGCGAGACCTTATCCTATGGTTACGACACCAAAATAGCCGCCGTTCTGGTTGGAGTGTAGGTAAACCCTTTTCTTAAGACTTAAAAATTTTCGTCGAAAAATTGACCATATATAACACCTTATTTTTATCATACCATTGGATGAGGGGTCCATAGAGGACCAATATTAGTTAAGGTTACTTTGCTGTTAAGTAATTTTTGGCGAAGTTAGGAGGGAAAAAATAGAGGACTTAACACTTAAAATTGTCAAATAAAAAAAGTTTAAAAAAAACTAAAAACCGACTTCAAAATGAAACTAAAAAGCGAAAAATAATATTGCCTAAAACATACCTAATCAGTTCTTTTTAGAGTCGGTGCGAATGAACACATTTTAACTCTCGATGGCTGGCACCGACTCCAAAAAGAACTGATTAGGTATGTTTTAGGCAATATTATTTTTCGCTTTTTAGTTTCATTTTGAAGTCGGTTTTTAGTTTTTTTTAAACTTTTTTTATAACAGTTCATGGTTAGGGCCCAGGCCACTGGGGAAAAACCCATTTCATTTGTTTTTAAATGTGAAAATCTTTTTTTTTGGTTTTTTAAATAATTACCTTTTAATTGCAATGCCAGTAATATCGATGACAAGCACTTGAATTCAATTTATTTCTAAAATACCATAAATAATATTATAATTATGTTGTATGTTGCCATGTCTTTCAAAAATATATCAGTGTATAGAAACAAGGATTATAACAATGTGTAACACAACACAACTGACTTGTGTATGGTAGGTTTTAATTTGTGTCTCTTTCTTCTTTTTACCCGACTTCAAAAAAAAGAGGAGGTTCTCAATTCGTCTGAATGTTGTTTTTTTTTGTATGTTTATTACGCGATTTCGCCGTCAATTATGGACCGATTTCAAAATTTATTTTTTAGTTTGAAAGGGTATACTCCCGAGGTGGTCCCATTTACACCAAGTCAGATTCTGATGTTGGGATCCCTGGGAAATCGAGGGCAACCCTCAATGTTTATAGGCACCCATAATGTTTTGCATATATTTTCTGACTTAATGCTGATTTTTGGGTCTGGTAATCATCATGTCATGTTGCTGACCTGATGATGGAAGCCACAGAACTCCTTAACGGATAGGAGTTAGAAGATAATACTGCAATTTGTCGACAGAACGTATTTCGCAGTGTTTTGAGCAGACGTGGAGCTTATGAGGTACCAGACCACCAATTTTTATTTACTGGGGGCGTACCCGCACACCCAGTAACGAAAAAAAAATTAAAAGTTCCTTTCTTAACTTGACTTGTTATTTAACGCAAAACCTTATCCTATGGTTTCGACACCAAAATAGCCGCCGTTCTGGTTGGAGTGTAGGTAAACCCTTTTCTTAAGACTTAAAAATTTTCGTCGAAAAATTGACCCATTATAACACCTTATTTTATCATACCATTGGATGGGGGGTCCATAGAGGACCAATATTAGTTAAGGTTACTTTGCTGTAAAGTCATTTATGGCGAAGTTAGGAGGAAAAAAAAAGAGGACTTAACACTTAAAATTATTAAATAAAAAAAGTTTAATAAAAAACTTAAAACCGACTTCAAAATGAAACTAAAAAGCGAAAAATAATATTGACTAAAACATACGTAATCAGTTCTTTTTGGAGTCGGTGCGAATGAACACATTTTAACTCTCGATGGCTGGCACTGACTCCAAAAAGAACTGATTAGGTATGTTTTAGTCAATATTATTTTTCGCTTTTTAGTTTCATTTTGAAGTCGGTTTTTAGTTTTTTATTAAACTTTTTTTATTAAATAAACAATTTCGTTACTATGTAGTGTCAAGATGCTTTCCAACATTTTAATGAACCATAAGGCTGTAAATAATCCTTAATTTAAAAATAGCATCATTACAAATACACGAAATAATTTTCTTCCTTCAGTTCACCGAATTCGTTGTTGGACCTTTAATTAAAGCAGTTGTATATCAGCAGTTAATTACATACTTTCAGTAGGTATTAACTCAATTAAATATTCACCCTATTAGTTGTCCACCTACAAAGGAAACGATTAAAAGGTAACATTATTGATTGCCTGACAAATTGGATACGTGACCTCCTATTAGTTACCATGTAACACAGACACAGAAGCCAAGTTTTAACAAGATGTATGTCTCATTAAACATGTTGTATTCCAATTATTCTTACTTTACATTTGAGTGTCTTATTTCTGTAACTCTTACGGATAGACGTTTCTGATGTAATTAGGTAATTGAATACGTTTGACTTCCTTGCTTGCTAAAATAAACAATTTTTCTTGAAGCGATATCGAATTTCAAACGAGATACTGTTTTTTTTATACATTAAATTGTGCGGTGTAAAAGTGGTTATGTTTGAAAAATAGGATATATTTGTTTGTATACTCTGTTTACAATTTTCTCGTTAAAATCAAAAGCAAATAAATATATTAAATTTAGTTGATGAAAAAAATTCCCAAACAATTTAACATTCGATTGTGTCAAAAGTGAATTGACGTTTTAAACACAGTACTCGTATACCTACATACCTATACTGTGTTTTAAATGTGAAAAGTTGTTCTGTGGTATTTTCTAGTCTTGTATATTTTTAGGGTTCCGTTCCCCTAATGATAAAACGGGACCCTATTACAAAGGCTCCGCTGTCCGTCTTTGTCAGCATTTCTGTCTGTCTGTCTGTCTGTCTATCCGTCTGTCACCAGGCTGTATCTCATAAACCGTGATAGTTAGACAGTTAAAATTCACGGATGATGTATTTCTGTTACCGCTAGAACAACAGATACTAAAAAACAGAATACAATAAATATTTAAGGAGGCTCCCATACAACAAACGTGTTTTTTTTTGCCGTTTTTTAAGATAATACCCTTCGTGCGCGAGTCCGACTCGCACTTGGCCGGTTTTTACCTACATACAAACAAACAAAGACTTGGTTCTCTTCTACACGTCAGAGGTGTAGCCCCTGTTACTTGAACCATTTATTACAATATTTATTACAATAAGAATCTAAAGTAATATGAAACGACTTTGGTCAGTGGGAGGACAACGACTGTTTAATAGTTTAATACTAAAATAAAGTGGTTATTACTATAGGACAGTATCTCGATAGTAAATTGTAAAAAATAAAATCCAGCGCTGGTGCCAACTATCAACATTGACATCATCATCTGACTCACTATCGAAATATTGGTAATTTTGGTAGCAGGGATTTTTTTTTCTCAGCAATTAAGTACATAACTTTTTTTTTTAATAACATTATGAATCAGTATCATTGTTTTCATTTCATACAATTTGTTTTTTATTGCAGAAACACGGTTTAAAACTTTTTTAACAGAACATGAAAATATTGTAGTCATCTCTTCTAACATTCAATTAGTCACGCGGGGTCTATTGAACCCCAAGCGAGTTTGTTTTTACCAATTTAGGTAAATATTGCACGTACGCGACTGTGTGTGGCAGGGGCCCGTGAGCTAGGAACTAAGAACAATAAGAGGGAAAGGGTTCCTTCTTAGTGTTCCCTAAGCTAGATGTTGAACGCACGTGCCACACGGAAGTTTTTGGGGTCTGAAGGACCTCACGCGATTGAACCTGCAAGGTCAGTCTATCAGTTCTTCAGCGTTTTTAAAAGTCGTTGCCATTTTACCAGATCTTTTAATAGAAAATCCAAAACTAAGTGTGGTAAATCCAACAAATTTATGTGTAATGGACATTTTACTATTTTTTTTGGTTTATGTGCCTTGTAATCTATAAGTATTTTTTGTAAAAGTTTAAGTAGTTTATATTTTGTAATTTGCAGAATAATAATATTTTTGTTTATTTTCAATGTTAATCTTCAAGTTCCTTCATAAAATAAATACGTACTTGGATTTCATTCATTTGTTTTTTTTTACAATTACAATCTGAGGTGTGTGTAAGTATTTTAGCGCGACTAACTGAAGGTTGAAACAGACCGTTCCGCGGTCACATTTGTCAAAACATACATAAAGTAGGAATTTTAAAAACTATTTGTTGTTTTTCATTGATACAAAAACAATTGTTTCGACGGATCACTTTGTTTGACGACCTTATTGTATAAACATCACCTAAATGGGTTTAGGGATGTCTCTCTTTATTTTAACTTTTTATTTTATTAGACATCTGTCCCCGTCTTTACTTTAGAAGAAAGTTGGAATATACATAACCAAGTTAATTTCGACAACCCCTAGTAGTCCCGAGACGCAAGTTGCTCGCATTAGTACACTTTATTGCCAAAGTTGCTCGCTCTCGTGAAATGTCGCCTTCACTGCACAACACTAAATAGGTGACATTGTTTTAAACTATAGTTATAATGCGGGATGCGTTTCCCAGGCTATATTTTACTGCTAAGTGGGCTATGAACTTGTTGTCCGATTTATCTTGCAAAGTTTTGACAAGATGTAAATAGCTGGTAGGGTAGAATCATTTTGTTTGTGTCTAGAGATTGTACCGTTAAGTACCTATTGGGCATTTAACCTGTAAGATCAGAAACGGTATTCTAAATAAAACAAAAGAAAAGCAATAACGGTTCGTAATGCAACTGAAAATAAAAGATACCAATATGAAATATTTTTTGTCAAATGTTCAGTCGCATTACGAAAATACTTTGTTTTTTTATGTTAAAGTTAAAGATTACAAGAATACCTTTCAGATAGTAATGTTACTGGGACCGGATCGAGACTGGATGGCGGCTATTTTAAAAATACGGGAAATGGGTTTTTGGTTAATACAAGTGGCAACCTTTAAATTAATCATCGCCAGTCAGATAACTGTAACGATGACAATTATTACCACGTGATTATTTTGTCAATCTCATTATTTTTTTGGAACTTATAGTTTTTGAACTGTAACTTTGACGTCTGGGTCCTAGATGCGGCAAATAATACATTTGAATGATTGCGTGGCATAACGATTCATTCATTCATTTTTGATTCATTTGAAATGAATAAGCAAAGTCATAGCATTAATTTATCGACTTAATTGCACAAACAAAAAAATAAACAAAAGCACACAATGAGGCATTCTATTCGGACAAGAAATATTTTGCAGGTGGTGTGGCGAAATAAAAACTTAAATTAATATTATGTTACAAAATAAAATTTCATGGTATGCCCTTTATTTCTATTCTCTTTAGTCAGTTAAAAAAACAACTTTTCTAAGTTGACTCGTTTCTAGGAGTCCTGGGAGTATCAACAAAAAAAAAAACGTTAGCTATTCTTATGTTACAAGATAAAAAAAAAAAATGGCAAGTCCTTAAAAACTTAGGAATGAAAATATTTTATACTACCTTACACACTTTATTTAAAGTTAAAGCTACGGAAAAAATACCCTTACCGTAGAAAAAGTAATTAAAATACTCGGCTTATTCAATTTTGCAGAAAAAGTAGATACAGGGGGCCTAGCGCGAAAGTGTATCGTTCGGTCGGTCGTATTAACCGATCAAATTAAAACATCCATTCCCCTGTATCAAACGGTTGACAATTTATGAACAATTGAAAACAGTCGGGTTTTTACACGGCTAGATTGAGTTGGTCATATTTTATCAGGACATGTCACATGAGACTGGGCATTTTAATTTGTTAGGTTTATTTGACTGAACGAACGATACACTTTCGCGCTAGGCCCCCAGGTGTTCAAGCAAAATTCCACGGGAAACACAAAATTCACCTGAATGCGGAAAGCTCAAGCCATTTTAGATACAGACAGAGATGGATTAAGGTTATGAATAAGAAAACTTGACTTAAATACACATTAACACAGTTTCACAGAATATTATGTATAATAGTACTATAAGCAGCAGGGTACAGTATAAGCTTAGAATTTCGTGACTTAAATATTTTAGTAAGTAGGTAGTCAAAGAAGCTCCAAAATGTAAATTTTACTTATGGATACTACTTATAAATCATTTTATTATTCAGTATGCCTGCTAAATCAATTCACCTCTTATCTACAACGCAATAGATGTTCATGTGTGTTAATCAAAATAGGTTAAATGCAGGCTCTAGCTGATAACAGATACGCTAAGCAAAACTTCACATCTCTCTTTTAGATAAAAAAAACTGTTCCTATTTATTAATACTATACAGCGGGGGTAATTCCTCAACATTTTAGCTCTATGAATGTAGGTTATATTTTTGACGGATAAAAAGTAAAAGTAAAATATTTTTCATTTTGTCACACATTTGTTTCTTCTTCCAAAGGAATATTAATTCTTCCTACAACAATCTAAAAAACAAAAAATAACTTTTTTTTGATAAGTTCTAATTAAATTCAGTTTAATTAAGAAAAAATTACTCGTATACCCATTAAAACCAATTGTAGAAAAATAAGCTATAATAGTACAGATGGTAACAACAACCCTTGAGATCACTTAACATTTTCCAAATTTCTTTTCTTTCTTGATACCGCACTGGCTCTTACAAAAAACCTTGGATCTACCCGTTTGGAAAATAAAACTATTCGCCCAATATTGCTCACCTTTTTCCATTCCCCATATTGGTGGCCAGGTATTTCGCAATTACTTAGACTCATCGATGACTTTGCGGGAAATGTCAGTGTATCCAGTCATTGTATAGGCCAGGCGGTGAGAGTAAGGAAGTCGTGGGATTTTGGTAAATGAATTCCCTAGTGTAAGATTGTACCTTTTATGTAGGTATCTCGATTTGATACATAATGATGTTAAGAATAATGATTATCAACTTTAGTTACGGCACTTTAAGCTCAAATTAATAGGTACAACCCTTTTAAATACTTAAATATCGATTAGTTGTTTTTAGTTTATGTTCTTTTTTGGAAATTTTGATGTCAACCTTTTTGAACTTGTTGCTTTGATGAGTGATCATAATAACAGCCAAAGACATTCACTACAGAATATTACTTAAACTTAGTCTCCGCCATTTATCTAAAACGAAAAAATCCATCATCATCGTGATTTTAATTCTATGGAAAACGTAATTTCTTAGCTAAACGCGGTGGACTGACAACCTGTTTAAGGTTGCGGGCAGCTAATGGATGCAAGCATCCCAGAGTCACTTGCTGTGGCGTTCTATCTGAGATCTAAGTCTAGCAGTAGTCTTTCACTTTGTACGAAGATATCATCATAATCATCATTATTTTCCGCCAAAGGACGTCCACTGCTGAACATAGGTCTCCCCTAGCGATTTTCAGATTGGCCGGTTGGAAGCAACCTGCAGTGACCAGTGATGACATACGAAACAGAAACGTGGCCTCTTACTATGGACAATAAAAGGAAGCTTAAGGTTGCACAGCGCGCTAGGAAAATATAAATGTTTCTTTGACACACCCTTCGCCTAGTTTATAAATCGTAAGATACTATTACTGGACAAGAACTTTAGCGATTGAAACCACTTATGGTGATAGTATGGTATGAGCCAACATTATACCACATAAATTGGATTAAAATATTTTTATTTCGAACTACTTAGCTGTGCCCGTGGCTTCTTAAGGTACGTCAAAAGGGAGTTGTAAGTCATACCTCTTTTAGCATTGTTTTAACATTTATTTTTTATTTATGTGTACCTAAAAAGCAATTCAAGCTGATGTGGCAGTAGGCGCGGCACATTGCACGTAGAACTAACGGCCGATGGGGCAGAAAAGTTCTAGAATGGAGGCCACGTACCGGCAAGCGCAGCGTGGGATGTCCATCCACAAGGTGGACAGACGACGTGGTAAAGGTTGCAGGAAGCCGCTGGGTGCAGGCCGCTTCCAACCGGCCAATCTGGAAGTCACTGGGGGAGGCCTATGTTCGGCAGTGGACGTCCTGTGGCCGAAATGATCATGACGATGATGAAAAAGGAATGGAGATTATAATGAGAACTACAATTTCATCAATAATAAACATAGCTAATAAGTACTTCCGTACTCTTAAGTTTCAATTTAACAGAGATCCGTTATATTTTTATGAAACAATCAAATGAACAATAAAATGAACTAGCTCTTTAAAAAAAAACAATATTCATTTTCATTTCCTTCAGTCACATTTATAAGATACCGTACGTTAACAAATCTTATATAGACTGTACAATATAATATGAATTCTTAGAAAATGAAAAGGAAGATCATTTTAATATCTTTCTTTAAAAATATAACAGCCGCTGGCGGTTATTGGGTTTTCTTAAGCTTTTTTTATTTTACTTGCTTGAAGATAAATAACACTTGAAAAAAATCATCGACCTCAGGTGGGATTTTGCTTGCTGTTTTATTTTAAGTATGAATGTTTTGTAACATATTACGTAACAAAACAAAATTATTTTAATGTTAGTTAAATTGTTGTTTATATTATATTACGTATCAAAACCAAATTATATTAATGTTAATGCTGTTAATCTCATCATCAAACATAATTATTGTTAAGATTTCGTAACTTATATTTTAACACTGCTTATTTTTTCCGAGACTTCATCTGCGTTGCCTAATCAGGTATCTGAAACCTATGAAAGTCTATAATTTACATGTAACCTTACTGGTATAATTAGGGTTCTTGCAAAATGAACTGTCTTAACTGGATTTATCATTGATTTTGAGTTGGTAATAAAAGTGTCATTACCAACTCAAAGCTATGATAAATTCACTTTTATCGTCAAATCTATTCAACTTTATCAAACTTATAAAATGTTATACTATGTATGCATTGATTAACCAACTTCAATAGGTACAAAAAAAACCTTTTAGATTTAATAAATTACTAAACGTTTTATAGTCTCAGTGATACAAAGAAAGATTTAATTATGATATTATATGTATTATTACATTCTCTTTAAATGATACTTTATTAAAAAGTGCATTATGTATGGGACCTTTCATAAAATTCATCTTAACGTCACGACTTTAAAATGAAACGGGGGTTGACGTTATTTTTAATATCCAAATGATTAATGAGTGAACGAGAAACGAAATTAGCTGGAGTATTTTTATAACTGGGAGTTATTACTTGGAAATGGCATAAGGCAGGTTTTACATTGGATGTCCTTTGGTATTACTTACCCGACTTATTGAACGTATACAGGATATACAAAAGACCATTCACGATTACATGATCGGTTAGTCGTGCGACGGCTCGCATCGCCGGCTGTGATTGGCTGTTAGCTTCGCGCACACGCGTCTCTCATACGATGGTCGTGTTGTAAGATGCGCAAAGCGACCTCCAGTCAAACTTGGGCAAACCCCTGCACTCAAAATTAACATCGGTGCCAGGGATTGTACGGACAGTAGGTATTATTAAGTAACAAAAATGCGTAGGAAAGTTCAGCGTCTATCTTTTAAGAAATTGATGAAAGAGTAAATTAATGTACCTATAACTATTTAGTGGCAAAAAGTTAGAATAGAAAACTGGACTACAATAATATTTTTTTAAATGAGCCCACTTTTTTTTATTTAATAGTCAATGCGGAATACAATTATTTAGATAATATTTGTAGTTTGACACTCATTGTAAAGTAATTTACAATGAGTGTCAAACTACAAATATGCTGTTATGAATAAGAGTAAAAACTGAGCAGTTTTTATAACAATGCCCGACTCAAAACATCGTCATTCTCAGTAGAAACGTAGCCTAAGATGAATTCTTTAAAGTCTCGTTAACGCAAAATTAAACTGTAGAATATGAAATTTCAAATCTAGAGAAAACTCTTAGTAAGCATACTTTTATTAATTACCTTTTATTACTAGGTTATGAATTAGTTGCATTAACTTTTGAGCTTGCATTTTAAGGTATATTTTTCAAGAACACTTATTAATGTTTTTAAAAGATCTTATCTTTTTCATTTTTAACAAACTTGTCCTTTTATATATTAGAAAGTATTTAAGACGTTTTAAGTTAAAGTGCTTTTTAACAAAGAAAGTTAAATTATTTAATATTATGCCACCGATGTTTTATTAGAATTATGAGTATATTTCGATATTTTATTCAAATGGTTCTTTGAAATTGAAAAATATTATTTTGATATTTTACAACCATTATAAGTCAATGTTTACAACATTCATTTTATATTGCACAATTTTTAAGACTGGTGAAGTTTGTGTCAGACAGCTGATTTGAAAGAAAGTTTTGTTTTTAGTTAGTTTTATGTCTTTTTAATCTAGGAGATTATTCAGTTCTATAACTACAGTATAAATTTGATTCACTCATCTTGACTTGTGTGATGTTTAACTATACTGTACATAATAATTTCTAACGCCTAAAATCAGCGTCGTGATAAGTCCCCCGGCTGTCACGACAAATGCTGAGTAGGGGCCTTTTTGACACAACACATAATGTAATATACCTATTTTGTTCTTGTATTTTTCTTGTTATGTATTTGTGTCAAATAAACCATTTTCTATTCTATTATTTTCAATTTCGTGTCAATTCAAATGAGTGCACGGAATTAGCTGAAAATTTGCATACATAGGGGTCTAATCAATAATAAATAAAATCTATTTTTCTAAAAATGAAAAATGTTTATTATGTAACAAAAGTTTGGTTACAAGAATAGAGGTTGAAAATCTTCTTTCTCTATTCTGTTTTTGTGTTTTCCATGCTAGGATGATTATTAATGGGGAATTTTAAAAACGAGCGACTAATAAAAACTTTGCGATTGTTGATGACATACTGTTCTTATAAATTGGGCGGTATGAATTTGTGTAACCGAAAAATTTACTAAAATAACGACAAATATTGATTAATAATAAAATCCAGAACGAGCATACAAAAAGTGAGTTGTGAATAATCCATTCTATATAGAAAAAACTATCCGTGCGACTACATTACTAAGTGAGCGACTAGAAATAAAGAGAGGGCAACTTGAATACTATAAGATAGATTTGATTTTTCCAATTGAGGTTTTACATAACGAACTACTAAAAAGTTCACTTTAAGCAAAGTTTTGTAAGCTGCTTTATTAATGATTAATGTTTTTTTCGGAATACATTACTTTTATTTAATAACCTACCCTTAAATATTAATAATTAAATTTCTTGGCTAATAGAATAGTGTTTCTTCAAATAGTTATTTCATAAGAAAAAAAATGTGAGCTCATAATACTCTGCTCATCATACAGTAGTATTTTTCAAAGTGGTTTTTGTATTCGAAACACTACATTGAAGATAAAATGCCGCTCAGTATAAAAAAAACATTTGCCAATTAATGAAAAAAATGCAGGACGTAACGTTGACACTCAAACAAATATTAGGTCGCTCAAGTATTATAAAGCTTTTTATTTTGTACTAGCTGCCCGTCCCGGCTTCGCACGGGGTAGACAATTATCGCTAATAGTTTCGGCAGCGCATTCGACGAAAGACATTTTAAGACTCATTTTTCTACACCTTCGGTTACATTGTTCAAATTTTACCAAGGATCCCTATTTTTTTTCAAAATGAAATGTAGCCTATGTCAAATTGGAAGAATGTAGCATTCTATTGGAGAAAGAATTTTTTAAATCGGCCCAGTACTTTTTGAGCCTATTCATTACAAACATACAAAAATAGGTACAAATCTTTCCTCTTTATAATATTAGTATAGATTTAAGGTACTTCAAATTTATGTTTGTAAGTCGCTGTTCTGTTGATTTCTCGTCGCTCGCAGCCAGTCGCTCACTTAGTAATACTATAACGTAAATCAATTATTTTTGACACTTAAAACTTTAATTTACAGTCACTCGTTTAAATACTACCCATTATTAATTACTCTTTAGCTTAACACTCAAGTCTACGCAGACACCGGGCAGAAGCTTGTTTAAAATAAAACATTCTTCAAGACCGTCCTCCCTACTACAAAAAATATTGAACGTAGCAAATTTCTTACCGTGTGAGGGCCAATTTGTCCCTCTCATGTCGCTGTCACTCCCGAGATAGAGTCGATACGACGCACTTTGTACTGTCAGCACGATAAATTATTGAGGAACGAGAGTGCCTGTAAAAATCAGGGCTAATAACCGGTACCCTGATTCCGTATCTTGCAAAAGCAATGCAATAGCGAACATTTTCCAATTTTGGCTCTAAAATCGCAAAATGACAAGAAAAAAACAAAGCAATCAACTGTCAGTGCTGCCCATAAATTTTGACAGTAACCATCAATCAGACGATGACTGTGCGATTATTGCTGATTGCTAATTTTGAGGGAATAAGGGGGCGGGTTTTATTTTAAACTGCCTTACCAATGAAGGTATGTTGTTAATTACTCTGTTCTAGCGATAAGACCGCAAAATCTGTGTAGCTGTAAAATTTATTTATCCTTATTTATTTGGGGACGACGATGAAGATACTTATTTATAGTGTTGTCTGTGCAATATGGAGTATTTTTTTATTTTATTTTTTTATTTAAACTTTATTGCACAGGTGAGTACAATTGGCGAGTATCTGTTTAAGTATCTGTTTTTATTTAATTTCTATTGCTTACTTTGTTTGATGAAAACGCTTTAACTTTATTCAAATAATTCAGTCTTAAAGATAGATTAAGAGGTATTCTAAGGCTCTAATGTTGTCGTATTATTGCCAATTGACTATAAATTGAGAAAATTTTTAGAAAACCATTAAGCGCCATATTTTATATTATACCTTATACCTCCGACATAATCCTGATTTTAATTAAGCCTTTTTTCTGTTTTAAGCATCATGCTCCTCGTACATAAGTTGGTGATAAATGTGAAATCCAATAATAGTTTACATTAACTTACGTTTACGTTAATATTTTAAACAAATTGGAATTACTGACACTAGATTTGAACTGTGGTAAACCCATTTCATTAGTAATTCTGAAGCAAATGTTTTCATACGTTGTGTTTCGTGTTTTCTAAAGAAACATTCGTTTAGTTCTATGACCCTTTAGTGCTGGTGGATGTTTCATTTGCGAATAGACGTTCATTTGTAAGTTATAAAAGCAACCGTGAAATTAGAACAAAAATATTCTCAAACTAAGTTTCTGAAGAGAGTTTGTGTTAAAATGGAAAATGGATCGTGTATTTCACATGTTAGAAGTAATTAATTGGTATCGTGTAACATGAAAGTAAAACTATTGATCATCTGCTCATATACAACAACTTTAAATAATATTAGTTTACAAAGAAATCGTTTTTTTAGATACTGGATGTTCCATACCAAATCACGTGCATATTTTGCTGATAAAGTATGGTCAGCAAACGTCCTCGGTAGCTTAGTTGGAAAAACACTCGCCCGGTAAGCGATGGTCATGAGCTCGAGTCCCAATTGAGGCGATCGATTTTTTTCAAGTATTATTACGAGTAAGTATCTTGAATAAATTATGGAGAATCTAAAAAAACAACAAACAGACCTGTGAAAGTTTGCATCGAGATATAGAGATATCCATTCGTCAAGTTGGAAATGAGCTGATAACCCTTAAACACCTGATCAGCTCTTCATAAAATATAGCTTAGAACCATCCCTGTAATGTCAGGTATCAAACAAATATAAAATAACGTCAAAATCGGTTTATTCGCTACGATACTACATTCAAATACAGAACACGCCACAGACTTATGACACAGGTGAATAATTTTAAAAATTTCGCGGGTCACCTTAAACAGTTTAACCATACTTTTATGAGGAATTTAATAAAGATATTATTTAACACAATAAATAAAAAGTTTAAGGTGTAGGTAAATATAAATTAATAATCACGAGGGTTGTAAACCAACACCTAAATCGCGATGACAATAGGCCCGTGAACTTGCGATACTGGCAAAGAGTATGATAATGATCACAGAAAAGCTACTACATAATATACATTACTGTTTTCCTCAGCAGTGTTTTGGAAATGTAGGTACATAAATTATGTCAGAAAAAAGAAAAAAAATGTAAAAAGAAAATTTGTAAGAATCCAGGGTGCGAAGCAATACGACAGCGCATGTACTTAACACTACTTTAACCCATTACAGTCGTTGAAAACTTTTTTGAAACACCTTATTAATATTGTTTATTTTATTTTAGCTATTCTTTAAACAGGGTTAAAACCTAATTTATCTTTTTTGTAGTAAAACCGTATTTTTTTAGTAAACATATATGGCCTTACTACAAAAAAGATAGACTTGTTTATTTGATGTTGTTGACTTGTTCAAACACTTGTTTATAATAAGTCAACCAATTTGAAATGTCGACACATATGAAATTCGAGACATTTATCAACAAACATTTTTATTGGTTGACTTATCTTTAAACAAGTATTCAAACCTATCTTACTACAAAAAGATATATATATATATATATATATATATACATATATATATATATATATATATATATATATATATATATATATATCTTTTTGTAGTAAGGCCGATAGTGTTCTAAACATAATATCCTCCCTATTTTTTTAAATTAATCCTTGCAACTATAAGTGTTAAACGTTTGTCAAATAGCCTTCGGAAGTTTATCATTACATCGCCCTTCCGCCATAATCCACGATTAATCTCCAAAGGCTCCTCTCGTAGCTTGAAGAGGAAAGCCAGCTAACTCGGAACTATACCTACATCCTAGCTCTAAATATTATTTGGATAAATAATAAATAAAACCAGGATAACATCACATACGCTATTCTTCCTGATGTAAGCACTTGTGTTATAGAAATTTGAAACAATGACGGTATCACAACACCCGAGAGAATATAGATAAGTTAATTTTCTATATCGACCTAACCGGGAATCCATTACGGTACTTCAGAGATGCTAACCCCAAGTCGCCTCTCAGCTACAAAGTCGTCGTCCTAGACGAGGTTGACTTTAATTTTTTAATAATAACTAGAAGTTTTTCTATCTTAAATAATAGCTTACTTTTTTATGTCTCAGTTTGCTAGCCATTTAGCCAGCGATGTGTAAAGGTATTCCAGGATGTCTCATAATATTAAAAAAATCTATGTTTTTGTTTAACTCAAACTTTATTTAATGACAATCTGTAGATGTAGTTTCATTTACAAAGGCAGTATAACTAAGCGGTACACTCATAATTACTTTTTAACTTTCGCGTTGCACTCATGCTGACGCAGTTGACATCTGTTTTGAACATTGGATTTAACTCTCATGTATTTTAATTTAGTACATTAATGCTTTTTAAGCGTTTATGAGTTTAGTTATGTATTTTTTTGTATTTATTTTGATTATCCTAAATTGAAAATTATTAACCAATTCATTTATAACATGCATATATTATTTGTACTGTTTTATCTATTTGAACTAAATCTCTCTTAATACCACTGAAGCAGATATGTTTGTCTTGACCTAATACGTTCAGTTCGCGACCATTTCAAATGGCTAAAACTAAACCCTCTATTGAGTAGGACAAAGTTTTTGATAGTATTTGAGTTGATGCATGGAACTTGAGCGTTTTAATTGAGTTGGCAGATTAAAATAGCTCTCTGATCTCGATTGAATAGTGTGGTTCACGGTTTAAACTTAATACGGAAATAGATGAAAGTGGGTTGAAAAGGAGGATAAAGTTGTGTGTGGAAAGTCCTTCGTTTTCAAAGTAAAAATAACTAAAATTATTAAGGTTAGAACCTCACGCTTGGTATATTAATGTTGTTGGAATTTTAACCCTTAAGGGGGTGGAAAGGGGATTTAATTTCGTATTTGAAGTTCTTCATTTTCGAACTGAAATCACTGAATTTATTATTTAAATATTTAATCTTATGGTTGAAGTTCTACTCAAATAGAGTTAGGGACTTTGGATTTTGCAAAATGATACCATATAACCTACCTATCTTAAAGTCCGATGGATAGACGACCTTAAAAAGATGGCAGGCATTAGCTGGATAAAAAAAGCGGGAGATCGTGGTCTTTGGCTTACGCCTAGCAGTGGACTGCAATAGGCTAATTAGATACATAGATTGATACGATATAACGAAGCAATTTTTTTATTGTAGGATTAGATTAGGTAACAAATATACGAACTTATATCTTTACCAATTTTATTTTATAAAGGCTTAAGTGAGTTTGTTTGTTTATTGTTTGTTACGCTGTCACGTCTTACTTCTAAACGATCATCAACGATACAGAAAAGGACATAGACCCAGAAAAAAAGGACTGTTTCCGCGGGATAGAAAAATATCTCGAAGATATGGTCGTCCGGCATAACAGCTCGGCGTACTGGATGTACGTTTATGTATTATTATATTGTAATTGGATAACGTTTAAAGTTTATACATATTGTTCTTTATTTTTAAATCTATATTAGCGCGAGCGTAGCCGCGGGCAAATGCTAGTTAATTATTATTGCTTACGAATTTCAAAAATAAGCGAACAAAAAATCTCCTGAAATACTTGATGCGTAAAACGACACGCTTTATAGGGATTGACCACACAAAATCGGTAAATATCCGATGAATCGATGCGGTCGGCTTGTCAAAGCCTGTGCTTTCTCGTCAGGTTTGTGTTTTCGTTGTGCTTCAAAGTAGTTCCAGTTTTGCCTTATTTCTGTTTTTGTCGAGTTTTTCGCTAAGTTTTTGTTATTGTTATGCTTTTTAAGTTTGTTAAGCTTTATTTTATTTTATTAGGAATAGCAACAGCCTATATACGGTTGGATTATATAACTAGATTAACAAAGAGTAAGGCCAATTATAGTTATACACAAATTAGATAACAGAAAGTCATCATCATCATCATCATTTCAGCCACAGGACGTCCATTGCTGAACATAGGCCTCCCCCAGTGACTTCTGTCGAAAATCGAAGTAACAAAATTATGAGCTTAAGATATCAAGCTACTGCGCTTCTCCCTATTGCTTTGAACAACATGCTCAATATCTGTTACCGGCACTCAGGCAATAGAACATTGCAGTATTACCTTATATCAGAAAAGGGTCAGTGAAATAAACATCGATTCAACTTTCTTTATATACTTCCTCGATTTCCGAAAAGAATCGATTAGATTTCTTTGAAGCGCATCACTATAATCGGGAAATGTCATGTGTCACAGCGATCTTCTTATCCTGAATGAACTATACTTGACTATTGTGGCTACAAAAATTCAATCTCTAACAGCAGGCCAGCAACAAACATCGTCCTGGGATCGAATTTCCTACTCGTAATTTTGTGAGTCATATTTTCCGTTATACCAGTAACCGACTTAAGTATAAATATATCCTTACAAACTAACCAACCCTATTATCTTCTAATAAATTCTCCAATAATATTCCGTCTTCGTTAGTGTAAATACGTTCCAAGGGCCACCTGCTTTGAATGGGGCACTTTCCATGGAAAAATGACTTCTTTTGTCGTAGCCAACAATGCATGATTTATCGCAAGCCAACTTTGTGTTACCATGACCCCCGACATGTATTAAATAGGCCAATATTGTAGATTAAGGTCGCAGAAGGGACAAAAATTTTAAATTCTTAAAAATTGTCGCAGATACTGCATATTTTGATAGGACTCAAAGCCGAGTTGTGACAAGCTATATTAGGTATATCTGGATCGCATTTTATTCAATGCTTGAATTGTTATTAAAAAGAAGCAAACGGTGTCTACTCAATTTTTTTTAGGATAAACCAAAAGATGCCTTTGTGTGTGACAGTGCCCGTCCTAGATATTGGCTTTCCCTATAAAACACCAAAGCGAGCGGCTCTGGGCCATTTACATCTAAAGGTTTGAAGCAACCTTAGTCTATGGTTGTTAGTCAATCCCCAGTTTCCCACCTGGTAAATTTACCTTGATTAGCCTGCCTGCGTATTGAAGTATAGAAAAATACAAATTATGACGATGAAAATTAGTCAAACAATTTTTTTCCCAAATACACTATTGTTTTATTTAAATCAAACGAACCCCCGTAGGTTATATGGTATCATTTTGCAAAATCCAAAGTCCCTAACTCTATTTGAGTAGAACTTCAACCATAAGATTAAATATTTAAATAATAAATTCAGTGATTTCAGTTCGAAAATGAAGAACTTCAAATACGAAATTAAATCCCCTTTCCACCCCCTTAAGGGTTAAAATTCCAACAACATTAATATACCAAGCGTGAGGTTCTAACCTTAATAATTTTAGTTATTTTTACTTTGAAAACGAAGGACTTTCCACACACAACTTTATCCTCCTTTTCAACCCGAGTCATTAAGGAAGAATTTATTTAAAACGCTAATACTCACATAAACTAATTTTTTAAGGTCAGCCTAAACACACTATTTAGAAAAACTAACTATAATACTGAGGGACTTTCATACAATCTTTCATCCCTTATGAGTGAAATTCCTAAAAATCGATCTTTAGTGGATGCCTGCACTGTACTCGTATGTATCACCGATTGCGTGAGTACCTAACCATAAGTCTGTTTATTTACTTCGAAAATAAACAACTTTAAAAACAGAATGTAAGTATATCCTTTTCACCCTCTTAAGGCTTTAAATTCCAACAATAACAATATACCTACCTTGCTTGAGTTTCAGCCATAAGCTTCACTACATAGTATAAAACAAAGTCGCTTTCTCTGTCCCTATATCCTTATGTATGCTTAAATCTTTAAAACTAAGCAACGGATTTTGATGCTGTTTTTTTAATAGATAGAGTGATTCAAGAGAAAGGTTTATATGAATAATACATGCATAATATAATAGAGAAACACTGATAATTGCACCCGTGCGTAGCCGGGGCGGGTCGCTAGTTAATAATAAATAGAGTGATGCATCCCTTTTTCACTTAAGGGTTAAGATTACAACAATACCAATACTTTGCGTAAGTTATCAACCATAAGCCTAAATAAAAAAATAGTGATTTTTAGTTAGAAATTATACAACTACAAATAAAAATGTACCCCCTTTATCCCTCTTTAAGGGTTGAAATTCCAAAAACAAAAATATACCTTGCGTGAGTTATGAACTATAAGCTTAAATAAGAAACTAAGTGGATTTTATTTAGAAAATAAAGAATTTTAAATACAAAAATCCCCTTTTCACCCCTTATAAGGGTTGAAATTCCAACAACAACGATATAATTTGACTGAGTTCCCAACCATAGGCCTAAATAATAATTATAGTGATTTTTATTTCGAAAACGACGGACTATCAATACACAACTTCATCCCCCTTTTTACGCCATTGGGGGTTAATTTTTAAAAAACGCCAAGACACGTGCTAATTCATTTTCAAACGTCAGCCTAAACACAAAATTTGGAGATCCTAACTCCAAAACTGACGGACTTTCATACAAACTTTAACCCCCTATTTTAACCCCTTAGGGATGGAATTTCCAAAAATCCATCCTTAGTGGATGCCTACACTGTATAAGGTATCTATGTGCAAAATTTCAAGTCTCTAAGTTCAGCGGTCTGGGCTGTGCGTTGATAGACCAACAACCAGTTTAGAATTTTATATAGTAGAAGAATATTGAATAATCATTAATCACTTAAATTTCTAGATGCAATGTTTAAAGATTTTTGCAATAATCCGGACCGGAACGTGTGAAGTGTCAAAGCGATCATCTTATTCTGAATGAACTATAGCTACATTTCAATAAATAAATAAAAAAAAATATTAACAGAAATAACGTTTTGTATAGTTACCTAAGTTTTTATTGTTATTTGTTGTTTGCTGTTTACTCAGATAAAAAGGAGACCGTAATAACAAAAAAATCAGGAAAACAAATCTACATAGTGTTTTTAAAAGCCAGTTTTCTAATAAAGTGATTGGTTTGGGACATTATTCCATTAAGTTCAAAACTGTGTTTGCAATTGCGAATCTTTACTTTTTGCCTTTATATTAGATTATACTGACATTCCTTTTCCTCAATCTTGAAATCCCGGGATCAAATTTCATAATTACGAGATTATTCAGTTACGTTTGATATGTTTTGACAATGAAAGATCCTGGATATTATGGTTGGATTCTTTTTCTGTCTTGTCAATGGTATCTCAATTTAGAGTCCATTTGGACTTTGACGAAAACTGTGCAGCTTCTAAGGCATTTTGTGTCGGTAGGGACAAATGGGGCAAGAGAGTAGGTGAGTCATAGTTTGTGGGTCCGCATCACAGTCACATCCACTAAAATTTCTTTCCAATGTTTAGATTGTACAAGGTAGAAGTTTTTTCATAGGAAAATGTATTCGTGTTTTTAATAAATTACCGCAATGAATTGTCGAACTAGTAACTAGGTAAAATGAATCTAATGAAAAGGGGCTCTAACACCGTATTAGTTATTATTTAACGATAAGAAATGTGTGGATTTAAAACTGCTCAGCTCACACTCAATCTTGTCAAAATATTTATTTTAAAAATAGGCTGACAATTGTGACCGAGTTTCTTGTGCTGCTTCTTTCCGGTACCTACTAGCCTACAATGTTTCCTGAAGACTGCTTCGGTAGTGTAGTTTAAAAAATATCATTGGGTGTAAAAGTGCTTTTAATGGCCTATTTAATTTGCAACAATAAATAATTTTGTTTTTTTTAACTCTGTCACTTGGTCCCGCCCAACCTCTGCAAGTAAGACGGTTTCGAAGTAAGTCATTTATTGCATTCATGAGTAAAAATAGGTAACAATTACGCCTTTTACGTTTAGCTCCTTGTTGGTCGGACGATGAAGCCGTAAGGTGGAAACCTGGAAGATGGCTATGAAAACAATTGTGCGAACCTCACATTATGCATAATGGGGATTTCGGGTGGAGCCTGTTCTTCGTTCAGTATCATTTCTGGTGAAGAAGTTAGCCGTAGCCATGATGAGCAATACTGCGACTGTATGAGCAGAATAAAATTTGTCATGGGTTTAAATTGTGTTGATAATTATAAATAATTTTAGTTTATAGGAATTGCATTTTCGCTTTAACGATTTGGATGAGTTTATGTTATTAAATAAGGTTACGCTTTTTTAATTAAGTTGCAAAAATTATGTCATGGTATTAAAGAAACGGAATTTATGATTATAATTTATTATTATTATTAGTCACTATAGGACTCTAGATTTTGGGAATGTAAAATGAGCTGCTTGATGTTATCAATAATAACTAAATAGAAAGACAAATATGTTAGAAATATAAAATAATAAAACTCAATAATATTTAATATACATAATTTAAGGATAGTACCAAAAGCTTTTCTTGCTTACATTTAATTTGAGTATACAAAGATACCGTTAAAAACATCGCCCTGTTATTACTTCAAGATATTTTCTTCTTTCTTCAAGAAATTAATCGTTTTTCTCTATACAGTCTTTATTTTTTCTACGCCTACGTAAATTTTTCCTTTGCTGAAAACGACAAAATTTGGTCTCTAATTAAATCATAATTAAAAACTATTTTATTAATAAAAATCTTCTAAAAATATATATTTTTGACCAGAATTTTGTTTTTACTGGAGGATTCTGTTAAGGTTAAACTAGTCAACCATCCACTCATAATCGTGGCCTTCCCTCCCAATGTTCATTTGCCTCTACTGAGCGACATACAAGATTCTCAAAAAACTTATGTGGGTAGGTAAATTAAATATTTTCTAGCGCTCAAACCTCCACCCAAATCACATCGCTTACATTTACCGAAACTGTGTAGGTGTGATTAAAAAAAAAGCTTGTCTAATGATGACAACATAACGGATTGGTATACAAAATATGTAACATATTTGACAACCATGACTCTGGTACTAAATAATGTTCGAGATTGTCACACAAACACTTACCCCTTGCGGCATTCAAACACGCTACTGCTGGCTTTAAAGTCCAGAGCAAAAACAACTACACTAAATGATCGTCAAATTGCCATAAAAAAGCTCAAATTTTTAACATCTATAAATGATCTCGTTTGTAGGATTAAACACTTCGCTCAAATTCACGCAACAACGGCTATAAAACCGCTTTTAACAAAGGAGACTCAAAATAAACGCTGCACTCGATACAATCTACAAAAGTGACCGGCTATTTTCAACCATGTGTAAATAGATATAAAGCTCAAAAATCATATAGGATATTGTTATACAACGATAGTGATAGTTTATTCTGATCCAATGCTTTTAGCAAGAGGCAATAAGTACCACAATATAGCATACACAATATTTGATTGCAGCAAACAGTGCCTATCGAAACGTCAAAATTCGCGAATTTTATTCGCAAATGGTTTGTCTGAAATGTCTAGTTTTTAGACAAACAACGTTGAAAATAGGTACATATTTTTGGCAGAACTTCTTATTTCCTTAGAAATTTGGGTAGGGGCTGCAATGATGGTGCTTGTTTTGATACAGAAGGCCTACTACAAAAGTTTTTCGTTCGTTCGGACGTATTAACCCATTTATTAAAATAACTATCGTCGTCACTACGTGTCAATCTTTTGACAAAATTTAACAACTCAAACCACAGCGGCTGTGTAAAAACCGGCCAAGTGCGAGTCGGACTCGCGCACGAAGAGTTACACACCATTATCTATAAAAACGAGCAAAAAAATAACTTTTGCTGTATAGGAGCCCGCTTAAATATTTATTTAATTCTGGTTATAGCGGCAACAGAATTCATCATCCGTAAAAATTAGAACTGTCTAACTATCACGGTTCAGGAGATACAGCCTGGTGACAGACGTACAGTCAGACAGACGGACAGCGATGTCTTAGTAATAGGGTTCCGTTTAACCCTTTGGGTACGGAACCCTAAAAAGACAATGGGCCAAGTGGTTCCTCAACGAGAATATTCGTCCAATAAATAAGGCCCTTTTAAATTGACAATTCGTTTCACTGACGCCGCCGAGGGTGTTCATTTCTACCTTTTACGACGCTCCGAGCTCTCAAATAACGCGTGTGATGGAACTAATGGAGAGGCGAGGGTATCCGTAGATATTTCCCGTTAAAATATTAGCAAATCGAACGTATTAGAATTTGAAAAAAAATACTGAAGAAAAGGACAATGGGCAAAAATGGTATGACAGACTTTTTTGATGAGTGAAATACAGAATTAGTATGTATCAGGGCACGATATATGAGATCTATGAGTATCAGAAGTTAAGCTATGAAGCTTAACTACTATAATGCACACTAGAGCAACGCCTCGAGTTTGACCTACTAATCGTATAACTGTCAGCGTTTCAAAATGAAACTAAAAATACCGGTCAAGTGCTAGTCAGACTCGCGCACGAAGGGTTCCGTACTATTATCTATAAAAACGGCAAAAAAATCACGTTTGTTGTATGGGACCCCCTTAATTATTTCTTTTATTCTGTTTTTTTATTATTAAGTATTTGTTGTTATAGCTGCACCAGAAATACATCTGTGATAATTTCAACTGTCCTAATATCACGGTTCATGAGATACAGCCTGGTGACAGACAGACAGACAGACGGACAGCGGAATTCTAGAAATTACCCAATACATTATATACGAAACGAAAAACCGCATACGAGTGACAAAAAAGTGCAATGTTTTTCGTTACGTTTCGTTACTCCAACTGATACGGTAGAGGGATTATTCAAGCTCACCTGTTTTTCGCTTCAAGAGCGCCCGACAACCCCTCAAATCTCACGAGTCGCGAACTCGCGACACAGTAAAAGGGGAGCCGAGTGTTTTTATTTTTCATTCGTTATCTAACCCGGAATCTTCATTCAACTGGCGAAGTGCGAAAAAATTGTTGAAAAAACTGTCGTCACTGAAGTTGTATTGCCTCAGTATATGGTAGCAAACCAAACGCCAAACAGGAGAAAAAGATTTGTTCAAAACTTACTGATTAGATTAACGCGGTTCGCGGCCTGTAATAGCGTTGATGACTGTTTAGGTCTAAAGGCTTGCGCTCCTGGCTGCCATCATCATCACTATTACTCTATCACTATCGTGTCAGCCAAAAGGCAATGACATTAGCACGTTCTTGTAAACTTACCCCCCCCCCCCCCAAAAGCGCGAAAAAGTACGCTTTTCTCATTCAGCCACTGCCAATCATCTTCCTAAGGTCCGCCTTCGGGCTGGGGGGCGTCTTACACTGCATATGCCAAGGCGTTGTCTCCACTTGAGGTCCCGTTTACTCCAACTTTCATCGGTTCTGCGACAGATATGGCCAGCCCACTGCGACTTAAGTTTGCTTACTAAAATTTTGAACTTTTTACGTGGCTACCAATAAAACTTGTTAATTTTACACACGCCACTTGAATGGTTCTGTGATGAGTACAAGCATTTGTACCGGATTTGGGGATTACAAAATTTACTTGTAATTGTTATAATATTTTTAAGTGTTTGTTGGTCTATTATATTTAAGTACTTGTAGCTTAGTAGAGACAGCGCTGTAGAATTGATTACCAAACATAAACAACGCACACTATACGCACAAATATAAACAACAATTTATATGTCATCTTGTATTAATGTCTTTTTCTGTCTGTTAGTATTTTGTCTAATGTTATTGTTTGTCATGCTCTTTTTTTTTCTCTTTTCTTCTTCTCTCTGGTGCCGTGCTTCGTACCTCTCTGGCTCGGTCTAGGCTCTGCCGGAATCCGTAAACATCCGCAAGAGTCCGTTCAAAATCAATCTATTTGCTTAGCGATGGATTGATTCCGCGCTAACCAAGTCGGGTTTCCGGTCAGGTATGATCCGAGCCTACCGTCAGGGTCCCTGCTGAAAACCAGCGTCGTGATACGTCCCTGACTGTCACGACAAATGCTGAGCGGGGGCGTTTTTGACACATACTGCTTTTTATTATGCTGTAGATGTTTTTTTTTCCTTTTGTATTCTGTGTGTGTCAAATAAATCTTTTTCTATTCTATTCTATTCAAAAATAAACATATAAGTTTGATAAAAATATCATAATGTTTATTATTACGCAGACTTCAAAATATTTATAACTTTGATTTACTGGCTTCATATATTATTTGTAAACTCATGAAAATCTGGAAAATTTATAAATGTTTTTTAATTTTATTGTTTTTATTTAACACATGATATCTATTAAATAAAATGTAACAAATATACCTCATTTTATCTGGATTCACTTCACACATTTAAGTCCCTCATCGCAAAACACAAAGGCTTTTGTTAACAGCTGTACATTGAATTTTAACCATTTTGCATTATTGTTTTTAATAATTATTGGCTGGGAGTACGATGCAAAATACATTATTATAACCAGGCATTATATTTTATCTGTAATTGGCCTTTGTTGGAACAATAAATTAAAAAAAAATAACGTTGTAGAAATTCGTTAATGGATTGTGAAGAATTTTGAATCAAGGTAATATTCAAGTTTAAAAATATTTTCAATTCATTTCAGCCATAGGCAGTCTATTGCTAAACATAGCCTTCCCTCCGTGACTTATAGATTGACAGATAGAAAAAAATATAAAAAAAACTTAAGTAGAGGTGACTCGTAGACAGATAGATACTCTTTATTGCACACCCAACAAAGAAGTTACAGTTGATATTGCCAAGACGTAAAATTTAGGCGGTCTTTTCGCTAAAATCGATCTCTTCCAGACAACCTTTAGGCAGAGGACAACTATAAAGAGAATATTATATTGTACATACCAACAGTTACAATAAAACAATTAAATGAGCCCAAAGTCATCATCATTCATCATTAGACATCAAAGTGTTCCACTGTCCACTTCTTGGCTCCATATAATCTAATCATCGGGTGAGATTTTACTTAAATGTTCTATTAAATTTTGTCCTTTTAAAGTAATAAGTAACCTATTTCAGAAGAACTTTTGAGGATTGGATATGTTTAGCAGATAATGTGAACAAACTGACACAAACAAAATAATTCTCTCTACTTCCTAGAAGCAGTTTAGCTTTAATTATCATACGGGGTGCACTAAAGAATAGAATATTGCATAAAACACATATTTAGCTTTTGATGTTGCTCCCATGAACAAAAAATGTTGTTCATCAACATCTGATTACGTTGTTTCAATTCTTTATCCACTAGGTGCGTACAAAAAAGAACTAACAAAAACTAATCAAAACAAACATTTTAAAACAAAAGTTTAATATAAGGCTTGTCAACCAATTTCACTCATACTTAGTAAACCTATCAAATCAACGTCCATTATGGCTCTATCTTCATCAATAAAAAATCACAAAAGTAAGTTAAATTGACATTCACCGCAACTTTATTGAAGTTAAACAAAAGGGTCGATTTGGACAAAGACTAATTAAAGTTTTAAACGGACATTAGGCCGGTGGAAGCGATTGGCTAATAGAGTTGTAGCTAGAATGTAAGGGCGAGATTACAATGTAGCGGAGCTTGCAGAAGCGGAGATTGCATTAGCGGCGACGGTTCGCTTCTATAACTTAGAAAAATATTATGCATAATTTATGCATTTAATTAAAGATACCTATGTTTTTCGTCAGATTTTTTTTTACAGTCATGTTCTTGTCATTGATAAATAAAATGCGTGCGTCTTTACCTTAGTTAAGTAGCTTTATTGGCCGACTGTGCAGAGTGACACAAACAAATATGTGGATACCTACATATCTACTTATAATTCTAAACATACATTCATAACAGTCATGTGGTGTTAAGCTGTGTTTTATCAATATACCTACTTAAAAAAAACTATATTAATATTGTTCAACATCACATACATCGCTCTGATTCCAAGCCAAGAAGCTAAAGCACTGGGGTTATAGAAATCAGAAACAACGACGGTACCACAACACTGATCAATCAATGTTACTGATATACAAGCAGTCACCCGGTTAGTGAAAGGATTCACCCAGTTAGGGTCGATTTCACTTTGGGATAGATTTATAAGGATAAAAATATATCACTGTTAACACTTACCTCGACCATTAGAAAATGCATTAAAACATAACGCGATAAACACGATCAAACAGGAATAAAGCCATGTTTATAGTTTAGTTAAAACATAAATCCTCTATCCTCTCCGCTACAATAAAACTACTGCCTAAGATGAAAGAAATGATTAATAGTTTAAAATTGCTTCAGGTTAAGTTTTTATGTAATTTTTTATACTTCCAGACGTTTTGATGGGATGATCATAAATCACGATTGGCTCAGTTAGCCACTATTTAGCAGGAAAGTATCAAGACAGTTCTGAGGTGGCAGTAGGCGGGGCACATAGCTCGTAGAACTGACGGCCGATGGGGCAGACAGGTTCTGGAATGAAGGCCACGTACCGGCAAGTGCCGCGTGGGACGTCCACCCACAAGGTGGAAAGACGACATGGTAAAGGTTGCATTAAGCCGCTGGATGCAGGCCGCTTCCAACCGGCCAAGCAAGATGTCACTGGGGGAGGCCTATGTTCATCAATGGATGTCATGTGCCTGAAATTATGATGATCAATTGTGAGGCACCATGTGATATAATACAAAAGTTTAAAAATAAGGTCTTTAGAACAATTTAAAACACGACTTTATCGTTTTAATATTCGTGTTTTACTAATAAATAAAACTTAAAAATTTCCGGGAAATCCTATAATAATAAATAAATAAATATTGAACAACATCACATACATTGCTCTGATCCTAGGGTAAGTAGCTAAAGCACTTGTGTTATAGAAATCAGAAACAACGACGGTACCACAACGCCCAGACCCGAGACAATATAGAAAAGTTCGTTTTCCACATTGACCCGACCGGGGATCGAACCCAGAACCTCAGAGATGGCGGCGCCATATACAGTCCGGCGTGCTCGCCTCTCGGCTACGGAGGTCGTCGGACCTATCCGGATACCGTATCCTATTATAAATAAACATGTCGGTTGAGTATTGGTAGGAAGGGTTTGTCTACAAAAAGGGTCGTGTTCGTGACGCTAGTGTCGGGCCATAAAGAATCATGTCGGTCGCTGTCAGGAAAACCCATATAATAGGAAGACTAGAGAATAAAACGCCTCTACCAAGTGCAAAACGAGTGCAAGTTTAGTACCATAATCAGTCTGTCTATTACGCTTTCAAGGCAAGTCATGGCCAGTACCTATCCCATCACAATCAAGCTAAAGCAATATGTATGTTATGGAAATCAGAAATACTACGGTACCATTAAACACAGATCCGATCCAATACAGAAAAGTTTGTTTTCTATAACATTTGGCCCTACTCGGTACTTCAGAAATGGCAAGAAAAATGTTCTTGCCTTTCAACTGCTTGACAGCACAGTATTTTAATTTCAATGAAAACTAATGAAACCAATTTGGATATTTTTTTATAGACAGACACATAAACTTTCCTATACTATCACTAAGGTAATAAAATAGCAGGTGATAAACCATATTTTATTAAGGCATAGCTAGTTATATAGGTATATTATAACGGAAGATATGCACATTTTTTTGTTGTGTTGCGAGATGCGAGCAACTTAATTTGGTAGTGTATTATGCAAGCTATGACATCGCGTTTTCAGTACAGATTTTATAAGCAGCATATAGGTTTTACACGTTTTGGATTTGCCGCACTTACCGCCTGGTTTTCAAGTAGAAAGGAATATTTTTCTATTTGTTCATAAGGAATATTTTATATTTCTAGATGTCACTGGGGGAGGCCTTTGTGCAGCAGTGGACGTCCTGTGGCTGAAACGAAGATGATCAAAATATATTTTTTTTGCAACTCGATGTAATCTTTGTTTTATTTCAGTATATTTTTTTCTGTCAGCGTTATTACAACCGTTGCTTAGTTTGGGCTGGCCCCAACACCAGAATCTAAGCTAGCGTAATTGGTGTGATTGTGAAACACAATTTACTATTATTTTCAGGCTTATGACATTTATTTTCTCAAAAAGAATGTACAATTCACTTATATGAGAAATAATAAAATAATAATAAAAATAATAAATACAGTTTATCAATTAATTCATTTACAGAGCGATAATAATAATATCATAAATTACATGTAGATAGCTTTGTATCGGCTCGATCGCCAGTTGAGGTGCAAGATGCCGTTTGGCAACTTCGTCCGGATACTTAAAACTAGCGAAGCTGGAAACGATAAGCGTCTCGATAGTAAGCGCACTTTCTGTAGTTTAATATAATATTCAATGACATATTATTATTTTAAATGACACTTTAACATAATCTAATCTCTCTTTTCAACTATAAAAACAAGCAATATGAAAACTCAAAAACATTACTCACAAAACCTCCGCATTATCTAATTAATTCCTTCAATAAAGATAGTCTGTTATTTAACTGAAAAAACAAACTTATGTTTTACCATAACGATTCACGAGAAACAGCGATTTCAGTGATGCGGTAACGAACTCCCGTAAATGTGATTGCATTAGATATTATTTTAATTGTTAATAAATAATTTGTTAAAATCTAAACAAATCATCAGTGTAAACAATCTTACTAAGATTCTTTTTTTTTGGCTTTGACAGCGAGAAAAAACACTTGAGGAATTTCATCTTGTCACGTGACGTCCTCGGTAGCTTAGTGGTCAAAGCACTCGCCCGGTATGCGATGGGACGTGGGTTCGAGTCCCACCTGAGGTCGATGATTTTTTTCAAGTGTTATTTATCTTCAATTAAACCTTGCATGGAATTGCTAAAAACAAAAATTTACAATGTTTAAGCATTTCTGATCTTAACCAATAGTCAAATATTTGTAAAAATATTTCTATAGGGTGTTGACGGTAGTATACTACTCAGCTATACATATAGCTACAACATTGATCAGAATACGCTGGCTTTGACAGCGAGAAAAAACACTTGAGGAATTTCATCTTGTCACGTGACGTCCTCGGTAGCTTAGTGGTCAAAGCACTCGCCCGGTATGCGATGGGACGTGGGTTCGAGTCCCACCTGAGGTCGATGATTTTTTTCAAGTGTTATTTATCTTCAATTAAACCTTGCATGGAATTGCTAAAAACAAAAATTTACAATGTTTAAGCATTTCTGATCTTAACCAATAGTCAAATATTTGTAAAAATATTTCTATAGGGTGTTGACGGTAGTATACTACTCAGCTATACATATAGCTACAACATTGATCAGAATACGCTGGCTTTGACAGCGAGAAAAAACACTTGAGGAATTTCATCTTGTCACGTGACGTCCTCGGTAGCTTAGTGGTCAAAGCACTCGCCCGGTATGCGATGGGACGTGGGTTCGAGTCCCACCTGAGGTCGATGATTTTTTTCAAGTGTTATTTATCTTCAATTAAACCTTGCATGGAATTGCTAAAAACAAAAATTTACAATGTTTAAGCATTTCTGATCTTAACCAATAGTCAAATATTTGTAAAAATATTTCTATAGGGTGTTGACGGTAGTATACTACTCAGCTATACATATAGCTACAACATTGATCAGAATACGCTGGCTTTGACAGCGAGAAAAAACACTTGAGGAATTTCATCTTGTCACGTGACGTCCTCGGTAGCTTAGTGGTCAAAGCACTCGCCCGGTATGCGATGGGACGTGGGTTCGAGTCCCACCTGAGGTCGATGATTTTTTTCAAGTGTTATTTATCTTCAATTAAAGCTTGCATGGAATTGCTAAAAACAAAAATTTACAATGTTTAAGCATTTCTGATCTTAACCAATAGTCAAATATTTGTAAAAATATTTCTATAGGGTGTTGACGGTAGTATACTACTCAGCTATACATATAGCTACAACATTGATCAGAATACGCTGGCTTTGACAGCGAGAAAAAACACTTGAGGAATTTCATCTTGTCACGTGACGTCCTCGGTAGCTTAGTGGTCAAAGCACTCGCCCGGTATGCGATGGGACGTGGGTTCGAGTCCCACCTGAGGTCGATGATTTTTTTTTTCAAGTGTTATTTATCTTCAATTAAACCTTGCATGGAATTGCTAAAAACAAAAATTTACAATGTTTAAGCATTTCTGATCTTAACCAATAGTCAAATATTTGTAAAAATATTTCTATAGGGTGTTGACGGTAGTATACTACTCAGCTATACATATAGCTACAACATTGATCAGAATACGCTGGCTTTGACAGCGAGAAAAAACACTTGAGGAATTTCATCTTGTCACGTGACGTCCTCGGTAGCTTAGTGGTCAAAGCACTCGCCCGGTATGCGATGGGACGTGGGTTCGAGTCCCACCTGAGGTCGATGATTTTTTTCAAGTGTTATTTATCTTCAATTAAACCTTGCATGGAATTGCTAAAAACAAAAATTTACAATGTTTAAGCATTTCTGATCTTAACCAATAGTCAAATATTTGTAAAAATATTTCTATAGGGTGTTGACGGTAGTATACTACTCAGCTATACATATAGCTACAACATTGATCAGAATACGCTGGCTTTGACAGCGAGAAAAAAACACTTGAGGAATTTCATCTTGTCACGTGACGTCCTCGGTAGCTTAGTGGTCAAAGCACTCGCCCGGTATGCGATGGGACGTGGGTTCGAGTCCCACCTGAGGTCGATGATTTTTTTTCAAGTGTTATTTATCTTCAATTAAACCTTGCATGGAATTGCTAAAAACAAAAATTTACAATGTTTAAGCATTTCTGATCTTAACCAATAGTCAAATATTTGTAAAAATATTTCTATAGGGTGTTGACGGTAGTATACTACTCAGCTATACATATAGCTACAACATTGATCAGAATACGCTGGCTTTGACAGCGAGAAAAAACACTTGAGGAATTTCATCTTGTCACGTGACGTCCTCGGTAGCTTAGTGGTCAAAGCACTCACCCGGTATGCGATGGGACGTGGGTTCGAGTCCCACCTGAGGTCGATGATTTTTTTCAAGTGTTATTTATCTTCAATTAAACCTTGCATGAAATTGCTAAAAACAAAAATTTACAAATCTTACTAAGATATTATGAATAATGAATGTTTGAATGTTTGTTTCTAATCACGCTTATTCGATTGAACGGACAAACAACTATTATGTAACTAGCTGTGCCCGCAACTTCGTTTGGGTTAACAACAGGATGTTTGGTATGTCACTTATATCCCACAGGAATATTTAACCGGAATAAAAATTATCGTTTATGTTAATCTAGATCTTATATTATATGTGTGCAAAATTTTATCCAAATCGATCCAGCCGTTTACGCGTGATTGAGCCACAAACATCTAAACATTCTCACAAACTTTTGTATTTATAATATTAGTGGGAGTTAAATAACGCAAAATATCTTAGAGGCTTAATACCTATAATAACTTTTCGTACGGGACCGACATAAAAATAAAAGTACCGGACAAGTGCGAGTCGGACTAAGAATATTTTCTAAACTAAAACATACCTTATCAGTTATTTTTGGAGTCACAGTAGAACACATTTTAACTCTTTAAGCACCGACTCCAAAAATAACTGATAAGGTATGTTTTAGTTTAGAAAATATTATTTTTGGCTTTTTAGTTTATTTTTGAAATCAGTTCTTAGTTTTTTTAAACTTTTTTTGGTCGATTGTTTTTCCGTAAAACAAAAGAGTATGTAGTACATACCTACTTAATTTGTAGCTCTTTTGTTTAATGTACATACTATGTACTTTAAACAAATAAAAATTCATCCTTTTAATTTTCTATCGACTGTTTCCACAAAAGAGTTCATGGCTGAGCTACAAAGTTAAAAGTCAGGGTGACACCTAAAAATTAGTTTAATGGCATGTAATGACTAGATAAACTATCAGATGTCTAGACTACTAGAAGTAATGTTTTAAACGTCAGTCATTTATCTACTCGAAATTTCATTGATTTAACATTAAACAAAAGAGCTACAAATTAAGGAGGTATGTAGTATGTAGTACATACCTACTTAATTTGTAGCTCTTTTGTTTAATGTACATACTATGTTTAAACAAATGAAAATTCATCCTTAAAATTAGTTTCATGGCATGTAATGACAAGATAAACTATCAGATGTCTAGACTACTAGAAGTAATGTTTTAAACGTCAGTCATTTATCTAATCGAAATTTCATTGATTTAAGAATAAGCATTAAAAATGTATGGAGTTTATTTTTCAAATACAGAAAAGTTAAAACGATCAAAAATGTGCATTTAATTGAAAATTGACAACTTAAAATGCTGTAGACATTTTTGGGTTCCGAATTATAAATAGTGGTTCAGGCGGGGTTCGCATTTCTCAAAAAGCAAGTGTTACAAAAAAAACAAAATTTACGTGTTTTTTTTTATATATTGGATAAGTCCGGTCAGACTTGTAACAGATACCAAACTTAAAGGAAAAAAATAGGTGGTACAGAACGAAATGGCCTGGGCTTTTGGTATGTAAATAAAATGTTTATGAAATAAAATAAGATTATGCGTCGTTGAAGCTATAATAGAGATAAATGTCACCTATAATTATTTCATTGTACACCAAATAATTTTACAAGGTTATCAAGTAACAGGTCAAAGCTTTGTGTTGGTCCACACTACAAGCCTAGCGCGGTTGCGACGGCAGGCGCGAAATTTCAAACATATAAAAAGCGCCTATGCGTCCACACTGTAGCGTGTGTCTACACTCAGCGGGATCCCATGCCTGGGAGACTTATGAGTGATAACAGAGAATTAGATCTGGATTTGTTCTACTCAATTATGCTGAAAACAGAATTTGTTCCGTTTTACATACGGAAATATAAGCTTCTCTAACCGACCTCCAGCCAGCGGGATATTTACCAAAAACTACGTCTGATGAATAAATTGGTATCAACTTCTAAATCTAGGTATATGTGTTCTGTTCATTAAAGAAAAACATCCTTCTAATGTCCTTAATTCAGTCACAATCAAGCTCCAAAGAAACCTCCACACACTACACACACGCAAGACTCACCACTGTAACGACCACGTCGGCCTAGCGCGACGGACTGAGCGAGACAGCGCGCGTAGTTTTCAAACGTTCCTATCTGTAACGTTCTGGCTACACCGCAGGCGTAGTAAGCAAGCGGCCTCTTGTGCGGGTGGCGGGTATTGCAAACTATTTCGGTCTTGTCGCTCGTGCGTCGTGTAAAATTGTGAAATAAAATATTTTTTTATAAAAAACTAAAGCCAGACTTCAAAATTAAACTAAAAAGCGAAAAATAATATCTAAAACATACCTTATCAGTCTGTTTGAATTCTGTACCAAATATGTTCAAATGTGTCAATATTATTTTTCGCTTTTAAGTTTAATATTAAAGTCGGGTTTTAGTTTTTTATAAAATTTTATTTTTTACATGTTGATTATCTTTACTTTTTTGTCTGCGTAATAAGCATATTTCCGTAGCTTAGATACGCTGTACGCCTTCAACTCGGTTCTAGTGCTTATAAAATAAAATATGCTCACACCAAAATAAATTCTCTTCGACCCTAACCTTTTTAACAGCCCTGTAAAAATACCAAATCCTCGTCCATAGTATGCAATACTTGACTTACTTCACACCGCTACAAGACATCGCGCGTCACTGTGGCCACCAATCGCCCCACCAATCACCAATCACCGCGCATGCAGTGTGGACGCACACTTAGACACAACATTTAATGAGTATCTAATTGCCACTATTACCTACTCGTGTACACTGGGTCTTTATTAATAATTGAAGCGTTATGGATTGATACTTTAGGTTCATGGAAATAAAAATATTTAAACAGTAGTGGAAGATAAAAATAGAACTAATTAACAATACCAACTTTGATAAAAGTTAATAACCTGTTCTCCAAATATATTTTAATAAATTAATACATCCTTTTACATTGCCAATTAGATGAAAAGACTAGAACAAAAGATAGAGTTTTATTGTTTTTTTTATATTGCTGCTTAGACTTGGCTCCACTTCAAACAGCTGACCTAAATTCTAAATAAATAAGTAATAAAAAAAAATGACCCTAATTTATGACGTCTCGTCAAAGAAAATGTTTGCATTCTCTTAGTCATGGCATGTGTGGTTTTGATTTTTACAAAAATCTAAATCAATGCAAATGTACAGTTTTTGGATTCTACTAAAAAGTATATTTCAAGTAAACTTTTAAGTAGTAAGGTATTGAGATAATTAGCCCAGATTAATGCTAGGATTAAATAATCCTAAGTGATAAGTGAGTAACGATTTGACTTCAGCAAATGTGAACAGCCCCTGTTCTGTTAATACCTACCATAATAATATTACAAAAAATGCTTTTAAACAATAAGACTAACTTTTGTTTGATATATTTGTTATGACTTTGGCCAACCAAACTTCCAGAACTTTTGGTTCCAATTATGGAACATCCTGTACGTATAAGCAATCAGTTTGCTTTGGCATCGAATTCAAGGACAGTACAGGGATGTTACTGAAAGTAAAGTTGACATAATACACTGTAGTGACGCAATCTTTTGTGTCACGCGAACTAAGCATTATGTTCACAAAGGAAAACGGCTCAGAAGACCCATTTACTTGTGTTAATATTTTATACTATTTGTAAATATATTTAAGTTAGGTGATCTAACTAAAATATCTCTACCGAGTAATAATCGCTCTTTGGTGTAGATAACTATGTAGTGCGGTTCTGTTCTGATCTTGTCCGGTTCATTTCATTTTTTAAATATAAGAATAAGCCCAAATCGAGGATAAAATTCACCTTTTTCAAGTCAAGACGAAACATCCCGCCTACTTCACCAGGCAGAGCATTGAATTCACGTAGAAAATGGATCCACTGAATCTATCTACGTTGTGGCATTTAGACCATTCGACGTTTTCTGTCACCGAGACAATTTTCGTCCAATTCTCCGTCGTATCTTGCAAGAAATATGGCCGTTCAGTGTTTGTGTCAAACATACAAAGAAAAGAAACGATTTGAGGCTATTTGGTAAAACGAGTTCGTGTTACGTCTAGGCTTTCAGCTTAATTGATATGTTTTTCGGGTGGCGTGAAGGTTATTTTCTATGGAATAGTCTAATGATCAGTTTATATGTGGTAGCTATCATATAAGTCTAATATGGTGATCATAGACGTTCGACGTTTCGACGTTCATAGATATTCGACGACCTCCGTAGCCGAGAGGCGACCACGCCGGACTTAAAATGGCGCCGCCATCTCTGAGGTTCCGGGTTCGATCTCCGGTCGGGTCAATGTAGAAAACGAACTTTTCTTTATTGGCTTGGGTCTGGGTGTTGTGGTATCGTCGTTGTTTCTGATTTCTATAACACAAGTGCTTTACCAACTTACCTTAGGATCAGAGCAATGTATGTGATGTTGTCCTATATTAAAAAAATAATAATTAAGGCATAGAAGTATTCCGATAGGAAAAAATATGAGTCGATAATTGTGATGTAATTTTGTTCGGTTTAAATTTCAGTTCGACCATTGTCAGATACCTATATTTTAAATTGATACTAGTATTTTTTCATGCATTTAGAATAAAACCAAATAGGAATGAATAATCATCCTACTGTAAAACAGAAAAATTAATTTCCTTTGTGTGAACAAATTAAATCAACATTGACATAAGAATCAGATTACAATCACGATCTTATTTCACGCTGTTTTAGTCGTTGAAATATAATTAAATGAAGTCGTCGTCGTCAAAAATAGCAAACTTTTTTCCTTAATCCCAAGGTATAAATGTACTATCCCAAGATATTCCATTTCCAAAGATATTAATCACAGCACGGAAACATTAACTCCGCGGGAACAATGCCGCCATTTTTTCTTTCAGTCCACTATCACAAAGGTTAAAACGCCTCTGAATTATTAGTTCCTGGGCACATTATTACGAGAAAACAGGGTAAAAAAATATTTTTAGCCGCCTAGTATGGGACAAGTTAGTTTTTGCATTTATTAGAAACTCGGTATCTGTGCCCACAACTTCGTTCGTGTGGAGTACAGGATGTTTGGTATTATACATAACGCAAAACGTTCAAATTAAGAACAATACATAGAAAAAATGCCCCGCAGGAACATTTTCATTCATTCATTTCAGCCACAGGACGTCCACTGCTGAACATAGGCCTCCCCCAGTGACTTCCAGAAACATTAAACTGGAACATTTAACCGGGATAAAAATATTCTAAATGTTAATCCAAATCATATTCTATATCGGGTGTAAAAAAGGCTTAACGAAGCCGAATACCACATATTCTACGTATTATTACGATCATTTTTTTTTTACACTATACCTGGGAAATGACGGGTTACCGAGTTATTGACAGTCAAAGTAACAATTTATTTTCAAAGATTTTACAAAATTGACTTCTGTTTGATAATACTAAACTTTTTTACAAAGAAATATGATAAAATAATTCAGTACTTCTTTCATAAAAGGCCTTTAAAGGGTACAGCCGGCAATGAATCGTGCACACGCACACAACTACGCTGTTTTTTAAACCGGGCGCAGTGCTCTCGCTCGTGCCACCCGCTCGCCCGCCGACCGCTTACACACACAGGAATAGTCTGTGGCGTGCGCGCTATACATTGCGGGTGAGAAATAAGTTATTTTTTTGATACCCAAAAATAAAAGTCATTTTCCAGCAATTTTTTTTTTGCATTCTACTTGGTTTTATGTATAGAATTCGTGGTTTAAGGCTTCGTTAAGCCTTTTTTTACACCCTGTATGTGAGCATAATTTCATCCAAATCCATTCAGCCGTTTACGCGTGATGGAGTCACAAACATCCTCTTAAGCTAGAGTGGGAGAGTAGTGCGTGCATTAGTGCTAAAATATGAATTGAAATAGACAGATCCAAATCGACTAAATTATTGTAGGCAAATTAATGATGGCGAAATCATATAATATACAAACTCAAATGTGCTTATGCACATAAACGAATTCACAAGGTTTGTCCGTCAACTTATTAAAATGACAAATTAACATACTTGAATTCATTTATATAAAAAAAATCGTAACGAATTTCAGTATTGTTAATAAAATTTCAACTATAAAATGCGTTTTCATTACCTGCGTTTAATTGGCTCTAGGAGATTATTTATTATCTTCACAACACACACTAGTTTTTCACAGTGAAAAATTGTTTTTTTTAAATAGCTAACATTTATTAATTACTATTAAATAAAGTAAATGTATTCTTTTCAGTTACAAACTGCTACGGACTGCAAGCAAACATTAAAGCGCTAACAAATCGAGATTTTATAAAAGTGTTATCCATTAAATATGAAATGATATTTGATAAATAAGAGAAGATATTATTATTTTTTCAACACAGTTGCTCGTAAATTCACTTTTATAACACCGTTTTTAGTATCATAACTCAGCATATTACGCACTTGTGCTGTAAAAAGATTATCGCACTAGTGCAGTAATGTAAACTTTTTTTTTAAAATCCAGCAAAAGTTTGTGTCTAAGAACATTGAATATTTTACGAATATTAAATTATTTAGGGGTTAAGATGACAAATAAATATTTCATTTTATTAAATTGTATATTAATAAACACAAATTAACTTAACTATCATTTTTAGAATAAATAATTTATAGTTTATTTTATTTTTTAAATTGCTGCTACTCGGCTGAACAGCCAGTTTTTCCAGTGCCATTATTAAACCTGCGCGCGCATCGAAATTGCGGCGCGCGAAAAAAACAAAACTTACGTGCTATTTTCCATTATTATTTGGTAAAGTTGTTGCTGTGTGGTTAATTACTATCAAAAATGTCTACTTTAAATAGTAAAGACGAGTAAAATGTTATTCAACCCCGTCGGAAATACTTATCGAGGCAAAAAACGCGAGTGATAGCCTGTTGCCGCCAAAATGCATAGAAAAACAGCAAAAAAGCCAAGTCATATTCGGAGAAGGTATTTTAGATTTTAGTTTGTTTTTTCCTCGCAATTGTGTTGAAAAACGTCGTATGCAACTCGTGTGCATTGATCATTATCACACTCGGCTTCCTTACCGCGCTCGCCTGCGGCTCGCGCTTATAATAATGCCTCGTGTATAATGACCAACGTAGCACACTTGTATCATAATGTACTATTAAGGAATTTTTATTTTATGATAACGAATTAGGTTAACATACACAAATACGGTTGTAGTAAAAAAATACTCAGCTCACTCTCGTCACATGAAATAGTATAAGCTCTTTGCGGGATTCGAACACGGTTCCGCTAAATGCATAATCCGAATCCTAAACCACTAGATTAGAATCTGAATCAAACTCAGATCTGCAGGCTTAGCATGTGCAACACGATAAAATTTTGTCGTTGCATTTTATCGACTTTTGACGTAATTATGTCGTTTTGTCTTCGACGATAACAAAGAAAAAACTAAAATATCATGGCAATGCCGTTTTATAACGTAAAAAAATAAGTGGCTACGAAGAACGGGTAGACTCTGAAAATATTAAGAAAAAGGATTCGAGACGTCTGTGATCCGTTAGGTTAGGGAAAACGACAAAATTATCTTCGAAAACAAAATTTGTCTTGTCTATTGATAAAATAGCCGACGCGCGCATGCTAGCCCTGCTGGTATACTCCAACATGCCATTTAATATCGCCATGTCTGAAGTACCCAGTTAGATTCCCGGTCGGGTCATTGTAGAAATCGAACAACCCTTTACTGTCTCAGGTATAAGTGTTGTGTTACTGTCGTTCATTCTGATTTCTAGAACACAAGTGCTTTAGCTACAAACCTTAGGATCAGAGCAATGCATGTAATGTTGTCCAATATTTATTTATTTAACATATCACTACCGCAGCCCACAACACAACAAAAACAGTCATTAATCTTTATTTATTAATTGTTGTTATAATTAACTGACGGCCTCTGTCAGCCGCAGAGTTCTTCTGACATGGGTGGAAGGGGGGAAGTGTGAAAGCATATTTTCTAATATTTTTCGTGTCATGTTTGACGTCGTTACCTCACTGAAAGCCGCTAACTATGCTTCGGTCATGTCATGAGCCGCCTTGAAGAACATGTCGTGAAACAGACCCTAGCACTGCCTAGCATTATAAATAGGAGGTTATACAGGATAGCTAGGATAAAGAAGAAGAAGTAGAAATGATTGAAGAAAACTTTGTGTTTTTTCAAAGTCTACCCCTATCCCAGAACTTACCTTTTAGGGGAAACAAGCTCAAACGAGTAAACGTTTTAAATTTTGTGCCTTTTTCATTATTTAAAATGTGTGTTTAACGTATTCTAGTGCGCGTTACAACGCTTGCACCTTCCTTGCTATATACATATTGAAGCTAATAAATAAAGCTAAATAAAGCGAAAGGCACCTAATTTAAAAAGTTTACTTGTTTTGGGTGGCCAACCCGTTTTAGGCTTTTCTCCCCTCATATACAAGTACTAACATAATACATTATGTGTTATAATTACTTGTGTAATTCGCCTGTTGATCTAAAGTAATTACATACTTTCTTATGCGGTGGTGCGGCCGCGGTGGTGGCTGACGGTTATGTGACTTTCTTATATCTAGACTATGTACTGTCCTAGTGCAAACAAAGACTTTCTCATGTTAAATAAAACAATTTTCTTCTTTGCCTTATAAAGCAGTTCAGTAAAAGAGTGATAAAGTATGTATGTTATTACCACTAGTTACTATATGTAGGTACAGGCTACTTTGACCCCTTGAATTGAAGCCTCTCGCTAAAGTGCGGTCACTTACCATTTAACGGCCCCACAGCGTATGACGTGGTAATTGCCTACGAGCTCCGATGCTACAGATGAATTCTACTGCGCCATGCCCTAAACTAAACAGCCGGGCAATTTTTACTTAAGGCCTTTACACGCTTGAATGACCTTGACGCGCCGCGCCAATACAATTTCGCGCGAGTGGATCACCTCTAAAAATCGGAAAAGCATGTTTTTCTATGAAATTAATGCCTTTAACGAGAATTTTCAAATAAAACTCTCAATTCATAACATGTATATTTCCAAAATCTTGTTTTGTGTAAAAACAGTAATGAAATAGCTTGTGCCATTTAAGAGAACATTTGCAATTTATGAAAAAATAGACACTTTTTTGTGCATGTTTTAATCCAAGGGACTTACCGGAAAATCAAAATGATCAATTCAAGATGTTTGTTAAATCCTCTTCTATCGTATTTTAAATTTTTATATTCAAGTAACAGCTATTCTGACAATTTGATTTTCATATTCGAGATTTTAGGCACTTGGGTGGTGTTAATGCCAAGTGTTTTTGTATACATTTTGTATTGATCCAGTTTAAAATTAACAATATATTGAGCCACTTTAAAAGGAAAATTAAAGGGCACTGAAAAAACAAAAGGGTCTCGGGAGTTTCTGTTTTTCTTTAAGATACTTTTTGTACCTAAATATATAAGACAAGGTTATACAGGTTGTACAAAAGATTAGAACACTCCTTTAAACGACGTGATCTGCTTCTCATAAACAACAACTTTTACTTCGGGGGCAACACTTAAATCGTGAATTTAATATTTTCAATGAGTGAGCTTGTATGAGCATCTAACAAAAATACGATTTCAATATTGATGCTATAGAAAAAGTTGCTGTATAAAGGCGTTGCAACAAAATGTGTTTTAAGATAATTGGGTATGTTGTGTTGTTAAATTGAATGTTAGTGTAATATGCTTTGCTGGTGAACTTATTAAAAAGGAAAAAACTTTTTTTTTAAATAAAAATAGCTGTAAAAATTCCACTAAATTATGTAAACATATTTTTACGTACTCATGCCACTTCACTGTCATTTAACTAATTTTCTTTAAAAAATTCATTTTGGCAAATAAATACAAACTAAAGCTGCATTTTTGCTGAATATGAATAAAGAACCAGCTTTTAAGATTATTCTAAATGGATATAATTTTAAAATACTTTTTCAAAATACCGGTTCGATCAAAATGAATTGACTGTTCAATTTGAACTATGACTTCGTTGCGGTAAGTACATTAATTGCGCTGCATGTGCGTCATTATCGTCAACGAATTAAATATTGAACTGGTAAATGTGAAGGGTGTTTCATTATTCGGTTTGTTTTCGTATTATTGGAGAAATTGCCACTTTGTGACACATTATTGTTTGTATGATAAAACATTATTATAATGAATCATTTTAATGTTGCCAGGAACAACACACTTTCATATTCAGTTTGCGAGTGAATCATGTCAAAGGATTTGTATTGATGAAGATATTGCTTTTACCATAACGTTAATAGTAGCGTGTACTTAGAAATGCCACTGTCCTGATTACGTATCTTGCAGAAGTGATGAGAAAATTGAAAAATTTTGGTTTTAAAATCGTAAATTGACAGAAAAAAACAATACAAAAGTAATCCACTGACGGTGCTGCCAATAGATTTTGACACTACCTAAGAATCAACGGGGCGATGACTGCGCGATTATTTTGATTGCTAATTTTTAGGTATTATGGGTGCAGGTTTAATCTCCTGGATGACATGCTGCATATTAAAAACCTTATAATATATTATAAATAATTTTTGAATTATTTCACGGATTTCACCACACTGCATAAAGGGCATTCGAGGAGGTGCCTCATAGTCGGAGGACCCAAGCCGCGGTCAACGCGCTATGCTTTCTACAAAACCAAACGGCAGTGGGTTAGAATACTGTAAGGGTAGGTAAAATGAGTGTGATAAATACGAACATTAATGTCATCATAAGTTAAAACTTATATATACTTAAATAAGTATTATCTATAATTTTGGGTTTGTTGGTATGGTTTTTCAAATATAAGGTGTTTGGAAAATATCTGCCACGGCTGCAATAGATGAAAAAATAATAGGCTAGTTGACACCACTAATCAATTGACATACTTTTTATGAGCTGTCAAAACGCACCTCTTCCTTATAATTTGTATGGCGATATCGGATTATGACGTCACTGTCCACCTTACTCAACTGCCTTACTTTTTATCGATTTTAAAGCAATCATAAATAAGTTTTTCTAGTAAATGATATTGTACCGGGTTTTTAGGCCTAAAATAGAGTGTTCGTTTTAATAAATGATGCCTTATAATTATTTAAGAATGGTGTCAACATCCCTATTGCGTATATAGATTACGAAAATAATTACAACTTATGACCCGGAGGTCATCTATTAAAAAAAAAAATTAATATTAAGCTTCATTTTGTCTTTTAAAACTGTCCACACTCTGCCATCCGCATTTGACTAATGCGGATGGCAGAGTGTGTTGCGCAGAATGAAGCAAGTATTTAATTATTTACCATCTCTTCTTAATTAATTACCAATCCGTGGCACGAAATTACTTCACCATCGTTTTATTTAACCATATTTAACCCATTGCAGACGGGGTAGATATTTTTGAAACACGTTATATTTTAAAATGTATTAATTATCTACGTCTAGCTTAGGGAATATACTATGTCCTTTGTCCCACGATCGGTGTGTACACAATAAATGGTTTTGCGTAGAGTTATTTAAGTTGGGTAAATTTATTTTTCAGAGTGACACAATACATGTACAGATAACATTTAGGGCCTTACTACAAAAAAGATAGATAAGGTTTAAAAACTGTTTAAAGATTAGCCAACCAATTTAAAGTGTTATATGTTAACATAACACGTCTCAGTAATGTTTACATACACTTTAAATTGATCGGATAATTTTGTCTACATTTAGAACTGACATATTCAGGCTAATATTGTCACTGCTAAATATAGACCTTCACTATTGATTTATTCATCAGGCAAGCCGCTATGCCTACGCTGGATTTGCCAGAGCGTGATTGATATTAGATAGCCTTGCTCCCACATCGGCAATCTAAATTCTATGCACTATACATGTTTTGACGACCTACGTAAATGAGAGGCGAGCACGCTGGACTTAGCCTCTAAGGTCCCTGGCTCGATTCCCGGTCGGGTCAGAGTAGAATACAAACTTTTCATTTGGTCTTGGGTCTGGATGTTGCAGTTGTACCGTTGTTTTGATTTCTGTGACACAAGTGCTATAGCCACATAACTAAGTATTAGAGCAATTTATGTGATGTTGTCCAATATGAATTTATGTACATACTAGCTGTTGCCCGCTACTTCGCTCGCGTGATCTTTAGTTTATTCAATGTATCTCACAGGATCATTTATCGGAGATAAAAAGTATCCTATATATTAATACAGATAATATTCTATATGTACGCAAAATTTCATACAAATCTACTAAAAAATAATAATCACAATGTTTAAATTCAAGCTTACATTAAGAATCAAATCATGTAATGTAGCAACATTTTATTCTTCACCACCATTTGGCCTAAATACTCGTATCGCTCAAATCCAGGAAAAGTTTTTACAACTTAATTGGCTCAGGATTTTTATTACAACGCTGTAAAGGAGATTAAGACTTTGTTTTTATTAAGGCCCAGTAGAATTCATTAACAGTAGGCTCATTGGATTTCCGGTTTTAACAAATAGACCATTTTTTGGCTTAAGTAATCAATTTGCAAAAAAGTTAAAGAGTGACTGGGAAGACAAGGGAATCGTTTATACAGAATATTGTACCATTAAGGTTAAATTTCACTTCACTAAAGTTGCCAATAGCAAAATAGATATTGCATTCTTGATCATGAAGAATCAGCATCAACTTTATCTTAAGAACTCTTGTACAATACGGCCGTCAACCGGCAACGAAAAAAGAGGTTGATAAGAGTTTTTTTTAAGTGAGAAAACGAATACTAAATAAAATAAAAATTACGATAGGACACAATAAAATTCAAGTTATAATAAAATAATTACTCTATTTTCACACTTATTTAATTCGTGGCCCCTGTAGGTTTTAAGGTTTTAATTTTATTTATAATTTATATGTTATTATTTATATTAATTGCGAAATATTGCGGCTATCATTTAGTAATTTTGTTGTCTACGTCATCTCGTTATCTGTTACCAATAACTTAAGCAACATCAAAACTAAGTATAAATAATTCTGCCAGAAGAGTCAATTGTTACCACCCTACTTAACTCACATTCCAAATAAAGATAAACAAAAAAGTACGCACGTTGAATCCCTGCGTTGTCCAGATAAACACACGAACAAAAGCATCTAGATTGGGCAGTGTCCACGACAGAACCACTTACGCCACACTCACCCGTCATTCAATTGTTTAGGCAAGCTGGCTCCGGCTCACGACTGTTTTTCGTTTGTAGGTAACCTACAGTCGCATTGTACCGCGGAGGTGTATCGATATTGAGACCGTCTCTTTATACAAACATTTTCGTTCGTTTTGAAGTCGCAAATGTCATCTTTTTATTCTCAAATAGGTATAACAACTTTTACTGTGACACAAACCTCAAACTTTATTTTTTATAAAAAAGTGTTGTTTTTAGGGTTTGGTGTAGGTTCCATAAAAAGTACCTAAAAACTGTACTATTTGAAGTAGAGAGTATGATTGTGTGTGTCGTTCGTACATTTAAAAGTACCTTACTTTTGTTTATTTCTATGTCCCATAGGATATTTTTAATCATTCATCCAATTGCAATGAAACTTTGGTGCAGGCTTTTTAAAATTTTATAAAAAAAATGTTGTATTATTAAAGACTCCTATACTGAGTTAACACACAGTTTACTCGTACTACAATGACTTTGATTTTTTTGTAAATGATCTTAACATCTTTTAAATTGTTTTTTTAATTGGTAGCATTATTACTGTTTTGTTTTGTATGTGATTATGTTTTCTAAGGCAGATAGATAGGTACTAAATATTTTTTTCAACATCACTACTCGTGCAAAAATAGTGCATGTTATGCGCTAAAAAAATGTTCATGAAAGTGACTTTTCTGTATTTTTATATTCTATACGGTTTAGGTTAATTCAATCAATTACGTTAGAGACAAAAGTCCGATTGATTGAGTGTCCCGAAAAATGTTTAATGGACAAATGGTTTTGTCCTATTGAAACTCGCCAGATTGGGTTCGGTTTGGTAAACGATTTTTATCTGATTAAATGATATTTGATATTCGCAACTGCAAATAAAATATATACTGTTGAGATATAAACAATATGAGATTTCAATGGGTTTTTGTGACTTCTATCATGATTTGCTTATCACCTTTATTATCTAAGCCTAGAAATAATTACCTTGATGTCAATGTTGTCATATATGTCGTGTGCCGTGAGACGGTACGATATGATGTGGGTTATCCGTTTAATAGAATTCGTGTAAATAAAAAATAGTTATTTTGTTGATCTAATGCAACAAAAATTAACTATTACCACACCTTTTGTAAAAGTCGATAAAAATTTGCATAAATTTTTGCTAAAAAATTGCAGTAATGATGTGCGTAATACGACTAAAAATAAGGAACTATGTATTACTTTAATTTACGATACTTACAGCTCACACCTATTTTATGTCTTGGAAGTCTTTTTTAACTAACTTCTAATAATATCCTCGTATGATATTGATATTTGTTTTTATAATAATTTGACACCATCAAGCTAGACAGACGACGCGGTAATACTGATACTGAAATTTTAATACCAAGAAACTTATCGAAGATGTAGCTTAATCCACAAGGTGGACTGACGACCTGGTACAGGCTGTAGAAAGCCGCTATATGCTGGCCACTTCTTATCTGCCAACCTGGAAGTCATTTGAGGAGGCCAATGTTCAGCAGTGGACGTGCTATGGCTGAATGATGAGGATGAAGCTAGCCTGGTGATAAAACGGGGAAGTGTAAAACTTTTAATTGAAGATAAATAACACTTGAAAAAAAAAATCATCGACGTCACGTGGGACCTCGAAGATTTTATTTTCAAGTGTTATTTATTTTCAATTAAACGTTGCATGGAATTGCTAAAAATAAAAATTTGTAAAACTTTTATTTAGACTAGTAGCATGGAGTAAGTATTATACTTGTAAAGCCTTTGAGTTTGAGCTAATTTGATTCGCTTAAACGATTCCCATACATTAAGCATGTTTTATAGTTTTATAATATTTTTTTTATAAATTTAATTAATGACTTAATCACAGCTACTATATTAATTGTAGTAATTTTCTAAGTAGACTGATATAGTTTTTGACATAGAGTGGATGGCCGATCAGTCGTTTTAAATATATAGAAAAAAGATTGGTTTAAAAATCACGAGGTCTACTTAAGTCAATATTGGCAAATGTCAAATTCGAACCATTCAACGTTATATTGCTATTTTATTAGCTCCATCGGGACCCTAATTAGTTTTGATGCCGCTGTGTAAATAAATTAGTTAAAATAAAACAAAACAAATTGGCACGTTAAATTCAAAATCGTTATTTATTATTCTTAATGTTATTTAAAATGACAGTTAATTACACTTCCTTATACATCACTTACTAATAATATATTTCACAATCTATTTACAATTGCATCTTTATTGTACTCGTTTGGTATACGATTTTTATTTTATTTTATCAAACTGTGGCAAATTTAAACTTTGAAAAATATTTAACGGTTTGAGCTACAAATAATTCATGATTAGAGAACACTTTTAACGGTTTTTTTTGGTATATTAAATTTCACTTGCTCAACCTTTGACTGTGTAATTAATATGGCAAAGCGAACGCTTTAAAATATTAAACAAACAAAGTAAAACTAGATTATAATTAAATACAATCAACATTGTACAGTCAACAACTTACCCTAATTCAAAACGTAAAATGTTTTTCATTAAAAATTGAACTGTAAGATTAAAAATATATTTATATATTTTTAGTAAGTAGACTGTATTACGGGCTAAAATAAGATTTTTTAAATTTTCATTAGAGATAAAAAAACACACGATTTATTTGTAGCTACAAACATACTTATAACATCTGAAAATTTATTACACATGATAAGTAATAAAACAACATCATATTTATACACTCTGAATATTATAAGTAGTAGATTATGTGACGTTATCCGACTTCTATATAGTATGACAGTATAAATTTAAGATATACAGCAATGGCAAGCATTTGTATGAGTTTGTCTGTTTTTTGTATAAAAGCTGATGAATTGTTGCCGTGTTGCATGGCTGCTGGGGTTTCACCTGAGAAAGAGAGAAATACAATATTAAAACTTAATAGATTTCATTTATATTAAAACATCTTCGGAAAAGAGTGTGTTCGAAAACATTTCTTTTACAAAAATATTAATGAAATAGTCATAGATATACTTTTTACTGTAAATATTTCACAAAATTATAGTACTTTTTTTGAACTGTCCCTGAACAAATATTTATAATGTTTTTTGTACTTTGACCGTAAAAAGTAAAGTAAAGTATGCCTATATACGTCTCACTGCAGGGCACAGGCCTCACCTCAACTATGAGGTGGTTTGGGCCATACTCCTCCACGCGGGCTCAGTGCGGATTATTGGAGGGGTGTTGTAAGGCCAGTGACTAAACCTTACTGTCAGATGTAATCAAGCCGCTATAAGACCTCTGACTAGGCTTTACGACTAATATTATCAAGTGATATCAGCCGGGATTAACTTTCAACGTGCCTTACGAAGCACGGAGATGCTCGTGATAAATGTCACTTAATATGGTCGGAATGGTCACCCATCCACTCACAACCACGGCGTTGGTTGCTTATCTTTAGACTTGATACCAAAGAGCTGCCGCCACTGAGCTACGAGTACCACTTTGACCGAAAAGGTAGCGTTAAAAAGTATGCCATATATTTTTGCAAATTTTTATATTTTTTATATACTAATACGTTACTGTCGGACGTAGTTCAATTTTGACCCTTCTTCTTTGTCCCCTATAAAACACACTTCTTTCATATTTTTTTTATCTAATGTTTATTCGATTAAGTGCCTAGGTTTTTTAATCATTGAAACCTATTCAAAAAGGAAATTTATAAGTATCTGTATCTTATTTTGTTAAACCTATTAGTTAACCACAAATTTATTCTGGGTATATTTATTAAGTGTAAATGGAAGTTGCTAAAACGTTGTTTCTTCCACGAACCAACTTTTTAATCTTTTGAGTTTGTAAGTAAATTATACATTATGCAACTTCAAAATAGCACTTTGAAAATAATATTTGGGTGGAAAGTTCATAAAGTTCGTTACTCAGTGTATACCATAAATAAAGTTAATGCAGTAAGCTTGCTAACACTGATTATGTATGTATAAGTATAATAAGTATAAGTTTATTTTGTATAAGAAAGTAAGCTACGTACAATGATATTAATTACACATGCTTATAAAAAATATTTTTAAAAGAAAGAGAGTGTTAATCACGCTACGCTACGCTAATAATGTAATATTTAAGAGCCTCTACACATCGTATTACATAATAATGCCACCAGCGGCGGGTCTAAAACGGCCGCATTGGATGTTTCATATTTCGTTCATAATATGTTTCATTTAGCAAATCTTAAAATGACAAGTTATTTGATTAATCATAAAATGAGCCTCGAACATTTCATATTTGCAGTTCATCTAATTTGACAGTTTTGTATGGAAATTCGTAATATGGTCCACTTATTATGATATGAGTAATTCATATTAAATGTCAAATTGGTGAACCACCATTTTAATGTTATTTTTATTATTATTTTGTATTGATATTTGTAGAACACACAAAACTTGAGTATTTTAAAACATTTTGTTCTTTTGTGTTGTTAAAAACATTCATTTTCATAAAAACCGTAAAGTAAGATTGGACGCGTCATTATATTTTTTAACGTAGCTCAACATCGTCATCAAATATGATCCATTTGATGAAATGAATTGCATATGATTCATTTATTAATGTGGCCGTTTTAGGGTTTGCAAATCATTTCCGCTACATTTCACTAAATGAATCAGATTAAAAATGAAACATCCAATGCGGCCGTTTTAGACCCGCAGGACACTAAACTAGTGACTAGATGTTCCCAAGTAAATATCCGTTCTATATCAATATATTGCTGAACTACCCATGTTAAAATTTAAAGCTCACGTTAAAATGATGCATACGAAAAAAGGGTACTTTTTATATTATTAATGATTAATGACAAAAATGTTTAGAGACTGCCTTGCTCCCAAAGGCACTTTTTTACCTTGAAATATACTATTTGTAATATGAAGATTAAACACTATTTAAAAGAGGCTGACAATAGAGACCGAGTTTCTTACATTGCTTCTTCTCGGCGCTAGGCCAAGTATGCCCCGAAGCAGAGGTATGAAAAAAATTGGGTCGTGTAAAAGCGCTTGGTTTAAGCCTATTTGCAAAAATAAATTGGTTTTATTTATTGTACTAAACTACTAAAACCAAAACTACTACTAAAACCATTTTGAAATACCTCAAAGATCTACAGATAGGGCTGTGCTTGAAATTTCTCGAAAAAGAAGATCGATATAAAACTATTAAATGCTATTTTGGACAACCCTAGTTATTTATCTGCAAACGCAAGCGCCGGATCGGTGACCTTTGACCCGCTGCACGCGCGTCGCGCGGGGACATGCTTGCGCTGTGCTTTTTAGGGCTGTAACCTTAATGTTTTACAAAAACTGTTTCTTCTTCTTGTTCTATAACTATAAGATTTTCAGTTACCTAATACAGGTCAAAAATTTAGTTATCGCCGATGTCCGTTTAAATTTTATTGCTTATTTTTTTACACGTTGTATAATAGTTTTCAGTGGCATCAAAATCCACAAAATAAAACTATAAGCGTAATTAAAAGGCAAGTAAGATTACTCCGTCTATTTGCATTATGTCTTGATAATGGACGAAAAGACAGCCGTTGTTTTAATTAGTTAGTCGGTGTTGCTATTAGACGTAAAATTCTTAAGAAAAGAAGATATCACTTGTTTGAGTGAATAATTGAGTTAGTGCTATAATCATCTACGAGTAATAAGCTTTTGTTTGACATTACAAGTATAAGACAAATCCTACAAGACTTACAACGTTATCACTTAACACCATAAAATGATTCAACAAGAAAATTAGTATCTTCTGGTTGAGTATGATTTATTACTGAATGTTATGAGTATCAAGTCAAAACGACGTAGATTTAATTCCCATCCAGTTTTTTTTCACGTGAAATATAATCTGCAACTTAAACTAAGATTAGTTTAATGGGAAAAAAATGCGTCAAATAATTTTGTTTCCCAAAAAAGAAATACATTCTTATATGCCAAGTTTTCCAGTAAAATAACATGATTGATTGAATTTTCCAACAAAACAATTACTATACTGATACTAACAGCAAATAAAATGGCTTTTTAAGAACAAAAGAAAATTATTTATTACCAAAAATCGCGTTTACATAGATAACATAAAACAAAGCTTTCATTTCGAAATAGCTAAAAGTTATGACTCAACAACACTTAAATTTATTGCCTAGTCTAGAAAATTGTTTAGCCCCCTTCTAGGGTAATAATCATGATGGCAAAATTACTAGCTACTTGAAAAACGTTTATAGCATAACGGAAACAACCACACCACAACGATATTCAACCTATTATCGTCTACTGAAGGAGATATTTCTTATTAAAAAAAAATGTTGCCTGTAAGGCGGTTTGGACGGTAATTTACGTGATAGCGTCGCCGATGGAGTGGAAGAGACAATAGAGATAGATGCGTCACAAGCCGAACGCTTAGGCCGATCGTGCCGCCTCTATCGCTTGTTCCGCGCTCTCGCTCACACGCGGAAAGTGACACTTCTTCGTGAGTGCAGCCGCCGTTCATCGAGTTATAAGACGTTATTACGTCAAAAACAGTTCCCAGTTCAATGTTCTTCCACATCTAAAGCATTAACTTTAGACAATTAACACTAAAGTACCTATTTTGTTTGTGATAGTAAGTGCACACTGGATAACGTCACACACTGTGGAAGCCAGACCATGGCCTTTATTTAAGAGTTTGATTGCAACGTTTGGGATTAAAACTATTATTTTAATTAGTATAGTTGCTAAAGAAAGTACTATAGTTTAAACTGCTACCTATAGATCATTAGCTTATACAATAAACTGAAAGCAGTTTGTCGTTTGATTTGATTAAAAGCTTTTGATCTGTAATAAATATGCCTATGTCACACAGACATGGAACAATTATTTCCCTTACGTTTTTTCATTAAAAAAACTTTTTGTTTTTGTAACAAATAAACTTTAAAGTACCTATATTGCCTTTATCAGTGTTAACGTACAGATAAAAAACCAAATTGCTAACAAAATAAAACTGGCTCATTCGCATTAATAAATATAAATTATATTTTCTATGTATACCTAGATCATAGTAATCTTGATATTCATTCTAATAATCTAAATGAAAAAAAAACAGACAATGGATGATCGAGTGAAATTTTAAAACAACTTTTAGTTTCGATGAACTGGCTGTAAACTTTGAGCTATCACCCGTAACAGTCGATTAGTCTGGATATTTTTAGTAGAATCGATAACAATAATGATAGGGTTCCAGTAATTTTATGACCAATGAAACTGCTAGTCGTAAAACATAACAGCTCACGTGTTTGGAGGCCAAAAGGTCTATTGGTCATTGGTAAAATTGTTTCACTTACTTAATAGAACTCTATTCAAATAAAGATAAATCAAATAATATAGTAATTTTTACTTTGCAATATATTTATATGCCAAAGTTATGAAAAGCCTTCAAAGTCTATCGAACTAATTTTAATAACAAATTTTACTCCTAATGTAAGTACCTTTACCTAATCAGTTCTTTTTGGAGTCGGTGCGAATGAACACATTTTAACTCTCAATGACTGGCACTGATTCCAAAGAGAGCTGATTAAGTATACTTACATTAGTTAATGAACTTAGTTATTAAGGTTAAATGAAAAAAAGTTTATTTTTTTTTGCTTTTCAGTTTTTCCGCGGTCAATTTTTTTTGGTAAAACGTTTTTTAAGTTGTATGATTCTCCACACAATAAATGCATTATTTCAACTTTTTTCTTTACTTACATACCAAACTTTCCACATTACATCCTTTTAATCGCTTCCGAGCAAAAACTAGGAGTCTAGGACATAGGCAAACGATTTCCGATAGGAAGAAGAAAGCTTATGTTCAGAAGCCATTTAAAGTTTAAATTATTGCTAAATACATTGCTGATGGATCGACTGTGTAGGAAGATTACTTGTGATATACTTACTTTGAACAACATGTACAGTGACTGAAGTTGCTTTGGCATTGGCAGGCACGCAAGTGTAGTTCCCAGCGTGTTTCGGCTCAGCCTTACCAATGACTAGTTCACTGGTTTGTCTCCCGTTGTGGACATTTACCCCATCTGTAAGAAGGTGCTTTGTTAGTAATATAACATAGAGGTATGATTCAAATCTTTGTCTCGTCCATATACTTCTAAACTAACTAGAATGTCCCGGCATGACTGTTAACAGAGTATTTTTTAAGGCTTAAAGTTGTTTGATTCCATCAGAGAGGTCATGTGACTAGCGTCACTGACAATACTTCTGCAATTTGCACTATTAGTGGTAATGTGGTACATATCACCTTATATTTTAAAGAAACCTGCACTGCATTGCACCCAGGATGGTAATATCGTAGAAAGAGGTTACTTAATGTCGCAGGCAAATGAGGATACTGAATCAACATCAAAATCTCAGAAAAATGATGTCCAATATATAGGTAGGTAAGTCGTTGAGAAATGACGATAGGGATTTCATGGAATCCCTAGGAATACCACGAAATCACGAAACGACATATTACTAAAAAAATAGTAAGAAGTCGTAATTAAACAAGGATATTCGACATAGTAATTTCGTGGTATCCCCAGGGATTTCATGAAATCCCTAGTATCGTCACTTCCCTGTGACATACCTATATTGAACATATTTTTTTCTGAGATTTTGACGTTAATTCAATATACATTAACCACGATAGTTGCCCTTAAGAGAATGTATGTTGCTTATGTTACATCTTGTATGTTCTCAATATTTTTTGTTCGCTGTATATTTAGTAACACGTTTCTTTGCTATAGCTTCCTACTGTATTCAAACAACACAGTTCATTAATAGGCTTCTTAAAGTACGTAAAGTTTCCACGTTCCCGAAATCGTATGTATTCCAGTATCAAAAGGAATGCCGAAATAGGAAATCCGAGCCGAGTTGAATCTGATAAGGAAAAAGTCCTTTTTGGTTCGTTGTCAAGCCATAAGCTATATACGGTTCTAGTTACCACTAAAAGTAAATGGAAAACTGGATGTTTTAATACAGATAGAGATTCTGTTTTTATAAATGTAATTAAAACTGGCAACAGAGAAAAACACTTTTTATTACACATTACTAGATTTATGTTTTAGCGAAAGTATTTAAGTAAATATTTTAAGTTATTAGTAATTAGTAATTTATTTTCGTCACATAACTTTTTTTTAAATTACTCTTTTTCCATTTTTCGATTAATGATTTCATTAGAGATAAGATCAAAAAGTATTTTATGTAATTTTATTTACTATGTACAACATTTAAAAAAAGTTTTAAAAGTCTTTATCATGGTAATATGAAACAGTTATAAATTAATTACTTTTATCATTAAACAAGCAACTGAAAACAATTAAGATATTTATTTCCTCTGTTTAAGTCGTAAAACCTCTCTTTTACAAAAACAGCATAATTACTTAGCTTTGCCTACTGGCCAAACATTAAAATAACTAACCCGATTACTCCTACAATTCTTCGTAAAACTACTTCCCTATCTAGTCTAGACCTAAGTGTTTTTATCAACAATCCATTATTTAACAATACGGTGCTCAAGGCTCGATTCCTACAACCATCTTTTTCTATTCAATTCTCTTCTAACATTTCTTTGTTCGTAATGAAAAGGAGTTGCATCGGACGTCTTTCTATTCCAAAGTAGGTCAATAGTATTTATCTATTTTACTCAAAGAGGATTTCTTTTTATTCAATTAAGGTATTTTTGCATAAGGTACAACACGCTTCTAAGCAAGTATATATATTTTGTATTGACAGTAAGTTTTGTAAAAGTAGCAAATTGAAAATACTTCAAAGAAAAGACATAAATCTGGGTACTATAATACATAATATATCCTTCATTTTCTTATAATTGAGATACACAGAATGATGTTTTAAACTGGGCGTAGTTCAAAGGACATAAAACGAGAGTTTTCATTATTATCATCATCGTCAACCATCATATTATCATAATCAGCTTATGTCAGTTCACTGCTGGACATAAGCCTCTCATAATACAAGCTGGACCTGATCCTTGGCTACTCTTATCCACGTTGTCGGAAGGAGCCCTACGCTGAGTTGCCTACGCCAAAAAATCCCTAAAAAATACGCCTAACCCATTGGTTAACGGTTGCATGGGAAATGTAACCAGAACCCCATGTCTGCTAAATTAAAATTGGCATAATTGAATATCAATTCGATCTCATTGTAATTGTTTGAAACATTTAGTATTCTAATAATTTACGTCTTAAATACTATCTACTATTAAATAGATGCCATTTTTAAATAAGCAGACTTGGGGCCTTGCCCAGAGCCACTTACCTAAACCAGCTTTTTCTATTAACTATATTGAATACCTTTAGTTTTCTTTCGGATGACCTCATTTCTAATTTCATGCTTTAGATAAAACCCAAACAGAGTTCTTTTCAATCATCGTTAAGCAACTTTAAAAAAGTGTAGGGCGAGTGTTTCATATTGAGCGCAAGTTTTTCTATGATGATTCAGTTCAGATTTTAAAGCAAGATTAAAATAAAGGCGGGCATGTACAGACAAGAGCTTAGCAACCTACGACAAAACGTCAATATTTCTCAATTGATATCCTTATCTATGTATCGGACGAGTTGAAAATCTGTTAAATGACCTTTAAATTTTTGGGTAGGTTGAGCTGCTATTGACAGTACTATAAAGCAAAAGATTACTTACTCAAATCGTAGTTGATCATTCGATTCTCGAAGTACCAGAAGACGTACGAGGGTGGTTCCGTAGACCTCTTCACTACGCAGACTAGGCGTAGCATGGATCCTTCGTGGATTATCTTTTCTGATTCTCCCACTATTTCTGCGTACGCCGCTAATTGAATTGAGGAAAATAAACCAATTAATATAGTTAGTACACTCATAAAGAAAACATTGCTTAAAGCGGTGCATATCAAAAATTTAAATAAGTTCAATTTCTCTTTCCAAGATTATGTAGCCAGTTAGTTACAATTAATGATTTCTATAGGTATACCTAAAACATCAGATTACATACTGATTCAATGTAAATGGTGGTCCACGACTGCCATGTTTTGGAAAAAATCCCAATTTTTTAATAAAAGCTATAAAAGGCAATCCGGCTGCCCAGTCTGTTAGATGGAAAGTGGCTTAGAGACGCCCCTGACGTAAGGGGAATAGTTGATGCGTAGCAACCCTTTGAAGTATAGTAGATGGCAAAAATGTAGACACTTTTCGACTTTAAAAGGACTTCAATAATCTTCTTCAGCATTCGAAAAAATTAAATGTATGATTGCGCAGCAAAATGCCATAAAACATTATGGAATTTAACTTAAGGATTATTAAAATGTATTTCCAAGAAGAGGCGGAAAAACTTTTTTTTGCGTTTCTTTATTATTGCTTAATGAAAAGGTCAGGGGGTTCGGTCGATTCTCTAAGAAAACGCAAGTATACTCGTTCTAAATATTACCTAAGCATACAAACAAACAGCCTCTATTTCGCTAAGGAGTGGGTTGACATTACTATTGCCGGTGACATGAGTGTTAAAGTGACAGTACATATAAAGCAGTACAAATTAACATAGACTCTATTTTGTTACAGAGTTAGTTCACACTATTAATCGTCAATTAGTGAAGTGAACGCAAAGTGATCGTGGTTTTGTTTAAATAATTGACAGCAGTACCATGCTTTTGAAAATTATTCTATACAACTACTCGTATGGCTACTGCTTCGCAGCTAATTAAATCTTTACAAAGAAAAACTTACACAAATAACTACAATTTACCCCTTGAGGTACGGTTATTTATAATGTTAAGAGAATAGGCAGGTGAAATTTGCCTTTACGTTTTAGCTACGGCTTTGCCTGCAAGGGATTAAGATGAACAGATAGGGATGGTTCTGGGAAATACAAATACATTTTGGCTTTTGTACTCGACTGTCTGTCGACTTTTGAACCTTATTTTGCGGTAAAGTAATATTTAAAATATGAGATGCTGTTTTTAAAGCTAAATGATATGAATTGAGGGATTCTGTTGAAGAGGAAATTAAATGTCGATATGTTGGCATATAAACGAAAATTCATAGAATTTCCAAATCTCATTTTGTACTTAAGTATTTTGTATAATGACTTTTTTAAGAATCATTATACATTAAATATAGAAAATGACAACGATTATGATATAACAGAATATTGCAGTATTCTGCTCATTGAAGAAAACCTAAATTTAAAAATAGATTTAGTACTAGGTATTATGTTAAATTAAAAATCCCAATCAATATTAATAAATAGGTACTTCAGACTTCAGGCTTGCAATATCAAACTTAATCCGTGGGGGTAACCATAAACTATTAAAACAATTTCAAATCTTGTGAAATCTGCCAAATTTCGTACGTAATTGACAGATTTGAGATTGTTTTAAGAGTTCATGGTAACCCCGCGTGCCTATCTGCGTAACTTAATAAAAGTGTCATTATGATGGATGTCATTATTAATCGAAATCGAAAAAAACTTACCAACAAGTACTAGCTTGAAGAATATACTAGTAGGAGGATGGGTGGGCACTTGACACTCGTAGTAACCGGCATCAGCTGATGTCGCGAAGCGTATATGCAGCGCCCAGTCCTGTTGAAGAGATATTCCAATCACTTATGATGTAGAAACTATCTTCTTTCTCTAATGGTACTCAGTCTCAAACGCTTGATATTTAAATACTTGCAAGTAAAGCACAAGATAGTTTATTTCTCTTGAAATTTGGAACTTCAGTGGCCCAAGCATTGAGCAAAGATAAGTAATGTGGAGACTGGAATGTCATGTCAGTTATGTTCAAAAAGAGATTAGGAGTAAACCAGTAGTTACCATTTTACATGCCTAAAACTACAATTAATTGATGATGGCTTAGGTCTTAGTCTTACTACTTATATTAGTTACGTTATCGACATTATATCGTTTAGCCAGTAATCTATAATATTTTTATCCTTTCATGAGAATGGTGTTTTACATCACATCAATAATCACAGAAGTTGCTTTATAACACTAGTTTAACTGGCGGTAAATGATAAACATTGTTTAAAAATAAAATTTAAAAAAAACTAATAAATAAAGAGCACATACATTTATAATACTATAAGTTAAAACTATAAAGTGCAGGAGGTAAGTATTTCCCTGAACTAAGTCGAACTTATGTTTCAGGCTAGAAAGAACTAAGATGTAAACTTCTACGCGATATGATATAATACATTTTGACATTATTAATAGTGAAACAAGATAATGATCTCTTTTCAACGGAAACAGCAAAAAAAAAACACAATTACTCGTAGGTTATGATAAAAGTCGAGTATGTATTTTCAATTCCTTAAAACTGAAACTCATTTGATGGATTTTCTCAAATGCATTCCCAGAACGATACACTCCACTTACTTCAAAGTACATCGTTCTGTATAAATATTTTCCGTTAACCTTACCATCCATATTTTTTAAGCTATTGCACAAAATAAAGGGATGAAAAAAGACCGCTCGTAGATGCATATAGCATAATTCGGAGCGCATATATAGGTATATATATATCATAGCCCATTACAATGTTCTTAGGAATAGATTAGAATAGATAAAATAATTTATTTGCTAATAACATGGTTAGGATTGAATATATCAGTTGTAAACGTGTGTGAAAATTGTCTTTGGATTTGTCATTTATCAGAAGGCGCTTAGATCTTCTCTAAGAGTTTATCCCAATCTCTTGTAGGCTGTTTTATAGCACATAACAAAAAAACAGGAAAAAATACGTTATAAATAACACAATTTGTACCAATATTACTGCAATTTTGATTTTTTTATGTATGGATAATTTGAAGTAAAAAAAAAACAAATACTTAATGCTATTTGAAAACCATAAAAAGATAACAGATCTGTATTATTTAATTTCGTTTAAAATACTTTGAGTGATCGACATATAACTTGAATATGTTTGCTTTGTGGGTTCCGTAGAAAGCAAAACTACCATTCATTTTAAAGTTGTGAGTACATCTTTTCGAGAACGAAACGTGAACGTATTCCCAGATCGTCGCAATGTACAATGAAATAAACTTGCTGCATTTATTTCCTTGCGAGAACTATATTTATGTTAAAATATTTTGGATTACTGAACTGCTTTTGCAAGAAATCTACCGTATTTTAAATTGTGAATTCCTGTTTAAGCTATGTATATTTTTAAAAGGCTTATAAATTTTTCGTCGCCGTATATGGTCTCCTTTTTACCCATGGTCTTGTGCCAATCTATTCCTTTTTTTTTCTCTAGATACTCGCAAAATACCACCGAACTAGTGGGCTGATGGTCAGTCCACTGTCCTTCGTCTTGTGACTTTGTCATCGTGGTTATTGAAATGTATCAAAAATAAATAGTCTGATCCAAATCAAAAAAATAAGAGCGTTTACATACCAGGGCCTAACAAACTTTCATGTCCAAAGTTTTAGAAATGGACGATACAATAGAAACTTAGTACTTGTAAGAGAAACACTTAAGTCTAAAGTGTTAGTTATTGCAGTTTTGTAATTTCATCTCTTAACTTTTAAAACAACCTTTTGCTGAATTAAAAACTTTTTCCAATAATAATAAAATAGGTCGTGCTATTGACTATTAAAATAAGGAAAATTTAACTTCAACCGTTTCAAATTCCGCACAAATTTCATTAGTTTCAGTTCCGAATGGTTGTAATAACACTTCATATTTATATGACAATGTTATAACCACAGTTAATGTAATACAGTTGACGTATTTTTTCCAAAACTAAGAATTTAGAATAGAATAGAATAGAATAGAAAAATATTTATTTGACACACACATCATACATAGAATACAAATTTTACAAGAATACAATTTTTCTTCTTTTGTCTCGTTAGTAAGGATCAAAGTATTGTTATTAAAGGGCTTTAATAATTTCTTACTTGGTATGTGCCCGAACTGGAATTTATTGTTATTTAGTCGAACCTTGCAAATCTTGCAATGCGCTATACGGTACTAATGGTAATGAAATATAAAAATTGAGTTAATCTGTGAGAATCGAGTGCTGGACAAATGCATCCTCAACACCATAGCAAGTGCCTCTGGGCTGTTTGCATCCAGTAGCTTTCGGGAACCGTGACTTGGTCATCATTCTATTTGCGACCACTTATTGGAAGATTCAGCTTGGCTGCATCTTCCAGTTAGTGGTCGCCACTTATCCCTTTTTAGCGCGACTTTTTTTTCTGTGTGGGTTGAACAGTGATAACACTGTATTTATTTTAACTGTGGCTACATTTGACCAAACAATTTGAGTTTCAATTCGGTTAACCTCGAACTCGGCTGTAATCACTAAATTAAACAAAACAATAACCGAATTGAATGGGATTTCGCTAAAATTGCCATTCTTGGGTTGAAAGCCTATCAAACTTCTTGTTTACCCATTTTATTTAAATTTGAAAGGATAATTTTGCGAAATGGACTTTTTGTTGTTGTTGCTGTCTTCATATTGTACGGTTTTAAACGAATAACAGTGGCAGTAGTAGGTATCAGGTTATATTTCCTAATTATTTTTGAGTCAAGGAAAATTCCTTATTTTGTAATCATTTTTACTTTTATTCCGGTATTGTTTTAGTCTGTATCCATAGATAAGAAAATATTTTAATTAAAATGAGGGGAACTGTGTGGTTAAACTGAAAATGTTTTTTTTTGTTCCTTCCAACAAAAATATAATGTTCTACATCGATGCCAATGTATTTGTTATTATAATTAATAACTGATTTTTCAAGATTTCGATACTATTAAAATTTAGAAAAGTGCTATGAAATGTTGATTAGGTCGATGCTATAAAAACTTGTACTCGTATAAGAGTTCATAATAAAATAAAGCTAGACGCCAAAAATGACTTAAACAACGAAAATCGAAAAAAAATATTAATGTATCGATAAAAGTAAACTTGTTATTTTTCCCCCTAAAACAAAGGTTAAAAATGCATTTTCTATTCTTTGCTTTGATATATTTTTTTAACGTTCCCAGTTTTTCTAGTGAGGTTCACTTTTAACATTACCTTTACCCCTTAAAAGGTATGTACTAATTAAAAAAGTTGTATAATTGATAGGAATGGCAGTATAATAATTATGTCCTTGAATTTTTCTCCAATAATTAGCTGCTGGTAGACCCAGGAATTTGCCCTTTGTGTGATTACGTGGATCAGCTTCTGTTACATTCGGCGCGACAGTTTGTAAAGCAATGTTCGCAGCGCTAGAGATTCAGTTCAAATGAGAATTGTTCATTAGTTCATGTGTGCCAATCTCATTACATAACTGCAATTTAGGTCGTCAAACACAATGCCACCAGCTTGCCAAAATATGTAACGTGATTCTTAGTTAACAGGGTGTATATTTGTAAATAAAACGAATAAGGCCCACTTGCATGTCAGGATTATCGAGTTTAATCCCGAAATATCCACTGACACGGTATTGAAAATCATTATATGTATAGCTGTCAGTTTGTATGAGAATGACAGATACGCAAAGATGTCCTAATCTTGTACTAAACTAATCCGGTGGTGCGCAAGTCCACCTAAGAATTGTGTAACACTAGAATGGGATGTATTTTTTTTATAAACAACACCATAATCGTTATGACTTAACAGCAAATAATCAATATAAGGCGTTCCAGAATTTTTTCAATGGCGTCTTCCATCATACCCAAACTTGAGAGAATTTAAAAACAGTTCCTTTTTTTAATTGTTCCGAACTAACGCCCCTAAAGTGTAAGGTGAATCGTCGCGTCACTATTCCAAGTATGGTAAGCTCCCAGAAATTATATTAGACTGATCAGTTTAAACGTACATTTGTTAGGGTTTTTACATTTTAGTCTGATTCTACTCCATATTCAATGATTACTTTGCTAAAGCAAAATAGATAAATTAATAATTCATTCTTGATGAATCAAAATATAACAAACAGTCAGGTCTTAGACTTATGGGCTTAGTGTGGAAGGACACAGACCACAACATATACAGAATGACTTTTTTATCACCGTCCAAACCTTCTGAGATGACTCGTAATACAAACGATCAAGTATTACTATTTGTACCAACTCTCTAACTGCAAACTAAATCAGCAGTTCCATAGAAAACATCAATATTCATTCGACCAAAATGTATGAAACAGTTGAAGTTTATTTTCCAATTAGGGAGTAGGTCCAATTGTAAGAGTTGTTCGTTTGTATCAAGAGAGTTATCTCAGAAGGTTTGGACGGTGATAAAAAAGTCAACTTGTATATTATGTTCATTGTAGCTATACCTTTATTCATTGCAGTCAGCGCAACTGCAACTAACAACAGCGATTACACAAACTTTTCTCTCAGGAACTGCGATATTGTAACACAACTTAAATATCTACTGTTTTATTAATAGAACTAAATGCGCAATATTCTAATATGAAAACACAAAAGTTCATAGCTATCGAGTTTCTCATTCCCATGTATCAGGTAGCGCGCCGGTGCTATACGTAATTTGTGTAGATATCAAACTTCCATGCCTTGATAAAGATATAAGAAATCGCAGTAATATGTTTTTCTATTGTGTGAAGGATGTTTCTTCTATATATTAAATTCACATTTTGTTTTAGTTTACAATCATTTTGTAAGGTTATTTTGTTGTAAATATTGTTTTTTTTGAAATTTGGAAATCGTATCCAAAGAGAAAGTTGTATTTTAGCAACATAATCAGATTTTGCACGTTGCAAATAAAGATGTCAGTAAAACGTTTCGAAATTGTATGTACTTATCTGGGACCCTTCAGGCACTTCCTATATCTGTCCTCATGTATTGTAATAATATGTTTTGTGCTTAGTAAAAAATATATAAACATAAAACAACTATTTTCAGTAATTACCACAATTATTGAAATCTACAAAAGTTTACAGTTTTAAGTGTACAATTAAAGAACAAAACTTTGAAATTAGAAGGTGGAAATATATTAAAAATCATTTTTATTAGAACAATCGAATTGAAAGTGGGACATGTTCATAAACAATAAATTTGTACTTAAAAAAGCCTACACGAAGATATTAATTGCAGCGTATTTGTACGAAAATAAGTCCCATGTTTTACTTGGTATTTTGTGCTACAGCAATCTATCAAATTGTTAAATAAAATTGAAAGAGATTGTCTTGGGGAAAATTGGTTATCTTTAGTGGATGAAAAGCCTGTTTGTATCCATAACTGTGTCTGGTATGTTTATGTACCGGTCATATTTTTTTCGTGCAATAAATTGTCTACGTATCTAGAGATCTTATCACGATCTTTAAAAAATACTCGAGGCTGCAACCAGCCTTGAATAGATTTTGTATCATCTTCAAACAAAACACTGCCTGTCACGATATTACGAGATTTAACGCTAAAATTTATTTTTAAAACAGATGTAAGCATATTTCAGACTAGACGGGTACTCGTATTTTTAGCGAACACGCCGCTCGTTCGTTTATTCATCCCTTTTCTCAGATAACGACTCTTTGCGAACTCGCTCCATGAATACAACTGGAGTCCTTATACAACATTGTGACTGTGGGCCTAGGGGCATTTGTACAGCTTGCTGTGACGCTCAACAAAAAAGCCAGAATTTAGGTTAAAGATTTTTGTTAAAAAATAAAACAGTTGTCTAAAGCCTTCAGTGAGTTTAGTTCGAGATCTTTTGTATACTTTAGTTACACTGCGTATTGTTATCGTATTCTCTTATAACACTTTGTTATCAAACTTTAAAGAACAATTTAAGCCTTTAAGGCGAAACAGTGAAAATGTTTGATTGTCTTAAGTACATTTATACACAAATACACAAACGAGTTGTCTGAAAGAATTAACGATTGTTCAAAGTTTATGTTTTTACATGTAAGCATCAACTTAATGTAGCAGAACATCATTAATCTTTCATTGTGATATCGAAGGTCAACAACAAAGGCACTTAAATTTTTGTCAGAGTAGCTTTTAGCGCTCTTTTAAATGAGACGTTTTATTGGTGTCAAAAATGATTATCTTTCACGAAACGTGTTTATGTGATGAATTCTTACCTTGACATGTCTTCCATGTGCTGAGAAGAATCGGCTATCCGCACTATATGTGACGAGACCCACGGACAGCAATGAGTAATCTTTCTTCCTTATCCACGTTACCTGTTGTGGAAATCATAAAAATTAGTAATATAGAACCGAATTTGTCAAAACCGTAAAAATGCTAAATTCCAATCGAAGGTTATAAATATACCTAAAACGATTACATTTTTACCGTACATTATCATTAAGTATCTTGATGATAGTATTATATATATTTGGGAAGCAAAACCATAACTAGTACAGCTGTGTGTGCAACATTACAGGCATGTAATTTGTTACTAATTAAACACGCTTAAAATCTCGTAATTGAGCTACCAAGCCCTGAATTATAGCATTTATATCTGACTAGTTTAACTAATTTATCGAAACCCCAATAGTCCTAATTAATTACACTACAATAGATTTCAAATTACAAGTAAATTTTGGCAGCACAAAATCAACAAATTATACCATTTATACACTTATTTGGAACTGAATAAAACATAACCCCAATCTAGCAAATTATACGAAGTAACCGTAACCTAAATAAACAATCGAAATTCAAGACTAATGAAAATAATTTTCATAATATCAAATCAAAGGGACACAGATAAGATTTGTTGTTTGTGTCAAAATAATAATGTTTATCGGAAAGTTTGAACTATTCATAAACGATATTTGCAAAAAATGGAATTACTGTCAGTTTCATTTCAAGAAAACAACTTTAATAAAAACCCCTTTTTCAAAGTATTTTGATAATTACTTAGAGCTTAACGTCGCGACGGTTACAGTATTTTGCTTAATTTTTTTAGAACTCCCTAAAAATTCACCCAGTTTTACTGATAAAAAATTTAGATGAGCTTCAATTTATTTCGGAAAATGTTTCTGCCACAACATTTGGTATTAATAAATGACAAAGTTTCGGACTCCAGACGGGTGGGGTCCCGATTTTATGACGCAACTTTTCGTAATTACCGTATGAAACTAAATTGAGAACATTCGGTCAAATTTCTGCCCTGAAGCCTTGATAAGTTTTGTATTTTATGTTATCCAATATAACTTTATTTAAAACCCTGCGAGAAAAAGCCTTCGAGTGTATTTGAAAATATAAGGCAATTCAATGGAATAATTAATATAAGGATCTTTTTTTCCAACTCACTCAATTTAAATATAGCTAAAATTTAAGTATAAAGTAAAAATGAAATGGCAATTTATCGAAAAATTCTCACCGTATTTTCGGTGATATCGCTAACTTCACAATGTAGTATCGCCGTAGTTCCTATCTGAGCTATAACGGTTGTACAATTTTCAGTCAAAAATATACCGCCCTTACCACCTTTACCACTTAACTTATTGACGGCGGATGCCGTCGAATCTCTGTACATTTTCTTAACTTTATTCAAAGACTTTTTCAATGAAGCCTCTTCTAATTCTTTAACAATTTCTGCATCTGTTATCCTATGCTTCCCGTGATGTTTCTCTCTATGTTTATGAACTTCATCAATAAGTTTATCTAAATTATGTACATCTTCATTAAATTCTTTATCTAGTATTGATGCTGAGAGGCGTAACGGTTTTGGTAATTTGGGATATGTAGCTGTACTCAAAATATAATCTGTTGTGGTTTGGTAAGCTTCAGTCGTCTCTTCATCATTTTCAACCGTTGTAAAGAGAACTGTTGTCTGTGTTGTTGATGTAGTTGTTCTTCTTCTATGACCTGTAAATATATTTCAATTTAAATACAAAGGTTACTTTAGGATGGTGTAATTCTCTAAAACCTCCTAAATTTTTAACGCGTCAAATTAATTCAGTCTGAAGATAGATGAAGTATTTAAATTGAAGAAGCGTCGAATAAAAGACCTTTAATAAAATATTTTCAACGGTTATAAATTATTTACTGAACCTGTTTTTCATTTTATTGGGGGTAACATTTACTCATTTTTAGTTTAATATTTCATTTTATTCACGTCTAACGATAACATACGTTTGATCAATTAATTCTAATATGAAAGTCAAGATAAATTGAAAAACCTTTTCTAAATTTACTTACGATTTATATTGAGCTTAGAATTTTTTGCCGGGGATCAAAAGGCGTGTTATATGGATGAGACACGCGTATGTCTCATCCATCTAAATCACTGCGTAGTGGTAATTTAATTTGTACATGTATTGAACACACAGCTTAATCTATTGACTAGTTTTTTAGAGCGTTTAAATTATAAATACAATTTTTAAGCATTATTTAAACGTTGTCTGTCAAATGAAAATGGCTGTAAAGTTAGATAGGAGTAATTGGCAAGACCGGCACGCGTGGTTACTAAGATTTGTCAAAGTAAGTCAAAACTATCGTTAAAAGTTATTTATTACAGCGGAGAGTTAAATTATCGTTACTTTATATTATTGACAAATTGACAGCTTGGTGTTCATAAATTTTAGTATTGACTTTAAAAAATATTATTCGACTAATTAAACATTAAATTATCGTTACTTTATATTATTGACAAATTGACAGCTTGGTGTTCATAAATTTTAGTATTGACCTTAAAAAATATTATTCGACTAATTAAACATTTTACCTTGGGAAGAGTTATACAGTAAGGTGCATGTCTTTCACAGTTCAATATATAAACTTATAAATAAAAGGAGAGATGTTTTTTTAGATAATCTTACCTTTCTTGTGATGTCTCGTAAAATTACCAAAGACACTGCCCAGTCTTTGTAGATTCCTAGTAGTACAGAGTTCCAACGATTTCAAATCGTCCGCGTTTTGCGCCACTAATATGGAAGACCTTTTCGACTCCATAGCACCTGTGTTCACTAATAACTCGGCTTCAAGCAAAAGGACAACAGTGGCGTAGAGTAGTTTCAGTTCTTTACAGCAAAACATTGTTTTGGCACTGTCAAACGTCACATTTGGTGCAAGATCTCATTTTCACTTAAATTTATAGTCATTGTGCATTTAACACTTTGCTATCTTCTTGATAATGCGCTGTTGAAGGTGACTTGGACAAGCAGCATTCTGAAAAAAAAGAAAAACAAGTTATCCTCGTGAAACCGGATACGTAATTTAAGTTAAGGCGGAGATATTTAAGCAAGCATGTATAACGCGCACTAACGTAGATGGTGCCTCCGTAGAAATTAAAACTTTGATGAACATTTTTTTTTTTTTTAATGATGATTCTGTTTTGTTTTTTTTGGATAGTAGACGATAATTTCTTAACGTTTTATTATCAAGAATTTTGTACAAACTAGCATTTTATTGTGATAATCTTCACTTATTGTGTGATGAAAAATTTAATCAAAATAATGGTATTGACTTTAGTAGTAAAATGAGTTTAATAAATCTATGTTGGTTTTTTTTAACTTTTAAGTCATAGATTTTTCAATCTTGATGCCGAAAATTTAAATAACTACCACTTTATCACTCCTCAAAGGAATAAGGGTAATTTTGCATGCTATTTTAGCTTAGACTTTTATTGATCAGAAACAAATCGTCACAAATTAAAAAGACTAAGTAGGTTCACTAATTTGATTATAACTTTAGTTATTAATCTAAATAAAAATGCCTCACAAAAGCGTGTAATTAAATTAATGTACCTACTATAATACACATTCATAATATTTTTTCCCTGATTGCCGCTAGCCGGCACGCGAGCATTCGTTTCGTGGGGTTTCCTACTTGAAATCGAATGCCCTTTGCTCGAACCACGAACGTAATATGCTCGAACACTTTTCCTCGAAGAATCATAAAATCGACAAATCATGAGCTCGAACGTTCGCTTCATCGATTCATCAAAATCTCGAATGACCTAAGCTCGACAGATCGAATGCGTGAAGTAATCTTATCTCGAAGCATCCCAAATCGAAAGATCATAAGAACTAATTTAGATCAAAAAAAATGCCAACCTGTTTAGAGCAATAGTTACTTACTCTAGCCACAAGTACACGTTAGCTATTAGGTTATAGGGTTTATGTACCGCCATATTTTTTAATAAAAAGTGTTGTGTTAATTGTATTTTTTTAAATAAATGTGTTGCAAATCATACAAAATTACAAATCAATATTTTATTTGAAGTAAAATCTTATTCAATTATAATCATTGTTTAATTTCAAAAACTTTGTTCTAAATTAGTTCTTTCGACTAAGGATGCTTTGAGATAAGATTACTTCACGCATTCGATCCGTCGAGCTTATGTCATTCGAGATTTTGATGTATCGATCTCGTCGACTGCAATGATGCTATGTTAAATCACTTCAAAGTTGTAAGCCCAACGCTTAAATGTATATTGCACACTTTGTTATAATATCAAAACAGCGTCGAACTCGGTTTCAATAAAAATATTATTGTACGTAGATGTAGTTATTGGTTATTGGCGTGAAAAGATTGAAATAGGATTTACTGTAATATATTGAGACTTAAATTTTACTTTTTGTGTTTACATGGTAGAACAAATAACTCTAATAATAGTTTCGGCAAGTCCATCTATCTGTACGTTACTTGAGTCAGACTCAATATGTACTTTGGCACAATTTGGTATTGATTACATCTAATACGTTTTGGGTACGTCACTATAAAAAGCTAAAACATTTTTTATCTTTGTATGGCACGTTATCGAAACGTTATTTTTCGTAGCGTAGAAATTAAATCAACAAATTAAGGGTATCTTGGGGAAGAAAAATAATAGATTGTTTTTTTTTTGAGTATCAGAATTTAAGTTTTATATAGAGCGAAACAGATGGACATCGGAATAATCAAGAATAAAACGATGTCTATATGTGCCTTATTATTTTAAATCTATTGTTGTTCCTACTGATCCGAATTCACTTTGGTAGCAGAGGTTTCCACTCAAGGAATCCCGGATACCTGCAGATTCCGTTCCACACTAATTAAATGATTAAAGGATCTTATTGTTAAGCGGGTCCCGGACGATTCTTGTTACATAATAATAACGGGTGTCGGTTCGTTCAATAGATCTGGTAATTTTGGCAGAATGTTTGCCAAGATTATTGAATAGACTAATATTAAAGACGGTTGAGGGTATTCAAATAATTAATATTGATATAATGGTTTCCAATTACTATTTGATATTTGTGGTTTTTAGGGTTCCGTACCCAAGGGGTAAAACTGGACCCTATTACCTACTAAGGCTCTGCCGTCCATCTGTCTGTCCGTCTGTCACCAGGCTGTATCGTATGAACCGTAATAGCTAGAGAGTTAAACACACTTTCACAGATGATGTATTTCTGTTGCTACTATAACAAAAAGTAGTAAAAAACAATATAATATAAATATTTAAGGGGGCTCCCATACAATAAACGTGATTTTTTTTACCTTTTTTATAGATAATGGTACGGAACCCTTTATGCGCGAGTCCGACTCACATCAAACTATAAATTATCAAAAGTTTGACAGAAATAGATAATGAAGAATAATAATAAAAATTGGACAACATCACATACATTGCTCTGATCCTGAGGTGAGTAGCTAAATTACTTGTTTTATAGGAATAAGAAACAACGACGGTACCACAACACCCAGACCCGAGATAATATAGAAAAGTTCGTTTTCTAGATTTACCCAACCGGGGATCGAACCCGGAACCTCAGAGATGGTGACGCCATTAGGCCGATGTGCTCGCCTCTCGGCTACAGAGGTCGTCGTACAGAAATATATGGTTATTTTTGCATATAAATAATGCAAGTTCATATAAGTACGTCCAAAGGAACGAAACAAATTTCTCAGTAGGCCTTCAGATGCGAGCCTATTTCGATAGTTCGTAGTATCGTAATGATTAGAGAAAATTTGGGTTCTTACCCACACATATTTCCAGTGAAGTATTAAATACCTTATTCAGTATCGATAACTTTGGCCAATATTGTCCTTCGCCGGCGATCGTAGAAAATTATCAGAGTTGCTAGACACAGTTTGATTTCTTGGAACTAGTGTAACTGCTAAAATATTTAACAACAACCTCGCTTTCTATTTTAAACTGTTTTAACTTAGTTAAATGGCGGTAAACCTAGATTTCCTTCTTTTCAGGTCTAAATCGATGAATAAGTAAATCGATCTTTTAAAAGTTCAGAACTAGGGCTGTTCCACTTATTTTGTTAAGTGAATCAGGTTGCTTTAGGAAATTAAAATGCACTCAGAATCTGTACACGTTCATTTTGAATTTACAAAAAGCAAAACTAAAAAAAAGTGCCCGACCAAGGAACGCTTAATGTGTCTCTTAACACTTTCTTTCTTTAATGTGTTCGTTTAAATATAATATTATATCATTCTCGTCTTTCAAAGTACCGTGTTACGAGACAGTGTATTTTGCCAACGGCGTCTCTACATCCAGAACTAAGCCATTTAAGAAAAAGACAGTTACCCGAACCGAACATTCAAGCCGAATTTTTCTACCTTTATTCCAATCGGGTTGTCATGATGAAAAGGTTTATAACATTTTAGGACAACCAACAAAGCACTCACTACACATTTACATAATTAAAATCAAATACATTTTTACAGTGTAAATTTTTGTTTTTAGCAATTCCATGCAAGGTTTAATTGAAGATAAATAACACTTGAAAAAGATCATCGACCTCAGGTGGGACTCGAACCCACGTCCCATCGCATTCCGGGCGAGTGCTTTGACCACTAAGCTACCGAGGACGTCACGTGACAAGATGAAATTCCTCAAGTGTTTTTTCTCGCTGTCAAAGCCAGCGTATTCTGATCAATGTTGTAGCTATATGTATAGCTGAGTAGTATACTACCGTCAACACCCTATAGAAATATTTTTACAAATATTTGACTATTGGTTAAGATCAGAAATGCTTAAACATTGTAAATTTTTGTTATTAGCAATTCCATGCAAGGTTTAATTGAAGATAAATAACACTTGAAAAAAATCATCGACCTCAGGTGGGACTCGAACCCACGTCCCATCGCATTTCAGATCACATCGCAAGCCAGCTTTGACAGCGAGAAAAAACACTTGAGGAATTTCATCTTGTCACGTGACGTCCTCGGTAGCTTAGTGGTCAAAGCACTCGCCCGGTATGCGATGGGACGTGGGTTCGAGTCCCACCTGAGGTCGATGATTTTTTTCAAGTGTTATTTATCTTCATTTTTACAGTGTTGCCTTACTTACAGGCTGCCACGATATTCACAAATAACTATCCGTGCCGCAACGTCCGCATTGTCAATAGAACCGGTAAAGAATTCATCCAGTGCGTTATTATGCTGTTTGTAATTGAACATGAAAGTCATCTTTTTAAATATTTTTTAGATGAAGTCATTATCAACATCATCATCATCATCATTTCAGCCGCAGGACGTCCAGACCGGCCGGTTGGAAGCGGCCTGCATCCATCGTCGTCCTGCAACCTTTTTTTCGCCTGTCCACCTTGTGGGTGGACGTCCCACGGTGCGCTTGCCGGTACGTGACCTCCATCCCAGAAACTTTCTGCCCCATCGGCCGTCAGTTCTACGTGCTATGTGGCTATGGGCGGCCACTTTAGCTGGCTAATCCGTTGGGCTATGTCAGCGACTTTTGTTCGTTTACAGGTCTCTTATTTCTGATTTTATTTCGCAAAGTAACACCAAGCATAGCCCTTTCCATAGCGCGCTGTGCAACTTTGAGCTTCCTTATAAAGCCCATAGTAAGAGGCCACGTTTCTATTCCATATGTCAACACTGGTAACACACACTGGTTGTAGACTTTCCTTTTTAGGTACTGAGGTATTTTGGACGGGAAGATGTTGCGTAATTTCCCATCATCAGCTTTTAGGAATTCACTTATAAACATAAGACTCTCCTATAAAACTCTAACTAGAAATTCCTTAAGTGTTTTTTTTTCAAATCTTCAATTAAACCTTGCATGGAATTGCTAAAAACAAAAATTTATAATAAAAAATTCAAAAACCCGACTGCGTGAAAAGTGAACTTAAAAGATGAAAACAAGATTTAAAGAATTAATTTGCAGTCTGAGGCATCTTGTTATTGTTTTGTATAACTTGTTACCGGAAGAGTTAAAAACACTTCAAGGTCCAATATTTAAGAGGAAATTGACAAATTGGCTTTTGGACAAATGTTTTTATAATTTTAATGAATATTTTAATTGGCGACAACATTCTAATATCTAATCTAATTTAAACTACCTAACAGTAATTATTCTATTCTAATTTAATTGACATCAATATTATGTGTAATTTTATAACTGAATTTTTGCACGTCTGCGAGCAGGCTGAACACATGCGCTACTTACTTTTAAAATAATGTTATCCTTATTTACTGTGTTCTTGGCAAATAAACGTTTGAGTTTGAGTTTGAGTTTAAAATAAATAATTCACATGTACTACGTGATTGTAAATAAATGAAACTGAATAAGTGCAATAGAGAATTGTGAAATGAGAATTCGGTACAAACTTAAGGTATTTAAGTATGATGATCCAATTGTAAATCTAACAAAAACTAACTAATAAGTCTAATTTGGGATTCGATTTTAACCTACTAACTGTCGTTTTGTTTTGAAACTTCTAAGTATCTAACATTTGAATAACGATATTACATGTTAGGCAATAAAGCAGATCAGGGCCATAACCATGAACTCTTAAAACAATCTCAAAGTTGTCAAATCTGTCAATTTTGGTATGTCATTTCATACAAAATTTGACAGAAATGATAATGTTTGACAGATTAGAGATTGTTTTAAGAGTTCATGGTTAGGGGGCTGGGCCATAACCATGAACTCTTAAAACAATCTCAAAGTTGTCAAATCTGTCAATTTTGTTACGTCATTTCATACAAAATTTGACAGAAATGATAATGTTTGACAGATTTGAGATTGTTTTAAGAGTTCGTGGTTACCGCCCTGATTACAGAGAAATGATGTAGAAGTTGAATTTTTAAAGACTATTTGTATGACTAAGTGTTTGTACCAAGCTAAAAGCTACACTATGTCCACTTGATCCTACGCATGACCACTTGACCATGTGATCCTAATGCCGTTTAAAGCTTGACCATCTGTGTTCATAATGTAGTTTTTGGCCCGTTATAAACGCAAGTCATAACTATAAAAATACATCTATTCCAACGTTTCTGAGATTGAAATCTATTCACTGCTATAAAATATCACAGATCGGTATCAAAAACGGTACAATGTCTTTGCAGAAAAAAATTGTCGGCCAAGCGTAACATCCTAATCTTTTATTCATATACGGTAGTGAGATGGGGGGATTGGAAGGAACATATTTGAGTACCATTCCGTACATGGTACAACTTGTAGGTTCAGCCTGAATAATTTTAGCATACGTAAAATTATTGCGGGCATTTCTTTATGATTTATAAAGTACAAAGGTAAGAAACGTAGCTACAAAAGAAAAATATCGTCGACCGCCGTGAAGATATATACTACTCGTTTTTTTCAACAGGATAAGTTGTTAACTAACTTTTAGGTTAAAATATTGGAAATACATAACAGTGAAATATATATGTTATCGGATCTTAAAGTTATCAAATATTTCAAAAAACAACTCTGACTAGTGACTAAAAATAAGTATTTAAAAGAAGATTTAGGATATTACATCCACTTCATTGTAACATAAGGGAATATATGTTATCAAATCTTTGAAAACACAACTGTGAATAGTGACTAAAAATAAGTAATTTTAAAAGAAGATTTAGGATATTACATCCACTTCATTGTAACATAAGGGAATATAAAATCAATTTGAATTGATCCGAACTACTAACTTATGTACTAACGTATGTGCGTGGCGCTCGAGGTTGTCAAGCTTCGAGCGGGAAATCGCTAGGAGAGTGCAGGTTGTCTTGGCAGTATTTAGGAAGCTGCGTCACATATCTTCTCGTTACCACTGCTACAATACCTGAAGAGCAAGGTATTTGATCAGTGCGTCCTACCGGTGATGACCTACGGAGCCGAAACGTGGAACATGACTGTAATACTGGTCCACCGGCTCTATGTCGCTTAGCGAGCTATGGAAAGGTCGATGCTTGGGATTTCATTAAGGGATAAAATCAGAAGCCAGATCATCAGGCAGACGACTAAAGTAACGGACATAGTCCAAAAATGTAGCAAACTTAAGTGGAAGTGGGCTGGCCATATTTGTCGTAGAACCGATGAAAGGTGGAGTAAACGGGTTCTCGAGTGGAGACCACGCCTAGGCAAACGTAGTGTAGGACCCCCCCAGCTCGATGGACCGATAACCTTAAGAAGATGGCTGGCAGTGGATGGATGAAAAAAGCGGGAGATCGTGCTCTTTGGCGCTCTTTGGGGGAGACTTGCGTCCAGCAGTAGACTGCAATAGGCTTAAATGATGATGATGACCAACTTAAGGCAACTGAGAAAATTTAGAAGACACAAAACTAAAAACAAATACGCTAGTGATTTATGAGACCCCCTTACAACGATGCAAATAAAGAATGTTGTGCAAGTAAAATAACTTTATTCCTTTTTGTTTTAGTCTACAACCTTAGTTATAAATCCCTTACTCGTCAACAGTTTCGTCATTAAAACAGAACAATTACCCCCTGCGGTGTTAAATAGGTTAAAGTTCTTGAGCCACTATATCGTCACGCATTTCATAAAGTGACATACGTGTACATACTTCGTAATATGTCATACACATTAAATGGTAGAAATAGAATACAGCTTTACCCGTCCATGGTTACCCAGTAAGGAATTTTATTGTTTTTGTTCAAACTGACAAAAAATATTTTAACTGTTTTATTGAGCGGCTGATTTATAAGATTAACCATTTTTATAAATGTTAGCATATCTATCTCAGTGGTATAGGATTGTAGACAAACAAAGTCAGTTAGTTGTTTGTGGGTTCGAATCCCGCAAGGGTCAAATATTTGTGTGATGAGAACGATCATTTGTATCTTAGTCATGGACATTTAAATACCTATACAATGCCATAGTACAAGCTCTACATAGAGGCTTAATAGTTTGTGTAATTGGTAAAACAATTTGTTAATTTATACATATAAATAATCTTGTACCTAATCAAAAATCAGTAACAGTTATTTATGTTGAACTCACCCTATATTTCAACCTCTCTCCGCTCAAACTTCGGTCTTAGCTGTCAGACTATCAAATTAGTAGTCTAGAAACACGCCGTAACACAGCTAGCAATTGAATTTCTAACAAAATCACGTCAAATGTTCATAGCTGGCTTTGTAATCGTCTGGTAGCTAGAAGCCAAACTACAGATAATTATTGTTTCTGTATTACTATAGCTATGACTTCAACGATCAAAAATTAACTGCCACTCGTACTCAATGACAATCAAGAATAAAAAAAAAAGCAATGCAGTCGCCAAGTAATTTAAGTACTTAGAGAACAGCGGGGTAACCATGAACTCTTAAAACAATCTCAAAGTTGTCAAATCTGTCAATTTTGGTACGTCATTTCATACAAAATTTGACAGAAATGATAATGTTTGACAGATTTGAGATTGTTTTAAGAGTTCGTGGTTACCGCCCAGAATAGTGTTATGACAAACCTAACATAGGCTTTAAGATGCTATTAACACTATGTATTAATTTTATTAAAATAAATTAAATTTCATTTAAATAAAATCGGCCAAGTGCGAGTCGGTCTCGCGCACGAAGATTTCCGTATCATTATCTATAAAAACGGCAAACAAAACGTTTGTTGTATGGGAGCCCCCTTTAAATATTTATTGTATTCTATTTTTTTGTATTTGTTGTTATAGCGGCAACAGAATTACGTTATCTGTGAAAATTTTAACTCTCTAACTATCACGGCTTATGAGATACAGCCTGGTGACAGACGCACAGAGGTCTCTAGGGTCCCGTTTTACCCTTTGGGTACGGAACCCTAAAAAACAAAGTTGCTGATCGCAGATGCTAGTGATCGATTGCAGAGAGTCGCCAAAACGCGCTGCCGAATCGATGCACTTCCGAAATCGTCAAACGCGGATGCTAAAAGTCTCAAAGTTCGCCGAATATGTTTATAAAATATCTCATCTATAATTTTAGGATATGTAGGTAATCATTGATACGAGATTTAAAATGCCAAAGGCGTAGGTGCTTCACCAACTGAGGTAAGGCTGAAAGAACTACTGATTACACATTACTGCAATCTAGGAAATGCTACGCTTTAATCCTTAATTTTAAATTTGATATTTTCACAGAATACAATCATATTATACGATTCAAAGATTTTTAATACTTGAAAAAAAATCGTCCGCTTCAGGTGGGATCCGAACCCACGTCCATCGCATACCGGGCCAGTGCCTTACCACTAAGATACCGTGACGTTAGCCGACTCGACTTTCGAGTGGTTATCGCTGTCAAAGCCAGCGTGTTTTGTGATCAATGTTGCGGTATATACTACTACAAAAATGTATATATACGATTCGGCGAATATTTCGACTGATACCTATCTTACTAATATGTACCTATCTTATTAACAGGTGGGGAAGGAAACTTACTACCAATTACATCCTGCTTTGCCTTATTACATGTGACACACTTCATAAAGATGTGTCACACACATTGTGTATGATAATGACATGGCATGTCAGCGCCAACTAATTTGGTAACGAAGTAATCCCAAGACAATGTAATGGATCTAACAATGAGAGATTAGTTTCCAACTAACAAAACTTTTGAGTGGAAGTAATAATGCTTTAATAATTTTGCACTACGTACAAGTGAAACACCAAAATCTAAACCAGATTTTCAGTTTAAACAGTAATTTATAGATATAAATGATAATAGCAGAAAGAAGGGGTTTGCAATATCGTTAAGAAATTACGAATGCAGTCAAAAATTAAAATTCCTACCTTTCAAAAAGCATGTGCAATCCCAGGATTTAAATGTCAACTTCCATTCTTTATACGAGCAAAATTAATATTATAAATCCTGTTTGACTGTTAAATACCTATTTTATCTCATAAGTTACATTAACTTGTACAAGCCATACTTTGATTTTATATGTGGAAACACGTAAATGGTGTTTAGTGACAAATCTAGCGAGTAATTTAGTTTTTAGATACTGTAGTGTTTTCCTAATAAAATAAAATAAAATAAAACTAAATAGGTACCTATCTGTATACAATATTGGTATAAATGCTTGCTCCATTATCATTTCTTTATTTAAGACAATCTAAACAAATCTTTTTTCGTATAAATTCATAATTGACTATATCGTCAATCGTAATATGAATTACTGTAACCGCCAAAATGGCGATATTGAGTTATACATACAGTTCGACTACAAATTTTCCGCTCTATCGATTGGTGTCTTTAAAATCTCGATATCTTGAAAAAATTGGCGAATACGTTAACAAAATTCAGGTAGTTTTTTTTCATTTACACTTATTTTTGTGACTTAAGTCCATTTTATAAATAAATTCAATTTGTAGTTTACCGTAAGGACCAATTTGAATTTATTTTAAATGTATTTGCAAATTTTTTGGTGCTTACGATAAATTTCAATGACATATATTTTTTAGTAAAACACTAAACCTGTGCATGAATATGTTTTTACTGGCTATTAAAACATACATTATTAGTATTATGATGTTAATTTAATAAATTTAGCTCACGTTTTTTGAATTATGTTGTATTAATGATGATTTTTTATTACTTATATCACGTGCCTCCCCAACAAAGCGTTACGATTCACGAGATAGGTCTTATCTGGTGATTTGGACTTGAAATGTAACTGATGCAATTTTGTGCAGGCTCCATAGCACCTCGATATATCGCCAAAAAATTAGCATCGCTGTAAGAATTCCAGAACAGTCCAGGTCACGACGGAGTCGAAGGTTTTCTCGTAATCCACAAAGGCTAAGTACGAAGCCTGATTATTCTGGATGTTCTTTAGTGTACGTACAGCCTTTACTAAACTCAGCCTGGTCCAGGGGCTGGAAGGGATTCAATCTTGTGTTGAGATGATTTGGTACGACTCTAGAAAAAAAGCTTATAGACATGGCTTAGGGCAGACGAGGTCTGTAAATCTTTAGAAGAGTTTTTTGATCCACCACAATGTTACTGAAGTACGGAACAGACAAATCTTTTTAGTTCCTTAGAACGTAAGTTGGCAGGCTTTGGCGTTTGGCGTTGGTTAGGCCCTGGCTTAAGAAGCTTTGACTCCATTTCTCCTGGGCGTTTTTCTACTACCAAGCTGTTTGAGAGCCGCGCCCACTTTATTTCGTCTATGTCCAGTTTTGGGAGATGTCGGTATAGTGGCGTGTTAGCGTAGTTCTGGAGTCATTAGCGTCAGGTATATGACTGATAGTTTTCTGTATTTTGCTGTTATGCACTGTTTATTATTACAGGCATTAGAAAAGAAAATATTTATATAATACTTCCATTAATCACATAATATGAAAACATTATTTTTCTACAAGCTCCCAAAATATCTCTCTTAATGCGTAACTTACGTGATACTTATAGTCCACAATTTCAAAAAGGCACAATGCGAAAACTTAAATTGAAACTCCTACACAATTGTTACTATTGAGTCTAATAGATTTATCTCGTATGATTTAAATTTATAAACCGGCCAAGTGCGTCCGACTAGGACTCGCACACGAAGGAATTTGCACCATTATCTATAAAAACGAGCAAAAAATCACGTTTGTTGTATAGAAGCCCCCTTAAATATTTATTTTATTCTTGTTCTTAGTATTTGTTGTCATAGCGGTAACAGAAATACATCATCTGTGAATATTTCAACTGTTTAACTATCACGGTTCATGAGATACAGCCTGGTGACAGATGGACAGACTGACAGACAGACAGACTGACAGCGGAGCCTTAGTAATAGGGTCCCGTTGTACCCTTTGGGTACGGAACCCCAAAAACAAAATTTAATATAGTATAACTGAGATTATTTAAACAGTTTTTCTCACTTTTTAATGGCTCTATTTATAATGCCGACCCTTTTTCTCGAGTTAGCCAAAAATCAATAATAATCTCGATATTCTATATTAGACCTTAATATAAGGGAATAAGTAGGGTAATACTATAATAACCTTACTACAGCGTATGTCCACGCCTTGAAAACTGTGGTCACATACGTTATGAAATTATATATCGTTTGTGATATACGTTCAACTTTGGTTGCAAGTAATGTGAGTTACTTTAAAGCTCTTAATATTTTTTTCTACAAAAATTAAGGTAACGCAATATTTTTTCGAAAAAAAAAACGTAAGCACCATGTCATCTTCGAAACCATAATAGAAGGCTAAATATGTTTTATTAAAGCTGAAAGATCTCAACGTTTTGCATAAATAGGTGGAAACAGTATTGCAATCGGATAAGAACACAAAAAGTTACAACTGTTTTTGCGATTGTAAGTTTGTTTTTCGCCTCTCCTGTAAAGTTGCCATTTGGCGGTTACCGCAATTCATTTTACGATTGACGATAATATGAATTCCATAGAAAATAGTTTTCCATCCCATAAGCCGCAATTCTCGAAAAAGCTTTTAGGTATTCAACGAAAAATGTTTAAACAGAACAAATAAATACGCCATTGCATTAAAATCTAGATCAAATACTTATTCGAACACCAATTGAAGCATAGCAAACTCATTTCAAACTAGGATTTAAATTCGAATTCGTCATTTCCCGGAACTATTACGATCTCAATCTCTCCATAAAAATAAACACGGTTAAAATGTCGAGACATTTCAAATCGTCGATATAGAAGTTATCAAAAGTCTGAATACCTAAGTTTGCGGACGCAAATCGGAACACGGAATTTTTGCATCGATGAATATAGAAATTGAATTGCAAAGACTTTAGATTCTTACGGTTTTTTTGTCAGCAAATTTCCCAGTCCCTATTCCGTTATTGGGAGAATATTTCACAAAAGGGTTTCGTTCTTGTAATCCACTTTGCGGATTGACGGATAAGGTACAATGATATTATCGTAAAACAAAAGGAAAATGCGAAATTTCTATTTTGCTGATGTAAAATCTGTCTTGTTTTTTAAATGGATTATAAAGACGACTCAAAAAAATCGTATATATTTCATATTTAAAGAACACATTTCACTCAAAAACAAAATCAAACCCGAATAAAATCTCAATAAAAGATTTTTCCTAATCATCAGTAAGCATTATTTATTATGGACTTTGTAATTTGTTTAAGGTGTATTTTATATCTTAGAAAATATCATGGCTGCTGGCAGAGAGTAGATTTATCTTTAATGATTCATTATTATTTTGTGCCTTAAATGACATATGTATGTTCTCATAGGATTACGGTTCATCAAAGGGTAAAGTTCAAAGAAACAACCCTAATACTTCAGCTGACTGTTGTACTCGTAATACCCTTGTATTTGTTTGACAAACTTGAAACAATAACGTGTTTTGTTTGATAAAAACAAAAAATATTAAATTTGTAAAGCAAAAACTTTATTTTTGTCTCAATTTTGTCTTGTACCAGACGTAAAATGATGTCACTTTACTGTAGACTGTTAAATCTTAGAGATCGTGTATTATCTTGTCTTTGCTTCATTTGAGTTGAGAGGTCGTGTATTATCTGACCTTTGTACCATTTGAGTTGAATATAGATAAAATATTAAGTTTGAGATTCGCCTAAAAGCCTCTAAAATTACCTTTTAATTTTTTAACCTTTCTTTTTCCATGGTAAGTAGATAATATTTCTAACAATTTCAACCCAGAATAAGGATGCAAGGGTCGGGTTAATACCGTCGGCCGTGCAATGGTCTGCAATTCTGCATATTCTTCGCTACTCGGATTTATTATTTCAACCCCAGTTTTTCTCCAATTAAACTTTGGGTTGAAATAGCGTTTAAAAAGAGTTAAACTTCTAGAAGTGTAACAATTAAGCTCTTTTGATTGCGGCTAGGCTGTGTAAATCAAACAATTTGGTAATAATAAAAAGATCCGTGGTGTCGTGACTGTATCAACATTTGTCCAAATAATAAGCCCAATTCAAAATTTTAAGAACACGAACTAGTTATAATATTTTTTTTGTATTACGCTCAAGAGCTCTAAAAAGCCCTGAAAAGAGATTATAACTTCATAATATCTTCTCCCTAACAAGGGTTCACGATAATTGAGTGAGCCCATAGGGATCGGAATTTCATTTAATGAAAAATACTGAATTGCTAAACCTTAGCCTACTTGATTGAGTTCCCGTCTGGCATTACCCCATTTTGTGAAATTGGTAACGAGCGAACTATACCCTGCGTATTGTACTGTAGAAATCGGCTGGCTTTCCGGATCAAACTGGTTTAGTCCAGTTCACACGTACCAATGATACGACCAATCGGGTACAATGTATGTGGATTGCTTGACGTGAATTTTGATGAAGATTGGTTACTATATTGCTAACACATTTATTGCAGCTGATGTTTGCAAAAAAAAAAACATATAAAGTGACGAGACTTTTAACTGTTTTCTAAGAACTTAAAAGGAAAAGATGTAATACAACCTATCTCAACATAATTCATCCCAACCACAAAATAGAAAAAATACAGAAGGTCAACTCCCGCCGTTCTCGAAAACAACTGCCCAAATTGGGCTGACTGCCTAGGGTTGCTATTCTGATTTTTGATATAAATAAGTGTGCCTTATTACACCGATACAACGGTTAGTTCATTCAATTATCTTATCATACGTCCAGGCCTAAATGGAAAGACAGAGCAATAATTACTCTCCCCAACTTGGCTTCTTCAATTACTGACGTTTTTAACAGCGGCGGCAGCTGCGCGTTTTTAGAAATTATACGTACTAACTTCATTACTTAGGTACTGTTATAACATATACTGACATTTCTAGGTGGCGTATTTATCCTAGCAACGACAATGTAAAAAAAAATCAATGAATAATTTAATATGTTTATAATCTTTTATTCAACGCTTACCTAAAACACTGGTGTTAAACCAATGAGGTACTAAGTAAAATTTGTAATGAAATGAATGATTGATCGCTATAAAAACTTATCTTTACCTTTACTACTAACTTACTTTACTTTACTTACAGGAGAAAACCTAGACATAGTTTTATATACCTTTTAATATTATTTTGGAAATTTAAAGAACGTGTAATCACAATTTTGTGTTGTATTCAAACATCCTAACATACTGCAGCAGTACCTAATAAAAACGCTTATATCCATTTTTCGCACGTAACAATGATCAATGCGTAGTACACTGTCGTGAGTGACAGTCCGCTGTAAAACTGCCCCGGATCGTCCGAGATTGCATATAAACGCAATTGTCAATTTGTGCGTAACGATTTTGACGCTTAGTTCCGAGTGGCCTATCAGTCTAGCGCGCCGCCGCTATACGTAATTTGTGTCCCAACTCTACGAGTACTGAATAGGGATGACGATCAACTTTTTTTCTTTGTCTATCAGGTAGATTATTACAAAGTTTTTCTACACTATTATTTTTATCCCGAACTTTAACGAGCTTTATCTTAATATTTTTTTTGTTGATTGATAAAAGAAAAAAAATATAGCTTTTTTTTTGTCAATCTAACTGAGGGACTAAATAGAATTTTATTTTCTTTACCCAGTCGTTATCCCTATTATGACCCGTGTGTTGCATCCAACCTACAATAGAGAACAGTATTATACGCCTCGTATTATGTAGTACTACATGTTACTACTCAAAAAAATACTTGTTAAATTTTAATCTGCCAAATTGGCTATTCTAAACTGTTTTTATCGGAGGATTTGGACAAATGAGCGTTAGAGAAATTGTATTCTTACGTTCAACCCCAAAATAAAAGCAAACGATGTCTATTGCCTATTACGTATTTATAACAAACTTTTACTGGAATTACATTACACGAATAATGCGATATCGTGCCACAAATGATGGATGGGAAGGCCTGCCAAGGTCTACTTAAGTTATGTAAAGCATCAGCTAACATGCTTAGTACATTTATGTTATGGCGATAAATATATGAGCAAGAGGATTGTGGACGACAATCGTCATCGTTAGTAGGTTGTTCAAAGCGCTAAAATCATATTTACTGAGCTCAGCGAGAAAACTATGAACTCTTAAAACAATCTTAAAACTGTCAAATCTGTTAATTTCGTACGTCATTACGTACGAAATTTGAACGATTTGACAAGATTGCACATAACATTTCAATTAATTCTCAATAAATAACACCGATTACAATGAGAAAATAAAATATATGATTAATAACTAAAAATGATATTAATTAAATAACAAACAGAACGTATTTTGCACACTGCACACACTCTTGTTAAATATCCAGTCAAAGTTATTTTGATCATCATTTAGCCATATAGGTTCTACATTGACGTCCTACGACGCCCACTGCTGAGTAAAGCCTCCCCTAATAACTTACAGATTTTCCGATTTGAAGTGGCCTGTATCCATTGGCTTCCTGTAACCTTATCGAGTTGTCTATCCACCATGTGGATGGACATTCTCGCTGCGTTTGCTATACGTGGCCTCTATTCTAGAACCTTTCTGCCTAAACGGCCGTCAGTTCTACGTGCTATGTACCTCGTGCTATCCATAATAATGTATCTACGTAACATGTATGTCTACATGCATGTAATATTTACTAGATTGAGACTAAACTATACGAGTTAAATGAAGTTAGTGAATGACAAAACTACAGGCTCCTAGTACAGTAAAAAAAAATCGACCGCCTCTTTCTCGGCGAAATCATTTAAGCGTTTTTTCAGCTATGCTAACGTCTCGGTATCTTAGTTGGAAAAGCACTCGCTCGGTATGCGTGGTCGTGGGTTCGGGTCCCACTTGAGGCGGTCTTTTTTTCAAATTAATTGCTAAACAACAAAATTTAAACCTGGTACAGTGGTTCGAGCACCGGGCCACGCGTTTGCGGGTTCGAACCCCGTAAGGAGCGATGGTTTTTGTTATGAGTACAAGAATTCGTACCTGAGCTCTGGATGCTTCTAAATGTTGATTATGCCTATCCGTTATCTAGTTGTCTTAGTATGCTTTGATAAGTTTGAGGTTACATAATTTATTGTGTGATAGTAAATACGAATTAAACTTCTAGTAAAGAATCAGGGCGGTTACCGCCCTGACAGCTTTGAGATTGTTTTAAGAGTTCATGGTTAACCCGCAGATAGGTTTTGTTTTGTTATATTATGTACTTGTTTATAGTTATAATATAAAACTGTAGATACATAATCACCACATATAGTTAACGCCTTGTTGTAATCTTATGAAAATGGTTTATTTCATTAATCGCAGTATGTTTTCAATAATGAACAGTTGATAAATAGAATTGATTGAACGCTGTTATAGAAATTCTATTAATTGACTAAGTTTCAACACTTTCAACATAGCTTAGATTTGCTAATACTCGATCAACCCTATTTATGATTAATATCGGCAATTTTGATTTGAGCTAGAATAATCGAATGAAATTGTGATTTTACAAATACAATGTCATTGGATTATTCTAGCTAGGCTCAAGATATAACTTTGACAATTTTATCAAAATTATCTTCATTATTACTACCTATTAGCTCCAACTAATCACACATAAAATAGGGCAACAAAAGCTTGCTTGACTTGTGCCGTGTGGTGCCGGCACGTTAAAAGAATTGCACCACCCCTTCTCTTCCTATGGGTGTCGTAAGAGGCGATTACAGGAGAACCGCCACAAGAAGACGGGCAGCAGCGTCTCCTCGCCACTATTTGGCCTAACTGCGATCGCCAAACCGCCTGCCAAGCGTGGCGATTATGTCAAAATCCTCCTTTTTGAGAGGCCTGTGTCCAGCAGTGGACTGATATGGGCTGGTGATGATCACATCACCAGACTATATCAGTCCAATCCTGAAACATATATAGTCCAGCCAACAGAAAATAAAAAGATAATAACTAGCTAAACTTGTGTCAGATATTCAACAATTATGACTTTTTTAAATAAAAAAAAACATTATACATACAACATATAATAATGAATTTTAAACATTTCATAGGTACTGAAAATGTTATAGTAACAGTTTTATAGAGTATGAATCATTCTTACGGGACGTGTTAAAAATCAAACAAGTTCAGAGGTTTTGTCTAACAGAAATAGTATAATGGTTCCATCATTAGATCAGTTCAAAGGTGCCAAATTATTATCCGCAAGCCACTTTCAAATCAATACAACATTCGACAAAAGTTGGGTAAAACATAATTTGATTACATACTTAACTGGCAGTTAGTTTAAGTGAAGCTGTTAAACGCGTGCCTAAAACTGAGCAAGTGCGTTTTGTATTAATTTTTAAATCATAATTCTATTGGTATTCCGACAAAGTAACGTCATCTTCTCTTCAGTAAAATATTTCTAGTACTTGAAGCGCCATTTACCGGGTCATATTGTGAATCTAAACCATTCATAAGTCAAACACATAAAATAAACGTCAAAATGAGTTTAGCCGTTTAGAAGGAGTTCAGTTGCATACACGCAAAGAATAATTGCAAAGGTAAAGATGATTAGTTAGTTAACTACGTATTAGTATATCATAAATATTTTTCTTTATTTCTCACACAAATTGAAATTGTACAGACAGGTCAGAGGTAAAGAGCATAAGGATGAGTGAGACTGATGCCTGAGCTAGGTATGTAAATACCTGTGTTACAGGTACCACCACCTCAGGTAGAACATAATATGTACAAATAAACGATAACCTGCGTGTTAATGTCAATTCTATAACCACAATCAAGTAGAAACATCTGATAACAAACGTTTCCCTTATACTAAATAAGATTAAACGATAAGTAACGTGGACTATAAATATAAGTTATTGAAGAATGCTAACTTTATTGTCAGGAGTTGCCAGTTCTACAAAATGTACTCCTTCGGTATCTTTTTAAATTAACAGATAAGACCGTGGTTCCACAAGCTTATGATAACGCCGTCAAACTTCGTTGATGATGATGGCTAGAATATCAGCCTAGTTTTAATATGGGGCAATTTCATTTATTGGGTTTAAAAACTTATAAATAAAAAACTACAATTTTCTTGGCTAATCTTAAATAAAATTAAAAACTACCTACTAAAAAATAAACGCGTAATAATAATAATTTTAATTAATATTTTTACTAAATATGCGTTTTACTAAATACCTGACAATGGCTTTCAGATTAGTATAGGGAAATCTAAAAATTACAGTAATAGTATAGGTACATATCATCGAACATTTTTGTAAATTTTGATTAATATTTACTTTAAGATTATTACTATAGGTATAATTATTATTACTTTTTACTATTAGGTTATTGTTCAGCACTTCCTATTCTATTGTTTTGCATTATATTTATGTTAAATGTCAACCCGTTTACTCGGAACAAAAGATAACAATTGACCCGCTACACATATGTGCGCGAACTGGGCGAGAGGATAATTTGATGTATGTTTGCTTGTTTCAAAATAAAACTTTGAAAATATAATTTACAGTCTAAGTAAAACTCAATACGCTCCGATATTATCGGTCAAATGATAAGATACTGTACGTATAAGGCAAATAAGTTGTCTTTACTTCTCAAGGACAAAATTAACGTCAGTAAAGAAAATATATTTTTTCTTCTCTTTCATCTTTATTTTATAATTTCCAGAGAGAGCATGCGAATTTTTCCATCCGTTGGCATTCTGATTAGAAAATCGGCGGCTAAATACACCTTTCCAGACTCTAACTTGACTATAGATAAAGACGTCGGCATAATAATACCGATGCATGCTATTCAACTGGACGAGAGATTTTTCGAGAAACAAAAAAAGTTTATTCCAGAGCGATTTAGCCCTGAAAATATTCATAAGATTCAGAACCTTACGTACCTTCCTTTTGGGACAGGACCACGGGCTTATATAGGTGTGTATATTATACATTATTTTGTGTTTTTTTAACCACAGTTACTGCATTTTAGGGTTAGTAGTTGCTATTACTGCAGGATTATTAAGTGAGTGAGACAATATATTATTATGTTCCATAATCTCGTCCTCGTTTTGTACTATGTAGTAGGCACCTTTGTGTAACTACGCGATCTACAATGTTTAAAGTATAGCGCCTTAGAGCGCTATTTATACTGAAAAAAATAAAAAACACAACCAATGGCATCCTGTCCCTGGTGTCACGTTTGACATCTGTCAATCTTAATGTCATTGTACTTTTTTGTACGCTGCGCGATCGTACGTAAATTTTTTCACACGCGTTTATTTTTAGTATTTTACTGGATTAGTAACGTGTTTAGACTATAAGATATTGGCCAGTAAGGTTGACGAAGTCTCAAGAAAGAAAGAGTACCAATTGGAGATGTTTTATAACTATTTGTGATTCAACCCGACGACGTCGACACCGCCTATCTATTGCAGTCCCGCTTCTGCTTGGCATACAGTTTCTTTTTCAGCCGTGTTTCTGAAGTCGTCGGTCCGTGGAGTTAAGTGAAGTCCTACACTACGTTTACCGAAACGTGACCTCCATAACCTGCAAGAATTTAATCAAAAAAACAAGGGAGTGCTGCTATGCTGTCTTGACATCGGGGCTTTTACGAGGATTTCCTCGTAATCGACAGCCACAACCAATCGGCCGTGATGATAGTATGATCATTTTAGCTGTTCACCCCACATTCAACATAGCCCGTGAGAAATTAATCAAGAAAACAACGGATGTCAACTCAGAACCAATGATCAATGACGACCCGGAGCCTTCAAGGGAGGTTGGCCGTGGTGATCGCATGTTCATTCTAGCCGCTGCGTTGTCTCAGAATGACTACAAAACAGAGCCTTGATGGTGGATTGGGCTATTCATTCTAAAGTGTCGTCACAAGATATTGACCTGAGACTTAACATGACATTTGCTCTAGTAGTCTTCATGAAGGGTTGACTATGAGACCAAAGCCTGTGAGAAATTAATCAAGTAAACAACGGAAGTCAACTCAGAACCAATGATCAATGACGACCCGGAGCCTTCACGGGAGGTTGGCCGTGGTGATCACATGTTCATTCTAGCTGCTGCGTTGTCTCAGAATGACTACAAAACAGAGCCTTGATAGTGGATTGGGCTATTCATTCTAAAGTGTCATCACAAGATATTGACCTGAGACAACATGACATCGGCCCTAGTAGTCTTGATGAAGGGTTGACCGTGAAACGAATAAATGTCTTGCACCACAAATATACTACAAAGGATTAATAATATCAGCAGGTAAGCTGTAAACATCACACATTTATTCCAGCTTACTTGATGTCGCATAAATAATTACCAAAAGAACAGTATAATTACCTTTTCTATCTCGCAGCAGAATTTTACCACTTCCACTTGCTTTCACGAGGGGTCAGCTTGTGGCTTAACATTATTAATTAACATATTGTGGATCTGCAATTCATTATATAAAGCAATCATAGACTGACTTCATCAATTGAAATTGAATATATATTTGAATACAAAATGTCAAGGTGACACTGCTCCTTGAGCATCACTGAAGCTGAAGAAAAAGAGGAGGGGGTAAATATTGGTACTGAGACACCAAGACAGTGTCCACCCTCGATCTTAGCAGTTTTTTCTACCCAACATTTTGACTCAAGAGAAATCACAGAAAGAAGCTCCTTTATCAGCTGATATTAAAGGCTAAAAGACTTCTGAGTAACCAAGTCACAGACTCATACCTAGACAATTTCAATTAGATTTTAAATTTTTGACATTTCATATGTTTCTAATATATTTACTAATTTAGAATTGGGCCTTCCACATATATAAGGCTACCAAGTCTCAGATACACTTGGCCTTTTTTGCTGCATTCACATACATACAAGACAATGAATAGCACTTATACCAATTGTGACTTCTCACAGTGTGGATTTCCATCTCAAGCATTTAATATTATTGATGTACATCATGATGTTGGCCCAAGAGGAAGAACATTATAAAGCATAGCCAGTTTATAATAGTTGGCATACACATACTTAAAATCTAAACCACAGTTTTATGTTTTTTAATATATATATATATATATTTTTTCTTTCATAAAATTGTAAGTTTGAATAAATAAATAAACATAACTTGCAATCACTAAATAATATCTGTAATCAAAGGATATTCTGTTTACCAGGTTGGTGTAGTGGTTTAACATTGGAAGTTACAGGGTTTGATTCCCAATTGGGTCGGGCATACTGCCCTTGGTCATATGCATAATCTTGTACCTTGTAACATGGGAATGCTAGGTCATTGCTTGAAGACCATTACAATTGGTCTGTTAACTAGTGCATATTTGTGTTATTGTTTCCTATGTTTCATAAGTTATGTGAAATCCCTTTTTAGACTTACATTAAATCTAACACATTAAGTCCTAAACAAAATTCTAAGTTTTCATAATAACCTTTAAATGCACTTAATAATACCTATTCTAATAGTCTGGCTGAAAGTCAAGGCTAGGCTACTTGCCTTCATCAAGTGTGAACAATTCAAGAGAAAGGCACACTCATCTTATTGGTTACAAATAAAAGGTTTATTTACTTTTTGGCAATAATATAATGTAACCATTGTAAAAAGCATTTTATAAACACTAATCACTGTATTCCAAAATTTTTAGAGCCAGTCAAAAATCCATGGCAAGATTTATGAAGCCTTATTAATAGGCATTTACAAAAATGATACACTATTATATGACCCTTTACACTTGTTATATGGTTTTGTAACAAATAATTTTATTTTACAGTTAAATAGACCATGGAAGACTAAGAAACATTTTTAAATCAGTTCAGTTTTTGTAATACCATTATATGACCCTTATACACTTGTCATATGGTTTTGTAACAAATAATTTTATTTTACAGTTGAGTAGACCATGGAAGACTAAAAAAAACATTTTTAGATCAGTTCAGATTTTGTAAATAGGACATAAAACATCCCAAACAAGTTAAAATTGTCTTAATATAATACCTACTAATTATGTTTCATAAAAACTACAAGGTATTATTAAGCTCCAAACTTAAGAGTACCTACCTGTATGACATGTTATTTTATCAAAGTAGCAAGTATATGGAGATGATTAATATAAAATGAAAATTTCAACTGAAAATTTGGAAATAAACCGAATACAATTAGCAATCAAGGCATTGGTGACAGCTGGCAGTAGTTGACAAATATGTTCACACTGCTCGTTATTGGATTGAGGCTGTCAGGGTACCAGACTGATGTCTGGACCACAGAAAAATTCAAGTTTGAATATTTTTTCTATCTTACTAGATGAGACTTATTAGTAAGTTTTTATTTTTTATTTTATCAGTTGAACAAGCATTGATCAGTTAAGTGTTGAATCTTTCTCTTATTAGGTTTCAGAAACTGTGTTGTTTCAGTAACCTATTATTTCCCCCCTGGAGATCCACATACAGTGCAGGAGTTTCACACTGATTTCCAGTTGTATATTATTAATTTGTTTTCTATCAATGGTTTTCTAACAAGATTAATCAAAAATTAATCTCATTAACTATAATAATGTTGAAACCATTGTTAACTAAAGGAAACTAATCTCAGTCTACGCGGAATCGGTGGGTTATTCCTTGCCAGTAAATATGTATGTGAATCCCTCTCCGACTGAATCAATACTTGCAGTATTTCTATTAGTTTTATTTTTTATTTAATAACACATAGGTAACGAAGTATTTGCCATATTAAACACTAATATTAATTTATTTTGAACCATTGATAAGTACAGACAACAGCTCGTCGACCTACCACAAATCATCGTTTTTATCAATTGAAAATGATTTCTACAAGTCAGGCTTAAAGTTAAAAATCTGTTGAAGAACTTTTAACTTTTTGGGTGGTAACTTTAAACGTGCTGTTTACCGTACATTGAACAGATGGTTCATTAAAGTTATTTACCGAGATTTCTATTTGAATATAATAAAATAATCATTTTTATAAAATTATTACCATATACCACTTGTACTGGGGTAAAGTTACCTTTTTAAATACCTACCCATTTACTAAGTATGTACATTCTTTTAGATAAATGAGACTAGGTTTAGCTTAAATCATTTTCTTGTTTTCATGATAACATTAAGCAAGCTGATGCCCGCGACTCCGTTTGTGTGAACTTTAGTTTATGCATAAATAATTTCTATTGCGAAAATCGCTATTGCGTCAGTTTCATTTCCCATTTCCATTTAGATTACTTTTTTCGAGTTTATGAGTGATTTGCTTCTTCTTCTTGGTTCACCTGTAAGTATGGTACAACGGTCGTCGGTGTCATCAGTTGACTGCATCAATATACAGAGTTGTATTATCATACGGGGCTGTACCTCCATACAGGGTGGTACCATCAAACAGGATTGTACCATCATACAGGGTTGCACCGTCATACAGGGTTGCACCGTCATACAGGGTTGTACCACTATACAGGGTTGTAACATCATACAAGGTTGTATTATCATACAGGGTTGCACCATTATACATGGTGGTTACATCATGCAAAGTTATATTATCATACAGGGTTGTATAGATCTGAAGATGTTTTGATATTCAGAGTTGATTGATTAATTCCAATGATGAATCAAACAACTACACCCGCGTTAGATAAAATTTGAATGAAGTATCTACTTACTAACAGATACTTCATAAAATAACACCTAAAAATTTTTACATCTCAAACTTCAGCAAATCATTAGGTATGTGATCATAATAAATGATTTATTGATTTTGCAACACAACTTTCCTCTTTGAACATCTACATAGTACAAAACGAGGACGAGATTATGGAACATAATTTATTGATTGGACTAACTTACCTAGTGACGTCCAATCCTAATTATGTGAAGTAATCTCGTCCTCGTTCTAATCCCAGCCCAGCCCTGATTCTAGGTTTTTTAGAAATATATATATACGGATGTATATATAATTACATATATTGTCCTTAATATATGTATACGCTTTTATGACCCCCTTTTTGATGTTGAAAGTTGTGTACCTATTCTTTGAAATAATGACATTAAGATTGACAGATGTCAAACGTGACACCAGGGACAGGATGCCATTGGTTGTGTTTTTTATTTTTTTCAGTATAAATAGCGCTCTAAGGCGCTATACTTTAAACATTGTAGATCGCGTAGTTACACAAAGGTGCCTACTACATAGTACAAAACGAGGACGAGATTACTTCACATAATTAGGATTGGACGTCACTAGGTAAGTTAGTCCAATCAATAAATTATGACTAAGAAAATATAATCACATGGGGAATCCGTACCATTTGTCTGACATTTTCTAAATATGTGGTGGTTTTTCATAGTTTTAACAGTATTTTTGATTTTATAAACCTATTTAATAATTCTCATGATGAATAACTAAACTCATTTATTTTAATTTTTATAATTTCAGGTGAACGATAGGGTCTCATGCAGTCCTTAGCAGGCTTAGCAGCAATTCTTAGCAAGTTTACAGTGGCTCCCTCTAGAAGTACAATACGGGAACCAGAAGCTGATCCTCTAGCAGGAATTATCCAAACTGCAAGCATGGGACACCATTATCATTGATACCAAGAAATAAGGCACAGTGATGATTATGTTAGTTTCGAAAACTAACTAACCAACATTGTTTATGACAACGAAAAATTAAAGAAAAAAGGTTCGCACTTCAAACTACAAAGCGGGCGGTCGTTAAAATCCCGAAAGGGAGAAATGTTTTAGGAATGAGAATGGACATTAGTATCTCCGTAATGGATTTTATAAATGTAATTATTTTATGTTAATCCGCTATTTAGGTACTTGCTTGGGTTTGGCCTAGGTTCGTATAATTATAAAATCATTGTTTTACTATTTAGCACAAGTAAGCTTGATAATCTTCTTGGTTAGTGTCAGGGTCAGAAGCAGTATTTCATCTCAGTCAAACTGTGGCCCCCAACCTATCGCAGCAGATCCGCAAAAAAACGAATATAAGAAGAGCTTATTAATAGCACCGATACTCGCAGTGTACTTGAAATACCTTTGCAATGGTTCTGCAGATAATTTAAAGAGATCAAAACACATTTAACTCCTGGCTTTGCAAGGTCCGGAAAACTAAAGATGAAATGCGTTTCCAAATACGATATCAAAAATTAAAAAAATATTAACCATTAAATGTACTATTTAATCTAGAGTGTAATCAATGAAAGTTATGTCAAGTACATATTGTATTTTAAAGATTAACATCGAACTAGTTTTATATTATATTTTAGAAATTATGGACAATATAAGGTTTAATAGCAAAGTTTGAGAAAAGCTGGTCTATTGGTTCTCTTGTTTGTTTGAAACAGGTGTATTTTATAAGTCATGAATAGGTATGATTAGTAGATATTAATATTATGTCGATTTTATATTCGTCATCTAGTTGCTAATAAATAATGAGTGTAATTCATGACAGTTCATTAATTTGTATGGTTTTAATTTACGTTATCTCAGAGACGTCAATTAACAATAAAGTGTGGATTATCGTTTGGTTTGTCGTTAATGGTCTTTATTCGTATAGAATTAAGTATTACAGGGTTTTCTTAAGTAACCAGTAAAGTTAAGTGACGTCTCTGAGTGCGGCAGTTGGAGTCCAATGTGACTATAACGTGAGTGGGGTTTTACGTGCCTTTATTAAACGTATTTTTGGTAAAAAATACGAGTATTTGTACTTGATTTATGGTTATTTAAGCGTATTAAAGTTTGTTTTACTGTATTACGAGTATAATAGTCATTAAAGTACGAGTATAAATAGCTCTGTTAAGTTTGAAGAAGAATATATTATTTGCATGAATGTTGAGAATTTTTAGAAATAATATTTGGGACAATGTTAGCAATGTGCATATTTGTCATCTATACCAAAATAATATTAAATAGGCCTATCTGAGTAATACATTGTCTACCTCAGCACTTGCACCGTAAACGAATACCGTAGTATGTACTAAATATACAATGCCAATACCAAGTACTTAGGTACCTACAATAATCCGCTTTCGAGTCGAGCATGTATTTTTTCAACATAGTGTTGACGAATTTTTATTTTATATTTCTGTGCCAGAAACTTAAAAATTTGGTCATAACTTTACGGCCTGTATACAGGGAGTTTAAAAGTGGGTATATCAAGCCAAAACCAGATGGTGAAATTAGATATAGTCATTATTATTTTTAATTTTTATACAAAATATAAGTTTTAGATCGATCGATTCCGAATCCGATTTGTATGAAAATAAAAAAAAAGATGATATCAAAGTTCTGAATTCCCCATAATATTATAGGTATGCATAATGTTAAAATTGGCTAGTTTCGGCTTTATTTATACCATTTCTCTAACAGCCTGTAAGCAGATGCTGGAGGAAGACATGCATGCAGCATAGGTGGCAGAGCGCATGTCTGTCTATGTGGTATTTCCCCTCAGACAATGGCACATCTTCTGTCAGGCCCTGCGCACACGCGATGATTTTTACAAGGCCACCGATAGTGCTATATCGGTGGCTGATTTTTGGTCCTGACATAAAAGCCTGAGTCCACACGCAAAGAAGAAGAAAACCCTGTATGTGTACTACACAAATCTACTACTGTGGTCACTAAATGTGGTTTTCTTTATCATAAAATATACTTTAGTGAAAAATATTTTGTATCTTAGTTTGGTTGTCAGTAAGTGTCTTAGTACTAATATTAGCACTAAAGCTATAACCTTAATTATTTTAACAAGTCACTGACAGCTATTTATTATTAATTAAACGAAAATCGATGCCAAGTAAACCATTTACGTCTTAAATTAATCATGATCAAAGATTACTCGTTTATTTATATGGCAGCTAACGAAATAATAATTAAACCAATTATCAAAACTCAAACGAATTAGTAATCAGGCCTTGCGAGATATCAAACTAAGTAATTGTATTATATTGTTATTGAGAGTAGTAATTATTCTTTTTTGATCTTAAAATTTTATCAAAGCGTTTTAAAGCCAGTAAATAACTGATTTTTTTTTTACTAGTTTCTTAGAATGTCTGATTGAATGTCGAATAAGAATAAAACTAAAAGTGTCATCAAAACTAAAGATGTATACTAAAATTCAGATAGTAAGGATTTTTGGAGTAACATGTTGATCAATAACCAACACGAGACTCAAACAAGAGAAGCTGAATAAAGCCGTAAAAAAACAAAGACTAGAATAATGACTAAAGTATAGCCAACCTATTTATAGTATACATACACTGAGATATTTAAGTGGTTGTTTTCCCGCGGCAGAAAACATAAAATAACTCGCTAGGTTCGATAGTACTACTAGGCTACATAGCTTGATATGAGCGTTCATTTAACCCGTGCATTGGCCCGAGGCTGGCCACGCATCACTGACTTCCAGTTTTTTTCCATTTATACGTCAAATTTAAACTTTTGTATTCAGCACTAAATTGCTTGAATGCGAACCTGTATTTTGCTGTTGAGAATTTTAATACAGACCAAAATATTATTTAAATCAGCTCTGTTTTTAATTATTTAGATTTAATCATTTAATATATGCATTTTCAGATCCATAAAACGTGGTATTGAAATATTCCACAAAATAAATTCCTTCCACAATTACACCAAATGTGCAGCCTAAAACTAAGGAAAGCTTGTACTTTGGCGACTAGATAATGAATAAATATACTTAAATATGTTTATAAACATCCATGACTTGGGTGCTCATCACACAAGCAGTTGCCCCTTGCGGGATTTGAACTCGAAACTAGCAGGCTTTGTAATACATACGGAGAACAACTACACCACAAAGTCTGCTCCATGACATCTTTGTGTTACGGAATTTAAATGTTCATGTAATAATCCTTTAAAGGAGTATTGGAAACTTATATTTATTTTACTACAGAATGTCCCTGAAAGTTTGGATCAAATAGAACAGCAGCATAGCATGGGTGATTCATGAACTTGTTGCCTATATTAAAGAAACATAATTTTCTTTGGCAAAGAAACATTTAAATTTTCTCTGGCTTTATATATGTTTTAATTTTGACGAATAAAAAGACAATTCAAATTTTTGTTACACATGTTTGCTAGTTGACCAAATAAACTTCCTAAGAAATGTCAAACCCTCCTATAACATTCTTAACAAAAAAATAAACAGTTTACATCATGATAGTTTATTAGTTCAAGGTTGCGATGTTATGAAAAATCAATCACAACTTTTTTCACATTCATAGAGTCAATCACCCCCGCTATGAGCCTGTTCGATTTGATTCATACTTCTAGGGACATCCTGTATATAATTAGGTCATCAGATATCAATATAAAGTGAGATGACATACTAGGGATTAAAAACCAAACAAATAGCGGTGTATTCCTTGATTTTGGTGTTATATTCGAAAAAATATCAGGTTGAATACTACAGGGTTGTATTATTTATAAAGGTACTAACAGTTATTTAAGATGCTTGAAATAACAATTTATTAGCTCCCGGGAATATTATCTTAGAGTACATCGTTTCAGCGTTGGTAAATTTGATAAGTGTAGACTAATAAAGTATATTTTAATTAGTAAGATTTAGACTAAATTTTAATATTACTTGTACAAAACTAATTGTATTATGAGAAGAATCAATTTTTATTTGAAGTAATTAACTAACGTCTTGTCCTTAATTAATTGCTCTGGTTATTTAAAAAAATATAAATTGAATTCACTAGAAATATAACATTTATACATAACTAGGTATATAACATCTAGGTATACACTAGATATACAGGGTGGTCCAGGCCAGATGGATATACAATTTCTTTTAGGTAGTCGGCTTAGGGACCTATTTTTACCCGCCAGGAAAAAATCCGCTTACAAGTTTTTTTTTAATTTTAGAAATATCACCACTTTTTTCGAGACCACAATGTCATTTTTTTTTTCTGAGAGATTGCAATGTCCAACTACGCACCTAAAATAAAAAAATAATAGAATTTTTAATTTTAAAAGTAAATAAAACAAAAATGTGGTAATATTTCTAAAATAAAAAAAAACATATTTTGTAAGCTGCTGCACCATTATTTATAAAAACGAGCAACAAAAATCACATTTGTTGTATGGGAGCCACCTTAAATGTTTATTTTATTCTGGTTTTTAGTATTTGTTTTTTATAGCGGCAACAGAAATAAATACATCATCTGTGAAAATTTCAACTGTCTAGCTATCACGGTTTATGAGATACAGCCTGGTAACAGACGGACAGACAGACAGAAAGACGGACAGCGGAGCCTTAGTAATAGGGTCCGTTTTACCCTTTGGGTACATCATCATCATCATCATCACCAGCCTATATGAGTCCACTGCTGGACACAGGCCTCTCCAAAAGGAGAATTTTGCCATAATCGCCACGCTTGGCAGGTGGGTTGGCGATCGCAGTTTGGTCAATGGTTAAAAACAGACGCTGCTGCCCGTCTTCTTGTGGCGGTTCTCCTGTAGTCGCCTCTTACGACACCCATAGGAAGAGAAGAGGTACCTTTGGGTACGGAACCCTAAAAAAGACAGACTTTCTACTTTTTGAAGTAGTCAATCACAAAGTTCTGGTTGTAACTTTTCTCGTGCAAAACACAATGTTTTTAGAACTTCAAACTTTGTTTTACTCGAGTAAGTATTCGTTCGGTGGAAGATTCCAATTCACAGACTTTCGTCTTTGTATGATATGAATTTCAATGAAATCGATCAGTTAAAACTTTGCATTCCACGCACGGCTCCCTTTTAAGGAGTACTGAACTATGAAGCGCTTTGAAAAAAGTTAAACGGTAAAGGAAAATTGGATACATGTAATCCTAAACAAATGGAAGAAGAAAAACAAGATAACGAATATTGATCACAGAAAATGTTATTCCATCCCTAGGTGTGAGTCCATAATTTCTATTTATTTGAATACAAACCTAAATTCAAATTTTGCTTTGTTCAATTTGCTTACAATTAAGTATAGGTAGCCAGATTCAGTTACGTGCGTCGTAGTTCTTATTTACACTCAAATCAACAACCATCAAATGAGATAAATCAATGTTTAGCTCAACTGCAAATAAGATAAAACTAACTAGGTCTGACAGACCTACCGTCAAAATAATGTGACAGAAACACGAGTCGAGGTTAACAAGGGGTCTTATAGATACACTTTCTTTTAGTAAGACTTCCAAATAGCTATAGAGGTAGATGATATTTATATACGGGGTGATATGGATAAAGGTAGTTTTCTGATTCGTTTGATTTTTATTCTTGTAAACTTCTGGGTAAATCACATTTTACATTTTTAATTTAAAGACTTTAGTTAATAATAATGTCGCAATAAGATCATTTGTTTTAGTGCTTATTTCACAATACAGCGGATAAAGTTATGTAAAAGATAAAAATATGTACAGGATTAAAGTGCTTGAAAATCGTGTCAAAAATCGTAAATACGATTAGGTAAAATATAGCTTATTCAGAACTAATGCGGAACTTAGTCGTATATTGTGAAACAGGCCTTTAGTATAACTAAGTGCAGTCAACGACAAAAGTGCGCTGATCAAAAAATAAGTTGCAACTATGTACTATTAAAGACGCAAAATAACTTTAGAATAAATTTAATTAGTTTTACAAAATTAGTGCAGCGTAAGCGCGCGAATAGCAGTCCAAAAGTCAAGTGACAGATCGTAGTGATGTTCACGAGTCATAGATTGAGTAGTGATGTGTTGATTCGATTTAATCCCGCTAACAGTTCGGCCATCCTGCAACTCTTCGGTCCTCCGAAAAAGAAGATGGTACTCCTAGCGGAACGTCTGCATGGGGCGGCATCTCGTCGCAACAACTCGTACAACACGCCACGTCACCGCGATCGTCAAAGATGATGATCCTCTTCCAAAGTAGAGTAGGCTGATAGTGGCCAGGCCCCGAAGGCAACCACTAAATTAGCTTTATAAGGCCCCTAAGGCTTGTCAAAAAAAAAAAAAAAAAAAAAAAAAAAAAAAAAAAAAAAAAAAAAAAAAAAAAGTTAGGGCAGCTGTCATTTGAAACAGCCTAATTAAATTAATTATTTTAAATAGTTTTAAGTATTAGTTTTAACTTCAAAGTTTCAAAATCTAAAAATATAGTAAACAAAGTATAAGTGTAATAGTGGGAAACCTGGAATTCGTAGGAACAACATAAATATCACACTCTGACGTGACGTCAACAATTGTACCGGTGAATTTTGAATCTCAGTGGACTGCAAAATCGAAAAACCGGGGGAGTACTAGTGTTATTTTGCACATTCATACACTTTACATTAATTCACCATCGCTCTATTCACTACTAGTCACTCCAGATCTCATGAAAGTGAGATTCGCGAGTTGACAATTCACTACCGGCCTAGTTGTGTTTCTTGTTACTTGACGAAAAGTGCAAGTAATATTGATAACAAACAACCTCTTGTCGTCCACGTCCTTTACAACAACAATTAAATACACATAACAATACACTCTGTATCCCTAGTTCTAAATTTTAAGCAGTATTTTTGTTATTCAAGAATAAATTACCCTACATTTAATTTAAAAAAAAAATATATTCTTGTAGATCATTAGCAGACAATTTTTATTTTATTAATTATATTTTACATTGAAATTATTAAGATCTTAATTGTTTTACTAGTAAATTGTTATTGAATTAAACTTAGCTCTGTCCAATTCTGGTCACCTCAACTTAACTTGTTAAAATATAACACCAAAACTCGTGCTATACCTGTTGTTCTTTTGGATATTTCCAGACAAATCAGACATGCAAACCCGTAGGGGCGCTAAATTAGACATGGAGTCAAAATTAAAGCGAGCGCTTCAGGAATTAAAAGAAAGCAGGGATACATGTAACCAACTACTTAGGGAAAGAGAGGATAGTGAAGAGGAAATAAATTCTGTCGTTCAGAGAAACACAGAACTTAGGAAGGACTTGGCAGACCTACATGTTAAACACCAGGAGGTTGCCTTACACCGTGATCGACTACTAGCTACCATCAGCGGCTTCGACCAGTGCAGTGCTGTCTACGAGCAAGCTCTTATGCGCAACAACGAACTGGAGTCAGAGTTGCGTGATGCTAATAGGACTATTGTGCAATTTGAAGAGGAAAAGAAGCTTCAAGAGTTTGCGCAGACCCAGAACTTATATGAGGAGTTGATCGGCACCCCGGGTGGGCACACTTTGACTTCAATGTTGGATTCATCTGCCAATTCCGTTTTTGAAGAAAATAGAATTCAATCTAGGTTAAACAGTAAAAACAAGTTAAAAAAGTATATAAAACTGAATAGATTTATTTCTAAAACCAACAAAATTGTAAAAAAACAGAAATGTTTTTATAATAATGTTTTATTAAGAAAACAACGTATAGATTTAGTAGATAGCTTAGAAATATATAATCAAAAACTACAGGAAAGTAGGTCTAAATATGATTTGGATATAGGACAACTGCAGGCTGATATCTCAAAATTGCACCAATCATTGGAGTCCATGACATGTTTATACAACTCTGCCCAAGACCAAATAAATGAACACATCCTGGCAGCAAATAATTTACTAGATCTTGGTAACCATGATACGGGTTTTAAATCACTACCAAACATGAAAGTAAATTCAATACCGGACCCTTCACTGCAGAGAAATTTTGGCCAGGAGTTGTCCTCCCCAGTGTTAAATTTAAACAGCCCGGTAAAACCTTATAATAGACCCAACGATCATGATAATGTTATTGTTTTTTCAGATAGGTTAGGAGTTGGTTACGGTCCCTTATTAAATAAAAAATTAAAATGTAATATTGTTAACCATTGTATGCCGGACGCATCAATTGATGAAATAATTAATTGCATACAAAGTAGTAAATTAAATTCTGACTCAATACTAGTAATAATGTTAGGAGATAGTCATAAACTTACAAAGACAAAAATTATTCAAAATTATTCTATTTTGTCAGGACTCAATGTGAGAAAAATATTTTTTTGTGCCTTACCATTTTGTAAAAATCATACGGCACAAGAAAATACAAGTATTCATTTGTTGAATAATTTACTTTATAATATGACTCAACGTCATGACAAATTTGTGTTTTTTGACACAAATAAATTTATTAATAATAATTTTATATTGACAGGCAGCTCTTTACACCTGCCTTATAAATTTAAGAAACAAATAGCTACCCTGTTAGCATATAATATTAACTGTTTTGTTAATAAAACAAAATTATTGGATAATAAACGTATTAGTACTTGTACTAATTGTAATATACCTTTGACTACCTCTGAGAATTTAAACTGAGAGGGAAGACAAAAGCCAGGCCTAATAGAAACTTTAATATTGTTCATCAAAACATGCAAGGTCTGGCCGGCAAAGAGTTAGGGTTAGGGTTATTTCTACAAGATTTTCATGTTAATGTAATTTGCATTATGCTGGGGCTTCACCTGCGTGACGCCTAACGTTCAAATAAAGGCATTAAGCAAGGATTAGCGTTTACTAAATTAAAGCATTAAGCTACGCGCTAAGTGCGTGGCCACACTTATTTGACGTTTGATTCTAGCGTCTAGCGACTTAGTTAGAGTGTGATCTGTGAGTGTGTCTTTAAAATAAAATAAAACGCTTCCAAGAACTCAATACTTTTCTTATTTCGTCTACTCCATCCTCACTTAATAACTATGCACTTTAAAATTTAATTCACAAAGAGTTTTTGAATGTGACCGTGTTTTAAATTGTTTAGTGTAATAGGTGTAGCCACAACAACGCACTAAACGCCCGCTTAATCCCTTTGATGTGTCAAAAGTTACCGCCGTCCGAGCTATCGCCTAGCGTCTAATGTTATTAAAGCAAATTAGCGAACAAAGACCGGCCACACCTGCGTATTACGTCAAATAGAGCACTAAATAACGACATTAGACGCAGGTGAAGCCCCAACATAACAGAACACTGGTTCAATAAACATGAGTTAATGTTAAACATTGATAATTATAAAGTTGGTAGTTCGTTCACAAGGGAGTCTACTACTAGAGGGGGATCGCTTGTCCTTTTGAACAAAGAATTAAAATGTAAAGAACGCAAAGACATTGTGTCACTCTCATCTGAACGAAATATTGAACTAGCGTGTGTTGAGCTAGAGCAGTTTATTATAATAAGTGTATATAGCCCCCCATCTGCTAATTACCATATCTTTGAATCCATTATGGATGAGGCCTTAGGGAAGGTCTGTAAATCTAACAAGGAAGTAGTTGTTTGTGGAGATTTTAACGTCAATATATTAGTGAAAAATCAATATTCAGTCCGATTTCTAAATCTTTTTAAGTCACATAATTTGATAAATCTTTTTTATGAACCCACAAGGGTAACTCCCACAACAGCGACTTGCTTAGACAACATTTTTTGTAATGGCAATGTAATAAATAAATCTATTATAAATTGTCTAAGTTCGGACCATAGTGGACAAAAGGCATCATTTGTGCACCATCAAGTCTCAAACATAGTACAGGCTGTTTATAGGCCAGTTACTGTAAGTAGGATAGACAGATTTAAGGAGAATATTAATAATGGTGTAGATTTACTAAGGCCTAATAATGGACATAGTGTTGATAAATTATATGAAGATCTTTTTGGCTTAATCAGAAAGGAATTTGATCAGATTTTTACTCAAAAGCAATTAAAAACAAATAAACTGAACTATAAGTTTAATGACTGGGCAACACCTGGTATTTACAAAAGTAGAAATACTTTATATGATTTGTATGCTTCAAAAGCAAATTCTCAGAACCCACTAGTCATAGAACATGTCAAAAAGTACTCAAAAATATTTAAAATTGTATGTGCCAAAGCCAAGTCCAACCACCTTCGCAGCTTGATTTCAGGTTCTACTAATAAAGTAAAGGCCACATGGAATATTATAAATAAAGAAACATGTAAGCAAAAGTCAAGGGATCACACTTACTCTCTCAAAATTAGGGATAGGCAAATCAGCTCAGACATAGGAGTTGCAAATACTTTTGAGACATTCTTCTCAAACATAGCTACTTCTACAACTAAAGATCTTGCTTCGTCTGCTGAACTAGCTGAATCTCTTCTAAAATCAAATGTTGACGAATGCAAGTCCCCATTAAATTTTAGATATATAAATCCCGATGGAATAATAAAAGCATTTAGAGAATTAAAACTGAAAAGCACAGAAGACCTATGGGGAATCTCTGTTAATATTATTAGTACAATTATAAATACTATAGCCCCATATCTTACAATCATTTTTAACAAATGTATTGATGATAGAGAATTCCCAACTACAATGAAATTAAGTAAAATAATTCCTTTATTTAAATCTGGTGAGAAATGTGACCCCTCCAATTTTCGACCAATATCTATCTTACCGGTTCTTAGTAAAATATTTGAAAAAATTATGTTCAATCAACTATTATCTCATTTTTTTCTGAATAAATTACTACATAATAAACAATATGGTTTCACGAAAGGTAGAAGCACAACCGATGCTGGAGTTGCACTCTTGAAACATATATTTGATGCTTGGGAGAGTAAGCAAGACGCTTTAGGTGTCTTTTGTGATCTTTCAAAAGCTTTTGATTGTGTAGATCATCAAACTTTACTTAAAAAACTGAGACATTATGGTGTATCAAAGAAGTCTTTAGATTTAATAAATTCATATCTCACAGGTAGAACGCAAAAAGTATGTATAAATAGAGCTGAGTCTTCCGGATCACCTCTAACTATGGGTGTACCGCAGGGATCGATATTAGGACCGCTGTTGTTTCTTATATATATAAATGACCTTCCTTACTTTACAAAAGATCTATGTGAGATGGTATTGTTTGCAGATGATACATCAATAATTTTCAAAATCAAAAGGGGCCAAGAATCTTTCGATGATGTCAATTATGCCCTCTCGCAAGTATTGCATTGGTTTACTACCAACAATCTTTTGCTCAATGCGAACAAAACTAAATGCATTAAATTTACAATGCCTAATGTGAGACAGGTCTCAACGCATATTATTGTAAAAGATGAACAACTAGATACGACTAATTCCTCAACGTTCTTAGGAATAACTTTAGATTCCCGTTTGCAGTGGGGTGCTCATATTGAGGCTTTATCGGGAAGACTTAGTTCAGCTGCTTATGCCGTGAGAAAGATAAGACAACTGACTGATGTTGAAACGGCAAGATTAGTGTATTTTAGTTATTTTCACAGTTTAATGTCATACGGCATACTGTTATGGGGCTCAGCTGCAGATATTGAAACCATATTTGTCCTGCAAAAGAGAGCTGTTCGGGCTATTTACAATCTTAGACCCCGAGATTCGCTAAGAGAACTATTTAAAGAAATTAACGTACTTACAGTCGCTTCACAATATATTTTTGAAAATATTATATATGTTCGCAAAAATCTGCACTTGTTTACTAAGAAAAATGACATACATAAGTATAATACCAGGCATAAAGATAAACTTGCCGTTCCAATGTTTAGATTGCACAAGGTAGGAAGTTCTTTCATGGGCAATTGTATTCGTTTTTTTAATAAATTACCACAATCCATTGTTGAAATGCCTGTATATGAATTCAAATTGCATGTTAAAAGGACTTTAATGAAAAAGGGCTATTACACCGTTAGTGATTATATAAATGATAAAAATGTGTGGATTTAAAACTGCTTAGCTCACAACAAATCTTGTAAAATATTTATTTATTTTTAAAAGAGGCTGACAATAGTGACCGAGTTTCTTGCGCTGCTTCTTCTCGGCACTAGCCCACAATAGTCCCGAAGCAGTGGTAGGTAAAAAATTGGGACATGTAAAAGTGCCTTTTATGGCCAATTTACAGAAATAAATGATTTTGATTTTTTGATTTTGATTTTGTATTGATAGGCCCCGAAGGCAAGTACTAATAGGCTCCGAAGGCAAGTACTGATAGGCCCCAAAGGCAGGTACTGATAGGCCCGAAGGCAAGGTACTGATAGGCCCCGAAGGCAAGTACTGATAGGCTCCGAGGGCAAGTACTGGTAGGCCCCAAAGGCAAAGCACTAATAGGCCCCGAAGGCAAGTACTAATAGGCCCCGAAGGCAAGGTACTGATAGGCCCCGAGGGTAAGTACTGAAGGCCCCAAAGGCAGAGTACTGATAGGCCCCGAAGGCAAGTACTGATAGGCCCCAAAGGCAAGTACTTACTGGTGGGCCCCGAAGGCAAAGTACTGATAGGCCCCGAAGGCAAATAATGATAGGCCCCGAAGGCAAAGTACTGATAGTCCCCAAAGGCAAGTACTGATAGGCCCCGAAGGCAAAGTACTGATAGGCCCCGAAGGCAAAGTACTGATAGGCCCCTTAGGCAAGTACTGATAGGCTCCGAAGGCAAATTACTGATAGGCCCCGAGGGCAAGTACTGATAGGCCCCGAAGGCAAAGTACTGATAGGCCCGAAGGCAAAGTACTGATAGTCCCCAAAGGCAAGTACTGATAGGCCCCGAAGGCAAAGTACTGATAGGCCCCTTAGGCAAGTACTGATAGGCCCCGAAGGCAAAGTACTGATAGGCCCCTTAGGCAAGTACTGATAGGCTCCGAAGGCAAAGTACTGATAGGCCCCGAAGGCAAAGTACTGATAGGCCCCTTAGGCAAGTACTGATAGGCCCCGAAGGCAAGTACTAATAGGCCCCGAAGGCAAGTTCTAATAGGCCCCGAAGGCAAATATTGAAAGGCCCCTAAGGCAAGTTCAGTAGGATAGAAGCACTGTGTAGGCCCCGTAGGCAAGTGCATCAGCCACTATATGACAAGGTGCACTAAGGCTCCGAAAGCAAGCATTACACGCTGTGTAGGCCACGAAGGCAAGTGTCACCCTTGCATGTGATTGAGGGCTGTGAGCAAGCATTAGCTGCTGAGGCCCCGTAGGCAAAGCGTCAAATGTTATAAAGTGTTACGAGTCAAAGTGCTAATAGGCTCCGAAAGCAAGCATGGTATTAAGTAAACGCTGTGGAGGCCCCGCAGGCAAGCGTTAAATGCATAAAAAGTACAGAAAAACCATAACAGGTAGCTTCAAGCAGCTAGAAAACATAAGCCCCGTAGGCATGTATTAGGTATAAGTGATTAACCTTCACCTGATGAAAAACATTCCTCTCTGTGACACTACACCTTAATTTTGTCACGGGTAACAATATTTTCGCTCAACCATGACTAACTGCCCAACTGATAGTGGAGCACCCCCCACTTCGACTTCTGTCAAAGCGAACTTTCATTTTTGGAGCGTTCATATGAATTTTCTGCAGCTTCATTTCTGAATGCTTCAATATTGCTACTATAAACTGCACCCAAATGTCCATTTTCGTCATGATACAACTTCAAAATCTTACACTTTTTGGTACACAAAAACAGGTTTATAACATTTATCTACTAGCCGATATAGCTTGACATTAGCGACTTTAGTCCTAGGAAAGTCCAGTATTCTTATTCTTTAGTTCTCTCTTATATTTCTTCTTTCCTCTACCAGATGAAGAAGATGAACTTGAACTGCTATGTGACCGTTTATTATGTTTTGACCGACCCATCGTAGCACAATCAAAACAGCTAAATATCACTCACACACAATTGTTATATTAACAGCACATATAGTTCAATAAATTGAGATCAAAAGTTAGTCATAAAAATGAGTCTTAGTAGACCAAAGAATTAAAATTAAATTTTGTCAATTTAAATTGTTCAAATATTATAAGTGCTCAGAAAACTTTATGACTCTGAATAAAATATATTTTGCATACAGAATGTCTAATAGTATAAAATAAGTTAATTTCACTGCACTTTAATGTCAGTTAAATTCAGATTTTAATAGTTCAAAACGATACAGCTCACCAACAAGCAGGAACAATAATTGCAACGTTCAGGGTGGGTTATTGCATGCACATGCATCCATCCACCTCAGGGCTTCTTACACAAGATCTGTTTGACCTTGGGTAGCTATTCCAGAGCCTAAAATCATTCACCAACAAAGCAAGGGACCACACAAACTTGTCACAACTTGTTTCTAGTACAAGTTCGTAACACATAAGTTTTGCAATAAATGTGAAGGAAAACAATAAATACACACACAATTAAACAATTAATACACTATTTTCACTTTAGCATCCATTTGTGCAAAGTAACACGGAAAATAATGAACTTTTATACTAACAAAATTAGATAGCGCCTAATGCACATACACACTAAAATTATGTTAAAATAGTACAAAGTAAGGTTTATGGGTTTATATTATCCCACTTCTGAGTTTATTAAAGACGCAAAATAACTTTAGAATAAATTTAATTAGTTTTACAAAATTAGTGCAGCGTAAGCGCGCGAATAGCAGTCCAAAAGTCAAGTGACAGATCGTAGTGATGTTCACGAGTCATAGATTGAGTAGTGATGTGTTGATTCGATTTAATCCCGCTAACAGTACTTAGATCAAAATGTCAATCAATTGCACAGTAAATACTTATTTATTTGACTTTTGCGAGGTGTCTTTGTTAGACTTATGATATTACTTGCAGTTTAGTTCTGTTAAAAAATGTAAATACTAAACCACTATTGATCTAGACTGTATTATATCGTGAATTATAGCTGTTACAGTCAAAACTCATTGCTGGTCAAAACCACTTGTGACGCAAAAATCAGTCAATAATGGTTTTGACTGATGTCTTTAGTCAAAAACAGTTTTGACTGATGTCTTTAGTCAAAAACAGTTTTGACTGATTTTGGCAGTCAAAAGTGGTTTTAACCAACGTTTTGAGTCAAAAGCAGTTGTCACTAAAAGTACATTGTAGAAGATAAATAAAATGTTATCTATTTTTTAAAATGTTCGTTAATAATCTTAAAAAAATATTAAAAGGTTCATTTTTTTAATTATAAAAAATAAGAAACATAATGTAACATTTTTATTTCTTTTATAATTAAACGATTTCCAAAACATTTTCTATGATTTTTTAAATTTATTATTCTCAGTCACAAATAGTTTTGACTTACATTCTTGCTTAAAACCACCTTTGACCGTTACAATTTAGTGAAAATAACTTTTACCCATTAATTTTGAAGTCATAAGTGGTTTTGACCTCCTTAGTTAAAACTACTTTTGACGGAAAGAATCAGTTAAAAGTGGTTTTGACCAACGTCCTTAGACAATACTACTTTCGACTGATTTTTGCTGTCAAAAGTGGTTTTGACCAGTTATGAGTTTTGACTGTAACATATCTAACTTCATTATAAAATAGAGGTTTTACGTCTTGGAAACATCTTCATAAAGATCGCATTATAATCACTAGTCTTGCGCATTTGGTGTGGCAGTGACGTGTCCTGTAACACAAATGTGACAAAAACTTTATAAAATATAATATTTAATGATACAAAGTAATCCCATATAATAATCAACCTATTTTGTAATTCTGAATACGGTCCATAGTGAAAATAGACTGATATAGGTAAGGGATTGAGTAGGCACATAATTACTATTTTGTATTCGTCAGCATAATATGCTTACTAGAGAAATAAAGTTTGTATTAATTAGAATATAATGCTTACCTGAATAATAAATCCGAATTTTTAAATATTTTTTATTAAAATTTTATAGCGTCTGATGAAAAGTTGTGCCTATAAGTAATTTACACGCTGTATAAAAACTTTTAATGAGCTTTATTCTGTCCAAAGGTCACAAGCTTTAAATCCTAAAAAGGTTAACGACATTTAAAATCTCATAATCAGTTAAAACTAAATGAATGCAAATGAATTGTAAATAAAAGGAGTTTATTTGATTTCCGTAGTCGTGACAAGGAACCCTTATGGACTCATTACAAGAAAGATATTAATAAATATAAAGATAAAATAAAGATATTAATACAATATAGATATATTTTAACGATCTCTAAAAAATTACCAACCAATTTAAAATGTTGACACATCAGACATGTCTCGGTAATAATGACTTACATTTAAAATTGGTTAGCTAATCTTTAGACAGTCTTTAAACCTAGTCTATCTGTTTTTGTAATAAAGGCATTATAGTTTCATCATGGTCATCTGTCTGTCCATCTAAGGGTTCGCTAGGAGACTGTTGGCACTAGAGAGCTGTAATTTTGTGGAGGTATGTAATATCAATCAAGCTGACAAAATTTATGTACCATTAACCTAACACCCTGTATTTAAAATATGACTTGATCATAAGAAGGCCAGGGGAATGCAATTACTACAGATCAAAAATGCTTAAGTAACATGGAAAGTAAGCGTAAAAAAAAAACTGCAAGACACAAGCCTTGGCTAGACCCTAATATCAGGCTAATATAATATAAATGTAATATATAATTCAGGGTATTGGTAAAGAAGTTTCCAAAAGAACGTCGCGAAAAGCCGCTATGTGGGAAAGGCCTAAAGCTACTGGCTGTGGCCTATGAGAAAGGCCTATGTCCAGCACTGAACTTATAAAGGCCGATAATGATCACACATAGAAGTCCTATAGCCTATGATACAAGTAAACATAATCAAGATACCCTAAGATCTCTAAATTGACTGTCAATTGGTACTAAAACAACGTTCCACGAAAAATATAAGGTCCGATTTTATTAGTGTACATCCTGTTAACCAATGTCAATCATAAAAACTAAAAAAGTTAAAAATCAAAATCAACAACATTAACTTCATATTGCATAATCTCGTCCTATCTTTGGTACGTTTAACTATCTGATTATCCGTCTTATTCCTTCCCCTTGTCAGAGCGAGAAAGAGTTGAAGATAGGACGAGTTTATGCAATATGAAGTCGATGTTGTTATTTTGTATTTTTATTTTTAACTTTTTTAGTTTTTATGATTGACATTTAAAAGTTGGTTTTTAGGATTGCTTTTCACCTATATAGTCACAGGTTAACAGGATGTACACTAATAAAATCGGACCTTATATAGAATTTGAGATTTCTAACTTATTACGTTTTTGGACTAGAAATATCTGAGACATCGGAGTAACAGCAATTGACCTCGGGTTTTGCTCTTTGCATAGACCAAATCCTACAAATTGAAGTACAATAGTCTACGTAGATAAACTCATCAACTCGATGACGATAATAGGAAACAAAATCTAGCACCAAAAAAGGCAGTGTCAACAAGTTATGCATAAAAGCCTTTCTACACCCTCAAAATTAACACATTGTTAGAACCAGAGCTGACAGGGAAACTTGACGTTGATATGCCCCTGCTGTCATATGGTAAGAGGGTTGACAAGGGGATATTACGTGGAAACATCTTAAGAATTTGAAGTTAATGGAGGTTAAGTTATGTTAGTACGAGTTTTTGACATGTAATTTTAAGTTGATGGCGGTAAAGCTTTGTAATAATATTTGTATGTTACCATACTAACCAATATAATGATTTCTGATCGTTAAAGCCCTAATAACTTCATTCCAAGGTGATTTAACTACTCAACTACATCAACTTTTTGTATGTGATAACATCAAAATTAAAAGTTCACAACTTTTTATACAAACTAATGTCAACTGGTCAAAGGTATTGTGCGGTTTTTACCCGATTACCAAACGAGGGTTATGTTTTTCGAGCGTATGTATGTATGTATGTATGTATGTATGTATATATGTATATTTGTATATTTGTATATTTGTATTTGGCACGCCCTACAGCCTAAACCGTTTAACGGATATTAAAGTATATATATATCAATAGATTCGTCTCAATTGTGGGAGTGTCAAGGGGTATGTTATTTTCCTAAATTCCCGCGGGAACAGAACTTACGTGGAAAAATCGGATCTGCAATACTGATAAACCGATTTTGAAACTTTCTTTTATTAACTAAGGGTCACATATTTTTAGTGCAAATTGGTTTATTCATAGCACGGTACATGGTAAGAGGTGTTAAATTTTAAAATAATGTTTTAACATGTTCTATTTTGATTTTGATGGTACTAGAGTAATAGTTCTATAGTTAAAATTAAGTTTAAGTTAAAACAAATTAAGGCCTAAGATGTTACGTCGTCATTATTATTGTTATTTCTGTTATGGTTGAAATGAAAAGTTGTAAATAATAATAATAATATTGGACAACATCACATACATTGATCTGATACTGAGGTAATTACCTATAGTGGACGCATTAGAGAGTTTTAGTTACTAACTTACAGAAATCAGAATCAACGACAGTACCTGACCCGAGACAATAGACAAAAGTTCGTTTTATAAATTGACCCGACCGGGAATCTTACCCGGGACCTCAGAGATGCCGACGCTAAGTCCAGCTTACTCGCCTTTTGGTTAGAGAGATCGTCGAAAATGTGTTTTTTTTGACAAAATATTTTCTGGTTGCTTTGATTCCAATGAGATATGTACAAAAACTCTTCGAAATTATATTGTAAAAAAAATCATCTTTTGCCTATAACTCAATTTTGCGACATGAATAGCTTTGAAGCGTTGTGTATTTATAGTAGGAAGTAATATTTAATGATTTGAAAAATAAAAGCTCTTCTAGAACAAAAGCGTGCAAACTTTTGCAGAAAATAAGTAATTTCCATTAAAACTACGGACGATGACAAATTAGAAATTATTATTTGTACCATTTATAAAATAGGAATATTCTTTAACTCTTAATAATAAGAGCGGCATAAAATGCCTTGAAGTTGTAATTTTGGTCGAAGTCCATTCAGTATCGCTATTTATACGATAGAAAAAGAACTCGTAATATTTGCTATTTTGTCTGTAGCAACATTTGAATTTTCAAGTGTTGGGCGGCCAATGGACCTGTCTCCAATAGCTATGTTGCATTTAATTATTTAATTAAAAAAACAAATGTTGACTGTAGGTATTGTCGTAAAAAAATGCGATGGTAATGATTTTTCCTTAATTGGGCAATGGCAAATTAGTTACCACCTTACCTTTGAAACTTATTCACTTGTCATACAGGTAAAACCAATGAAAAGTTTCAATATGCCATGCCGAAGGGTATGGGTAGGGTATGCCATGTAACGCGTTCGAAAAGTTTACGCATAATTTGTTTATGAAATTTTGGAGGAGCCTTAATTTGCGCAGAGTATTTGAGACACAAAAGATAACTTCTTTTCTGTTTTCTTTTCAGTAATTACAATCACGGTTATAGCCGCTAAATAATAAGTACTTATATTAGAAATTACATTAAGCTTGAACAATAAAACTATATTGACTTAGTGGTCTATACATGCAAATCTTAAAACTTGAAAGTACTTATCGAGCTTAGCACATAGGTAGTTTCTGCATGTTGATTCTGTAGAAAACAAGCAAGAGAACTCACTTCAAAACTCACTTAAGCAGTACAAACGAATTAGCTTTCCTATTGGTTGAGTGGTACTAATCACATTACTTCGTGGATAAGTAAGTTCAGTGTCAAAGTCAGCGCCATTTTCTTTATAAAACCGCATGGCTGGATTTCGTCAGACGATTTCCATTAGGCTTTTACTTTCTCTTCAGGGCTCGTTCGTAAGTCTCACTTCAATATTTTTACGAATTCTTATCTTTTCTTCCCTTGTCATCTACATTGCCTGTAAGATTGGGATGTAAACATAATTCAGTGGCAACATAACACAAATTTCTGTTTCTTAACATGAACTGCCTTTAGTTGTTAAATAGCAGAGCAAAGTAAGTATAATTTATTTATTTCCGATACTCGATGGACTAACGAACTAAGGAAGATAGCAGACAGTGGGTGGGTTAAAAAGCGAGAAACCTTGCTTTTGGGCGCTCCTTGGGGGAGGCTTAATACGTCCAGCAATGTTAAAGAAGGTATTATTAAACATTAATTTTTAACCACTGAATAAGCAAATTCAGGAAGTAGTTTTCTATTGCCTACTGCATTTTAAAACTTGTCACAAACCAATAATGCTTAGGCAGCAAATTCAGTACGGCTAGATTTGCAGCGTTCGTTCGAGCGTTGTGCGTACCATTGCACTGCAAAGCCACCTCGTGACATGTATGTTCAGTAGCGTGGAGACAAATCTACTACACATCGTTCAGGCACGCTTTTCCGTAGTAAAGGAGATTATTCTGTGACGCCACATTTGATCGCTTATGAACTAACAGTTATGGAAAATCCTATTTAAAATTAGAAGTATAGCGGATAATTTTGAGTACTTATTTATTAGTTAGAGTGGTTTTCTGCATCCGATCCGAATCTGAGAAATTTCGGATCAAAATAGACGTAGTATTATTTATATGAACGCTATAAGATTGTTTACGCACTGATTCCGTCCCAAATCCGAGAACCTTCACACAAAAAGCAGTACAGCTAAGTCGGACCGATGTTTTTTGGATTCGGATGAGACGCAGTGCGAAACCGCTCTTACAATCTGTTCTTCAGCGCAAAACTCGATAAAGTCTGTACCAATTGGGCTATTTCAAATATTCGTTTAGGTCCGAAAAAGGTTTTTATGAAAAGACAAATCGGATAAGTTTTCCGGAAAATATTGGAAATCGGAAAAACTGGCCATACTTTTTAAGTTGCTACGGCGCAATATTTTCATGGAATCAAGAATTTCAAATGTGTGAAGTTCTTGGGAGAATGAAAGCAATTTTATTCTGGATTTAGTAGAAACGGTCAGCATTGTCACCTTGAAGCTTTGCGAAAGGATAAAAATAAACTATTCTTAACTCTCAAAATTGCGCACACTCATACTTACTCATTCATACACGTAGTTCTTCACACAAACTATACCCCAGAAAAATTTATAGTTATCAATACTGTATTCTCACATTCTACTAAATTTACAAATAATACAGAACATTAAATTAGTAAAATAACATAAATTTCGATTAGAAAACTCCAATTCCAATTTTACGAAATCCCGTAAAACCCGTTCTACATCGAGTATACCCTCGTTACCACAATTGGGTGTTACTATAACGTCGTGTACACTCGGCTTTACCCTTACGTGATACGAATCGAAGAACAGACGCACAATTTAGGCTAGTTTACACAGGCGGATGGCTCACGCATCTGGTTTTATTTCTTATTTGTATCACACTTCAGGTTTCAAGAAAAGAAAGGTTGGTAATGTTTTTAGGGTCCCGTACGCAAAGGGTAAAACGGGACCCTATTACTAACGCTCCGCTGTCCGTCTGTCTGTCTGTCTGTCCGTCTGTCGCCAGGCTGTAGATATCTCATGAACCGTAAATTTTGAAGAATTGAAATTTTCACAGATGATGTATTTCTGTTGCCGCTATAGCAACACATACTAAAAACAGAATACAATACATATTAAAGGGGGCTTCATATAACATGATATTTTTGCCGTTTTTATAGATAATGGTACGGAAACCTTCGTGCGCGAGTCCGATTCGCACTTGGCCGGGTTTTACTAAAGATATTGATGATAATCTCAACTACATCTCAAGATGTAATAAATAAGTTCTTTGTACAATCACACAAATTATCCAGCATTTTAATAAGCAAAGCTACAAGCTTTGCTTAGTATATGGTGACCAGGTAATAGATAATAAACATATTTTTACTATGTAAATACATATAAATATCCGGAACTTGCGTCACATATACGCATAATAAATATTGAATTTAACTTCAAAATTTAAAACAATACTTCGGCATGGTGAGCATGCCGAAGTATTTTTTTTAATTTTAAAGTCTCTCTCGGCTACGGAGGTTTTCAAAGGTAAAGTATTTTTTTAAGGAAACTTGTTTTAAAACAATATACCATCATCAGAAGAAGCTTTACACAATACGAATAGGAACAACGCATAATTTCTACGTACAAAACATTATGTAAAGATTTATAAAAGATGAGGGCTACATATTGGGAGTCAGCTCGTGACAAATGTGTGTGAAGCGAAACTCCGCCCGCTTGTCAAAATCAATACCGAAATCCTATTAATATAATGAAGCGAATGTGGTTTCTTCAATCACTTTTAAGAACGTATTTTGTTGATTACACAACTAAATGTATGAGATCGTAACGGATTCGATTCCATGTTCAAGTTATTTAAAAAAAGTTTGAATGCTAAAAACTCTAATACCTTTTAACCTCCAGTCTATAAACACTGGTGTGTTATGTGGCATATTATTTATTTATTTTATATAAATGGTCAAGATATCTTTTTTATCTCAAAAAAAGTCACAGTTTCTGTGGCACAGTGTTGATAACAGATTGCGAGGTTTTTGTATGTACATACAAATAATGATGTCTTTACATAAATTAAACCTGTAATCATAAAATTTTCGCTAAGTTTATTAAATCAAAGTAACATTACTTTGATTGAATAAACTTAGCGAAAATTTTATGATTACAGGTTTAATTTGAAGTCTTCCCATATCCAATGATTAGGGCAATAATGCAACTGCAAATAGTAAGATAAAATAGTGAGGGCAAAAACTCAGATTAAATGGATACCTACTTAAAGTTTAGAAGCTATAATATTTCAAAACTTAACTTACATGACTTGCTAATTAGTTCCCAAAATCTTTATCAAATTACGAAATTCACCTACGTAATCTTAAATGTAATCAGGTTTACAAATTATCGTTTATAAATAGCTATTATAGTGGACGTTTTCAAGTACAATACATAACCAACGTACAAAAGTTGGTATGTATTTCACAGCAATCCTACAAATCCAATGAGCCCAAACAGTTGTACTTCTAGCTCTTGATTAGTTTCACCATAAACTTCCTAGCTCCATCATCAGATCAGCACGACACGGTATCAATTTGGTGCACGTCATCCTACAGGACGTCACATATTTCTAAAGTTTAAATCCACACGACAATTGAGAGTAGGTCAAAAACGACTTTCCTGATTTTACTCCATAATATTTTGTAAGTTTATAACGGCGAAGTAATAAAAATCCTTCTAATCGCACTTACATAATATATTAGAAATGCGAGAATTTGTAAGGATGATTGGATTTTTAGATGTTTGTGACTCAATCACGCGTAAACGGCTAAACGGATTTGGATGAAATTTTGCACACATGTAGAACATGATCTGAATTAACATACTTATAAGCTACTTTTTTTATCCCGGTTAAATGTTTCCTGTGAGATAAATTAAATAAACTAAAGATGACGCGAGCGAAGTCACGGGCAACAGCGTGTGCTATAAAGATAAATCCAGCTTTTCAGTTACATGAAACGGAAAATTAAAAACTTCTAACAAAGGTAACCCGGTTTCATTTCCTCCCAAAGACTTCTTTAGAAAACTTCCTGATTTACTCAAATGAATACGCGAGGTTTCCTGACATAGCCTTTGTAGATTACTCTAATTAGAGGACGAAAGAATTAAAAGATAATCTAATTAATTCAGAAGCAAAAATAACGTTTAAAAGTTAAACTCGAGTAAGACGTCGTATACTTCTAGCTTGCGTGTACTTGAAATGTTTGCATATTTGTTAAGTTCCACCCTGAGTTATTTCAGAAACTGACTGAAGGCAAAGTCCGAAAACTGAGAGCTTAGTCATCATCATCATCATCATTTCAGCCATAGGACCTCCACTGCTGAATATAGGCTTCCCCCAGTGACTTACAGATCAGCCGGTTAGAAGCAACCTGCATTTAGTGACTTCCTGCAACCTTTAGCAGGTCGTCTGTCCACCTTGTGGACATAATATACTAAACTTTATGACAGGTGGACGTCCCACGCTGCGCTCCGGTACGTAGCCTCCCATTCCAGAACCTTTCTGCCCCATCGGCCGTCATTTCTCCGTGCTATGTGTTTGAGGCTTATCCTCCGATAGCTATTTTTTAATTTTGGGCCATAGACCTCAACTCAATTGTGAAGTAGTTAGAGCCTAGCTAATATCGCTTGATAGTACTTGATACTAGTCTTAAAGCCTAATCAGAGGCCTTAAGCCCGCTTGATTTCATCTTAAGGTTATATTCATATAATAAGGTTTAGTCACTAGCCCTACACCCTTCCATCAATCCGCACTGGGCCCGCGTAGTGGAGTATCAGCCCATAATCGGCTATAGCTCAAACCATTTTATAGTTGCGGTGGGACCCGGACCCTGCAGTGGAGTCCCACTATACTTAATTAATATTTTTACTATAATTATTGTTGTTCACTTTCCTATTAATCTTATAGGTTGAATATTGTGTTCTTTAAACTTGTTACACAATTTACGCAACAAAAACGGAAAATATCTGCATGAAATAGATAGAGGTACGCATAATTATGACCTAGGATAGAATATAAGCAACCACTATCATCAAGAGTAAACTCAGTCCGTGATAGATTTAAAAGTACTTACAAATATTTTGGTGACAATCGGGATATTGCTTAATTCGAGATAATTAAACAAATGTCATAAGTAGTGCTTCTTTTTCCAAGTAAATCCATTATTTAAAATGAAAAAAAAAATGTTAATGATAATTTACTTTTTATTTAGTTTTCGTTTTATAAATACTGCGCAATGTACCCTAATTATTAATGAAAAGTAAAAACTTCCAAATTTCTGAGTAAGTGTCCCACGGAGAAAGGTTGAACTGTTAAACGAATCATGTTAGGAATCAAGTACAAAATTTTTGAATGCGCAAGGCCCAATTTGGACCTTGCATTCATAAGTAAGCAGGTACTTGAATTTGAATTACTATAACTAGACGTTTTGTCCATAAAGCTACCGTAGGACCACCGCAATCACAACACGATAAATTACTGATGCTCCATATAAGTATAAGAGGTAAAAATAGTTATATACCTCGACAAAAATGTTAGGAATATTTGGTGTTTTAGTAAATTTTACCATAATAATATGGACATAATCCTAAGCCATTGCCTCGTCACTCAGTATGTTTAAAACAATTTTTACCACTAGGCCAGAGCGGTGCCCGCTCTTAAACTAAAATTATGAAATATATCTCAATAAAACATTGAACGCTTGTTTACTTGTTCAAAAATACACTATTTATAAATTATTAAGACGCAATTTAAATTGATATAACAACTGTAATAATCATATTAGTGCGGACTGTATTTTAAAATTACACCAGTCTTGGGCCTAAAGATGATAAATGTGGTTTGTTTTGCAACATAAAAAGATATAGGTACCTACCTACTTATGCAGAATTTTACAAATATTATTTTAATAGTAAAGATTCATCTCTAGTGCTCTGTTTTCATTTCCAAGGAGGTTTTCATGTAATTATAAAGAAAAAGTCGTTTGATGAACCGTTTTAAGCAATTACGTAATATTACAAAAAAAGTTTGATAAAAATCAACCTTGCAGTTACTGAATCGGGTAACGAAGACTTTTATAAACTTCAGTAATTTGCACATATAATAAAAACCTTGTAATAATAACTATTAAGGACTTATAATTAATTAAGCACAATTTAAAATTTATACGCCATTAATGAATATATAATATGTTGGAAAAAAATCGTATAAGATGAATGTATAACATCGCAAATACCTTGTCAATATTTCCAGCGTTTTTTCCAAAATATACACTATTCAATTAACTGTCAAACCACTTAGATTTAAATATTGTCTTGTCTTCACTAAGTTTAAGTAAATCTGTTTAATTCACTCCACATGCACAGAATACAATAGTTACCGCTAAAATTTAAAAATAAAAAAACGAAATTCACAAAAAGGTTGCAGACAAAAATTGCTGGCCACTGCACATTCGATATTTAAATTACGATACGCGATGTAGAGCGTTCCAAATCCGAATTTGACGCAGCGTCCGACTGACGCAGGGGTTTAAAACGCACTGGGTGTCTATTCCTTCGGTGGAGGGAGGGAGAGAGCGATAGTGTGAGAGCGAGGGGGTTGCTAGCGAAATCTAAGTAGAGCTTAATAATCTGTCCCCGGAAATACTAAGAATTCGTGTCGTACATTTGGGACACTACGACGTGAGACATATAGGCTTATCGTTTTCACAAACTATAGAAATTACAGAACATTAAATTAAATTTTGTAAAAGGTCAAGGAATGAATGACAAGTATTTTTTTGCAAGACCTTTGTAGTGGGACGTTAAAGATTAAAAAACTAATTGTTTTTTTGTCATAATTGTCCAGTTTTCATCACAAATTCAATTTTGCGTAAAACAAACAAGGACCTAAATATTTCTTTTGGTAAGAAAATAAATTATTTCTTAAAAACAAGGGTAAAAAAGTTAATTGTTTTTATCCGACTTCAAAAAAGGAGGTTCTCAGTTTTAAACGTATGTATGTATATGTTTGTCCGCGATTTTCTCACGTTAGGCTCATCCTATTTTGATGCGGTTTTCAGAAAAATGTTTGTTACATTCTGGAAAAGGTTTTAGTATGCATCTGAGCTGATGATGGAGGCCACAGAACTCCTTACCGGTTAGGAGTCAATAGATAATACTGCGATTTGTCGACAAAACGTATTTCGTAGTGTATTTGACAGACGTGGCGCTTACGACCTACCAGACAGTAATTTTGTTTACTGTTGGCGTAAACCAGTACACCTAGAATCAAGAATAATATATTTGTTCGTTTTTTAAATTGACTTAGGCATTGAACGCAAGACCTTATCCCATTGTTACGACACTTCTGTTAATAACGGTATTTATAAACGACTTCTATAATAATAATATATCCTTAATGGGACGATAAAGTATCCAGCGAGCGTTTACAAGACATCTTGCTTTCTGTTCCAGTGCCTTCTCTCATAGAGCTCCGTATACGCAACGGCTCAATAAGTTCAAAATGATTTCTTTACGCAACCGAAGGTTTCTGTTGAGCATGAGCTTCTTGCACGCGCTTCTGAGTGGACGGGTGAAATGTAGCGGTATCCTTGAGCGTATTTTTCTTTCCATACCATACAGATATCCTAGAAAGAGGATCACTAAAATCTTTAAAACACCAGCAACGAGAACCAACCTTGGTCGACAATCCCCACTGAACAGAATTATCAACGACTACAATGCGCTTCAGGGCTGGATTCAGGATCTGGACATTTTTAATGACAGTTATTTAAGAAAAATTTTTAGAAATTTAAGAAAAAAATTGTAGCGTATCTGTGTTCTGTGAACTCAGAGTAAAGTTGGGACTGAAATCAACAAAATGTATTAATTTAAAAAAAAAGATAAGTGTTAGTCTTAGGTTAGTAGTTTCTTTTGTGAATATTGTGCTCACCTGTAAGTGACATATATATCATAAATGTCTATCTAAGACTTATATATACTAGTAGTGTTTTATGTATATGTTGTTGGTGTGCCTTATCAAATAAAAAAAAGAACAAAAAGACCATAATCATTTAACATGTGCGAGTTTGTTTAAAAATTAGAAACTCAAAAACGCTTTAAAACATTCCTGAGAGTATTTCAGACTAATAATAAAAGTTCGCACTGTTATTACGGCTATAGCCGTACATCATCCGCTAAAAATTTTAAGCCTAAACGGAGCTATCTAAAATTTGGCAGCATAGAATTTAATCTAGCTTGACATAATGATATAAACACACATGTGATAATTTTATCCCTTTTTTGTCTACCTGAGGGACGATTATTCGTTTTATTTTAGTTTAAGTCTGTTACCCAGGCTGATGAAAAAGGGCATAAGCTTATAAAAATATTTTTTAGTAATAAGACTGAACATTTATAATTTGGCATTATGTTTGGTATAGTACGCAGTGATTATTCAAAGTAATTAAAAAAAATTGTTTTTAGCAATTCCATGCCAGGTTTAATTGAAGATAAATAACACTTGAAAAAAAAAGTTTTTTCAATTTTTTAAGCATTTCTGATCTTAACCAATAGTCAAATATTTGTAAAAATATTTCTATCGGGTGTTGACGGTAGTATTACTACTCAGCTATACATATAGCTACAACATTGATCAGAGATACGCTGGCTTTGACAGCGAGAAGAAACACTTAAGAAATTTCATCGTGTCACATGACGTCCTCGGTAGCTTAGATGGTAAAGCACTCGCCCGGCAGGCGATGGGACGTGGGTTCGAGTCCCACCTGAAGGCGATGTTTTTTTTTTCAAGTGTTTTTTTATATTAAAAGTTATTCTTCTACTGCTGCCACTGATCAAATAATCACAATTTTCTCATAAGTAACTATCTCTAAATACCCAAAAACGCTGTTTCCTCGGCGAAACTTTGTAGGCCAATAAATATTAATCCAAGCAGGTTGAATGCCATATGCAATGATGATGAGCAAAAAAAAAATGACATTGACGTAGACATTGGTTGACAAGACCAAACACTTTGGCGCCGTAATGAGATTACCTTAGCCTATATTTTCGCAAAAAAAAAGAAGATATTCTGAACTTCTGAAGTCGAAAATTGTTTCTCGTTCAAACTGCTGATTGCGCTGCTACGTAATAAAATAATGTTAAATCATATAAGACGGCTACGAGATGTCGTAGCCGTAGACAATGTCTATTGTCTCGTAGCGCTGAGCTACACCGGGTGCTTAAACGATACTGTAGCAGAAATATCTGTAGTCTTGCTACGTACAGGGTGACCAAACCTTGTTATTTTAGAAAGTATAGATTTACACTTAGACTGCAACACGTGTTTTTCGTATGATGAGCACGAGCATTTGTACTTAAGTCATGAGTATTTATCACTTTGCTTAGTTTTGGGCTTTGATTATATACATGTCTTGATTCCCTGTTCGAGTGTCATAAACGTCGAAAAATATGTAAGACAATTGTTGGCGCCAAAGTTTGTTTCGCCCGCTCAGTGGCGCGCTTGTTACCATAGCAACCCATAATTGTTACCATACCATACCCATGTTGTTTGGCTTTATTCAATTGTTTATTTTCCCACTTAGCGCTCTGTCTCGTTTCTGGTTAAGTTATTACATTTCAAGAAATTTATATCAGACCTCCGTTCCCCTATTTATAAACAGGGCATAAATTTAAAAAATCCCGAGGTACGTGCTAAGATCCGAACTCATTACAACAAACGGATATTAGGCGAGATTTACCACTAAGCTACCACAACTTGTTTGATTGTAAACACTCATATTAAATTACTCGTGCAAAGACCATCAAATGAAGAAATCCGACACTGTTACTTATTCCGAAACCATATAAATACTAGTCGATTACTACTAACTGAGATCCATGTTTTTGGAAACCGTATAAAATTTAGCACAATTGACTACTTAAATCTTTTGCTGAACTGATGTTCTTACTTTATTAATGAATTAAAAAGGAAAATGTTATTAAAACTAGTCATTGTAAGCAATGCACACCTAAGGTTCCGTATCATTATCATCATCAATTTAGCCATAGGACTTCCACTGAATATAGGCCTCTCCTAACGACTTCCAACTAACCCATATGGATGGTTAGAAACGAACTGCATCCAGCGGTTTTCATACAACCTTTACCAGGTCGTCAATTCACCTTATGGGTGGACGTCCTACGCTGCGCTTGCCAATACTTGGCCTCCATCCTAGATCCTTTCTGCCCCATCGGCCGTCAGTTCTATTCGCACGTGCTATATGCCCGCTTACTGCCACTTTAGCCTACTAAACCCATCGGGCTACGTCGAAGCTCACAAATCTGTTAACAAAACCTAAACTTAAACGACTTTTTATATACATTTACGTCGCTATACTGTAAACAAAAAAGTATATTTCCGCTTGTTTAATAACATCGCTTATATTACTCTCAGACCTCATATTCAAAGCCTAAAGTTCATTTCAATTTAAAACAGTTTGCTTTTGAAACATTTATATAATTATTTTTTTACTTTTTAGTTGCCAAAAGTGTTTTGATGCCAGTTTCATTTATTTCAATATTTTTAAAGGATAAAACATTTAAATCAACATTCCATCCGAATTTTTCTATCAAATAAACCTTTTAACAAGTTTTTCCTGTGACTGCTAGCGTAAAAATAAAGTCATAAAATATAGGTTGAAATTAAATGATATGTATATTTTCTGCATACATGGTTTTAAAATAACAGAAATATATATATATATATATCTTAAAAGTGGTACAGTGTGAGTTGAGTTATTAAAAAGTAATTACTTTTAAACTTTAAAAAAGTATAAAGTAAACTTAATACTTTTAAAAAGTATAAAGACAGTAACGATACTCACAATATCTGTTTTCAACTGAAGTGGAAATAATTACAAATGGATCCAAATGCCAATATCATCTTATTTCTTTAATTCTGTTCATTTAAATAATGTAACTGCTGCCACATTACCAATTATGCCTAGATTTTTTTGCAAAGTGATATTATACAGAAGAATTAAGAAATGTATATGCGTATATTATTATTCTTCTCCGACACTAATGCTTAATTTACACCGCCGCGGAATGGAATGGAAGCGACTTTTTGCAAAAAAATTGTAGTTAAACTTTATGTCATTTTGTATAACATACAAATTTGAGCCAAAAAAGGTAGCGTGTCTTCTGGGGAATCCTCTGGGGGTCCTCGCGTACTCTCGAGAATTCCCCTAGCTACTGTCGGTGCCGTCTGTGGAATCCGTGGGAAGTGGCACAAACGGTGAGTCAGTCGGGTCGATCTACACTAACTAAACGTCCCTCAAGGCGCAGTCGCGTGAATTCGCATGAATGCGCGAGAATTCCAGCGAATTCTCGCCGTCAATTTCGCGAATATGACGCTTCCATTCCATTCCATTGTCGTCCCTGTGTCGTGTGGTGCCGGCACGTTAAAATAATTGCACCACCCCTTCTCTTCCTATGGGTGTCGTAAGAGGCGACTACAGGAGAGCCGCCATAAGAAGACGGGCAGCAGCGTCTCCTCTCCACCATTGGCCAAACTGCGATCACCACCCGCCTGACAAGCGTAGCGATTATGGCAAAATCCTCCTTTTGGAGAGGCCTGTGTCCAGCAGAGCACTGATATACGCTGGTGATGATGATGATGATGATTCCATTCCATTCCGTGGCGGTTTTTGCTTAGGTGCGGTGTTTGTTGGCTAGCCCAAACTTGTCCCGAAGCAGTGGTAGGGAAAAAGATATTGGGACGTGTGAAAGTGCTTAGTTTAAGCCTATTTGCAAAAATTAATTGGTTTTATTATTTTATTGGTGTAAATTTCACTTAAGGGTCGTGAGTCGTGACTGCTTTTTCTCTGCTAGGCGAATGGGTATGGTCATTGAAATCGGTGTCTTTTACGATATATATTAGTCATTTATAGAGACGACTATCTGCTTTAACGTGCCTGGCGAAGAAGAATAAAACATAATTCTAGCACGTCAAACATTAGTTGACCTAATGAAGCAACGTAACAACGAACGTATGAACGTTTGTTTGATTATTGTGTTCAACCTGCGCTGATTTTCGGCTCACCCTATCGTTCTGAGGGGTAACCATGAACTCTTAAAATAATCTCAAATCTGTCAAATTCCCTTTGCCTATGTTTCATTTTGTTCCCATAAATGCGTGCCTAAAACAATCTTTCTGTCCCTGATAATATATCATTTGACGAAATTGGTTTTGAACGACAACTAAAAGAATCCTCGTCCTCACGTGGTGACAGCCTAATAAGGAAGGAAGGTTTGCGTGAGTGAGCACCTGAATAGTTTGGGTCAGTAATAAAAGTTGCTTTAGTAGCAATAGGTACGCTTAGCAACAAAAGTGGCATAACATATTTTATGATTATTATCAAAGTAACAATTTCGTAAGCGCAGGTTATACTTAGTTTTAAAGATGTTGTTTTAGTGACGGTACTTAAATGATATAAGTGATAAAGCAAATTTCATTGCTCACCATACCATTGTTGTTCTTATTTCTAAAGGCTTTATCATTGTGGTGCTATTATGATGGTTTTCACTTGCTATGAGGTAGTACTATTGTCATTCACCGACCCATAGACCGACCTTAACCACATTGAAAGGAGCATGTGTTGTAATATAAATTTTCAATTAAATCTACTAACCCAAAACGTGATTGAATAAAAAACAGCCAAACTTTCAAATTTGTATGCTCGTATCAGCAAAAACTCTGATACCGAATTTGAAACTTCACCGTCAGCCTTTCCGTGGCTTTCATGAAAATTGCTTTAATAGTATTGTGGCATAGAATGTAGATTTTGGTATTCAATAAACCTAATAGGAATGAAGTTTGTTTGAGCGTGAAGATGTTATTTTTGGCTACGTTATAAATTAGCTAATAAAATGACCTGTAGTTTTTGTTTCTAGTTTTTTTTTTGCTGTCGATTAACTTCAATATCATGAAGCGATTGTATTGACTATAAAACTTAGCTAGAATACGCAAACTAAGTAAATAGAATTTTTATTAGTGTAAAATAATTAAGGATTTGTTTATACCTATAATAACAATAAACTTTGCTCGTGAAACTAGTTACCTATCTTAACTTTTTTTTTTTTTAAATAAATATTGGACAACATCACATACATTGCTCTGATTCTAAGGTAAGTAGCTAAAGTACTTGTGTTATAGAAACCAGAAACAACGACGGTACCACAACACCCATTTTGACAGTATTATGTTTGCCGTACGCGTTTTTGTTAAGAAATAGCTTTTTGCTTAGATGAACTACACGGGCAATGATGTTATTATGAGCATGCCTATATCATTTTTTAAGTATTTTACACTAGAATAAATCATGCCATATACGCTTCCTATTGGTACTAAAGCGAACCTTGGGCAGAACTAATTAGGATAGTCATATCATGTAAGCAATACGTAGTTGAAGATATTCCGCAAATCTCTTGGATATTGTATGATATAAATAGTAAAAATATTTAACATTACACCTATTGACATAGCCTTGAAGTAAGGAATCAACAAACTTGTGCCAGAAAATTGCAGTGTCTTAAAAGAAAACTTAGACGCGAACATAATTAAATTTTATATCAACTGGTAATCGATTTTAGGTTAGATTTTATTTTATTTACTTTTTCATTTTGGACGAATCACCGCACTACGGCTTTTGGACTGTCAAATAGAATATCCTACAGGCCGTTACATAAAAAACGATTACTGTTATTTGTTTTTCCTTGTTTCTAAAAACGGTCATAAGAAACTATGCAATTATGTGTTATAATTTTAAGTAACAGTCATCAAGATTAAATCATTCTTAGATAAAGTTAAATGTCATTGAGTCAACAATACTTTGGGGAATTCTAAGCATTAGGTACTCTTACTAACTAAACAATGTAATTTTGATGATAATACTTCATTTGGTTGCTTAAAAACTATTGCAAGTCATAACAGTTTTTCCGGCAAAACCAGTCGTTCTGTCTTACCCGACATAAGTGATTTATATGTAAATAAATGCGTACTATAGTCAAAAAGCTGAGTAGTAATTCCCAAAACAAAACTAGCCTTTAAAAGGACGCCATCCCGAAGTTATAGTTCCTTTCGCGGTCAAGGGAATAAAAACTGATAGGTGAGGTCCCATTTTACACATTTGCATTTTCGTATGTCTTATTTCCAGGTGTGAAAGTTCATTTTTGCAGGTAAAATCTAGAAAAAGCTCTAAGTGCACTTACTTTTTATGGCTGTGGGAGCTATAGAAAAAACAATGTCGCATTACATAAACATATTCTTATCTGAGGAAATATTATTTTGTGGAAAAGAGTGAAAAGTGTAACAAGAAAATACGGATAACAATGTTTCGGAAGTAGATAAAATGTAGTTTTTGGTTTGTCCTCTATAGATTTTTGTATATGGTAGGTCGGAAATTAACATAAAATAAAAAAATTGGATAGGTACTGTAGAATGTCAATGCCATAGTTTTTTGTGTGTCAAACAACAGTATTTTACTGGGATCAGAAATCTAATTATTATTTCTCTATGTCTATGATAAAAGCAGAAAGAAATGGAAATAGACACAATGTAAGTTTAAAAACTATCCAAGTGACATTCGTTTTCTAACATAATGATTCTGATCGCGATTGTTGTTATCTATTCAAAGTTGTTTAACAATATAATATCCAAATAAGCTAACTAAGCTTTGTTACATAATTCATAAATAAAATGATGATGTTGAACATTGACTTATATGAGCTATTCACGATCATTAATTTATCTTCATTCAGAAATACTCTCAGAGAATCCCGAATATTTTGTTGGAAATAGACACCCTGTAGCACCAGGTTCAGACGCAGGAATGTTACACTGGACACGTCGCAAAGACCGACTTTGACAAGGGTCTGTCTGACACTAGCCTCTTGGTAAAGCCTTAAATGGGTTCTTTTAGCGGAACACTTATCGAATTAGTTATTATATAGGTCTGGTTTTCACCTACCTACTAATAAAGTGGGTGGACCAAGGAAGGCCACACTCTAACGAATTAACGGTTATTTTCGTTTTACTGGTTAAATGAAACAAAAAACTCCACCGCCTCATCGGAATTCGTCACTTGATTAGGCCATTGTGCATGCTGCATCTTTTTTTCCTTATTCCAACCAGCCCACGTCATCTCAGAAGATCAGAAACCTCTTTACTTTCATAGAATAGTTAGTTGGGAAAATGCACATATAATAAAAGAATGAAGATTTTGTGACATGATTGTTTTCACTTAAACAGAGCCGCAAGAACAGCCGCAAGCAAAAGTAGAACATAAAAAGGATGGAGGCAATACTCCCTATAGACTATAGACATATGTGAGGGTAGAGGCCCTCCGAATTATGTGTCGGATTAATATCAGATGCGGTGGGATGATTGATGGGTGTTCGCTCTGCCCATTTATCGTGTCTGTGGGATTCAATTTGATATTTGTGTGATTACTTGCTGTTTCAGCTTGGGGCTATAGTTAAACAAGAATATCAAAGCATTGTCTTTTGATTTTGTTCTATGAGGTGGAATAGAAAAAATGATCAATATTTTGACATAAAAGGTGTTTCTGTAGCTAATACCTGCTTACTTCCCTATTACTTTTTTGTGGGACGGACATCGAATAATGTTAAAACGAAACTTTCAAAGAGACCCCTCTATTGTCATGATCAAGTAAAGAATCCGTAAAATAAAAAATAAAAAACATTTGGCCAGAGGCGTCCACAAGTACACCCCAAACCAAGCTCATATAAATATTTTATTTGCTAAGTCTACCTGAACCGAGCCGAGTATCGAATCCGGAAACTTTTGTATTCAAGGAATCATTAAATATTGATCAAGCTAATCGAGGTTTCTCAATAAATTTTTTGGCTTGGATTTAATGTAGGTAAATACTAGGCCTAAGACGTAAGTATGTAATCAATATGTGCTTTAACCTACTTTATTAATAAATTTTGAAATAGTAGTAAAAGGTACACAAATTAATAGTATCATAACCGCATTTTCACACGTTTTAACGTAATTAGAGCCGGTTAATCTATCCAAACTCTGTTTGGGTTACATTAATAGGTGGGTTGCAATTAAAAGCTGCCTTTATTACGCTTTGATTATTCAAAATAGAGTTTGGTTTTAGTTTTGTAATTCAGTAGTAGCAGTTTAAACATTGACACGCCAAGCCAGCCAGATTAAGGGCGACCATTTTGTTAGCTTTAAACTTTTTTTAGATTCATAAGTAAAAGAAACATCTTTTCGTCAACATTTTCAAAATCTTCTCATCCAAAATACCTCAGTGCCTAAAGACGAAAATCTACAAGTATGTGTTACCAGTGATAACATACGGAACAGAAACGTGGCCTCTTACTATGGGCCTTATAAGGAAGCTAAAAGTTGCACAGCGCGCTATGGAAGGGCTATGCTCTGTCGCTGACATAGCCCGACAGATTAGCAAGCTAAAGTGGCAGTTGGCGGGGCACATAGCACGTAAAACTGACGGCCGATGGGATAGAGAGGTTCTAGAATGGAGGCAACGTACCAGCAAGCGCAGCACGGGACGTCCACAAACATGGTGGTAAAGGTTGCAGGACGACGCTGGATGCAGGCCGCTTTCAACCGGCTAATCTGGAAGTCACTGGGGGTGGCCTATGTTTAGCAGTGGACGTCTTTTGGCTGAAATGATGATGATGATGATTTATATGCAATGTGGTAGCTCACATTATGTACGGAGTATATTTACCTCGGAGAAGTCCTGCAGTTAGGTAAATAATAAATAAATAATAAGGTAGTAATAAATTTTCAAAAAGCTTCCACTAACAAATTGTAACACCATTAAATAGTATTATAATATATATTTTTGTTAATGCTGCAGTTTTGGTTAATTTATTTAAAGAACGAAATCAGTAACGATTGTACGAGCCAAACTTGTGTTTTGCATATAAATACCATGTTGATTTATCGTACCATATTTTTCAGCATTATTAGGGTAATAACTAGCCTGTATACGAGTATTTGTCTAACAACAGCGTTTTCCTCAGCTCACCGCATTTTCCTTACAATTCTGTAACAATAGACGCGTTGAAACATAAACCATCGCAATCATATTGAGTGAACCGTTTACGTGAATCCCAGTATATTTTATGATATGTGACGAGCCGTAAGGGGATAGTCTGCTCTATACGTAAACAAATGTTTATCTGTATTTTATTAACACTCTTTTATTAGTTTTATTCTTGCCGTGTTTTATAGTGCCCTGTGGTGCCGGCACGTTAAAAGAATTGCACCACCCCTTCTCTTCCGGGTGCCGTAAGAGGCGACTACAGGAGAACCGCCACAAGAAGACGGGCAGCAGCGTCTCCTCTCCACCATTGGCCAAACTGCGATCGCCAACCCGCCTGCCAAGCGTGGCGATTATGGCAAAATCCTCCTTTTGGAGAGGCCTGTGTCCAGCAGTGGACTGATATAGGCTGGTGATGTGATTAGTTTTATCATCGTCATGTCAGCTAGACCTAAGATAGCCTATGTTTAGTGCCTGTTTCACAATGTACATATAAAATAACCTCCGTAAATAACATATAAATACGACCTCCGTAGCCGAGAGGCGAGCACGCCGGACTTTTAATGGCGCCGCCATCTCTGAGGTTCCGGGTTCCATCCCCGGTCGGCTCAATGTAGAAAACTAACTTTTCTATATTGGCTCGGGTCCTGGTGTTGTGGTACCGTCGGTGTTTCTGATTTCTATAACACAAGTGCTTTCGCTACTTACCTTAGAATCAGAGCAATGTATGTGATGTTGTCCAATATTAATAAAAAAAATATAAAAATGCCGAATAGATACGTAACAGATAAAAATATTCAATGTTCTTAGACATAAACTTTTGCTAGATATTTTTTTTTAAGTTTACATTACCGCACTAGTGCGATAATGTTATTACAGCACAAGTGCGTAATATGATGTCAATTTACGAACAACTGTGTTGAAAAAATAGTTTTTATCCAAATATAAGTTACAAATAGCCTATACAGAACTTATGCAGAACTTATCCGTACATTGCGAAACAGGCCCTTAGAGGTTGGTTGCAAAGTGGTTGCATTACATGATTAAAAGCCGTGCGCTTGATTGATATTTTAACAAACTTTAATGTGAGTCACTGTGATCAAATCTTAAAAGTCTAGTTATTATCATCGTCATTTAAACCATAGGACTGCTAAACATAGGCCTCCCCAATGACTTTCAGATGGATCGGTTGAAAGTACTGTAACGAGGATCGTAGACTCAGGGGTTGAAATAACTTAAATACCAATTATTTCGGATTCTCGTAGTATATTCAAACAAACTATATTCTAACACAATACACATCACAACTATACTTAGCTCTGTTATTCTGCTGGCTGCTTTCAATATTTATTTACATTATTATTATTTTCTGTTTATTTTATCATTTAAATTACTTCGTTTTGATTGTTTTACAACTTTTATCATATATATTTCATTGTAACATCCTAGCATAATTTAATGTTTTTTTCTACTCCGCGTCAGTCAAAAATATTCAAAAGCAGCTTTCATATTTCGAACATTCCTTGGTAGACGTAGAGGTTTTACTCGCTCGGCTATAAACCTCTACAGTACTTACTACAGTACTAGTACGTACTGCATCCAGGTGGTTTCCTGCAAGCTTTACCAGGACGTTTGTTTAAACTTGTAATCAAATCTTAAAAGTAGTTTTTATTCTACTTCTAGGACTGAGTTGCATCACCTAAACTTTAACCATAACTATAACTATAACCGGTGTTTCTGTATGGAGTTTGACAGAATTTTGACGTTTGTTAAAGGTAAAGTAAGATAGTGCAACCCAGCCTAACAGACGTATCGATTTGAGGTTAGTTTTAACTGATGTTTTGATTTGAGGTCATTGTTATTTTGGCATAAATGTAGATTATTTTAAACACTTTTTTAGTTTTTGTGCTCAGTAATAATTATAATTTATTTGTCTTTTACTTAATTGTAGAGCTTACGCAGACGAAGTCGTGGAGAAACTAGTAATTAAATAAAATTTTTGACTAGGAAATATTTGTCTATACGTTTTTATCTTGCTTAAGCTTTGCGATGTATGGTAATCACGATACTCATGGTTTAGTTTTTTAGTAAAAAAATATAAGTAGAATGGGCTACTATAGCCGAGAATGACTTTAGTATGAAAATAGCAGACACGCAGCTTTCAAACGTTTTCTAAAGTTAAAATCGATTTCAGACACGGCTAAAACGGTAACGATAAATTGTATTCTATGGTCCATTCGGACAATCCCATATAACTATACTACGTTGCAGACTTAGGTATACTCACATTTTGTACAACGAGAATCCATGGTGTAGGCTAAATAAATAAGTCAGCTTATAAAAAATTGGGTCACCATACTTTCGGAATACAAGCCCTATGCTACATATTTATACAAAGTCTATCTCGAATAACTACAAATATATGTGGCTTAAGCATTGGAAACAACGACGGAACCACGACATTGACAATGGCTGAACAGATTAACACGCTAGCGCCATCTGAGATTAGCTTGTTGTATTTAAGCAGCATAACATGAGGTAAATTAACAATCAAATTGTAGGTTTCTTTATTCTAAATGACACATTTGTCTAGTAGTCATTTAAGCAAAATAAAAAAATTGTTGAATTTTTTTTTGTTTTTATTAATTCCATGCAAGGTTTAATTGAAGATAAATAACACTTGAAACAACTTGAAAAAATCATCGACCGTGGGTTCGAGTTCCACCTGAGGTCGATGATTATTTCAAGTATTATTTATCTTCAATTTAACATTTTGTGTTTATTTCACAACCAGAAAAAAAAAACCTAATCAAATGGTTAACATGACTAGACACGCATTGACTGAGATTATCTTATTATAGTATATAGTATAGTATACAGAGAGAAGAAGTGTCATATTCGTTTTTACCTCTGTATTTGTAGAGGTACGCAATGTATTGTCTGTTCTTTTTGCTCGTTACCGATAGTGAGGTCGTGTCGCGAAGACAAAGGGCCCGAGTTAGGCACAATTGCGCCGTATTGAGTGCAGGACCGCCCACCCGTGGACGACAGTTTTCTGCTTTATCAAAATTTCTGTTTTCAATTGAAGCAGAGGTGTAGCCTTTGCCTTTTTTAAGGTCCTATTCTTTTGGCAGAAGGCCTTTATATAGCTTTACCAGGCAGATTGGCACGTACTAAAGGTACTCAGTCTAGGAAAGCGGCTAGGCTTCCCTTGTCTACATTCAGGGCCCTACTAGCTTTACCTATGCTTTCTCATTGTCTTTACATTTATTGAGGTCCTTATGTAATGGATTGCCTGTTCTCTTTGCTCGTTATCGATAATGAGGTAGTGTCACAAAGATAAAGGGCCCGAGTTAGGCACAATTGCGCCGTATTGAGTGCAGGACCGCCCACCCGTGGACGACAGTTTTCTGCTTTATCAAATTCGCTGTTTTTAAATTGAAATAGAGGTATAGCTTATGACTTTTTGTAAGGTCCTATTATTTCAGCAGAAGGCCTTTTCATAGCTATACCGGTCAGATTGGCGAGCACGAAAGGTACTCAGCCTAACAACGCGACTAGCTAGCGGGCCCAGGCCTTAGGCTTCCCTTGACCACATTCAGGCCCCTTCCTAGTTTGCTTGTTTATATTTATTTAGGTCCGTATGTAATGTATTGTCGGTTCTCTTTGCTCATTACCGATAGTGAAGTCGTGTCGCGAAGACAAAGGGCCCGAGTTAGGCACAATTGCACCGTATTGAGTGCGGCCCGCTCACCCGTGGACGACAGTTTTCTGCTTTATCAAACTTGCTGTTTTCAATTCAAACGGAGGATGTTCTGTCGACTTTGTTTGACGGTTTTTGTTATAATATACTTTTTTAAAGTTCAATTTAATGTTAGACGTCAAGCTGTGTTTGAAAAAGCTAATATAGGTACTATATTAAAAAACGATTAAATTTTTATTTAAAAAAATAATAGTAGAAATTAATAATGATTCTAAAAATTGGTTATAAAATAAAAATGTCATGTTAACATTCAAATTAACTCTGTGTACATTTAATCGACGAAATATTTTTGGTCCTTAAGTAAATTTATTATTTTATTTATCAGCAAATGAACGTATTTTCAGGTAACTTATTTGAACGTTGATACCATAAAATGCATTTTAGTATTATCCATCTTGCGTTCCATTGAAAAAATGATAAACCGCTCACAAATTTTATTAACAACCATAGATTTCCCCATGGCGTCATTGATGGGACGTAAAACGTAACGATGTCACCTTCGCCATAACTCAACTGGTTCGGGTAGGTTCACTCCAAACACTTCAAGTATCACCTTTGGTATAGAAATATCATTACTTCGTAACAAATACGTAGAGTTATGTCTGCACTCTATACCACCTTCCCCTTTCTCTAAGGTTGTCTCCTACCTAAATTGGTCTAAAATATCGCTTTTAATGATTAGACCGCCTAAATTGTACATGTTTCTTTGGAAATCTTGTGTTATTTACTTTGTTTAGTGTACAATATGTATAAGCTATCTATATATCTACAGATAGAGTTCTATTTCATTCATTAATTTCCTTTTCATATGGTATTTTACTGCTTAAATATAAAAACTATTTCAATACACTGAAACATTATCGAAATTGCAAATAAACTTTCCTATACTAAATTGCCGATCAACTGGCAACTATCGCAGTTTGTTAAGAATATTAAATTTTCTTTAAACTCACCTTTTAAAATTTACTAATAAGTTTATTACAAATATAGTCATTAATAGTGTCTTAAAATACTAAACTAAGATTATCCCGTTTTAAAGACACAGATGCACATTGCACATACATAATTTTGTTGCGCCGTTTCTTCTCATCACCAGCCTATGTAGTCCCGAAGCGGTGGTAGGGCTAAGTTATATTTTGGGACGTGTATAAGTGCCCGGAGAAGGGCCTACATACAAAAAAAAAATAATTTCAAAAAAATAATTAAATAATAATTTATTTTAAAAAAAAACATGCTTTGTTCTCCTAGAATATAATTTACATACTGCATATAACTTTATTGTACCTTCACCGTATGTCATTACGCCACAAAATGGTTCGTTTATATGAGCACGCAATAAAACAATGAGTTTTTATGGTTGAAATAACGACTGACCGTTTTTGGTTATGGTGATTAATGGGAACTAAAAAGCTTAAGATGTGTTTGGTTATTGGTAATAACTTTGCCTAACGCGGAAAGAATAAGAAACAGGGCATTGAGTTTGCTACTAGGTAATCTCACTAAATGTAACGTAATTTAGTTCAAACACAGGCTAAGTTTTTTCTAAAGTCGACTATTTGGGTACTGTAAAATGAATAATTCCAACAAAGTGAAAAATTGTTTATTTATATGTCAAGCCAGCCCTGTGGACCTAGTGCAGTGTCTGTGAGAGTAGCACAAATTTGGTTTAAGCGTTTTCAATCCGGAAATTTTGATGTCAAAGATGCACGTCGCTCAGCCCCTCTAGCACGATCAACAAAACACGATATGATACGATATGATATAGCGATATATCGCCTATTTACTTAAAAAATATGATAACATAGCCGCAATCTTGAACTTTTATTGAAACAGTAAGCATGTCCGTGCCGGCGACGTCACGGTTATGCTCGCTTTTTTGATAAAAGTTCATATTTTGACAAAAAATATGCGATAAATAGCTATATCATATCGTATCATATCGTGTTTTGTACTACATGCTAGAGGGGCTGGGCGGTAACCACGAACTCTTAAAACAATCTCAAATCTGTCAAACATTATCATTTCTGTCAAATTTTGTATGACATGACGTACTAAAATTGACAGATTTGACAACTTTGAGATTGTTTTAAGAGTTCATGGTTATGGCCCTGAACCAACTAGCTAGTTTACTTTAGCACAATTTTCAGGGCTCGATACTTTTAACCCTTCAACTCCCTGGAAGATAGTAATAATTGAATAACAACGAACGTGCGGCAGCCGGCTGCCGCTTGGGGGTTGGAGGATAAACACCATGCTTGTAAAACAAACACGGCCAAGTGCGAGTCGGACTTGCGCACAAAAGGTTCCGTACCATTATCTAGAAAAACCGGCCAAGTGCGAGTCGGACTCGCGCATGAAGGGTTCCGTACCATTGTCTATAAAAACGAGCAGAAAAATCACGTTTGTTGTATGGGAGCCCCCTTAAATATTTATTTTATTCTGGTTTTTAGTATTTGTTGTTATAGCGGCAATAAAATACAATCATCTGTGAAAATTTTAACTGTCTAACTATCACGGTTCATGAGGTACATCCTGGTAACAGACGGACGGACAGACAGACAAACGTACAGCGGAGTCCCGTTATACCCTTTAGGCATGGGACCCTAAAAAGTATATGAAGCCTTTTGAACCAGAAACATTAAAGAAATCTTTCTCACAGCAAATAAACTTACTCAAATACATTTTGAAACCACACACCCACAAAATAGTGTACGAAATGAGTACTTGTGTTCCCACAAAATAAAAGAGTCTAAAACAAAGAGTTAGGTGTTTCTTTTATGTTCCCTGCATTCAGATATTTCGTTCGTTAGCCGTGTTCGCATTCGCACTTTTTGCACCTAATTTGGACAATGTAGTTACCGCTACGTTAAGGGTGACTAAGAGTTAAATTTTACAGGTATTTTTCACAGAAATGTGTCGTTCTTGCTTCATTCAATGTAATAGTAAATGTCTGTCTTGTATCTAAAATGTGTTTGTTGGGGAATGTCTAGTGCATTAGCACGTACTCTGTACCACCGTACTACAAAGCCTGGCGGTATCGGGTTCGAATCCCACAAGGAGTAAATGTTTGTGATGAGCACGTGCACCTATTTTTAAAGCTTTGCTTAGTTTTGAGCTAGATTGTGGAAATAATTTATTTTATTTTATTTGTAATTGTAATAACGGTTACGATGAACGGATTTTCTTTAAACGCAATGTTTGCGAGACCTTTGCCATTGCAAAATAAAATAACCTGGAATACAGAATAAAGTAACAAAAAGAAAAAAAAACTTTTTAGACAAGACAGAAAAGCATTTTGACGATGAAAATATTATCATTTTGTTTAATGGTTAACTCTACTTAAACTTCAATTATAACTGAATACCCTGTCAATAAAAACATCACACAGAATCTACATCCCAAATGGATGTGTGGGATCAATTTCGAACGCAAATTAAAAATACTGATTTCGGGCTGTCAGAGTGGATTATTTAAATTGACACTATGATTCCCTAGATTAATGTTAATAAAATGAATGGCTTATGCAAGAAATTTAATGTTTTCATTGATGAAAACCGTTGAACTATCATTGCCCTCCTCATCTATTTAGTTATCTATGATGACCCGGTTCTTTGAAAGATATGATCTGAAATGAGGATTTTAGTATCCGTAAAAGTACTCAAATCACTTAAATCACAAAGTTCTTCGAATTGAAATCCAAAGTGGCTATGGGCAACGCATAATCGTTGCTGAAGGAAGATACTCGATTCGTAGTCATAACTGGAAGACATAGCGTGGGCAAGCCTCTCGATGACCTAGTTGAAGTTACGGGAAATCCTTGGATTCAAAAGCTATGCTGATCACTGTGGTGCTATGTAAGGGAGGCCTATTTCCAGCATTAGACTTCCAATGGCTGACGATGATGATGTCACCAGCTATCGAGATCCTGCGCCCGTCTGATTATGAATGCCTCGGGGGGCATTTCCAGGGTCATTACCTACTGGTAATTGTGCATTAATTCTGATCTACTGATCAGACTACTGTTTTGGATTCGGCTGCATTGTTTTTTGTCCTGTCTTTTTAAAGAGAATAACCTTTTTGAAGTTATTATAGTCACCACACTAAGTGCCTAAAATACCGTGGATCTATTTTAGCCATAAAATCATTTAAAATCAAACGGCATTGTTGTTTCTATTGATAAATATTGCCATTTCAACTTTAAATAAATTTCACTTTGAACGTTCTTATAAAATTCAATTTACTTAGATTCTAAGCATTACCGTATATAACACGACCACTCCCAGCACAAACATTGTAAGAACTAGAAAACTAGTTACTAGTAAGAGCTCCTGATACTAAAACAATATAACAAAGTAAAGACGAAGAAACGTGAGGGAGATGCAGTAAGCTCACTAAACAGAAGCTCAGTTTACTAGTTAATAATTTTATACCTTCAAACCATCGATGTCAAAATTACTTGAAATAAAAGTTGTACAAGAGAATAGGACACTCCTTAAAACCACGTGATCAGCTGGTCATATAGGTAAAACAACTTTTTCTATGGGAGCAACATCGAAATCGATAAATTTTATTCAGCTTCTCCATACAAACATACTTGCATACCTCGATGATACTAATGTATGGAGCATCTGAAAATAAAATCACGATTTTAATTTTACTAGCATAATAAAAGTTGTTGTATAAGATCAGCTGAACACGTGGTTTTAAGGAGTGTCCCATTCTTTTGTACACCCTGTATACGAAATTTTGTAACAACTATTATATAAATATGTTTCAAGAGTCTCTGTATTATATTTTTAGGTGGGCACAATCGTTGGATACCTACGACTATCATGGAGGTGCTAAATTATCAGGTCAGGATACTCACAATCCTAAATCTCTGAGGGATTTGATGAGATAGGTATTGTTTCGGCACATTTCAGTGGAGGTACAATTTTACCAAATGCCCTTATTTTAATGGATATTTTCTCGTGATTGTACACAGTAAACAACTGTCTTAGTTTAAACGTAATAAAGAAAAACTTAGTAAGTTTACTCGATCTATGTGTGTTGTGTGTCTTGTGGACGTAAAATTTTATACGAACATACTGTTTGTTTTTTGTCTCGTTCTAACGATAAGAAGGAGCATGACTATACGGAAATTCAATGGAAAACTTTACCTAAGAGTGGGATAGAAATAAAATGACATTTTTATTTTTGTACTTTCCTATAATGTAAGTTTAAAGTTTTTAACTGCTGGGAACTGTTAGTCTTTGAGACATAATTATGAGAGCGGAGCTACGCGTTTGATGCCTTGAGTAACTTTAATTCAGTGTTTTAAAGATATTATTACTGCATAACTATGCAGTCAGTGGTCGAAATCTGACCTCACATCCGTAAGACATAAATTCATAGTCCATCTTGAATTTTTCGGAATATTTGTAAACGCATTTATACTACTACTTCCTCGGTATTCAGGTAACAGGTTGATTAAATTCATGATCATAATATAATAATCAAATCTTAACAATATTTGAAAAACCTTAGACCGACTAACAGTTAGTTTAAAGTATCTTTATTCGGTAGACTATAAAACAAGTTGGCTTAAAATTTAATTACCCACATTTATTTAGTTTCGTCGCTCAAAAGCTAGTCATTAAAAAGTATTCCCCAGCCACAGGAACAATACATCCAACAGCAAATAAAATGGATAGGTAGAACCGGCAAAATAAGTTCCTTTTGGAATTCGCAAGAAAATATCGTTCAGTTTATCGGAGACAGAAGAAATATCACGTTCGACATCTCTCAGGAGACGGCAAAAAATATGGACGCTCCAGGAAATTCCGCGACAGGGTTCGCAATTTTAACATTTAAAGCACAATCATTAAAAACTCCCAAAGTATTCCCAAAAATATTTGTTACTATAAAATTATACACTAGCTGTGCCCGCAACTTCGTTTGCGTGCACTTCAGGATGATTGCCATATCAAGCATCGCTGTGGACTGTGTTAAGCAGTGTTCATTAAAAAAGAGCCATTACTAATCAGTTATTTTATGAGTCCATAAATTAATTTTTACACTCCATGGCTGGCCAGTGCCACAAAAATGTGTTATTCGCCGGTGCGAAATAGGAGTCGGTACTCCTATACATTCTTGCGAGTCATCACGAGACCTAGCGTAATTTCTTTTTTGAAGAGCCTGTAAAACTGAACTGAACTGTAAAAAAATGACATCTAATTCTAGAACAGTCTACCTATCTTGAATATTTGGATCAAAAAATGGCCCTGGGTCAAGCAAAATGAACTTATCATAATAGTGTCTTATTAAAGTATGATATATTATTACATAAACTATCGCAGATGGTACTTTTATCTATTGATGGATAAGACGGTCTGCCCCCTTTATACAATGTGATATGGGGAATACTTCTTCTTACCCGTTAAGGCTAAGTTTGGTATCCAATTTTATTGACAAAAAATGTAATTTGGGGTCAAAAAAAAAACCGAAAAAAAAAAGATTTTTCGAAAGTAATTGAATTAATTATTATTTTTCTAGCCAAGAAAACCCTGAACACCAAAAATGAATTAGTTTATTTTCAGTTACTCTGTTCTTTAAGCTATCATGTTGTATTTCTTTCATGTTTCTACGACACATAAAATCGTTGTTATTGCCTAAAGTGTTAAATAACCAAAATGGCCGCTATCCATAGGGGGTGAGGGTTTGATCCCCAAAATTATTATTTTTGTCGATAAAATTAGATATCGCACTTAGCCTTAACAGGTTAGAAGTTTCACACATATCACATTGTATAAGAGAGTGAAACTGAGTTGACAACCCTGTAGACTCTATATAGATGCTGGTAGCGATTAAATGCCTTCAAAGGGAATGCCATTCTTATTATAAGGTGAAGCGAATGAATATAGGATAGGAATGTATTTGAACGTAAAATAAAAACAATAGGTAATTATTAGCTTAACATTATAGAGTAGGTTATCATCATCACATCATCATCACCAGCCTATAACAGTCCACTGACTGCTGGACACAGGCCTCTCCAAAAGGAGGATTTTGCCATAATCGCCACGCTTGGCAGGCGGGTTAGCGATCGCAGTTTGGCCAATGGTGGAGACGAGACGCTGCTGCCCGTCTTCTTATGGCGATTCTCCTGTAGTCGCCTCTTACGACACCCATAGGAAGGGAAGTGGTGGTGCAATTCTTTTAAAGTGCCGGCACCACGCGGCACATAGAGTAGGTACGCCACCGTAGTTAGGGCTGCGGGCAGCCGTTAGATGAAACAGCTCAGGAGGTGTATTATTGAAGCATTCGAATTCCAATTCGCATGTAAATTCACAAGAATCGTATGCAATGTCCTAGGAAAGTGTACACGAATCCACGATTTCGTATGCGAATTGGAATTCGAAAGATTCAAAAATACGCTTCCAGAGCCTCGCAGCGGTGTTCTGTAGGAGAGGCTTATGTTCTCAGTCCACTGACTTCCAAGGACTGATGATGACGATGAACGGGTAAAATTCTCTATAACGACAAACAAACATAGTGATTTGGAATCAACTTCAACTTTCAACAATAACTTCTTCAATGTAGACGCTGATATTCAAATTACATGTAATTTACAAATACATAAAAAGACGCATGTACCAAGCACTCAGCTAACGAAACAAAACACTGCTGCTTAAATTTCACCTCATGCCTATTTATAACCAATCAAAGAGATATTACCATAGATTCAATATCGTGCCAAAATTTGAAATTCGGATTGAACTCCGTAATATCTTTCTCATTATAATTAAATTCTTTTGAGCTCACATTTGAATATTTTACAGCCTCTTCAAACCAAAAGCGTTGCTAAGAATTCAATACACGACTCATATCTTGCTTTCATGTGGTTCTGATCTTGTTTTAAGGAGCGGTTTCATTGACGCTTAAGGAAACGTATTAAAATTAAATACTTTATGTCGCATCCAACTAACTAGTTTGATTTAGCTAAATAAGACATGGAAATTTCGCGTAACAAACATACAAAAAAATCATTCAGACGGATTGAGAACCTCCTCCTTTTTTGAAGTCGGCTAAAAATATATTTAATGTAGGTACCCGTAATACGGTTTAATAAAGTAATAGATTTTTGGTTCCTTCTTATTCTATATTGGAATCAATCCTTCCAGTGTCATTTTGCCGTGAGTTTTTTAGCTCGTTTTTAGCTTGTTTTTACCGGCATCAGAATTTAATGAAACAAAGCCTAATATAAGCGCACAGGTGACCTTAATCTATTTGTAAAAACCGCAAAGAAATCCGTGCAGTACCTATCTTCGGAGATTAGCGTATACATCGCGCCAGACAGACAGACAAGAATTAAAATAATTGCATTTTTGGCTTCAGTATCGATTATAGAGTGCTCTGCAAAAACAATTTTTAAAATATCTTCAATGTACAGACATCGACCCGTTACAGATTTACTATAGTATAGATGCATAAAAATTTTCGTGATGAAACCGTACATCTTTTGAAGACGCAAAATGAATTCTAAAATCCTCATATCAATTTAAAGTAACTTTTCGTATGAAAATAATATGACTTCCAATTTCAGTTCAGTGCTTCAAGTACTGAATTGGTTCTGTAAACAAATTTTGTTATCTTTAGTCGTAATATTACAATGAGGGCAGACTAGAAATTACTGAGAAAGTTTGCTATGCAATTTTTTATGTTTTTGTTTTTAGTGATACCAACAGTTATGTGCCGTGTACCAGTAGTGGTGCCGTGTGGTGCCGGCACATTAAAAGAATAGCACCACCCCTTCTCTTCCTATAGGTGTCGTAAGAGGCGACTACAGGAGAACCGCCACAAGAAGACGGGCAGCAGCGTCTCCTCTCCACCATTGGCCAAACTGCGATCGCCAACCCGCCTGCCAAGCGTGGCGATTATGGCAAAATCCTCCTTTTGGAGAGGCCTGTGTCCAGCAGTGGACTGATATAGGCTGGTGATGGTGATGATACCAACAGTTGCAATCCACAAATTTATAGTATGTACTTTCAGATGGCTTTGGTCAACTTCTTTTGAACTTCAAGCTTAACAAAAATCATATCTCATTTGAAAAAATTATACCGTATTCTCGACCGAAAAGAGGATAGGTTTATACACAGAAAAGAGTTTTTTTTTTTTTTCTAAAAATAAGAATGAGAAAAAATTTACATTACTTAAAAATATTCTAAAGAAAACAATTAAATTCTCATGTTCTCGAAATAAGGAATACACACACATCCTTTTATTTCAAAAACCAGACAAATATTTTTGCCAAAGCGTCTTCCAGCCCATTAAAAATGAAATTTAACAGTGGATTTAAAAATTTTACCTAAAATGTAACTACAAAAGCTATTTTTGCTGGTCATATTTAAATTTGACGTTATAAGAAAGACGTCACTGCGAATCCCTCGTCAACTTGTATTCAATAATGGTATGGTAAAAAAAATGGTATATATCTTAAATCCGAATCATAGAGTCTGTCTGTGTACCCAACTCTAGAATCCATTAATTCGTTAATGTTTAATTGAGTTCATGGAAATAAAATTATTTCCAATTTTTTTATTTTATGAAGTTAAGTTCAAATTCAAAGTATGGTCCAGTATTTAAAGATATACCTTTTGTGGAAAGTCAAGTCGAGGTTAAAATGGATTTCATGTACGAATACACTCTGCTTTTTACTTTGATTGTAAAGAAATTAAACAGCAATATTTAAAAAAAAACATTTATTTAGCGAAGTTTAATTGCGGGTGTGGCTGTTTACCGCACGACCTTTGCCTTAGAGCCTGAGACTTAGAGTCTGAGACGAAAATTGTACTTTGCACTAGAGCATGAAAAACGAATTTATGGAGCCTATACCCAACATAGGGTAAAACAGGGTAATACGCCCCAGTTTTTTTTAACTGTGAATAAAACTAGTTCTAGTTCAGTATTCAAAAAAGTGTTTTATTCTGATTAATGTTTGACATTTCAGTAAGAAAATGGCACATATAGGGTTTTTGTAAGACTAAAATAACATACACAATTTAATTTTTTTTACAACTTGGTGTGGGGCGTTTTACCTGACCACTGTTGGGTAAAATGCCCTACGTAGTTTACAAAACATCTTTTAACTTTCTAGTCAAAAGATGTTTTTTCAATGTTCTGGATGGTATACCAAAGTTCTTTGATGCTTCGTTCACTCCCATTTTCTTACTTTTTACGGCACTCATAGCTTCTTCTAAGTCTTCATCTTTCCATGTTGCACGTAAAGTGTTCCTCACGTACTGACGAGGCATCGTCTGTAAACATTATACAAGGATCTTCAACGAATTTAAATAAATCAATAGACAGAAAGATAGGCAGACAGACACATTTTATAATTTATAGTATAAGTGGGGCATTTTAAATTCAGGCACATGGGGCGTTTTGTAAAAATATGTCTTTAATATGCCCCACCGAGCCCTTGACAGCTTCAAGGTTATAACGCTCGAGTGTTTCGAAAAAGAAAGATTATTTTATTTATTTTCAGGGTACGTGGATGAAACTGATATGAAAAACATAATATTTTAATTATAAAAATTTTATTGACACTTACCGCAAATTTTCAAAATACTAAAAACCGAAAAAAAACAATAATTTTGTCACCAGCAAAGCAATTACCCGCAATCGTCCGCTATCTTGAGAGTATTCCGTATGAGAATACGACTGTTGTGTACTCAATGCGTGTCAGTGGCGCCGCCTAACTGTATTAGTTTGCGTGTGAGAGTAGTGGGGCGTTTTGTCAACTGGGGCGTATTACCCAGTTTTACCCTAAACATGAACTATACGAGCATGAGAAGTGGAAAAGAGTTTTGTTATAGTTCCAGAATGTCACTCAATTATTTTTTTGCCTATAGGATTAATGATGTAATATAATACATACATACATAAATAAGATTAGATTTTAACGATAAGTAAAGTTTTGCCAACTAGTTTTAAATGTTGATAAATTAGATAAGCGCTGACCGAAGAGGATTTAAATAATACATACAACATAAAAAATCAAAGGTTTATCAAAAAATAGGACTGTCTTAATGAAACATAAATTTGCACCTTTCACAAAATATGAAACATATAATAGTAGACTTCATCAACATTCATCAATCTTCGCAACAAGCCGTCAGGTAAACAGGCTGACGCTGATTTCAAATGTACATAATTAACAGGGTAAATTACCTTGGCGTTTGCATAATGCTGTATTTGTCAACTAATTATGCGGGTTGAAACGAAGTTTGGAACTTTTCACAGGAACTCTTTTGTTTTGCGGGTGGTATGATCCATTTAGTTATATGACAATTACGGCACTTATATACACGGTGTTACTTTGCATCCTTGCTATATTTACAGAGGTAACTATATCACTGATAATGATAACAAATCAGTAAAAAAAGAAAGACCTATTTTTTTTTTAATCTGAAATATTTTATTTTATTGACAATCTATTAAACACAACACTAATTATCGAAACGCATGCACATCACTGTTCTTTCATCGGCACAAAAGACTTTGTAGTATTACTTGATTGGTGATCGCGTACCGTTCGAGACAAAATCAGTTTATTCCTATGTGTACTGCAAAACCAAATTTACTAAAAACTTAGTGTGCTTTATTTATGGGAGTCTCTAGTTTATCTAAACAATAGGTATTGTTCTCTACTTTTATCTCTGTGAATATGGTAAGGATGCAAAGTAACACCGTGTATTATACAGGTGTTTGTAAAATACTGTTGCAAAATTTTAAAAGATAAGACATTTCTTAATATAAAATAGTAATTTAAATTTTTGTTTTTTAGTAATTACCATACTAGGTTCATTTAGATTTTAATAATACTTGAATTAGATAATGACTATACATTGAGTTGGCTAGTAACAACCATCATTTACTTCTCGTAGTTGTCTAAATATATCTGCGAGTATTCTGTCTAAAAATATAAAACTATGACCTTTTACGAATCTCATGTTAAAATTCACTATTTACTATTATTAAAACAATTTATTTATTTCGTTATCTCTATTTCAAAAATAGCTACTATAATATCTTAACGCAACTACTACTTACATTCTCATGAAACTGTCAACGCGAAGATGAGTTTTTCCACCCCACGTAATAAACTTAGGAAATATAAAAAAACCGGCCAAATACGAGTCCGACTCGCGCACGAAGGGTTCTGCACCATTATCTATAATAACGAGTAAAAAATCACGTTTGATACAACAAGCGAGCCCTCTTAAATATTTATTTCGTTCTGATCTTTGTATCTGTTGTTATAGCGGCAATCATCTGTGAAAATTTCATGGTCAATATCACGGTTCATGAGTTACAGCCAAGTGACAGACGGTCAGACAGACAGACAAACGGACAGCGGTGTCTTAGTAATAGGGTCCCGTTTTACCCTTTGGGTACGGAATCCTAAAGCTGTACATAACACAGTATCTCTTACGAGACTCCAAGTTATTCGCTTCAGTGGACCGAGGAATTATATCGGGTGTCCTTGACATTTTTTCCGAAGATGGCCGATTCGCAAACGGCCGTAAAGTTAGAAATTATGTTTCTAGTTATGAGGGACAATGTATGGGTAGAAATTCCAAAAGAAATCTGTGCGATTTGTTTCCCTTTTACACTTACGACATAGTCCCCAAAGCATTTGAGAAAAAAAAGTTACAAGAGCAATCTCTACTAATTTAAAACAGATTTTTTCAATTGATTTATTCTTAAAATATACGGATGTAAAAATAAGTAACAATTTAAGTTTGCTTAAAAGTAAATAAGTGAGATCAAAACACTCGTTTAAAAAAACATTCAAATAGATTGATAAGAATTACTTATACAATAATTAAAATAACCAACGTAATTTATTTATACTTTGTTTGTTTGTTCACTTTCCTTCTGCTTGTGTAACATGTATTAACGCAAAATTGTTACATTTTAACAATCAGAAGCAGGCAACAAACAAAACAACTTTTAGCAAAGGAAGATACGGGGGGCTATCTTTGTCCTTGTCATTTTATATTCACTTTGATACACCGCAGACCCGACCTTGACAGTGAGGCTGATTAATTCTGTTCTGTAATTGTTGTATTTACTCCACTTGGGATAGGTACAGTGGGATCACTTTCCATGAAATAGGCAATATGTATATGTCACAGTATGATAGATAAAGCCGTAATATAGTTATATCCCTAGGGATATATAACTAACTGCAGGATACATAAAGTAATTTTTTTAATAAAGATAAATCCAATATAATATAATTTTATTTCATTGTATATGGTAGATTGCTATTTCACTAAGCTTAATCAAGTTATATATTTATAACACTGAACTTAATCTAGTAATATAAGTATATCACTAACTTGTAACCGTTTTATAACTATATTCCTAGTGAGATAGTAATGAATTGCTTTCGTATAACTAAGTTACTGTATATAATTATATCCCTAGGGATATAACTATATTACGGCTTTATCTATCTTACTGCGACATATACACCGTTAAATATTATTACCAATTACGACATTCGTATTCATTATATTAAATGCAGCTACGACTTTTTTAAATTATTAGACGCAGGCCGCTTCCAACCGGCTAATCTGAAAGTCACCGGGAGAGACCTATGTTCAGCAGTGCCTTTGCCTGAAATGATGATGAATAAAATAATTAGTATCCATTAATCAATTGGTACGTAAATATGTTTAAGGCAACTAAATCAAGTTTTTTTGGGTGCAATAATGTAATGCTAAAGATGACTTCTTGATTTTACACTTTTTTCTTGATGTTGCCATTTTCAATAAACATTATATTTTTTTGAAATCTACAGCAAATATAATGTTAGCTGATTTTTGGAAATGAAAGTAAATTATCCCGGGTTATTCAAAATCACGGTGTATACTAATACACTTAAATATAAACACGTGCAGGCACATCGTATCGCACAAAAAATAAACAAAAGGTGATTCTCTGATCAATTAACTGATTTAAATTACAATACTTTATAGCCAACTTTAATCTTTAACATCTCCGAGTCGTCAAAGCGTCGCCATCGTCACACAGAAAAGTCAGTACCTTTGAGGATAATCGACTAGTTTGCTATAAAGCCATCTATTCGCTATGTTCGCGAACCTCTTGCACTCTGCGCTCTTGCAACTGTTTCACATAGTGGATAAATGTTAGCGCTCCTGCCCCTCTAGCATGTGCAACAAAACACGATATGATACGATATGATATAGCGATTTATCGCATATTTTTTTCAAAATATGAACTTTTATCAAAAAAGCGAGCATAACCATGACGTCGCCGGCACGGACATCCTTACTGTTTCAATAAAAGTTCAAGATGGCGACTATGTTATCATATTTTTAAGTAAATAGGCGATAAATCTCTATATCATATCGCGTTTTGTTGATCGTGCTAGAAGGGCTGGTGCATGCAACACAAAGGGGAGCGCGATCCGTATCCATTAAAGCAGTTGCAGGATCGCGAAGCACAAGAGGTTCGCGAACATAGTGGATACAAGGCTTTATATTAACACCTTGTCACAAACTTAAGCCTTATGTAGTAAATAAAAATGTTGTATTCACTAACGCAGATTAAATGAAGCTTAATTAAACAGTTATTTTTTTAAGGTGTGGTAGTAATCTGAATGTTTGCCCGTTATTCTTGCCAATTTTTCTATTTTAAAAATATTTTGACTGATTAAAAGTAAGCTTTAAGGTGGACACCATTTTGATGATGAGCTATAATTACGAAGACTTACTTTTTAAGACAGGTTCAGCGGTTATTTAAATTGTCATGTATTAAGTTAAAAGCGTCATCTGTTTATTAGATCATCAAGATGTAATAATAGTAATTATAAATAAATAAATAAATAAATAAAAATGATATTTTTTATGTAAAGGCTTTTTTGAAGTAACGGTTCGAACGTTTAAATGGCTGGTAATGCGAATCCTGACTTTGTGTATAGGCGTATAGTGAACATTGAACCTCCTGTTTCAAATTCCATTATGTTTTTACAGCAATGGCATAATTTCGGGCGCTTTGTATTTAAATGGAGTAAAAGCAACGCTCCTTTGTTAAAATACAAGAATACATTCAACATGGTATAATAAAATGATGATGACAAAGTTTATCAAGCAAATAACCCCCTCTTTGTATTTTTACTAACTTTTGCCTTTAACTAACTAAAACAAAATCAGGATTTAAATGTGCCCTATGTGGTAAACTGTTTAACATATACGGTACATTAAAATCCTGATTTTGTGTTTCCGTAGAACGACTTATTCACACCTCTTCGGCTTAATTCTAAACTATAAGCAGACAATATCGCTGACTTAGTAAAACTTAAACTATATCGATCTACATGTGTACCTACTAAATTTATATCTTTAAGTGCGCAAAATTACGTTCAAATGTTCGAGCATGATGAAGTTACCAACATAAAGATAACAAACTTTCGCATCTATAATATTAGCATAGAGATAGTATTATACTATATTAGTAAGATAAGAATAGCATTAGTATGAATGTATGATGTATTTTAGCAAATAAACGATTGAATTTTAATTAACAAGGCAAAACTATAACTTTTTCTTACGATGTCACAAGGAGCATTTATCGTGACATCTTAGACAAGTAAAACGAGACACAATCTAAATTTTATTGTTAGGCGCCCTCATGCAACCGCTTGGCATCCAATAGGTTAATCCATGATACTACAAAGTAGTTAACACATTAATTAATGGTAAGTCCATTAATGTGTCAACTACTGACTACTTCCATTTTACAAAGAAACTACGACATAAATCGACGACTTACATTATCGAAACTAATGCATTCGAATGGCTTATAATCAACTATGTATAGTACCATTATCCACTTCGTCTCGTCTCCAGTCTTATAGATTGCACGTGTTAAATATATAGCGAATTATTTGTCTCTAAAGGAATTCCCTAAATCCCGGCTACGATGCGATAAGGAAGGAATCGAACCCATTTGTAGTAATGGTCCAAGTGTTAAGACATTTGGTAACGTTATTTTATGGAAAAGCATTTCCAGACAATTTTCAAAATCTTATGATGATTAATTAATTAATATCAGAAATCAGGTCTTCCTTTATCATAGTCATCATCAGCCTTGGGCAGTCCACAGCTCGACAAAGGCTTCTAAAACGTGACAGCAAACGGCTTTGGTCCTTATGCATATCACAGCCAACTGGTTGAAATAGCCGTTCGATTGCACGGCTAGCCCTTTCATTGGAAAATGCCATACAACCACACGCCTAGTTTTCTCATAAGCTGTTACAGAACCAGTAAAGATACATACAGCTGTGTGTGTGCTGTTATCATGGTGGTTGTAACAGCCTTGAAATATCTCATAGTTCACTATAAAATGTCATTTAACCAGTTAGCTGAGCGTCTTTCAGCTGTACTGTTGAACGTTGTGTTCAACCACTCGGCTGATCAAAGTCTAGGCGTGTGGTTGCATGGCGTTATTCAATTTAAGGGCTTGCCGTGCAATTAGTGCCGTGCAGTTTGCCAATTCAAGTTAACACAAAAGCAGTCTACTTTACATCTTGTTGAGGGTTTATAACAACGGGTCTAAACGCGACGTACTAGTATGTAGTAGTATTGATACTACTTACATTTCTCGACCCGTTAGACCCGTTGTTATAAGTTTTAGTTATAATGCAACGCGAAAGTTTAAAAAATTATCTTGTTGAGGGGTCCTACACTAGCGTCTTTCGAGCGTCGACGTCGTGGCAGCGTCCAATCAGTGTTGACGCAACGCTTGCGTAGCGGCATTTACTCAACGCCGATTGGACACTGCCACGACGTCGACGCTCAAACTCAAACTCAAAATATTTATTTGTCTTACTTTGGGTTACACATTAGGATCTTAATTGATGTTGGGTTGGCTCGGAAGCCGCTAGTGTGGGGGAGGCCTGAAATACAAACAAAGAAGAAGCTTTAAGGTAGCGAGTGTTAAGCGAACAGTTTGCACTACATAATCCGCAAGTGCACGTTTTGGGATGAGTATAAGGCCCGGAAGAGGGCCTATATGCTGAATAAATGACTTAGCACTATATAAGGTCCGATTTTATTAGTGTTCATCCTGTTAACCTGTGACTATATAGGTGAAAAGCAATCGGAAAAACCAATTTTCAAATGTGTACCATAAAAACTAAAAAGTTAAAAATCAACAACATTGATTTCATATTGCATAAATTCGTCCTATCTTTGCTACGTTTAACCATCTGATTATCCGTCTTATTCCTTCCCCTTGTACAGAGCGAGAAAGAGTTGAATATAGGACGAGTTTATGCAATATGAAGTCGATATTGTTATTTTGTAATTTATTTTTAACTTTTTAAGTTTTTATGATATTCATTTGAAAGTTGGTTTTTACGATCGCTTTTCACCTATATAGTCACAGGTTAACAGGATGAACACTAATAAAATCGGACCTTATATTATATTATAGTGACGCACAAACGGCGTGCATGCAGCACATGTGCCAGATCTGTAAGCATCTGTTAGCATCTGTAAGCTTGTATTTAAATGGTTCTGTTATTTAATAATGCTAGCTTGGCACAAGTTACGCTAAAGAGCGCACATTTCGCTACATACACTTAAGCTTATAACTGGAACACGCACCTAAAGGGATAAACAAAAGTCCCGATTAGAGGAGCTTGAACGGCGCGAATGTAATTTATTGGAGAACTTTCTATTGGGCTTTTTCTGCATTTGCTCAAAGTCGTTCGGGGACTATAACATTACCGGTTAATGGTAACGTTTAATAAAATTTTCCTTTATTTTTTTGCACATAATAATTTTCCCACTTATTATTTGTTACGAAAACTTTGTTGATATTACATTGGTGTGCCGATTATTGTTGATGTAAACATTCATTTAGGTTTTTTACCAAAACAATCGATTGGCAGTCATAAAGGCGTAACGTTATTTCATTACCCACGACGGAACGGAGATGGTATATGCGTTTGGGGTGAGAGGTTGTTTGTGGAATCTAATGTTGCCAATTCACTCCAAAATTACTAGTCCGATTTTGATGCGGTTTTCAGTGATAGGTCCAGTTTTGATCGGTGCATGTTCTTTTAAAGGTGTTACGGTGACAGCTCACCAGGGGACGTATTTTCTTGGGTTTTTTATTAAGTTCATAGGAAGTTGAATATGATATTGACACATCTATATCTTCAAGAACCAGTTAGATACGTAGGGAAGTGCTATGAAAACTGATACTCTATTGTTTATATGAACGACTCCGCGATAGATCAACTCTACTTGTAGGTACGGTTATTATCTCTCGTTACATACTGAAATCTTTAAATCGAGGGTTTTTAAAATTATTTTATCCTTTCAATCACGATTAAAGCGTCGTGGGTTTAAAAAAAAAAAAAAATTTGCTTTTTATCAAAATTGATGTCTGGTGGTGTATTTTACTTGCATTTACACCTTTTAAGCCTATCGGATACAACATCATTAATTTTAATTGTTTTTCAATTTGCGTTCTTCATTGTTTTGTCCTGTCAGTGTGCTTTTAATTTTGTTTTTGGACCGTGTCTGTGTGTAATAGATAAAATATACATCCCTATCTCTTTCACACTCTCCTCTCGCTTTTTAAAGAATTTTCTGAGTAGTAACTGGCTCTCCCTGCCGTTATTGCGTTTAATTTAAGCCTGTTTACTTTACAACCAAAAACTATCTTCGACAACCTAAAGATAGTAACAGCGAAATAACCTTACGCCAAAAACGTTATAGCGTGTTGGAGGTGTTCTTACAAATTTGGCTGCAAGCCAGCAAAGACTTGCCAATGTAAGTGCCTGTCATTGCTTACAGGCAATGGTATATACCCATAAACAGTTTGTATAATGCCACTGCAGTGCACTTGGTGTGACATGATAATGCGTCTGTGTGATGTAACAAAATGTGTAAGTGCGTGTCGGGCCACGAGTATGTCACCTAATTGAAGTCAAATGCTGAACGGCGGGGTAACCATGAACTCGTAAAACAATATGAAATCTGTCAAATCTGTCAATTTGGGTACGTCATTGCATACAAAATTTGATAGATTTGATAATGTTTGACAGATTTCATATTGTTTTACGAGTTCGTGGTTACCGCCCAGGTGGGAAGCGATTGTTTTTAAGACACCGCCCCCGACGTCCAGAATAGAAGGTCAGACGGGAACCTGACTTTCTAGTGAGCGTAGTGTCCCTTTACCCCAAGAAACTAAGTCCCTAGAGCCCTAGCTCTACAGAACAATAAATATGTAAATATAATAAGGATGATAAGAGGGAATTGATAGCTGCTACCTGGGCATTCGCGGTAGCAGCGTTAGGACGGTAGGTAGGCAATGCGGATTCACTCACAGTCTAGCAGACTCACCAGACTGATCATAGGGACGGCTAAAGGTAGTGTTGGCCGCGGCGAAGGGGAAAAAACCAGCACGGATGGTTAATATCTGATTTTTATTAGATAAAATGACATGTTAAGCTACAGAACGTTGACATGTATAGGTTGATCATTGTGTGCCGGCGATGTAGAGTGCCGACGGTGCATGTGAAGAGTTCATGGGTCATCGCTTTTGTAGGTCACTGACGGCGAACCAGACAAACGTTGATCGTAGCCCATTGGCATCTTCAAAGGACAAAGACTTAGGTAAAAGATGCAGCTCCAATCTCTAGTCAAATGTGAAATAGTTCTGTGATGTAATGTAAAAAGCTGCTCTTACAAATCCAGTTTGATCAAATACCAGCTGCTTGACAATGGTAGCTTGAAAGCGATTTAAGCCTGCAAATCAACAATAAATTGAGCTATGTCAAGGCATTCAAATCTCAAACATCATTTCGACATAAAATGTTTTATTATTTTAAAACATAAAATATTTTATTTTGTGAGTTGTATTGCACAGATACGATATTTTAAAAGTGATTTTTGGTATTGTGTTGTATGTTCAAAAACAATACCTTACATATAAATTGAATAACGATGATAACTTTTACAGCAAAACTTTGAGTAGATATTTGTGGTGCACATTATGGTATTTCGAAATTGTTCGTTACAATACGCGTCCTGAAATGGAACCCTATTTAAACTCTGAGCATACAAGCATTAATAATAAAAAGTTTATTCTATTATTAAAACTTAACTTTATTCAGTGTATTCTAATCTCTTTTCTTAAACAAAGCACCTTAAACCTGTGTAACAACGTTTAATGCGCAGTGACGGACAGACAAACTTGCAACTTTGCGTAAGCCATGAAACTGTCATCTTTCAGCACTAATCGTCCAAGTTCGGCACTAAAAGTTAGTCCCATCCCCAACTCCCGACAAAGGTTACGGGGACACCTTCCCTCCCTATTTGCATTTATATTAGTCATCATGGACCCTTGAAATTAGGTATAGAGTAAGAAAACTGAGTGCACGTTGACATTATTATGTTTTTTAATCATAGAAAATAGAAATACAGGTTGTTAGGCCTAGGGTACATTATATTTTAAATGATTGTCTGATAGTATGCATTTGCATATAAATGCTATGGCGAAGTCAGGAATTTGATATTCTCATTGAATAAATATGATTTCGTTACTAAACTTAATTAATTAGGACTAGTTTAAGCGGCACATGTTACTCTAAAAGGGATTTGAATGGAGAATGAACGGTTTGGCTTATTCGTGGAAGCCAATAAAAATGCTGCAAAATGTTTTTTCTCTTGTGTCAATAATAATTACAATAAATTAGTAATAAAAACATTTATTCAGGAAAGAGTTTCACAATTTGCAAGTGAATACGTAATAAATTGATATGAAGGTGTAATTACGGCGAAATTTGGTGCAGTAGGAGTATAGGTAATACTCCCCTTCTTCCAATAGAGGGCTGACCCTCAAAACCTGGCTCTCACAAATAATATGTGCGTAAAGAATCGCAGAAGGTGACCCTCGACTGTTCCGTTGGTTGGAAGGTTAGTTATAATTTGTGATTAAACCTTTAACCAGTGGTGGCCAAATAGCTGCCATCATATTTTGAACTTTATGCCCTAGAGTTAGGATAGAAAACCAATGAAAATTAAAAATGGTTATACCGGTCAAAGGGTTAATAAAGTCGGTTGGCATTTAATTCACTTTATTTTGATACCAATTTCTCCTCGAATGTATTGCCCATTTCGTAACTCGATACGGGGTAAATTATTAATCAGATACACATTAAATATTCCATAATGAATATCCGATAAACGTTTTATCAGATTTTGAGGCCAGTGTAATAATGAAACCTGTATAATGTTTGTTGCTATGTGCAGAATATCTCCATTATGGAATGCATCTCCATGCATTCCATAATGATGTGGTTCTCAATCTGTAGTTTCCATGGACCCCTGAAATGGATCTTTACCAATCTTCGGTGCACAAACAGAAAAATAGGAACACCTAAGCTAAATAATGCGGCCAGTTCGTGGTTGTAGCTCGAGAAACTTTCTTTCTTAACGGTTGTCAATTCGCGATGTGACCTGCGCATTACCACTTTATCTTGGCAATTCATGAAACTATGTCAGTGAATTTGGTTTTGCTGAGGATTTCATCGTTTTGGGTCTGATTTTGCAAAGAAAAGCTAAGCATAGTTCCTTTCATAATATAAACCATAATTATTTTAAAAAACAATACAAGACTTGCTTCAGTGTGCTAGGGGGTGCTATTTTGTTTTTTGGTTCCTCCTAGCCCATGAAATTCAATGACATTGATATTTTTTTATCATTAAATTACAGCTTGGTTAACTAACCTCTTTAAGTGACAAGCAATTCCAACCAATACCAACTTCACTGTTAATTCATTAGTCCAAATGTAGAGTTGAATAAAACTTTCCGATGGTGGTTGAATCAAATTCCCCCAAATGAGTAACAGCTCTATAAATCAATTATGCCGGAAACTCGTTTGTTCAGCCCATGTAAATTACAATTTGTACCTCTGGCGGTTACGGACCCTACTACCAAATCAAGTATGGAGAACCTTCGTAAATCGGCAACTTAAAATCGAATTTCAGTCTCTTGTAATTACACCTATAGTTAAAATCAAACAAAATACAACGACCTCCGTAGCCGGTGTCACCATCTCTGAGCTTCCGGGTTCGATTCCGGGCTCGGGTCTGGGTGTTGTGGTAGGTACCGTCGTTGTTTCTGATTTCTATAACACAAGAACTTAAGCTACTTACCTTAGGATCAGAGCAATGTATGTGATGATGTCTAATATTTATTATTTTACCATCTATGTTAAAAAGGATTCCTGTCTAAAAACTACCTTCAGCAATGGCGTTTACAAGACAGGGGCTTACCATGAACTCTAAACAATACCTGAGTAGTATTGATTATTAGATGACCTGATGGGTAATAGGCGTTGTAATTTGCGTTGAATGCTAAGAGTCTCGGGTTTGATTGCTGGTTCAGGTTAATTCAAAAAACGATATTTTTGAGACTCGAGTCTCAGTCGCCCCTTGCAATAATTAACTGTCTGGTACCTTGTAACACTAGGCTGTTAATTACTTTCTGTATATACTCGTATTTAAGTGAGGACTTTGTGTGTTTTTTGGCAAATAATTTTAGTTCATTTGACGATGAATAACATAATGCATTAAAAGTTCGATCTTTATTAATACTCATCTCTTTATCTATACTTTGTCAATTTGAAAGTGATGAAATTAAACAGTGTTTTGACAGGAAAACTTTATATTGCATGCCATACTTGACAAATTAAAAATCGTTTCAATAAAAAACGGTACGATATTTAACAAAAAAAAAACGTTAAATTTTGAACTCAGTTGAAAACAGGTAGTAGGTTCTCACAGCTCGCTGACAGTATGATTATTTATAGCAGCATTAAGCTTTTCTCGTCGCAGAATATTATGTCAATACATCACCAGCCCCGCGTGTGTTATTCTGATATTTGATACAACGGTTACTATGGTGATTGTACACAAAAGGTTACCTGATACGGAAATTTAACATTATTTTGTTGGTCCTATTCCTAAATTTGAGTCCTTCCACAGTCCCAAATTACGACGTAGAGGGAATTAAGCTGTTCCAACAAGTAAACCACTTATTAATTTATCACTCGACCCTCGTAACTGCTGTTAAAAATGTATGTTCATTGCAATTTTGTTAATTAGTTGGATCAGTTCTGTGATTTTAATTAGCAGTCGTTTGAAGTAATAGTAGTGAAACTTTTTAATTAAAATTTGGTTAACTTGACGTAAAATGGTGACGATCAATTTAATTGAGTGATAATTGATCATAAGACTAGTAAAATTAATTTATAAAGAGTGAGTCAATTTGGTCAAAATAGTCTTTCTTCCACTTTTTACCTAGAATTAGATTGCTTTACTGCAGTTCTACAAGCACCGTAAGCCAGAGTATATAATTATATTTCACACAAAAAAGAAAAAGACAAGATACAATATTAGAATAGTTTTTTACGAGATTGCTACCATGTACCTTATTTTTTCTTCTATCTCGCAGGTAAAATAAATTTTACCTGCAAGATAGAAGAAAACAGAAGCCTAGTATTTTTGGATGTGAAGATTGATGTGCGGAGTGACGGTTCACTGAGTCACTCTGTCTATAGAAAATCCACTCACACTGACCGCTATCTCAACGCAACCTCGCATCACCACCCTCGACATCTTAATTCTGTAGTAACTGCACTGACAAACCGAGCCTATGACTTGTGTGACCTTGAACACCTAAACCAAGAGTTGGAACATGTTCAGAAAGTCTTACAGAATAATGGATATAGAGGGCAGCTACCACCTAGACACAAATAAAGACACTTTAAAGACACAGTAGACAGGCAACCTGTGTTCTTGCCATACATAAGAGGAGTGACAGACAAGATCTCAAACGTACTTCATAAATACTCACTTAATACTTTCTTCACTCTATTAACAAAAGTAAAACTATGTCTACGATTTCCAAAAGACAGTTTCCCAATGGAGAAACCTGGTGTCTATAATATTGACTGCAGCTGTGGCAGTTCATATATCGGCCAAATAAAACGTACCATAGCGTGCCGAATGAAGGAACACATAAAAGCGGTCAAAAACAACGACAAACAGAAATCGGTAATCGCGGAACATTTGTTGAAATCAGGTCTAAATCACTGGATTGAGTTTCACAACCCTCAGATTATATCGACAGAACGCAACTTCCACACACTACATACCAAGAATGGTCAGGGAAGCGATTGAAATTACAAAGTACAAAAAAAAAATTCAATCGCGCGAGCGAGGATGGGTTTAAATTGTCAAGTGTCTGGAATCCAGTGATTAGTATGTGCAAAAACCGGAAAAAACAACAAACTGCTGTTTCGCGGTCAGATACTGTTAGTGTTGTGTGTCGAGAACAGGTGCGACAAAATAGTGAGTTTGTAAACAATAGTACCGGCGCGTGCAATAAAAGACAGCGAAAGAGGGTAGACCCGATATGTTTGCCCTTAACAACTTACCCGCAAGATCTTCGGTTACTTCAGTTACTCATGGCGCTTGCAACAGTGCCGAAATATCGTGAACTCAAAAATAAGGTACATATGCCGGTAGCAATCTCGTAAAAAACTATTCTAATGTTAGTGACCATAAAAATTTAAAACAATATAAGGTACAATATGCCTGATTATAGGTATTATAGTATAACGGCATCTTGTTGGATAACAATATTATAAAATGCAGTAAAAAATAGCGCTATTTACTTTAATCTTCATTTCTTGTAAACACACCATACATAAAAAGAGCCTGAAAACAGTGATCGCATTTCTTGCCCTACCTACTTCTTCTCAAGACCAACCCATAATAATATCCTTAAGCAGTGTAGGGTAAAACAATTAAAATTGGGACGAGCAAAAGTGCTAAATTTTGCCCATTCGCACAAATAAATTGGTTTTACCTCATGCTTCATAATTTAATTTGATTTATTGACTGATATCATGAGTAAATTAGCGTAGATGTTTTATTCACCTTGATATAATAAGACATAAACAATCAGCTTGAGATCGAATCAGAAATAAGGAGATCCGCGAACGAACAAAAGTCGCTGACATAGCCCGACGGATTAGCAAGTTGAAGTGGCAATGGGTGGGTCAAATAGCACGTAGAACTGACGGCCGATGGGGCAGAAAGGTTCTGGAATGGAGGCCACGCACCGGCAAGGTGGGCAGACGACCTGGTTAAGGTTGCAGAAAGCCGCTGGAGGCAGGCCGCTTCCAACCGGCCAATATAGAAATCACTGGGGGAGGCCCATGTTCAGCAGTGGACGTCCGCCGGCTGAAATGATGATGATAAAACGATCGAAGTATTGATACCGAGTTAAATACTCTTTGATTTTACTGTTGTCATTTGTGTATATCTCTCTCTACTCTTCCTAATCTTCTCAACTCTTCTTCGGGCACAAATGTTCATTGTTCTTACTAAACTTTACAAAAACGAGTAAAGCAAAGTAAGACTTAAGTTTTATCTATGTACCGACACTAAAATGACAGTCGGATCCATCATTCATCACTCGAGGAGATATGAGATATTTTTTGAGACAAAAACTTTAATGTTCGTGCCGTTATATGCCACAGTCTAACAGAGCTCTTAAATATTATATACTCTGTAAACGCTGTTCACTGTTTCTATCAAACGCTTATTTATTAATTGGCTTTCGTTCTTTGACTTTGCGTAGACTTTCTTTGACTTAATTAGTACTTTAGCCTATTTTGTGCTAACTTTTCTTTTAATATTTACGGATCTGTCACTGGTTGCCGAATATAAAAAAGGAAAGAAAAATAATTGCTACAAGTGGATAAAGTTAAATACTGTTTATTAGTTAATTGATTTGGAGATCTAACAGTACATATTATAATGTAATCTAACTTTTTTAATGATTTACAAAGGAGAGAAAAAAGATCACCATAAATCGATAATACCTTCTAAAAAAAAAAATATGAATAAAGATGCGGTTAAGTTTAAATTATGATCAGCTATTGTCAGTTAATTGTAATGATTGTAGGTACTTATCAAACTTTGCGTCTCGTCATTCTATGACAAACGCTTTATCACGAGTATCATCAACATATTAGCCATAGGACCTCCGTAGCTGAACAAAGGCCTTACCCTAATGAGATCCCGATTGGCTGGTTGTAAGTGGCCTGCATCCAACGGCTACTTTAAATTAAATATTTTAGCCCTTATCTAAACCAGTTCCTGGTTCTCCCTGCTAGGTAAAGGCCAGGCTCTCATCCTCGAAGCACAGCTTAATGGCGTGAGACTTTGAAACTTAGGTTGAACCATAAAACATTTTTAGTTGGTATCACAAAGTCTTTAGTTACATCGTAAAAATCGTTCAACTGAAATCCAACAGTCTGTGGTTCGGTCCGAACCTTTGCTCGGTCGTTTTGCGTTAACGCGAAATAAATGTGCAACCGGGAAGTATTTCAGTTCATTTGTTGTAGTTGTGTTTTTGCGGGGACTAAAGGCTACCGCGCATCTATGAACAGTGCAATACCTACAAGCACCTCAGTATGCGATGGCCTCGTGCACCTAGCCGCATCGCACGCAGTTAACAACCCGTCTGCAGTACGCGCAGTTACTACTGTGTACAATGTTTGTATGAAATCGTATGTCGCGCATCAAATTTTTCCGCATAAAGTCCTGGCCAAACCAACGCGTGCGCGGTGGCGTGCGTGGTGGCGTGGGCGTGGGCGTTCAGATCGTGCCATAGCATTTGTATCGACGAGTTCACACCGGTGCGGACAGCGGCGGCGTGCAGCTTGACATTCAGCTTTTGCACGCGCAGACATGACATTTGACGTGACAGGCTCAACAGGCAGATGGTGCGCTATTATGATAATAGAAATTATTACGTTTAAATATACTATTTTTTCCAAAAAGCAATGAGTGAAGCCTACTAGCTTTTTTCTTTCCTACATCTTCAAATAGCTTCGCTCGGGTAACCGCGTTGGAATTAATTAATGCGAAACTCAGTAAATAAATAAATTAAAAACTCTAAAAAAAATCTTTGTTAATTTAGTAAAAGGGTTAAGCTTTTATATTCGTAGTATATCTGCAAATAATCTGATAAGCAATACAATTGTTAAATCATTATTTCTACAACATCATTAGATATCTTTATTATGAATAACATTTTTAATCTTCTTTGACTTCATTTATGACTAATCTCTTTCTTGTTAGGTTTATACATCCGAGCGAAAGATACATTTTCGTGCTAGGCCTCCTGAACGCGTAGTGTCTGCGTGTTTGGTGTGAACTGGCCTGCACGCCCACGCCCACGCCACCGCGCACTCCCACGCGCACGCTCACGGCCCCGCGTTGGTTTGGCCGTAGCTTTAAATTTTTCCGCATAATGCAATGCTTCCAGTGCGCTCACGGAGTTCGCTGCGCGCGCCTAAGTGCGCGAGGTTCCATACGATTTCATACCAAGAATTCTAAAATGCAATGACTGCGGGCTTGCAAGTATTGTAGAGTTGATAGTTGCGCGGCCACCTTAACGGCGCGTGTGCTTGCGTAGAACGGATCGCAATAAGCTTGGGTTTTGTTGCTTGTACGATACGCTGCGGTTTACTACCAATCGGTTGCGGTTTGCGAGAAATAAATTTGCGGATTTGTGTGGGTTTTTTTAACGTTACGTGAAATATTTTGTCGTGGTATAAAATTGCGACGGTCTTTTTAACTCGGTTTTATTAGTTTCACTTGCAACTAACTATGTTGATTATAACCTATTTAGGTATTTCTATTTACCAGGGAAATTATTTATCTCGTAAAACAGCATTACTTTTAACTTTTTTTTTTCTGTAAATTTTATGTTTTACCGTCTGTCTCCCTATTTTAATGGATTAAAGAACATTTTATGAACATATCATTGTCTTGTGCATTCAATATTTTTAAAGGACTACCCTCGAATTAGCATAACAAAAACGTTGTGTAAAAAATTTATAAGTCCGATGTATTTTGTTATATTAATTTGTTGTGATGTATTTATTGTTTTTATATCAAGTTTAGTTACTAACTACAATCAATGTTGTAAAACCCTGTTAAGTGAACTCGTTTCGCGTGAAGAGCACTGTACCATTTTTTATAACAAATGAATTTGTATTCTGTTTTGAGAAACAAATGACTAAAACCATATATTTTTCGAAAATAAATAACACTTGAAAAAAAATCATCGACCTCAGGTGGGACTCAAACCCACGTCCCATCGCATACCGGGCGAGTGCTTTGACCACTAAGCTACCGAGGACGTCACGTGACAAGATGAAATTCCTCAAGTGTTTTTTCTCGCTGTCAAAGCCAGCGTATTCTGATCAATGTTGTAGCTATATGTATAGCTGAGTAGTATACTACCGTCAACACCCTATAGAAATATTTTTACAAATATTTGACTATTGGCTAAGATCAGAAATGCTTAAACATTGTAAATTTTTGTTTTTAGCAATTCCATGCAAGGTTTAATTGAAGATAAATAACACTTGAAAAAAAAACCATCGACCTCAGGTGGGACTCGAACCCATGTCCTATCGCATACCGGGCGAGTGCTTTGACCACTAAGCTACCGAGGACGTCACGTGACAAGATGAAATTCCTCAAGTGTTTTTTCTCGCTGTCAAAGCCAGCGTATTCTGATCAATGTTGTAGCTATATGTATAGCTGAGTAGTATACTACCGTCAACACCCTATAGAGTTTTTTTTTTCAAGTGTTATTTATCTTCAATTAAACCTTGCATGGAATTGCTAAAAACAAAAATTTACATATATTTTTCGATTTATTTCATCAAAACATTGTCATAGGAAGGACGGTAAATGTTATTAATAATGCAACAATATTTGAAAACTATTATCGTCTACTATAAAAATTATTAATGGGCAATCATAAAACGATGATGGTTCATAATAATAACCGTCCATAATGATCCCATGGTATACTCAGTTTCGTGTTGAATCGCTATCGAGGGAATTGATAATGAACCCGAATTGAAGTAGTGTAAGAATCTAGGTTTCAATTTATATTATTAAAAATTAATAAAAAAACTTAGAAACAATTATTGATGTGCACGTAAGTTATCGGCTCTTGAATTTAATTATGTACATAGGGTATACAAGGTGTTAGGTAAATGGTATATCAAGTTGAAACTAGCCTTTCTTAAAAATTGTATATTAAATATTATGGTGAAGTCTGAAATTTGAGATCCTTATTAAAAAAAACTTTTCATCTAAATATTATGATAATAAAGATTATGTTTTGTATCATTTTTTTTAAAATTAATCACTTTATTGTTATGTTTGAATTTGGATTATTTTAATTGTTTAATTTTTTATTGTATACGTTGTAATGCACTACTTGCCTCTTATGTTTGCTGTGCCCTTGCAGGGTGTCACTTGTACTGTACCACTCTGTTTTTAATGTAACATCTTTTGTAACTTGTGACTTGCAATAAATAAATGAAATGAAATAAAATATCATATTTCGACTTCATCATTATATTTACTTATATGCATATGTTAACGTAAGCAAGTTTCAGCTTAATATCCCCTTTACTAAACACCCTGTATAGTATAGGTAGGTAAAGTATAAAGTAAAGTATGCCTTTAAACGTCTCATTGCAGGCCCAGGCCTCAACTCAAGTATGAGGTAGTTTGGGATAGCCCAATACCCCAATACCCCTATACATCAATTCACACTGATTAAAGATTATTCCAGTGCGGATTGATGTAGGGGTATTGACATAGGTATTGACGAAAAGTGACTAAACTTATCTGTGTCATCAAACCGCCTTACGCCCTCTGACTATGACTAGTATTAAGCTATATTAGGTAGGTGCAAGCAAATATAGTGAAAGTTGATTCAGAATAAAAATCGCATTAAAATTATAGGGATTTAGTATCGGATGATAGATATCACAACATAACAAAATATTCAAACCACAGAACAAGTAAGAAACGCTACGCTATTCAAACTTTAGTGCTGACTCTAAAGTTATACAGGGTTAAGTAAAAGAAGGTATATCAAGCTGAACCTAACATATGTCAACACCTAATATATCATTTAAAAAATCCGGTCAAGTATATCACTTGGAATTGCGCTAAGAATACCGAACTGTTAAAAACCTCGCTGCGCAAACCCGTCGGGCACTAGACCGTTTTTTTTTCTTTTCTACAATTTATAGGTCATGATGAAAAAACGACATTCAAATCTTAATACGACCTCATTTCTCTGCAAATCTTGAAAAACTTCTCGTTGAATGTCCTTTCAACGCCAAGTTTAGCCGCTTTTGCGACTAGCTGACAGCCTTTATCGGATCTTGACTGCTTTTATTGAACTTGTTAGAGTTAACTATTGTCACCAAAAAAAATTTTTTTGGTGTCATATTAAATACTACATTCATTGAAGAAAATGTTTTGTTTCAAACTTAATCACTACTTTTAGTAAAGTTTTTTTTTTTACTTTTTACTTACAACACGTTAGCAGTAGAATACAGTATAGTATAATAATTAGGTATTATTTTATCATTGACATTGGCATGACATTGTTACACATTTGTGTTCAATGTAATTATTTCGTCGAACGTCATGACGTACTTTAAAGTCCATAAACTATTGCTTTCTGGCTTGAATAAAAAGTTTCGACTTTAAATTATTTAAAAGTCCTACGTAAAGTCAGGAGCGTTCGATTTTATTTAAGCTTAAATTAAAGCAATTTTGTTTTTAAAATTCTCTCTCTCTTTCTGCTTCAAACACAAGTGTGTCCCTTTACGTCCTAAACTATTTTGTAGTTAACAGATGAAACCTTTAATTTAATTAAAACCAATAAAACCAATTTATTTTTGTAAATAGGCTTAAACTAAGCGCTTTTACACGTCCCAATATTTTTTCCCTACCACTACTTCGGGACAATTTTGGGCTAGCGCCGAGAAGAAGTAGCGCAAGAAACTCGGTCACTATTGTCAGCCTCTTTTTAAATAGTATATAGTTTACATTACAAGATAAATGTACCTGTGCGAGCAGGGCAGTATTTATTTCCAAATATTTTTATCATTTATATAATCATTTACAGTATCATATCCTTTTTTCATTCAAGTTGTTTTAATATGCGATTTAAATTTTAACAGGGGCAGTTCTACAATAGACGCTGGTTGGCTCTAATTAAAGTAGAAATTGGTATTGTAAATACAAAAAAATATTAAAACTATTAATTTTATCACAGTCGCTTTTATTTCGTATTGATTAGTCTAACAAATGGGTTTTTTAGAAGCATACGATCCATTATAATTTTATTTTCTCGCAAGGTCAATATAACTTGTAAAAGTCAAATGGAAAATGTATAGCTATTAGTGTTTTGTAAAAAGTATTGTAAAGATTCCATGTTTTATTTTGTATAACGATTATAAAATTATGTTTGTTTCCATTTAATTTTCATTTAAGTAATATTGCTATAGCTCATATTCTTTATCTTTTACTATGTGACTTACTTACATCAAATTCTTAAAAAAGAAAGAGAAACCGAACAAACTTTATCAGCTGATGATATACCTATGTGTTGACGATATCAATTCTGTTTTACGGCTTCAATGTTGGCAATAAACTATAGAATCAACCCAACCATGAAGTAACATTGAAATCATTTTATTTAATTTGATTTTAAACTTTATTGCAAAAACTTATAGTTAGTGCACAAAAGGTGGACTTAATGCTCTTAATGGAATTTAACTGTATTATTTAAGAAAAAGTAAACGCTTTCGAAGAATTAAAACCAAATCGAAACCAACCAAATAAATCAAATCTAAATATAATAAAAACCTTACTCCACAATTTTATTACATTTATGTTAGAAACCTACAAGTTGTTATGAGTAAAGCTTACAAAGAACCTACAATAAGTTTATATTTATAGATTTGTATTATTCCGATTCTACGAGAAAGTCATAAAATACTCGACTAATATTACAAAAGAAAGTCGTAGTGAAAGTCACTACATCTTCAAGCACAACTGAATATCATAAACCTCTTTGAAAACGGAATATGCTTAGAAGGGTAATGTTATGTTCAGTGAATTACCCGACCAGATTGTATTGACCTTCTGAAACTATATTTTTTCCTCGGAAAATGTACAGAAATATGGCTCAAGTCAAAATAGTTCTGAAGAAGCTGCAAATATCCACTATAAAATGAGCTCGACGTCCATACTTAATGTATGGGGTATGAGGTCAAGTTACTGGTTTTTTTGGAATACAGGGTATGTTAGATACAATATTATGCTTAGCAAAATATCAGAGCCCCCAGAGAATATGTGTGAGTCTTCACCCTTTATGCCATTTCGTGGTTCACCCTACTTAGGTATGCGGGCGTTTGTTGGAATCTATTCGTGAGTATTGGAGCATAAAATATTGTGGTTTTGTTTAGAAATGTCACATGTTTTCGTACCTAAATAGAATGGTGTAGGTGTAGTATTTACCTGTATTATAAAGGCAGGTAGACCATCGAAATTTTTAATCGTTACTAAGTCGAGATATCATCTGCTTAGCCTGGGATTAGATCGGTAGTTAATGCCATGTATATTTTTTGAATGTTTCGATATTAAAAGAGCGCCGGGCATTATTGCAAAAAAAATTTAATACCTTGATCGCTAGCTGATTTCTTGATTTAGGTAAAGTTTGTTGAAGAAAAAAAAGAAGTTTCCTGAAAAAAACGTTTTTCTTTCCTAGGGGCTATGACTACTGGCGCAAACGTCCTTAAACAACTGACTATCAATGAATCCGAACAAGGCAACGTTGAACGGGACAAATTACAATACTCATACATTTCCTTCGAAGGGAATGACCCTATCACCTTAGAAATTCTGACCCCGACTCGACAATAGCTAAGCGTACTTACGTAGCATTACAATTAGGACTAAAATCCCTTAACGTTAGTAATCTGGCCACGCACCAATTCTGACAGATTGCAGCAGTGCCTCAAGTAATATTTCAGGATAAATAAGCTCCTGTCTCGAATTGCAGTGCTGGGTAGACGGGCGACAAGTTACGACTTTTGCAGACGAGTGACAAAATGTTTAACATCTTATATTATTAATAATTAAAATTTTAAGTTTAAGACCATTTCCTGTAAAGTAGTTTATTTAGTATTCAATTTAGAGCAATAGTTAATTAATCGCAGACAATTTATAGAAGAGATAAGCATTAACATGTGAAATAACATCAAAGTACTGCAAATAATATTTTGTACACTATACAATGTTTATTAGAAAATATTACTACGTATTATTAAACATCATGATAAAGATTAAATAAATCTATTTAATATTGTGTTAGTTTACGTGACTCAAAATGAAAAGGAAAATGCATATTTTACTTCAATAGCAGACAAAAAATATTATCTGCAGAATACATTCAAAAATATCTATATTTATTATAGATATACCTATTATATTTTTTCTGGAAAACTACTAATGACCATTATTTGGTAAAGATCATAGTCCTAGAGTCCTTCATAAAGGATATATAAATAAAGAATAAATACAAATCATGTGCTGTGTATTGCGTAACCAAAGAAGTATTTGTACTTACAAAGCCAGAAGGCCTATAAAAATGCGGATAAATTCCCTGTCAACTTTTGCGATAAGTTTGCGGGAGTGTGTAGTATGGAGTCAGATTGCAACGTGGTGTTTCATTATATTTCGAGATAAACAAGCCTCGGCTCGGATTACTGACGCCCCTAGAGCTGTGTCGACAAACGATCGTAAGATAAGTCGGGCGGTTGCAGACGGGCGCACAAATAATAATAATGTTTTATTTTATTTTATACAAATCACTCAATCCGATACAATTATTTTCTCTACAAATTTTTGCACTTTTCAAATTTTGTTTTGTTTTTATTCTTTCTGCATTTTCTTTTACTTTATACGTTTTACGTTTATTTTACATGTATTTTTGACACATTTTTAACTTAATAGTCAATATTTAGTTAAAGATATATTATTTAAGTATTGAAATGCTCGAGTTTTAGTCATTTAGTCTTGTTACAAATACAAGTGTAGGTCGATCTGATGTAATGTGATTATAATAATAAGCTAATAAATATTAAAGAACACGAAAAAAACTAGAAATCCAAACAAAAACACATGGGCGTAATTTTTTAATATATTTTTGGTGCGGCCTGTATATTTATTTGATGACAAGATTCGCCTTAAGCGCAGACTATTTGGTTTTATATCTCGACCATGACAATTTAAGAAAGTAGCATTTTTAAATTGGCCCTCGTCTAAGTACTTGGACACGCAACAAAAAAAAACATTTCTTTAATGTGACCGTTTTTGTAAAGTTTTTAATATTTTTTTAACTGTACTAGTTGTACTAAGCTGTATTGTAAACAACTTTATTATTTTACAATAAATTCCTTATTTAAGAAACTACTTTATTTTTATCATTAAATATATTTGACCAGACAAATCGCAAGTAAGATTAATCGCTCGTCTGCTCCCAAACAGTAGGATTCAATAACGATCTCCCTGATAAATGGGATGGTGAACCATTACAATTTATGGTTGGTTAGCTTTATCTTCGGACAGACGATCGTATTACAATGTTAATAAAAGCAGTGATAGTGGGACGGAAAGAAAGACTTTATAGGGAAACAGTATGCAGCTACTTAAAAAAATATTTTTTTCCTTTTTTTTGTTGAAAAAAAATACATGATTAAAATATGGCCAGGGACAGATAGGTAAGTAATTTTTATTCAGAATGCAGTTACTTTATTATTTTTTTCTCTTCGACTTTTACTTTTTTGTTAAAAAAGAAAGATTTGGTAAAAATGTGGCCAGGAATAGATATTCCTAGGCCACATTTTAATGCAAAGATACTTTTTAATGAAAACCACACTAAACAAACTACAGGAAAAAAAAACATTTTGAATGTCACAACTTACGATGTCTTTTTGCTTGAAGCAATCTCTATATATATATTGGACAACAACACATACATTGCTCTAATCCTAAGGTAAGTAGCAAAAGCACTTGTGTTATAGAAATCAGAAACAACGACGGTACCACAACACCCAGACCCGAGCCAATATAGAAATGTTCGTTTTCCACATTGACCCGACCGGGGATCGAACCCGGAACCTCAGAGATGGCGGCGCCTTAAAGTCCGGCATGCTAGCCTCTCGGCTACGGAGGTCGTCAAAAAACGTGTTTGAATTAATGACCACATTTGATTACCTGGTTACCGTTCAAAACCACACTCGGGTTTTTTATTTTATGATATCACCCTTCTCTATGATAAAAAATACAAATATTATGGCAATTTTAGAAATTGACAATAAATTATTGTTACCGTAAGTTCCATGAATATTATTATGAACGCCTTTATAAGAATATTACACTATTTTTTATTTTCTCACTTTAGATAAATAACATTGGTATTCTATCTACCCCTAGGGATCGCTTATCATTTTTATTCAACAGACTATAAAAACGACGAAAGTGTCTGTCGAAATTCGCACGGTAGAAGGGAAAAATTACGACCTTAAGTTTATGTTTAAAAAACAAACATATTCTTGTTGTTTGTTCATATTTTTAATGTTAAATATTTTTACAACTTATGTAAGGTACAAAACATACGCATGTCGACTATGGCCTAATTAAACCTCATTACGCAAAAAAATAAAACATTTATTTTTTGCGTAATGCACAAACAAACATAGAGGAGGACAAGAAAAAAATTTGAAGATTTGCATGTTAAGTATATTTTAGCGAAACATATTGTGTGCCTTAGAAATTTTAACACCCCTCAGTACCATATTTTTACGCAAATAATTTTGATTTGATTTGATTATCTACTATCTAAGCCTGTGCCTATATTCCAGTAAGCACAGATTCAAAGACCAGATGCTATGTTTTCCCAATTGAACACAGTAAGCTAGCGCCGGGCATACACAAGTATCCAAAGATCCAATAACGTCGCAAAACCCTATAGTAAACCCCTAGTCACGTACCGTTTTTCCTAAATACATGGGTAAATAAAAGTCAACCTGTTTTCATTAAAACCCCTACCATAGACTTTGGATAAAATTATCTTGGGACTTTCGAGGAAGATAGTTTTTTCAACAAGGCAAAAATAATCGTAACGATTTTAATTTCACAGCAACAAAACAAAATTACAACATAATTAATTAAACGCAAAATCCGTGAGCTCCGTTCGCAACGACAGCTATTGGCAAAGTGAACCCGTTGGTACTTGCGCTGGCTTTTAAAGTGGCATTCGGGTGGTAGTTTACTCGTATTCTACAATTAATTATTTTGTACAAAATTTTTAAATAAGTAAACTGTTACAATCGTGTTATAAGGAAAATTTAGCCAGAATCTAGACAAAAGCGAGCAAAATATAGGTACCTTTGTTATAAAGTTATCGTAAAAACTAAAAAGTATCGGATTGTTTTACCTTACTTTAACTGCGAAAATAATGTCATAGTTGTAATTAGAGGGATGAAAATTAAATGTAGGCCACTACAATAAAACTATAGTTTATGATGAGAAATGACGACCTCCGCAGCCGGCGGGCGAGCATGCTGGACTTGGCGTTGCCAGCTTTGAGATCCCGGATAAGGTTCCCGGTCTGTCAATATATAAAATGAACTTTTCTTAGTTTCGGGTCTTGACGTTGTGGTACCATCGTTGTTTCTTATTTTTTTGACCAAAATGCTATAGCTGCTTACCTTAGGATCAGAGCAATGTACGTGATGTTGTCAAATATTAATTTATAACTTAGACGTATGGTTGGGGATTTGTTCACTCAAGTCAAGAAGTTGTTTACGCCAACGATACAAAGATAATATTTGAGTCGTCGCGAGCCTCGATTTGTCCCAAACATGCAACTTACCAAGATTATAGCGGGTCCTATTTTCGCTCTACCTAGTTTATTTGAATGACTGGATGACTTTTATTTTGCTACCAAAATACAAACAAATACTTAATATATGAAATCAAAGGAGACACTCTTAAATCTTGGCGATGCAGCTAAAATATGGTCACAAGAAACAGGGCTCCCACCTCGGCGATAATTCGGAAAATGACTTTTAATTTTAGTCATCAATAACCAAGTAATCGCTTACCGCAAAATGTGTTTTTTCCTTTCTGTTCTTTTTGTCTGTTCTGTCCTTTCTTCAATTCCTAGGATATAGTCGTAAATTCACTCTTAGAATAAGTACCTACCTAAAGTATGTTATCAATCACATCGTATCGAATCGTGACTTTGTAGTCCGGAGCTTATTCTTGACGATTGACAATAATTTCCACTATTGTAGTATGATGTCAGAAGTAGGTGCAAAAATGAGTATGTATTAGATTGATTTGTTTCTTTTAAAATTCGTTTTTGTTGTTACTATTAAAATTGCCACAGAGGATTTTTATAAGTTCAGCCGAAAGTGAATAGAACAGTGTAAGTTACTAATTTATCAGTCGTTTCACCGATATTCGTATAGATATCACCAAAATTCGGTCTTACTGACATTTTAATAAAGGCCTGTCTACTCGGCCATCTTAATTCCTCGTCTGAATAGAGGCTCTGAACAAAAGAGTCTGCCTCCGTGAAATATAGTCCCACCATTGTCCGATCTCTTGATATATTGACTCCTATCGCGGGAAATAGTATGAATTATGCCTTCAAAAGAATCGCCTTTGAAGCTCCAGTTTCTTGGATTTTTCCGCAACGAATTACTTCTAGTTCAGTTGGTTACTAGATATTTTAGAAATGTGTAATCGTAATTTAGATTTATTGAATTTTGTCTACGATTTGGCAACAGAGATTCCATTCGTCGATATCGTAGTGATCATCGAGACATAATACCTACTATAATTGACATTCTGACACAATTTCATATTTCAAAGGGTGCTAACGAAAAACTTGCTAATTCCTTAATGTGTGTTTGTGTGCTCGACCCCTTGTCTGTAAATTAAAGTTGTACTATTTGACCCTTTAAATTATGAAAAGAAATGTGCTGTTAGGTTTTGCTTGCGTCTTATTTGGTTTAGCACAACAAAGAAATTTGAAACTTAACTGTTTGGTTCTCTAATAACGACCGTCATCATAACATTTTTAAACAACTAAAGAGCGCTATCAACCCTTTTTTAACCGACTTCAAAAAAAGGAGGAGGTTCTCAATTCGTCTGAATGTTTTTTTTTTTTTTGTATCTTTGTTACGCGATTACGCCGTCAATTATGAACCGATTTCAAAATTTATTTTTTAGTTTGAAAGAGTATACTCCCGAAGTGGTCCCATTGACACCAAGTCAGATTCCGATGATGGGATCCCTGGGAAATCGAGGGCAACCCTCAATTTTTATAGGCACCCATAATGTTTTGCATATATTTTCTGACTCAATGCTGATTTTTGGGTCTGGTAATCATCATATCATGTTGCTGACCTGATGATGGCAGCCACAGAACTCCTTAACGGATAGGAGTTAGAAGATAATACTGCAATTTGTCGACAGAACGTATTTCGCAGTGTGTTGAGCAGACGTGGAGTTTATGAGGTACCAGACCGCCAATTTTTATTTACTGGGTACTGGGCTAGGCGTACCCGCACACCCAGTAACAAAAAAAAAATTAAAGCTCCTTTCTTAAATTGACTTGTTATTTAACGCAAGACCTTATCCTATGGTAACGACACCAAAATAGCCGCCGTTCTGGTTGGAGTGTAGGAAAACCCTGTCCTTAAGACTTAAAAATTTTCATCGAAAAATTGACCATATATAACACCTTATTTTTATTATACCATTGGATGGGAGGTCCATCGAGGACCAACATTGGTTAAGGTTACTTTGCTGTAAAGTCATTTTTGGCGGAGTTAGGAGGGGGAAAATAGAGGACTTAACACTTAAAATTGTGAAATAAAATAAGTTTAATAAAAACTAAAAACCGACTTTAAAATGAAACTAAAAAGCGAAAAATAATATTGACTAAAACATACCTAATCAGTTCTTTTTGGAGTCGGTGCAAATAAACACATTTTAACTCTCGATGGCTGGCACCGACTCCAAAAAGAACTGATTAGGTATGTTTTAGTCAATATTATTTTTCGCTTTTTAGTTTCATTTTAAAGTCGGTTTTTAGTTTTTATTAAACTTATTTTATGTAGTTTTTATTTCTATCCATACTGAAATCAAACATACTTTTGCTCTTTGTAATTTAAGTATAAATAGTAAAATTCAACAAAATAATATCACAAAGCAATTTAATGAAAACAGATTTGACACTACAACGGGCTTAGTGCTTCTCCTAAAGGTTTAGAGCGGTCCATTGAGACCTGCGTCAGGTAAAGGGATTATTGTATGACAGCTGCCCAACTGACATTATCAAGCCATAAGGTTTTTAGGATAACGTTGAGGCTACTTTCCATTGAATAATCTGTATGCTATAAATATCTTTAAAATAATTATATAAATTTTATAAATTCGGGTTAGTTATACTATTTATAATACAAGATAGGCTTGATCATCATTATAATCAGCCCTTGTTAGTCCACTGCTGAACATAGGCCTGTCCCAATTCACGCCAGTAAGCCAGAATAAAATAGAATGTTTTTATTGGTCTCTAGGAAGATAGAGAGAAGGCAGTAATTCTTTGTTTGGTGTGCAATAAAGAATATTTATCTATCTATAACGTCTAAACCTGATTTTACGGATTTGTTTCCCGAATAGCAGAATAACTATTAAAAATTATGTGTAGAGTCACATGTTTAGTTTTTTAGTTCTATATCCCGACTGGTTTTGATTTGATCACGGCGGAAGTCCTGGAAAACCTACCAAAGAAGGGGATTGTCCTGCTAACCATTGTCTTCAACGCAGTGCTAAGACTACATTATTTTCCACTCATCTGGAAAATTGCAATCACAAACATGATAGTAAAACCTGGCAAGTACTGAAGTTTCTTCATACAGACTAATAAGCCTTCTTCCTCTACTGTCTAAATTGTTCGAAAAAAAATTACTAACACGATTAATACCTATACTTGAGGAACAAAAGACAATCCCAGATCATCAATTTGGTTTTTGTGCACATCATGGAACAACAGAACAAATACACGGAGTGGTCAACACCATCCGACAGTCACTTGAAAAGGGAGAGTATTGCTCGGCTGCATTTCTGGATGAACAGCAGGCTTTTGACAGAGTGTCGCACAAAGGCCTGCTCTGTAAACTTAAGGCCTGCTTACCACACCCGGCATATATGCTACTAAGGTCCTACTTGGAGAAACGAGTGTTCCAGGTGAAGTCTGGAGACTGTCTATCATCTCTCTACCCCATTGAAGCTGGTGTACCCCAAGGATCTGTACTGGGCCCTGTCATGTACACCATTTATACGGCTAACTTGCCAAACCCCAGACAGATTGTTACCGCAACTTACGCCGATGACACCGCAGTTTTATCCTGTGACAAAGACCAGATAAAGCTTCTACAAAACTCCAAGAACATTGGCTGCTTTTTTTTCAAACTTTTGACAAAGTTTTGCCTTTTTCATCATAATTTTGGATATAAAATGGCCTTAATAGACAACTTAAGACAAATTCTATGTGTTTTGATAGAGTTGAGATAGATTGTAGTCAATTTTTAAATGTACATTTTTTTGAGCAGATTAGTCAAATTTCGCTTCATATAGTAATCTCTAATAGCTATGTAATATGTATATGCACTTTTAGCGGATCTACATCTAATCCTTGTTTTCTATCTGGCACCATGCTGGCACCAGTATAAGCAAAAACTCTCCTGCAAAAAAGCGAAGTGAAGATTACGACTAAAACTGAAAAAAGCATAGCCGAAAACTTTTAAATATTAGTAGAAAACAGAGAATATGCAAATAGGATAAGGGATATAAATTAAAGATGTGTTGAGCAGCAATTGAATCTAATACAGTTATTTTCAGACATGACATAACACTATACAAAAATATATACAAACTTGGTGTCCAAGGTTACTTGACTCCAAAGAGATTGTATCAACAAAAACGAATACATAGAAGCAAGCGTAATCTCGCGGCTACGGAGGTCGTAGTTATATAAAAATATATTTTCTTTAGTTACAATGTCGACAGATAGCCTTTCAAACAAATACCGAGTTATCCTATAGCAAGATATGTCTGAACTTTGATAGAAAATTGCGGTCTACTTTACAATACGCAAATGCTTTAAATACTTGATACGTTGCTGGTTTATAAATCAAATAAGGTATGACACTTATAGTACATTAATAACATAATCTATAGTATGCCGCCATTTTTTATCTGTTGCTATTTTTTTTGTATGGGTGAGAGTTGATGGGACTTGCCATTTCGAACTAAATGTAAGTGAAAAATCACCAACATGCTTCAGACAAGCTCTATAATGCTGCTCTATAGGATAGTGCTCCACTCTTATTGAAATAGGGCTTCTATTATGATAGAAGCGGTGTATGCACCGCACATGATTAATTATTTAAGAACCTTAACCCCCTTTGCATTTGATTTGAAAAGTCATTTATACACCTTTGCATTGTAAACAGAACCATTTTCCTCGTGTAGGTAACTCAACATTTTAATTTATCTATTTATTACCCAACAAGATCTCAGACATTTAAAATCAATTCACAAACCTATTCAGAATCTTCAGCAAAGACACGAGTGAATTATTATAGTTAGGGCCTGTTTCACAATCTTCTTCTTATCGTGTCGATGGTAAAGCGTCCTAAATTTGTTGTGCCCAGTAATTGGCGACGCTGATTGCTTTGTCGTTGGCACACATAAGGTCTTCTAGCAAGCATGAATCAGGGCACGCAGGACAAGACAGCAAATGGGACTTCACAATCGAAAAGTAAGCACTACTCAACAAATAAATTTAAATTTGACTCTTTTTAAGACCAGAGTGAATAGGCATCTTCTGGGCAAGCTCGCTCCATCGTAGATCCCATCTATGCTCTAGAGCAAGATTGGGGTCAAGAGTAAGCCCATCTCAAATAAAAAAATAAATAAATAAAGAACACGTCATTTTGTTTGAAGTATCTGGCAGATTTATTTAACCGAGACTTACTTAGCGAATGTGAAAATGCCCTTAAGCTCTTACGGCCTTACTACAAAAAGATAGAGGCTTAAACAGTTGTCTAAAGATTAGTCAACCAATTAAAAATGTTTGTTAATAATATGTCTCGAATGTCTGATGTGTCAACATTTCAAATTGGTTGACAATTTTTTATTTAGTGTTTAAGCCTAGTCTATCTTTTTTGAAGTAAGGCCTTTATTCTTTATCCATAAGCTAACAAATAAATATTTATAATTGCTTATAAAAGTGCTGGTACAAAAAAACTCTTAAAATTTGCCGATTACTATCCCAAAACTTAAAATATGTAAATGCCAATCGTAATCCATCAATTTCATCATTAATCTTGTTTAACTAAAATAGTTCAAAATAAAAAGATAAAAAGGGCAATATAGAGGAGAATAGGCTATTTCATCCCAACTATCCCTTCTTAATTTTCCCTGCATATATATGTTTTATATAATTTTATTACTAAAATTATTTTGCTTTGGAAAAATATAGAAAAACTTTTATAACCGGCTATATAAAAAGAGTTATTAATAAAATTTTAACTAATTGTAATTTATAATTGACCTTACTACTTATATCGTATCAATTTAAAATAATGATTCTGTTTTCTTTTTAGGTAAATGTTGTATTATAGTGCGTGCGTATTGTGTCAACTATTTAAAGAATAGCTCAATCAGAATGATTTAAAACAAAAATTGAGCCTGTACAAAAATGCCTAATCTACTTTTAATTGTTATTTGCAATTCAAAGATCAGCAAAACGTTGGTTTGAGATTGTTTATTTGATTCATTATTGGTTTAGGTTGAACACGAATGTTGTTCTGAAAGCAATTTGAAGTGTATGTTTAGGGATTTCGATATTCAGCTCAGATTTTAAATTGAAATGGTTATTTATAATGTCTTATCATCAACTAGTCTTAATCTACAGTAACAGTATTATTAATTCTGTTCCAATCATAATGCAAATATTGATAGTAGGCACAGGATTAGGGAGACTGGTTCTCGAGTTGCTACCACGAACTGATAGAAGATAAAAATGATCACAAGCTCAAATAGCAAATAATAGCGCAGAGATTTTTCCTAAATATTTTGGTTCCGGAACGAAACAATTCAGTAAACGGAATTTTCTAGATTGGCTCAGTTCTAGGTGTGTCCGTGGAAAAAAACATTATCTGGTGAAGCCCCTTAACTATGCCCTTCCAAAAGGATGTTATATTATAACTTTAAGAGAATGACTTGTTACTTTTACTGGCATATACTCCATTAACAGTGAATTATAATGAAATTACTGATTTTAAAAATGCAATCTAAAACGAATCTATATTTATAATTCTCAATGTTCAATTAACACAAATATCATACTATAATGACAGTAAATTAGGCAAAGTTCAGACGGCAAACATAACCCTTTAAAAAAAAAACAATAAAAAAATCCCTTTAAAAATTATACTAAAAGTTTAAGCTTTTTTTTGTAGCTTTGTCAAAGGATAAACATTAAGATTGACTTAGGCCGACTAAACAAGACTGTTTTTTAAGATGTTAGTAGAAAATTTAATACATTAATTAACGCTCCGAATCCGTTAATTAAGGCACAATTGTATAGAGATACTAGCGATTCCCTGTGTCTTTGTCTAAGCAAATGTTGAATTAATAACATTGTAGAAAAAATAGGCATAAATTGTTCTAAATGATTGTTGATTTCCAGTGATATCAATACCATCGATAGTAATGAATCTATATTATCTAACTTAAATATTTTGTGGTTATCTTGTTTAGTAAAATTTGTGTCATCCAAGCGACTTGGATAGATGGACCGATCTGAACGTGTTTTTTAAACTTGAATTTATGAAGTGGTTTTAAGCTGTGTGCACACAAATTTGTATTGTATATTAGTCTGTTTAATACAATTATTACAATACTTTTTGATCAAATTATTAATTTTAAATGAATATAAATAATACAGTAAGTAAAGAAAAACTGACTTTAACTAATCTTTTGGTTTATTGATACGTGCAACTGTTAATTTATCTTCTTCTTAATATATAAAACAAAGTCGTGTTTGTTACAATACTTATAACTCGAGAACGGCTGGACCGATTTACATGGTTTATAATTTGTTGGATTTGTTTCCGCCCCAAAGAACAGAATAAATAATAAAAACACAAAAAATATAACTGTTAGGTGGTACGAAGTTAACCGGGTCAGCTAATCCCTAATAAAAGAAGATAAATTCTTTACAAGTATATAATAATTTATCTTACTATCATAGCAAATTTAACTAAAATATTAAGCAATACAAAAAAAAACAGTATAGCGATCCATGCCATTAATTTATGATTACCAAATTAAAATATGATTTACCAAATTAATGAATATTTTGTAGGTACCTTTAGCTCAAATATGATTATTTATGATTCAAACTAGAATACGATATTCAGGATCCTCTAGAGACAATCACGGTGCTTAACTAACAACGTGAATTAATTATCACTTAATTAATATGTATTAATAATTCCTTGAGGTAAAAACAGAGGAACATAATATTGGTTAGAAAGTATTTCCAGATTTTTTAACAACCCTAAAGAGCGTAAGTCTTAGTATCAAATATTAATTTCTACTTACAAATTCCTAAGTAGAAATCCACATTCATATTTAATTCTTTTATCATTAACTATAGAGTAGAATTCATACTATGGCTCTGAGCCTGAAAATGACATTTACAGATTAATAGACAAAGATAATTTATAGTTCAGAATTTTAAATATTTATCCTTTTCCACTTGTCAAAAAGTTTTTTTTTCTTTTTTCTGTTCAATAATAAGCGTCAAAGAAATCAATTATAACTTAGGTAAATTTTATAAAAACACAAGAATACCAGTATTTACCTAACCCTAAGTTGTTTTGGTTCGCCAGAATATTTACCGTTGGCACCTAAAGGATTGCCTTTAGCAATAAGTTAAATATTGGCAAGATGACTTCCTTTCCGGTTCTCTCGATTTTCCTTTGTAGTATTCGAACATGGTTTACATTTCAATACATAGGTTTTATTCATAAAACTGGCCTTTGAAAAGGGATTTTTTGTAACATTTATGAGGCGTCTGTAAGTACAGACATTTTTATTTTTGTCGTGTCAGTAATTAATTTTTATAAATTGTAATATGTAGCTAAAAATCAGTAATAATGGTTACACTAAAAGACGGTTACCTAATCTTGCTGATTGACAGATAATGACATTAATATATAGACATATTTTTTTTTATTTATTAAAAAAAATACAATTAAAAGATAGAAATCACTATTATCTCAATATCAGCTGTAGTCAGTTAACTACGAAACACTTGAATAGATAGGTAATTATCGCCACCAAGCTTTAGGATGCACAATTTTGATTTAAAAAAAACTCGCTTGTACTAAATTACTATTATTTTCTACATTTATCGCTACTTAAAGGCGCAGCGATTGTGGTAATAACCACGTAACATTGCGCGCTATTATGGTGATTAGTGCGCTATTTGTACCAATACGCGTCGAGTCGCTCAAGTGCGATTTATGGAAACATTGCCTTAAGCCTGGTTTGGACTTGGCAAGAAATCTAAAAGCTATCTAAAAGTATCCAAACAACAAAAAATTGTCGAGTCACTTTACTCGACCTAATTTCATCACTAAATACTCATCACTGTTCATATAACACATGTTATATGAAGAGCAGAGCCCTCTGACACAAGTATTTCTATACTTAAAAGGGGACTCTGGCCACTAGTTTTGTAAAACGATATTTGAACGTAAATAAATATTTTTCATTTTTTTCATTTTCATCACTCAACTAATTTCAATTACTAATGTAGTACGAGCTAGAATCATAAAGCTTAATCAATACAAACAATCAGGTTTGTCGCATTCTCTTTTGTTTTTATAAAAACTAAGTATAACGTCATCCGACAGAAAGTGTCAATAATAAACTAAACTAAGGCCGGCTTGCACGGAAATGTTTAGTTAAATTAATAACTCGGAGTTTACTGACTCACGGTTAGTTCACTAAAATTTTAACTCATTATTTATGTTGCACCTATCGAAAATAACCCAGAGTCAACTAACCCGACAATTATATTTTTCATGATGGCAATTATTTAAAGTCAACGTCCCGATCATTCATTCGGCTAATATCCGACCAAATACAATAGAATGAATGATGAGTGATATAAGTATGCTTCTCTCTTTCACTCTACGATGGTTTGCATACGTCTATTTCTGTATGTCAAATTTGAAATAACATGAAGTTTTGGTCTTGTAATTTCGACTGGTTTCATTCATTGTTTGTTGACAAATCGGAATTATCGTGTTATTATTTTGTGAAATATTGAATCTTGGAATCATAAAATGGAAAAGAAATCTCGTTTACGTGGGCCTAATTCTGCAAGTAGCGAAAGTTTACTACTATGTAAATACCTAAATATAAGCAAACAATTGAAAATAAAAAAACCTTAGGCGCTAACATAGTACAAAAACAAAAAGCTTCGTGGAAGTAGTGAAAGAATTTAATCTCATCTTTGTAAATAAAAGCAATATTTATAGCAACACTTTAACACACAAACCACAAATTACGTATAGCGGCGGTGCACAAACCCACAAACAAACAAGTTTGACATGAGTAAACCCGGAGTTAGGAAGTTAACCCTTCAATTTCGACGGGTTAAATTTTTAACGATTTAACCTATGGTTTACTCTTAACTCGTGTCTGTGCAAGACAAATTATTTATTTCACCCTGGTGAAGCAACTAACTCGGAGTTATTTGTGTTAACTCTAGAACGTGCAAGTGACCCTAAGTCAGCAAAAACATATTTGACATGACTGCTAAACACAATAGTCTAGGTAATGTATTATTTTTAATTTATTGCTAATGTGATCGTATTTCATAGCATTGTGTCCCATTTCCATAAAAATAAACTTATGCAATAATCATACAGCCTGGATAAAGCTTACGAATATTCCCATAAGTTTTTATTAGAAACGTGACACAGTACATCGAATATTCTTGCGCCAAATCGAGTCAACTCGATTATTTATTCAGCAAACAATCCGAGAAGAATCGATTGGGGCTTTGACGAGAGAGAAAACGTCGAATACTTTGCGCAAAGTATGAATGAATATTTATGTGAATATTCCTTTTGCTTTTCGATTAGCAACCTTGTTTCTTAAGTGAAATAGTATATTTTTGAATAAAAAAAAGATAAGTTTGTATGTAGGCACGTCATACGTCTTAACAAATTAGATTAAGTGCGAGCAGTGATGAATGCCATGAAGCTATATTTGTGCGGTTTTTCTTGTTATTTTCATACAACAATATTTCGTACATTCAACTAATTTGATGAACAGCACAAAAATAGATGAGGTTACGCAATTTCCTTAATGAAAGGTACGATCTGATAGCGTGGGCTAACAATGACAATGTCTATGAATTTGAACATTATGACAATAGAAATTAGGGTAAATATTGTTTGCACGAAATATTCACCTTAGGTGGTACAAGAGTCAGATTTTAAAACTCAAGAACAAAACGCCTTTTCTTTGAAACATTCGTTTTAATTTATTTCTAAGACTAATAACTCGTTCCATTTTTATTTTTAAAGGAAAGTCTTTTGAAAACAAAGCTATGTTTTTAAGATCATAGACTTGATATAAAAAAAACATTCACACACAAATGTTTAATTCTTTAAGCAAGTGTTACAAGTTATTTGTAAAACTGCTTAGTTTAAGCCTATTTGCAAAAATAAATTGGTTTTATTGGTTTTTATATTTTGGCTATATTTGACATCGAAAAAGAAATGGTTGCACTATATCACCATACTTATTTTTGTATGTTTAAAAAAAACTACACTGGATTAAGGAAACAATAAAGGTAACAAACCATTCTTGTAAGTTTGATGTAAGCTCCATGTCATATTTCATGGTAAAATTGTTTCACAATTAAAATATCATATAAATAAATATTATCCAGTTGTATGTTCGGTAACCCACTCAAGATTGCCCGGAGGGCACTCAGATTATGGTTTGATTTAACCTTCGAGTACTCAAGAAAATTTTAAGGGCAAACTTCCCTTCTCAAGTGTTTTTTATACCAGAAAAATACAGACGATATTTGCCTACAATCCGGTAAGCGATTTCTGTACTTAAATTTTTGCTACAATTACGTATTTCACGTAAAATTTGGCGATTTTATTGTCATGGCAAACATAGTGCAGGACGCCTCCAGCTTGATGGACCGACGACCAAGGCCTAAGGAAGATGGCTGGCAGTGGCTCGATAAAAAAAGCGGAATGATGATCGTTGGCGCCCTTTAGGGTAGGGTTACGTCCTGCAGTGGACTGCAATAGGCTGATATTTTATAATGATTGTCTAAAGTAATGACTTCGCACCTTCATGTAGATGACATATGTATTATAAAGAAAGGATAGAGTGATGCCAGTGATGAATCTGAAAGGTTATTTTTACATAATTTGTGATTGACTCTATAAAACTGGCTCCCAACATAAATGTCGAGGAAATATTAAAGGTAAGTTAGGTACTTATGTAAAGTAAAACTAACGATTTAGTTACATAGTTAGCACCATGTTTTTTACAAGTGAAACTAATTTAAGTGTTAAGTTTAAGTGGTAAGGAGAAAGTTAGGTTTAATTTGGAGGTTCAACTGAATTGCCATCGCCAATGTCTGCTCTTACTAAACAGAGCATCCCACACTTATCCCACATTATACTACACTAACATTGGGCTACAAATAATAATAAAGAGGTCAGATAATACTGTTACAAAATCAGATTGTCGTGCTTTGACGTAATTTGTACAAAAACAACACTAATTTCCACAAAGGCGCAAGAGTGTTAGAAGCAGGTTAAAGGTAAAATCGATCTGGACATAATTAAACAACTAATGTTAGAACATTACGTTTTTATTTCAAGTGACGATTATGTCAAGTTTATGTGGTTAGTATAATTATTTATATTTTAATGGTTTTCAGCGCATATTGGAATTACATAATATTTTACAGAACATTAAAGTGTGACTAGTAGTGTTTGGAAAAAATAAGTTATTGAGAAACCGATGTTACAATTTCATTTTGCTGAAAATACATCGCCCCGCTTTACTAATCCTCAGCCTTTGTGTAAAAAGTCTCTCGAAGCCAATATTTACACAAAATAACGTAATAGGTTTATATACATTTTTACTGAAATCCATCCGGCAGGTTACAGTGCCACTTTTTTGAGAACAAACCATATACTCATACATACACATCACACACAGTCAAATAGATCCTCGCAAATGTATTTTGGGTCTTGTTTTTTTTGGGTAGGTACAACATTTTGGTTACTTCGTATGGTCCTTCCGTGTATAACGGTCTTAATGTTAATTTTAATTTGACAAAGTTTATAATTGGCTATGTAAGCTTTTAATTCTTAGTGTTCTAATTTAAATAATATGATGTAAAGTTTGCAATAAATTAATATTCGTTACCAAAATAGTTTAAAATAACTCACTCGGGTTCATTCTCGCGTGAACATTGAAGCGGGTACAAGCATTTAAAGCTGCTCGAATCTATATACCTACACATCGATTTAAATGTGTATTTTTAATGAAATGTAACATACAAAATGACTCGTCTCTGGATTTAAATTTTATTTTGTGGAATTGTGCCAGAAATAAAATCTATACTATAATAAATCAGTAACGGGTCGATGTCTGTACATTGAAGATATTTTGAAAATTGTTTTTGGGGAGCACTCTATAATTGATAAAGAAGCCAAATATAATATTATTTACGGATATCTTTGCGGTTTTTACAAATAGATAAAGCTCACCCGTGTGCTTATTTGAGGCTTTGTTACATTAAATTCTGCTGCCGGTGGAAAAAAAAGGATTTAGATTAGCCAAAACGATATAATAATTTTTAGAAAATGTATCAAAGTACAGCCAGTTTAGAAAATCTATAAAAGAAGAAGAATAAGTAGACATCAGCTATATACCGTTGACATCAATGTCATTTTAGAAATACATTACTCCTCTATCTAATTACAAACATTACGAACATTATCAAATAAGTTAGGAAAATGATTATTTAAAACATTTACACAAACATACATCTACTACCATTAGTAGTTGAATACAACACGGGTAAGTTGAAGAAAAAGAAATCACTAATCGTTCAAGACCGATTCCCAAAGGGTAAAACAGGACCCTATTACTAAGGCTCCGCTGTCCGTCTGTCTATCTGGCTGTCTGTCTGTCCGTCCGTCTGTCACCAGGCTGTATCTCATGCACCGTGATAGTTAGAGAGTTGAAATTTTTACAGATGATGTATTTCTGTTGCCGCTATACAACAAATACTAAAAAACAGGATACATAAATATTTAGTGGCCGGGGAGTTGACGTTCAAAACTAAAATTTGGATGCCTTATATCATGGTGTATCCAAACCACCCCCAATGTATGTTCTACGATTTTGCTTAGTTTAGGAGCTAGAATTATTTTATTGATTTTTTGCTTAATTTTCAACTTTTAGTGCTTTTTATTTTTTTCTCACTCTGGCGAGTATTTATCGTTCGTTTTTTTTGGTAATAATGATAAAAAAACCCCCAAAAATTACACCCAAAAATTATGGTATACCTGAGTATTTTATTTGTAGGACTTGCTTAAAATTTAGTCGGAAGTTCAAAATTACTGTCCACGCTTGGTACATGCATACGTTCAATGTGGCACAAAAAAAAAAGAAAAAGAAGATCTTGTGCATTCTAAGCATTATTAAAAACTGCCCCAGAAATAAATGAATAAAATAAGGCCAAATAAAGCTAATGTTAATGTGGGTTTATTTTCTGTAACTGACCTTGAAAATAAATTGAGGCATCTTTTAGAGGGGAAAAACACTATTTTATAGTGTTTTTGGTGAATATGAAAATAAATTAAAATGTTTTTTTATTATTTATTCATCGTAATTGCAATGTTATTGAACAGACGAAACGTGTTTTAAGTTTAATCTATTTTGACACTTTCTTCCATTTCTAACAATATAATTACAAAAGTAACATTTTGAATGTTTGAATTAGAATAATATAACATTTAGGACTGGATTTTGGATAAAAAAAAAACTATATTAAGCTTTAAAGGCTAGACGGAATCAGCTCAAATATAGCACAAATTTGCATAGAAAGTCGCAAGCATTATAGTTTTTTTATAAAAGTAACAAGGATCGTTAAGGAAAACCGATGGATACGCCCCGGTTAAGATCATAAGGAATATCTATTTTTATCTATTTATGATGAAAGATGGAGTCACGAACCATAACTTCAAAGTTCTCGTAAGAGATTCAACGTAATCAAATAACTGTTAACAAGGATATCGTGTTTTACCAACTAACTGAGATTAAATTAATTGGGGACATAGTTAATGCTGATACCAGTGGGCTCACTCTAAACAGGGAAATTGACATCAAATAGGATATTTGTCATTTTTTATTTAGTCTAAGTTATGCCAATTTCAGCTAGCAATTCTCTTAGTCTACCACATCACTGCCTAACGTAAGTTTTTATCGAGTACCAATAAATAAATAATTATAAGGCAACATCACATCATTGCACTGATCCTCAGATAAGTACCTAAAGCACTTTGTTATAGAAAACAGAAACAACGACGGTACCATAACACCCATACCCGAGACAATTGAACAGAAATGTCGACACTTATTCCGGCATAGTTGCCTCTTGGCTATGGCGGTTGTTAGTCTGTGGTTAGTTTAAGTGTTAGGTTCAAAATACCTTAACACCATTAATTGGCAATTTAAGAAATCCTTGAAATTGTATTTACGTGTGTTGTAGCCTATTGTTTTGCATTTAGTAGGAAGGAAGTGTAGGTACTGAACCTGCTTTTATTGTGGTACGTAGAGAGGACAAATGAATTTAGCTATCGTGTGGCAGACCCAAATTTTGGACTAGATTTATAGCCAGCCCTGTCTCCTGGGAGAGAGTAATATGCTTTAGAGAAAATTATAGTTCTATGGATATAAATTGGTATTTCACGCTCTGAGATTTTTACGAGGTGCGGCCCAAAATTCCTCGTAATCCGTTCTTTGGGTTACCTATATTAACAAATCCAAGCTATCTTATCATCAGTAGCAACGTTTACTATGGACCTAACAATCTATTAAAGTTAATGAAAGCTCTTACATAGATAGGTACCAAAAATTTATGAAAACATTTTTTTTTAATTCGTGATACATACTGAAGATTCTGAATTATCATGTGTTACATGGATTGATTGGTACTTACTTTTTTATAGATATGAAGCGAGATATTTTTAATCACTACAAATAATTAAAAAAAATCCTTTACCTAAATCTAAAGTCAGATTACCAAATTATCTTAGTTACTATATAGCATAAATAAATCAGTTTTTGATTGAAAATTGTTTTTTAGATTTATTCCACTGCAATACTGACTTTTATTTTACTAACTCCGAACAGCAAACATTGCGCCCATTATAACTTTATTTTAAGCTCTCACCCGATGAACGACAGAAGCAAAGAAATAATAATTACGTTCCATGAACGTACCTAGTTTTGTTAGAAGTCTGAAACTTTCGGAAAACAAGGTGATCGGATTTAACTTCATTATTATTTATAAGTAACAAAAAAAAAGAAGTGGAGAAGAGTGAGAGGCCTTTAAAAAAGTAGGGCATAGTGTCTGCTCGATATTCAGCAGTTGATTTGCGCAACAAAAATCTATCGTAGTTATACATTAATTTTCCACGGCAACTACAAAGCTGAAACTAGCCGTCAAGTAAATGCAGCGGTGTTTAAAAAACTTTATTGGAATAATAAGCATTAGTGATCGTCTCTGGTTAAGCGTGTGTGGCAGTATCTTAATCAACATTTTAGGCTCCTTAATATCTTTCAAAACTGTGTGACGAATCCGATCAGTGCCTGCAAGATAGCGAAGCAGACTTGCAGCTCGGAACTGTGAGAGTAAATTGGTGCTGAGAAAATGAGAAAGAACGTTTCTAACCTAAAGGAGCTTCGCATCAAACAAAGGCTTTCGTCGATTGTGCGATTACAAATACTAAAGATGTTTGGTCATAACTATAAGCCGCAATGAAAGCTCATTAGAACGTTTAGTAATACAAGGAAAACTAGAGGGTCACCGTTCTCGAGGCCGATCACCCACTTGGATGGACAGACTTCATGAAGTTCACTACAATGTACACGCAGTGTCACTAATAGAGAGGGATGGAGAAGCATCGCAAAAGCCGCTTCCAACTTAGATGATCCATGACCACGAAGGAGTATATACAACTAAAAAGAAAATGAGAATAAAGAATAATATTTTTTTCCTTATTTACGGGAGTAATGCTATGGAGAAAGTCCAAAGACAGACTGATGCAATTTTGTTGTTTAACATTCTTCTCACGTCGTTAAGAAGAAGCATTCCTTATAATGCTATTCGGGAAGCGGTTCCTTATAATGATGTGGTAAGAGAGCCTTAGAATTCTATACTTTTTTCTTTCACAATGATTCTGAACCAGTTTTTCTATTACAATATTGGCTGAAAAATATTGCCTCATAAAATGAAACTGGCAAGAGTAGTGTTTCTTCACGAATACCTTGTGGGAGTTAATGTTTTGTTTAAAAATGCTTTTTAATGTGTTACTTTTTATTTTTAATAAATTACCTTACAGTTTGTCTCAAACAAAAAGTTTTTTAGTAAATTAACATTTCCCCAGAGATGTCAGTATACTCGTATAATTTTTAATATTTTATGTTGTTACGTCTCTCTTGAAATATTATTTATTTTTGCCTGTCTTCTATACTTAAATTATTGTCACTTATTTCTAACTTCTTTCTTTTTTAGGGTTCCGTACCCAAACTTTAAAATGGGGCCGTATTACTAAGATCCCGCTGTCCGTCTGTCACCAGGCTGTATCTCCTGAACCGTGATAGTAAGAGAGTTGACATTTTCACAGCTGATGTATTTCTGTTGCCGCTATAACAACAAATACTTAAACACAAAATAAAATATAAAATAAAGGCGGCTCTCATACAACAAACGTTATATTTTCCCTTTGTGCGCGAGTCCCACTCGCACTTGGCTGGTTTTTATTATTCTATTCCGCTAATGGCTGGCGCTAAAAATTTTCGGTCGTAATTATAGTTGTAATTACATAGTATCTCCTTACATTGATCTGATGTTAGTTTTTTCTACGTGTTATTGGAGAATGGGTGCCTTACAAAAGCTCGCCCTTTAAATTTAAATTTTGTTGTTTGCAATTACCATGCAAGGTTTATTTTTAAAAAATCGCCCTTTTAAGGTTTTGACTTTTGTCTATACTCATGGAAAACCAGCTGTTTGACCTAGACTTGACTTTAGGGGCAGTTGGGCTGGTCATAGGGTAAACTATCAATCATTGGACACCAGACAGTTCATGTTTGAACATATAATAAGAATATATCTGTTACAGTCAAAACTCATTGCCGGTCGAAACCACTTTTGACTGCAAAAATCAGTCAATAATGGTTTTGACTATGTCTTTGGTCAAAAACAGTTTTGACTGATTTTGGCAGTCAAAAGTGGTTTTAACCAACGTTTTTAGTCAAAATCAGTTGTCACTAAAAGTACATTGTAGTAGATAAATAAAATGTTATCTATTTTTTTAAATTTTCGTTTATAATCTTAAAAAAATATTGAAATGATAAATTTTTTGACTTACATTCATGCTTAAAACCACTTTTGACCGTTACAATTTAGTTGTTGTAAATAAAAACAAGAAATAAGAAATAAGGAGTTTACTTTAACTTTTAAGAATTTGGTATACAGATTTAGGATAATGTAAGTATGAAAAGAGAAGCGATCTCTGCGCAGGCTGTCGTGTTTAGGAATGTCTGTCCGCCGCGCACCGTCCCACCGCTCCGTGGCTAGGTCCCTCTCGCCCCTCACCCTTCCTCCCGTGCGTTATTGGCTACCGCGTAGACATCCTGGGGGCCGCTGGAAGGAGCAGGAGGATCCATAGGAGCTGATGTTGCTTCTTCATGAAAGAGGGGGCACACCTTGTTTAGTGCACGCCGTTCTATGCCTCTGGTCGTCTTGAAGTCTGCTACCCGGCTGACGCCGTCCTTGCCGGGATATAGGCGATGAACTCTTCCCAGTTTCCATTTCATAGGGGGAAGATTGTCTTCTTTAAATACAACCATTGAGCCTTCTTTAAGATTTTCATAAGGTAATTGCCATTTGGTTCTCCTTTGTAACTCAGAGAGGTACTCATTATGCCATCTTCTCCAGAAACTCTCTCTTAACGTTTCAATCAGCTGGTATCTGTTTCTTATTTTTCGTTCTTCAGTGGCAGGGGGCGACGGTAGTGACGTCAGAGGCCGCCCGATCAGGAAGTGCCCTGGGGTCAAAGGAGAGAGGTCGCTGGGGTTACAAGATAAAGGAGTTAAGGGTCGGGAGTTGAGGACAGCTTCGATTTGTGTGAAAAGGGTACTCAACTCCTCGAAAGTTAAACTAGAGTTTCCCAATATGCGTTTTAAATGAAACTTTGCGCTCTTTACGCCGGCTTCCCACAGACCACCGAAGGTAGGTGAATAGGGAGGGTTGAATTTGAATTCAATGCCTTCATCGGCCGTGAAACTATAAATAGAATTTATGCCTGCATTTAATACCCTACCCAATTCATTACTTGCCCCCACAAAGTTGGTACCATTATCACAATATATTTGTTTAGGTTTTCCTCTACGCGAAATGAATCTGCGAAGACTAGAGACAAATGCATTAGTGCTCAGATCACTAACAGTTTCTAAGTGAATGGCCTTGGTGCTAAAACATATAAATAAACAAAGATAACATTTGAAATGCGATTGCCGCGGCCTATTTTACTCGAAATTTGAAAGGGGCCAGCGAAGTCAGTACCACATATCTGAAATGGGTAGTTCTGAGTGACTCGACTAGCCGGTAGGTGACCCATCAGTGGCTCCATTGTTTTGGCTCTATAACGGGTACATATAATACATTGACGAACTACTTTACGTGCTAACGTCCTCCCCCCAATAGGCCAAAACTGCTCTCTTAGGCTCGACAGTAAAAGTTGAGGGCCAGCGTGCAGCAATCGGAGGTGCTCGGCTCGCATTAAGAGTTTCGTTAAGTGATGCTTTCCATGCAGTAATGCAGGATGCTTTCTTTCAAAGCTAAATTCTGTGTTATTGAGCCGACCATCCAATCTCAGCACGCCGTTCTCGTCCAAGAAGGGAGAATACTGCAACAAACTAGAAGAGGTAAGTTTCCTTTTATTATTGATAAGACTAATTTCTTTACTAAATGATTCTGATTGTGATATTTTTATAAGACAATTTAATGATTGTGTCAGCTCCTTTTCACTTAAAGACCCAATCAATTTATTTTTCTTCTTTCGACAATTATTAATAAATCTATTTATATAAGCAAATATTCTTTTCAGTTTTGTTATACTTGAATACCTTTCCAAATCAATAAATGAACTTTCAGTTTTAATATTTGATTGCAACACCTTTATTTCAGGTAATTTTGTGTTGTCTATATAAGGAGAACGAGGCCAGTTTGATTCATCTAATTTTAAAAAATCCGGACCCGTCCACCACAAAGAAGAGTTAAGAAGCTGACTTGGATCTGCACCTCTTGATGCTATGTCAGCCGGGTTTAAGTCAGTAGGTATATGTCTCCAAGAATCCCTAGAAGTTAGGTCATGAATTTCATCTATGCGGTTATATACAAAGGTTTTTAATATTTTTGGTTGTGTCTTTATCCAACCTAACGTTATGGTTGAGTCTGACCAAAAAATCGTTTTGTCTACACTACAACGTAGGGCCCTACCAATGGCGTTAAAAAGACGCGAACCCAGCAAAGCAGCGGACAACTCAAGACGCGGTATCGTTAAAGGCTTAAGAGGAGCAACCTTAGTCTTTGAACAAAGAAGGTGAACTATTACGCAGTCTGAGCAATCCGTAGTGCGCATATACACACAGGCCGCATAGGCCTCTTGTGAGGCATCTACGAAGCAGTGTAGCTCACGGTTGACGGGTGCCAAGCACAGTACATGTCTTGGTACGGATACGGACAGCAAAGCATTTATGTTATTTGCTAACTTTAACCAGATTCTTTTAATATCAGCTGGTACTGGTTCATCCCAGTCTAATTTAAGCTGCCATAACCTTTGTAATAAAATTTTTTGAGTTACAGTACAAGGGCTAATTAGACCTAATGGGTCAAATACTTTACATGTGTTGGACAGAATAGTTCTTTTGGTAATCTTTTCGTTATGTTCCATATTAATGCTAAAAGATAATGTATCAGTATCAGGTGCCCACTTTACACCCAGCACGCTGGACTGTTTAGTTAAATTGAGGCTTTCTGATGATGCCAAGGCTGTGAAAACTTGAGGACAATTAGTTCGGAATTTATGTAATGGAAAACAGGCTGAATTTAGAACTTGAGTAACTTTATTACGTATATAAGCTAAATCTTCTACAGTATCAGCACCAGTCAGCAAATCATCCATGTACAGATCCATTTTTATTATTTCGGATATGATTGGATCGGAACATTCAAGGGACAGTTGTAAAAGACATCGTGTGCTTAGGTAGGGTGCTGATGCAGTACCATAAGTTACTGTGTTCAACTGAAAAACTTCGATTGGTTTTGATTGATTATCACGCCACAGTATTAGCTGTAGATTACGTTGGGATTCATCTAACATAATTTGTCGGTAACATTTTTGTATGTCTCCAGTCAAAACGTATCTATGTTGACGAAATCGAATGAGAATATTAAACAAACTATCTTGCAGCACCGGGCCTATACACTGAATGTCATTAAGGGATTTCTTAGTAGTTGTTTTAGCTGAAGCGTCAAAAACGACCCTTAATTTAGTTGTTTCACTACTATCACGGATAACCGCATGATGAGGCAAATAATGTCCAAATTTTGGTTTGTTCACCTTTGTTAAATGACCCAACGCTTCATACTCATTTATAAAATCAGAATATTGTTGTTTAAGATAAGGAATTTTATTTAGTTTTTTTTTCTAAGTTGAAAAGACGCTTGGTAGCCATTCTGTAAGAATCACCTAGTGATGATTCAGGGGATTCCTTTAAGGGCATTTTTACGGAAAACCGACCATTAGGTAAACGTTTTGTATTTTTAATGAAATCTTCCTCACAGTATTCATCATCAGCTGATATTGGACATGTAGAATTGGTGGGAATTTCTTCAAGATTCCAGAATTGGGTAAGTTTTTCACTAATCTCCTTAGTAAAATTGCAATAAATACTGTGGGAAGGTGGATTGTTATTTATGTTTAATTGACCCGCAACAATCCAGCCAAATTTAGTACTTTGCATAGTGGGCATATTAGGACCCAGTGATATCCTTTCAGGACATAAGATGTCGAAAAATATTTCAGCACCCAACAGCATGTCAACAGCGGCAGGTGCACAGAATTGAGGATCTGCTAGCTGAATATTACGAGGTAGGTTTAATTGGTTTATATTCACAGTCATATTAGGTAACTGACCTGTGATTTGAGGTACAATTAGGCAATTTAGGTTTGTACGAAAAGAATCTGACAATGAATTGATCGTTACGTCACACCGATCTGAAACCCGAACTTGAACATTGTTAATGCCCGAAATAATTAAGGATTCGGGATTACGATTAGCTAATCCAATTTTATGTTTCAGGTCTTCGGTCATAAATGAGGATTGGCTTCCTGCGTCTAGTAGTGCACGAGCAATATAAGTATGATTATTAACAGGATTAATGACTTTCACTAAAGCTGTGCCAAGAAGAACTTGACTTGAAGATTGTACAGATAGTGATTTAGGTTGTGTACCTATTTGAGAGTTTGATGATGAACTCTCGGGGTTGTAAGGAGAGTGATTGCTACTATTCTTATTGCTATCTTTATGCAGCACAGTATTATGCCTTTGATTACATAATCTACAAGGACCTAATCTACAATTAGCTACTTCATGTCCCCTGCGAAGACAATTTGAGCAAAGCTTTAACCTAAAGACTTCGCTTATTTTCTTTTCAAGTGATAAAGCCTTAAAAGTTTCACAATCAATTATTCTATGACTTTGTTGACAAAGTGGGCATGACATTGACCCCACCAGCTTAGAACCGGAAGTAAGAAAGGTTTTTGAAAATCTATTATTATTTATTACGTTTTTTTGATCTTGTTTTGTTTGAAATTCCCTTTGATTATTATTACTATTATTACATTTCTCACTTTTGTTCGCTTGAGTGGTCTCAAGAATGTCAGCTCTGTTACAAAGAAATTCGATAAATTTACTTAAAGGTGGTAAATCAGGTAGATTGTTTCTATACTCCTCCCATTTACCACTAGTAATTGGATCTAATTTAGTAGAAACCATATAGATTATGAGAGTGTCCCATTGATCAACCGGCTGTCCGAGTGTAGTTAAAGCTCTCAAGTTTTTTGTAACGACATCAATTAAATACCGGATTGATCTATGAGACTCCCTATTAAGAGTTTCTATTCGAAATAAAGCCTTTAAATGATTATTAATGAGTATTTTTTTGTTATTGTACCTCTGACATAACAATTCCCAAGCTATTAAATAATTCTGTGATGTGAACTCAATGGACTTAATGACAAGAGCTGCACTACCTTCTAATGATGAACGCAAATAATGGAATTTGTTAATATCAGGTACTATTTCATTATTGTGAATTAACGATTCAAAAGTGTCTCGAAACTCGAGCCACATAAAATAATTACCGTCAAATGTGGGTAGTTTTATAATCGGTAATTTAACGTTCAAATTATCATTATGAGAATGACAAATAGTACCATTTTGTTTTTGACTTGACGAATTTAATTCAATTAACGATTGAGCTAAAGAAATATTTGTATAGAATTTAGTTTCTGTTAATTCTCTTTCTGTGATTTGGTCATCTAGAACTGGACACAATAGTTCTATTTGAACTTGGCACCTTTCAAATTCCGCAAATAAAGCTTCTATTCTCTCGGTTCGCAAATTCAATTCGTTAATTTGGGTCGAAGTTATGTCCCTAGGATTTACTTGTTTTAATTCCCGAAGAAAATTTTCGAATACGGTTAATCGACCTCTAATTGAGCCACGCTGCCTAATCCACTCTTTAAATTTAGGATCTGTTTCATGTTCTTGATTATCTTGACTCATTTTAAAAAAATAAACCTTATTAAAATTTAAATAAATAAAAAAACGATAATTAATGTCGTTATTAAATCCAACCAACTTAAAGAGGTTAATAAGGGTAAGTTTGTAGGTTTAAGTTAACAAATTATGAGTAAATTGTGCATCAAACCAAGGCATAAATTCATTAAGTAGCTGGTGGCTTCGGTGTTTCCCTCCTCACGTCAAGCTTCGCAAAAGAAGGTAGAAAGAGATCACGTAGTCACTAGGATTCAATTTGCGATCACCCGGTATATTCTGGAAACACCGTGAAGAAAGTCTTACAATGATGAAGGTAACCCTTTTTATAAATATGTGGTACGTATAATTTTAAATTTAAATTGAACTCAACTTTAAGCTGTTCAAAATTATGGCCTTTAATATATCGAAATATTTTAGGCTTAATGTAATGTGTTAATTACTTAACCTCTTCTTAATGCAAGGATTAACTAGTTCATTTGTAATTGAAAGGCTAAGTATGAAATAATTAAGCAAACTAAAGAATACAGGCAAGAAATCTTATTAAATTCCCGATGCAAAAGGCGCACAAGTTATTAATGTTTCACATATATATGTGATATTTATGCTATGATTAAGCAAACGCACAAGAAAGAAATAGTTTCCAACCCGTGAGTGTAATGAATAAAATGAAGTTTAAAGGCGGTCGCGATCAATAGCTAGGTAGCACTTATCACACTAATTCGAAACTGAGATAGGAAGTAAAGAGAAAGGAAAAGGATTGCACTGGCCTGATGGTTCCTCTTCGCCTGGCGACACGTCGTTGAGTCCAAAGTTCACCCGGCCGGTCCCGCTTCCTTGTTACTCGAGTTTAACGAACGAATTTGAATAATCGCTGGATAGCGTAACTTTTATTTTACGAGTATGATAAGTTTTAATCTAACTATTGGGCGACCGTCCTGTCACGGTCGCCACTTTTCTTGTTGTAAATAAAAACAAGAAATAAGAAATAAGGAGTTTACTTTAACTTTTAAGAATTTGGTATACAGATTTAGGATAATGTAAGTATGAAAAGAGAAGCGATCTCTGCGCAGGCTGTCGTGTTTAGGAATGTCTGTCCGCCGCGCACCGTCCCACCGCTCCGTGGCTAGGTCCCTCTCGCCCCTCACCCTTCCTCCCGTGCGTTATTGGCTACCGCGTAGACATAGTGAAAATAACTTTTGCCCATGATTTTTGAAGTCAAAAGTGGTTTTGACCAACGTCCTTAGTTAAAACTACTTTTGACGGAAAAAATCAGTTAAAAGTGGTTTTGACCAACGTCCTTAGTCAATACTACTATTGACTGATTTTTGCAGTCAAAAGTGGTTTTGACCAGTTATGAGTTTTGACTGTAACATATCTCCCTGTTGCATCTACAATTCATACTGTGCACCAACGAACAAAATAAGCACTAGAAGTTGATTCTAACAATATTTATGTCGTTCTTAGCTGTTGGTATTGGTATATGTGTTAAAATTGCATCTGTCTACTAACTTTCTTGAGTCCAATGACTGCCGGTTTACCAAGCTATTTTTGTTACGTAACAGAAATACATATAAAAATTAATTTTACGGTCCGTCAAAAAAAACTCAACACATTTGGAGAGTCTACGTTTGTGATGTCATTTCAAGCCGTAAAAACGGTAAATAAAAACAGCCTACCCGTAAAATGATAATCAAATGTGAAATCTTAAACAGCTGATGCTAGAACAGGTAATCCTCAGTCAACGTCAGCCAAACGCACCTGTTACCAACATTATGAGATTTATCACACCAGATGAATATGAGATGGGGCTTGTATGATAGCGGTACCTTAATCTTGTATCTTAAGGTGTCGTCCTTGGTCAAATCGTACTTTGCAAGTACAAACGAAAAGTTGTTTTATAAAAATGCGTGTTTATTTACGATCTCATGAAAAACCGATGCCCGAACGTTCTTGTTTTATACAAGAAACTCATTAGTCTGAAGGGGAGTCAAACTAGAGAACCACGATCCAGACAAACCACACGCAGCGCCAATCGAGACAAATACACAATAAATTCTATGCTTAGCAGAACCTTGCGTAGCATTTATAAGTAGCGAATTAATATCGCGTAGTCCGTCTACGAACCTTTTGCGTCGTAGACGCTACGATTCTTAGATTGCTACGGAGCGATAGTCAGACAATGTATTTGATAAAAGCGTGAAGTGTATATTGGACTTCACTCCAAATGCACTTAATACATAAAATTGTAAGGTCGTGCTTTTCAGAAGCGACTCAGAATCAGTAACATTAAGTTATCTAAAAAATAAAATGGAATGGAATTGCTAAGAACAAAAATTTACAATGTTTAAGCATTTCTGATCTTAACCAATAGTCAAATATTTGTAAAAATATTTCTATAGGGTGTTGACGGTAGTATACTACCTACTCAGCTATACATATAGCTACAACATTGATCAGAATACGCTGGCTTTGACAGCGAGAAAAAACACTTGAGGAATTTCATCTTGTCACGTGACGTCCTCGGTAGCTTAGTGGTCAAAGCACTCGCCCGGTATGCGATGGGACGTGGGTTCGAGTCCCACCTGAGGTCGATGATTTTTTTCAAGTGTTATTTATCTTCAACTAAAAAATAAAATTTTTAGCTATTCCTTTTTTATCTATTTTTATAGGGGGAGGGGGGAGGGGCATTGTCACACCGTGGAACAAAAAAAACATCCCCAGTGACTGGGAAGTAACAGTAAATTATGACTTTCTAGTACATAGAGTCTCATCTCGTCTGTTCAACGGTCAGACAGATGAACAGTCATAGTGAAACTATAAGCTTCTGTGTAATCCAGGGTACCTTATAACTTTCCGCTCGCAGTCAGGCGCAGCCTACCTGTCTCGCTCTAAAGCATGACACGCGACAAGGACGGATTTATGAGGGCTATTAAGCTTATGCGATTCCGCCAACCCTTTATGAGGTTGGCATCCGATCCCAGTAAACAAAATATGAAGCAAGTTAATTTTAGACGCTTAGTTATATTTGTCAAAACGTTTATTTATGTCGACTAATATTTCATTATGTAGTTATGTAGTGCTGTGTTAGTTATGTAGGGTGGTCCAAATATGATGGTTGTCGTAACAGATTTAAAATAAAGTTAGTCTAACGAAAATGAGAGTCGATGTCATCAGTTTTTTTTTTAAATTATATGCTATAATGTACGTTATTTATTGATTTAAAAAAAATGTTTGTGACCCGTGCAAAAAAAAAATACTTTTGATAAATCTTGGGCTTTATTGGGACCTTAAGGTCCTTAAAGTAAGGCTGGAAATCCATCTAAGCTGTGTGAGGAAAATGTGCATTGCGAAAGGTGTGGCGGGGATGTGAAACGGTGTGACTCTTTCCACCAAAGCTATGCGTGGAATGTGTACAAATGAGCGATACCGAGGATAGGTAGCGGACTCTTTTCGAACACCATCTATTGACTGACTAGCAGGCGCATATTTTCAAATCCTCGCACACATATGTAGTAACACCATTCCTCGTAACACATCCCTCGCTTGCATTTCTCGCTTGTTCTGTATGAACAAAAACCTCGCTCCGCCAAGCCCATATCCACTAGAGCTTCCAGAGCGAAACTAGGTAATTGAAGTGATTCTATTGGAGCTTACAAAATACATTCCTCGCTACGCAGCTTAACACAGCTCTGGTGGATGCTCAGCCTTAGAATTAAATGTGTTTTGAACTAATAATTTTGCTAATAAATTGCATTTTATCACTATTTTTGATAAATAATTAAAAGACAAAAACAAGAGTGAGTGGGTACCTACATAAATTCCTTCTACATCTTGACCAATGTAAGTATAGTATGTATTTTTGTAGTCATGAATATTTCAACGTAAAAGTTGCCACCGACTGAATATCTTCGGAGAAGTCCCGACTTCAATTTCCGGCGCGGTCAATTTATGGAATGAACTTTTCCTGTGTTCTACCGACTGGCTTCAAATTATTTATTTTACAGGAAACTCGCCCGATACTTTATATAATTTCAGAGTGTTTCGTTTTCTATTTATCGATATAGTTGTCAATGTGTCTATTTTTTAAGTATGGAGTGCGAAGATTAAAAAGTCTTTAAGCTCGTTTATCTACATCGTTAAAATAAAAATACAAACTTAAAAAGTAAGCAAAACCTTATTTTTAGCATTTTAGAGGGTACAGTATTACGTATAATGGTCGACTGGTAAAGAATGCCCCATAGCATTAAGTCCACCTTTTGCATGTATTTTTTAATCTGTGCAGCAAAGTAAATAATAAATAAATAAACTGTATTGTACTCAGAGTAAAAATAAAATAAAGTATGGAGTATCCAAACTACGAGTAGTCCCTATGTCGAATTTTTCAAGTCTTATCGCTGTCAAAACCACCGTTTTATCTGATTATTACGGGGTATACTTACCTGAATAGTACTTGAAATTTTCACAGACTTAATGCTACCTACGCCACTGAACACCAAGTACTAAAAAATCTATTTATAAATTAAAGGGAGTCCTAAGAAACGTGTTTCCTCTGACATTTTTTGGATGATGAAATGATTAATCATTTTACGCTGGTATTAAACTTCTAGTGTAAGTCCGACTCACTCCGAGCCGGTATTTTTTTAACTTAAATTATAGTTTGCAACATTTATTGCCACGAATACCTTTAAAAAAATATGCGATGACAGTTTAACAATGATAAAACTAATTGCAGTTTCAATTCAAAACTACTTTACTGTGACGAAACAATGGAAATGAGTTTTCAAGTATTAAGTATTATTTCAAGTTTCAAACATTTTCATTTGTGCGTTGACTACATTAGCGGACGAAGATTTGTGTCGCGTTTGGTGCGCTAAAATCATGTACGGGCATTCGCGATGCTATTCATTTCACATTTTTACGCGTGATTAATCATGCCATCCCGCTTCAAAGTCTGGACAACACTAAAGTGGCGTAGGTGTAGCCACCCAAGCGAATATTGGCGCGACTAGTCCCTTTGAAGCGCTAGTTTACCGACAGTGCCCCGATAATACATCGTCAGCGCCCGAATACAATATATAGGTATGTTAATTAACGAAAGGCGTTCCCGTTAACCCGTAACAGTATAACGTCAGTCCATATCAGAAAAAAATATTTCGAACAAAAAAAAATAAAAGATCACAAAAAACAAGTTATAGATCGGTACGTAAAATTAAACACCCTTCAATATCGCCAAACGGCAACGACACGAGACTTATGAATGTGATTTGAGCAGCGCAAATACGCTAGGTACTATTCCGCGCTACTATTTTAGTTTATACGTACAGGACGTAATTAATTTTTGATTTGTGCTTATTTTTAATATTGATATATTTATAATAATCTTCTAATGATGTGTATATACGAGCTTAAGGGAACGCCTTCTGTTTTTTAACGTATTGTATATATCAACTTTTCTGTAAAAGTAGTCATGTATATGTTTATAGTATTATTATTCATGTCGTACGGTCCGTGATCTCACTCAGCAGGGGCCCACTGAAAACCAGCGTCGTAGCCTATGTAGTGGGCAACGACTTATGCTGAGTGAGGTCCTTTTGCGAGGGGCTTCGCGACGCGCATAGCGGCACTGCTCGGCCATTTTTGTTCTGTTTTTTTTTTCAATTATTAATGTTTGCGTACTGTTTTGTTATACATGTGTCGTTGTGATGTCTTATTTGCAATAAATGTTCTTTATCTTATCTTTATATTTAATACTACGCGTTGCAAAGATGTACCCGGCCACACTTATCGCGTTGAGGCACGATATTTTTGCCGTAGCCTGCTAATGAAGCCCCAGCATAACAAACATCCCTTATCGTTAGTGACCAACAGTTTATGAAGTATGCTGCACAAAATTAGCGCTGGAAATACTAGCTTGCTATTTCAATGAAATATGAAGTGTGCTTTAGTCTTGGAAAACAAAGAACATTCGGGAACAAAAGTGATTTTACAAGCAAGATATAATGAAATACCTAACTGTGTTTAAGTCATAGTTTAAGCTTCAGTAAACGCTGTAGCAATTTATAATTAAATAAAAATGTACTTATTCGCCAGATGTTGGCACCATCTCTGAGGTCCCTGGTTCGATCCCTTCGAGTCAATGTAAAAACGAACTGTTCTATATTGTCTTGGTCTGGGTGCTGTGGTTCCGTCGTTGTTTTTTATTTTAATATACAAGTGCTTGACCTACTTTCCTTAGAATCAAAGCAATATATGTAATATTGTCCAATATTCATCTAGAATACTAATGTAATGGTCAAAGTAAAGAATTAAATTTCAACTTCAATAATATTGACGTTGAAATTTAATTCCGAAATTTCCTATTCCGAAAATTAATTCCGAGTTTAAATTTCTTAAATGTATAAATTATATTATAATGTATCCCGAAGCTGAGTGTAAAGTTCAATAAATCAACCTAAAAGAGCAGCCAACAAACAATTACGAAACTCTTCTAGATAGCGTTCCGCAAAGTATACAGGGTGTGTAAGAAAAATTGCACCTTCCGTGTGCAATGTAGGCAATATCGCGAACACTTTGTAGTGAGGAATGAGCAGCTTACAAGCTCTTCGTTTTGTTTCTAGCTAGATACCGCCACAACATAAGAGGAGTACAGTTGGCTTGGTTTTTTTAGGGTTCCGTACCCAAAGAGTAAAACGGGACCCTATTACTAAGGCTCCGCTGTCCGTCTCTCTGTCTGTCTATCTGTCTGTCCGTCTGTCATCAGGCTGTATCTCATGAACCGTGAATGTTAGAGAGTTGAAATTTTCACAGATGCCGCTATAACAACAAATACTAAAAAACAGAATACTTTTTTTTCCCCCGTTTTTATAGATAATGGTACGGAACCCTTCGTGCGCGAGTCCGACTCGCACTTGGCCAGTTTTTTTTAACATCAGATAATACCACCCATATCGCAACGGCCATAGGGGCTATGTGGGTGGGGTTCCTGCCTGTGACTGGTGGTAAACCCTCTAAAACTTGACGAGTTATTAATACCTCTCCTTTGCTCCAGGAAATAGGTGTAGTCTTAAATTATCTAATATGGTAGAGGTTTTCATTTGACCTAAACGTAGTATGCGGTCCAAATCAGAGGAGGTCAGGACAGCATAGATATAAAGTAAAACACGTATTGTATGATTTTTAAATCTGTGCAAAAAAAAATTGAAATAAATAAAATAGATTTATGATAGAACTCGCTATCGTGGTTTTTTAAGGGGTTTAATTTACTGCTTAAGTGCAACAACTTTTATTAAGGAATAAATCCAAAATAAAAACCTAACACTAGCAATAGCTAATTAATTATTTTAATATTAGCGCATCGCAGTATTGCTGTGTTTATCACTATACGATGTGCCGTGTGGTGCCAGCACGTTAAAAGAATTGCACCATCCCTTCTCTTCCTATGGGTGTCGTAAGAGGCGACTACAGGAGAACCGCCACAAGGAGTCGGGCAGCAGCGTCTCCTCTCCACCATTGGCCAAACTGCGATCGCCACCCGCCTGCCAAGCGTGGCGATTATGGCAAAATCCTCCTTTTGGAGAGGCCTGTGTCCAGCAGTGGACTGATATAGGCTGGTGATGATCACTATACGATGCGCTGATAATAATAATCTTAATATAAAAAACAAAGTTGTGTTTGTTCCAAAACTTATAACTTTAGAATGGCTGGACAGATTTTCATGGTTTATAGTTTGTTGGATTTGTCTCCGCCCCGAATAGCAGAATAAATAATAAAAACATTAGGAAAGCGAACGAAAAAAAAAACTGTTAGGCGGTACTAAGTTCACCGGGACAGATAATATTTAAAAAATAGTGAATAATTACTACCACAGACACAAGCGAGTTTTTCGTTTATTGTGTTTATATTGTGACAGCGCGGACATTCTTTACGTTCAGATTTCTAGGGTTCTGCGAAACGGTTGCTTCCTCAAACATTTAAATATAAGATTTGGTATCGTTTTCCGTAATTTCAGCATGAACGCAATCAAGGATAACAAAGACTGACTGGCAGATAATTGCAAATTTTCTGTTTAAATAATAGTTTGTGCAAAATATTTAAGCATTGCTAGCTTTTCCTAGATATTCTTCGAATATTTAATTATTTCGCCCTCATTTTACCACTGTTTGGGAAATAATTCCTTTTACTTATAGCATTCGTTCACGGATTTATCCTCATTTTTGATTTGATCTCGCAAAGAAACACCGAGCATAGCCCTTTCCATAACAAAAGTCGCTGACATAGCCCGACGGATTAACCAGCTAAAGTGGCAATGGGTGGGGCACATAGCACGTATGAACTGACGGCAGATGGGGCAGAAAGGTTCTGGAATGGAGGCCGCGTACCGGCAAGCCCAGCGTGGGACGCTGGGCAGACGACATGGTAAAAGTCGCAGGACGACGCTGGATGCAGGCCGCTTCCAGCCGGCCGATCTGGAAGTCACTGGGGTAGGCCTATGCAGTGGACGTTCTGTGGCTGAGATGACGATGATGATAAAGACTTAAAGCATTCTCTGTCGTGAGTCAAGTTTTCCCATTACAGTGTTATATAAAATCTTTATAACTAAAATGTCAAAAATACGGTGTTCGTCAGTCGATTTTTAAAGCAGTAAAAATACTCCCCTTTGGATGGGTTTTGTTATACCTCGTATAAATTATCTCATAATCAGTCAAAATGCTACTAAACAAAATTCGAAAGAAAGAAGACAATGTAGGCAATATCGTATAACACTTTGTTCGTCCGGTGAAGGATAAGCGACTAGCATGCTCAGTTTTATTTTATGTCGAGATTGTAAAAGTCTAGTCTAAGAACAAAAGAAGGACATACAACCCCATTGTGGTAATCGTCATACATTTTTTAATAAGAAGGTACAGTTTTTTTAACCCTATAGGTTTCTGTTAAAAATCCGACTCTAAGTACCACAATACAAAATTTAAAAAAATATATTTATGTCAATCCTAGTGGCCGACTGCCAAAGAATGCCTTTTTACAATTTCAATCTGTGCCGTAAAATTGGAAAAAAAATACTCTCCTAAAATTATAAATGCGGAAGTTTGTGAGGATGGTTGTATGGATAATGGATGCATATTTGGTCTTTCACGCAAAAACTGCTCAACGGACTTTGATGAAAATCGGCTACGGAGGTTGTCGATAATCTAATTGCTATTTACAAAAAATATGTAGCTTATAAATTCTTTGCATTTTGTTTTACATTATGGGTACTTAACTGTATTGGGAAAATCCCATGTATTATAGTGATTTAGTCAAGTTACCCATAACGATGTAGCATGCTCCATTTGCAAGGTGAAAAATAACCTGTGTTACGGCTACCCGCCCTGACGTATTGTTTTGTGGTAAGATTAATAGCATACACTGTATTCAAATGCGGTAATATACTTAACAGGTTAGCGTAGAAAATGTATAGTGATGAATGTTTGTTAAACGATATAATGTTATTCAATGCACAATTTTCTTTTATTATCATCTTTTGAAGTCGAGAGCTAAGCATAGGTTTTTTAGGGTTCCGTACCCAACGGTTAAAACGGGACCCTATTACTAAGGCTCTACTGTCTGTCTGTCTGTCTGTCTGTATGTCTGTCTGTCTGTATGTCTGTCCGTCTGTCACCAGGCTGTAGCTCATGAACCGGGATAGTTAGAGAGTTGAAATTTTCACAGATGATGTATTTCTGTTGCCGCTATAACAACAAATACTAAAAACCAGAATACAATAAATATTTAAGGAGGCTCCAATACAACAAACGTGTTTTTTTAGATAATGGTACGAACCCTTCGTGAGCAAGTCCGACTCGCACTTGGCCGGTTTTTTTTTCTTTTTGTGGCTTATTTAGCGTTTGACTTCAATCCTTCAAGGTCTAATATTGAATGTGTAAGATGTTTCTCTTCTAAGTCTCTCATAACAATATCTAAATCTATAAAGAGGTATACAAATACCAGCCCCCTAACCATGAACTGTTAAAACAATCACAAATCTGTCAAAATCTGTCAATTTCCTACCATGAAGTCGTAAAAACAATCACATTTATTGGATTTTGACAACAAACAATTTTGCCTATCATTCACTCATTTCAGTACAAATGACGTTTATTATGACACTAATGACAGCTAGAAATTGATTTCATATGTCAAAATAATTTGTATGGAAAATTTATTTTTTATTGTTTTCTTAATTTCTAAATGAATGCTGTAAAAATAATAGCAAGATACATAAATAGGATTAATTATATGTATATATTTGCATAAAACATTATGATACTTCGCTTGATTCTCCGGAAATCGTAAAAGCAATTATGCTATTTAGCAATTTTGATTTTTCTTTTTTTTTATTCGTACCATGAACTGCTTTAAATGTGTTTGTTTAGTGATGTGAAAGAATGAACGACTAGTCTATATCTTGGTCGTCAGAAGAAAAGGAACGCAATATCCAAAACTACTGTCAACAGATAACTTTGTCTCTTTCTATTGTTGTATCTGCCTAGTCTATGCCTAATGTCATATCCATGAAAAACACGGAGCAGCTGTCCGAAAACAAAATTAAATAAAAAACGAATAGAGCAATATACTCTGAAATGAAAAATTTTAGGCGAGAGGTAATGCAATTATGTTAAGGTTTTATAGTTTTAAAAACTGAGATTGTATGCTAAGTGCTAGAAATTTTTGTATGGCACAAAATTGAATCCGAACAATGAACTAATTGAGCTATAAATTTTGACCAACGTTGAGACCTTGTTTCGGAATAGATTAAAAAGTCAACTTCAAATCTATATTTGTGACAGCTTTTAAATTATGACATTACCAAAATTTTGAATCGAAATCAATAACCGTTACATAAATTAATTAAATTACCGGCTTTTTGGAAACCATATAACTTAGTAGTAATACGTAGTGATTACTCCTTGGTAATACCATAAATACAAGGTACGTTTCACTATGCAAAATCAGATAGGTACGCATTTTACGAGTAGTACCTATCGTGTGTTGAATTTCTCTAGAGAAAGTGATTATTTAATGTATATTTTATGCGATTCAAGGGAACAGCGTGAGCAAAAAAGAAACGCTTCAATAGTCCAACTAGCAAGTTACATGTAAAGTTATCATTGCAAGGTAGGCAAAAAATTCTTAAATCCATAACGTTTGGATGTTTGTCTTAAAACTGTATAAATTCTATTTTATTTCTAATAGAAAATCATTTATTTGGTACAAGACATAAAGAAGTTGTTTAAACATAGTCAAGTATTGAAATGATATACCTATCCGCTCTCGATGAAATTCGGTGCATAGATAAATCATGACCTTCCTGGCATCACCAATCATCATCATCATCATCACCGTTCGCGTGCCATGTTCCAAGTCTTTTTTCACTAGTTTCTAATCTGTTTTCTCTTCCATGCATTCTGTATTTACTCATCATTGAGACATAACATCCCTTAGCATTCCTACCTATATTATATTTTTAAACTTTATATTGTAAAAAACTGATGTAATCTGGTCGGCAGTTTCGTATGACAATGTAAGTTTTTTTTAAGGTTTAAATTATCTTCTGTCGAAAAAGTTGCTGTATGGGAGCAAGAGAGCCTGTCCCAGACAGACGCGGCCTGTTGTGTAGTATGAAAGTCTCAGTACTATTTAAATCCACGCGACTTGCGCGGCCGGAGCGCGGCTAGCCGCGGCCGCAAGCTTCGCCCGATTCTGCTCAGCAGCCGGTATGTGCGCTCGCGCGGGGTGCGGCCAGTTGCAATTTTTTACAACTAGCCGCAGCGGCCAATTTAAAATATAGGTACGTTGGTCGTTCGGTATTTCATTATGAAACACACTCGCATAGTAAGATATAAAGAAATGACTCTCCAGGCCACGGCCGAGACCGCCATTTCTTGCCTACTCGTCATCGCGGATGGATGTCTAAACTAAGTCATTTAGAAGACAAAATTCTCCTTTTGTTGGGCGCAGCTTGCGGCCGCGGCTACGTGGATTTGAATAGTAAATAAGACCTTCATACTACACAACAGGCCGCGGCCGCGGCCGCCACCTCAGGCCGCGTCTGTCTGGGACAGGCTTTATCCCCTATCCCCTAAGAGGAAGTCAATTAATATCTTTATTATCTTAGGACCTTATTGATCATTAACTTTATTTTACTTATATATATAATAACGATATTTTATTTTGGGTTTAAGGTAACCGGGTACGTGTTTTGTTACAAACCGAAGAGTACGGATCCACAGGCAATCGCTTGACATTTTGTAAATAATTTTCTAAGAACAAATTCATTCAAATATAAAAGATTGGAAGGGTCAACAAGGTAACACTGCCGTGGATAAAAGGGCATAGTAATTCCTTAGGCAACGATGCCGCAGATGTACTGGCGAGAAGGGGCTCGGACATGGTCATAGAGGGGCCACCCTCGATCTTCCCCTTACCATATTCCCAACTGCGCGCCTGGATTAGACACAGAGCTTTCTCCCAACATAACGAACGATGGACTCTGAGCACAGCATGCAGACAATCGAAACTGACCCTCTCAGGGGTCACACCCAAATTGACTCGGCGTATACTCAACCTTGATAGATAAAATCTGCGGATAATCGTGGGGACAGTGACCGGTCACTGTCTCCTAAACATACATATTTACACCATAGGCAACACAGACAGCCCTCTCTGCAGGGCTTGTCTAACTACAGATGAAACCGCCGCCCACGTAGTCTTGGAATGCGAGGCGGTAGCATCACATAGTAATGAAATCCTTTAAAACCGAAGGTCGCTCCGCGAAGTCTGTGAAAAACCCAGGAAACTTCTGCGCTTCTGGGCGGAGCTAGGCTGGTTGCAACCGTAACCATCACATCCCCCACGTATAAAGGACCGACTTTGAGTTTAAGTGCGGAAAAGGGAGTCCAATCTCATACTCTCATACTCATATGGGAAATAACATATCCTATTACAATAATTCCTATCTGACTTTTTTTCCAATAAACCTAAACTAAACTAGGTCAAGATATTTCATTATTTTATTAATTTTACTTACTTTTGTTGACTTTGGTAAAAGTGGCGTCACTATCTGTCTTGTTTACTCATGGCAAACATGTCCACTATCCTTCTCTCTCATCATTCTGCCATAAAATTAAGAACCTACTAAGAGCTTGGGCGAATAAAAAACCGGCCAAGTGCGAGTCGGACTCGCGCACGAAGGGTTCCGTACCATTTTCTATAAAAATGGCAAAAAAACCACGTTTGTTGTATGGGAGTCCCCTTAAATGTTTATGGTATCCTGTTTTTCGGTATTTTTTGTTATAGCGGCAGAAATACATCATCTGTGAAAATTTCAAGTCTCTGGCTATCACGGTTCATGAGATACAGCCTGGTGACAGACGGACAGACAGACGGACAGCGAAGCCTTAGTAATAGGGTCCGGATTTTACCCTTTGGGTACGGAACCCTAAAAACATTTTAACTGGGTAAAATGGGTTAGCAAAAATCGGGTTACTTCAGTCAAGTCAAGTTTATAATTTTGAGAGGAGTCAAGGCACTCTAGTACATTTTTTTTAAGCAATAAGCTCGGGTCGCGCACAAATGTTTGAGTATACAGGTTAAAGGAAGGGGCCTTCCAAAGTCGACAAATTAAAAAAAAAAAAACATAGTTTAACAAATAGTCTTAATTCTCGGAAACATGGGGCAATTGTGTCATTATTTTTGACTGTGATTCTAGAAATGTTATTTAGGGTTACGGTTCCAAAGTTTAAATGAACAAAAATAATAAAAATTAACCACAGTAACCGAAAAATGGTTACAGTTTGACGAAATTTCTAGGGTTTTCTTAAATGCCCATAATTTTCAAACTGCATGGGAAAGATTTTTTTCTGATTTTTCTCATGATGGTTACAATCAATCCTGTCACCCCGTTTCGGCTTAACGTTGAGTTCTGGGACACCCTGTATTAAACGTAAACGTTTTCTTGTAGGTATACGAAAACCAAAACAATGAAACCCTGTGTTAATGTTGTATTATCTTTTCCATCCTTCTTAAATTTATGATAGGTCTATAATGTCTATGGGACGGCCATCTTGGCATCGGGGGTTCGAAACGTAAAGCATGCATGGTGGTACTTACTTAGATATGAATAAACAAGTGCCGATTACAATACAAGAGTTTTATTGAAAATAACAAATGGTGGCAGCGGTAAAACTGATAACATAAAATATGGACAAGGAAGATACAAAGACATCAGACAGACTGGGCGGTGTAAAGGTATCTACTCCGGGCCCCTTCAATTTCGTTCCAAATGAATGGCCGAAATACAAAACACGTTTTGAACGCTTTATGAGCCTAGCGGGCTATGATAAAAAAGCAGATCAGGATAAAATAAACTGCCTCATATACTGCATGGGAGAAAAGGCAGAGGATATAATAGTGCAATTTGGTGCCGAAAAAAACTATGGAATTTTGATGAAAAAATTTGACGATTTTTTTGCACCGAAACGAAATGTAATCTATGAGCGTTTTAAATTTAACGCTAGAGTTCAACAACACGGGGAAAGATTTGATGACTTCGTTACAGAAGTTCATAGGCTGGCAGAGTATTGCGAGTATGGAAGTATCAAAACGGAACTTATACGCGACAGAATAGTTGTAGGAATGGCAGACAAAACCCAAAGTGACAGAATGCTGTTAAAACCGAGTTTAACACTAGAGGAAGCCATACAAATGGGCAGGCAGGCTGAAATTCAAACTGAAGAAACTAAGAAAATGAGAGAGTCAAGTGCTACAACAACAGAAATAATGAAAATTGAAAAAAGAAGAGCTGCAGGAAACTGCTGGTTCTGTGGGAAAGAGAGGCATTCGCGAGAAAAATGTCCAGCTGCAAAAGCGGTGTGTCACAAATGCCAACGAATAGGTCACTTCAGTAATGTATGTCGGTCAAGAGTGGTAAAAATGATAAACGATGAATCAAAAGAATATGAGGTTTGTACAGTACAGAGTGGAAAATATACAGTAAACGTTAGCATATTTCATTCTGAAATATTAGTAGCTAATGTTGATTTTTTAATTGATACAGGAGCAGATATAAGTGCCATACCACAACATGTAGCAGTCAAAACCAAACTTCCGCTGGTGAAATCTATAGATAACATAAAGGGGCCAGATGGGACCAGATTGCAAGTTTTAGGGACAGTGCAACTAAAATTACAATACAAAGACAGGATTTATGAAGGTAAAGTTTATGTTATTAAGGATCTTAGTTCAGCTATATTGTGTAGGCCATCAATTGATAGTATGAATATTTTAAAAATTTGTGCTATTTCAGTATCAGGTCAGAACAGTGAGTCATACTCGAATGTGTTAGTAGAAGAAGAGTTCCCCAGCATTTTTAATGAATTAGGGGTTTTCAAAGACAAGTTTCACATAAAGTTGGTTAATAATCCTAAGCCATATGTGCAAGCAACACCTCGCAGTGTATCAATTCCTTTGCTACCCAAAGTAAAGGAAGAATTAGACAGGTTGCAAAGATTAGGTATTATTAGTCCAATTGAGGAACCTACTGATTTTGTGTCACCCATTGTGGTAGTTTTTAGGAATGACAAAGTAAGAATTTGCGGGGACTATACACAAGTTAATAAAAATATATTAAGGCCAGTTTTTCCAATTCCAAAGGTGCAAAACACATTAAGTAAGTTAAAGGGAGCAAAATATTTTTCTAAAATTGATGCCACTTCAGGATTTCATCAAATTTGTCTGGATGAGGAGTCTAAAAAGCTGACTACCATAATTACACCATTCGGCAGGTACATATACAACCGTCTTCCCTTTGGACTTAATTGCGCACCTGAATATTTCAGTATGAAGTTCTCAAATCTGTTTAGTGACCTAAATATAGCCATACATATGGACGATATCCTTATTTTCCAACCTACTAAAGGGGCTCATGACCAAATGCTTAGAGAAGTACTGAAAAGACTGCATAATGAAGGCATAACGATAAATAAAAGTAAATGTGTATTTGGGGTCAAAGAAGTTTGTTACTTAGGACACATAATTAATCATGAGGGAGTTAAAGTAGATCCAGACAGAACAACAGCCATCAGTGAGTTTAAAAGTCCATCAAGTAAAAAAGAGCTACTTCAGTTTTTGGGTATGGTTAATTTTGTAGGCAGGTACATACCTAACAAATCTCACATACTTGCGCCATTACATGAACTTTTAAAAGAAGACCGAATATTTATCTGGGGGCACCCTCAAATACAAGCATTTCAGGCAATAAAAGACTATCTCCAAAGAGCTCCCACCTTAGCACATTTTGATCCAAGTTTAAATATTATTGTTTCAGCAGATAGTAGTTCATTTGGGTTAGGAGCAGTTCTGCTACAAGAAGATAAAAAAGGTCAAAAATCTGTGGTGATGTATGCTAGTAGAACTTTAACAGAAGCAGAAAAGCATTATGCACAAATTGAAAAAGAATGCTTGGCTCTTACATGGGCGGCTGAAAAATTTAGAGATTATATAATAGGAATTCCAGTTACACTAGAAACTGACCACAAACCATTATTGCAGATATTACATACTAAACAATTTGATGACCTCAGTCCAAGACTTTTAAGGCTCAGATTAAAATTAACCAATTTTGATTATAAAGTTAAGTACATTCCAGGCAAAGAATTAGTGGTTGCAGATGCCTTGTCCAGGCAACCACTGCCCTTGTGTCCCAATTTAAATAGCGGAAACGATTCACAATTAAATATTAATGTACTTATTAGTGAAACAATTTCCGATGATATGTTCAACAAAATTAGAAAAGAGCAAAACAGTTGTAACTTCTGCAACCAAATAAAACAATTTACAGTTCATGAGTGGCCAGCTAAACACCTATTAGGTATGTTTAAACCATACTATCAGTACAGAGACTACTTCTCGGTGGAAGGGGATCTTCTCTTGCTTAATTCAAGGATAGTCATACCAGAAACAATGCATAAAGAAATATTAAACAAAATTCATGAAGGTCATTTAGGGATCTCAAGATGTAGGGAACGAGCCAAACAGTCAGTTTGGTGGTTAGGGTTATCAAAACAAATTGAAGAAAAAGTAAAGACTTGTTCAAAATGTATAGAAACTTCACAAAACTACAAAGAGACAATGGTTTTAGATCCACCACCAGATAGACCTTGGCAGAAAATAGGTATTGACTTGTTTAAATATTTAAACCATTGGTATCTTGTTGCAATGGACTATTACTCCAGATATTTAGAAGTTTTTAAGTTGCATGATTTGACTGAAGATAGTGTAATAATTAAATGTAAGGAGATGTTTTCTAGATATGGTATCCCCGAAGTAGTGCGCTCTGACTGTGGTACACAATTTAAAACAAAATTTAATTATTTTGCACAAGAATATGGGTTCAAATCAATAACTAGTAGTCCATATTATGCTCAAAGTAATGGTCTAGCAGAATCTGCAGTAAAGATTGCAAAGAATCTTCTCACTAAAAATGGGGATATTTACTTGGCATTACTAGTTTACAGAAACACACCTTCAGAAACAGGTTACAGTCCGGCTGAATTAATGTTTAACCGAAAACTGAGAGATAATCTTCCTATGATACCAAGCAAACTTAACAACCCTGTAGTTATAAGCCAAGAATTAAAACAAAAGCATTTATTAAAGAAACATAAGGACATAAGTTATTACAATAGGAGACATAGAGCAATAGACTTGCCAGAATTAGAAGTAAATGATAGGGTATGGCTTACTGATCTGAAGATATATGGCACAATTATGTTAAAATGCAAAGAACCGCGATCATATATAGTGAAAACTGAAAGAGGAAACTTTAGGAGAAATAGGTGGCATTTAAAGTTAGCACCTAAAACAAATATTTCACCAGCGGAAGAAAGGTATGTCTCAAATGATAATGCTATTACTTGGGAGGATTATTGTGAAGCTCCAACTGTTCTTTCAGATCAGATAGAAGGCAATTCGACAGAATTACAGGAAAGTTACCATACCAATGTTAATAGTCGAGAAGGAATCGGATCTGAAAGTAATAGTGTAGCTAGACCTAGAAGACGTGTAAACAGGCCTAAACATTTAGATGATTATTTGTGTGAATAGCTTGTCAGAAAACTAGCCTTACCTATGTAATTTAGTAAAAGTTTATTTGTTTTCTTTTCTCATTTTGTATAAAAGGAGAGATGTTGTATTATCTTTTCCATCCTTCTTAAATTTATGATAGGTCTATAATGTCTATGGGACGGCCATCTTGGCATCGGGGGTTCGAAACGTAAAGCATGCATGGTGGTACTTACTTAGATATGAATAAACAAGTGCCGATTACAATACAAGAGTTTTATTGAAAATAACACAGTTAACCTTCAATAAATGACAATATTTAAGTTTGAGTATTATAGGCCTAGACTAGCATACACTAGCTATAGGGACAAAAGTCCGCGCGCCGCGCGCGAGCTTCGTGTTCGCGGCGCATTCGCCAGATCTGGACCATATGTAGTCTGGTCGCAGCCTTTAACGTTACAATGGAGTATGGTTTGCCACAAGAAATAACTGCACTATATTATAGAAAAATACGGAAAATCAATGAAAAAAAAACATATTTACAAAGTTTTTTTTTCATGAAAACCTCATTCCTACGAGAGATGCCGTCATAGTATAAAATCACCAGCAGTCGAGATCTATTAACTGAGATACATTTGAAGTCTGCTGGTGGGTGGGGTCGATTTTTTGCATGGTCTTTTCTGTCTTCACGATAGAATTTAATGCATATTATAATGTTAACATGGGCTAGTTTCAGCTTGATATACTATTTACCTAACACCCTGTATATTAAACACGTCTTATTCAGAGTGCATTTGCTGGTCCGGGACTAAGATTAACCCACTGTTCTATACCCACTCACCGTACGTTAGTTAGCACCTTGGTCCTGGTTAAGTGAGTAGGTTTTAGTAAATAGTTCACTTTATAAAACGGTCAAGTGCGATTCGGACTCGCGCACGAAGGGAACCCTTCGAGCACCATTATCTATAAAAATGGACAATTAAATCGAGTTTGTTATATGGAAGCCCCCTTAAATACTTATTTTATTCCGGCTTTTAGGGTTCCGTAGTCCTGACAAGAAACCCTTATAGTTTCGTCATGTCCGTCTGTGTGTCTGTCTGTCCATCCGAGATTTTGCTGTTGACTCTAGAGAGCTGTAATATTGTGAAGATTTGTAAATCAATCACGCTGACAAAATGATAGCATAAAATTTTGCAAAATATAGTTTTAGGGTAGCTCCGATACTAGATGAACTCCGTAGCCGAGAGGCAAGCACGCCCGAAAAGATATGTCGCCGCCATCTCTGAGGTTCCAAGTTCGATTCCCGGTCGGGTCAATGTAGAAAAAGAACTTTCTATACTGTCTCGGGTCTGGGTGTTGTGGTACCGTCGTTGTTTCCGATTTCTATAACACAAGTGCTTAATCTACTTACCTTAGGATCTGTCCCTATAGCATGAGCAACAAAACATGATATGATATAGCAATTTATCGCATATCTTTTGTCAAAATATGAACTTTTATCGAAAAAGCGTATAACATAACCGTGACGTCGCCGGCAAGGACATGCTCACTGTTTCAATAAAAGATCAAGTTGGAGGCTATGTTATCCATATATATATTTATATTTTGAAAGAAAAGAGGCAATAAATCGCTATATCATATCATATCATATCGTATCGTGTTTTGTTGCTCGTGCTAGAGGGTCAGAGCATTGTATGTGATATTGTCCAATACTTATTTATTATACGTGTAACGTGGGGGTGATTATTTTTTCATCGTCTAACCCATCGTTGAATAGGTCCCTTAAAATGATTTAGGGGTTGCTAAGACTACTTTTCGATTTAGAGTTCCGTTTGCCAAATATTAAACTTTAAAATGCCAATTTTTGTTCGGGTAGGGCGAAAATAAAACTATTGGTTTTAAAATTCTGGAAAAAAACATGGTTATAGTGCTTTCCATGAATTTTTAAGGAAAATTATAACGGTTAAGATAGACCTGTTAGTTTTACGAGTAATAATCGTTTAATTATGTCGTCGTTCGAAAATTTCTTAAAGGGAAACTTTTAAAGTGACTTAAATGAAGACTTAATAAAATAATTGCTGCAATATATCGTGGGAACTACCACGGGCAACTATGAAACCCTATACTGCGCGTGGCACGACGTGCACTAGGCTGGTTTTTAGATTTTTTAGAACCCTAAAAATAGTATCGTTATGAGGTAGTATACATACTTTGAACTATTTATATATAAATGAGAGATAGCCGTAGTGTAGGACGCCCCCCAGCCCCACATGGACCAACCTTAGGACGATGGTTGGCAGTGGATGAATGAAAAATGCGGGTGATCATGCTCTTTGGGCATTGTCAAGGCTTGTGTCCAGCAGTGGACTGCAAAAGGCTGAATAGATAGACAGTATGTATAGACTGGCTGGCCGGACTTCCCATAAAAATCTACGCCATACAAATCGGCTCCCGTCGGTGTGAACCTGCTGGGCTCATCACACCGACTATCGTCCGGTGGCCAGTCATGTAATAGTGTGATGTTGAGGAGATGGTAGAGGGCCCCCTACAATCGAACATGCAACGCGCCAAACTAGTTTACTATTCTTAGTTTAGTTTACTATTCCTTTACCGGCGAGATCCGCATGGTTCGGGAAACAAAATTGTGACGGACGTATCGCTCTGCTCCTGGTTGCTGAGATGGTGGAGCATGCTTGCTGGCTGGAGAGTGGTGAAGTCAAGATAAACAAGTACCTACATTCGAAGCAGCAATCGCTCGAGCAGCTTTGCTGCGTAAGATGAAGCACCCCGCTTCCTATGCCTCTAAGATGTGGCCGTTGCGGATAATTCATTGAATACCTAGTTTAGTAAATGCCACCTTTTTTTCAATAGCAAGTGAAGTACTAAAAGACAAAGTGAGTAGCTGTGGATTAGTATAATTTCAAAGTACCTTGTGTACCAGTTTGTATTATTAAAATAATTTAATGGGTATACATTTATTAACACTATTTATTCTTAACGATTGGCTTTCAGAATATTTTTAGAAACACGGATAATAAACACTTGTGAGGCTCTGTCTTCATCGAATTCTGATTTCAACGACTTAGTATCTTGGATGCCTAATCATGACACTGCTAGCTTTCTTCTGCTCCGGTACCTGGGGTACCTTATCCAGACGCTGTTAGCTTTTTTCCCCTCTGGTATATATAAGGTACTTAATTTAAAGTTTCTCGAAATGAATCAAGAAACCCATTAAAATGATAATTTATTATGTTATGCTGTCCATGCAAACATCGTTATACAATTGAACTATTATAAGTGTTACATATAAATAAAGTAAATACATAAATTAACAGAACACATTCTTGAAATGTGCTTTCGAGTCTAGAAAAAAATAATTGTAAAATAAATTGTAAATACGAGTGATGACATCAAATACTGACTTTAACTTTTTTCTAATTTTATCCAAAGAGAATGGAACCACTACGTTTGAATTTGATCATTCATGACGTATGACTCTTGGTCCGAAATGATTTTTAAAAATCAAGAGCTCAGTCATAGCTCATTAAGAAAGGCTTATATTTACGCTAAAAATAGGTAACATTTCTACAAAAATAACTCCTAGTACAAGCAAATCACTTTTTTTTTATATTTTCAAGTAATTAGCAAGCAAACACAGGTATTTATTGTGTTCAATAATATTTCGTTCATTTAATTTATCTAATTCGGACCGCGTGCATCATTTTTTGACATAATTTCAACGCATAGACAATTTTTTACAGTTCACTCGTTCTTTCACACCACTAAACAAGATCGTTTTAGGTAGTTCATGGTACCAAATCACGTGACCAAAATTTTGTGCTCATATCAAAGTGCTGCCAAACAATCTCGGTCGTGAAAAAGTTCATGGTTAGGGCCCAGGATTTCAGTTACACTGGACTAATATCTTCTTATCATTTTCAGTAGAAGTAAATGAGCCGAAACAGCACTCAGCGACGGCGTAAGACAATTATTAAATGTTAAATTCAATTTCGCACTTGCCATCTGTAGGTATATCCGGTTACGGAACGCTGATACTTAACGTTTTGGAACCTTTATACGTAAACAAAATATCTTTGAGAAAATGTTGTGAGTAATAATTATATTTATAAATATAAAAATACACCCAAATTGTCATACTTACTAAGAAACTATCATCTTTGTGGTACGAGGTATTGACAATGTTTTTTCTCTTGGTGGGATCTTTAAATATACCCAGACTCGACTCGAGCTTAGTAAATATCGTTTCTGTATTGATAGTAACCGGGATTTGAACCAGTGGCTTAGTTACCCTTTACGTCAAAGGTAAATTATCGCGTCACTATATCAAAAGTGTCATTTAAAAAAAAATATTCTCTGTAAATACGGTTTACGGACGATAATTCAACGTGATAACGTCACATCATAAGAAAAAACATTGGCGCATCAGCCGATAGAGTGGAAAAGAGATAGATGCGTCACAAGCCGAACTCTTAGGCCGATCGTGCCTCTCTATCGCTTGTTTCGCGCTCTCGCTTTCACGCGGAAAGTGACACTTTTTCGTGCATGCAGCCGGCGTTTATCGATTTATAAGACTTTTTCACGTCAAAAAACATAAATACACATTATTCAATGGATCAACCTACGTATAATCAAAAGGATTGTTCTACCAATTGAGCTATCATTAAAACACAATTTTAATTAATCCTTTCTCTGAGCTGGCCAACTACAAACAATGTTAAGTATTTCATGAACAGTGTCGCATAAAGTATTCTGTGCGGTTATTTTACTACTACTAATACAGTATAAAGAGATCAGCAAGTTTTGTTAGTAGCAATGAGTTTCTTCATTGGAACGATTCGTCTCTATAATAGTATTGTTATGGTGAAAGTCAGTCATTTAAAATACTTGACATGTGCGTCTAATGATAATGCCTGTGTTTCTTATTGTTTTTTTGTGCTGTTACCTCAATATTAAGAATAAAATTATTCTTAATATTGAAGTAACAGCACAAAAAAACAATAAGAATTCATTATCAACGCATTAATTGTTCGACTGGGGTGGCCTAAGTCCAAAAAATAACGATTTTCCAACATAAGGCTGATGATGATGATGATTAAAATAATTAGTGTAAAGTTTGTTTTTTTCATTTGACCCTGCTTTTAATCAGAACTATATCTATACTATTGACTGTAAAGTCCCATCATTATCCCAGTCCTGTTACTTTAATGTGGTTACTAACTATTGTTAAAATTATCAAAGTTATGCTATCCTGAACATCCAAAAAAAGTAAGATGAAGGAATTTAATGAAACTTTTTTTGATTCGGAAGATTCAACGATTAATGACAGGGCGTCAAATGGCCTGGCTGATATCTTCTCTCTGTGTCCCGAACAAACCCGTCCTTTTAAAGTGAAAATCCCTGTGCGGTATGCATTTTGTATTCGCAGTTTAATTGCAACGTTGTAACTACAAGCAGCCCTATTTTCGTATTTTGTTGCCTTTTAAGGGCGGTTACACATGTTCGGATGAACGACTATACATAAACGTTTAAATGCTGCTTTATTCGAGCATATTATTTTTGGACATCATCACATACATTGCTCAGGGCGGTAACCACGAACTCTTAAAACAATCTGAAATCTGTCAAATTTTGTATGTAATGACGTACCAAAATTGACAGATTTGACAGCTTTGAGATTATTTTAAGAGTTCATGGTTACCCCGCTGATCCGTAGGTAAGTAGCTAACGACTCTATATTTCGGACTTAAAGTTGGAAATTGGTTGGATGACCTTGAACCTTTGGGTAGGTTGACCTGCCTGGATTGTATAAACAAAAACATGATTAAAACTGGAAATGATTGATTGATTCAAAAATACACTCAGGAATTAAAAAACACTGATTAAATACTGTTAAGCGTTCCCGTTAGTAGAGTTGATTAGTGCATACGATTTTAACAGACCGCATGACATCTGCATATTCGATGCTTAAGTTAGACATCGCCCGCGAACAATCAGCTAGCCTCAGGAACCGCAGTCCATTAATAGTTGAATGATACATGTTTTACCGCTGAAATCAGCTGAATATTCTATACATTGTTAACTCTATAATTAATGTATATGTGCCACATAAATGAAATTGAATTTTAGCACGAGTAAGTATTATACTAATTTTAGTAATGTCAAAAAAACATGTTACCAAATGCATAGGACGACCTACGTAGCCGAGAGGCGAGCACGCCGGACTATAAATGGCGTCGCCATCTCTGAGGTTCCGGGTTTAATTGACTACATTGACCCCGGTCGGGTCAATGTAGAAAACGAACTTTTCTATATTGTCTCGAGTCTGGGTGTTGTGGTACCTACGTTGTTTCTGATTTCTATAACACAAGTGCTTTACCTACTTACCTTAGGTCGATCAGAGCAATGTATGTGATGTTGTCCAATATTAAAAAAAAGTACGCCATTTTTTTATTTTTTGCCAGTCTGTATATTTATTTGTTCCGGATGATCTCTGAAACCGCTGTACTTATTTTGACGGCATTTTCACTGGCAGGTATCTACTTAATATTGCAAGGAGTGACGTAGGGTACTATTTTTATAGGGTGTATGTTCTCCCTGACGTATCCGTCGATGGCGACACCCCGCAAATCGCACTTGACGATACGGGACCGTTCGAAACATTCAACACCCCAACTGACTGCCTTGCGCCACTTCGGTCTCGTTGCCAGCTTTCCCACGTGTCATGTAGAATAGCATTAAGTGTGTGAGTCATAGATTAGACAGAGTACGTCTAAAGAGAGTGAGCCCTGCTGACTTGTAATGCAGGTTCTTATGAACTTTTAACAAGCACCAGCTTTAACAGTGTAGCCAAAACATAACCGGCTAAATCTTTCGATAACTTTGATTCAGAAGTTTATTTTTAGGTTTCATAGCGGGGATTATAGACAAGAGTTTTCGATATTTATTTCATTGTGAAACCTTATCGAGTTCCTAATAAAAAAGATCTTGACAGACGGACGGACAACATAGCGATCCTATAAAGATCTATTTTCCCTTTCGCTCCATTCGCGCACACGTGACAGTGTGGCGGATCCATTGTTATTCAAATGTTAGGGTTCCGTACCCAAAGGGTAAAATAGGACCCTGTTACTAAGGCTCCGCTATCCGTTTGTCTGTACGTCTGTCTGTCACAAGTCTGTATGTCATGAACCGTGATAGTTAGACAGTTAAAATTTTCACATAGATGTATTTATATTGCCGCTATAACAATAAATATTAAACAACAGAAATCAATAAGTATTTAAGAGAGCTTCCATACAACAAACGTGTTTTTTTGCCATTTTTATATATTTTTTTGAACATACTCGGGTAAAATACGTTTTCCAGACCGATTTAAATCATTTCCACCAACAGTTATGAGCTCAATCAATCATTCTGTTATTACAGCTGACTTCTGACTCAATGTTTTATCTAGAAACAAAAACAGGCGTGGGCTACCAGGGCGGTAACCACGAACTCTTAAAACAATCTCAAATCTGTCAAACATTATCAAATCTGTCAAATTTTACAAAATTGACAGGTTTGAGATTGTTTTAAGAGTTCATGGTTACCCCGTGCCCTTAAAAGGAACGTCGATTTGTATGCTTTCTTTCTTAAATCGCTGTTGTTCAAAACCCCTTATTTCCACCCAAAAATGTAATTTTAAATAGAAATTGTTGTCGTTAATGTCGCGTGAAAAAATGTACACGCAACATGGAACCGACCGCAATCTTTTTGAGTTATAAAAGCAGAATCAGTTCGTTACTGAGATGAAACCTAATACGAGTATAAGCGTTTCATGGCTTTATTGGATGTTAGAGCACAGAATAAATAACAGGCATAGTTCTCTAATAAAATTATTCCTAAAAATGTAGAACCTAATTTATATTATGAATCATGAATGAAATTATGAATTATGTTGAACGATATTATTTATGTGTTACTAGTAATGGAATGTTTTCTCTTCTTTTCTTTTCAAATCAAATTATAAATTCTGTTAAATGTGTAAAACCCATTTTGTAAATTTTGTATATTATAAACTGTGACATTTAAACTGTAAATTGTGACATTTATATGGGACATTGGTACCTGAAATAAAGTTAATTTATTTATTATTTATTTATAGCAAACAAGAACACAATTAAAAGTAAGAAAAAAAACCGGCCAAGTGCGAGTGGGTCTCGCGCACAAAGGGTTCCGCACCATTATCTATAGGTATAAATGAGCAAAAAAATTACGTTTGTTTCTTGGTAGCCCCCTAAAATATTTATTTTATTCTGGTTTTTAGTATTTGTTGTTAAAGCGGCAACAGAAATACATCATCTGTGAAGAAAATTTGAACTGTCTAACTATAACGTTCATGAGATACAGCCTGGTGACAGACGGACAGACAGACTGACAGACAGACGGACAGCGGAGCCTTAGTAATAGGGTCCCGTTTTACCCTTTGGGTTCGGAAACCTAAAAAGTAATCAATCATAGACTAGCATAATACATTACATACATTACACATAGGTACATTGCTCTGATTCTAAGTTAATTAGTTAAAGCACTTGTGTTATAGAAATCAGAAACGACGACGGCACAACATCTAGGCCCGAGACAATATAGAAAAAAGTTCGTGTTTTACATTGACAAGGATCGAACTCGGAACCTCAGAGATGGCGGCGCTATATTATCGTTCAGCGTGCTCGCCTCTCTGATAAGCCTTTAGGCCTATGTTTAGCGGTTGACGCTATTCTATTGCTAAAACGATGATGATGTTGTTTACAGGGATGTACTTTTCTTACACATTATTGTAAAGAAACAATCTACATGTACGTCGGCATACATTTCTGACGCAACAGGGAGTGAAGCAAACAAACGTTTGTGAAAATCGACATCGAAACCATTTCACTGGTTTTCAGTGATTTATGATATTTACTCTATGCTCAACTCCTATCAATATTAGTCTTGATTCAATTCGCATGCCAATATTATGAATCCAAATATTGTCAGACTTAGCACAGAAAAAATCGGATTCGGATTCGAATCCATAGACAACTGAGCGCAATAGACTGCCATTTTGTTTTGTTTTGATCAACGTAACAAATGAAACAAACATTTGTAAGATCTAAGCAATTTCTCACAGTCAGTTTTGATTATATGCTATGAATATCCTGTGGCCGCAGCTTCGTTTGCGTGGACAACTGGATGATTGGTATATCACATAATACTATATCAGGAACATTGAACCGGGATCAAAAGTATCCAATATGTTATTCCAGATCTTATTCTGTGCAAAATTTCATCCAAATCCGTTCAGCCGTATACGTGTGATTGAGTCACAAACTAAAGACATCTAAACATCCTCCAAACATACAAACTTTCGCATTTATAATATTAGTGGGATTGTTAATTTAAACCTGTTAGAATAATAATAATTATATTTTGGGCGACGATTAGCGTAGGTTCAATTCCGGTTTGTGCTTATTTAAAAAAAAAACTTTTATAATTGGCTTAAGTCTGGGTGCGCTAACAGACACCCATGGCAAAAGTGGACTGCCTGGTACCTTGTTGCACAATTATTCTGATTCTCTACTTCGAGAATATAACATGTTGTGTGTGTGTGCCCGGCTGCATAATTATGTGGAATGTGTGGAATTTTGTGAAAGAGAAGGAAGAAGACGGAGTGAGCAAGAGGAGAAACGAATACAGATTTAAATGTGACCGACGGACGTTTTTCTATTGTTGTAGGAATTTAGCTATTGGTCTTCGTGCGAGCTGCTGTAAAACCTGACTTAGGGATGATTTATATTAGACCGGGCCGAGGCCAGGGCCCGGACGGGGCACGGATTTGAAACGTTACATACATTTTATATGAAGCAGTTTATATTACACAGTGCATGATCCGTATGTCCCGACTGGGCCCGGATGACGCTCGTTGGACGGCCTCCGCTCCGGCCCCACTCCGGCCCGGACACGGCCCGGCCTTATATAAATTATCCCTAAACCGAGTGTCCGTTGAAAACCAGCATTTTCTTTATGTGTTTGGTTGATTCTTCATTTACGTCAACTGTACAAAAAAGGTTCCAGAATCACAAATTAGCCCCAGACTAAGCAAAACTTGCACTATTGCGGCTAGATAACTAATAAACATGATTAAATACGTGTATGTAAAATGATAGCTTTCAGTGTTTTAGTCAGAAATAGAATGAGTTTTTTGTACGGTAGTAATATTACCGTGGTTAAGGCTTCCTATTGGGTAAAGTAGTCTGTATCAGTATGTACGGTAGAGAGGTTAATGGCTCGCGACTCAAATACTCCTATCTGAATAGCACCAAAGCCGATTTTGGAATAAAAACTTATTTACAGCTTTACTAAAATCGGGAACTAAAGTTAGGCTGTAGAATTGTTTTTGCTAGAATTGTTTCCAATTGCTTTTCGTGAAAACTAATACTCAATTTCGAGCGAAAATTCTAAAAAAAATGCTCTGAACTCATTCTGTTTCACTGGCACTGTGGGCTCGTTGCTCAAGGAAGTAAAAGAAGATCAGCCTGTCCATTTTGTTAGACACATTGCAGGTGAACTCGGTTTAAAACTTAACTAAGCGGTACAAACGAAATTAACCTCTGTTTTAGTCCCACTTCACAGGGATCACATCTTATCGTTGACAAGTGAGTTCAGAGTCGAAGTCAGTGTGGTTTTGTTTACAGAATAACGTGTCCTTTTTAGGGTTCTGTAAAACCCTTTTTACTAGGAACGAGTGTAAGTATCAAGTTAAAACCAATATAAAATACATAAATAAATAAATTCTTTCCAAAATAACACCAATAGGCTAACCCCAAACTTGGCAAAGCTTGTACTGTGGCGACTAGATAACAGATAAACATACTTAAATAAACACGTTCTACCAGCATCCTTATCTTAGTTTGAAATGCTCGTACTCATCACACAAACATTTACCCCTTGCGGTATTCGAAACCACACTTTATTGCAAATTACACATATTTTTTGAAATAATATACAAAGACAACATTTAACCTATTTTTTTTACTCATGGCCAATTAAAAAAAAAACTTGTTTTGCGTAGACTATTTTTAAAAGTGTACACTTTTAGTGACGTCTTTGTAAACATTTTATTTTCTCACAATAGTCAAAACCACTATTGTTTTATTGTTGGCAGTGGGCTGGCCATGTCTGTCGCAGAACCGACGAGAGATGGAGCAGGAAGGTTCTCGAATGGAGACCACGCTAAGGCAAACGTAGTGTAGGACGCCCCCCGGCTAGATGGACCGATGACCTGAAGAAGGCAGCCGGCAGCGACTGGATGCAAAGGGCCTATGTCCAGCAGTGGAGTGCAACAGGCTGATATGACTATTGTTTCATAATAATGGCATTGCATATAATTATTGTGCCTCCGCCAAGCATAGCGCGGCAAAAGTGCGCGCTATGATTGGACGACAGCCGCGCGCGGACGCGTGCCGTTTAAAATCCAAACTATTCACGCGGCAAATTTGTGTCCTGCGAAAGCCGCGCGTAACTGCTGCGATGTGTCTGGACACAAATGTGTGTTCCACTCCTGAAGAGGAGTAATGCACAGTGGCATTTGTGCATAAGTCGTCGCAAGCAGGCAGTTACGCAACAAGCATAATACTTTTGTAATATTTTATTACAATGCTTGTTGAAAATGGGCTGTCTTTTCTCTCTTTGCCTACTCTAAGGAAATTCTACACTAATGTTTATTTAACAGTACTTTGAGCTACCATTTAGGAATTTCGGTTAGAACAGATACGCAGATAGTGATGTAAACTTGTTTAATGTTCCGTTGGTTGGAATTGATTGGTTAACTATAGGAAACTATAGTAAAACAAAGGAGGTATCTAATTCGTTCCCATCTCTGTTTTCGAACGCTATTTTAGCGATGCCATTGGTTTCAGAGGATAAATAAACATTCTGCGATAAAAGAATACTCCTATAGTGGTCTCGTTACATTCTATTGTTACGATACAAGTCGTAAACGCAAAATTTGAAAAGCTGTTCTCTGCTGACTGTAGCTGACTCTGAAAACAGAATTAATTGGGCCGATTTAGAGGTTTACAACTTTTTTTGATTATAATATTCGTCTTTAGATTTTAAATAGTTGAGTTTAAATAATTTTTATTATATTATTATTAATATCCACGCCACGGATTCAAATTTTTAAAGCAAAGTAAATATCTATTTTAAATATAAAGTAACTAGTTCCGCGGTTTGCGCAGTATTTAGAAGTTAAGAAAACAATTAAAACTTATTTTATGGACATAGTTGTTGTTAGACAACTTCGATAGTACCGAAACGTCCCGCATGGGGGCGTTATTTACAAACTTTTTAAACACAGTTTACAAAAGTTTGTATTGTGAAACTCTATTGTTTGATTAATTTTAAATTGAGAGGTCACAGTTCATAAAATTAATATAAATTTAAACACGTTTCGTAAGTTCTATCTAAACTACACTTAAGTTACAGTTTTATTTATTTTTTATGATCTTTAGGTTACCTTATAATAATGAAATCACATTTAACACGTTATTTACTTCAAGTTAACTACACGGTTGAACCGCCATCATACTTAAGAAAAAAATTGGCCAAGTGCGAGTCGGACTCGCGCACGTAGGAACCCTACTATTACGCACGTAGGTACTATTATCTATCAATCACGTTTGTTTTATGAAAGACCCCATAACTATTTATTTTATTCAATTTTTAGGATATGTTGTTAAAGCGGCAACAGAAATGTATCATCTGTGAAAATTTCAACTCTCTAACTATCACGGTTCATGAGATACAGCCTGGTGACAGACGGACGAACAGACAGACAGACGGACAGTGGAGACTTAGTAATAGGGTCCAGTTTTATCCTTTGGGTACGGAACTCTAAAAAAAAGGAAAAGTGCAAGTCTATTTTGAGCATTGAGAGTAAGTACGCACACATATCACAAATAACGTATAGCGGCGGTGATATTATGTGAGTAAACTCAATTTTTTAAATGTGAATGTGTTTTTGTACCTTTTCAAATTTTTATGGTATAACACAACGTCAAACTATTGAAGTTAATAAGCAAAAATATGTAACATCTAAACCATAGACTTCCGAGAAATAAGCTGACAGTAATAGTTGTCAACATAATAAAAACAAAACAGTATGCTATGCATGCAAATATTATAGTAGGCATGACTTAATGACTCATTGTCTTTATCATCATGAGCATCTAGAAATCCACTTTTGACATTTATTTTTATTTTATTTTATTTAATTAGGTCTACTTACAATTAATGTACTATTACTTACATCTAAAGAACAATTGCATAAAACTAAGAATTAAATACATAATTTGGTGACAAGTAGACTCCGCTTGTTTTAACAATGTGTTATACATAGATAATTAATAATAACTGTCTGATTAACCTAACACGACTTAAAATTGTTTACTTAAAACTACAGTACCTATTTTAATAATTATTACCTAAAACTACTTTGCGTATTTTGCTGACCGAGTCATGGAAGACATCAGTCAGACCACTGTAGTGGTTTATCATTTTGGAGAGGCGAGGAATTACGGAATTGGAACCCATGACTGTGAGGCACAACGGAACCCTCAGCGGTGTTATGGGTTTTCGAGGCACTCTGCGTGGAACATTCACATTAAACAATGACAATAGTTGCGGGCAGTTAATTTTATTTGTTAGTACCTTTGAGAGGAACACTATGTCTAAAAGCTCCCTTCTTTTTTCCAACGATGTCATTTTATAATGATCAAGTCTGCCTTCGTAGCTCTTTATTTTCTTACATTTCCCTTCAGAATAAGTTAGATGCCACAAGAATCTTTTCTGCACACGCTCCAAACGAAGTATGTGGGAGCATGAGCTATAGAAACTCATACCCCATAGAAGGTTTCACACAAATGTCTTCGGAACACATTATCTACGGAGCGTTTCTAGGGCTCCGTACCCAAAGGGTAAAACGGAACGCTATTACTAAGTCTGCTGTCCGTCTGTCTGTCTAACTGTCTGTCCGTCTGTCACCAGGCTGTATCTCATGAACTGTTATAGTTAGACAGTTGAAATTTTCACAGATGATGTATTTCTGTTGCCGCTATAACAACAAATACTAAAAACAGAATACAATAAATATTTAAGGGGGCTCCCATACAATAAACGTGATTTTTTGGCCATTATATAACGGTATGGAACATTTCGTGCGCGAATCCGACTCGCACTTGGCCGATTTTTATGTTAAGACGTTGGTCAACTAGTTCATGAACAGCCTATCAATTAATTTAAAAATCGACTGGTTGGTCAACCGTCGGGCCTTTATTATTATTGAATTATATTTAGATTTCTATCGACCAGGTACATGTATCCAACCTGTTTTAAGGATTACGAAGCTCTGATAGAAATCACTTTATCAGAAATTGGCGCTTCCAAGATTATGGTTGGAGAACTATAAATGTGCCAAATGTATTATGTCTGGTACTTCCTTCAAGTATCTAAATTGATTACTTAAAAACCCATACCGTTGTGTGATTTGTGTGGCGCAAATGTATTAAAGAAAAATACTTTTGGCATTTTTGGAAAAACACCGTAATTGGAAAGTGAACTTACTGATATTCGTCTATTTTGCTGTAGATGCTAGGATGCTTTTAGTTAGATTAAAATTCCGTCTAGGCTAGGGATTGTCAACATTTTTCTCTTAGTCACTGAATGCAGTAGAATGGCCGTGCGAATAAATTTATTTGCACAAGCATAATGTAATGCAATTTGAATACTTCCTTGTTGGTATTTTAACAATGGACTCTATTTTACATTTCGTCATTTTGTGGAGAACTTGAATAAGATAAATAATTAGGTCTAGTGTTGTTATTTACTAGAGTCTTTTAGTATTTATTTTGAGCCTTGACTGGATTATGCAATACTCGCGAGTAAAATCTGTAATATCAAAATTATCAAATCAAAACCAAACTGTCAACCTTTGTATAATTTGGTTGTTAAAAGCACCTGGGCGGTAACCACGAACTCTTAAAACAATCTCAAATCTGTCAAACATTATCAAATTTGTCAAATTTTGTACGTAATGACGTACCAAAATTGACAGATTTGACAGCTTTGAGATTGTTTTAAGAGTTCATGGTTACCCCGCTCAACTACACTTATGTATCTCTGAGAATATAATTAACATGTATTATAGCCGTGACTATAGGTACTAATAAATTGTTTTCAGTGCCATGAGTTCGAATGGAGCATGAACATACCTCTAAATTTCCCAGAATCTAGGTAAAGTCTAGGAAATATATATTTCTAGTAGGTTTAATGTACTTTGCTAGATGGAAGTAAAAAGGGCCAAATCGCTAGGAGTTAAAAAAATATTCATAGAAACTTCTGCACGTCTACAATATACTATAATCAAAGTCAACTATTTTAAGCTTCAATTCCTAAGCGATGAAGGAACCTCATAAAATATAGTCACCAGCCAAATGTTTCAAAGCCCTGCTTGGAATATCGCCAAGTGACTTAAGCCGGGAACAAAAGTTTCTGCTACATTAGCCGAGTGCCCACTGGTGGGCTGTGGTTTTATTTTTATCGTTTTCATTTGGGACAGTGCATTGTCTGCACTTGTAGATTTGTGCCTTTAGCGCGATATTTAGTGGGGTTTTCACATTCTGAAATATCAGCTCAAATATCAAACGGTTGAGTTATTACTACTAATAACAGTTTTACCACACTCCATGGCTTACGGGTGGTAGAATAGTCAACATGACATAATCAAAAGTGTTCCTATAAATCTTCGTAGGTTTTCATTGCCATTACGTAAGTCCTCGTTTATAAGGTTAAAAGATTTATTTTATTTCAAGTTCACATTGGAGTTAATAATACTGGATCTTATTTAACTAGTGTTAGTAAATGGATATGAGTAGGTATGAGTTTTTTTTTTTAAATGAAATGAGAGTATATTTCTATCTTTCTTTTAATACATTTCCTAATAGGCGATGTGTATCTGTCAGCCACATTCTTAAGAATGCTGTTGTAACTAGCGCGTAATCTGTTGATCAGGGATGATTTCTTTTTGCGAATAATAGCATGAAAATGGTCAGTTTGATATTGCGGAAACATTTCTGATGCACTACCAGGTGGCGAGGCAGCCCCAACAACATCCTGAAAAATATTATTATATTGGACACGTAATAAAGATCTTTTGGTACTTTCATCTCATTGATCTGTTGTATTCGAAATTTGGAATATCTTTTACTGAATTTTTTTGTGAGTTTATTAATAATAAGTTTCTTTTTAATAAAACTTTAATGGTTTATAAACTGTGACTTCATCACCTAGATAAACTAGCGGAGTGTGTGCCAGACAGTGAAGAACAAAGCGTGACGTGAAGAGCGAGATAAATATGACTCTGTCCACACTCAAACATTTCATCTGACGGTCGCAGGTGCGTTTTAAAATTCTATTTTTTTTTAAAAATCAAAGGCAACTGAAATTAAATTTTTAGCCATTTTAACTCACAGGAACAAAATTGATACGGAAACAGGTATTCGTTTTTAGCTTTCAAAACTTTTCGATAGGAGCATTTAAAATTGCTTAGTGGTCAATTTTAATCCATTTTGAATATGCTTTTTTATTCTGAAACTGTAAATAAACTAGGTTTTTTTTTAGTTTGAGCACTGAATAATATGGTTTGGGAGCAAATTTTAACTTTTTGAATGTTTCGTAGTGCCGAAGCGATGATAGGGCAAAACCTTATTTTTGGGACCTCTAGTACCTGGAAGACAGCCTATGTCTATTTATAACTAGTACCTATTATTAAGTACGTGAAATTCGAATGACAAAACGATAATTCCATACAAATAATTTGAGACCAGGGCCATAACCATGAACTTTTAAAACAATCACAAATCTGTCAAACATTATCATTTCTGTCAAATTTTGTATGAAATGACGTACCAAAATTGACAGATTTGACAACTTTGAGATTGTTTTAAGAGTTCATGGTTATGGGCCGTGGCCCTGTAATGTTTGACAGATTTGAGATTGTTTTAAGAGTTCGTGGTTACCGCCCAGGGCGTTAACCACGAACTCTTAGGACCATAGACTTAGGATTCGCTACGCTTAAAGACTGACAAAGCGTGCAAAAGAAACATCATATCCTTGCGGACTCCCTACAAGATAGAAAGAAATAGATGTCAATGTATCTATGAGACACAAAATAAATATTTAACTGACTTTATATACCTCCGATTTCATACGTCAAACCTAATTATAATACAATATAAAAAAATACAAAAGGAAAACATATTTTTTATGTTTCTGTAGACAGGGGGTGTTGTTCAATTATTATTTGTGATGTAACAAGAAAATACAACCCCAATAAATACACGTTTTACAGGTAAATACATTTTTGATAAAAATATTTTGAAACAAATTTGTGTCTAATTCCTAATAATAATCGACAAGGAACTTAGATTTTACAGAAGAATATAAACTTTATTTGTTGTGTGTTTGTGTATTTCGTAGTTAAAGGCATAATTACAATAAATATTAGGTAAAATAGTAAATTGTATGTTTACACTAGGGATTGAACTAGCGGTGACGTCATAAGTATCGATAAAATATCGACAGCCATTTGTGGTAATAGAATTACAAAAAAAAGTTTTATCATGTTTGTTTATAAGAAAAACACTCTAATACTTTTATTTTGTGATTTCATTATGAGCTTTTTGTTTTATTTTTAGTTTGACGACCTCCGTGGCCGAGGGGCGAGCATGCTGGACTTTAAATGGCGCCGCCATCTCTGAGGTTCTGGGTTCGATCCCCGGTCGGGTCAATGTAGAAAACGAACTTTTCTATATTGACCCGTGTCTGGGTGTTGTGGTACCCTCGTTGTTTCTGATTTCTTTAACACAGTGGTTTTAGCTTGTTACCTTAGGATCAGAGCAATGTATGTGATGCTGTCACATGTTGTATGTATTACTGTTAGTTTCGTTTACAAACAAAACGTAATGGGGCGAGTAGTTTCTTGAAAAAAGTTGTTTGTTAATATCAGTATAAACAAACAAGTTTTAAACTCTAACAAAATTTTCTTTTAAAAAAATGTGCACCTACGTCCCACCTGCAGAGACTATGTTTGTTGTTGTCCACTTAACTGTTTGTCGCCATTTTTAGGGTTGCGTAGTCCTGAAAAGGAATCCTTATAGTTTGGTCATGTCCGTCTGTCTGTCTGTCCGTCCGACGTTTTGCTTGGAGACTGTTGACCCTAGAGAGCTGTTACTTTGTGGAAATATGTATATAGTAAAGCTTGCCAACAAAGTGGTAGAACAATTTTTTTTAATTTTTTTTATAGGGTAGCTGCCATGCATGTAACGTGAGCATATTTTTTTATCATCGTCTACCACATCGTGTGTGGTATCTTTGAATAGGTCCTTCAATATTACTTTAGGGTTACTTAAACTATTTTTTTATTTAGGGATACACACAACACAGAATACAGAACCACCTACTGTAAGTAGTATAATACTAACTCTGTGATAATAAGGAATATGTTAGATGAAACTATGATTTGAAATTGTTTACCTACTTAAGGTTACATATTTAATATTTGAGCAGACAACCTGGTAAAGGTTGGAGGACGACGCTGGATGCAGGTTGCTTCCATCCGGCCGATCTAGGAGTCACTTGGGGAGGCCAATGTTCAGCAGTGGACGTCCTGTGGCTGCAATGATGATGATGATGATGATGACATATTTAAAACGACCGTTTTCTTATTTTCCATTATATGTATAAACTTGTTCACAATATTTAATTACTCATTTTTCGATTTAATGCGAGTAAACTTGTTTTTCAGATTTCTCAGTTTCCAGACTGTGAAGTTTACATAACAAAAATATGACCTTTTTCAACCATATCTTAACTTTGCACATAAAAGCCCAGAAAGCCCCGTATCCTTTCCGTGATACTGATTTTCACCTCTATTTTGTTCAGGGGCGTGCGGTGCATAAAGGCAGTGAGGCAGTGCCTACCTGGTAAATGAAATGACGTAGGCAGTAGGTACTTACAAATGCATGACATTGATGAAAACCACAGATTTTCATCAAAAATACCAAAGTAAGTATCTACTGCCTACCTCGACATAAAACCAATGCCCACCACTGATTTTCTTTAAAGATTAGTTTTAACTTATGCTTCAAGGTCCGTCGTGATTGTGACTTGTGCCAAATCAATTTGATGCCGGTTGCAATTAATCGATATAAAATTTGTGGCTTGAACAACGCTACTACACTCACACATACGTGTCACATTTTTTGTATCATTTGCAATGAGCCTTTGTCTATCTTGTAAATTCTATATCTATGCTTAAAACAATCTCAAATCTGTCAAGTTTTGTATGTAATGACGTACCAAAATTGACAGATTTGACAGCTTTGAGGTTGTTTTAAGAGTTCATGGTTACCCTTACAGAACAGCGTAGCGGAGCGTAGCGAGTCTTACTTGTCATGTGGTAACCCCGCTGAGATAGGTGTAGTAGTAGAACTCGTTACTTGCAGTTGCTCCCGCAACTTTATTTTATCTGGTTTCGATATTGGTCCTTTAAGTGCTAAAATATGTATATATTTGGGCAGGAGATTGTGTCTTTTTCGGCTCCATCAATCAACCAATTTTCACTTAATCAGGACAAAAACAGTTTAATTTATTAATTATTGCGGTCTTATCGTATTCTTATCTTAGTTGTCATTTTGTAAGATACTGTATTTTTGTGATTTCGACGTTGGTCCAAAAGCTGGGCTACGATTATTAAAAAAATGTTGCATCAGTTTGTATGGATGAAGTCTTTTTTTAGATTTAGATTTTGGTACAGTCAACAGCAAGTCGACCTACCCCAAAAGTCAAAAATACTCCAATAGATTTTCAACTTTAAGCCTGACATATAGAGTTCATTTTCAAATGAGAAAATTTGACATTTTGTGGTAGGTCGACGTGCTGTTGTCCGTACCTACCATAATAAAAGTTTTTGTATTTTAGCTATTATGAGGATGTGCGGTCATTATTTTACACCTCGTATAGATATAAAACAATTTATAATATAATTCTATAATTAATGTTTGCGGTAGTGACCGCAAACATTGTACAGTGGTACACTCGGACACATAATATAATACTCGTAGTATAGTGGTGTTAATGCAATACCGCTGTAAGCTCTCTCGACCGACGCCGGTGTAACCGAATCAGATTGCGGTCGACTCAGGTGGACCTTATGCTGATAAACTAATTGCTGGTTATCTGTTTAAAAGATACATACTATAAGATTCATCATCATTATCATTTCAGCCACAGGACGTCCACTGCCTGAACATCTTTCCCCAGTGACTTCCAGATTGCCCGGTTGCGCACGGCCTGCATCCAACGGCTTTCTGCAACTTTTACCAGGTCGTCTGCCCACCTCGTGTGTGGACGTACGACGCTGCGCTTGTCAGCACGTGGCCTCCATTCCATAGCCTTTTGCCCCATCGGCCGTCAGATAAAGATTGTTAAGATTTATTTTTCTTTCTTAAAACACTTGTTGTACCGACAGTCTGATGTAGTGGTTCACGCTCCGAACGACAAAGAACGGTTGTGGTTTCGAATCTCGCAAGTCATGGATGTATTAAATTATGTTTATTAGTAATCTATTAGCTATAATACAAGCATTTCTCAGTTTAGGGCTAGATGATAAAATTGAAGTAATTTAAAAAAAAAATATAATGAAAATACGTGGTTGTAGAAATCGATTTTTCTTTCGTTTATTAATAAATTATAATTATAACTCACACTCCGGACTTTACTCGCAATCGGCCGATAGTTTGATCGAGCTCTTGATTACTATGAATTGACAAGTGAATGTTCATAATGATACGATTTGTTATCGGTCGATTTTAAATATCTACGTAGATACAAGGTCCATCTGTCGATTGATCAAAAGTATAAGTCTTATCAATCGATATTCTTAAGCCAATTAACAACAAGTAAATTATAATGTAATTTTATCTACTTGTAGGTACGGTTTAAATACACTCAGAAATAAAAGTATGACTTCTTGTGGAAACACAGCGCGTTAAATAAATTTTATAAACGTTTACAAACAGGTATAGCTTAAAATATTAAGTATAAAAATTGTTAAAGGAAAATAACTTAATAACCAGTTACTATAAAACATCATTCTTGTACGAGAAAGGCACAGTAGGTTTACTACCACAAATGCCTTTTACATCATATAGGGATTTTTGCCTTGAGTTCTAATCGTTTAAAAAAACATGTACAGGACAACTGCTTACATATAGCAGTGTTTTTTACCGTTTAACAAATAAAACAAACAGATAAAAGGTTAAATAGAAGTCTTTACATGTAACAAAAACCCTGTTTGATCTAAAAGGAGATGATTTTACTTCTGAATAACATCAATTTTTACTATAAAAGAACACCAAGATCGCGAAAAAACATGTATTCTTATACTGAAAAGGATTAGCTGACAACATCAGTATGGATGAAATTTAAAAATGTGTTGTATTGAGCAGTTGAATTACCTTACCCCCTTTGAATCGAATAGGGTTTTGTTACCTAGTATTAAAATAAGTATGAATGAATGAATAAAGTTTATTTGGCATTATTAAAAAGAGTACCTAAAAATCGAATAGTTTTTCATTTACAAAAGGTTATAATATGTACAAAACTGTTATTTGAGATGACTATGAATAAGCCTGCTGTTACTTTTTCAACTAAGTTTCGTTTCGAATAAGTCAGTAATTATAAGAAAATAAGGGCTTGAAGATAATAATAGGCTCTGTCATTGCTTAATTGTTGTGTACGATTCAAGCCAAATGTCACAGTCTTTGAGGTCAATAGAACCGGTAATTCTAAATTCTGTTTTCTATTTATCAATTTCGAGTGTTTACATAGAACGACTAGGATGTAAAAAGGGTCCAAATTAATTAGTTGTATCAAGGGGGATATTCTACTGCTTAAATACAACTACTTTTTGTAAATAAAAAAAACACTCTACAACACTAACAGACCAAATAACGTCAGCTTGGATGGAGAATTGTTTTTTTAGGATTACAAATTTGGTCATGGAATAAGTTAATATTAATACCTACTTAGAATTTTGGGTGTGTTTGTAACAATTGAAAAAACAGCCATAAATTAAATGATTAGATGAGTGATGAGATAAGTATGACAATATTATATTATACTAAGTAATCTTATAGAGTCAGTACTATTTTGTATAAAAATATATCTTTTGTGATCGCGCCATGTAAATGCCTCTTTCTATTATTATAGAAATTGCTGGTAATTTGCCAACTGTTGGGGTTGCCATATAGATCACAGAAAATCACAAGTCATATCGTGTGGCGTTATATTGAATTTACACGCGTCACTGTGGCTCTTTCATTGACAAATTGAATTTGTTACTCTTATTTATGGGCCAAAACGAGGGTGACGTTACATAGAGCAATGAATGAGTATTTTGAACTTTATAGTGAGCAGTTTGTTGTTTATTTATGGTTTCACAAAATAAAGGCAACATAATGATTAATTCTTGTGAATATTCGTAGCTGTATAACTTAACATTTAAAATCAATGTACATCTATTATTTAAAATGTCACTTATTTCAGAAGTTATCAGTGTTTGTGAGAGAAATCCTGGAGAAAAGTTGTGCAAGGCATGTCAATTTGTTTTTTTTTTTTTTGTTTTATCGAGGACAGTTGAAATTTACATTTTGTCATATTTGGTAATTATGAAATCAAACGCAAGATAGCGTTGCTCTTTCAAGTTTATTCAAGCAGTGTAGGAAACTAAACTAACAGAAATCAGCGAATAATTTAATCTTACGGAATCCCAAAAACTTGAACAAGAGTACGCTAAATTAGTTTTACAAGTTCCGTTTCAAGCGGAAACTCTATTAGGGAGTTCTGTCTGTCTGTCCTAGTCTAGTCGCCAAACTGCTGAATTAGTTGGAGTAATTCAGAATGCAGGTTAACTTCACATGGCTGTTCACAAAGTTTCTTTATAATTTGAATGTTGCTAAGGGACCCTAATTAATTTAATTTACGCTTTATTGTTTTGTCACAAAACTTAACTAGCCGATTTGAAAATATACAAGAGGGAAAAGAAATAAAGACTGATTTGCCATAGTTTCAGAATGTATTATTTAGTATTCGATGTTGAAATCTGTATGCGATTTATCGCACTTATTGACTTAACGTAAAAGTATTGACTTTCAACTAATTTTAAATAAATAAAAAACAAATTACTAATACTTTACACATCATTTAATATATTTTTTTTTTTATTTCATTAATGAAAAATATTCCAGTACATCTGTTAGAACATACAGAACCATAAAATATTTACAAAAAAAAACGCTTTCGGAACTGACTCGCAACAGGAATCAATCCTAACACCATTGACTTTCAGTAAAAATTACTGCATTAACATGCAACTAAAAGGTTTTGTATTATGCAAGAAATTTATATATAAAAATTCCTTTAAAGTATACAAATACATACTATGGGGTTAATACCCCATAGTATCTATCACACTGTCCACACTGTCCTATAGCACAGTATTAGAATTCTTGTATGATTTGCGACAGCAAATACGCTGTTTTAAATAAATCATGTCTTCGTTTCGTGATAAATGGGAAACATGTGTTTCGATATTCGTTTTTTAGTTGTGTAAGCTAAAATAGACGCACTACTCTTGTATGTTTTCGTTCGTAAATCTTGTGACAAACTTTAGATTGTTTGACTTTTCACTTAAAATAATTTTAAAGTTACGGCCATTTTATCGGGATTTTGTTCCGTTATTAATTAAAATTTGATGGGTCTTAGGACCTGAACAGACTTACTAAACTTATATTAAACTTAAACCAATCCCAGACTAATCAGTCAAAACAAGCCAAGTTATATAATGAGCTTGCATTATGGTTAAAGTTAAATATTATCATCTTCTGGGCAAGCTCGCTCCATCGTAGATCCCATCTATGCTCTAGCTAGAGCAAGATTGGGGTCAAGAGCAAGCCCATCTCAAATATAAAAAAAAGAACGTCCTATGCTTCGCTTGTCGTTACGTGGCCTCCATTCCAGACCCCTGTTCCAGTCTGTCTGTCTATCCGTCTGTCACCAGGCTGTATCTCATGAACCGTAATAGGTAAAGAGTTGAAATTTTCACAGGTGATGTATTTCTGCTGCCGCTATAACAACAAATACTAAAAAACAGAATACAATTAATATTTAAGGGGGCTCCCATACAAGAAACGTATTTTTTTGCCGTTTTTATAGATAATGGTACGGAATCCTTCGTGCGCGAGTCCGACTAGCAATTGGCCGGTTTTTTTCTTTTGAACTTGGCTCCAATTTTTGTATATTGGGTTACCTAATACGCGTACGAAATACTCTCGTATTATTTCGTTGTGAATACAACCGTTTATTTACAAACAACTAAACTTACCAACTTGGTTCTTGGTTTGTTTAGGGTAAACTTCACACACACCATAATGAAAATTGAGAAATTAATTTTGTGGAGCTATTTGGCACAAACCTATATAACTGGCTTGTGGGTGAAGGTTTGTTTTGAATATAACAAAATTGTTTGATTAGGGAGATGTGATGTTTGAAGCCTTAAGGGTTAGATGAAGTATTAGACATCAATAATATTGGCTTAACAGAGTCTGATGTTATTGATCAGAAACCATAAATCCATACACAATAAAAAAACGTACTTACATAAAAAATCGATAGATAAATAAATTAATTTTCCTTTAAATTTAATAACGTCACAAACACATCAGTTTGACAAATTAATCCGCACTAAGCGCTTCTCATCATCTTTTTTAATGCGCACAGCTGAAGAGTGGAATTCCCTGCCTGCGTCTGTATTTCCGAGTGCATATAACCTGACTCCCTTTAAGTCCAGAGTGAATAGGCATCTTCTGGGCAAGCTCGCTCCATCGTAGATCCCATCTATGCTCTAGAGCAAGATTGAGGTCAAGAGCAATCCCATCTCAAAAAAAATAAAAAATAAACTGAATATTATAAAAGTCAAATAAACACAATCAGCATAAACTAAAAGTTATTACTAACTGAGCAACCAGCTTTCTAAAATAATTTGTGTTTGTCTTGTTTACTAAAACATGTTTGGCAAACTCTTTTCAATCAATCCTATTACATTTATATTTTATACTGCAACGTTATGTAAGAATTAAAGCACTTTTACACTAGGTGACATAGCCAATGCTTAGAAGTTGGTTGTAAATTAGTATCACATTACAAGGCTAAAAAAATATTTAATCAAACTTTTATTTAAGTAAATGTGATCAAATCCAAAAAGTCTAGTTTCATCATCATCATCATTTCAGCCATAGGACGTCCACTGCTAAACAAAGGCTTTCCCCAGTGACTTCCAGATCGGCCAGTCGGATCGGCCTGCATCCAGCGGCTTCCTGCAACCTTAACCAGGCCGTCTGTCCACCTTGTGGGTGGACGTCCCATGCTGCGCTTGCCGGTATGTGGTCTTCATTCTACTGCCCCATCGCCCGTCAGATAAAATTGCTATGTGCCTCAACCACTGCCACTTAAAAGTCTAGTTTACCTGCTTTAATTTGACCTACCTGTTAATTTAAAACTTTATGTGATATTCAGATGACATTATATTTGATATCATCAAATCTGATAAAGAGCCAAGAGATGAGAGGCCGTAGAACTCTTCAGTGGCTATGAGTACCTTTGTTTGGACTCATTTGATATGTTTGACGACCGTCTGGTGTAGTGGTTCGCGCTCCGGACTACAATGCCTGGCGGTTGCGGGTTTGAATCCCGCGAGGGGAAAATGTTAGTGTGATGAGCAGGAGCATTTGCGCCTAAGTCATGGATGTTTATAAACGTATTTAAGTATGTTTATCCGTTATCTAGTCGCCATAGCACAAGCTTTGCTTAGTTTGGGGCTAGATAATTGGTGTGAATGTAAAAAAAAAAATTGAAGAGTTCTATACTCAGGTATAAGAATGAGGATAAATTATTATATCAAGTATACTTACTTTAATTTATTTGGCACAATCTCGAGTAAATTGCACAGTACTAAATTTATTTAAAAATATGCCAAAAGGGTCCTCCGCTCCGCATTTAGTATTAGCTAAGGATAGCTCTCGTGATACCGATATTCGAGCGCCTGCACTGCCGGCCGGCATTGGTTGAGAGCTCCGAGCACACGCGTACTAATACGATGATCGTCTCGTAAGATGCGCAAAGCCATCCCCACATTTTTCCCGTACTGTACCTACCCGAAGTTAAATAGTGTAAATCGCTCTAAAACTAATTGGAATGTGTGCCCGAGGGAGCAAACTTTTGTACCGACCATTCAATCTCCAAAACGAATACTTTTTTACGAAAATTCACACGAAAAAAAAATATATTTATAAACAATTTAATATAATACTAAAAGTGTTTACATTTTTAAATTAACTTAGAGTTCATTAAATTAAAAGTTAGTTTTATGATTTCACGAAAAGTATTTTATGAAATGTTTTCTGTTAAATCAAGTTGTGAAGAAATCGAGATCGAGGTTCAAAAACTTTTCAAATAATCTTTGTTAGGAAATTTAATAATCATTGTTTGAAATTTATTTGATTGCTGTTAAAGTATTTTATAATTCTAAATTTGTTGTTTTTTTTTCATTTTGATTACAAAAATAACTGACTTTTTTGAATGACAAGCTTCTTTCGAATAACTATTTGTTTGTTTCAAAATAATCTGAAATTCGTTTTATACGACGAGGATTATGTCCATCAGTGACTGATTGAATTGAAAAAGGCGTGTTCCGCAAACCTAACAGTTATAGAATTAAAGGAGCCTACTAAAATTATAAATGTGAAAATTTGTTGGATGTATGGATGTTTATTACTCTTTCACGCGAAAACTACTGAACGGATTTGGGTGAAATGTTCACACATATAGAACAATATGATCTGGATTAATATACATATAGGATACTTTATCATGGGATATATTGATTAAACTTCCACTTAACTGAAAACCACGCGAGTGAAGTCGCGGGCAACGGCTAGTATTTTAACGTAAATTCACACTTTACAAAAGAAACAGGAAACAAAACTTATTAGATTAGCAAAATTGAGGCGGTCTCATCGCTAGAAACTACCTCTTCGAGAAAACCCCCAGGACGATCCAGAGAACCGTCAAAATTTAAAAGGACAGGCAGTGAAAAAATCACATATCATAAAGAAATTAACAAATATAATGGGCTAATGCTTGAATATGCTCGTATGAAATACTTGGGCAAATGGCGAGTCTTTTTGAGAGTTTAAAAAAACTTGTAAATAAATAAGTTTCAATTGAAAACCGCTCAAGTATTCAATACTAAATATTTAGCTGTAGTATCAGTGCATGAACAATACTACAAAAGGATAAATAATAAAAAGACAACAAATTTCAAAAACTACGCCGTTAGATATCGCATTGACGTGTCCAAATAAGACTCCTGATAGCAATTCATCTCACAACTGCGTTGATGTAAAGGCTTCTATTTTGCGAAAGACAATGGAACAACGCAACAATGTTAAGTCGCCATCTCAGCACTGTTAATCTAGATTTAAGGACAAAGCCATCCGTCTTGATCCGGGACAATAGTGACGTTGAACACGATTTATATCAGGGCGAGAGGGATTAAGTATTTTAACATTCTGATTTGTGTGAAGAATATTGTTTTTTTTTTGTTCGTTTTAGACATCTTATTAATAGTGGCCAGGTTTTCATTGTCAAGTTTAAAGGATTAACTACTTTGAAGAGATTTAATGAGGCTATAACAATCGGTTTTGAAGCGATTGAAACTTCTATATGACCGTTAACCTGAACTATCTGAACTAAAGTAATATAATATCTGAAAGAAATTTATTATGAAAAGTGTGCAAATAAAAGATCGAAGTGTGCAAAGTCATGTGGCATATTCTTTACAAAAGTTCTGTAAGAAAAAATGTCTAGACAAATAAAAATAGACAGTGAAACGTGATCCTAAAGGGATTCAGTGTTTTGTTTTGAGGTTGCAAACTAAAAAATAAATTGAATATCTATCCAAGCTATCGCTGAAATAGATTTTACATGATAATTTATATTGGAGGGATGTCCTAAGATCGTATAGTATAATGTCTTAACCAAATTTAAAAATTGGATATATTATCAAATTCAGTGGCATAATCTTACTAGACAGGTATATCAAATAAAACGTTAAACAAAATTCAAGCACTAAGAAAAATATTAGGACATTTAGAAAATTTTGTATGTAAGTAAAAAGTTTTTTAATTATTATTATTTCGCTACAGCTTAAATATTAACTGAAAAGTAGTCCCCAAAAATAATGGATTATTATTATTAGCAGTTATTCAAAAAGTTTTAACTCTTTGCTAAATTAAAAATCAAAAGTCTCCTTATACATGCTAATGTTTGGCAATCAGATCATCCAACCATGGGTAACCATGAATTCTCAAATCAATCTCAAATTACGTACGAAATTTGACAGATTTGAGATTGTTTTTAGCTGTTCATGGTTACCCCTGGGCGGTAACCACTGATCAAATAATGCGGTAACCACGAACTCTTAAAACAATCTCAAATCTGTTAAATTTTGTATGTAATGACATACCAAAATTGACAGATTTGACAGCTTTGAGATTTTTTTAAAAGTTCATGGCTACCCCGCTGGTCTCAGTCTGAGACACTCGGCAGCTAATTTGCTTAAGTTCAAGAGGCGTGTAATGAGCGTATGCTAATAAACAAACTCATCCCATGCGCTGCAGAGCCCAATTACACTGCCTTTGTTTTTAATTACAACTTTGAGTGTGCTGTCATCAACAAGCTTAAGCGTATCCACTTTTGTTTAAGTAATTCTCGTAGTTGGTTTTGCAAACATGAAATTAATATTGAGAATCTTAGTTCTGCATTCATTATTATCATAATTTCAGGTATACTTGGCGTCACGTAAAAAGAGCGGTGGCCAAAATAGGAACTAACATTTTCAGTACTGCTATAAGTGTTCGGTGGAGACAAGTAGCGCCACCCTCCAGCGTTCTTTTTATTTTTGGGTAGCTCCAGTACATGTAACGTGGGGATGAATTTTATTTTATTTCGTCTAGTGCGGTATCGTTAAATAGGTATTTTAACATGATTAGGGGGTTCCTGAGATTATTTTTCGATTTAGGGATCCGTTTGCGGAACACTTAACTCTAAAGTGATAATTTTTGTTCAAGTAGGGCGACCCTCTCTAAAAGCTAAACCATTGGCTTGAAAAATCTGGAAAAATTCATGCAATAGTGCTTTTCATTACCTTTTATGGAAAATCAAACAGTTAAGATAGATTAAGAGTAATATTTAGTCCTTTAACTTAGTCGTTCATAAATTCCTAGAGAAAAACATAAAAAGTGACTTAAATGAAGTTATTGCTGAAATATATTGTGGTAACAACGACCAACTACGGAACCCTACACTGCACATGGCACGACACTCACTTTGTCGGTTTTTCACTAGTAGTGTCTTTTGTAGGTAACATAAACAAATATAAAAAAGTACCATTTCATCTTTGGAGTCAAGATGTGACATTTGTATGAGTTTTTTTTTAATTGATTTTTTGACGTCGTCCATAGCCGAGAGGCGATCACGCCGGACTGTAAATGGCACCGCTATCTCTGAGGTTCCGGGTTCGATCCCCGGCCGGGTCAATGTTGAAAACGAACTTTTCTATATTGGCTCGGGTCTGGGCGTTGTAGTACCTTCGTTGTTTTTGAAGTCTATAACACAAGAGTGCTTTAGCTACTTAGCTTAGCTATTTTAGCATAAAACACATTTGAATGGTTACGTATTTTATTCATACAAAATGACATGTAAGTATGTATCCAAAAGTTATAGTTCTCTTTAAAGTTTTCCTTCACTGCCAACAAAAAGTAAGGGTGCAAATGTGATTTGAATTAAGTTTGAGTCTATACTTTGATCACTATGCTTTGAAAACTTTATATTCCTTAAGAATTAAATTAGAAAATAAATATCACCAAAAGTACAAAAAGATTGGGAGTGAATTGAAACTAGATTGTGGTGAAAGATAATATACTTTCACAAAACTTTGCATCATTTCAAAAATTCTACACCAGTTGTCACAAGAAGATTAATATTGCCCTCTTGCTTAAACCATCGAGTCAAACTATTTTGCATCAAAACTGAATCTTTTCCAACTAAATTCCCCGACTTCTTGCCTTAACACGACACTTAGAATATGAATAAAGTAATTAACGAGATAGACGTTCAGCCTACACACAGTTCATTAAGGCAGATGAGCTCATTAGAAGCATTGAACGCTAGCGGGTAATTATATGCAAGTATGTTGCTGCAGATTCTTCGACTTGAGACACACGGGCAGCCCAGTTCGACAAACAAACGAATAAAAAATAAATAAAAATATTATGCTCCATTTTGTTTGAAACCATTCACACCTGTACAACTATTACGGGGCTTGGTAAGTCGGTAATGGTTTTAGACAAAATTCAACAAAGTGAAGCTTTATCTTTAGTTATTTTTTTATTTTTATAAAAACGATGATGTCTGTGGCATAAAATTTCTTCACTATCGTAATCTCTTAAGTAATTCTTTCATCCATAACAACCGCGGCAGATATTCTTGAAAAACATTATATTTCGCATTAAAAACCAAAAAAATATTTTTCAGTTACCAATAAATTACGTATTGTGCTGTTAAATTGATGTCATTATCATTTAAGAGTTACATCGTTTTATTAAATCTTAATACCTATTACTGTAACTGGATTGATATTTGATGTGGATTACATAATTTTAAGTTAATTTTAGGTAATTTTAAGTTGGTTGGCAGGGGATGTAAACGGTCCAGCCTGTCGATTCTCTAATCATAATCACTTCGCCTTCACTTCACTAATCGATGAATAATAATGTGAACCAACTCTGTAACGAAATAGAGTCTATGTTTGTTTGCGCTGTCATGAGTGTCACTTTAACACTGATGTCACTCATCGCCAAAATATATAGTAATACCACAGAGTAAGTATTATACTACGTAAGAAGCCACCTTTTAGCGAAATAAAGGCTATTTTTGATTGTATCGCTCAGGTGATATTTATAGTGAGTTTACTTGTGTTTTCTTGGAGAATCGACCCCCAGTAGCTCAATTTGATCTATGATAATATCTATGATAAATAATAATTAAAATTAAGTTTACTTTTTGTTCCACAAGTTCGTATGTACCAACGGTATTAGGTCGTGAACTAATCTGAGCATGTCCTCGCTGCCATAATGGCGCTGTAATGAGAGAAATTTCGTCTTCTGCTCGCTTAAGATGTTTTTAGCTGATAATTTGTCGTTGCATTATCACTTTTATCAAAGTTTGGTGTAACAAAGAAATATTAATGCTGGTTTAATTGGGCTTACTTTTAATTTGAAAAACAAAAGGATCTAAGTGCACATTATTAAAAATAATTTATTTGTCTGTTACTAATTACCACTTTAAATAATAAATGGATTATGTTTCGTAATATTATTTTTCAAAATAGATAAAAGACATACCAAAATTGCGTGAAAATAGAAATCTACGTAGATAGTGCATTAGGAAACGCTATAAAATCATATATAAAATCAGAAAAGCGGCTTTCAAAATAATAAAAAATATTTAAAAATGTTTCCTAGTCTTTGGGTTAATAATTTCGACTCTTTCGTCAGAGAGCGTGAGTGTATCTTCAGTAATAACTTCACGAATACAGTCGTAATAAAAATCAAAAATAAAACATTGTAAATCACGACAGGCCACGTCGGCATTTAGCTCAAATTTATTATCCACGTGGGCACTTCAAAATATACGCACCCGCAATAGCATAAATAAAACAATAAACTAAGACTTACAAGGCACACACGCGGCATTTCATTTAAAAATCTTTGATAAGAATAATAAACAAGTTCTTATGAAAACTGCGCTTCAAAAGAATTATTATAATTTGTGAATATTTTTATAAAATAAGGCTAAATATGTTATTAAAGTAACCGTTTTTTTGTGACGTTGAGAAATTTAGCTTTAAAAATTATGCCCTATAGAGTATTTGGTATAAGTTTCAACAGAATTTACATTAAATACATTAAAAAATCTAGATAAGGGTTACGTAGAATCATTTTAAATGTCATAACTGGATTGCCGGAATAAGGAGAATGGCTGTACCAAAAATTTTGTAATCGAAAAAAAAACACTACATTTTACATAATTTATGTAAAGTGTATAGTCTGTTATATGCCTGGATGTGGTCATAACGATTATTTGCGAGTCACTGGATTCAGCGATTGCGGGAAAAATATGGAAACGTAATCCATTCTGTTTTTATTATTTTAGTTTATGGTCGTAATGTGGTAATCGTTTAATGTGGTTGCGGCTTAAGGTTTCACTCGATTGTTTAAAATAAAAAATAAAAATGACGATTTTTTAAAGAAAACGGCGTTGAGGCTTTAAATTATAAACAGTTTTAATAATTGGACTTTTAGTGCTGAGTTTTTTTTTATTTAAACTGAAAATAATATGATTTTTGCAAAAAATAGTAAACTTGACCGCTATTAATGGTAGCATGGCATTATTATAATTTTTTTTGTATCACAAATGTCTAATACAAACAAAGATGTTGTTCAATATATATTTATTTATTAGGGTCAAGCGTAGGTATCCCGACTGTGAGAGCGGTCAAGAAGCCTGCATACGAACAGACAAAGACAGACGACCATAAAAATAAGATTTTTTGCCTTTTAACTCCTGACGCCTATTGAATTTCAGAGGCGTCCGCTAATAAAGTAGGAATCATTTGAGAGGAAAAATACCCGAAATTGCTTTCATGGGGTTAACGAACCGTGTCACTGCGATTCATCAATTCAACTCAGTGACGGCTGAAACGGATCCGCCGGAATAATATGAATATTCTGAATGACTTAGTAGGGTTGCCACGTAGTGCTACTTAGATAATCTATGTTTTGGACTGTATGTGGGTTCTCGTTCTCGTTCAAGGCTCTAGGTTCCGCTCAAATAAAACCCCGATTCACGATCAAAACATAGCTATTTATATTGACGACCTCCGTGGCGAGAGGCGAGCACGCCGGACTTTAAAAGGCGCCGCCATCTCTGAGGTTCCAGGTTCCTACTAATGACCCGATCGGGGCAATGTAGAAAACGAACTTTTCTATATTGGCTCGGGTCTGGGTGTTGTGGTACCGTCGTTGTTTCTGATTTCTATAACACAAGTGCTTTTGCTACTTACCTTAGGATCAGAGCAATGTATGTAATGTTGTCCAATATTTATTATTTATTTATTATACGTATATATTCACACATGTACGCCTATATTGACTAGTTCGAGGTATGGCGTTGACCAATCAGCAGTCGTGTAGGCGCGTCTCGGTCACGTTTCGTAGTAGCTGCTACGATGCTCCGTCCTCTGCGAGCCGTCCGCTATAGTCTAGGTAATACTTAAGTGAGTTAATGAGTGCAATAAATATATTGAATTTGAATTTGAATAAGTCAGATAAGAAATAAGTAAATTCTTTGAACAATCTCACTAACTATCTAGCCAAAACAAAGCAAAACTTGCACTATCTGCTTATCTGCTTGCTTTTTGCGGGCTATTGATGTAGTGTGATGTCATTTTTTCTTCTGCTTTTTTTTCTCTTATTCATTCGCTAGGTGCCTACTTATTATTATATATATTTATTGTTATTTATGAAGTTTACTAAGCACGCAGTAATAACGAACTGGGCCACCTAGGGCTCCAGCCGAAAATCAGCGCTGCAATTTTCTGCAGCACACGCTGAGCTGGTGCCCATTAGACACCACATCGATGCGGATCATTGTGTTGCTATCTTTTGTTTATTTTTTTTCTTTTTGTCTATTGTTGTTTTTTGTCTGCTTTTTCTTTTTTATGTTTTTTGTATTTTTATATTTTGTATCTATTCTACTTTTGTATTGTTGTGTGTGTGACTCATTACTTTTGTGACAGCCCTACTAAACCCCAGTAATAACCGACTTTCCGGTCATTAATCATAATTTTGTCAAGAAGAGTGAAGAATGAGAAACAAACTTTGGTTTGCCGCTAAAAATACAAGTCACCCCCTAAATTAAAAGTCGTAAAGACCACTTTGGAGCAGGCGCGCGTATAAGTAATAGTATAAGTATAGACCGACGGTCAAATATATAGGCTGAGTTCGAATTATTTCGTAAGACGATTCGGGATCGGGATAGTGAAAGTGGCTCGAATGATACTAAGATTGATGTTAATAGGTTATGCTCGGGTGTAAAATATTGAATTATTATACTGATTTGATCGATCACATGATCGATTTTTTAGTACCTACCCAAAATGAAACGAATCTAACAGATAGCGACAGAATAGCGTTAATTTTGTCGAATCTATGTTTTTTATGACTATATTTGTGTTATCGTTGAGCAGGAGTATTTTATTTTCGACATGTCTAGTTGGTGATTTGAACTACAAAACCAAGAGTCACCGCTTCGAATCCCGCAAAGGGAATGTTAAGATAACAAAAAATATACCGAGTCATAAATGACATAATTATTATTCACGTAAATATCTGCTATCTTGTTGCCATAATGAATTAATAAATAAAATGTGGCAACAAACTGGTATAATTGTGATTTGTAAAAGATGGACATTATTCTAAGCTATATATGAAATCCATGACGCTGATACAAAATGTTTGTATTCAACTGACGAAGAAAAGCTCCTTGCGGAGTTGTAATTGTGAACACCCTGTATCCTTACTTCTACTAAAACAGTATGTTTTACATTTGGATGCAGTCCAACAAAGTCGTTAATAATTCATATTTGCGCTATAAATTGTGAATATACTTTACGATTGGTTTGTAGTTTGAATTCCACTCCAACTAAGTGAGTGGCATAAAACATGCAGCGAAAATTGTATATTAATACGTTCAAAAATGTTTAAGCAGATGTAAACTGTGTGTAACCGTAAACTTATAAATAATAATAATAAATAAATATAAATATTGGACACCATAACATACATTGCTCTAATCCTAATGGTAAGTATAAAGCCCGGCGGTTTCGGGTTCGAATCCCGCAAGGGGCGAATGTAAGTGTGATGAGCATGAGCATTTGTAACTAAGTCATGGATGTTTATTTTATTTTTATTTTACTTTATTAAGAAAACCAACAGCGTATTTATACAATGTTAACATATTTTAGTTGACACTCAATATGGCCAATAATAGGTTTCCCTTAACTTACTTATATAAATAAAAGGTTGGAAATGCTACCAAAGTCTACGCAACACTATACAACACACACAATACATAACAAAACAAAGATCAAAGATCAGCTCAGTAACCAACTCAATGTCATTTGAGAGATAGAAAGGACATCTAAGTAGTAATAATGATTTTAATTTTAATTTTTTATAAACGTATTTAAGTATGTTCATCCGTTATCTAGTCGCCATAGCACAAGCTATGCTTAGTTTGGGGCTAAATATTATTAATAATAATAAAATATGTGATTGTGATGTGTGTGTGTGTGATTGTGGACAAAAAAGGCTAAGAAACATATATTTTTACATTATTGAGGGTCCCTTTGACATGGTGTAGCGATGGTATACGCAAAGCTGTTATATAATAATAATAATTTATTTATTTCAAAGAACACCACAAAAAAGATCGAGGAAAGCAGGTTTCGACATATTCTGCCATTATTTCCTGGCGTAGAAATATAAAATGTTACAATATTAAAGTTGATTTTACATTAAAGTTAAACATTGAATTAATAAATTAATAGTATGATTAAGAGTAGATTATTTGTTGGCAGCGGAGGGAAAAAGAATAGCCAAGATTCAGACTCAGAAGCCTGAATTGAGAGGCCTATGGGACATAGGTCTAAATACTACTACTACTATTCGATTTCACATCTAAATTAATTATTTAAAATAATTAAGCATTATTGACAGCTTATGTTTAATAATGTCATCTTTTAACCATGTATTTTTGATCTGTAACTTACTTTTTTGCTCAGTTTGTTTTTCAATAGCTGTGATTTTTCTGTATAGCTAATCTTTTATTGTGCAGGCGGTGTTATTAGTGAGAGTTTAGGATATAAATATTGGACTGAATACTTTCGTTTATATTGTGTACAGTCAGCTCCAAAAATTTGTATTCACTTTTGAGAAACGAAGTCACATTAATACAATGTAATAAGGTTGGTGAAACGCCATATACATACTTTTGACGCTGGCTGTACGTGTCATAGTTGGCGTAAGCATACTTCAAATACCTGAGGAGGTTGGGCTGGTAAGTAATTACTTTATTTTTATTTGGTGCGAGATATGGTAATGCGTGTGTCTTGCGTGCGTACGAAAGTTCAAATTCTGGCTGGTTTTTTTTTTAATCGTTTACGTAGGCAATACCATTTGATCAGTGGTTGAAAAAAAATCTCATTTTTTAAATTGTTACACTTTTAAAGCCTGTTAAGTAAGTCAGCTTAAATGGGTAAGTTGTAGGATAGTTGAAAAATAGCTCATGGCAACACTGTGTTAACAATGACTAACCAGTTTTGATACTTGACAAAAAAAGGAATCCAATTTAAAATTCGATGCATTATATTTCGTCAAGGTGGGGTGAATGGATTTATTCATTTCTTTTTGGTTAAGATTTTTATTGGTACTTCTTTTTATCAAGTCCGATATGAATAAAAAAAAAATGATAATTTAATACGATTTTATTCCTATAAAAGACACTATATATATTTCACTATACTGTTACTTGCTAGTGTTCGATATTTGGAGTAAAAGATTTATTCACACAATTCTTCCCAAAGATCTACGTAGAATTGATTTTCTAACACGAATCGTACGAGCAGTGTTATGAACCGTAGTCGAAGTCTGACTCCAAAAATTTTATACCAGACTTAACACCAGAAGAACTATTATTACCCCTATTTTGCTAGGGGCATCTCCCAACACATGCAAACCGAGCTAATTAAGACAAAAATACTCTGAACTGACTCGAAAAGCAACCCTTTGCAATCAAGGAGTATTAGCGCATCATCAACTATATTAACCTGATTGTCAAAATCTCCCTATTAAAGCTTTTGCCAATAATCTCCCAACCACGCGTTTATGCATCCAATGCATCTATTGAACCGTGGGATTATCGTGTCAGTAACCGAACACAATGCATCCCATTCAATCTAATAATGAGAGTCACGTGACTTCTTGGAATGATCAAATGTACCGAATCCAATCAAGTGCTATTTGTTAAGTACAATGAGGAATTTTGTCATTGATCTGTGTCTGATTTAGAGCTTTGTAGATTATACAGAGTGCGTGTTTTTTTTACTGTATCGTTGCTTTTGACAGATTGAAACGAAACTGTTACATTTTTTGTGTAGATAATGTTATAAGGGGGTTGAAAAAGCACATTTTGATATAGATTCTTTAAAAATAATTTAAAATGTTCCTTCCAGATACAAAGATGCTCGTATAAATTTTACTAAAAATATTATTACGTTCAAAAATGAACTCACTCACAATAGTCACCTCGATCGAATCACACCAACGGCGCGGGTTGTTAACTTTGCTTAATAAAACCAAAGCGCTACAAACATAGCTACAAGCACCTAAAATACAAAATCAGTACAAACGTTCGTGCTCATCACACCAACACTTACCCTTGCGGTTAAAATTCCAACGTGCTTGTCAGACTATACAATTAAGTCGTAGCAGCTTTATCGCTGAACGCTGGCAAACAAACCGTTTACGTTGTACTTTACACCATAGTTATGACGTGTACAACATGCTTACTGCTTTCTTACCTATTGTAACTTTGTAACAATTATTATCGTCTATTGCTGTTGATGATTAATACGTAACATGCTCCTATTTTATAAGTGACGTTATTTTAATGGTCATTCTTCTGCACATATGCAACATAAAAGTGCGGGTCATACCGCCTTCAGAACTATCAACCATTGGAGTTGAAAGGTTCTCGAGTGGTGACCACGAACTGGAAATCGCAACGTGAACAGTCAGTCAGGCCTACATCTCGGTATAATATATTGATGACGAAACCAAAAAAAGCCGCTGGATGAAAACGGCTCAGTTGAGTAGCTAGCTGTAAGAAGGTGAAAAAAGACAAGTTTATTCTGGGGCGCGGACAATAAGACCAAGAAGGCCGCAAAATTATAAATATGCCTTCGATCTTTCGTAAAAAATATTTTAATTACACCTTTATAGTTAATCCTTTGTATTTATTTAATAATTAATGAATTTGTTGAGCGTTTATGGCATGTTTAGATACAAAACCATAAAAAATTTAAAAAAAAAAACTCCACGTTGTAGTTACTCGTCGACCACAATCTGACCTAAATTTGTTAATTTCTTTTTTTCTACCAATTAAGCTTATAAACAGCTATTCGTCAACGTCAATCATTTAATTTATTACAAAACGTTTATTAAACCTTTCAACCAAAAATATTCTTCACTCCACAATCACTTTACATACCTAATTCAATTTGCTACAGTAGCTCCATCTACAAAATCGAATCACAGAAGGTGCCTACAGCTAATTTACGCTAACTCCGATTCGCCCCGTCCTCCCCTCGCCATCTGCATGGCTTAACGGTGATTTAAAATTAAAATAACCGTGTCCCCATTGCAACAATATACAGGGGTGGAGAGGGGCGTTTAGTCATTAATACATTAATACTACCCTCAAAGTAGGGTGTAGTACAAGACTTTAATCTTCCATCGCATATGTCGACATTTCTGTTTAGCTATAAATATATCTAAGTAATAAAAATATGTGATTGATTACGGCGCATTCTTTTACGATGACAGAGCAGAAAAAATGCTTCCCTAAATTTTATTTTCGCCCGAAAATAGAAATAACATAAACGTGTTTTGTATTGTGGAATCTAGGATATGGATGCTGGCATGGTTGGCTTTTATTAATAACATTTTGCAATATCATTAGGTACATTAAGGGCCTGTTTCACAATGAACGGATAAGCTCTGCATTAGTTCTGAATAACCTATGTTTTACTTATCTGAAGAATGAACATTTTCAAGCACATTTATCCTCTATATATTTTTATCTATTACATAACATTATCCATACATTGTAACAGGTCCTTAATATCTTATAGCAAATTTCTTGTTCATTAATTAAAAACAGTAGTTACGGTAAGGTAAGGTAAAATAAGACTTCACATCAGGTAGCCTAACCTATTATGTTTAGAATTAATAGATGTTTAGAATTTTGCGACCAAGTGATTTTGGTCATGGTTATGTAGATTCAGTTTCTGAGGTATGGTATTATTCTATGAGGCAATAGCACAGATTTTAACCCTTGGCTAAAGCCTTGCCTTCATTACACAAAAAAAATGTGTTAGAGCAATCTGTATGGCACATCCATTACAAAGCTGTAAATCTTTATTTAAAAAATTGAATATCCTGTCTTTGCCGTGCTTATATATTTATGAAATGTCATGTTTTTTAAAGCAGCACATGTACCTTTTTAAAAAAGCTGCAGAAGTATACCCTAGGAATACAAGAAATCCTGATAGGTTAGTACTTAGTAACGCTCCTAGAATGAGACTATACCAAAAAAATTGTTACGCAATGGGCATAAAAATATATAATAAGTTGCCAGCCCATGTAAAATTTTACCATTATATAAATTCAAAAAAGTCTTGCATGCTTGGTTAATTCTTTGTAATTTTTACACTGTAAGCGAATATTGGAATTCAAAAATTTAGTAGCTTATTAATTAACTTAATTACAATGTTTGCATGCTGGAATGTATACAGCGAAACATGGATCCTACTTTGTACCTACCATCTTATGTAAACTGTTTCTAGCAAAAAAATGATCTTTATACGACCTCCATAGCCGAGAGGCGAGCACGCCGGACTGATATGGTGGCGCCATCTCTGAGGTTCCGGGTTCGATCCCCGGTCGGGTCAATGTAGGAAACAAATTTTTCTATATTGGCTCGGGTCTAGGTGTTGTGGTACCGTCGTTGTTTCTGATTTCTATAACACAAGTGCTTTAGCTACTTACCATAGGATCAGAGCAATGTATGTGATGTTGTCCAATATTTATTTATTTTATTTATTTATTTATCTTTATCTTAACATTCACTAAATTGCGAAATTATTTTACGCCCTGCTTTGAATTCCTCAAGGCACTAAGGAACTCTACAATCTTTCGCTTCTGCGAGCATTCAGTCTTTGGCGTAAATATTATTTGCTCCCATGTTATGCAATATACTACTTGAAGTAAAAGACTTTTACCTCCTTTTTAAACAAATACACAAAAGTTAACTCTGGTTACAATTTTAAGACGTTTATAACATATATTTCACACACGTTTAATATGTCATACATTTTAAATTATTTGCTGTTCTATTCTCTATGTGTACAGCTAGTTATTTTATGGGGCAATTAACTTAAATCGACTACAACTCTGTTATTAAAATTTATTCCCTGTAATTATCGAACGTGACACGCTGAAACGTGTACAAAGAAATCAAATTAACACCTACAAGTAAGCCAGGGTATAATAACTACATTAACGTAACACCTCGTTTAGTAATTAACAAAAAAAACAGCCAAGTGTGAGTCGGACTCATGCACGAAGGATTCCGTACCATTATCTGGCAAAAAGAGCAAAAAAAATTACGTTTGTTGTATGGGAGCCCACTTAAATATTTATTTTATTCTGTTTTTTAGTATAGTTGTTATAGCGGCAACAAAAATACATCATCTGTGAAAATTTTAATGTCACGGCTTAGAAGGTACAGCCTGGTGACATACGGACAGACAGACAGACAGCGGAGCCTTAGTAATAGGGTCCCGTTTTACTTCACGGTACGGTACCTTCGGGTACGGAACCCTAAGAAACGGTAGTACTAAACGCTTAATACTTAGACAATATAATTATGGGGTGACGTGGTTTGTTTTAATTCCCCCTCTTTAGGGTGAGTACCGTTGTAAGAATGGTTAATCAGCCCTAACTTGCATTATTTTGGGGTCCCTTGCATTTGTGCCAGCCATTTAAATATGTCATTATTTTTACAAATGCTGAATTTGTAAAAAACCATTTTGATAATAAATACATTTTACTACGGGACAGGCTGACCACCTTCTGCTTTTACAGAAGGAATTCCTTGACCAAAAAAAAATGCACGTTTATGTATTTTAACAGAAAAGAGCACAACTACATTGTGCAACGAGAACCAGTAATACCTATTCTTAACAAATACAAATCTTTTCACTTATTTTGTACACCCTCTTACATGCTGGAAAAAAAGGGAGGGATATGGGAATAAATATTATACAACTTATCGCACATTCTTTATTTAACCAAGTAAAGGAAATATTGGTTGATAATATTATGTTAAAAAAAGATCAAAGAGACCGCAAAAAATGGATGGATGAAAAGAACTTCACAGACAGGAGCTGAATTGTCTCTTCATATTTTCTTATTATTTCCTAGTATTTACAGTTTGATTGGTTATATTTTCAAGTAATAGTTTTTTACGCATTCTATTCTTTCTAGGTCTTTCGTAAATTGGGTATCCCGTGTTTTTACAGATTGCTCTTTGTATAGAAAACAAACAGAATTGTTCCATACTGAAACCCAAGTGCTTAAAACAGTAGTTTTTTTGAAGATAAATAATTGTATAATTTCATCTTGTCACGTGACGTCCTCGGTAGCTTAGTGGTCAAAGCACTCGCCCGGTATGCGATGGGACGTGGGTTCGAGTCCCACCTGAGGTCGATGATTTTTTTCAAGTGTTATTTATCTTCAATTAAACCTTGCATGGAATTGCTAAAAACAAAAATATACAGTAGTTTTTTTTTTTTGATTTTACAATGGGTCTAATAGTTTGTAAAAGTTGATAATAATAATAAAAAAACAACGTCTAGAAATTTATTGCTGATTAATCCTAACAACCTGGCCAGGTCTTGAAATTAAAAATGTCATTGACATCAATCATCGTCGTTTAATTTTTTGACTAACTGTGAAAAGTAATTAATGTTATCAAAGGAAAATTGTTTTTGAGCAACAGAACCATTAAACCTTCTGAGACATTTGAAGTAACTTATTTAAATAATAGCAAATGTAGAATTGCGTTTTAATAAAATTAAATTGTATCGTTAAAATAATATTTTCAAGGCATTATCATTTTGCGTCATTAGCAATGTTCGTTAGATGGCATTATCTTGATTTTGACGAATTAAACCTTCCCTTCCAATTTATTTTTGCATCATTAACTTCGTTTGGTTTATAAAAAAGGGAACTATTTTGAGGAACCCTCTTTAACAAATTGTAGTGACATTTTTATGTAACTGAGTAAGGGACATTAGGGTTGACAACTTTATTTAAATACTAAGTAAGTACATTATTTTCTACAGAGCATTAGTAAAAATATAAAGTAGTTAAGGGCTGATGTTTGTCTAAAAATGATAAAGATGTATGTCCAATGATTTGCTCTTCTCCATAATTGAAGTTTTGGAAAATAAGACCATCGTCAAAATCGTAAAAAATTCAATGCCTTGTGTAAGGACTTTTGTTATAAGAAATCAGATTGTTGGTTTTTTTACTGCAGACGTCTCAAATTCGAATTCGAAAAAAGTTTTGTTTCGAATAATTGATTCTCGTATAGATTATATAGTATATGGATTAATACTATTGTGCCGTGTGGAGACGGCCGTAAAGAATACACTTCCCCACCGCCAACAGGAGGCGTGTCGTAAGAGGCGACTAAATCCTGTAGCACTAGACGGGGAGCAGCGTCTGCGTGCGAAATAATAAAAAATTGCGCTCGCCAACCCGCCTGCCAAGCGTGGCGAGTACAGCAAAAACCCCCCGATGACAGAATTCACCTAGGAGGAGGCCAATTACATTCAAAATTAAACTTAAAAACAATACTGTTTTAGTATTACGTATTCTTTAGTCTATACTTCATTTATAAAACTAATGCTTAGGCTTTTCAAACCTGTGTTTCCAACAATATTTCTAAAACATCATAGACACCCCTGCCACTTTAATGCAGAACAAAACTAAAAAAAAACACACCGCCACGCGCCTTGCGGTAATCCGCAACGTCATAAATCTTTTCCAGGGGTGGCACTCATAGTTCACAGTTGCGCAGGATTTGCCGATTCGATTCACACTATTCCAAGCATGCTTAGTTTGGGTTTGTTTTTAATAGGCTAACTGTCGCACTCAAAGAACCCAATCAATAAATTGTTGATTGTAATTTTTGTTCATTCAATAGTTATTCTATTCGTTTCGACTTTAGTGTTACAGGTTTTTTATAGTATCTATTAAGACGTGTGACGTCCACCCACAAGGTGGACAGACGACCTGGTAAAGGTTGTAGGAAGCCGCTGAATGCAGGCCGTTTCGAACCGTACGATCTGGAAGTCACTGGGGGAGGCCTATGTTCAGCAGACGTCCTGAGGCTGAAATGATGATGATGATGAACTACTAAAGCTAAGTAACGTCTTTCACCATTTCGAAAGCTTTCTGCATGAGCTATAGGTTGACTGGCAGAAAATGCTTCCAGCATTAAGTCCACCTATTATACACTTCTTTATAGTTTGTAAAATAAAGTTTTAAAAAAATAAGTAAAAAACGTATCTGAGAGAGGCAATTTATAGTTTACAATAAGAATTATTATACGATACTCTACATCCACTATAAAAAGATTGTAAAGTAAGCTAAAATTATTTAAAAAAATATAATCTGACGACCTCCTAGCCGAGAGGCGAGCGTGCTGGACTTTAAATGGTGCCGCCATCTCTGAGGTTCCGGGTTCGATCCCCGGTCGGGTCAATGTAGAAAACGAACTTTTCTATATTGGCTCGGGTCTGGGTGTTGTGGTACCGTCGTTGTTTCTGATTTCTATAACACAAGTGCTTTAGTTACTTATCCTAGAATCAGAGCAATGTATGTGATGTTGTCCAATATTTATATTTATTTATTTATTTATAATCTGCTAGAGGTTTTTCTCATTAGTATAGATAAACCCGATTCAGTTTAGAAAAGCTCATTCTGAATTTACGTTCTCTATGTGAAAGCCCTAAAAAGACGATCTCATAATATATTCACGTTCACTTCATTCGATTTCTTGATAGATGCCCTATATTTTTCTGTTATAAGCCTAAAACTACACATAAAATATTTAATCGTTTGCTTCAAATCACTAAAAAAGCAAAACCAGCATGGTCTGGGTCAAGTTAGATAAGCACTTTTTAACAAATAATAGTCACTTTCCTGTCTTAACATAAACTAAAGATTGATGTTAAATCGTTCTATTGACATCCAACCTTTAAACTAATTGACCCTGTTGGATATTATATCCCTTACGATACGAGTAAAACAAATATATTTATTACTACACACTCTTTTTGGTATCACTCTATTATAATTTTTTATTAAGCTTCAATATTAAGACAGTATTTTCTTAAAAAATATTTCTTCCAGTAAAGTACTAAGCCCCAGCAAAACTTGGAACAATACTAACATAATCCATCGCTCAGTGTATATTTCTATAGGAGGAGCAGTGGACCTTCAAAATCGAATGATGATGGAAGTATGAAATATTTTTTCCAAAGGTTTTTTAGGGTTCCGTACCCAAAGGGTACAACGGGACCCTATTACTAAGGCTCCGCTGTCCGTCTGTCTGTCTGTCTGTCTGTCTGTCTGTCTGTCTGTCTGTCCGTCTGTCCGTCTGTCCGTCTGTCCGTCTGTCCGTCTGTCCGTCTGTCCGTCTGTCCGTCTGTCCGTCTGTCCGTCTGTCCGTCTGTCCGTCTGTCCTTCTGTCACCAGCCTGTATCTCATGAACCGTGATAGTTAGAGAGTTGAATTTTTTTACATATGATGTATTTCTGTTGCCGCTATAACAACAAATACTAAAAAACAGAATACAATTTATATTTACGGGGGCTCCCATACGACAAGCGTGTTTTTTTTGGCCGTTTTTTATAGATAAGGGTACGGAACCCTTCGTGCGCGAGTCCTACTCGCACTTGTTTTTTTTATTAAATGAAGGGCAGATCTTTCTATAGCCAAATAACTATTATACGACGGATTAGTTTGACATGTTAATAGCTGTTATCGTATGGTAATTGTATAAAAATGACAATTTTATTCGTCGGATAAAGGCTATTTTAAAAATCGGCTCTTACAAACTATATTGCTAAAACTAAAAAAAATACAAAGCGTGGACTTAATGATACATTGTCTGTGTGGTAAATACAATGCATGTTACCACAGAGACAATAGTAACAAAATCCACCCTATAACAAAATTCTGCAAACCGGTCACTTCACACCATCGAACCCCAATATCTAGATCATTCTACCGTCGGAAATATCACGGCCGTATGTAGCAGGTTCATAAATAATGAATCCGCGCACGATACAATCTCGCGATGGGAATATTATGCCCGATCGAGACTGTCGTAAAATAGAAAGGTACAGAAGACTTACCCTTTACACAAAATTTTAAAAAGGCACAGCTAGCGGAACGTTAGTTGCGCAGAAGATTATTACGATTACAAGATTGGCTAGTCGCGCGCCGCGCCTGCACCGCCGGCCGTGATTGGTTGTTAGCTCCGCGCACACGTGTATCTCATACCATGTTCGTTTCCAAAGCTGCGCAGGGCGATCCCTACTTTTTGCCCCATCGCTAAATTTACGTGTAGCTAGCTGTACAAGTCAAATTTAAGAAATCAAAACAAAAATATTTCTACCATCTACCTCCGATGAACGATGAATCCTTCGACAGCGAATTGACAACCAACAAATCACGTGACATCAATGGTAAATCCTATAACTTCACGTGTTTTTCCGGTCGACAATTAGTATCGAACGATTCAAAGGGCTTGAAACGAAAAATGTACAAATAATATTAAACTCCATGAAACGAAGTAATCATTTGCTTATTTAAGCAAATGATGAACGCTGTATTTACAACCTTCACTAACGTAGAAACATCAAATAGTGAAAAATATTAAGATGCTCCTTAGAACCAAAACTTGTTATACGCCGGCCGTGATTGGTTGTTAGCTCCACGCGATTGATATGCTGATCGTCTACGTCCATCGAAAAGCGATCCCTATCTTTGCACCAGCACTCAACATCGGTGCCGGGAATTATATCTACAACTTATAACGTGTTTTTTTTTAATTATTTAAGAGTCTTAAGTTACATTGGGAAATCATTCCTAAAGTGTGGACCTTCTGTATTGTTTCCTATACTGTGATACCGATTCCAATTCTCGCTTTCAAAAACATGGGGTTTTTACGTAACTTCTTTGTTATGCATTCTATCGAATGTGGGAGAGGATAATTAACATAACAAGGACGTTTGTGTCGAGTTAAATGATTAAAAAAGTAAAAGAAACATTTTGTACCTACTCGATCGATTAATTAAGAATTCGCTGAAGTTTCTGTAGAAAGATTGCTTTGCAATGATGGTACTCGAATTAGAATTATACTTTTTATAGGTGGAGAATTATTTCATTAGCAGCACTTCGTTAATATAACTGACAACCGTCTGATTTAGTGTTTGCGCTCCGGACTATGAAGCTAGGGAGAGCAGGTTTGAATTCCGTGAGAGACAAATATTTATGTGATCAGAATTTTAAGGATTAATGAATACTTAAATATAATTATCATTATCATCAAAGCCGTTGCTAAATTCGACCTCTATTTAACTTTTGACGTCCACTGCCAAATTTTACCTCTATTTAATAAGTATGTTTATCCTTCATCTACTAACAAAAGCGATATGCTTACTTTAGGCTAGATAATAATTGGTATGTTTATTGGAGAACTTTAAGTCATTTAATTTCAAACCTATTCAACGCAATGACAAAACAATTTCACAAAACAAGAACCGAGTCAGTGTGATAATAAATAACAATTAACACGGTTAGGGGATTATGATTAATTGTTTTTAACTTAAACGTGTACGGACGTGTGTGTAGCTAAAACGTTTGTTCAAACATTATAATGGTATCCACATCACAGTCTTTAATTTTTTTGACAAAAGTTTGATTAACTTAACAACGTATTAATGAAATTTAACTATGATACTTTTATATTATCGATCTACTAGGCCATCAATCAAGCCATCAGCTCAATCGTATTCAATTATGTAACGATGTTCGTGCCTAAACATATAATTTTATAAGACAAATACGACAATAATTCGTTTTAACTCAACTTCAAAAACCCAAATGTGTTAAACATATGTGGGAAACACCTACACAAAATATGTTTCATTGTTATCAATGGCTACGCCCGTAAATTGTTAAAGCGTTAAAGCTCATATTAATGTAAAACCCCATGTCACACACCCTCCAAATTAAAACGAAATAATAAGTTTGCTCGTTTATAAATAAATTCAGTAAACATGAAAGAGAGTTTTTAAATACTTTAGGCAAAAAAACATCAAACGACACTAACCATAAACATTGCCCGCTAATGGCCGAAAATAAAGCTTTAAATATTTCCCGTACGTAAAGATTTCTTCGACGATAAATTCTCTGTTAATAGGCCTGAACGGTCAATTAAATGTCTTTCAAAATCATCACAAATAAGAGTATATTCTATTCTTATGAAGTCAAGGTTTAAAATGCGTCAACGCAATTTTAAATGCTGATATTTTTTAGCTGTTTTAAGGATCCTAATAACACTCCATTATAGCTTTCCAAGCGTGTGACAAACATCGAATAATTTAGTCGCGTAATCCATACTTAACTTAAAAATATTTTAGTTTAACATACCCGAAAATAACTCTATTTTAAAACAACGTCGAAAGTTTTTTACCTTTTGTAATACACATTTTATCGTGCACTATTTAAAAGCAGTTTTAGTATTTCAAATCTTTCAACCTTCAAACAAAAATTAAATTAAATTCGGAGAGTGTGCTCATGAGCTGCATGAGCTCATACCACCGTCACCTTTCTTCCATCGGACATCCAGACGCACGGCCGGCTACCATCCGTTCTTAGTTGATATACCCATAATCCGCACTAAGCGCTTCTCATCATCTTTTATAATGCGCACAGCTAAAGATTGGAATTCCCTGCCTGCGTCTGTATTTCCGAGTGCATATAACCTGACTCTCTTTAAGTCCAGAGTGAATAGGCATCTTCTGGGCAAGCTCGCTCCATCGTAGATCCCATCTATGCTCTAGAGCAAGATTGGGGTCAAGAGTAAGCCCATCTCAAATAAAAAAAAAAACCTTACCTTTAGCCAAAGTAGTTGGTAAAGTTTTATAAATAGGAAGACAGTGTCTAAAAAAACATTTAGATACAACAGTCAACACACTGGAACTTTCCTGGTTATCTTACTTTATACTTAATTTGACACGAAAGAAAATAAGTACTATCTAGCACTACTGGATGGCTAACATCATAAACAACAACATTTGTTCTATGAGTTCTATCATAACTCAATAAATTATTTAAAAATGATTTTCCAAGCTTTTATTTCACTGTCGTGACATTTGTAAGTCTATGTTCCATTCACTTATGCAAAGTGACATTATCAAAAGTCGTAGAACAAATGTTGTTTATGATGTTAGTACCTAGTCTTGGTTGTTGATGTTTTACAAATAACTCTATGCATAGTCCAATAAACGTCATAATATTTGCAAAGTCTTAAATGAATACAGCAGTTAAAAGTAGATTAAAAACAACTTCCAAGACTTGATTACACTTGACTCCAATATAAATCGTAAGCTCGTTACAATTGAAGCTATTATAAGTTTGTAAAAAGTAAAGTTTTCTTTTTATTCTACAGAATTGTTATCACTAATTTACTATGTGATATTGAAGCTTTGTGTAAACAATACCTACTTAGCTACAGACAGACCCCTTATTAATTGGATTGACTAGTTTCAATCCACAATTAAAGAATAACTAACCAATTTACCTATTAGTATGTATTATTAATTGGACACCATTTTTATTTTTTATATTCCAAAGTTGACTTTGGTTTAAAGTTAATCCAAGTTTATAACTATTGGATTTAAAGATAATGTTTAGACTGAAGTTGACTATTTGCGTCAAAATGATAATAAATAATCATTGTTAATGTCACAAACGGACCTACAAGAATCTTGTCAAAGCCGCTAAATGGTCAATTCCAGTAAAGGCTATTACAGTGTTCAATGCTATCGAAGATCAAACAAATCAAATTGAAATATTCATAACAAAACGAAAGCAAATGCGGTGAATAAAAGTAATAGAGTCGCTTAGTTTTATTTATTTGCACAAATAAAACAAACATTTATTTATCTTTCACAACGGTAATAAGGTGAAAACACTTAAGACTAGGTTCTTACATATTATTTCAAAACAGCAAATTTTATAAAACGAAAAATTTATTGCATTATAATTAACTAGCTTTGCCCGTAACTGTCAAATATTAATAATCGAAATTTTTTCGATTGAAATCATATAGGTAAATAATAAATAATAACTAGTTACAGTTAATGTTGACGGAAAATGCATGTATGTAATAAAGAGTATCTATTTATATCCACCTAACTGACGAATAATTAATTTAACCTATTACGAGTTTCACCTATCACCGTGTATATTTATCATGTCATCCACGTATATCATTTAATTTCATGCCTTTTTAGCACCCAAAACGATGATTAATGTTTGCCGTCTAAATTCAGAACAATTCCAGCAATTATGAGGAGGACCATCGCTCATCTCTTGCTGATTTGACATATTATTTGACAGGTCCTAAATTACGAATAAATCATTACAATTGGTCCGAACAAATCCTGCAAATTAGCCAGCTGTTGGATTTTTTTAAAGCTTCTTAGACAGCCTCATTATTATTTGAATGTATTTTGTAATGGAAAAGGGATTCGTTTTTTTTTTCAATTAGCCAGTAAATGTAAAGTGGCTTGAGTGAGGGAGATTTGTTTTAGAACATCGAATTAAATATATATTTTGCATGAAAACTGTCTTGATAATACTTTGGCTAAATTGTATTTATATACCTATATTGTTACAATGATAATCCAAATAAAAATAAGCTTATAGCTTATCATTGAAATTCCTTAATATAATAACCCCAAAAACAATCTAATTTTTCATAGTTTTAATGGTTTTGGGGGTTAGGCCGTAACTTTTAATTCGAATTTAATATGGTAAGTATACAAGATTATAGATACTGGTATTTTGGAAGTGTTATTAACTTTTCTTAGTGATCAGTGACTAATAAAAACAAACCTCCACACAATAACATTTTATTTTACGAAAAGTCAATACAGTTTTGCGCAAGTATTCTCAGCTTAAAAGCACAATACTAAGCTACGATGTAGACCCAGGTGGAAGGGATTGCTATTAGTAATAAGACCGCCTAATTTTAATTATTTCTGTAAAAAGCATGTGTTTTATATGCTGTGCAATAAATAGTTTTTCTCTATCTTTAGAAAATGCATTCCAGCTAACAAAAGCAGCACTAATAGTTTGTACGTATACTTGTATGAAATGAAAACAAATTATATCTAGCACCTGCAGTCGACTGTAGTCTGCGGAGTGTAACCTTTAGAATTTCTAATGTCACTGGCCACAAAATATACTAGTTAAAAATACATGCACAGTCGTCAAAGAATTCCAACTGTTCCCATTACCATTTCCATTATTCTCGTACCTAAATACCCCTAAGCTAGGCTACACCCTAATAGTAAACTGTGGTAATGTCACCGCAGAATTTCAAACAATATTCATACAATACCCTTTTGTTCGGCAAATCGTCGCTAATTTACACTGCAGTAGAAAAAGGGATAGAAAGTTCACGCCACAAATACTTGGTATTTAACACGCTTTTATTTACTTTACTTGTTTTTACAAAATAGAAATTTATTTCTAATCTACTTTTGTTTTTTCTTATCGATAGCTGATAGACGTCAAATGCAATGCTGTCGCTAAATAGTCGATTACTGATACTGGAAATTAAACGTAGAGAGTCAATAAATCACTGTGCATTTAAATTCGAAATTATAAATCGCTGATTGAACGCAGGATTTCCAGAATTTGATGCGCGCTGCGCCAAAAATGCTAATTTTGGATGCTTTAAATAACTGGCGTGGTGGGTCTAACTAAAACTACCTTATACTCAATATTCAATACTTTTTGCATCTATAATGTATTTTTTTAATCTATAATGTACTGAATAATTTGAAGTGTAATTTACTCGTATCGCGCGTCAGAATGGCGCTATAATTTGCGTAAGTGCACGAGTGTCCACTGCTGCTGTTGTCACCAACAAAAAAATTACGGTGTGAAAAAGTGGATGTAACAATTTATTTTTATTGTATTCTCACAGTATCGCCCTAATGCATGAGCCTACTATATCTATCTCCTGTGCATTCTAGCAACCATTGTATTATCCGTAGACATTAGCAAAATAGAAAATAAATTATTTTCATGCAATATTTCACTTTGTACCAGATTTTCCTTTAATAACACTGCGCCACTGCGGTATTAGAATGTCAAGACTAGAATTATATTTCAGTGGCAGATATAGTACATAATGATCTATTATATAACTTTCCAGAAACTTTATTAAGTTAAGAGTTAAAATCCAAAAAAAAATATGTATCGAATTCCAACTCCACCTCTTTCCTTCTTCTGTCACGTGTCAAGCGCATATTAATGCGCACAGATGCGCGGACGCATTTCGCTCGCTTCGCGGAATTTGATCTAAAGATGGCCGACATGACAAAAAGTATAGTTATTTCAGGAATCTTTTAACGGGATTCGACGCAACTGCACTTGTTCAGACGTCACTAAAACTAATGTGGAGTGTCACTGATTATTTATGTACCTAGAATACTGGTCAAAGCATAAACTTGTGGACGACTCAATTGGAGTATAGCGCAAAAGGCACAGTGGCAAAAGGTTTAAGGTTAAATCCCGGTTCGGTAAATTTATAAAACGTCTGTTTATTTGATTCAGAAAACGTCTGTTTAAAAGCTTGGATCTGGGTGTGGTTGGAAGTGGATGCTCTTAGCAAATTTTATGCCCTGACTCAAAAACAAAGATAGAAAATGTATACTTTAAGACCATGGCACAAGAAGAGTGACAGAACAAAAAAGTTATTTATTCAAGAGGCAGAAAATGATTGACACGTACTAAGACCTTAATTTTTAGGGTTCCGTAACCAAAGGATTACTAAGACTCCGCTGTCCATCTGTCTGTCTGTCTGTCCGTCTGTCACTAGGCTGTATTTCATGAACCGTGATAGTTAGACAGTTGAGTTTTCACAGATGATGTATTTCTGTTGCCGCTATAACAACAACTGAAAACCAAAATTAAATAAATATATTATAAGGCTCCCATACAACAAACATGATTTTTTTTGCTCGTTTTTATAGATAGTTGTGCGGAACCCTTTGTGCGCGAGTCTGACTCGCACTTGGCCGGTTTTTTTTTATACAGAAATCCCAAAATAATTTATTTTCAATACAAATATCACTTAAAACTGACTGACGGAACAAAAATGGTATAATATTTCATAACTAGTTACTACAACATTATGTTGTAAACAAATTTTTATATTAAACAGATTTTACAAGCGCAAAAATTATTATAATAATAACCTCCTAGGTTACAAGCAGTTATTTCCAAAAGTTCTCATACTTTTAACGATTCCATAAAGAACAAATTAGAATTTATTGTGTTATTCTAACTTATGATATGAACTTATGAATGAAAAATATAACAAAAGTATCTAAGTTTTTACAACGCAGTAGTAATTTCATTTAAAAAATCCTTTCACAACTTACCCACTTCCGTATTTATGTTTTTATTACTTATCACATCCTATGACGTCATCATATCACAGCGAACTCTTCCACGGAAAACGATAAACTGGTTTTATCACCTCAATCAGGGTCTTTCAATAACCGCGACACGAACTTGGCAGGTTTTATATCCAATTTCGCCAAACAAATCACCTGCTCCTATGTTATATCAAATCCTCTTATTTCCTTTGGGATTACAAGTTTACACACATCCCACACAGTACAAAATAAATCTTTGACACAGACTAAAAAAAGGAAATACAAAATTTTTGCACACTAGTTATTTTGCAAAAAAAATGTGTAGACTTTTTAGACTGTGGTCGCTGTGTCCTATCATACGAATAATAGTGTTCGTCGTAGTTTCGGTCGTGTATAAGATATATTAAATTGGCATCGTGATAGTTTTGTCCAAAACTTCATTTGGGGAACGCTTCCCAATTATACCGACTAGTATAAGTAGTTTTAGTGCCGTCTCTATCGCAATTATGTTTTTATTTTTAGGTTTCTGAATGTTTGTTTGTTGCTGTTGGGACATGGTATTGCGAATTCAAAACCACTTTAAATTTTAGCTTCTGTATTCAAGAAACTCCACACGATAATTACAAGAATAATGTTAAGAGATAGTTACGATGGACATGACACTTCGAAATTAGAGGGAAACAGTGACGACCGGCGATTATTTAAAGGCTTTTAATTCATCAAATTTTATCGACAAAAAACCCTTATGTAGGGGTTCAACTCTCCCCTCTTAATACCCCGCTGGTCATTACACGGACACATTGTATAATCTATTAGTTAAGAATCTAATAGACTGATAAGGTTGAAAATTTTGTCTTAGACAAGGTGGCATAAACAGAATAAAAAGTCAAGGTACATTTTTACAATTTTCATTGCATGATCAGTGCCATAATTAAGTACAAGAATTAATGTAGTTACTGATTTACCCAAACTAAGTATCGATATTCATTTTTTTTTAATATTGGACCACATCACATACATTGCTCTGGTCCTAAGGTAAGTAGCAAAGCACTTGTTGTATA